>JAKCOX010000010.1:12316435-14716435 GCA_022605575.1 Laterallus jamaicensis coturniculus | reverse complement strand
TTCATTGAAGATTTTGCAACTTTGGTGGCCTGAGACACCTTTATTCTCACAGCTTATAATACAATATTCCTACAGTAATCACAGAATCACAGAATTGTAGGGGTTTGAAGGGACCTCAAGAGATCATTGGGTCCAAACCCCCTGCCAAAGCAGGCTCCCTATCTCATATTACATAGATAGGCATCCAGACGAGAATTGAATATCTCCAGAGAAGGAGACTCCACCACCTCCCTGGGCAGCCTATTCCACTGCTCCATCACCCTCACTGTAAGAAAGTTCTTCCGCATGTTGGTGCGGGTGTTCCTGTGCTCCAGCTTACAGCCATTGCCCCTAGTCCAGTCCCCACAGACCACTGAAAAGGGGCTGGCCAATTCCCCCTGCAACCCATGTCTAAGATATTTATAAACTCTAATTAGGTCCCCCTAAGTCTTCTTTTTTCCAGGCTGAACAGACCCAGCTCACTCAACCTTTCCTCATAGGGGAGATGTTCCAGACCCCTAATCAACTTTGTCGCCCTTCTCTGGACTCTCTCCAGAAGGTCCCTGTATTTTTATACCAGGGAGCCCAGAACTGGACACAGTATTCCAGGTGAGGCCTGACCAACGCAGAGTAGAGGGGGAGGATCACTTCCTTCGACCTGCTGGACACACTCTTCCTGATGCATCCCAGGATCCCATTGGCTCTCTTGGCCACCAGGGCAAACTGCTGGCTCATAGCCAACCTGTCATCAACCAGGACCGCCAGGTCCTTCTTTGCAGATCTCTTTTCCAACAGGTCATCCCCCAGCCTGTACTGATACAGTTGGTTATTCCTCCCCAGGTGCAAGACTTTACACTTGCACTTGTTGAATTCCATTGGTTTCTCCCTGCCCAGCTCTCCAGCCTGTCCAGTTCTGGCTGGATGGCAGCGCAGTGTTCCTGCGTGTCAGCCACTCCTCCCAGCTTTGTATCATCGGCGTACTTGCTGAGGGTGGATGCTATTCCCTCATCAAGGTCATCAATGAAGATATTAAACAGGACTGGACCCAACACCGAGCCCTGGGGAACACCGCTAGTCACAGGCCTTCATTCAGATTCTACTCCACTGATCAGCACCCTCTGAGCCCGGTCTGACAGCCAGTTCTCAACCCACCTCACTGTCCACTCATCTATCCCTTGTTTCCTCAGCTTCTCTATCAGGATGTTGTTGGAGACAGTATCGAAAGCTTTGCTAAAGTCGAGGTAGATGACATCCACTGCTCTCCCTCCATCCATCCTGTTAGTAATGACATCATAGAAGGCTATGAGATTGGTCGAGCACGATCTCCCCTTGGTGGATCCATGCTGACTACTCCTCATGACCTTCTTCTCTTCCAGTTGTTTGGAGATGGCATCCAAAACAAGCTGTTCCATCACTTTTCCAAGGACAGAAGTGAGGCTGACTGGCCTATAGTTACTGGGATCCTCCTTCTTGCCCTTTTTTAAAGACTGGAGTGACATTGGCTATCCTCCAATCTTCAGGCACTTCTCCTGCAGTCCAGGATCTAACAAAGATGATAGAGAGCGGCTCCGCAATCACCTCCGCCAGCTCTCTCAGCACACGTGGGTGTATCCCATCCGGGCCCATGGATCTGTGTGCATCCATTCCTTTGAGTCGCTCCTGGACCACTCTTACTTCAACTAGAGGGGAGCCACTCATTCCCCTACCACTCCTACTTTCATCTGGGATCAGTGGGTCTTGAGAGGCCTTCGGAGTAAAGACCGAGGCAAAGAAGGCATTAAGTATCTCCACCTTCTCATCATCTCCCGTCACCAAGACACCCGCCTCATTCAACAAGGGACCTACATTATCCCTGGTCATCCTTTTACTATTCACACACCTGAAAAAACTCTTTTTATTGTCCTTTATGTCCCTTGCCAGCTTAATTTCTAAGCAGGCCTTAGCCCTCCTAGTTGCATCCCTACAGGCCCTGGCAACATCCTTATAATCATCCCATGATCTCAGACCCTGTTTCCACAGTTTATAGGTCTTCTGCTTCCCTTTGAGTTTACTCATAAGCTCCCTGCTTATCCACGCAGGTCTTCTGCCTTTCTTTCCCGATTTCAGTTTCCTGGATGTTTGGGTTTATAAAAGTTTTGATAATTTTATGTAATACAAATTACTAGATTACACAAACAATTGCAAGTATGCAAGAAGCGTAGTGCTCTTGCATCAGAAACAGTGGAAACTGGATACTGGTCTGCACTTTAAATATCTCCCTTAAAGAAAATTGTGCTATTGGTTAATTCAGATTCAATAGTATTTTATTGTAAAAAAAGTTACATTAAGAGCACTGATACTGTTAATGCATTGAGTTATGTATAAGCAGCATGGTTGAAGGTCTATGTAGTCTGAACCTGATTTAACTTCTTGAACAGTTGCTTGAATTAAGTAAAGCAAATTCAGGCCACTGATTTCCCTTGGAATTAAATCAAAATAACCTCTCTCTTGAGCAATGATTCCTGTTAACTTTCCAACAGAATAGGTGACCAATGTAAATGTTTTTCTGTCTTGTTGAATATTATGTCCAAACCCTAAACCTAGCATTAATTCATGTGATAATGAATTAATTTTAAAGTCAAACATATGGTCCATTTGCTTTATGTGAGTGAAATAACCCATTACATGATTAGGCATGAAGATTACATTTCTGGTAGTTGGCTACAAAGAATGAATCAATAAATCCTGAATACTGTCAATACTGCACAATGCTAAAAAAAGAATTAAAGAATTAACAGTTCATTCTGTATTTGTCCTTCATGTGTCCTCATTTCTGAAGTGAACTGGAACTTTTTTTCCATGCTTTAAATGCAAAATCAAACTCTTCTTATTCAAAATAGGTTTTATATAAAGTCAGCATTACTATGAAAGTATTTTTTTTCATTGGTTAAAAATAGTTTATCAAATAAATAGCCTTCAGGTCTTGGGTATTTTTATACTTTCAAGTTCCTTGCATTTAATTTACTACAGCCAGGTATCAATTAGAAATTATATGAATTCAACTTTAAATTGCTGATTGTTCAGATCATTCACGTCTTAATTATTTCTTGTATACCGACTTGAGCTTTGCTTACGCAGACCCAAAAGCCACTGGCACAGAATATGGATATGTGAATTGTGCAGTTGCAAAACAACATGTAAACAAGAAAGTGTTGGATAAACAATAGCTTCAGAGGCATCACCTTCAGCCTCCCTTTTCTCCAGGTGGAAAATTAACCTTGTGATGTATCAGACTCTTACAATTTCTTCTAGATAGGTAATGTACTTTACAAATGTATTACCATTTTTTAAGGGATTATTGATCGAAATTATTAGTAACTCCTTAAGACATTTAAAAAGCTTGCTTAAATTCTAAGCTATCAAGGCAGAAGTAAGTCTTTTATATTAGTATAAAGTGTAGGAGGAAAAAAATCTCAATCCTTCTCACCCTGGAAAGCATTAAATAGTTGAATATGAAATATCATTATTCTAAAACAGGACAAAATGTATCTTTCTTTTGGTAGGACTAGCAGAGACGAAGTCTTACAAATGGATTTATTTGTCTATGACTATTATCTCCTGTTGCAGAACAAAGAGCCAAAACAGAGATAAACCCAGGCTATTCTTTTTGCTTTTTTAACACCAGACTCCAGCTAAAAATATTTAATCACAAGTGTTTCCACTGGCCAGCTTTGCAGAAATACATGCAAAGTCCTGTACTGCCAGATTCAGTTGACAGAGATGATTAGACTAATGTCTTCTCAGCCTCATCTTCCTCATTTAAGTCACTTGGAAAATAAAAGTGTACACATCAACATATACTTCATTCTTTCCCATATCTGTTGTCTATTCTCCCTTATTTTTTTCTTATTTTTTCTTGCATTTTTCAGTCTAATAATATCCTCAATTTGTCCTTCGCTGCTTCTATAACTGAACGCATTAGATAAAAGAAGTCATGAAGTTTTTTGCCAGTCTTCAACCCAGAAAGATGGTAGAGCTAGCAAGCTGTTTCTTTTTGAATTCATAACTCTTCCTGAAATACCTCAAGGTATTGTTTCCACATATCTTCTGTAGTTGAGCTAGTGCACTGATAATGAAGTGGGACTTTGATCTGAGAGCTTTGTAAGTTTAGATCTGCCTCCAGTGCTAATTGAGAAAACATTATGTAAGCAAAATAGCTAGCATAATTTATCTCTATGTCAAATATTAAATATAGCACCATCCCCAGAGGTATTTAATAGACTTCAAATGTGGCACGTAAGGACAAGGTTTAGTGGTGGACTTGGCAGTGCTAGGTTAACAGTTGAACCTTATGATCTGTGGAGGAATGGTTAGCTGAGAAAGGTCATGTTCTCACGGGAAACGCTGCAAAGCAAGAACTTACTGGATACCATGTTTTTACTGTGTAACAAGAAAGTTGATACATTAAATAAAGGGACATTATGACCTAACCATTCGTATCAAGAACCGGAGGATCGGTTGCAACTAACTTTCAACCACAAGGACGCTGACAAAGAACTATGGAACCAACAAGGATGCTGACAAAGGACTATGGAACGGACCAATGAAGAAAGATTACATCATAGAGGAAGAACCACAATGAAGCCAACCAATGATGTATTGCCTAGTGGACATAAGTAGCCAATAGCAAACTAACCAATAGACATAAGCTAATAATAAAGTATAAAAGGGACTAACCGAAACCTAATAAACGAAGCTTGCTGATCGCTCATATTGAGTGTGTCCTTGCTTCCCTCCGTTTGTGACCATCGGGTCGCGGCCGATGGTTTCCGACAAAATGGCGCCCGAACAGGGACCTACAAAGGAGGAATTGAGACCCTATAGAGGGTGAATTCGCTGCCACGTGTCGACGGAGCCTAGTTCAGGTCCTGCCTAAAGCAGCTCAGGAGGCAAAAGGGAGAGATCCTGCTGGAACGGGAGAATCCCCGTGCTCGGGAAAAACTACACTGGGTCCCGCCGATACGCGTCGCCGAAGTCTTGCAAAGGCTGCAACAGCGCGCTGATGAAAAGGTATGGATAGACAAGCGACGTATGATTTACTTAAATGCTTTTTAGAAAAGCGGAAAGTTCAGGATATAGATTGTAAAAAAGAATTACCAGGACTCTTGGCATATGGGGTAGCAAAGGGTCATTTTACAAATCCCGATACTGTTTTTGAATACACTGAATGGCGTAAATTTGGAGATATACTTTTTGATGAAGTAATTAATGAGGAAAAAACAGCTAAAAAATTAATGAAATCTTGGAGGACAGTAATTAATGCTTTGTTACAATATAAAGCTGAACAACAGGCTGCTACTGTGGCAGCCAAACATCTGGGACCACCTGTAGGGAGTTTTCCCGCCCCCAATAACACTACAAAAATGACCGAGGAATATCCTCTGCCTCCTTCTGTAAGAACACTTACGCTCCCTCAGAGTCCGGGCAGTGGTTGGGGTTGTTTACCCTCTTCTCCTCCGCCACCCGTGGTGCCAACAGCCCCATCTGGGGCGGACTCCGCTTCTGCGGGGGTGAATGAGACCAATTTACCAGCCATAGGTCCTTTTAAGGAGGCAGAGGATCCCCTCTGCTCTCACCCTAGCCCTAGTAAAAATCCATTTTTGACCGGTGCCTTACAAGAACGACAACGGACATGGCAACAGATTGCTCAGAATGCTATGCTAGATGGTAACCGTGAATTCGCCACAGATATAGCACATGATGCATTCCCGGTCCTGTATTCACAACCTGACGACCAGGGGCGAATTACTGTCACCATGACAAATTTAGATTGGAAATTACTGACTCAGTTGCGGGCTACCGTAAATGAGTCAGGAATAAAAGGGGAACCGACAAGACAGATGTTGGACTATTTATGGGCTACTAATATTCTACTTCCTAATGACATCCGTAGCATTATGAAACTTATATTATCCCAGCATCAACAATTACTATTCAATGCCCATTGGCAGTCTGTTTGTCAGGAGTCCGTTGCGGTGATTCGCCAAGCAGGTGACCCTCTTCATGGGGTTACCTTGGAAGAATTACTTGGTCTAGGAGCGTATTTAAGATCAGAAGCGCAAGCCCTTATGGGACCAGATAAGGTTAAGGAATCCATGTCATTAGCTAGGAAGGCATTAGAACGTATTAAAGAGCCTGGAGGCATTCCTTCATATATGGGTATAAAACAGGGCAGGGACGAACCATTTGGCTTATTTATTGATCGAGTTGCCAATGCCATTCAATCAGCAGGAGTCCCTGATTATCTGAAAGGGTCAATTTTAAAACAGTGTGCCATTCAAAATTGTAACCCTGTTACCCGTAGTATACTAGCTACATTACCCGGCACTTGGACTATAGAGGAGAGTTTAGAGCGAATGTCGCAGGTGCCTGTAGGACCCCAAGCTATGTTAGTAACAGCAGTTAAAGAATTAGGTAATAGTATGAAAGAACAAAATCAGACATCTCAAAAACAAGTACTTGCAGCCCTTGCTCCTTTGCAAGCCTCCGCTGAGCGACGTAACTACGGTCGAATACGCTGTTACCGTTGCGGAAAAATGGGTCATATCCGTCTAACTTGTACTGCTGGAGACGTGTGGTGTCAAGCCTGCCGTTCTAATAGTCATAATGATGCAGCCTGCCGACGAAAGTCGGGAAACGCCCGAATCAGCGGGAAGAGTCGCCCCGCGCCGACACAAAAAGCGGCTGCCTACCCTGCAACGTCCAGTCCATCCAACAATCCGTTTCTCTTCGCCCCGCCACCAGCGGAAGCCTCGGCTTGGACTTGGCAACAGCAATAGACTATACCCTTATCGACATGAGACCAGCCCACATTCCCACTGGTGTTCAAGGTCCGGTGTATATTAATAATGAACCTGTTGGGGCCTTATTAATAGGCCGTTCTTCTGCCTCTCTGCACAGTTTGTACATATTGGTGGGACTCATAGATAAGGACTATAAAGGACAAATTTATATCCTGGCTTACACGATATTTCCTCCATTGCACATTCCACAAGGAACTAAAGTTGCTCAACTAATCCCTCTACCCCACCTAGCGGAGGGAGTTTCACCACTTCAACAACAGCCTCGTGGAACCGGTGCTTTTGGCTCAACAACGCCTATGGCGCTACTCACCGTCGGTCTGCAACAACGACCACGACATAAAGTGGAAATAAAGTACCGCGACGATTACATTTCCCTCACCGCCCTTCTTGATACTGGAGCAGATGTGTCCATCGTTAGCTCACACAAGTGGCCACGCAATTGGCCGACTTATGCAAGCACTGCCACTGTGGCCGGAGTAGGAGGACTAACCGTTGCACGCCAATCTCCACTGTTACAATGGACTATTGGAGACAAAACAATCAACTGTTGTGTCTCTATTATTCCGTTACCTGAGGGGGTGCACGCCCTGGTAGGGCGCGATATATTGTCACAGATGGGAATGGTGCTCACTTCAGAACCGCCTTTTTAGGAACGGCCATTGCATGGACTTTCCCAATCCCACTGCAATGGAAGTCTGATGATCCAATATGGGTAGAGCAGTGGCCGTTAAAAAGGGAAAGTCTGGCACAAGCCCACCTACTTGTGCAAGAACAATTTGATCAGGGACATGTGCGATTGTCAACCAGCCCATGGAACACTCCCATCTTTGTTATCAAAAAGAAATCAGGGAAATATCGTCTCCTTCACGATTTACGTGCTGTTAACAAACAAATGCATGATATGGGAGCACTACAACCAGGTCTGCCTAACCCAGCCATGATACCAGAAGGCTGGCACCTGCTCATTGTGGACTTAAAAGATTGTTTTTTCACCATTGCTCTCCATGAAACAGATAAGCAACGATTTGCTTTTACACTTCCGGCAATAAATCGCGAAGGGCCGGCTCAACGATTTGAATGGACTGTGCTTCCTCAAGGGATGCGAAATTCACCTACATTGTGCCAACTTTACGTTGATGCCGCCCTGCAACCACTTCGGCGAAATTGGCCCGATACTCTGATTTATCATTACATGGACGACATTTTACTAGCCCAACAGTCCCCGTTTTCTTCACAACAGAAACAACAACTCAACTCACAGCTTCAACAACAGGGCCTTATCATAGCTCCGGAAAAAGTTCAGGAATCCAGTCCCTGGCAATATCTTGGGTGGCATATCACCAATACCATCATTCAACCACAGAAATTGACCTTGCACCTTGATATCCGGACCCTCAACGATGCGCAACGTCTCCTTGGCGACCTCCAGTGGTTGAGGCCAGTGGTTGGTATTCCAAATGAATTGCTCAATGAGCTACGTCCTTTATTGCGAGGCACAGATCCAACCAAAGCAATTGAACTTACCACAGAACAAAAAGAAGTACTTCAACAAATAGCCTCTTTAGTCACCCACCGCTTTACCCACCGACGCATTGCAGGACAGTCTATTGACTTAACTATTTTATACGGCCCTCAATACTTAATGGCTGCATTAACACAAACAAAAATAAAAACGGGGGAAAGACCAGGACCCACCACAGGACCCACACCAGGACCCACCGCAACCACCGATACTATTGTATTGGAATGGATAGCACCACCGTTACAGCCAAAACGAACAATACAGGAAAAAATTGTGACTTTGGCTGAATTAATTCGCAAGGGCCGGAACCGCATCTTACAAATAGACGGTACTCCACCGGGTACCATATGGGTGCCCATAAAACAAACTGATTTGGAGTGGTACCTACGGAATTCTGAGGAACTACAGTCGGCATTGCTCACTGATGGAGCGGAACTCATAGCTAAGCCATTGCCTTCACCTGTTCTGACTTGGATGACAAATATAGGCTGGATAACCAGACCCATGCGGTCTAATCAACCCCTTGCACAAGCCCTGACGGTCTTTACAGACGCTGGACGTCGCTCACAGACTGCAGCTGTGACGTGGAAAGATGACCAAGGGTGGCAACACAAGATTCTGCCGGCACAACAAGGGGACTCTTTACAAACGCTTGAACTGTTTGCTGTTGTTTGGACATTTATACGTTGGAAGGACATTCCATTGAATGTAGTTACTGACTCACTTTATGTAGCAGGAATTGTAAATCGCGTTGAAGACGCAAATTTGCGGGAGCTAAAGAATAAGCGACTTTTAGGACTTTTGACCAGCCTACAACTTGCAATTGCACAGCGAACTGAAAAATATGCTGTTATACACATCCGAAGTCACTGTTGGAATGAAGGGCTCGGAGAAGGCAATGCTCGAGCGGACCGCTTAGTGACGATTACAATAGAACCCCCTTTAAATCCTCATACCCGTGCACGTGAATCTCACTCTATCTTTCATCAAAATGCAAGAGGATTAGCCAAAGCCTATAGACTTCCATTAACTGAAGCTCGAGCCATTGTTAAGGCATGTCCCACATGTAGTTATCAGAACTCTGGAATAGGCTTAGGGTGTGGGGTCAACCCTCGGGGGCTGAAGGCTAATGAGATCTGGCAGATGGATGTCACTCATGTTCCTGCATTAGGCCGCCTAAAATTTTTGCATGTGACTGTAGATACATACAGCCATATGATATGGGCCACTCCTCAGCCAGGAGAAAAAGTTCGAGATGTGCGTAGACACCTAACTAGTTGTTTCGCTGTCTTGGGAGTACCTGGCACAATCAAAACAGATAATGGACCTGCCTACAGTAGCGGGCAATTAAAGCGTTTTTTGCAAACATGGAATGTTATCCATATTACAGGTATCCCTCATTCACCAACAGGACAGGCTATCATAGAAAGAGCCAATGGAACTGTGAAACGCTATTTAGACAAGTTTAGGGAAATTGAAGATCCTAGAGAGAGAGTTCAAAAGGTTCTTTTCGTGCTTAATTACTTGTGTGTCTTTGGGGATACTAATGATCCACCGATTGCATGGCATTTCATGGGTCCTAAGGTCCCTGAGTCCTCACACATGCGGGTGTGGTATAAAGATGCAAAAACAGGAGAGTGGAAGGGCCCTGTAAGTGTCTTGTACATGGGACGAGGTTATGTTTGTGTGTTAACTGATACAGGTACACTGTGGGTACCCAGCCGTTGGATAAAGCCTGCCATTGAAGACACCACTGACGAATCTCAGAAAAAGGACTGAGTCACAAAAGCATCCCAACGGAGCACGAAAAGATCCAACCTGGTGACAAATTGCTTAAGTTTTAATTAATGCTTAGTTGTTTTTAGCTAATTTTACTAAAATGGTTTGGTGTTTAGCTAATCTTACTAAAATGGTTTGGTGTTTGATATTGATAATTATAGGGCTTAAATCAGTAGCCCTTTGGGGCAATGTTTTTCCTCCAGTTTTACCTAAGACTAATGTTTGGATTACTTTAGCAAATTTGACAGGACAGAACACCCTGTGCCTTGCCACTGCCACTCCTAACAACCCCTTTTCCACATGTCTGGTGGGTTTACCACTGGACAAATGGCCAGTGCCCACGGACATGAGAATTGCTATTGGAACTCACAATTCAAATCTTACCGACATGTGGGATTTGTGGACACCTCAACTTCCACAGGCAGTCCTAGAACCACAGGAGATCGAAATCCTTGGGTCAGTAAAAATGGATTTCTGTGTTAAGTTTAACTATTCTGGACGGAATCAGTCCAAGGCATGGAATGTTTCTCCTTCCCATTTTGCATTTAAGAATTCGAGCCAATGGTGTAATTATACATCAAACAATATCTCTAAATCTGCCAATATTCCCTTGTCATTGCCATCGGGGGTCTTTCTTATATGTGGGGATAGGGCATGGCCTGATATTCCCTCTCACATAAAAGGAGGACCGTGTAGCCTTGGACGCCTTACTGTTTTAACCCCTAATACATCTATGATTTTACAACATCATTTGACTCATAGGTCCAAACGAGGACTCCATGCGTATACCCCTATATGTGATGATAATGTAGAATTTTGGTCTTTTGGTTCACGTTTTGCTACTTCGTTATTGTTACCGGGTGCTGCAGCTGGCAAAGCCCTGGCAACTTTAGATAAATTGGGATGTTGGCTTGCCAAGCAAACTAATGCAACTAGCAGTGCCTTATCTGATCTTTTATTAGATGTAGATAGTGTTCGCCATGCTACGCTCCAAAATAGAGCTGCTATAGATTTTTTACTTCTAGCACAAGGCCATGGCTGTGAAGATTTTGAAGGCATGTGTTGTATGAATCTTTCTGACCATTCGGAATCGATTCACGCTAGCATTCAAAAACTTAAAGAAGGGGTGTCGAAGCTCAAACAGACAGATAATTGGGATTGGTTAGATAAACTTTTTGGGAAATGGGGCCTTTCTGGATGGCTTAAAAGCTTGATAATAGAAGGTTTTCGTTGGCTAATAATTATATTTTTAATTTTGATTGTAGCTCGGGTAGCTATTAGCTGTGTAATTAAAAAAGCAGGACAGATCACAAAACAAATGTTCCTGGCTCAAAATAAAAACGGGGGAATTGTGGAGGAATGGTTAGCTGAGAAAGGTCATGTTCTCACGGGAAACGCTGCAAAGCAAGAACTTACTGGATACCATGTTTTTACTGTGTAACAAGAAAGTTGATACATTAAATAAAGGGACATTATGACCTAACCATTCGTATCAAGAACCGGAGGATCGGTTGCAACTAACTTTCAACCACAAGGACGCTGACAAAGAACTATGGAACCAACAAGGATGCTGACAAAGGACTATGGAACGGACCAATGAAGAAAGATTACATCATAGAGGAAGAACCACAATGAAGCCAACCAATGATGTATTGCCTAGTGGACATAAGTAGCCAATAGCAAACTAACCAATAGACATAAGCTAATAATAAAGTATAAAAGGGACTAACCGAAACCTAATAAACGAAGCTTGCTGATCGCTCATATTGAGTGTGTCCTTGCTTCCCTCCGTTTGTGACCATCGGGTCGCGGCCGATGGTTTCCGACAATGATCTGAAAGGTATTTTCCAACCTAAACAATTTTATGATTCTATAACTTTCTGAGTTTTTTATGGGAATGGTCAAGATCTGTGCCTGATATTGTACCAAACTAAGTTCACATATTTTCTAAGCAACATTTTTTTAATCATTGTCATTCATTTCAAAGTTTCAGCTTTATTTTCTGGTCCCCACTGCTTCTATTGACTTGGACCTTTTATGTATCATTCTGAGGAATTCAGATTTTCTTTACAAAGGTAAACCTAGAATTCAGAACAGATGAAGGCAGGTGAAGGCTCTGGTCACAGTGCAGCTGTACATCCATAGAATCATAGAATTCTCATGGTTGGAAGGGACTTTTCAGATCGTTAAGTCCAACCATCAACCTAGTCTGCCAAAACCACCATTAAACCACCTCTCTAAGTACCACATCTACCTGTCTTAAATACCTCAGAAGATGGTGAATCCACCATCTCCTTCAGCAGCCTGTTCCAATGCCTAACAGCCCTCTCTGTCAAGAAAATTTTCCTAACATCCAATCTAAACCTACCCTGGTGTAATTTGAGGTCATTCCTCCTGTCCTATTACTTGTTAGTAGGGAGAAGACATTGGTCCCCACCTCTTTACAACCTCCCCTAAAGCAGCTGTAGAGAGCAATTAGGTCTGAGCCTCCTCTTCTCCAGACTAAACAGCCCTCCAATGCTTCTGATAACATTTGTCTTCCAGTCCCCACACCAGTCTTGGTGACTTTGTTTGGACACACTCCAGCACCTCAATGTCTTTCCCGTAGTGAGGAGCCCAAAACTGAACACAGTACTCACCAGTCATTACTGTAAGTCCAATTTATGATCCATCTTGTGATAGTAATAAGTTTTGGTGCTTTCCAGCCACAGATGGAGTAGATTTTCTGAGACAGGATTCCATCAAGTGCCTCTACACTGTTGAGTAACTTGAGATTGTTGAAGAGCCTTCTTGTTCCTATGAATAAGTATTTCATAGTAGGAATGTATTCCCCTGGTTACATGGGTAGGTTTGATAAACTCTTCAGCTATGTGTAGGTTTTTGCGAGTTTCTGGGGTACTGGCAGGAACACATCGTCTCAGTGTGTTGCTCATACTTACAGTCACACTCTGCGAGTTACTTCTCTTACATTTTATACTAGTTTTTCTTCACAAACTTTTTCTTATACATAAAATAAAAACATTGATTTTGATGAGGAATGAAGACCTAGGGTAATATTTTTTCACTGTCCTTCCATAAGCTGGCAGTGACAGAAAGGGCCCATATATACAGCTATCAGTTGTGCATTTCAGTTTCTAAAGCTATGAATTCATGAAGAAGGCAAAAAGTAATCCAGTGGCTAAGGGCAGAAATTAAATCCCTGAAGTGAATAGGTGAACTTCAATGTATAAAGACTTCTGAATCATAGTTCATATTGTCTATAGAGTAAAATAATGCTGTTTTCTTCTTATTGCTTGAGCATCATCAGTGTGATTCTCATTGTTCCTTAGAATAAAATAATTGATGTAATTTATCCTCAAGACATATGCTATATAACTCCTTCCATTATTGTAGTGAAGTATAGTAAATAAGGCTTTGTGCTAGTTTCAACATTGTAGTCCAATACATAGGGGAACAATAAAAAATACGACACTTTTTCTTCTGAGACCAAGGATCCCATTCCTTGCAGAAATACTTTTTGGCTTATCTGTTTACCCTGTAAACCAAAGTGTTAAACTAAGATCAGACTGGTGAGACCATATAATGTAAAGCAGCTGACTTATGTAAACCACATTTTCTTTTACAGTATGATTTTATCTTAGTGGAAGGGATTGAATTAACATTTGATCTATGTAGGGACTGTTTGGGTGTTTGGTCCAGAATGTCAATGCATCAGCAAAGGAGTTGCTTCACTTGTGTATTGCTTTTAAACTACAGCTAGAAGCTGGAACTGCACATTAGCTTTTAGACTCAATAAAATTCAGAAAGGACAGAAAACCAATTTTGTCATTACTGTTATTTCAGTTCTACCTGGCCCTTTTTTAGTTCTATCAGACCCGAATCAATTTGACCAAGATGGTTGTGGGTGAAAAGAACAAAGGAGTTTGTTGACAAAGGAGGGAGAGCTGAAAGGATCAGGAGGTGAGATGGGGTGATAGAGCAGCAACTTGAGAAAATGGGAAAAATCATTAGAATGTGGAAACTGTATGTTCACTCAGGGATATGAGCAGGATTGATTGGGTGAGAGGAGGAAGGTAGGACAGAAGAAGCAGTCAGGGGGTAATAGAGGGCAATAAATTGTTTCTATTTTAATGGTGTGTGAGGAGCACAGAGGCTCAAGTGAAATAGCAATCTGGAGAGTCATGTGCAGCTGTCAATATGATGATTTTTGTGAATACAAAATATTGTTTGTTATCATGGGCATTGTTGTCTGAAGCCTGCACACTGCACAGATGAATTGTTCATATGAAAATCACTGGCATGCAAAAGAGTTTTGTGAACTATAACTGTAGATATCATACTGAAAAAGTAAATACTGAAGTTCACATGGACTCATGAAGAGGTATTGTTGAAAGCATATCCTATACTAACTTTAGGAATTTTTCATATTCACTTCATCGTCCAAAATGGTTGCAGCTTTGACACAGGACACAAAGCCTTGATATACCTTGTTGTTACCTTTGCTAATGGTAAGGTGGTTGGTTATTGGCGTTAATCTTTCTGTGAACAACTCAGTATCTCTGCAAGTACTGATACCATAATATCCACAAGATCAGAGAGCAGAGTCATAGATGAAGAATTTCTCTAGAGAAGGAAATAAAGAAGGGTATTCGATCTGAAAGTTATTGAAATACCCAACATATTGAGAAATAGGGAAAACAACCGTGTAAGTTTTCAGTGAAAGATCCTAGGTGAGAACAGACTGTCACTGTTGGCTTGCAGAAAGATATGATGAGAAAAGCTTTTCAGGGACACAGAAGCCTGAGGTATGGTAATTATTCTGTTTGTTACTATTTTAAAGTCTTGTAAATTGATGCAATGAAAGTAGAAGTAAAGTGTAATGTAAAATAGGAGTCACACTATGAGAAAGAAGACACTTAAAAGAAAAAATTACATCAACAGCTCAGTGGAAAAGTGAAACCACATGTTGTCAAAACAATAAGTAAAACACTTTAACTGATATGTGAGGAGATTATATTTTGGTTGTCTAAACTGGAGATTTTTGTGTGGTGAAAATACTCTAAAATTACAAGACCTCTCTCTCTTTTCTCCTTCTTTTCCTCTTTCTTTTCCTTTTTTCTTCTTCTCCTTTGTTTCCCTTTCATTTTCTCTTATCATCATTGCGTAGCCAATTGGCTCAGGATGCTCTAAGCACTGAAAGTGGTTATTTAGGCTGAAAAACTGAGGGTAAATACAGCACAGAGAGGAAGAGAAACTGCCATGAGAATATTTGCATTCTTCCTGTTAAAAGACATGGGTAAAGCAGATGTGAAGAATGAAACATGAGCTTAAAGGCCTGAAACAATATGGGTAAAGAAGGGATAAGCAGTTACAGAAGTTTACCCAGAAAAAAAGCAGTGATTTCTGTATATTGAAACACTATGTGCTGTTACTCCTCCAGTCTCTATGGTAACAATAACTCAGACAGAAGAAAAACACAGAGGAGAGATGGATGGAAACAAAACATGCTTTACATTTTCTAAAATGGCTTGGGAATTTAGGTTTTGGGTGACTTGACTAAAATAAAAAAAGTTTTATTTTCTAACTCTGCCTAGCATTCAGCTTCTGGAAATGGAGCTTTTGAGATCTGTAAAGTTCGTGCAATGTACTCCATAAAACCACTAATAAGGGAAAAACTATCACACTGACTGTCACTTGCTGACAACATTTCTCAGCTTTATGTTGGATTCCTGGAAGGAAAAGTCCCACATTTTACACAGCTCTGCAAACAAAAGAACAGACCCCTTTTCTTTAATGGATAATTAAATTAAGAAAAATGTTATTTTGTTAGTATTATGAAAATACATAAAAGAGATTTATTTTCTTTTTGGTTGGGTACAGTTGAAGGCTGTACTGGACTTCTATACAGATTCAGGTGATAATCTACTCACAACTCTGTTTGTTAGATTAAAATTTGACATCTATAGTCCTATTTTTATATATACACGAATAATTTGATTTTCAGTGTTGCTAAGCAAATCTTAATGTACAGCTTCCACTGATAGCAGCAAGTCATTGTCATGGTTTAAAAAGATGTATTTATATTTAAAAAAAAAAGTTAAATAAAAGAATGTTCTTCCAAAATATTTTCCCTTTTTACATTTTCCATTTTCTGCAAACATTTTTGTATGTTTGAGAGTTGTTATACAACACACCTTTTGCACATAAAAATGCTTTAGCTGTTGCTGAAAATGAACCTAGTACAGAGGTGAAAAGTGCAGCACCTGAACAAGGACAGTAAGAAAACAAACACAAGGGTAATCAGTACTGTGAAGGACAGAATTATTCATAGAAAATGCCAACATATCATGAAGTCTTACTAAACTACTTATACGATGGACAAGGACATCTCTGAGTAATTTTCTACAATTCATGTAAAGTTCAAATTACTTAGTTTGAACATGGGTGAACTGAAAAAAATTGGTCTGAAAGACTATTAATGTGGGCTACTAATGAAGCACTTCTTCATCAGTACTTAGTAGCTTGACTGAGAACAACAAAAAACTGATGAAGAACAGTATGTGCTTTATTTTCTCTAGCAGATACAAGGCTCTTGTAAAAATAATCAAAAAATTTCTTTCATCTTTCAACTTTGCAAGTCTGTATGTATTGAATGGTCCTTGTTTTCATTGTTGAGTTGAGTGGAAGCCTTGCAATTTTGGAAATGCATGAGTAATATTTTTACCACCTGTGTTAAGGCATCCTCTCAAGTTCTCTGTAGTACTGAAAAAGTGAAAACAATCCCTTCATTTATAGTCCAGCCCTCAGGGATTTAACCTCTTCATCTATTTTTTGGGGTTTATATGAAAGTTCTAAGAATTGGTCAACATTGCTGATTTTATCTTAGCTACTGCATTGTGTAAAGCAGTTGTGTATAATTAGAAAACTAGGCTTTGACACGATATGTGGATTTTTTCTAAAACATACATCGTTGGCATAGCAGTAAGAACAGTAACATGATCTGTAAATTTATTGCTGTCATGATACTTAAATTGAAAGAGTCTCCCCCCCCCACACCTTTATAAAGGAAAACAGATCATTCTATTACAGCAGAAATCTACGAATTTAGGGGATAGTGCTCAAATTTTCTGACGAGTCTAGCTAGTACATACCACATAAAATCTTAAGGAAAAAGAGATAATAAAAGAAGAAAAAAGGAAAAAGATAAATTAAAAAACCCCAACAAAACACATATAAAAAGTCTGTAAAAATAATTAAGAGAAAACAGAATTTAAATGTGGTCCTTTGATCAGTAACAATTATCAACACATTCAACTGGAAGCCTGTTATGAAGGCTTCCAATATTTTATTGAATAAACATCAGTTGCCTGCTATAAAATGAAATCCACTGTGTTAACAATCTAATTAAAAAGAGCTAATGTAAACTTACTTGCTATTTCTCCTAACAAGCTTTCCACTGATTATTATGCCATTATCAGCCAATCAATTTTTGTTTCAAAATGTGATTTATATTACATGCTTATTGGACTTTACATTCTATTCCAAAATTTTCTGCAATAAAGATTACTTAGCTATTTTTTTTGCAATAAATCATATTTGAGCTTTATATAATTCTGGACTGCAATGATGTGTGTGCAACACCTACTTGGAACAAAACCATCTTTGGTAGTGATATAAAGACTAGGTACTGTGCTGTCAGCTTAATAGAAGCATCAGGAAACTATTTTGTGCTTTTGGTGAGATGTACAGATATATCATTATTCCAAGAAGGAAAATAAATTGCTGTCATTAAATGTTTCTTAAGAATTTAGAGAAAAGCATAGTTTGAGTTCCAAATTTCTGTATCTCTCTCGTCCAGATAATTAATTTTTGCTGTGTCAATTCATTGAGAAAATTCAGTATAGAATTGAATGTTTGTATAATGCATGAATTTTATTCCTCCAGAATTTAACATTACTAAATTTCTTCTCCTGTGAAATATATAAACAGGAACAACTTCCTTACAATAGGGATAATACAATAGTGATATTAAGTGATGTGATAATATGGATGAGAAATTAACTATTGCATACAACATAAGTATCTTTGATATTTATACTTACCCTTCCTCCAGCAGGATGGGTAGGAGAATGTCCAGACAACAACAAACCATTGGGTTGTTATAAGGACAGTTTGCTGGGACACCGTCAGGAGAGGGAAATAGCAACAACAGTACTTAGAATATACAAGCAGTCATTAATACAAGTGGTCATTATCAACCCAACAACTGACTGGATGCTTAGACCACACTCAAACCATCCTGGAGTCACATGGCAACATCCCTCTCTGACTAACCCCCTCTTATGAGTAGCATGATATCACATAGTATGGAAAACACCCTTGGCCAGCTCAACTCCCCTGTGTTTGCTCCCTGTGAAAATTAAGTCTGCCCTAGGTAAAACCAGGACACTGATAAATAGGGGTTTATCCATAAAGGACATACAGGTCATAAAGAAACACATGAATCTAAGCCTGAAATTATTCTACCTCCACAGGTGCTGTACTTTAACCATGCTGTGGTTCACTAGGTGCCTCACCTGCACTTCCATTCTTCTGTAGAGCTACAACTGTTCTGGCTAAAGTAAACACCAGTAAAGACTCATAAATAAGCTAGACCCCACCTAGATATGAGAGTGTCCTCTATCAGAATTCTTTGAGCAGCCTTCATGAAGATCCACCAAAGTGATTTTGCTACGTACATATTATAATCATAGAATCGTAGAATCATAGAATGACAAGGGTTGGAAGGGATCCCAAGGATCATAAAGCTCCAACCCCCCTGCTGCAGGCAGTGCCACCAACCTCAGGCCTGGATCTGCATAAGGTTGCCCAGGGCCCCATCCCACCTGGCCTTGAACACTTCCAGGGATGGGGCATCCACTACCTCTCTGGGCAGCCTGTTCCAGGACCTCACCACTCTTTCTGTAAAAAACTTCCCCCCTTTAACTTATAAGTTAAATGGTCATTGAGAAAAGGAAATCTGAATGTACAGAGAAGACAAGTAGTTTATCACCAGGCTAGAGGGAGACCTTCTCTTGTCCTGGTTAATTTCTGTTTTCATCACAGGGTCATGTATCAAACAGCAAAGACTAGAGTGGACCTTACTTAAAGCTGTGGTGGGTGACCCTGTCTGGTGGCCAGGTGCCCACCAAAGCCACTCTATCACTCACCCTCCTCAATGGAACAAGGGAGAGAAAATATAACAAAAGGCTCATGGATCGAGATAAGGACAGGAGAGAGATCATTCACCAATTATTTTCATGGGCAAAACAGACAAAACTATGAAAAAAGTAATCTAATTTACTACCAAGGCAAAACATAGTAGAGTAATTAGAAACAAAACAAAACACCTTCTAGTACCCATCCCTTCTTTCCAGGACATATGTTACTCCCAAATTCTCTATCCACCCCCACACCCAGTGGTACAGGGGGATGGGGAATGAGTGTTGTGGTCAGTTCACCACACATTGTCTCTGCTACTCCTTCCTCCTTATGAGGAGGACTTCTCACACTCTTCCCCTTCTCCAGTTTGTTTCCTCTCTTGGGATACAGTGCTCCACCAACTTCAATGTGAGTCCTATGGGCTACTGTTCCTCATAAACTGCTCCAGCATGGGGTCTCTTCCATGGGATGAAGTCCTTCAGGACTGCACCACTGCTTCAGCATGAGTTCCCCATAGGGTCACAAGTCCTGCTAGCAAACCTGTTCCAGCTTGGGCTTCTCTGTCCATGGACTGCAGATCCTGCCAAGAGCCTCTTCCATTATGGAGTTCTCACACAGTTACAACCTTCTTAAGGTGTCTCCATATGTTCTGGTGTGGGGTCCTTCATAGTCTGCAAGTGGAATCTCTGCTCCCTATTATCCGTCTTGGGCTGCAGGGGGACCTTCTGCCTCACCATTATTATCTCCATAGGCTGCAGGGGAATCTCTACTCTTGTGCCTGGAATACCTCTTCCATTCCCCCTCCTTCACTGATTTTAGGGTCTGCAAAGTTGTTTCTCACATCCCATTCCTCTCCCTGGCTTCAAAAAACTGCTCCTTTTAAAAAAAAAAAAATCCCTTTTTTGCCTTCTTAACTTTTTTATCACAGAAGCACTACTACCACCACTGGTGGACTAGACATTGGTCAGGGGCAGGTCCATCTTGGGACCAGCTTGTATTAGCTCTATCCAATATGGGGAAGCTTCTACAAAATTCTAATAAAAGTCACTCCTGTAACATCACCATTATCAATATCTTGCCACACAAAGCCCAAACAGTAACCTATGGGAGTATATTTAGGTAGTTTTATATTAAAGGAAGATTTAAACTCTCTTCAATAATGAAGAACATAGCACAAATTTTTTTGATTACAGGGGTCATCGGGTAGTTAGACTTGGAGGAAGAGGTATGTCAGGAAACAACTTCTCATTTTCATATTGTAATCTATAAGAACGGACTGCAAACTTAACTTATTTTAGGAATTAATTCATGTGGGTATATTTGTAAGATCTCAGACTTCATATTACTGTTGGCAGAGGCTACTGCCTGAATCCCAGTTAGATTTAAATTCTGGCCTAACTATTAGATATTATTACGAAATTATTGTCTATGAGGGTGGTGAGGCACCGGAACAAGCTGCCCGGAGAGGCTGTGTCTATTCCCTCCTTGGAAATGTTCAGGGCTAGGTGGGATGGGGCTTTGAGCAGCCTGGTCTGGTGGAGGGTATCCCTGGTCTAGTTGGGACAAACCATTCTGTGATAATATAGTCTTACAGCACTCACATCACTATTTGCTATGTGTCTGAGTGCGTTCAGTGACACATTGAACATTGTTCTAACCACAGATATTGCTCTGGAGTGAATCTACTGGACCAGTATCTCCATATTTTGTTTCCATGTCTCCTGACTATTTGCATGACTTGTATGTTTGTTTTCCCAGGTCTGTATCTGGGTGAAAATAAGTATTTAACTCTGAGATTAAACTGAGGAAGGGTTTTGGAGGTAGTTTGATTTGCCCGCTACACGCTAATAACAGTATGCATTACAGTCTCAAGCTCATTAAACACCTTACACAGTCCAAATCAGTGTGCAGTTCTCTATAATATATGCTGGAAATGTCAGCTGACCTATACTGCTCTTGAAAGCAGTCTGCAGCATTGCCTGGCTAAGACCAAAAAACTTAGCAATGGAATATGGTGTTTGCAGTGGTTCAATGGTTTCTCATAGTTTCTTGTATGGGAGAACTAGGAGACAATGTGTGAATATAGTGGCAGCAGATAAGACTGCTAGGATTGAAGTAGCTCATGTAGAATTGGACTGGCAACATAAGGGTGAATTATTCATAGCTCGATGCGCTCATGATATCTCAGGTCACCAGGGGAGAGATGCAAAAAATAGATGGGCTCGGGATCGAGGGGTTGACTTAACCATGGATGATATCGCACAAGTTATCCATGAATGTGAGACATGTGCTGCAATCAAGCAAGCTAAGCGGTTAAAGCCCCTCTGATATAGAGGATGGTGGATGAAATATAAATATGGGGAGGCCTGGCAGATTGATTACATCACCCTACCACAAACTCGCCATGGCAAACGTTACGTGCTTACAATGGTAAAGGCAACCACCGGCTGGCTGGAGACATATCCCATGCCCCATGCCACTGCCCGGAATACAATTCTGGGCCTGGAGAGGCAAGTCCTATGACAACACAGCACCCCAGAAAGAATTAAGTCAGACAATGGGACTCATTTCCAAAACACTCTCATAGACACCTGGGCCAAAGAGCATGGCATTGAATGGGTGTACCACAATCCCTATCATGCACCAGCCTCTGGGAAAATTGAATGATACAATGGGCTTTTAAAGACTACAATGAAAGCAATGGGTGGTGGAGAATTTAAACATTTAGCTGAAGCCACATTTACACATTTAGCTGAAGCCATGTGGTTAGTTAACTCTAGGGGATCTACCAATTAGGCTGGTCCTGCCCAGTCAAAATTCCCACATACAGACAGAGTCCCAGTAGTGCACATGAAGAGTATATTACGAAAGACAGTTTGGGTCATCCCTGCTGCAGGCAAAGGTAAACCCATATCTGGGATTGTTTTTGCCCAAGGACCTGGTTGTATTTGGTGGGTAATGAAGAGGGATGGAGAGGTTCGATGTGTACCTCAAGGGGATTTAATTTTGGGTGAGAATAGCCAATATCATTAATAAAGTAGAAATTGTGTTATAATAGTTGCTATAATCCATTACTGTGTGTTTTACTGTTGCTATAAATGTTGTATGTCATACTAATGGCATTACAGCCAGAGTCATACAAATTAATGAAGAATCGGGGGAATGAAAAAAACCCAGCCTCCCAGGAACTCTTTCTTTTTTTCCTTTGAAAATAAACACCTTTGACCCACAGACTAGAGGCATGGACCACGCCAGGTGTATAAGTAGGGAGCCCGAGATACAGCATGCAACGATCCAATGGCACATACAACTTCTCATATCCTGAGAGACTGTTGTGAGAGAATGACAAGTGGAGCCTGAGAATCGTGGACTGAATGAAATCGCCAGATTCGGAGGGATGGTCCATGGACTGAAAGAAACTGTATACATGTGCATGTGTATACATGTGTACATACTTATGTGTGGGTGCAGGAAACTGCTTGTATCCAAAGAAAATTATTAGATCTGCTGATGACATAAATGGTATGGAAAAAGGGGTGGATAATGTCCTGGTTTCAGCTTAGCAGTGGGCCATGTTGACCCACATGACATATACAGTAAGCTTCTCTAACTGGGCAGCAATATCTTGCCATAAGTCAGCAGCCCATATGGGTTTGCCTCTATGCTGCAAATTGTTCTTTTTCCACTGCTGCAACCACCCCCACAGGGCATTGGCCACCATCCATGAGTCAGTATAAAGATAGAGCATTGGCCACTTCTCTCTCAGCAATGTCCAGGGCTAATTGGATGGCCTTCACCTCGGCAAACTGGCTTGATTCATCTTTTCCTTCAGTGGCTTCTGCTACTCGTCTTATAGGACTCCATACAGCAGCTTTCCATCTCCGATGCTTACCCACAATGCAACAAGACCCATCAGTGAACAGGGCATATTGTTTTTTATTCTCTGGCAGTTTGTTATAGGGTGGGGCCTCTTCCACGCATGTTACTTCCTCATCCTCTGGTGACATCCCAAAATCATTGCCTTCTGGCTAGTCTGTAATCACCTCCACAATTCCTGGGCGATTGGGGTTTCCTATTAGAGATCGTTGCGTAATTTGTGCAATCCATTTGCTCCATGTAGCATCAGTTGCATGGTGTGTGGAAGGGACCTTCCCTTTGAACGTCCAGCCCAGCACGGGCAGTCGGGGTGCTAGGAAAAGCTGAGCTTCAGTTCCAATCACTTCTGAAGCAGCTCGAACCTCTTCATAAACGGACAGTATTTCCTTTAAAATACCCTCTACAGAGATAATCTATACCTAAAATGCACGGAGCTTCTGAGCCTGTCACAATGGTGTGTTTCTCCCAGTCCTTTCCAGTTAGGCTTACCTTAGCCTCTAGCACAGTCAACTGTTGGGAGCCCCTGTGACTCCAGAAATACAAACAGGTTCTGCCCCTTCATGGTTCAATGTCATTAGAGTACACTGGGCAGCAGTATCCACCAGAGCTTTGTACTCTTGTGGGTCTGATGTGCCAGGCCATTGGATCCACACAGTCCAATAAACACGGCTATCCCTCTTCTCCACCTGGCTGGAGGCAGGGCCCCTCTTGCTGCTGGGTAGAAACTGATGCAGCATTTTTCCTGGCAGAATCTTGTGCGATTGTTTTACCCCGCATCTCATTTACTCATGCTCGAAGGACTGAGGTGGGCTGCTTATCCCACTTCCTCATGTCCTCTCCATGGTCAATCAGGTAAGACCACAGTGTGGATCATGGTGTGTACCTTCTGTATTCTCCCTCTTGGGACGATGGACGCTTTCTCCCAGTAGCTGCAACATTGCTCCGTACAGGTCGGGAGTTGGACATATTGTTGTCAAGTCGTTGAACCAGTCTCTCTTCTGCTGCGATGACAGAGAGTGAAATGTTGTCTTGATATTTCTGGAGTCGGCAGGCCACATCGTATACGGTTGGTGGATTGTCATCATTCCAGTCCATTGCTGCCAGTGAATTGGTGTGCCCTGATGGTGCACTTCGTGCAACCTTACGCCACATGTCTGGGGTGCATAGGACTTCATCAGGATCATCAGGGAGCTGTGAGTTGTCCAGATCATAATAAATTATCTCCCTTACAGCTAATTCTCTCAGGTGCTGGATAACTGTCTCTATGTTGTTGCTCTTGGGTGTCTGACAAGTAATATATTCCTTTATGGGGCATCTTTCCTTCACACTTGACAGCAGTTGCCTCCAGAGGCTGAGGATAATGTTCTCACTTGGGTGGCGGCTGAAATCTTTTCACACCTCACGCAGCTCACTCAGGGTCAGGGATCGGGTAACAACTTCTGGTTCTGCCTCATCCTGATAACCTCGAGATGGTCCTGGTTGACTATCATCATCATCCGTCACTATGCGAACTGATTTCTTGGTGTGTTTACTCATTTGGACGGGAGCAAGAGACACTGGTGTGGGTTGGTTCTTTGAATCAAGGGCAATGTCTGCTGTAGGGATTGCAGTAGCTGCAGTGCCAGTCACAGTGGTTGCAGTAGCAGCTGCGCTGGTCATAGGGATCGCAGCAGCTGCAGTATCTGCCAGTCTATTTCCTTTTTCCCCCTGGCAGTGCTGAGAGTGCTGACAGTGCTGCCTGCTATCAAGCAGTGTTTGGTAGACAGTGGCCATCTCTGGGGAACCTACAGCAGTTCTTTTTCAGATATGCAGTCACTTTATCAGGGTCTTGTAGCTGTTCAGGACTGAAGTTCCAACCCATGGGGGGGTGAGATAGTGCCTAGGTACTTGCCCATACTCTGCCACATGCCCTGCCACTCATGCTTATCCAGCCTCGGGGAAAACTCTTGGGTGGTATTCATAAACCTGTGCTTAATATATATCAAAAGCTGAACCATTTGCACCAAACCCACCAGTAGCAAAATGCAAGTTTGAATATCCCAAGGATATTGAAGATTTTTAAAGATTCTTATAAGGCCTGTTTTATCCCCCTTTGTATTAGACAGCAAAACCTCATACAAGTACCTGCTTAAGCTCATGATCATAGATATTATTGAATCATAGACTGATATCATAAGATACACTAAAGCGAAGTACAGGAGCATGTCTGAGAGCCGCAGCCCTGAGATGGTAAAGAGTCCTGCCAGGATTACATGCAGCATGCAACGGTTTGAATACCACACCCATGACCACATCCTTGTGAATAAATCCCACAGCATTGTGATCAAATCCCACAGCATCGTGACCAGAGACTGCTTAAATAACAGTGCTTATCACAGCTCTATCTTAATTGCAATTGGGTTAGTGTCAAATCTATTGTTATCCCAACCTTTTTTAATGCCCCGCGTTGGGTGCCAAAAATTTGTAGTGGTTTAACCTTAACTGAGAGCTGGTTTCCACAAAGTTACCTGTCCCTTTAAGAGAGGGGGGGGGGGGGGCGATCGGAAAAGCTGCGGAGTAAGGAAAATAAACCAAAACCCTGTGGGTTGGGATAAGGATAGTTTACTAAAACTGCAGAAAAAAAGATATAAAGAACAACAAACAACAGTGCTAACACTACTTTAGAACACAGGGTACACAAAACTGGTGATACACAATGCAATCTCTCACCACACTATGCAACTTAAGGCTGTGCCCGACCCACCTCCGAGAAGCCACGTTTTATGGAAGCCGCGCTGCTCAGAGACCCGCGCCTGCCACAAGCCTGAGCCGCGCCTGCCGGACCTGCTTTTGGCGCGCTTCTTCTCCATTATACAGAACATGACGTAATTGGTATGGAATATTGTCATTGGCCAACATGGCCCACTGCTAAGCTGAAAGCAGGACAAGTAGGATGTTTGGAGCAAGCAGAATGGATATGCTTGGATATGCAACCACAATATAGACATTTAGGCTTATGGGAAAAATATGAGCCAGTGGCTACAGGTTATACACCAACATGGGTGTCTTTAGCAGTGTATCCCTATGTATTCTGCCTATGCGTCAAGTATAGAAAATACAAATCAGAAAGAAGTGATTTATATTTCTGCTTATATTTCAGCATTAGGAAGGGACAACATGGGTCTATCCTACAAAGTTTCCTCAGTTTTGGTCGTCTTCGATTAAGCCAACCAAGCCTTTTCTCACACAGACACAAAATCTAATCTCTGTCAATTTTATACTGGAAGAAAAGCTCCCCTACCAAATCTGTCCTGAAATGTCACAGAAGGACCTAAAAAAAAAGGCCAATCACCCTAATATGTTTCCAGAAACTGGAGTATTTTCCTGCTGAGATAAATGCTTGAACTGTTAAGCAAAATTCACTGCAACCCTTTTCCTAATGAAAATAACTGTGATATGCTGAGTGAGCTGTGGAAACAGGCTATTACATCTTAAGTCTCTGACATTCTTCACTGACATAGTCATAACACCCAGTTCCAAGATTTCTCTCAAGAGAAGAAAGGGGTCCATGTCAGACCAAGCTGCCTTGGTTCCCATCCCACATCACAAGCAGATGGAACCAGCGGCCACTAGGAATCCTGTCCAGGGGTAGCCCCTCCTGTACAACACATCTGTCAGGACAGAGTTGTGATCCAGTTTGTGCCAGGGTACCATCAGTGTCAGCATCACCAACACCAGGATGTAGGCCACGGTAGTCAGCCCCAAGGAGAAAGCAATGGCCCTGGGGAAAGCCTGTCACATTAAATAATATGATAAAGTAAATAAACAAAGGGATAAAAATAGGTGTGTTTGCTTGCTCATTTCACCAAACATGCTTTCACATTAAATAGTTAAATTTAATGACCAGCTGCTCCAGCTAGCTTTAATTTTTTTCAAATTATTTTTAGGCTTTCTTTTAAAATGCTGGGGTGCAGAGAGAAATAAACCATTAAAGCATATTCTTCTTCTCCCTCTGGACTTGAGAAGTCTACAGAGCGATGACTCAGAACAACAAACAAACTGAAAAGCAGCCACACTGTCATGACTGCCATTCTGTTGTTGTAAATTTGATCCCCCTTGGAATATTATTTTTAAGGACTGGAAAGACAATAAACTAAATTCTGCTCTCAGTTACTGTGGAGCAACTCCAACTTCACTCAGTTTCTTCACAACAGTGAGGACATTTTTTATTTCTGGGGAAAACTTTGTTTTAGAGCTTATAGGCAATATGACAGAAAAACCATGATATATACAAGAGGTTTAATTTGCTGCTCTTGCTTTGCAGGAGTGGATGTGGGAAGCATGGTAAAAAGCTGTAATCACATAACTAAGAGTATTATTTTTAAAAATGCATGTCAGCAGCTAAAAAACTGTGAGTGTTAATTATTTTTTTCTTTACATGTTATATAACATTCATGGAATATGTGAGTTACATAAATACACAACTTATTGCTCCTTTCTTTTACTGTGCATAAATTCAATTTAACAAAGTCCCTGTTTTTTATCCGTTATATATGCACTTTGCACAGTGAATCATGATGCTAAATGGAGGATTCATCACTGTGTAGCAAATATGTGGAGATTATATTTCAGTTCATGAGAGTTCCTGTGTTTCCATCACTTCAAAGCTTAAGAACTAAAGGGACATCTATCCAGCTATCTGTCTATTGCTCAGATAAGTGTCCATTACATAAGAATTTTATATGAGAAACACTGTCTCCAGAGTCATCCCTGACCCATTTTTTTCTCTATTGCTAATTGTACCTTTGGTTATGGCAGGGAATTCTGGGAGGAAACAGAACAGAAGACATGCGTGGCATTACCTAGAAAAGACATAGGTAATCTTTCCTGACTTTAAGTTTTTTTTACTCCTACTATTTGTATACCTCTCATCCAAGAATTTTCTGTACTCTTCTGAAACGTGCTTCATTCTCTCTCAGTGGCCTCCATTTTCCAGGTAAAAAACCAAACCAAACCAAACCAAACCAAACCAAACCAAACCAAACCAAACCAAACCAAACCAATCCAAATCAGTTACTGAAGGCATTTAAATGTCCAAAGTCAGTCTTTAAAGTAGCCAGACTCATCTATTAATTACTTAAAAAATTAGACTTTTTATTGACAAAGAAAACTGATCTTTACTGACAGGAAGAGAGACTGATGTGGTTTTGATTTCTAGAGTATGGAGAAACTCATAGATACTGTTTGTAGTAGCTGAAATTTGTGCATAACCTTGACACAAAGATTGAGAGACACTGACCTACAGTCATCTAACCTGGGGGTGGCGAGAACCTCTCTGCACAAGAAACAGATTAAAGCTTCCTGGCTGACTGAAAACTAAGGCATATACTGGAAGTTAAATGAGGCACCTCATTTAACTGTGCCAAAAGAGGATTCAAATAAGAAAATGATGCCTTGTACCACTTGGATGTTGTGACAACTATTTACTTGACCTGAAAAGTGAATAATATAAAAAATGTCGTAGTTAGTTCTTCAAAATCAATTTCTTTCCTAATTAAAATTATTGCATTCTTCAAACAGATTTTCTTTATTCATAGCTGGATTCTAAAAAAGGTCTTAACACTTTATCAGCAGGAATGGCTGGAAGTTAGGCATATATCTGCATCAGATCAATTTGTATTCAAGAATATCTTGAAAGATAATTTTTGTTAGTCTCTGACCAAGGAAATCTGTAGCTATTTAGCTGCAATTTGATCTTCACTATAGTCTGGAAAATCAAATCTATTTCTTTTTTTCCTCATATAATTTTTTGCGAACCTCTGATCATTCTTGTTTCTCGTCCCCAAATTGTCTTCACTAACACATCTTTATTGAAGGGACCTTTCAAGCAAGATATTTTCCATTAGCTAATATGTGCTGCATACAAAAAGATAATGTTACTCATACTGCAGACATGTTTTCCCTTAGTATGCAGAAACTATTGTGTCTGGTTTTGATTTGTTTTGGTTTTTCTTTCCCCTGTAGTGGTCTGAATAGATGAGATACTCTGTTATAGCTTTGTCATGGTTTTACCTCAGCTGGCAACAAAGCACTATGTAACCACTTGCTCACTCCTCTTCCTTGACAGAATGAGGGAGACAATCTGAAGACTGAAAGTGAGGAAACTCACAGAGTAAGATGCAGACAGTTTGATAAATAAAGCAGAAGCTGTGTATACAAGCAAAATAAAACAAGGAACTAATTTACTGCTTCCTGTGGGCAGGCAGGGTTTTGGCCACCTTCGAGAAATCAGGGCTCCATCACACATAACAGTTACTTGGGAAGACAAAAGCCATCACTCTGAATGCTGCCCCCCCATCCCCCCATCCCTCTATATTCTGAGCATGATGTTATATGGTCTGGACTAACCCTTTGATCAGTTGGGGTCAGCTGTCCCAGCTGTGTCCCCCCCAACTTCTTATACATCCCCAGCCATCTCACTGCTGGAATTGTGTGAAAAGCAGAAAAGGCCCTGGTTCTGTGTAAGTACTGATCAGCAATAACAAAATGTCTGTCTTATCAACACTGTTTCCAGCACAAGTCCAAAACACAGCCCCATACTAGCTACTATGAAAGAAATGAACTTTATCTCAACTGAAATCAGGGTAAATTTCCAGGGAGTTTTTTGCTATACACTTATCACTATAGAATAAGCACTTACCATTACACTATGTGCCTTCTTAGACAATTTCTTTAATTTATACAAGCAGTTCTTAATTTTAATTGTCTCTTTAACTTTTTTGAAAGGGATGTACTAATCATCTTTTCTGTGAAAGCATGTATATACTTAAATCTTGCACCTACTATAGATAAAGTTCATTTAGATGATTCTTCATCAAAAAACCCTACAAAATTAGAGGAGTAACACGCATCCTAATTCCCTCTAGCTAAAAGGTATTTTAATTTACTAGAATAGGACACTTCTTTTTCTTGACCATTTAAAGTTCTTTACAAAATTGCATCTAGATTCTTTGCTACCTTCTCTAGCTTTTGGTACCAGGGTTCTACCGGGGTGGCTTCTGTGAGCAGATGCCAGAAGCTTCCCCCATGTCAGATAGAAGAAGTACTAGACTACTCCAAGATGTACCTACTGTTGGCCAAAGCTGAACCAATTAATGACATCAGCAGTGTCTTTGTGATAACATTTAAAAAGGGATAAAAATTGCTACACAACAGCAACTGGGAAAGAGAAGTGAGAATATATGAAAGAAAAAACTTTGCAGATACCAAGGTCAGTGAAGAAGGAGAGGGAAGATATGCCTCAGGAGCCAGAGCATGTGGTGAAAACCATGGTGAAACAGTTTTTTGCCTTGCAGCACATGGAGGTTTACAGTGGAGCAGTTATCCACCCAAAACTTTTGTAGGCTCCTGGAAGGGCCTGGAGACTAGACATTGAATCAGTCTGATCCTGAAGGGCTGTGCCCTGTGGAAAGGACCCACACTAGAGCTGTTTGTGAAGAACTGCAGCCTATGGGATGGACCCATCTGAGAGGTTTATGGAGGAATCTGTCCTGTGGGAAGGACCTCACTATTAAATCGGAGAAGAGTGTGAGGCAGAAGGAGAGGCAGAGACAATGTATTAGGAACTGACATCAACTCTCATTGCCCATCCCCCTGTGCTGCTGGTGAGGAGGAGGTAGAGAAATTTGGGAGTGCAGTTGAGCCTGTGAAGAAGGGAGAGGTGAGGCAAATGTGTTTTGAAATTTCATGTTATTTCTCTTTATCCTACTCTGACTTTTCTTTGGAAATTAATTAAATTAATTTCTCTAAATTGAGTCTGTTTTGCCCATGATGGAAATTGCTGAGGGATCTCTACTTAGTATTTTAGTAACTTTTTCTTACTTATGAAGTTAAGCTGATGTACAGCTTGCTCTAGTTACCTCATTAAACACAATGTTACCTACTTTCTCTTGCTGGTAAGTCACCTTCCACAAGCTCTTAGTTACAACCGCTGCTGTTCTCAAAGTGTTGTAGTAAACTCTCATGGGTGTTATAGAAGAAAATTTACTGGTCTCAGAAAAATCTAAAAAACACCCCACCCTAATTGTCCTAAAATCTCATTATTTCCCTGTTTCCCAGGCAGAAATTTATTTCTTCTGCCTCCATATTTAATTGGTTTAGGCACCTTATTACTAACGATCTTTTATTGGAAGCCACTGATAATTGATACATAGCTGAGCTCTACGTCATAAAGTTGTGGGTTCAAGTGATATCTTTGATGTATATTCTGGTTCTCTGGTAGCTGAAGGGGGAGTGGAAGGCATGTTGTGTTTTGGGGTTTTTTATTAGAGTGGAAGAACTTTACAGCTGACATACCGTTTCTAGCTTTTATATCTTTATATTTCACTACCTTTATATTTTTATATCTTAATTGCATCAAGAGCTTGTGACCCTGTGTTGTCTGCTCCCGATGTTGGTCATGTAGCAGTGATACATGTATCTCTGTGATACATACAGCTCTGTGATCTACTGTGTCAAAGACTGCATGTGGGATTATCAATATTATCTCTGTCCTTGCTTCCTCTGATTATTAATAGGTAAGATCTGTGGGTTGTGCCCTACTGTGACACTGGCAATGCAACATCCATTTGCTGGCCGATACAGTAATTTCATGATATAATAGTTGGTAAATATTCCTGAAAGCCTTCATCCATGGATCTGATTGGTCACAGAATTGGATGACATTACACATTTCAGTTTTAGGTTCTCAAGTTCAGTACATAGAAAGCTATTAGTATTTAGTTGTTTCTAGGAAGTCAGGAAGTGGAAAACAAATACGGACCTGCATAGTTCTTTCTTCTTTGTTTTGTGAATATTAATTATACATTTGGATAAGGTTATCTTCACATGTAAACTAGCAAATACATATATATTCATGTGATGTTCAAATAATTCCTACTTCCTTTGAACAGAAGTTGCTTTTAACATTTTGGCAATAGACAATCCAGACAGCAGTGGAGTTTTGGGGTCTTCTCCCATTCTCATAGAACAGTTTTGTTTCAGTTTTAAATGAGATATATATAAAAAAAATTTTTTTTCCCATGTAGTTATTGAGGATTGGTTTGTGGGTAAGTACTAAAATCAGTTTGGAGATAGAAATCTTTAATTTTTGAAGGAGTGGGGCTTTGTTTTCCTCTGTACCTGCCAGACATCTTCAACGAATGTAACTCCAGATGAACACAGCATAACCACTAACTCATTAAAGGATAACAATTCACTTTGTTCCTTGAAAAATAGAAACAATCAAGGGTAGACTTGGAGGTTTTCAGGTGTATATCTATCTATCTATCTATCTGATTTTGTGTGTGTTATATGTGTGATCTTTATGTCTTATTTATGCATATGAAGTACATAACTTATACATCTAAAAGAATGTATTTAAATATCAGTTACACTCTAAACTGAGTTAATGCAAACCTAAGAGAGAATTTCTAGACTACACACTATTTGCTTTCAATATTCATGGCTCTACTGTTTAGAGAGCTCTCATAACAGTCATTTTATGTAGTTTACAGCATGAAAATTACTACCTGAAGGACAAAATGCAACTCTACCAAGAATATTAAGTGGTAGAATCTCATCTTGAATCAAAAAAAAACCCAAAACATTAATCAAACAGTGTCTCAGATGAAAAACAGTGAGAAAACATTTATATTTTTTAGGCCCCACCTTGAGTACGGCATTCAGAAAAGACATTGAGATGCTGGACCATGTCCAGAGAAGGACAATGAGGCTGGTGAGAGGACTGGAGAATAAATGCTATGAGGAGCAGATGTGAGAACTGGGATTATTTAGTCTGCTGTTGCTTTCTACAGCTACTTGAAAGGAGGTTGTGGAGAGGCAGAGAATGACCTTTTTCCTTACTGACAGGTGATAGGACAAGAGGAAATGGTGTCAAGTTGTACCAGGGAGGTTTAGATTGGCTATTAGGAAAAGCTTCTTCACTGAAAAGGTGAAGAAGAATAGACATCTGAAGGAGGTGGTGGCGTCTCTAACCCTGGAGGTATTTAAAAGACAGGTGTGGTGCTGAGGGACATGGTTTAGTAGTCGATGGCAGGCTAGGGTGATGGTTGGACTTGGTGATCTAAAGTGACCTTTCCCAATCAAGACAATTCTATAATTTTGTGATTCTATGATCCAACAGATCATATAATTGTATTTAAACACACTGAACATAGGTTGAAGCTGAGCTGGCCAAAGGATTGGTTTTCAACATTGTAGTAACTAGCTAATAACTTATGGCATCTACACTAAGAAAATATTTTTGCTGTTGTGGTGCTACTAAGTCAAAGGTAAAAATAACTGTCACTTAATACCCTCATATTATACCCTTATGTATTCTGATAAAATAAAGAGAAAGGTGAAATACAGAACACAGGGTTTAGATGCAACAAATACTTCGAACAGTGTGACTAGGAATTCACCTTTGAAATAAAAAAAAAATCAATAATAATAATAATAATTCATGACTTCTAAATGTTAGTTTTATGAACATTCTGGTTTGCTATTATCCAAATACTTTAAAGGTAATGCATAATTATAGCTTAGGCTGCAGCAGTTCAAGGATCATGTCATAAAAAGGAGCCTCATTAAAATTGGCAAGGAGAAAAAAAAGGTTTCTAACTAAAGTTAAGGGTAGAGGTAATTTTACTGATATAACTTCCCCCCCTCCTCCCCACATATATAGCACTACCTTTCCGTGTACTTTATAAAATGGTGCAGCGGACAATGAAATACTGAAAATAGCTGGATTCAAATAGGAGGTAGAGGAGTCCTCACACAAGCTCTCTTAATTTTGCAATGCTTCCCTGGTATTTGGGCACACATACTGATAGGAAAGCATGTTGAAAAAAGAAGATATCTTGGTGATTATTGTAAGAACAATCTAAATTTGTATGTAATAATACACTTAAATTCTGACTTCCTTTATTTCAATTCTATTAAATGCAGCTTTTAACTGTGCAGTGAGGTAAATTCACTGTAAGAGAGGGCAAGGAAACAAAACTATCAAGGTGGCTAGCAAATAGTCTAAATGGTTAGTAGGTGTTTTGGAAACACAGCTTTGAACAGTGAGGAAAAAGTAGCTTTTTATTTGAAGAATTTAATATCCCACCATCTGCCAACAAATTTGCATGACTTATTTTGTTCTTATGTTAATATTCTAGTGATATTAATTTTTTTAAGACAGTTTATCAACAAGTGCTAGTGTTACATATCTTTTGAGATTACAGTCACATGCTTCTTAATGTAAAAATATATTTTTAGAGCTTTTTATTTGTTGCATTTTATAGGTTGTACTTTGTGCCTCTTGAGATGCTGTAGAATACAGGATGCAAAAAGGAATTTACATTATAAAGCACATTTTCTAGACAGAAAGTGAGATGCAATACAAGGATTGTAGTACTGTGTAGTCATGACCTCTGTCTGGGAAAACTAGATTGTCTCTCTTCTACATGGACATCCGAGGCCTGTAAAAACTTAATTCATACAAATCTTAAAGATCCTTGGCATTAATGGATAAACCTATTCCATGGTGAATATACCCTGCTGTCCTGGGTTCAGCCCAGCAACAGGTTATGTTAGCCCTGAGAGTATTCCATACCAATTGCATCATGATCAGGCAGTCTGCCCCCCCTGCCCCCCTGCAGGGGTGACTCCGGACCTGGGCATGGGAGGTTCCAGTCTGAGCAGGTGCAGTGCCAGTTCCGGGTTCTCTCTCTTTCTCTTTTGGATCGGTGCGGCAGGCAGTGAGGAGGGGGGTTTGGGACCTCCGGTCGGGAGTGCCGCGTTCCGGGCTCTGAAGCTGCATCGGTTCGGGCACGGCTCAAATTACATAGTGGGGTGAGAGGTTTGCACTGTATATAATAGCACTGTAGCTAGTTGTTTTCATATCTTTGCCTGTTGTTTAGTAAACTATCCTTATCCCAACCCGTGGGGCTTTGGTTTTTTTTTTCCTTCCTCGCGGCTCCTCGGTTCCCTCCGTTCGCCCATCCCCCACCTCTTAAAGAGGCAGGGGGCTTCGTTTTTTCTAACTTTTGTGGCCCCAACTTTTCAGCTGAGGTTTAAATCACAACACCTGCTACCTTATGAATCTTGAAAATATTTTCAATATGCTCAAACTGTTTCAGGAAGGGTGGAAAGTAATCTTAGAAGCAAAAGGCCACATGTGCTTTGTCATGTTCCCAGCAAAGTAAGAAGGAAAGATTGAACTACTTGTATTGCTGTTAGGCAAAAAGTAGAGGCACAGCCAAACTCTCGGACAACTACACTAAAAAAACAAACCAAAACCAAAACCAAACCAAACCAAGCAAAACAACACACACACAAAAAAAAGGCTTAAAAGATGGATTTTTTTTTTCATGGAGGAAAAAAGAGGTATTGTAGAACTCAAAGGGTTCAACATGTCTATTCATTCACTTTTCCCAATACCAAACTGAGGAGCAGGATTTCGGACATCCTGGCTCCAGTGTTTCCTCTCCTCTTTGCTATTTAACACAGCATTGGCTCAGCATCTTCGTTTCAGCTGCCATCTTGGGGCAGTTGTTTCCTTATATGAGTATTTAGAAGGCTTAAGACCTAATGGGAATGTCCAACTTTCAGAAGTTAGCCATGAGTATTTCTGCCTTATGTAGGACAGCAAATTTCTCTAACTAGATTTACTAATTTACTAGACCTCCTTCTCCTTCATTAATCAAATTTAACTACAAATGACTAAATGCTATTTACAGAAGACAAACATGTGAAGAATATCCAGGGGCAGCTTCATTTGTTCTGGTGAAAAATATCAAAACAGTTGATGTGATGCTGAAGAAATATTGTTTCCAGCATAGTTGCTGCTATCTATAGTGTGCTGCACCCACTTAGTAGAACAGAATCAACTCTTTCAGATCCAATCTATATTATGCAGAATTTCCTTCTAGAAGTCAGGATTGTGTACAACTGAATTAATCAAAGTAGATGAAAATTATTCAATTGTGACTGTCCTGGGGCATTTGGCATCAAGAATATGAAGTCATTATAACCAAGGTCTGCAAAAAGTTATCAAACTGAAGCAGTTAAAAAAATGGAAGTGATATATAAAAGTTACAGCATTATTTGTGTACAGAAAAGAGAACTGGGAATTATTGCTGATGTCTAAGAAGTAGAGAAAAAGACTCATCCTTCACTTGTGAATGAGATAGCTGTTATAATTGATGGTGTCTTCTGAAATTACTTCGATCATTAGGGTTCCAGTGGCTGAATTAAAATAAAATGAAGGATGCATATTCTCATGCTAAGAGAGTGAAAATGTATTCCTTCTCGATGACAGATAAAACAGATCATTTTACAAGGAAGAGCTTTACTGAAAGTGTTTTGGCTTTGTAGGTCCCCTGGAAAATGAAGACTAATGTAAAAATTGGACAAGACGAAACTAGCTGTTTCATTCCAGGTATTGACTGCACAAGTCACTTTCAATAAATCTACTGCTTATTGGACTTAAGGCAGCACTTTGTTACCATTATGAAGGCTGTACAAAAATGTTCTGTTTAGTAAGATAGCATTCTGGTACCGAAATCTTAAGCTTATTCTATAGACACACTTGGGTATGTTTTCCAGTATGCACGGAAAAGAAGTATGAATTCAATATATCAGGTCAGAAACAACACAGAATAGCCACAGAATAGCTGCCAATACAATCTCATCATAAAGCCACTTTTTTTAAACCACTGCAGAAATGAAAACTATTTTAAAATGAAACAATATGTAAGCTCTTTTGCTATTTTTTAGGGCTGATTCTTTTCAGAAAAATGTAGCTCCAAAAACTTCAAGGTCTACTCTAATAATTTTGTTTAATTTCCTAGATGTGAGGAAACCCAAGAATCATTTCTAGGTCAAGAAGTAAATTACCACCCTAACAAATTTGCATTAAAACCCAAACTGGATCTTTATCCCAGTGGTGTTTTCAGGCAAGTATTCTTGTTCCACAAGGGCATGGTGGTCAGTTTCCCAGATGAAACCTAGGTCTGACTTGATTCTTTTCCCTGGAAATTCTGCTAAAAGCCCAGTCAAGAAATTGCAGACTGTTTCTCAAACCAGCTGGTGCCAGGACCATTTGCCTTGCACACTTAATGGGTGCTGCTGAACTTTGGAGTGAATTTCCAAAGTTTGTTTCCAAACAATGGACTCCCTTCCATTCCTTCCTTCATTTTCCATGACAGACCAGGAAAATGGCTTCCAGAAAATTTTCATAACCTTCCCTCAAGGAAATAAATTTCTATATTAAGGGAATACTCCTCAATCTAGTTGACTGATGTGTAATTCAACAAGAGCAAGCAATGTGCACTTGCAGCCCAGAAAGCCAATTGTATCCTGGTCTGCGTCAAGACCAGAGTGATCAGAAAGTCAAGGGAGGTGATTTGGTTTCTGTGTTCCATCTGGTGAGACCCCACCTGAAGTACTAATTACATGTAGCTCTTGGGCCCCCAACATAAAAAGGACATGGAGGTCTTAGAGGGAGTCCAGAAGAGGGCAACGAAAATGATTAGAAGACTGGGGCACCTCTTCTATGAGGACAAGCAGAGAGGCTTGAGGTTGTTCAGCCTGAAGATGGCTCTGGGGAGACTACGTCAGCCTTCCAGTACCTGAAGAGGACTACAGGAAACACAGGGAGGGACACTCTATCAAGGAGTGTAGTGATATGAAAAAGGATGATAGGTTTAAACTAGAAGAGGGTAGATTTAGATTAGACATTAGGAAGAAATTCACATCAATGAGAGTGGTGAGGCACTGGAACAGGTTGCCCAGAGAATCTGCGCCCACCCCCTCCTTGTAAATGTTCAAGGCTGGGTTGGATGGGGCCTTGGGCAACCTGGTGTAGTGGAGGGTGTCCTTGCTCCTGGCAGAGTGGTTTGGAACTAGAGGATCTTTGAGGTCCCTTTCAAACCAAACCATTCTCTGATTCTATGATTCTCTTGCATTTCTCCTTCTGCATTTGTTCCTGTTGCAGTACTACCAGAATAGCTGTCAGGTACAAAATTGCTGACACTGAAAATTTTTCTCCTATCATAATGTATATAATGTACCTGATTGCTGACTCACCTATATGAGAGATGTGAGAAATGTGAGAGGTCAGGAGATTTTGTTCTAGGTTAGCAATTGCTTTAGCTCAAGTGAGGCAGTTTAGCAGAGGGCATCTCAATCTTACCCATTGATACCTGCCACCAGTGCACCCTGAGATCAAGGACAGGAATTACTTTTTAAAGAAGACTCCGAGCATTGGCTTTAGAAACTATCTAGACAAGTGTTTCAGACTAGAAACATAATTTAAAATAGCTTAGAATGAATTGCCTAAATCACTATATATTAGCCTAACAATCTCTTAGTAAAAGAGGAGAAAAGCTGTGTATTATTGCTCTGCACCTCCTCTTGGCTATGCTCTTAGGATTTTTTCAATAACAGTCTAGTACATACCAAAAGCATTTAGGATGTTCGTAGTCAGTGGTAGCAACAGCCTGGATAAGATAGGAGCTTAATGAAGGAAGTGTGTAGTGGGTTAAACCTCAGCTGGGAGCTGGGTCAAACAAGTTATCTGTCACTTTAAGACAGAGAGGGAGGGGAGGTGACGAACAGAGAAGCCAAGAAGGAGGGAAAAAAACCCAAAGCCCCGCGGGTTGAGATAAGGATAGTTTACTAAACCAGCAAAAATTATACAAAGAACAACTAGCAACAGTGATAACACTACTTTAGAGAAGAGAGCACACAAGACTGGGGATACACAATGCAACCTCTCACCACACTATCCAATTTAAGCTGTTCCCTACCCACCTACTGCCAAGAGGCCGCACGCCGCCGAGAGCCCCGGAGCCACCCCTGCTGGACTGCACCTTCCTCCAAACCCCCTTTTTGGCGCTCTTTTTCTCCTCCTTTATACAGAATATGACGTAATTGGTATGGAATATTCTCATTGGCAAAACATGGCCCACTGTTGCTAACCTGAAACCAGGACATTATCCAGCCCTTATTCCATACCATTTATGTCATGAGCAGATCCAGCAATTTTCTTTGGATACAAGCAGTTTCTTGTTTTACACCCCTGGGGCATACGATTCTACGCATATTGGATGCTTCTCCAAGTAAAAGCAAACTGTTCATTCCAGAAATGCAAACAGGTTCTGCCCCTTCATGATTCGATGGCATTAGAGTACACTGGGCACCAGTATCCACCAGAGCTTTGTATTCTTGTGGGTCTGATGTGGCAGGTCATTGGATCCACACAGTCAACAACCCCACAACAGATGGATCTTCCGTGAGTCCAAGCAAGGCACACAATTGTTCAGTTTCTTCAGTCTCCAAAGCAGCTATTCCGAAAGCCCACCGGTATCCTTTTGGGTCTTTAAAATACCCTCTACAGAGATAATCTATACCTAAAATGCACGGAGCTTCTGAGCCTGTCACAATGGTGTGTTTCTCCCAGTCCTTTCCAGTTAGGCTTACCTTAGCCTCTAGCACAGTCAACTGTTGGGAGCCCCTGTGACTCCAGAAATACAAACAGGTTCTGCCCCTTCATGGTTCAATGTCATTAGAGTACACTGGGCAGCAGTATCCACCAGAGCTTTGTACTCTTGTGGGTCTGATGTGCCAGGCCATTGGATCCACACAGTCCAATAAACACGGTTATCCCTCTCCTCCACCTGGCTGGAGGCAGGGCCCCTCTATTGCTGCTGGGTAGAAACTGATGCAGCATTTTTCCTGGCAGAATCTTGTGCGATTGTTTTACCCCGCATCTCATTTACTCATGCTCGAAGGACTGAGGTGGGCTGCTTATCCCACTTCCTCATGTCCTCTCCATGGTCAATCAGGTAAGACCACAGTGTGGATCATGGTGTGTACCTTCTGTATTCTCCCTCTTGGGATGATGGACGCTTTCTCCCAGTAGCTGCAACATTGCTCCGTACAGGTCGGGAGTTGGACATATTGTTGTCAAGTCGTTGAACCAGTCTCTCTTCTGCTGCGATGAGAGTGAAATGTTGTCTTGATATTTCTGGAGTCGGCAGGCCACGTCGTATACGGTTGGTGGATTGTCATCATTCCAGTCCATTGCTGCCAGTGAATTGGTGTGCCCTGATGGTGCACTTCGTGCAACCTTACGCCACATGTCTGGGGTGCATAGGACTTCATCAGGATCATCAGGGAGCTGTGAGTTGTCCAGATCATAATAAATTATCTCCCGTACAGCTAATTCTCTCAGGTGCTGGATAACTGTCTCTATGTTGTTGCTCTTGGGTGTCTGACAAGTAATATATTCCTTTATGGGGCATCTTTCCTTCACACTTGACAGTAGTTGCCTCCAGAGGCTGAGGATAATGTTCTCACTTGGGTGGCGGCTGAAATCTTTTCACACCTCACGCAGCTCACTCAGGGTCAGGGATCGGGTAACAACTTCTGGTTCTGCCTCATCCTGATAACCTCGAGATGGTCCTGGTTGACTATCATCATCATCCGTCACTATGCGAACTGATTTCTTGGTGTGTTTACTCATTTGGACGGGAGCAAGAGACACTGGTGTGGGTTGGTTCTTTGAATCAAGGGCAATGTCTGCTGTAGGGATTGCAGTAGCTGCAGTGCCAGTCACAGTGGTTGCAGTAGCAGCTGCGCTGGTCATAGGGATCGCAGCAGCTGCAGTATCTGCCAGTCTATTTCCTTTTTCCTCCTGGCAGTGCTGAGAGTGCTGACAGTGCTGCCTGCTATCAAGCAGTGTTTGGTAGATAGTGGCCAGGGCCCAGCACAGTGCAGTAAGGTGTACATCTCTGGGGAACCTACAGCAGTTCTTTTTCAGATATGCAGTCACTTTATCAGGGTCTTGTAGCTGTTCAGGAGTGAAGTTCCAACCCATGGGGGGGTGAGATAGTGCCTAGGTACTTGCCCATACTCTGCCACATGCCCTGCCACTCATGCTTATCCAGCCTCGGGGAAAACTCTTGGGTGGTATTCATAAACCTGTGCTTAATATATATCAAAAGCTGAACCATTTGCACCAAACCCACCAGTAGCAAAATGCAAGTTTGAATATCCCAAGGATATTGAAGATTTTTAAAGATTCTTATAAGGCCTGTTTTATCCCCCTTTTACTAGACCACAAAACCTCATACAAGTACCTGCTTAAGCTCATGATCATAGATATTATTGAATCATAGACTGATATCATAAGATACACTAAAGCGAAGTACAGGAGCAAGTCTGAGAGCCGCAGCCCTGAGATGGTAAAGAGTCCTGCCAAGATTACATGCGGCATGCAACGGTTTGAGTACCACACCCATGACCACATCCTTGTGAATAAATCCCACAGCATTGTGACCAGAGATTGCTTAAAAAACAGTGCTTATCACAGCTCTATCTTAATTGCAATTGGGTTAGGGTCAAATCTATTGTTATCCCAACCTTTTTTGCCTTTCTAATGCCCCACGTTTCCGGTTCCAAAAATTGTTGTGGTTTAAACCTCAGCTGAAAGCTGGGTCCCACAAAAGTTATCTGTCACTTTAAGACATAGGGGGTGGGGGTGGTGGCATACGGAGGAGGGAAAAAAAGCCAAAGCCTCGCGAGTTGGGATAAGGATAGTTTACTAAAACACCAAAATGATACAAAGAACAACTAGCAATGATAACACTGCTTTAGAGAACAGAGCACACAAGACTGGGGAGCACACAATGCAACCTCTCATCACACTACGCAATTTTAGCCGTGCCCGACCAGCCGACTGCCAAGAGGCCGTGTGCCGCTGAGAGTCCTGGAGCCACCCCTGCTGGACCGCACCTTCCTGCAAACCCCCTTTTTGGCACGCTTTTTCTCCTCCTTTACACAGAACATGACGTAATTGGTATGGAATATTCTCATTGGCCAAACATGGCCAAATGTTGCTAACCTGAAACCAGGACAAGGTGCAATGTCTTGCATGACCTATGGGAATTGTCTTTGCCTTGACTCTGGTTCAATACTCCACAGTTGTCCTCTGTCAATAAGGATAATATATTCCAAGTCTCCATTGAGAGCTGTAATCATATTATTTACTGATTTGATTTTGGTTGGGTTTTTTAAAAATTATTATTTTTTATATTAAGATAAGCTGTATTATCATCACATTCTCCAGTGAAAGGAAAAGGACTAATTATTAGCAACTGCAAGAAATCTTAGCATCATCATATGGAAGTGACCATCTAACTTCTGGTTTACAGGATATAGAAATTTTCAACCGTTATGTTTATCAAAATATGACATGAAATGCTGCTGTCATTTTAATCTTATTTTATGTAATTAACTTATTATAATTACTTTACATAAATAGTTATTTATCATCAGAAATGTTTATTAATCTAGGCTTTCTATGACATGTAAAATTATCATTCAATAGGAAACATTAAACCAGTGAAGAACTGACATTAATAAGACACAGTCACCTGCTTAAAGTCAAGATACCTTTGAGGAATATTGATAGAATGTGATACCCATTTAGAGATGTGTCACGATCCACAACCTAGACAAGACTTATTTTGGCAAAGGCTAAACCCCCTTGCATTCCAACTGAACCTCAGATCATTCTGGGTGGCTGGGGGCGGCTGGGCTTAACCCCTGAGTGATGTCCAATCACTAGGTGTTTTATCATGATAAGTTCTCAATTCAATTCTCGGAGAACAGAATTAAGACTCGAAACGGAGTCAAGGTGAAGGTTGTTTTATTTGGAAAGAAATGTGCAGGGAAAGGGGGGAAGAAAGAGAAAATAGGGGTGAAAAAAGATATATAAAGTGACAGAATGGAAAAAGTAAGAGGGGTGAGAGGAGGCTATATCTACCACCACTAGGCTACGGCACTCCGTCCAATGGCAGAGTATTCTCTGGGTCCGATGGGATGGGAGATGATGATGAAGATGAAGATGAAGATTTCTTCCCTCTTGTTGCATCCCTTTCTGTAGGGATACAGCTCCTTTTTCTCGCTACAAGCTTCCACCTGGCCTGTGGGAGTGCTTCAGGGTGGATGATGAAATGTCCAATGTGTTAATGGCTCCTGATGTGTGCTCCTGATAGTGGAACAATGGCTCCCGATGTGTGCTGCTGACAGTGGAATCCTCTCCTGATGTGTGAATGGTTCCTGATGTCTCTCCTGATGTATATCTTCTGGGTGGCTTGTTGAATAGTCATTAGGTTCTCTGAAGCCTGGACCTGACCTGTGGTGATGTAGTGAGTTAGGAATCAGGTTTAATTAGGTGAGAGGAGAAGAGAGGGAGTGGGGACACACATGGTTCTGTTGGCAATTGGTAAGGCATAATTCCAGTACCTTATAAGATGGTAGCATATCTGAGTGATTTGCTTAACAGAAATCTGATGTTTGTAATTTGCCTCTTAAACTTGTTCTTTAAATACTGCTCTGCTGAACTTCATGCTTGTAACCAGGTCAGACTGCATTTTTGATACAGTTAAGAAAGCTTTGGATGCCAGAAGGTTTGGTATCCTATATATGTGTTTGGTGCCCTATTGTGTATGCTCACTCCATACACAATGTGGAAAGAGCTGATAATCTCTGTTGTACCTCCCAGACATAAATACTTATTTCAGCATAATTCCATGGCACATTGGACTCAGCAATGAGAGAATTTCAGCCTTTCAGCTTTGGAACACTTCGCCTGCTTATGCAATCACACTATGAAACTGGTAACTGAAATAGATGAAAGAAACACTTCAAAATAGCAGAGGAAAGTATAAATCACATCTAATATATAATGTATAATGAGGTATACTCTTTTCAATGCATGCTTAGTAAACAAAAAACCTTCGATGAAACTCAGGAAAAGGAAAATAGAAAGAATTAGACCTTACTAAATTGAGAAAGAAACTGGGAACTTACTCTACCACTACCTTAAATGAAACATCTGAAAGCCTAGGTACTCTGCTTTCAAACACTCCTGTTTCTAATTAGCTGATCACAAGGGAAAAAATATTACAAATGTATAAATCTTATTGACTACTTCTGACTGACTAAGGTATTGTAAGAAAAAGGTCAAAGTAAACGGGACTATTTGTCATGTAAAATGCATAACAGTTTAAGGATTTTTACTTATTTATTGTTTATTTACTGCCACAGCCCATAACAAGAGACATAGATTATTATTTCCTGTTCCTTTTTGCCTCCTTCTTTTGACTTATAAAGAGAAAGACAAAGAATAGAGATAAAGAGAGTAATATTATTAAAGAAAATTATTCCAAAATCAACATTGTCTTGCATAAATTATACTAGAATGTGAGCCAGTGAATTTTTGAACAGGTACATATGTAAATGAAAGAATGAAGTGACTTATTTGATGGAAAATGTTTTTAAAGTGCTATATTAGTCACAAAATGAATCAGAATGGATTGGGTTGGAAGGGACCTTAAAGATCATCGAGTTCCAACCTTCCTGTCATGGGCAGAGGTATCTTCCACTAGATCAGGTGTCCCATATCTTAGAAACAGAATCATTTTGGTTGGAAAGAACCTTTATGATCATCAAATCCAACCATTAACACAGCATTACTGAGTCCACCCCTAAACCATGTCCCTAATGAGAACATCTACAAGTATTGTAAACACCTCCAGAGATGTTGACTCAATCACTTCCCTGGGCAGCCTGTTGCAGCACTTCACAAACTTTTCACTGAAGAATTTTTTTCTAGTATCCAATCCAAACTAAATGCATTACTCTGGGTGCGGTCTCACCAGAGAAGAGTACAAAGGCAGCATAATCCCCTATGACCTTATGGTCTTGATGGTTTTGATGAAGCACAGGATATTGTTGGCCTTCTGTGCTGTGAGCACACTTCAGCAAGGCTTTTGATACTGTCTCCCATGACATGCTGATAACAAAGCTGAGCGAGTATGGGATAGATGAGTGGACAGTGAGGTGGGTTGAGAATTGGCTGTCGGACCGAGTCCAGAGGGTTGTGATCAGTGGATCAGAGTCGGACTGGAGGCCTGTGACCAGCAGTATTCCCCAGGGCTCAGTGTTGGGTCCAGTCCTGTTTGATATCTTCATTGATGACCTTGATGAGGGAATAGCATCCACCCTCAGCAAGTACGCCAATGGTACAAAGATGGGAGGAGTGGCTGACACGCAGGAACACTGTGTTGCCATCCAGTGAGACCTGGGCAGGCTGGAAAGCTGGGCAGGGAGAAACCTAATGAAGTCCAACAAAAGCAAGTGTAAAGTCATATACGTGGGAAGGAACAACCGTTCATTTCAGTACAGGCTGGGGGATGTCCTGCTGGAGAAGAGCACTATGGAGAAGGACCTGGGGGTCCTGGTGGATGAGAGGTTGGCTATGAGCCAGCAGTGTGCCCTGGTGGCTAAGACAGCCAATGGGATCCTGGGGTGCATCAGGAAGAGTGTGGCCAGCAGGTGGAAGGAGGTGATCCTCCCCCTCTACTCTGCCCTGGTCAGGGCCCACCTGGAGTACTGTGTCCAGTTCTGGGCTCCATGGTGTAAAAAGGACAGGGATCTCCTTGAGAGAGTCCAAAGAAGGGCTACAAAGATGATTAAGGGCCTGGAGCATCTCTCCTGTGGGGAGAGGGTGAATAAGCTGGGACTGTTCAGTCTAGAGAAAAGAAGCTTAAGGGGAGATCTAATTGGTGTTGACAATTATCTTAAGCATGGGATGCAGGGCGAGTTAGCCCCTTTTCAGTGGTTAGTGGAGACAGGACAAGGGGCAATGGCTGCAAGTTAAAACACAGGAAGTTCTGCACCAACATGCGGAAAAGCCTTTTCACAGTAAGGGTGACAGAGCACTGGAACCCAAGGAGGTGGTGGAGTCTCCTTCTCTGGAGATATTCAAGACCCATCTGGATGCCCATCTGTGTAATATGAGCTAGGGGGCTTGCTTTGGCAGGGGGGAGTTGGACCCGATGATCTCTTGAGGTCCCTTCCAACCCTTACGATTCTGTGATTCCGTGTGCCCAGACGGCCATGAGGGCCAATGGCATCCTGGTTCTGTCAAAAATAGTGCGGCGAATCAGTCTAGGGAGGTGCTTGTGTCCCTGTTCGTGGCATTGGTGAGACTGCACTTCGAGTACTGTGTCCAGCTGAACACATTTGAACTAGTGAACTAGTTCTCACAGAGGGAAACATCATGAATCTTCGCTGAATCTAAATGTGGTGCTTATGTTTTTGTAAATCTCTATCATAAGAAACAGAATCATGGTATTGTCTTTGTTTGAAAGGACCCTTTAGATCAAGTCCAACCATTTCCTTAGCCTACCGTGTCCCTCAGCACCACATCTAACCGCCTTTTAAATACCTCCAGGGATGGAGACTCCACGGCCACCCTGGGCAGCATGTTCCAATGCCTAACAACCCTGTCTGTGAAGAAGTTTATCCTACTATCAAATATAAACCTCCCCTGGCGTAACCATTTCCCCTTGTCTATAAAAGCTGATTGTAACTCTTACTGTGCAAGAGTAACCAGCAGGAAGTTTCGTCTCATTAAGCCAAAGCAGATAGAGATACTCCATACTCTTCAAGCCAAAATAGATAGAGGTACGCCCTTTTCATTCTTTCTTGAGCCCTGGCTAGGCTTTGGGTAGAATCCAACAGGGAGGGTGACACCAGATGTTTCCGCACAAGAAGTTTCAGGAGTTGTTTATTTAAGGGTATAAAAGCTGAACCTGCTTGCAGTGACATCTGGAGACCGCACCTACAAGTGGACACACCATACAGTGCCTTCCAGTTGCCAGGACAGTTCTCCAAAGTGTTTCTCTAACCAGGGCTCCCCAGAATCTCTAGATCTGGATTATGGTATAGTTTTACGGAAATTGGTGATTATCTTTCTTAATCTCTATTGTTAAGCTTATGTAGTAATGATAAAGTTGCATTACTCTGCATGTTATTCTTGCTGCTTGTGACTGTGATACAATAAGCTTATCCTCTTTTTGGCTAAATGCTTTTCCTTATTTTTACAGTATTTTGAGATTGATCAAAAGGAAAATAAGCCTACTCTTCTGTTGGTGTCTGTGTGCTTTCTGATGACCCTGTCAATTGTCAAAACATTGCTATGGGCAAGTCCTTTCCCTATGCACCACAGCTAGGAGGTTTCCTCAAATCCCCAGATCTGTCTGGTGGAGGAGCAACAGCTCCTACTATAGAGAAAGTGGCCACAAGAATGTATCTGAATAGAAAAGTTGGTGGCTTCTTTTTCTTTTTTCTTTGTCCTTTTTTTTCTTACTTGCAAGTTTTACTTACCAAAACCCTAGTTATACTATATTTTATAAAGTTTGTTGCCCAGAAAATGAAGCCTTTCTAGGCTATTTTATCTATACTTTTTGAAGTGAAGACACCAAAACTGTATTCCATAACCAAGTCAGTGAACCACATTTCACACAGCTGCCTAAAGATAGTGTTAGCTTGCGCTATATTGCTTTTCTTATGAATCGTTTGCTTATTTCACCTGGTAATACAGCTGTACCATATATTAGATTAAAGAGCCAGTTGATGTTATAAATACTCTTTATAATTTTCACTCAGGACTTGTTTATTCATTTAATTCTAGTTCAATTAACTGATAGGGGATGTTCAGTTGGAATGGTGTGGAAACTTAAGTAAGCATGGATGTCCCCAAATCACAGCATTTACACAGTGTCTGGTCAATACAAAATATAACACAGAAATATTACACCTTAAATAACTTTTGCATTAGTCTTAAATCTTAAACATATGTACGTTTCTTATCTGTGGAAACTGTAAATTTAGCTATTTTGAAAAATTAATATAAATGATCAAATTTATCTGATAATGAGCCTCAGTTTCCCCTGTCCTCTGGGTTTGGTTTCTAGAAATATTTTGGGAAACTAATGGGCCTTTCTAAAAGTTAAGATCTTAAAATTGACTTGGAACCAGTTTGAGAAAACACATTAATCTGTATAGAATGCACCATAGTAAAGGAATAGTTTATCTGAGAAGACCCCTAAATGTGAAACTGTATTTCTGTATGCCCCATTAAAAGAGTCAAATGATTGGATCCCTACTGAAAATATACATTTTCAGTTGAAAAGACTATAGTTTCCTAAAGACCTTTAAGCTGATAAAACACCAGAAAAATAGGAAAATGCTCTAAAATATTAAAGTTTTGTATTTAAAGTCTGATCATAACACTTAAGAAAAAATGGCAGATTTTGTGAGTTAAGCATCTCTTAAAATATTTCAGTATCAGGACAGAGCCACACAAATCTAACACTTCATAAACAATATCAGTATTAGTTTTCATATAAATTACTTTAATTTAGTATTTAAATTACAGAACAGCTCAAGCTGTCCTAAGCACTGAAGAAGCACATAAGACACTTCTAATATTACATACTTGTTGCTGGATGATATAAGAAAACATAAAAACCCAAATTTTAAATTGAAAATGAAAGAGCACTGATTGATTAATTCTTGCTCAAACTATAGAAAAAAATGCTCAGAAGTGCTTTGGTATTCTTCGGAGCACCAGGAGTTATGCTTAGAATATATTCATCTGGGCACTAATCTGCCCAGACTTTTCATCCTCGAACAGTTCTTACTCAACTATTAATCACCACACATGTAAAGAAAACAACTCATGTATGAGCAAGTTTACCAAGTATTGTTGTTCACCCCCAGCCAGCAGCTGAGTACCATGTGGCCACTCACTCACCCTTCCCCTGGCAGCATTTGGAGAAGAATGGATAAGGACAGTTTATTGGCACAGCAAAGGAAGAGGGAAATAACAACAATATTTATAACAGAATATGCACATAGGGTGATAACAAAAGGCAGTTTACTGACCTAACAAGTGATTAGATGCTCTGACCACACTCAGATCATCCCGGAGAGGTGCAGAGCAGGCCCTCCCTGTCTAGATATATTTTATGGCAAGTTTGACATCACATGGTGTGGTATTCCATTGGTCAGTTTGGGTCACCTGTACTGGCACCTTCTGAAATTCTACCTATCCTAGCCAAAACCAGGACATAATCCCCCCCTTACTCCATACCATCCACATCATGCCTAGATCTTACACTTCCTAATAAACGACTACCAATTTCCCCATCTTTTATATATACATATAAATAGATGTCATTTTGTAGTCTATGGGACATCCTTCTAAAATTTTTGGTGAGTTTATTTAGTCCATGACTTTAGGGTCTATCTGTCACAGCACTCACACAGAGCAGGAGAGATGGTATGTGATGTTGGATTGTTGCATCTGGCATCTGTCCTCACAGCTGGCGTATCTGGTCTACTCCATGACCAGAGTCTCCCTGTTGACTATGTTGATCTCAAGGGAGTTGCTGCCCACCACTTGCGGAAGTTAGTTCTAGTTCCATCATCATTGTACTTTGCTGCTCAGTTTCATCAAAATTCATCCATCATTAGTTTGGGTGATTCTTCCTGTAATACCATTGACATAGCATATAGAATCATAGAATCATAGAATTGTAGGGGTTGGAAGGGACCTTGAGAGATCATCGGGTCCAACCCCCCTGCCAAAGCAGGCTCCCTAGGAGCCTGCTTCATAACATTGAACATCATACAATTGATTTTATTGGCTATTCTCACCCAAAATCAAATCCCCTTGAGGTACACATTAGATTTCCCGATCCTTCCACATCATCCACCAAGTACACCCAGGTCCCTGAGCATAAGCAATCCCCCAGAGGGGTTTACATTTGCCTAAAACAAGAATAGCCCAAACTGTTTGCCCCAATGTATTCTTTATGGGGATTCTCTACAGAGAAGAAGACTCCACAACCTCTCTGGGCAGTCTGTTCCCATACTCTCTTGCCCTCACATTGAAGAAGTTTCTCCTTATATTCACATGGAACCTCCAATGCTCCAGCTTGCGCCCATTGCCCCTTGTCCTATTGCTGGTCATCACTGAGAAGAGCCTGGCTCCATCCTCCTGACTCTCACCCTCTACATATTTAGAAAAATTAATAAGGTCACCCCTCAGTCTCCTCCAAGCTAGAGGCTTAGCTCTCTCAGCCTGTCCTTATAAAGAAAGTGTTCCACTTCCACAATTGTCTTGGTGGCCCTGCGTTGGACTCTTTCCAGAAGTTCTATGTCTTTCTTGAACTGAGTGACCCAGAACTTGTCACAATATTCCAGGTGTGGTCTCACCAGGGTAGAGTAGAGGGAGAGAAGGACCTCTCTCCACTTACTAACCACATTTCTTCTAATACAACACAGGATGCCATCAACCTTCTTAGCCACTATGGTACCTTGCTGGCTCATGGTCATCCTGCTGTCCAACAGGACCCATAGGTTCCTCTCACCTATGCTGTTCTCCAACAGGCCGGTCCCCAACCTATACTGGTTTCTGAGGTTGTTCTTCCCTAGATGCAAGACCCTACTCTTGCTGTTGTTAAATCTTACTGCATTTCACTCTGCACAACTCTCCAGCCTGTCAAAGTCTTGCTGAATGGCAGCACAGCCCTTTGGTGCAACAGCCACCCCTCCCAGTTTTGTATCATCAGCAAACTTGCTGACTGTACACTCTATTTCCTCATTCAGGTCATCATTTCAAGTCACCATTTCGTAGTCACTACAGCCAAGGCTGCCCTTGAGCTTCACATCTCCTACCATCCCCTCCTTGATGTTGAGAACAAGGCCCAGCATGGCACCTCGACTTGTTTGCTCCCCTCCTTTGGAGGAGGTAGTTGTCATCAATGCATTATAGGAACTTTCTGGCACTCTCACAGGTGGATCAAGGAAGACCACAGTTGAGAGAACAAATAAATTCTAATTATTCTGGAATAGAATAAATATTTTAAAAATACTGAAGGAAACTGTTACTAAAATTACTGATATTAATTTTACTGTGAGTTACAGTGAATAAAATAACTGACAGCCTATTAGATAAAACCATTAATGAAGATCCTGTTTTATGTAGGAGAATTTCATATGTGTTATTTTGAATTTGGTTTCCTGGAAGTTCTACCTATTTTGTTATTTTTTAATAATTATCCGTTACTATTAATCAACTTGAATCATGTCAGGAAAGTTGAAATGTTAGAACATATCACTTTTAAAAATACCCAGCCCTTTCATAAGTGACCTGAAGGATTTTAAATATGTCTTTAGGACCCACTTGCAAATTAAAGCAACCTCTGAAGACTATTAGCAATTTGAAGAATATTATATCAGCATATTAATAATCTGTAGTGTGGAATGAATCTTCTGAATTTTCTTATACTTTCTGAAGCCCAATTATAAACAACACGAAAGACCTAAATTTATTTCAATTTTCATTAGAAATTTGCAAGTAATGAAAAATAGTGAGACAAAATGGAAAAATAAATTTACATTTCCAGTTCAGTAAAATCTCTCCCCATATATTTTGGGAAAGAAAGAATATTCCTGAAAACAAGGAGAATGCAGTATTGTAGGCAGAAATTTACCGCAGTTATTTTTATAACTTTTAAAACCTATATCTGAAAATAAACAAACCAACACAAAACCCCATCTGCCTTCACAAGCAAATAACACAATGTTTATATTTCTGAGCATTAGTCACAAGAGAATAGACAGGATTTAGATGACAAAGTAGTTGACAAAGAGATGTTGAGAAAAATAATACTTAAAATTAATTCAGACTATACAGATACCTAAAACCAAAAACTGAAGTATATCTGAAAGCTGTATTTCATTTAAGTAACAATCCATTGAAATCGCAACTATGACTGGAATTTTTACAATTAATGACTAACTTAAAGATCTTTTGTCAGACATATGAAGAGCTTGTTTATGAGTCAATGTTTCATTTTTTATTTTAGAAAACCAAAACTTTATTGAAAAATGAACAAAAATATTATTTTTAAAATTATTAAAATGAATGTTTAAATAATTTTTTTCAGTTATGAACCATCTAATTTTATAAAACAGATAATCTCATCTTCTCCTCTTAGTTAAATTCTGGAAATTGTCAAGATTTCAACTTTTATATTTAGCTTAAGAATACTTCTTGCTGTCTTGGGGCAGACATCCCGTCTAACCCTACTTTTCTAGGTTAAGAAGTATGACCAGTTAAGTGAAGCTTAATTATCAGGATATCGGTGTCCCGTGTTTACAGATATACAGATTGGAAAAGCAAAATGTGAATTTTGCACTAGCAGAAATACAGAATTCACATTAGACATATAGAAGTGAAAATGGCACAAGGCAATCACTAACATCCCTTACTTTTTCTTACTGATCTTATGCATCCCAGAATAGATAAAGATTATCTGTTTGCTCCAGGCTACCCAATATATTTATTTAATCCCCAGAGCTATTCATAGCTTTCTTCTGGTAAGAACGCTGTATTTAAAAAATTACATTCTTCATTTTTTCAAGACAGTGTGCTGTGGTTGATAATGAAAAATAGATTTATTAATATAAATGGAAGAAAGCTTTTGATTTAAGTACCTTTATCTTAATCTTGTACCAGTTTTTTTATGGTACCTGAGCCTTCGAAAACAACTGTAGTGGTTAATAAAGAACATACAAGAACAGTCAGAGTTAGTATAAATTTAATAAACATTTCCTCATCTGAATGTGGTGCTGTGTTCAGCCCACAGTAAGGAGATGGTTCTCATTCATATATCTCACCGTGCCTTTCTCACTGACCTGCCTTGCAGCCACAAAACTGCAGGTCCTATGGTTCATGTCTTAAGTCATCTTATAGAAATTTAATATTTTCTGGACATACTCCAAAAGATGCATTATCTGAGGTTAGAAGAAAAGAATAAATCATAAGGACAAAGAATTCATGATCCCTAGTGAAAGGTTGTGGTACTAGTGGCCCTACTTCTGTTATGGAAGTCTTTCAGAAAGACAAGTCTGTCCAAAAGAACAGGATACTTGATGAGAAAAATCATAAAAAGAAATGGTGTATGCTCTATTTCTAAAAATTGGCTATGCTTTTATTTTTTGTCAAATGTTCATGCATACACTGTTAATGACAAAATATATTCTCTCCAGCTTTATGATGATAACTGAAGGACTTTTATTAAACTGAAGAAATATCTTGTTAGAACAATTCAGCAGTGGAAGATAACCATGGGGTGATATAATACAGAATCAGGAATACAGAAATTTCTGATAATTAATAAGTGATCAAGTATTCAAATCTACTAATTTTTTCATTTCATTGAATTATAATAATATTTTATAATTGTAATTCAATGTTATTAAATGGGATAATCTAGGGTTTGATTTATTTATATATTTATTTTAGTGAAAATGATAGTACGGTTGAATTCAACCCATTTTACTGAGAAAAAAAAGTACTACATATGTGTACATCATATAAAGCATAATTTTTTAAAGGAAGTGAAAGGCTGTAATGATTCTCTAGTAAAATTTGGTTTTTTGGATAAGGCTTCAATTCTCTGTTTAGGTAAAAAGTAACTGTACTACTCCCTTTCTACACAAAACAAGGATAATGTGTTATTCCAGTTACAGAGCCGTCATATATCAAGTGTTTGTGTTTATGAAGTACCATGCTGTATTTATTGCTGTTTATGACCATTTTGTGCTATTTCAAATCCTTCTGGGAAATAAAGCCTAGTGATGATATTTTGATGAACTATAGAATTTTGATGCTGTGCTCACCTTTGATGACATATCTGAACTGAGATTAAAGGAATTACTTTACCAAATATATTATAATGCTAATTGTAATAAAATATCCCTTATTTATAGGGAATTATAATTAAGATTTTAAGTAAATATGTAAATAGAAGGTAATTGAAATGCTTTGTGTTTTAGCTTGCTTTGGTTTATTACTTCACAGGAATTAATTACTATGGTTTGTGTGAGTACTCATTGTTTTACTTTGGTTTTGTTGATCTTACACTGCCTTTTGCATTTCATGCTCTTTATACACACTTAATCTTGGAACCTGGGGAGGACATTCACTCCACAGCAACTCCATGATGAACCCTCATTTTAACTCTTTAAAAAAAGAAGTAGTAATTAATACACCATGACTCTTTGATGCTATTAGTAAAATTATAATTAGGTACTGTTTTGCTTTTCCTTGCAAATTCTTCTGATTTTCCTAGTTGTCTTTATATTATCTTGCCCTTGGTGGCTTTTTCTGTGTAATTGTTTTAATAAAATTATATACCCATTGACATTCTGGAAATTTTTTTCCAAGATGCAGATCAAAATTGCCATACTGGATTAAGCTAATTTCAATCACTGATAGTACACACAAGTTCCCTGATTACATCTCAGTAAAGCCTATTAACTCCTACAAAGTCTCCAAATACTTAATATTCTAAGGTGAAAAAATTGAAAGGACATAAATTTTCATAGTGATCTGGATCACATTATATATTAAAGAAGCAGCATTTTGTGTGATTATACATTCTACTATTGTACATAAAAATATTATTTTGGGAAACCGCATTCTTGATAATACCTGTTATTGATAGCTTTAGTGCACCAACCAAATTTCCTTTCATTGATTACGAAGAACCCCATTAATTTAATCTTATTCTCTGGGTCTCAGGTATGCTGCCATCTATTTATTCTACATATTTGTTATTTTCTAAACTTTGCCTATATTCCTTCTTCTTTCACTGTTTCTTTTCATTCTCTTTTTAAGCAATCACAACCTGGTTAAAATTCTTTCTTAAAGGAAGTCTTGACTATTTTAATTTTCCTCTTTGTTCTGTTTCTATTCCTGTTAGGCTTTTCCACCATGAGGTGACCAGAACTGAACCCTGTACTCAAAGAAAAACATTTAGTAGAATAGTTGATTAAATTTTCATGAGCCATGCTGTTTTTCAAGGTAAATTTATAGATATTCATAACCCCTCATTATGAAACATGAATTTTTATGAACACAAGGTATAACATTTCTGAAGATTTACCTATCATCAGTTAATGAACTATTCATGACTATTATAAGACGGGCCTACAGCACTTTTCTCATGGCATTCATAGAATCATAGAATCATAGAATGACAAGGGTTGGAAGGGACCCCGAGGATCATAAAACTCCAACCCCCCTGCCACATGCAGGACCACCATCCTCAGGCCTGGATCTACACAAGGTTGCCCAGGGCCCCATCCAACCTGGCCTTGAACACTTCCAGGGATGGGGAATCCACTACCTCTCTGGGCAGCCTGTTCCAGCACCTCACCACTCTCTCTGTAAAAAACTTCCCCCTAATATTCAATCTAAACCTTCCCTCCTTCAGCTTTAAACCATTCCCCCTTGTCCTGCCATTATCTGCCCTTTTAAAAAGTTGATTCCCCTCCTGTTTGTATGCTCCCTTCCAGTACTGGAAGGCTGTAGTGAGGTCACCCACAGCCTTCTCTTCTCCAGGCTGAACAAGCCCAGCTCCCTCAACCTCTCCTTGTAGGGCAGGTGCTCCAGCCGTCTAATCATCCTTGTGGCCCTCCTCTGAACCCTCTCCAACAGTTCTACATCCTTCTTGTATTGTGGGCCCCAGATCTGGACACAGTACTCCAGGTTAGTGTGTGGATAGGAATTTCCTTTCTGTATCTTTGCCCTGTCTGTGTGGTGTACCCATTGGTATTTAAAGATAGGCATTGATATTTACAGTTGTAGCTATGTTTGGCCTTAATTCTTGTACTTTGCAGACATCCTTGTTTTAGGATTAGTGTCAGTTTTGACCAAAGAACCTGTGGTCAAATATAAACCTGAAGACGAGATGGTAGAATATGACTTGGTTTAAATCTCCTGTTTATGTTGGGACCTCATTACAAGAAAGGCATCAAGGTCCTGAAGCATGCGGAGAGAAGGGCAACCAAGCTGGTAAAGGGGCTGGAGGGCAAACCTTACAAGGAGTGGCTGAGGCAACTTATCACTCCCTACAATTACCTGAAAGGAGGTTGTAGGGAGGTGGCTGTTGGTCTCTTCACCCAAGTCATCAGTGATAACAGGAAGGGAAATGGACTCAAGCTGTGCCAGGGTAGGTTCAGATTAGATGTTAGGAAAAAATTTTTCACCAAAAGGGTTCACTGGTATTGGAATGGGCTGCCCAGGGAGGTAGTTGAGTCACCATCCCTGGATGTATTAAAAGATAGGTAGATGAGGTGCTTAGGGATATGAAGGATATGAGGACAGATACAGATAGGCTTGATGATTTCCAACCTAGTAAATATGTGATTCATTGATTCATTTAGACAAAAGAAGGCAGGTACACTATTAGTGGGTCAAGGCAGTAGAATGAATCCTCTGAAGCAAATTCTGGTCTCCTAGGGCAAATTTTTAGCTAAACACCTATGAGTTTTAGTACTTGAGGATTTGTATAGAAATTAAGTGAAGTTGAGATTTGGGATTTTGGGATGTAATTTTTTTGAGTTGAAATCATCAGGTTTAGTGTCACATTCACGTTCTAATTTAGATTATATATCAAAGATTTTAACACTTTCTCTCAGCTCACTGTGTAGAACACAGACAAAAGTGAGTAACATTCGTACTCTACATGAACATTGCGAACATGGAGTAAGGTTTAAGCTTGCTAGCCCTGATTCAAGAATGGTAGATCACTGCCTCAGTATGCTACTTGTTCCTATGTGGCTCCTGGGAAGTTCATAGTGATGGCAAAGTATGTTCATGTCTCTGAAATGCGACTTGAAGTTGCGCTCGCAGGCGAATCTTGTCTGCTTTTTCAGAATAGGTCAAGCCTCCAAAATTTTTTGAACACAACAGAACACGAAAACCAGCAAAAGTCATTACATTTCCCAATACAATGGACAGTCAAGGACTATCATGGTCCCTGATATAACTTAGAAAAATCCCAGTGTGATTCTCAATTGCTCAAATGCTAGGGTCATTTCCCAATCACTGCTTCAGATAGCAGTGCCCCTTTAACATGGCCATTATCCTGCTAGGGTCAGTTTTACTCCACCTGAGGACTCTCTTTCATTGCCTCAGTTGCAGTTTAAGCCAATATGAAAGAATCTTTTGGCTGTCAAAGTAGTAAAAAGGGGTTATACTAGAACAAAAATCAAGATTCAGATTTGTTTCAGATGGTGATGAAGTAAGCACACAAGATCAAAGGCCGTAACAGCAAACAATATGAGAGACAGAAAGGGAATCTTAAAAAGCCTGAGAGCACTGGGCCTGCTAGTTTTATGAAATTAAAGCATTTGGAAGGGAATGCTATTGCCTAGTGAGTTATGATTGCTCCAAGCATGGCTTAGTCCAGCATCACAAGGGAGATGTTCAGGAAGGTATCTCTTTCTGAACAAAGTATTTTATATGGTGTGCTATTATGAGCAAAATCAGTAATCCTGTTTTTAAGATAGTACTGTTAGTACTATCAGCCAAATCACTCTTCTCTGCCCAGCATCCCCTAACAGAAATCACGAACCTGTGCCATACCAGTGTAATACATCTATTGCTGTGTACATGGCTATATATATTTGGAGCCTGTTCCATAATACCAGCACCTCAGCCAGAATAAATAGATAGCTGTGTTCATGGAGAAGGTAGGTATCCCACAATATGACTCCAAAAAAGGGAAATGTTGTGTGTTCTCTTTCTCTTCTTAATCTTTCTTAGATTTTTTGCAAAATACTTTTTTTCCCTTTTCTTTTTCCAAAGTTTTTCAAATCTTAAAAATACCTCTCACATTTGTCAAATCCAACCAAACATCTTTAGCTGATATTGAATGCCTTATATGTACATAGACAAGAAATTGAATACAAGAATTTTGTTCTGTCATTACCAAATCTATATACACCTAGTTATTCAAATGCAGGTTAAAAGCAGATGACTTTATCTACTGTGGCTGCATCTCAGCTTTGTTTTGGTTTTTCCTATGTTTTCCCAATTTTGATCATGCTTTTCTCCCTCACTTGCATGCAAAATATCTACACTACTGATCAAGAAGCCGACTAATTTACTCCTCTGTGGAGGCAGTGAAATGGGCTATAAAAATCACAGCATGACCCATGGATTTCAAAATGGTCTGTACTAGCAGTAGGGGCCCATTTCTATACATCTCACAAGGTGACTCTACCTCAGCAAATTAAGATTAATCTTAATGATGGAGGGAAGAGAGGAGAATTAAGTCTCTTGCACGTAGAGTGTATTTGGGCTTGGACCTTTGAAGAAGTAGAAATGAAAATAACTTTACCAGTACCTCAGAGATGAGAGAGAAAGATCAGATGTGTTCAGGCTCATGTTCTACAACCTCAACACATTTTGTGGCTGGTTTGCTTTAAAAATCAAACTTCTGGAAATGCAAGGAATTAGAGCCAAATGGGCATCAATTCCATTCAAAGTGTCCATCTGCTGCTGCAAAACCTGCATGAATTGTTACATAGCAACCTGTATTTCCTCATGTAGTTGGAATCCCTGGGTTACTGTTTGCTCTGTAAGTGTGTTGTCCTTGATAGGAACACAGTAAATCCTGTTGTGATGCCAAAGCTTTGCCCAGTAAATGTTAGAGCTCATTGTACAATGTACTTAGATAAATGCTATTTTGCAGATGGTTATGACATAGAAAATGTGGTTGTACCTGTATATAACATCTCTTTCCTCCTCTCCATTCTCCACTTAATATGAACCACTGATTAACATCTACGTTTTCATTTGCAATGTTTAACCATTTGGTCTGAAATGATAGCTCAGGAAACTACAGCTTTGATTAAAAAAGATCTGAAATGCTAAGTTGGGTATGTGATAGGCATAAATATTTCAGTTTATGGTACATGGCGAGACTATTTTTAAGTGGCAGTTTATGCTGTTGGAAGTGATTTTACAATAACCATAATGTAATGCAGAGTAATGGCTGATTATAGGCTTTAACATAGGTATTTTTCTAAACAGCTATTACTATAGTATGGAACCCAATATTAATAAGCTGTTTCAATACATGAACTATAGAGCTTTGTTTGCAATAACCATACGCATCTTGCATTATGTTCCTTTTTCATTGTGCTGTTTTTGACCACACACAAATAGTATACATTTAAAGAGATATTAATTTCTCTTATTTATGAATTAAAATAATGAATAGGGAAACATTATTAGAGCCACTTGTTAATGAAGAGAAGCTAAATGGTGGTTTCTTGGTATCGTGTACGGGAGTTCTCAGACTTACAATTCCAGCTAGAATTGGGGAAGAACTGTTCTTGCTCTCACTCTCCCTTGCTCTTTCTCTAAGATCCCACTATTGTTCGATGCAATTTTCCTTTTTTAAAAGTTATTCTGTTGTGAGAAAAAATGTGATTTTAAAATCTGTAAGGAATGAGCTCAACTGTGGATCATCCTGTGAGAAATATTCCTCCATCACTGATACCCATTGTCATAACTGATAAAGTTTAGAGAAGCAATTTGAATTCTTTTGCCTCCCACAGTTACTTATTCTATACGTTCCAACCATCTTTCTCAAAATGGCTAATTTCCACTTTATATTCTTGAATTTAGATTGAAGTCTTTCAATGCAATGTTTTTATTTGACTATTTTATTAATCATTTGATATTATACCTAAATATTATTTAGATGTATAATGCTAATATTATTAATTTGTGTAGTAATATACAAAAATAAGGATTATTTTAATATAAATGAATTTGACAAATTCATGTGAAACATTTTGACCCAGACAAAAATATTTTTACTAGAAAGCAAATTAAAATGTTTTATCCTGTAACCTACTTTATACTTATAGCTTTTAAATATTTATATTTTTTACTACTAGAAGGACTTCTGACCTTCCTTTTTTCTAAAACAGTTTAAAATTATACTGCCCTTGAGCAGGAGATATTTTAGGTAAACTTAACAACACAGAAAGATCAACAAATTGCAATCTTGTCTGATAAAACAGCAGCTTATTAATATTCATTTCAAATGTGATTTGATTTGTTTGCTTCAATAGTTAAAAACTACATCCAAAACTCTTTTAATTTAACTTGCTTTTCAGAACTGATATATCTGGTGAGTAATGGTAGCATAAATATTTCTCTTTTATATTGTCATAACATTATATCTTTGTATGTATTCAAAGACTGCTCCTTTTTTCCAGACCATACAAGAGACAAAGGTCTGGAAAGACATGTAAGAGAGAAGAGATATATCTAGGTGTTTATTAAATCAGTATTTTTTTAGAGAAGAATAGGGAATGTTATTTTCCTGTTTCAAAAAATATTCTAAAAAACGTCATTGGGGTACATGCAGGACATATTTTTATATGGAAAAAATAACTGAATATAGAAAATATTGCTACCTCGTTACACTGGTACAAAATAGAATGCCAAAAAAAATAAACGAGCTAAGACAGGGACTACGTAAAAGATAGAAATATGAGCTCACTGATATCTGTCAAACACTGTGACTAAAGTCTTCTTTAATCCAATGACTGATAGAAGGGTGCATCAGAAGAAATTCATGTCATGCATGTTACCTTATTTTTTGTTCCTAAATACCCACTACCAATAATTTACCAGAATCATGATCTAGATGGGTATTTCACTGAATCACAGAATGATAGAATTGTAGGGGTTGGAAGGGACCTCAAGAGATCATTGGGTCCAACCCCCCCCTGCCAAAGCAGGCTCCCTAGCTCATATTACACAGATAGGCATCCAGATGGGTCTTGAATATCTCCAGAGAAGGAGACTCCACCACCTCCCTGGGCAGCCTGTTCCAGTGCTCTGTCACCCTTACTGGGAAAAAACTTTTCCCGCATGTTGGTGCAGAACTTCCTGTGTTCTAACTTGCAGCCATTGTCCCCTGTCCTGTCTCCGCTAACCACTGAAAAGAGGCTGGCTAATTCCCCCTGCATCCAATGCTTAAGTTAATTGTAAACACCAATTAGGTCTCCTTAGGATTCATAAACAGAAAAGAGGTTACAATAAAAGAAATACCTGTCTGAATATAAGTTACATCAGACAGGAATTTGAACCAATTTATACATATTGGATTTTTTTTTTTAATAGATAAGTGCAAGTTGAATGTTAATATCTTTCCCAAACAGACAAGCCAAGATGGAAAATCTTTTTAGGAAGGCAATTACAGATTACTTGGAGAAGGAAGAAATCATTTTTATGAAGTAGATTTTTTTTCCCCAGTGAAAACAAAATAAAACTCAGCAACACTGAGGTACAAGGGTGTTCTGATTTGATCTGAGATGGAAAATTTCATCATCTTGTGAAACTGAAGGGCCAAAGAAGTCTTAGCATGAAAAACTAAGGAGGAAAAGAATTGTAGAATTGAGAGTAAAATGAATATTTTTAAGTTCAAATTTCACTAGATTGATTTTTTTCCCCCTGTAATAGAGTGAAAAATGGTAGTACAGAGATTTATGAATCTTTCCCTTATATTATGAAAAATAAGGTCTATCCAGACTATCCTCTCTCAAATAAAAAATCCCAATCAAACTAATAAACAAGAGCAAATTTTCCTGGAGCTGACATTTCCAGATATGTTGAAATTGTAGAAAAGAGTGAAAGAGTGAGGCTCGAGATGCAATTATATTGATGTCTTGAAAGAAATAGGAAAGAACAGAGCTCAGTCTATAGTAGAAGAGTGTAAAAACAGTATCCAGAGTTATCTTTTCTTAGTATATCTCGCAATCATATCTGTATATATGCAGACTTAGTAGTTAAACAAGCAACGCATTCTATGCTTCTTTTATAGTTATGCTGAACAGCTCTAATTTTAAATTTCATGAGTAGAGAATATGAGCAGTATGTAATGAAGGGGTTTAGCAAAAATTACATCAAATCAGTATTTATAAAAAATGTGGATCAAAGGCAGATGAATGTTATCCTTATTGTTAAAAGAGTTGTTTTAACATTCCTTCTTTTTTAAAAAAATTTCTCTGCAAACCAGAAATGTAAAATAAAAATAATTTATTTTTATATTATATTATATTATTTTTATATTTATATTATATTATTTTATATTTATATATTTATATTTATATTTTTATATTTATATTATATTATAATTTATTTTACATTTCTGGTTTGCGGAGAAAAACTTCTGGAAAAATAATCTTTTTAACATTAATTGCGAACTTGACTTTTAGGACCAAAATGTTCATATAATATTGTAGGATTAAATTAATTGTCTGTATTTTGTCGGATTAAAATTCAGCTCCTTAAATTTTTATATTCACCTTTGATTACCTTGAGCTACAATTCTCAGCAGTCCCTGTTGAACAACAACTATAGCACCCAACTATGTGATCTTCAGACTTAATTTCTGGGCCAGATATCACTTCACTTTGAAGCAATGACTGTGTCTCATTGGCACAAGTGTTACACCCAAAGCAAAAGCTAGTCAGATCTTAGAGGTAATTTTTTTCCCCCATGATTATGGTATAATAAAACATCAGCAACAGATTTACTATGATAACTATAAATGAAAAAAGAACTGTCCCAAATCAATGGCTAATTTATACTTTGTGGGAAAAGTAAAAAAATATTTAATGAGTTCATAGCAGTCCAGGGATTGAGTGGGATTGTTTTTTCTCAAACCTTTAGGATAACAATTACTGAACACAACTAAAAAGGACAGAAATATCAAAGCTATAGCTTAATTGAGAGATGAATACCTCTGATGCCTTTATTTAGGAAGTCTAGTTCTGAGAACTATTTTTAAACTGTCAAACAAATAATATGTGTTCTGTGATCTGAATATGAGAATAGTTATTTAAGTTATCTTAAAGAACTTCACAGTATCAAAATCTTATCACTGAGGAGCTACTCATAACCAGGGCCAAAATGTTTACTTGGGTCAAGTAAAGCTCAATGCTTTTGTTCTGGTTCTGGCCAAGCCAGAGTTGACCTTCCCAAGCAGCCAACCCAGGTGAGCTGAGTTAGCCTGGGCTGTTTTATACCACCTGACATCAATCTCCCCCCAAAAAAACTTGGGGAGGGGCACTGGCTGTGTGTTTTCAGGGCAGTCTGAGTGTAGCTGGGTTGTTGAGTCTATCCATCTGTCTGTCCTAGTGTTGGACAGCACTCTGTAATCCTTGGGGAGGTAAGGTACTCTGTGCAATCACCAAGTGTGAGTGTAATTAGCTGGTTTTGTTCTCCTTTCACTGTACTTTTTGTCAGTAAACTGTCTTTATCCCAACCTATGAAGGCTCGATCTCTCCTCTGGGAGTGAGAAAGTGGAGTGTGGTGCTCAGCAACTGTTTGGGGCTAAACCAGCACAGCTTTTCTGTCCAACTGTCCTTAATTTTACCATCATAAAAACCCCAAACAAACCAACTAAAAAAATCCCTCATAAAAATAATAAAAAGCCACCCAAATTTGAAAAAAAAAAAAAAATTGTAGCTGCTTACATCAAATTTAAAAGCAGCAGGAGAATGTCAAAGCAGCTTTTGAGACTAAATGATTCTGAGCATATGTCACCAAAGAAGATGTAGCTGGATGTCTTTATTTGCAAGTGCAATTTGCAGTTTGGGAATTCCAGTATCCAACTCAGAGCTGTTTGATTCTACTTCTGAAATGAAGAGCAAACCACAGTATTTCTCCCAGGCAACCAGTTCACTTAATGCCAATCAGAGAGCTTTAGACAAGTATAGCATTATTTGACTAATTAGCCTTAGCAATATGATTTGTCAACAACCTAGGCATTTTTTTTGGAAGGTCATTTCCCCTTGTTGAAGGTTTAGAATCATAGAATCATAGAATGGCAAGGGTTGGAAGGGACCCCAAGGATCATAAAGCTCCAACTCCCCTGCCACAGGCAGGGCCACCAACCTCAGGCCTGGATCTACACAGGTTTCATGGAATGCAAGATATAGAGATAATACAGTACACATTTTTCCGTCAAATTTCAGTCTCCATAAACCTGGTAACCACTATGAACTGGCATAAGAAATCCGTATTAATGTTGAGAGACAATTTTTTGATTTGGGAGGTGGAAAAGAGGATTTTGATTGTACTTTATTTATATGGTTAGGTAGAAATAAGAACAAATATTTAAAAGAATACTTTCTGAATAAATCAAGAATGCAGTAATTTCCTTGGCACCCTGTTTTGAGATGTTTGTGCTTTTTTGGTGCCTTTTCACCATTCATTTTTCATGAGCATAAGAACAAATTAACTAAATCCAACGCACTGTTTTTAAAGGTCAGTACCCTTGCATCTCACCTGGTTTACACCTCACGCTATCTGGCTACATAATATCAACTGACAAAACTGCTAACTGACCCCAGGTACAGATTTTTGAAAAGGCACGTGTCCAGCACCATTTGCTCATCTTTGGTTGAGCGATCTGTTCCTGTGGTGATTTCCACATGGTGTGTGAGAAGGAAGGTCATGTTATTTTTCACCAACTGGTCTAATAGTGTGGGGTTGAAAACTGTATTCTAACTTAATAAGGTCACTCCACAATAAAAGAAAAAAAAATTATTTGAGGGTGAAATGAACTAAAGTTTCCTCACTGCAGAAGAAGTTGCCTGAGGAAAAAACAATGCTTCGATGACATTAAATTTTGTAACAACCAGCCAAATGTCCCAATTATTGGCATACAATTCAACATCAAAAACATAGATGAGTAATGACACTCTATACTGTCAGCTATGCTGTTAGAAGGTAAGGGAGCCTGTGAGAGCTGGCTAGCATTTAAACAGCGCTTCTTCCAAGCACAGGATCGGTGAATTCCTTTGAGCAAGAAATCGGGAAAGAAAGGTACAAGACCTGTGTGGATGAGCAGGAAGCTCATTGGTAAACTCAAAGGGTAGCAGAAGGTCTATGAATTGTGGAAAAAGGGTCTGAACACTGGGAAGGATATAGGGATGTTGTCAGGGCCTGGAGGGACGCGACTAGGAAGGTGAAAGCCCACCTGGAAATGAAACTGGCAAGGGACATAAGGGATAATAAAAAGGGGGTTTTCATATGTGAATAGTAAGAGGATGACCAGGGATACTGTGAGTCCCTTGCTGAATGAGGCAGATGTGCGAGTAACTGGATATGCTGAGAAGGTGGAGACACCAAATGCCTTCTTTACTTCGGTCTTCACTTCAAAGGCCCCTCGGGACCCCTGGACACTGGAAGAAAGTGAGAGAATTTGGGAAATGAAGAGCTCCCCTTTGGTTGAGGTGGGTGTGGTCCAGGAGCATCTCAGAGGGATTAATGCACATAAATCTATGGGCCTAGATGGGATGCATCTACATGTACTGAGGGAGCTGGCAGAAGTGATTGTTGAGCAGTTCTCTATCATCTTTGACAGGTCTTGGAGAACAGGAGAGGTGCCCGAGGACTGGAGGATAGCCAATGTCACTTCTGTCTTTAGAAAAAAGCAAGGAGGATCCAAGCAACTACAGGCCAGTCAGCCTCACTTCTGTCCCTGGAAAGGTGATGGAACAGCTTGTTCTGGATGCCATCTCCAAGCAATCGGAAGAGAAGGTCATGAGGAGTAGTCAGCATGGATTCTCCAAGGGGAGATGGTGCTTGACCAATCTCATAGCCTTCTATGATCTCATCACCGGCTGTGTGGATGGAAGGAGGGAGAGCAGTGGATGTCATCTACCTTGACTTCAGCAAGGCTTTTGATACTGTCTCCCATGACATCTTGATAGCAAAACTGAGAGAGTATGGGATAGATGAGTGGACGGTGAGGTGGGAGTCTTGCACCTAGGAAGGAATAATTGAAGGAATCAGTACAGGCTGGGGGGATGACCTGTTGGAGAAGAGCTCTGCGGAAAAGGACTTGGGGGTCATGGTAGATGACAGGCTGGCCATGAGCCAGCAGTGTGCCCTGGTGTCTAAGAGATCCAACGGGATCCTGGGGTGCATCAAGAGGAGTGTGGACAGCAGGTCAAAGGAGGATCCTCCCCCTCTACTCTGCCCTGGGCAGTCCAGAGAAGGGGGACAAAGATGATTAAGGGCCAGGAGCATCTATCCTACGAGGAAAGACTGAGTGAGCTGGGACTGTTCAGCCTGGAGAAAAGAAGACTAAGGGGGGACCTTATTAATGTTTATAAATATCTTAAGTATGGGATGAAGGGGATAAATGGCCAGCCCCTTTTCAGTGGTCTGTGGAGACAGGACGAGGGGCAATGGCTGCAAATTGGAGCACAGGATGTTCTGCACCAACATGTGGAAGAACTTTTACACAGTGAGGGTGACAGAGCACAGGGACAGGCTGCCTGGGAAGGTTGTGGAGTCTCCTTCTCTGGAGATATTCAAGACACGTCTGGACGCCTATCTGTTCAATATGAGCTAAGGAGCCTGCTTTGGCAGGGTGGTTGGACCTGATGACCTCTTGAGGTCCCTTCCAAACCCTATGATTCTATGATCTCTGGAGCAGAAAAAAGGTGAAATACCCATGCAGGACTCCAATTTTTTTCTTCTTTAATTGCATTTTCAAAGGAGCTGGGGTGTCCAAAACCTTATAGCTTCTGAAGAGTTAAAATAAATACACTTCTGTGTTAGTCTTAAATATTAGGAAAAAGCATCTAAGCTGAAAAAGTGGAAACACAACAAATGAAATTGATGCATCATAAAGCAGAACCTATCCTAACGGAACTAAAATACAGAATAAGGACAGCTTTAATGAGTTCATCAGAAAAAGTGGAGAAAAGTTAATTACAGAAAAATCTCTGTACCATCCTTATTTCATAAAAGTTCATGGTAATCTATTACAAACAGATGTACAGTTTTCATACAGTTAATGGGAATTTTAAAAAGAAAGACATCTGGGGAAATCATCCAGCTACAGCCCATCAGCAGCCGCCCTACCATCTGACAGACATGTTAGTCCTAAGCTGCCAGTTGTCTACAAAACCTGCCAAGAAGCCAGATGCTACCATGGGTTAACATATACCAGAAACTGCTGCCCTAAGTTAAAAAAAAAAAAAAACCAAAACAAACCACTTAGCATAATCTACTGTTTTGGTGGGATTTATCTTTAAAAAAATCAACTTATTATAGTTTAAAACTAAGGTTTTCATTAAATGGTCAGTAGATAGTAGGAGTACAAGGTGAAGTCTATCTATTACATCTGAAATTATGATTTCCATGAGACTTTCAAAGAGCTCTGGACTGCCAGATAGCCCTACTTGTAAATCACAGCTAGATTTTAATTTGTTGTATTGTTGTGGTGGAGTTCAAGTGTCTCAGAGCAGTGAGGAGGGCTCCTAAGAGGCTTACAACCCTGGACTCATCAGAGAAGACTTTGACCTCTTCAGAGCCTCTTCTTTTAGAGAACCATGGGACAAAATGCTGGAGGGAAAAAGGGCACAGAAATACTGACTAGTATTCAAGAATCACTTCCTCCAACCTCCAGAGCGATGCATCCCAACAAAGAGAAAGTCTGGCAGAAGTGCTCAGAGGACTGCATGAATGGACAAAAAAATCTTGGACAAAGGCATACATGAAAAGGAAGCTTATAGAGTCTGGAAGCAAGGACAGCTAGCCAGGGAAGAATACATAGAAAGTGTTTGAGCTGCCAGGTATCAGGTTAGGAAAGGTAAAGCCCTGATAGAATCTGTCATGGATGTCAAGGACGAGAAGAAAAATTTCTAAAACTATATAAGTGATAAAAGAAGGATAAAAGAAGGAAATGGGAAACCTGGTTGCCTAGGGTATAGGGGAGGCTGTTGAAATATGACTCCCCATCATATCTGAGAAGTTGTGACAGTCCGGTGAAGTTCCCACTGACTGGACAAAGAGGAAACACATGGAAGACTCATGCAACCACAGGCTCATCAGCCACATGGAAAGTAAGGAGGTGATTGGTGAGACCAGCATGGCTTCACTAAGGGTAAATCCACCCTGACATATTTGGTGGCCTTCTATGATAGGGTTACAGAGTTGAATAAGGAAGGAGGGACAGACACCATCTATCTAGATGTGCGCACAGCATATGCAGTGTTCTGCATAACATCCTTATTTCTAACTTGGAGTGACATGGATTCAACAGATGGACCACAGGGTAGGTAAGGAGTCAGTGGGATGTTTGCACTCAGAGCTGTGGTGAGCTGCTCAATGTCCAAATTGAGACAAGTGATGAGTGGCATTCTGCAGGGGTCAGTAATGGGACTAATGTTTAATGTCTTTGTCAAAAACTTTATGGTCGGGTTGAGTGCAATTTGTCACTCAGCAACTTTGCCAACACAAATCTTTGTGGTGCAGTTGACATGCTGGAGGAAAGGGCTGCCATCCAAAATGACACTGACAGGCTTGAGTGGTGGGTCTCTGTGAACTGTTCAATAAGGCCAAATGCAATGTCCTGCACATGGGTCGGCACAGCTACAGCCTGAGTGGTGAATAGATTGAGAGCAGACCTGAGGAAAAGGACTTGGCAGTGTTGGTGGATGAGAAAGTCAACATGAGCCCTGACTGCATTAAAAGAGGTACAACCAGGAGATTCAGCGAGGTGATTCTACACCTCTACTCTGCTTTGGTGAGATGCCACCTGGAGTATCGCGTCTGGGTCTTGGGTCCCAAACACAAGAAGGACATGGATCTGTTGGAGGGAGTCCAGAGAAGGGTCACAAAGATGATCGGGAGCCTGGAGCACCTCTTGTATTAAGACAGAGAGACTTCAGGTTGTTCAGCCTGCAGAACAGAAGGTTCTGGGGAATATCCTTCCAGCACCTGAAGAGAGCCTACAGGAAATACAGGGAGGCACTCTTTGTCAGTGAGTGTAGTGATACAGAAAGGGGTAATGGGTTTAAACTCGAAGAGGATAGATTAGATTTGACATTAGGAAGAGATGCTCGTCTATGGGGGTGGTAAATACTGGAACAGGTCTCCCAGAGAAGCTGTGGCTGCCCCCTTGTGTTCGAGGCTGGTTTGGATGGCGCTTAGGGTAGTGGTGTAGAGGAGGATTTCCATTCTCGGGTAGAGGGGTTGGAACTAGATGATCTTAGAGATCCATCCACACCCAAACCATTCTCTGATGCTATGATTTATGAGGTGGGTTTTTTATTTTTTATTTAACAAGAGTTTGGAAAATAGAAGTAAATCATAGAGTCATTGATAAGTATTCAAAATTGTGCAGAGGAATTTAGATAAGACTCTGCTTTTAAATAATTACAATATTTAATTAAATAACTAGGTGTACAAGTAATTGCATATCTAGCTCTATAACACAGAGAACATATTTATACCATATTTGTGTTTATATATTGTATATATATGTACGGCTAGATACACAAAACATAAAAACTATTCAGAACCACAGTTTTAGTGAGTAATATGTTGTTAGTACTCATTAAATAATTTACAGAAGAATATTTGACTTATGTGGAAAGTGTGGCATATGCTATGCATGGCCAAATTAGGTCTGGTAAGAGTCATTACTTATGTTGTCCAAATTCTGTACACTTTTTCCTGTACACTTTTTTCTGTACACTTTTTCCTGGCCCCTTATTGCTGTCAACTCTTAACTGAAGGCACTGAACAGGACTATGTGGTGTTGGGAATAAAAATATTCTCTAGATTTTCACACCTGATGGCTCCTTTCCCAACTTAACCAGGAAATCAAGAGAAGGTTTTTTTTTATTTTCCTCCTGAATTCACAAGCAGCTGCTTTCTCGGCTAAAGAGCCGTGGCATCTAAAATTACTCCAGCTGCCAACTCCATCCCCTCTTTTTATTTCCTTCCAGGTCCATAGAGATACTCTGTGGGGTTTTGATGATGAGAAAGAGGGGACATATGGACCACTGGAATTTGGTGGATCAGATCACAAGTAAGATCATTATCCAGCAAGTCTGGGTTCTCAGATTCGTGTATCTCTGATACACTGGAAGTGTTCTGGTCTCTCATAGAAACTTAATTTTGTAAATAGGAGAGATAGAAATTGTTCTCTGACAGAAAACACAGATTCTGACCATACCTAAAATGTGGGGAAACCTGGGCACAAACAGAAAGTCAACCAAGCCAACCGTGCTAGATTAGGAGCATTCACATCCTATTTCTAGAGACTCATGATAAAGCAGTCTCTGTTACTGCTGACACTGTCAGAGTCTGATCAGAAATTATGTCCTGCCAAATAAAATAAAAGGATATTCTCTTTGGCAGTTTCCTAATCATTTCCTAATCATGCCCATTTCTATATGTAAGCAGAAGGCACACATTTTTTTCAGCTTAAACTTGGTAAAAAATAAAAATCATAGAATGGTTTGGTTTGGAAGGCACCTTAATGACCACCTTGTTCCAAACCCCCTGTAATGGGCAGGGACATCCTCTACTAGACCAGGTTGCCCAAAGACCTATGCAACCTGTCCTTCAACACTTCCAGGGAGGGGGCATCAAAAACCTCTCTGGGAAACCAAATTCAGTACCTCAAAACCCTTATAGACATTAATTTGTTCCTAATGTCTACCCTAAATTTACACTCTTCTAGTTTACATGCACCCTCCCTTTTTGTATCACTACACTCCCTGGTAAAGTGTCCCTCCCCATATTTCCTGTAGGCTCCTCCTGGTACTGGAAGGCTGCTGTAAGGTCTCACCAGATCCTTATCCTTTCCTGGCTGAACAACCCAAGCTTTCTCAGTCTGCCTTCATAGAAAAGGTGCTCATTCTTCCATTCAGAGCTGGATGGGAGTGAACACTTGTGACACTGAAAGTACTGTTTTCATCCAGTAAATGCAACAATGCCCCTACCCAGTCTCTGAACATGAATTCATTTTTTAGCACATTTTGAATAGTAGATTTTCACCTTGGATTAACCAGGTCTTTTCCTACTTCAGATCAATAGAAATCTTTCGAGCACCACCCATGAAAGTAGCATCACGCTTTGTGTATGTTGCTGTGTACCGATTGTTAGAGCAGTTCACACAGCTATCAGCTGTTCTGGGCAGCCACATGCTGAATGTCGCACACCAGAAAGAAATGCTGGGCAAGATTTTCTCCTGTTCTGAAATATGTTCTAGGCACCCTTTTCTGTGTCACTGGAAAATGATACTTCTCTGATATTCCAGACCCACTATAATTGATAGATCATAAGACAGAGTAGCTGGGAGGATTCTTTTTTCTTGTAGAGTCACATATTCAATTATTTTTCTCCCTCCTGCAAATTACATAACATTAAGGTTTTAAAGCACACTTTGTGGCACTGAAGACCTCTTATTATGGAATTCACAACTGGACAAGAAAACAGATTCCAGCCTGTGCATGCAATCTCCAGGATTCCTTCTGTAATAAGCTGTAGAATAATTACAATGATAACTAGGTTGTGGGTTGTTTGGGGTTTTGTTGGTTTGAGGTTTTTAGTTCTAATTTTTTGTTTGTTTGCTTTTAAAAAGTGAGTTAGTCCACATACATCTGCTCAACTAATCCCTTATTCAGAACTGAAACTGAACTACACTGCTGTGAGAAGAATGATCATTTTTAACCACCTGCTATTCTGAATTCCTACTTTGTCATTCCTAATTGATTTTATCCTGCAATTAACCAATTCTGCTGGTCCATTAGGATTCAGAGACTTAGCCTTATTCCTCTGTGATTAATTCTGAAGGAAAGGCCTCTAATCTCACTTTAAATTACTTATTAATAGCAAACAGATTTGAAATTTGTTGAATATTCAACATGAAACTTTAGTCTGAATTTCAAATACCTATTCTTTTGAAAGTCTGGAAAATAGATTTTCCAGATCTCTGTTTTTCCAAAGAAATACGGCATTGATAAAGATTTTCTTCTAGCTAGACATTTAGTAGCAGGTTCTCTGTTTAAGGTTCTCATCTGACAGCTGACATCTGCAATCAGCAGTTCTGTGGAGTATTATCTTATTCCTTGGTACGCAGGCTTAGAGCTATCTCACTTCCCACATCCCATCAATAAAGAACTTCAAGGACAAGTTGACTTGGGAACATTCATTACTTTTCTTCATTTTTGTTCAGCTATGAAGAACTGATTTATTTTTTTTTAATTTTCTCTCAGAATAACTAACCCACCGTGAGTTCATAGAGCTTTGCCAGGACAAAGGTACAGTTGTTGATTTTATCTCTGGTAAGCAGATCCCACTGCCCTATCAGGATGTGAGGTGTTGACCTTGACTTGATGCTAGGTGCCCACCAGAACCTCTTTATCACTTCTCTGCCTCAGCTAGGCAGGGAAGATAAAATATAATGGAAAGCTCCTGAGTCAAAATAAGGAAAGAGAGATAATTACTGTCATGAGCAAAACAGACTCAGTTGGGGAAAATGAATTTAATTAATTGCCAAACAAATGAGTTGGGTAATGAGAAATAAAACCAAATCTTAAAACAGCTCCACCCCTCCCTTGTTTCTGGGCTCAACTTGACACCCAAATTTGTTACCTACTCCTGCCCCCAGAAGCACAGGGAAGTGGGGAATGAGGGCTGTGTTCAGTTCATCACACATTGTCTCTGCCACACCTTTCTTCTCAGAAGGAGGATGCCTCACACTCTTCTTCTACTCCAATGTAGGTTCTCTCTCATGGGAGGCAGTCTTCCACCAACCTCTCCAATGTGAGGTCTTCCCACAGGCTGCAGTTATTCATAAACTGCATTGGTCTCTTCCATGGGGTGCAGGCCTTCTGAAACAGATTGATTCAGGTTTTGCCACAGGGTCACAAGTCCTGCCATCAATCCTGCTCTAGCGTGGGCTTCTCTGTCTCTGGCCTGCAGGTCCTGCCAGGAGCCAGTTCCAGTATGCACTTCACACACTGTCATAGCCTCCTTAGGTTGTCACCATCTGGTTTGGTGTGGGGTCCTCCATGGCCTCCAAGTAGACTCTCTACTCCCCATCATCCTGCATGGGCTGCAGGAAGACAGCCTGCTTCACCATGATTTTCCCCGCATTCTGCAGGGAAATCTCTTCTCTCACTCCTGGATCACCTCCTCCCACTCCCTCCTTCACTGACCTCTGTGTTTAGACATTAGGAAAAAATTATTCACCAAAACAGTTCTCAGGCATTGAAATTGGCTGCCCAGGGAGGTGGTTGAGTCACCATCCCTGTATGTATTTAAAAGACAGGTAGACGAAGTGTTAAATGATATCGTTTAGTAGACAGGTACGGTTCTACTTGATGACCTCAAAGGTCTTTTCCAACCTTGTGATTCTGTTGCAAAGTTGTTTTGCTCACATATTCTTACTTCTCTCTGCCTGAAATTGTTCTTCATGATTTTTTTTTTTTGTTTTCTTTTTTTATCTCTCTTCTTAAATGTTTTCCAGTGCTACTGCCTCCATTGCTCATGGTTTTGGCCTTGGATAGCAGCAGGTCCATCTTGGATTTCTTCAGATTTATGAATTTCAAGTCCTTGTGGTAGAAGAAATAAGAATTGGGCTTCTACCTGTATGGTAAGTTAAAAAGTCTACTGTCATCGAGTATTACAATAAATGCTGAATATGCATTTGTGGCTACAACTCTAGTAAGCATGTTCAGGATCCCCTGGCTAGTGATAGGCCTGTGTCAGTTGGGGTTTGTGAAACTGCAAATAGCTATTGCTGTTTAACTTATTCAGACTCTCTTGCTTCATGGTTATTGGCTATGGCAGAGGGTCTAGTTCCACAGGGACATTGCTCTTGAAATTTCACCCCTACAGATCATCTTACATTTGTCAACATGAGATGACATTGTGTCACACTATTGAGTTACAATGTGTTCCTACATTCAGTTATTAGTAACTGCATAAGAACCCAGAGAAAGTCAGCCTTTCATCTATGGATTACTGCCATCGTGTATGATAGACACACAAGCTAAAGAAGTAGAATTAAATAAAAATAAAATTAAATAATCACCATCATCAGCATCCCACCCCAGGTCATTTATGATAGCTACGCTAACAGTATGACAGAGATAGGTGCATACCTGGTAGGAAAAAAATAATGGATATGTAGATCATCATTGCAATCTCTTGGTGACTGCAGAACAGGATGGTATCTATCTTCTTGCCTCTTTTCAACAAGACTGCTTTCCTCCAACAAATGACTTAAAGTGCTAAATTTGAACATGTAAGCTTGCAAGACTCAATGTATTCACTTAGATATTTGGATTCATGTTAGTTGCTGGTTTGTGTGGGGCTGTGATTCAACCCCAGTCTCTACTTCCAGCTCAGCTGATCATGAGTAGTCCTGCCGCAGCCTCATTTGGGGATGAATACTTCTGTGTGACTCCTGGAAGCTGTTCAAAATATTTTTCTAGTTTTGCCAACAGCGCTCAATTCCTCAGCTGAATCTGCTGCCAGCAGAAGAGAAATGGTAGTCAGTAAGATATGAGAGAAAATAAAGGGAATCTATCTTGTCTCAGCAACATCTTTCATGTAAGTGGGTTCTGTGAACATTTCTTTATCATATCATAAAAATTATGCTTCATCCCTTCCTGATGATTCCTTCAGTGATTTTTCAATCTTTGTACAATAATTTAGAAAACACACATCTTTTAAAAATGCATCTGTAATTTTCTTTTAATAATAATTCCTATCTGGTCAATGTTGATTCTATTGGCATGACTTTCATCTGTCTGAGTAGCCCTAGTAGCCCTTTAGGATTTACAATGTTCAGTCAATTTTACAGTATTTTGAAAAATTTGAGTATGTTCCTTTTGAGTCAATTTGCACCTGTTCTGGCTGCCTGAAGGGGGAGTTTTGGTATTTTGCCAGTTTGACGGATCTGTAACCCATATGCTTTCAATGTTTCCTTGCCTAGTGCTTTCTCCCTAATGTATCTGATGTGAAACAGGCTAGTGCTTTCCTTTTAGTACCAACCCTTCTGGCCTTTTAAGCTTCTCCATAGGTAATGCGATGAACATTTCATTTCCCTCCCTTTCTGTGGTTTGTACAGAAGCTCAAACCATTTCAGGGATCTGCTCAGTGTCAGTTTCTGTGTTTGTCTGTACGCATGCTTTGAAGATTTGTGATTGTTTGGTTGGTATATACAAAAGAAGCACTCAGCATTTGCACGTGGTAAACATTTACCCCTCTGCAGGATTGCTTCCCTCCTGTGACATTCTCATATTTGCATAGCTTTGATTTTCTGCCATGTTTATTACTTTCTCTTTTTTGTCTTCAAACTTAACCTCAGGTCTCATCTCCTCTCTCTTTACGCAAAGTAACCTAGTATGGAAGGTCTCATGGTTCCCCTCCATGGCTACTTGTTTGTCAACAGTGTGCTGCAAGCTATCTCAGGATGCTTTCATTGTATATCATCATTAGTTGCATGGAAACACGTACATTCCTTCTATTCTCATTGTCTTTATTTGGACCTTATTGCCCTCAATTAGTAGTTGCTATTTTTTAATCTCTTTTTGAAGATTGTTGTACTAATACTATGTGCACTTATTTTTGGTTCTGGCTTTGGGCAACCTGGTCTAGTGGAGGGTGTCTCTACCCAAGGCAAAGGGGTTGGAAGGAGATGATCTTTAAGGTCCCTTCCAACCCAAAACATTCTTTGATTCTATGGTCTGTACTTACTATTTAATGTGTACTTGTTACTTTAAAAAAAAAAGTCTACAAAAAAAATAGAAAAAAAAATCAATTATTATAGATTTTTAAAGTAATATTTCATTTGGTGCTTTATATTTTCTGCACCTATTCAGTCAAAGAGGCAAAGTTATCCAAATACACATATTTCTGTTGAAAGAAAACAATTTTCTTACATCACCATGATCCTTAAATGCTTCTGATTGATCTCATTCAGACTTTTGCCCAACTAGAGCTTACTGAAGTCAGGTAACAAAGCAATCAATATGCTTTTTACACATTCCAAACTTGGGTATCTCAGGCTTACAATGGGAATCCACAGAAAACTGCTTTCAGAAAACTTAGTTGGAAATGACCTCCTGTCATTTGAGATGTAGTGATAAAGGGCTGACAGTACTCTTAGACTGCATGATGTCTTAGGCTGAGCTTGTAATACTTAGATGACAAAGTACCTACACTGCATTTGCATGTCCTCTTAGTTACAGAAACTGCTGTGCATTATCCACTACACCCCAGTGAACACCGTTATTTCTGCTCAACCTTTGGCTTAAACAAGGGATGATACATAATTTCTTTGCCTCCCTATACTTGAAGCATATATGATATACACATAGGAATAGCCACTAGCTATGATGACCACTAGATTTGATATATTCCTCAAATCTTACAAACCTGCTCAGCAGCAATTTTGCCCACCTGATTAATTTTTTAAGAAACATTTTCAACTTAGCATTCCATTGGTGATAGTATTTCATATTGAGTGGCAGCCAAGTCCCATCCTCGCGTTAAGCTTTGGTTCCATAAGCATAATAAAATGAGTTTATCAAACACAGCTCCAGATGAGGTTCCTCTAACACAGCTGCTTTGTTATGTGCTAGTTGAATACTCATCTCCCAACACAATCTCATATCCTGTTGTCAGATGTCTTATAGTGATAGGGTGACTGAGGAAAATTTAAAGGTGAGGCATTAGCATTTTATAACATACTGTAAGACATCCTTAAAGTTTAGTGTAGACAAAACAAAATAATTTAAGATTTGGTAACTGGTTGAGTTATATCAAAAAGAGAAGGAGTGAGCAGTGTAAGTAAGTAAATACTTAAAAGTAAGCAGTAAATCCTCAGCAATATTTGTGTGTATATATGTATATATAATTTCTTAGTATTAAACCATAACATTATCTTTGGACATTTTAGATTATTGTCAGTTTTCTCTGTCGTTAGCAGTGCCACATATAGAATAAAATGGCAGCATTGTGGATAGGATGGTGTCTGAATGGTGCCTGGAATATAAGAGGGTAAAAAAGTTTAACTGGATTTGTGCAAATATTTGAGTCAGGAACATGACAATTTTGGGCATCTAATAGTATAGATTCTGTTGAAAGAAGTGGAGTAATACCAAGATAAGGGACTGTGAATATAGAGAGATGTCATTGTGGGTTTTATTAATTTAGAGCCTACTGTAGTAAAGCTAGCCTTAGCTTGAAAAGAGGTTGAATATTATGGAAGCATCTGGTGGAAACAAATGAAGTAGAGATTTGGCCAACTAGAAACTGAGCATTGAGGGAATAGATCATTAATGTTTTTGAACACAGAAGCTCAAAAGCTACTGATAGCTGCACAGTGAAGGATAGTGTAGTCAGTAATGTATTTTCCGTTAATTCTATTCCCAATGTCAGTAAATGTTACTAATGCCAGAGGTGTCTGATGGGAGTGAGCTACAGAACGGGCTATAACTGCATACTTCCTGTGCTCACTGTTGGATGCTGAAATATATGAGGAGGGAGATGCAAACTTGTAACGCAAGACGCTTCCAGAGAAAAATACACAAACATGAGTAGAAGTTACGGTGTCTAGCAAGAGTGAAAATAAATGATAAGCAGCCTTTACTCCTCGGGGTCACTGATGTTTAAAAAATTAGTTTCAAAACATCAAACTGTAAAATAAAATTTATTCGATATTTAAGTCTAATGAAATATTTTGTTGCATTCAGGCACATCGTGTAACTTCAAGACTTAATTTTACGTACATTGAACAAGTTTGAATGTAATTGATGCTGAACATAATTCCATATTTCAGCTTCAAGAAGGCTGTTTTAGTGCTCCAACAATTCTCTGTTCTCTTGCTAGGAAGTCTAAGTTTCTTCCACAATCTCTGTTTATAGTCCCACTAATTCATATGTGCTCCAGCTTTTTCTCTTAATGAAGTGCCTTTATTATGGTACTAGGCAACCCCTCTCTCCACATCTCCTCTATTACTGCACTCTATCAGGACCGCTTACGCTTCTGTATCACTTTGTAGATGAAAGCCTTAAAACACAGCACAGATACTGGTTTTTTTTGTTCTGGAATTAAAAAACAGAGGTGGCTGCAGAAGCCATAAACATGTCATTTGTGTTTTGGTGCATCTAATGACAGAATTACTGTGAAGAACTCATCTTCCAAATGTTAATAATTTTGTAATGAGCATGTATGCACTGTAAGTATAGTACTTGGATGGCTGACAGCTTGACGAAATATGACTCATTTCCCATTTTTGTTCTCTCAGTTTACAGATACCAAATCAGAAATCTAATCTGGATAAAACTGATCCCAAAACAGAGGAAAATAGTCCTTTGTTTGACCTTGTCTAAGGAAGTGAACAGTGATAGAGGCTCAAGAATCCCTTAAATTGTTTTGAAGAGAGTGTCTCTTTTAATAGGTGCCATTTGCATGTAGGCATTGCCTCTCCTTCTGCTGTTACTTCTTCTCTTCTGATGGTTGTGCTGGAATGTAAAAAATTTTCAATATAAATAATATTTGGATATATGCAAACATAAAACATCTGGAATGTTCTGGGCATTAGACACCAGCATCATCAAGTGAGTGGTTTATATTCCTGTCTCTTTCCATCTGACGACAGACAGCTTCAACATCTCTCTCTCATGTTTTACATAATTTCCTTAATGTTGTAGAAGTACCATGTGGGTTAAAAATTTGATAGACTGAATAAGAAACATGTTTTAAGCTGGAGCAGATACAGGAGAAAAAGCACTACAACAAATTCTCTGTATCACATTTTCAATAGGTCCACAGCTTTGATCCAATATGAATTATTATAAAGCAAATAACACAGGTTAGGTTGCATGGAAATTTAAAGTCATTATAGGGTGCTCTCCATTGTTTTCTTTCACACAGTTATATTTTGACAGCCCAAAAAGTGGCATTCTGGATCAAACCTGCTGTCAAGCAGAGCATAGTATCATCAAACTGAACGCAGCGTATCTTCCCTGTTTGACCCATAGTAATTTTTCTTATTTTTAGACCAAGCCTCAAGATAATATTCCCAACATAAAAGAGCAGCCTTGAAAATTTCACAATTATTAGCTGCTCTATTGTAATATTTCTCTCCACACCCTTTTCTCATCTAATAGTGTATTGGTTCTGGACAGTACTCATATTTCCCTCTGGAGGAGATTGTATTTTCCTTCCTGCACGTATGCCTCTTGTGGAATTATCAGTTTTATGCACCTCAGGGAAAAACAAAAAGTGCCCAAATAATAGCACCTATCCATGCATAGGCCATTTGCAGCTTTTTGAATCAAGAATCTTCTGGCTGTCCCACTATACTCAGGTGGTTGAGAGTATTTGCACAATTTTTGAAATGCTGTATGAAAACTCTAATGCTGAAGTTTTAGTGAGTAAAAATACAAGGTATGGGAAATGGGATTTTAAACACAAAGAAAGTGCTATATCTTTACTTTAGTAGTATTTTGATAACGCTATGGGCACAATTAACTTGTTCTTTTTTCCAAGTGCATCCTCCTCTTTGCATTTGTAATCGACATCTGCCACATTAAAGGGAAAATGTTTTGAATTAGTATTTGTGAAACAAGAAAGGGAATCAGAATAATTTACCAATATATATTCACACATGAAAAGCACACAAAGGGCAAATATTAATAAATTATTTCACCAAAACCCACAAATGCAAAAACAAACAAACAAACAATAATCACCTTCAAGACCTTTTAGAAACAGCAAATAAAAAATGACAAGACAAACGTAGTCTTCTCTAAATTTAATAGCACTAAGAAACACAAATTAACTCACCTATCTTTAATACCTTTAAGGGAGGTAACAAGATTAAGAACTTGTTCAACATTGGCTTCTTATACTGGGTAAAAATAAATAAATATTTATAATTACTTTTACAAGTTGTGTCACTTGAAAAAGTGTTAAATCCAGGCCGTTTATCTTAAAAAGAATGTCTAAATCTGTGTCCTAAAGCCATTAGAATTCTGTTGACTCTACTATATATTTTTTTGTTTGTTTTTGTGTGTGTGTTTGGGTTTTTTTGTTTGTTTTTTTTTTTTTTAATTCCAGAAACTGTCCTTTCTCTCCACATTGGGGAGAGCTAAAAAAAAAAGCTGGGGAAACAGCTTTTAGTTCACTACTTTACAAGACTCTTGCCAATTTGCTTCTAATCTCATGTTTCTTGCCCACACACACCCATAATTGAAATGTATGATCATGTGTGACATTCATTTCCATTCTGCAACTGTTCTGCATACAGTCAGAACTTTTCTTCTATTCAATGCCCCAAAAAAGGCTGCATAAACTTCAAAAGGAAAGGGTCAACTTCTTGCCAAAAATGGCTATAGTGATCTACGAGGCTAAAGCTCCACACTGCAGAAGAGGTCAGAGAGTCAAAAGATTCAGTAATCCTGACACTTTCTGGCCCTTTTCGCATTAATATTGTTAGAATCTTTTGCAACAAAACACTACTATGGAAGATTTATTTGATACAAAATCCCATAGTTCTCATAACTTCTGACAAGCACCAAAAAATGAATAGTGAGAACAAACCATACTAAAATCCAGACATGGCATAGAGCAGCCTGTCAGGATAATGCATCACAGGAAGGCTCCCCAGAATGTTAATCACTGTAATGCCAAGCATCTTGATGCTCTTGGACTGCACTGGCCACCACTGAAAGTAATTTACTAAAGGTAATTGAAGGGAAAAATATATCCTACAATCTCTTAGGCAGAAGTTTGTCTAACTTTGTAGTACTGTTGAAAAGGCAAGTCCTAACTTCCTTTTCTATCCCTTGCCACACAGCCTGACCCTCTCTTATGACTTGTTTTTCATGGTGGTGGTTGAATGAGGGCTATATTCTTAGGATTTCTGGGTAAGTGGAAGGTAAGCACTAAGAGTACACAGATATGATTAGAAGAGGGACTAGACTATGTTTTTGACAGCAGTGTCATCTTAAATATTCTTAAACACTGTATGCAAAATACATGTAAAGCAAACTTGCAGACACCTTTACTTATGGCATGTAAATATACATAATTTTCAATAATTTTAATTGTTTCTGCATTAATGTATTCTTATAGAGCCTAATTATATTTTCAGGTTTTCTTCACTGTATTTGATTTTCTCAGTCAGAAATAACTGATGCTCAGTCATTGACACAAGAAATAAAAGAAAGCATTGAATTGGATCTCAGAGATGTCACATTGCTCTGACTCTTGGACTGTTATCAAACATCTGTGAATATACTTCTTTCATTACCATAACACACACTTGTACACTATTTCTCCATTTCAGATAGCAAAACTGATTAAAATTATTTATGGATTTAATTCCCATAACAGTCGTGGGAATAAAACCCATGATTTTTGTGAACTATATTATTCATCTAGTGGTGAAGTTTAGAAGGCTATTTTGAAAAGCTAGACAATCTCCATTCTCAACGACGTTTGCATGATTGGAAAACATAGCTATTGAAATATAATTTGGGTATCCAAGAAATTGTTTCAAGGATGCCTATGCTCATCCTCAAGTTTAATCCAGGGGTAATGAGGTTGGTTAATTGTGGCACCCAATTGGAGAGATGTGTTCCAATTTAACATAGAGTGCTTCTTCACATGAATTTGCAGGTCAGAGAGACTGATATTTTCCAACACGCAATTAGTTTAACTCTACAATAATGTAGATTTGACTGCAGTTACCAGCAAGCAGAGTTCAAGAGTTTGGGGTGAATGCTCCTCTATTCTGCTCTGGTGAGACCCCACCTGGAGTACTACATCCAGCTCTGGGATCCTCAGTACAGGAAAGGCATAGATCTGTTGGAGTGAGTCCAGAGGAGGACCACAAAGATAATCAAGGGGCTGGAGCACCTCTCCCATGAAGACAGGCTGAGAGACTTGAGGTGGTTCCTCCTGGAGAAGAGAAGGCGCTGGGGAGACCTAATTGACCAATATTTAAAGGGGTTCTAACAGGAATGTGGGAGAGGGACTGTTCATCTAGGACAAGAGATAATGGCTTCAAACTGAAAGCACATTTAGATTAGACATTAGGAAGAAATTCTTTGTGAGGGTATTAAGATACTCAAAGGGGTGATTGAAAGAGGTTGTAGAAATCCCATCCCTGTGAGTGTTTAAGGCCAGGTTGGATGGGACTTTGGGAAACTTGATGTAGTGGAGGGGGTGCCTGCCCATGGCCAGGAGGGGTTGGAACCAGATGATTTTTGAGGTCCTTTCCAACCCAAAGAATTCTATGCTTCTATGATTCTATGAAATAGATTGGACATGCTACTATACAACAGAAGAAAAAAATAAAGTGTTTTGAATGTGGGTTGGTATTCTGTCCTCCCTGAAATAAGGGGGCTGGCCTTAAGAAAGTATAGTTAATGTTTTCATTTTCCATCTTCTTTATTTCATAAAGGATCAAAATTACAAGGTACTAGTAAGAATTATCTAGGTCTGATTTCCTTTTCTGAAGAAAAAGAAGTTTTTGAAGTCATTCAATAAAGCAGTTAGCTTTTGTCATTTGTAGAAAATTTGCATGGAAGAGCAACTGTCAAAATCTATTTGTCTTTCAAAGAATATTCTTAATGGTTTGCTAAGTTCAGGATAGAAATTATAGTTGAGAGACCATCCTTGCTCAAATGCCAATTGCAGGAAAGGTTAAAAAAAAGAAGTTACAAAAGATAATCTGTAATTGAAAATTACTATTAATAAAAGTGACTAATCTTTTAACTATCTTGATATGTTTGAAGATTAGTTCCTTTCAGACGTTATTTAAAATTATATTAGAACATTAAAAAAGGGAGGGGTTATTGTTATTATGGCTGATCTCATGCATGATATACTCTGAAATTTTTAAATATTAAATAAAATAAAACAGTCAGAAATGTAAAATAAGTTATGATTAAAATTATTTTAACATTATTAAAATAAACTTTGGAATGTATTTAATACAAACTTAAGTATTATGGCTTTAAGGGTACTATTGTGATTTTTGATACTGTGAGATGTTATCTGTTGTGTCTATAAAACACTCAATCTACCTTTATAATTTATAACAAAAAAACCCTCTTAAATTATGATTCTATATAGGTCTAGTTAGTTTTCAAAAAGTGTGAAAAGACAGTTAATATTTATTTGCATAGTTTTTAGACTATAGTGATTACACTGATTTCCTTGTCACCATAAAGAGAAGTCACAATGGACCACAGCAAATGTAAATTATTGTATGAAAATAATTTAGATGTGTGGTAGAAAGGAGCACATGACTACTTAGGACTATTGCAGCTTACTTGCAACTGATGTGCATTACATGCCAGGCAACAATGTCCTCATTGTGACTGGGACAGTGAGATTCTGGAGAGGAGAAACAGTTTGCATTTGGCTAGGGAATTGGAAGTAGATACAGTAAAATAAAAAATCATTCTTCAGTTACAAATTAAATTGCATTTGTTATTCTTCCTGTCATTGGCACTTGACTGTAATGGGTAGTGGGGTCTTACAAATTACAATTTATGTCCTTCACTGAGGAACCCACATCTGTATTAAGTCTGGTGGTTGCTCAGTACTTACAGATACACAGTCTATCCTTCATCTCTTGTATCATTTAGTCCACTTGGTAGCCCTAGTTAACTAGTTCACTAATTACTGAAGTATCAGTATCAGCTGTCATACACTAATGATTAAGAGAAATTCACCAAAGGGATAAACTGAATTCCAGTTATAACCATGATGACTGACTCAGGATTGAGTGGTAGGACTCTAGGAGGAACAGGTCTATTAGCATCCTTTACACAAGTTTTGAACATAAAAACAATAAATTCCTGTTGCTTAACCATAGAAAAATTGCATTCAGAAAAACTTAAATGGGATATAAACCAAAGAGATTAATTTATCCTGAAGAGCAGTCAGATTTGGATTGGTGGAAGCTCCAACTGAATTAAAAATAGGCCTAATGTTCTGTTTTCAATATTGCTTTTACCGTCACCCTTCTGGCAGAGAAACCAGTTGGCTTCAATTACTTGATAATTGCTTACAAACATTTGAGAGACAAAAAAGAAAAAAAATAGAAAAAGAATTATTTAGCAAAATTATTAAATAAAAAAAAAGAAAGGGAGATACATAACAAAGTAGGAATATTATGAGAATTTGGGGTTTACATCATTTCTATCCACAGAAAGAGTAGCAACTTCCAGAAATTCTTGTACAATTGGACAGTGAAAGTAGGATAGGTGACTTCTGCTTCTGAATAAGCATGTGCTCTGTGCAAACCTAAACTGCTTCAGCAAGTTTAATTTGCGTGTTTAATTTGCCAGTTTTACTTGAAATTGCCTGTTTTTTAAATACATATGTAGTAGTAACTGTTGAAAATGCAGGTATGGAAATATATACACAGGTAAGGTTGGCTTTTAATTAAAATCTGACCTTTGCAATTACACAGGATAAAACATTAGTAAAATGGGAAAATTTCCGGTCCTGACAAAAAAACCCCAGATATTCTAAAGGGTATTCCTTTTGCCAACATGTATGATTCTGTGTGCTTTGATTTTTTATTTTTTTTTTCCCATGGTGTCTCAAACGTGGTCAGAAAAACAGAGTACAGAAGAAGGTTCTAAAACATCTTCTTGTCCTAGGTTCAGGTAGGATAGAGTTAATTTTCTTTTCAGTAGCTGGTGTAATGCTGTATTAGGGATTTATAATGAGAGCAATGCTGATGATTTAGTTGTTGCCAAGCAGCCAAGGACTTTTCAGCTTTTCATGCTGCATTGCTGGCGAAGGAGGGAAGGGGCACTCAGGAATCTGGGAGCAGACACAGCTAGGACAGGTGACCCAAACTGTTCAAAGGCAATATTCCATACCATAATGTCACTCTCGGCATAGAGGGGGGTTAGTGAGGATGAAGCTTCAGGACATGTGGCTTGGGAACAGTCGGGCTTCGGAACAGGTCTGAGCTGTACAGTCTGAATTGTGCAGTTCAGTGAGAAACTGCATTGTGTATCATGAGTTTTGTTTATTTTGCTATAGGTCATGTTGTTATTTCTCCCTCCTGTTGCTGTCTTAGTAAACTGTCCTTATTCCAGCCCATGAGGTTTGCCTTTGTCTTCCCATATATTTTTTTTATTCCTCCTTCTTTCCTTCTCCTGCTTTAATCCCCAGGGGTGGAGGGGGTGGAGGGATGGTGGGTGGCAAGCGAGTGAGTGGCTGTAAGGTGCTCAGCTGCCAGCTGGGGCTAAACCAGGACGCTACTGTACTTGACTAAGGACGTAAAGTTCACCTACAACTTTGAACTTAATAGTTCCACTGACTGCAATAACTGCTATGCCAGCACAGTGTAAAACTCAGTGTAACTGTATGCAATTTCATTGCTATATCCATGCAGCTATAGAAACAACCTTTTGAGGGAGAGGCTAAGGATAAATGTACTTAAATTAATCTCTTCCCAGTAATATCTATATTATTCTTAAAATGGAAAAAAAATAGAGGTCAGACCATTGAACTTGTTTTCATTTCTAGTCAGGGAATATAACGAACTTTCTTCATGGCTGTCCTCTTTACAAGTGTTCCTGTGTTGCTCTCAACTTTCCTCTAAGATGTGTTGCGATACTGATGTTTTGTGCTTGTAAACCTAAAAGGAGGTGGTTATTGAGGAGCCATATGTCTCTAGATTTGTCTTGAAAATAATGCTACCTGTTGAGTAGCTGCCCTGAAAAGGGGACAGAGAGTAACTCCTTACAGTTATGCCAGGTGGGAAGATGGGAGGTAAAAGAAAACAGGTAAACTGAAGTAGGAGATGTTACAGTGGTGGGGGTAGTAGAAAACATTGTAAGGGTGATGAAGCAGTGGTACAGGTTGGGCAGAGATGCTTTGCAGCTTCTACTCATACTTGAGGATTTTCAAGTCCCAGTTGAATGAAGCCTTGAGCAACTTCATCTAAATACAGAACTGACCACACCATCAGGCAGAGTTTGCAATAGAGATCTCCTCGGCTGTCTTCCAGTCTGAATGGTCTGGGAATTATTCTGTCTATGATATGCCAAAGTATCCATTTGACAACTTCTGTGACTGTTAAACTGAGGTGTTAGTCAGTAACCATAGGAAATGAGAGGGATGGATGGTGGCAAGAGACAGAAAATATTGCCTAAGGTTAAAAAAAAAACCAAACCCAAACTTCTGAAGTGTAAATGAAGACTCTCAACTTCAATATCAAAAAGCCTGTTACTAATGTTTTCTCTGATCCCTAATTGCTCCCATCTCTGTTTTAGTAAGCTAGTTTACACTCCTTTTTCAGGAGATGGACTACATTCCCTTGGGGTAAAAAAATCAAACATCGAAGGTCAGATTGCACTGGAGTAGAGAAATCTGCATGCAGTGTTTGTGTGAGAGGGTATTAACCTATTTAGCCCCAAATTTTAGGGAGTGATAAAAAATTAAGGAGCAGAGTTGCTAGATGAGGGTAGTGTTTCCCTCCCCTGTGGATTTACTCACTTGCGCAGGATAGAAAAGGTTCTGTTAAACCAGGTAAATGACACATTTGGGAAAACAGACAAGTAGAAAAGTGCATATTCTATTTGATACAATATTTGAAATCTTTAAATTCTCCAGCACCTTTCAGCCAACCAACATGTTTTCTATCTGATAATAACTTGTCCAAGTTGAATTATCATGGTTGGCTGCACCCTATCACACCTTTGGATTAGGAAAGTGGATTTTAGAAGTATTCATGAAGTATTTCTTGATTATTCACAAGTTAGCTCCTGATTGAAGTAGGATGCAGCGAAACACCAAGCTCACCCCTGCATGCAGCAAAAGCTCTGAACCATGCTTCAAGAAATTGACCTTCAGAGATTATTATGACCTTCAAAGTGTTGCTGCAACACTGAAGTGAGTTTTTTTCAGAATTTGATGATAAACCAGTGGATTACTGGGTGATACTATGTCAACACCTTTGATAAGCACTCATGAAAGAGACATATCTGAAAAAATGATGTGAAAAAATGATGTAAAATAATGGTATTTCAGAAACACAAAAACAAACAATAGTTCTTCAGTGTGCATTAGTTTTCATTGCTGGCATATATACTCTTAGTTATAGGAATACTTATAGAACAAAAAAAAAAGACAAATAATTGGTATTTATGAACAGTTAGAGAGAAGTGTTTTCAGTGATAAACTTTCTGTATTACTACTATTTGCATTTTATTAATGTTGTTGTTATTAGTAGCAGTATTAATGCAACAGTCCTTAAGGACAACAATTAGACATAAAGTATTAATTGTATTTGGAACTGTACAAACACAAGATAGGAATAAAAATCAGTCTCTGCCTTCTAATAAAGTACTGTGATGGTTAAGGATGTTTCAATAACACTGGCATGACTTGTAGAAGTTTCCTAATCAGGATTAAAAATAGTGTTTCAGGAGAGTTTGTAGAAAATATTAGAATCATGACAATGGAGAGAGGGGAAAATAAATTATTGGTATGTGTCCATTTTGATTATTCATTGTACTGCCAAAGGGTAAAAGAGTGTTCTTTCTTTATAATATGCAGAAATATTTAAACATGAAGATTTTAAGCACCTGAATTATACAAGTGTCTTAAAGGACAAGAAAAAAACATACGACTGGAGCTATTACATTAGAGATCACTAAGATACACAGATGTTTTTAAAAAGTGTACAAATATTCTTAACTTTAAAAGTCTCACCTATTCAGTTAAAATCTAAAAATAATCCAAGAAATTACTTATGTTTACTAGCATTGTTTAGCATTAATGGACTAAAATCCACATGTCTTCTAAGAGTATTAAAAATCAAAATTTTTAAAACTTTTGATCTTAGAATACTCCTGACACTTAAATCATTGTCAGAAAAAGAACTGGCCTTTAAAAATAATTAATTTTATATATTCAGAAGGATCATTCTGAATGATCTATAAATATTTGAAAAAAATCAATTATTTTCTAAATTCAAGATCAAATTTAGTAACAATAATTGAAAGACAAATTTACATTATGTCATCATCTATACTCATGCCTCAGGGTTTACATAGGAAGTGGGGGATTTTCTCACAGAGTCACAGAATGGCAGGGATTGAAAGGGACCTCTGGAGACCATCTAGTCCAACCCCCATGCTAAAGAAGGTTCACCTAGAGCAGGTTTTTCAGGACTGTTTCCAGTGGGTTCTGAATATCTCCTGAGAAGGAGACTCCACAGTCTCTCTGGGCAGCCTGTTTCAATGCTCTGTCACCCTGAGTGAAGAAGCTTTTGCTCATGTGGAGATGGAACTTGCTATGTTCCAACTTGTGCCTGCTACCCCTTGTCTCGTCACTGGGCACCATTGAAAGAGTCTGTTCCCATCCTCTTGATATTTTCCCTTTAGATATTTACAAGCAGTAATGAGATTCCTTTTTAGTCCTCTCTTCTCCATCTAAAGAGACGCAGCTATCTCAACCTTTCCTCATACAAAAGATGCTTCAGTCCCCCAATCATCTTTGCTGCCCTCCACTGGATGCCCTCCAGTAGCTCCTTGTCATTCTTGAATTGGGGTGGCCAGAACTGGACCCAGTACTCCAGATGGGGCATCATCAGGGAAGAATACGAGGGGAGAAGAACCTCCATCAACCTACTGGCCACCCTCTTCTTAATGTACCCCAGAATACCTTTGGCTTTCTTGGTCACAAGGTCAAATTGCTGGCTCCTGGGTAACTGGTCTTTTAGGACTCTCAGGCCCTTCTTTCTAGAGCTACTTTGTAGCAGGTCAACCCCTAACCTGCACAGGCACTTGGGATTATTCCTCCCTACATGCAGGACACTGTTCTTTCTCTTCTTAACTTTCACTATGTTCCTCTGCACCCAAGTCTCCTTCCTGTCCTGGTCTCCTTGAATATCCGTACAGCCTTCTTGGGTTTCGGCCACTCCTCCCAGTTTGGTACCATTAGCAAATTTTCTTCAGGTAGACTCTGTCCCCTTGTCCAGGTTGAATAATTCTGGACCCAGTACGGACCCCTGTGGCACACTTACTGGCTACAGACCTCCACCTAGACTCTGCACCATTTACAATAACCCTCTGAGCCCTGCCTGTTAGGCACTTTCCACTCATCTAACTCCCACTTCATAAGCTTACATATAAGCTTTGGTAAGTAACTGTCTGAATGGTCATACTCAAAGAGATGTGGTCCAAGTCTCATTGTCCACATGGAGATCCATGATGAGTGGCATTCTGCAGGTGTCAGTAATGGGACTGGCACTGTCTAAAAGCTCTTTGTCAAAAAATGTATGGTGGGGGTGAGTGCACTCTCAGCAACTTTGCCAACACAAATCTTTGTGGTGCAGTTACATGCTGGAGGAAAGGGCTGCCATCCAAAATGACAATGACAGGCTTGAGTGGTGGATCCCTGTGAACTGTTCAATAAGGCCAAATGCAATGTCCTGCACATGGGTCGGCAGATTCCCAAGCACAGCTACAGCCTGAGTGGAGAATGGATTGAGAGCAGACCTGAGGAAAAGGACTTGGCAATGTTGGTGGATGAGAAAGTCAACATGAGCCTTGACTCACGTATCCCTGACTGCATTAAAAGAGGTACAACCAGAAGATTCAAGGAGGTGATTCTACACCTCTACTCTGCTTTGGTGAGATGCCACCTGGAGTATTGCATCTGGGTCTTGGGTCCCCAACACAAGAAGGACATGGATCTGTTGAAGGGAGTCCAGAGAAGGGTCACAAAGATGATCGGGAGCCTGGAGCACCTCTTGTATGAGTAGAGGCTGAGACACTTGGGGTTATTCACCCTGGAAAACAGAAGGCTCCAGTGAGACTTAATTGTAGCCTACCAGTACTCAAAGGGGGCCTCTCCCACTTAAAGTGGGAGAGGGTCTGTCAATCAAGGAGTATGGTGATAGGACAAGATGACAGAAGGTAGATTTAGGTTAGACATTAGGAAGTTCATTATTATGGTAGTAAGATACTGGAAGAGGTCTCCCAGAGAGGTTGTGGAAGCCCCTCCCTTGAAGTGTTTAGGTTTGATGAGATTATGGGCAACGTGGTGTAGTGGAGGGTGTCCCTGCTCATAGCAGAGGGGTTGAAACTTTATGATCTTTGAGATCCATTCTCACCCAAACCAACCTCTGATTCTATGCTAAGTGCATGTTATGGGAGTCAGTTTCAACACCTTGTGGAAATCAAACTAGAAACATTCACGATTCTGCCTTCATCCACCCAGCTATTCATGACATCATAAAGGGCTCTAAGATTGGTCAGGCATGATTCCACCTTAATGAATCTCTGTTAGACCACCCCGATAACCTTCTTTTCTTCAAATGCTTGTTGCTGTCTCCCAGAGTAACTGTTTCATCACCTATCAAGAGACAGAGGTGAAGCTGTAGTTTCCCAAGTCCTCTTTCTTGCCCTCTTTGAAGACTGAAGTGATGTTGCCTTTGCTCCTGACTTCAGGTGCCTCTCCTACTCTCCATGAGCTTTCAAAGGTGATGTAGAGAAGCATGTCAGTAACTTCTGCAGCATTCCTGAACAGCTCTTATGGGAGCATCCCACTAGGGCCCGTGAATTGGCAGGTATCCAGTTTGTCTAAATGATCTCTAAACTGATCCTCCTCAAACAAGGGAAGGTCTACCTTTCACAAGACTTTCTCTTCTATTTCTCTGGTCTGGGATTCCTGAACACTGGCTTTGGCAGTAAAGATTGAAGCAAAAAAGGCATTCAGTAATTCCACCTCTGTCACAATGGCACCCACCTGATTCAGTAGTGGGACATTTTTTCCCTAGTCTACCTGATGGTGTATTCATCTCAGTCTTGACAACATTGGGGTAAAAACAAAGACTATGGTGACTCACAGATCATACCTAAGAAGTTTGGTAACCCTGAATGTGGAGAGAGATGGCTGAAGCCATCGACAATTTAAGAAATATCTTCAGTGGCGCAGTATACCAGAGCTCCGGCTAAAATAGAGTATGTGATCTGCAGGGATATTAAAAGAACAAACAACAACAACAACAAAACCCCAGCAACTATTTTTAGAAATATGTCTTAGGATATGAAGCTGCTGTATCATCTCAAACTAAACTTTTCACTACCTATAAGGACTTTTAATGTATGGAATTGTCAATGATGATTATAAGAAAGCCAGTACCTCTGACATTTCCATCAATTTTGCTCTTTAGAAATGCCTAGACATAGTCACCAACTCTTTTTGCTCCACCACTAAAACATCAAAATTTGAATAAAATTGTATTAATCCTCGAATAACTTCATATATTTTCAAAGTGGCAACTTCACCATGACCTTAATTCTAAAGTGACCAGACCCTTCAGTACCAAGACAGTAATTCAAATTCTTGAACTTTGCATGTTCAGTAACTAAAGGTATTCTAAATATTCCTGGAATTACTCCACTTTCACTACTAATTTGTCATTGCCCATTAGAAAAAATAATTTAATGAAGAGAATTTGGCTTCCAGTAATCAGAGGGTTAATGTTGCATTGATTGAAAGCTTGAGACATGACACCCAGTGTTCTCTCTGTTTTAATTTCTTGCTTGGGTTTACTTTTTACATATTACAGGTCATTTGCCAGTATTTACACTGGATGGTTTAAATTTATTTCCTTGTAGTATGATCAACATGCTCTGCAATGATTTTTCTTGTTGCTCTGTCAGATTTTTGCTATATTTTATGTTTTTCAGTCTCCCTTACATTATTTCTTTCCATGGCTTACTTAGCATATTTCTATTCCAGTAAGCACTGTCAAATTTACTGCTTTTAATCCTGTCTCTTTTGATTTTCTTCAGAGGCTATTCATTCAATACTTTGTGGCATGTAACAGAAAGCTTTTCCATATGTTTTCTTAATGCAAACAATTTACATTCTGAAAAATATCTACTGCATGATGATCATTCTCAGTTTACCTGTAAGAATATAATATTTTTAATCTAATATAGTCTACTCTTTTGTTAATAGTTGATAGTGTACTAAAGATTCTTTTCTTTTAAAAGTTTTTCTGTTTAACTTGTCCTGTTGAGTAATTTACTGATACCTAATCAATTTTTTGGAAGGTGTTAAGTAACTCTATGTTGCTAAATTGGATGTTCTATTGTCTTTTGTCTGGATTTTAAAGTGTGGGTTGTTTTGATTTGTTCTTTTGTTGTGGGTTTTTTTTTAATATACTAGGTAATGCAGGATATTTGTACTTCCTAATTCTGTGACTTTTAAAATTTTAAAATAAGTAAGGTCTTACGTTTCATTTATTTTGGGTTTATATGAGGAAGAAACCCCACATGTTAGTATTTACTGTCTTGTTAAGCAGTGACTACTGCACATACCAACAGTACTTAATGACTCTCTTATTTTACTTAGTCCTATTTTTCATGTGGACTTAAAGATTCCACCAGAAGGCAAAAAACCCTTTCCAATCTTATTCGTGGTGATGATAAACCATGAAGTGTCTATATGTCCTCTCTTCTATACTTAAAACGTCTTTTCAAAAGCTACTTGGGTAGTATATTAATTTTATTGTTTGAAATTTGGTGAAATATGATATTCAAAAAAAGTTTACTTTAACAGGTTTTATTTGGATTGGGCCCAAATATATATATATATTGTGAAACAATTAAGAACAGCCCACTGTAATTAGAGTAAATTAATGCATCATATTAGAAAAGTATTTATGTATACATATGTCACAGATGGGATAGATAAGAGGCATGCACTTCACTCTTAAGAGAGAGGCAATATTATGTTTATTGACATAGAACAAAAGGGTGTAATGGTGTTTGGTAATAAACGTGACAGTGATTAAGATTCGATGGTAAGGTAATCTTGATTAGTTAGTGCATAGAGAACAGGGTCAGATTAATCTATCAGGGAGACCCTCCCGTTGAGTCACGAGGTTCAGAAAGAATCCCCTTGCTTTCTAAACTCCTTGTCAGAGAGGAGCCTAGGTGCGGCTGGATTCAGTCTTAGTCCCAAACTTGGTCAACGGTTTATGTCTAAAGGATTATATATACAATCAATCCTTTATATTTCTTAGCTAAGATCACAAATGTTAGTGCACTTATTCCCAACTCACTTACCGAGGATCTGTTGCAGATCTGTTGCGGCAAGGATTCTCTTGACCTCAAGGAGTAACTTTGAAAGGCATCCCTTTCAAGGGGAGATCCTGACATGCAGCCCGCTGTCATCTCAGGAGAGCTCAAAGGGCTCTTGGACTGCTCACTATTTATGGAGTATGATGATTGGCTCATAATCATATTTACATGCCACCCATATATGCCAGTGGACACTGACCAGTGTCTGGGTGGGCACATTAGCATAGATAACCCTTGGCTATTGTGTTGTTATCTGTCTTCCTGCACTCACTGTGAGATGGATACAGAAATCACAATCAATACCAATGGTTATCAATCAATCCATATGAACAGGAAAAAGTAAGGAAAACATGGGGACAATGGGGGAAGCATACCATCACAATATATAGCTTTTGAATTACACAATATAGAAAAAACAGACTTCAGATTTTAAATTATTTTAAGGATGAGGTTTTCTTGATTTTTTTAAATGCCTGTTTCAAAACCCCATATTAAACAGTTTTTTATTTACTTGTTCATTCCACTGTCTTTAAATGTATGTCTCCTGTAGTCAAAGTATATAACCATATATGTTCTAATTTTTATTCCTACTGTTGTGTTTCATATATAGATGTTTAATATTTATATCCACCTCAAATTTTTTAAAGTAGTACCATTGCTGCTTCTGCCAAAAAATGGGCAGCACCAGTTAGCTCACTAACATTGGTGCTGAATTCTCATAATTTACTATCTGTAGGATAGATTTATCCAAATTGAATGAAAATTATCACTGGAACTGTGCAGTCTCTTGCTGTTTACACCCACCTTTCGTGTAGGAAAATTCTGCTTTTCTCAGTTGTATCAAATAAAAAACCCAACAAGTAACTGACTCTTTCATGCTTTGTAGTATATCATGTTGTGTCCTGTCAAAACAGAAGTAATTCAATGGGGTGAGAAGCACCAAAGTGTTCTAATAGCTTGTGCAGGCTTCTAATTCTTCTGTTGCCTATATGCTTCGCTATTCATTAATGCACACAGTTGATTTATCTATCCTGAGGCTTTTTATAAGCCCTTCCTTGCCCTCCTCTATCAAATGTAACTGAAGGTATGCCAAAGGGACTTCTGTTCTTTGCTTTTTCTTACTTATGATGGTGATGTTAAAGTTGAACTATTATTATCTCATTTGTGTAAGTGTTCTAAGTATACATACAGTAACTGTCATATCAAGAATCAATTGCAAACTTTTTCAATGCTTCCTGATTCACAGAGAGTTGTTTGAACCTTCATTGAAGGGCAATTTTCAGTACAGAACCATAAATTATTATATGATTTTGATAATTTAAGGCCCTAAAGAGCTCCTGTATTGAGTATATCACATTACTTTTGAGAAACTATCATAGGGTCTGAAATATAGCATTTTTACTACTACTTTAGTTTAATGCTCAAGCAAATTAGTAGTGATTCAGCAACACAGCAATAAAACTGATGTCCACTGATTTGATACCACTGAATGCAGATAATTCATGTAATCATCGTAACCAACTATCTTCAATTTGTGCTACACTGTTTTAGCTATGCCCTTCCTAATTCTTTCCAAGGATGTGTTATCCTTGCAGTTATGTCCTAAGATTTTCTGGTATCTCAAGGGATAGTAGACTCACAGTAATTGTAAGCCTTTCTGCATAGTGTGTGGGTGTCACAGTCCTGGTAGATGTGTCATTCTAACAGCTGAGAATTTAAAAAGTTGCATTGTATCATTGAATTATGAAGAGATCCATACATAAGAAAACTTGACTGTATTTAATAAACAATTGATCACTACCACATTTTGAGAAATTTCTCTTTATTATATGAATGACTAGACTGAAATAAAAATATTCCAAATCATCCTTCTCTCAAACTATTCTGGAACTATTATTATTGTTCCCCGATACCTGTTGTCACGGCAAACAAGAAGACAGGATCACTGGGAGGGCAGAAACTTAAAGAGAAAAAGTGCGTTCACAGATCCAAAGGCAGTACCATGTTAGCAGCACCATGCCCTAACACAATGAACCCTCCCTGAATAGAAGCCAGCCTTTAAGCAAGTAGGAAACATGTATATAACTGGTACATAGGAAATATCTAGAGGGAAAAGAGTTACAACATACATTGGAAGCATGAGTGGCACAAATTCCTCACCTCTCAAGATTTCTTTTTGAGTAGGAAGTAGTCAGCAAGTAAGTGAAAGATTGTGACCAGTACAGATTAGGCATGAAAACTAATCTGTGGTGCAGATATGGCACTAGCGTTGAGCACAACCTCAAGGCAGCTCAATTCCTCTAACCGTGCAGTTACTTGAGATTCAGGAACAGCTTCTGTTGTCTCTTAATATTGTGGGTTAAGGAAGTTGTCATCCGATATTCTGCTTCCTCTTTCAGCATGACTGGTTTCTCTCTGGCTTCTGTCATGTGGTGATATTTCTGATTGTGGTGATGTGAGAGGTTTACTATTATCAGAAACCAATTAGTGCACAGATCTTTTTCAAAGGGAACAAGCCTTACAATTGTATGCTTACACTTGTATGTCCAGCAGCTGCAGACACAAGCAGTTGTGAAAACATGACAATCATGTGGCAGGAAGAGAAGGTATTTACTTTTTTATGTCTTACAGTTTGACTAGTGAGAGAGGCTGCTCATTCACTGAGTATACTCTGTGGTTGGGCTTACTTGTTTGTACTCTGGTTAGACAAACTTTTATGTGGCTATGATCCAAGCCTGTAGTCCCCTATTTATTGTAGCTATTCTTGACTGTACATGCAGGTCATGTTCTAACTGTGACAGGAGATTTTGGAACTCTGACAATGGGATCTCCTCAATCACTCTCCAACATTGCTGTAAGTGGCACTTGACATCCCCTATACTTACAGCAAGATTAAATGGTCAGTAGTATGAAGAGTACTTTGATATAATCAAAACTTCTCTACTATCAGATATAATCCCCTTTTCTCTTTAGGAAAGTACGACTATCTGGAGTTACCTGTTGCTGCAAACTCCTTCTCACAAATATTCTGTGCTGTATTTGTATTAGAAAATATTACTATGTTGAACATTAGTTTAATTACTTTTTTTCATAACTTCTTTAATGTTTACTGATATATTTATAATGTTCCTTATAAAGAGTAATTGAGATTTCAGATCTCATATCCTTTACTATATGAACAGGTCATTTAATTGCATTGTATGACCTCACATTACCTGAAGGCTAAGGTTTATTTGCTATGTTTTTTATTTTTTATTGGCAATCTAGACAGAATGATGGTAATACAGTCAGGTGTGTAATATGAATGTTATGTATATTGGAGAAAGGGAAGTTTTTGCTTAAGAATATGACCTGCATGTAGTCAGGTGCTGATCTTCATACCTTTAAGATTTTGTTCATTTTGAAAAAATAATTTAAAAAAATTGGAAAGGCTCTCCTTGCAATCAGAGTGAAAGTCAAACTGTTCACACTTTGCAAGGGTCATGGCTATGTTATTGACCTGCAGTTAACTGTGACACCTTTCCTCTGGGCTACTGAGGCAGTGGCAGCCTCAGGCTGACTGACTTGATTGCCTTGGAATTAGGGTTCTGCAGTGCTCCAAGGCTCAAATAAATTTAGTGCCACATAAAGGAAAACTAATGTTAGACTTGGTCAAGGCTGTTTGTTTGTTAGAGAACTTTAAAGGTAAAACTGTCAAATTTATTCTTAGGATATTTAGATATTTAGAATATTAAAAATTTAGCCCACTTAAGGAGTCAATCTAAGCTCAATCTTCAACACTCTGCCATACTTCATAAGGAGTTTCCTTCTTGTCTACCTTTGGATTATGCATTTGAAAACTCTGCATGCCAGTCTGTGTGAAAATCTGTCTTTATATTTAAAACATTATTTACCAGAATATAAGTTTCCTTTTACTAAACATCTTTTTAGCAATGACTTTCTTACGAACAATAGAAAGAGTATTCTGTGACCAGAGGTCAATTTTCTTTATATAGAGGTCCAGCAAAACATTTTCCTTATTAAAAGACGATTTGTAATTAAATGGGTTAATATTAAAATAAAGACTTCAAAATATTTTATCAAAGTCATTAAAGCACAAAATGAAAACTACTTGCACATCTTTGAGTTGTTCTTTTAAGTAAGTTAAGAGGTAGGATTTTTAAAATTAATAATTTATCTTAGTGCTCTTGCCGTACATATCAATTCCTTCCCACCTGAGACAAAAAATACAGTTTTTAATTAATTTCTTTGCAGTTGCCTTAAGATTTAAGCATTTTTATCGATCATTGTGAACTTTAAGGATCCCATAAGTCTAATTAAGGCTGTTGAGATACAATAATTGTAGAAAACAATTTAGAAGAATGAGTCATTGTGTTAATACCAATAGTGAATACTACTCCATAGAGAGAAAAATATTTTTATAAAATTGTTAGTCCATAAAAAGGATACATTAATACAATTAGCAAGTTTTATTACCTATAGTATATAAAACATGAGAACTGAAATTCATAGACTTAGTTCGACTAATTTCTTCTGACACTTATGTTTCATTTTAACTGCTCAGACATGAAAAAAATATACCTCTGTTTTTAAAATTTACTGCATACTTAAAATCATCCATGCACTCAATTCTGTCTTGGCTAAATAAGTGTAGAAAACAATAACATTGTGAAAAATTATTTTGTGTTGTATGTCAATATTTAAAATTTGTTGGATTTTTTTAAAAATAGAAATAATTGATCAATAGTAGTGCAAATCTCATTTTTGTCTCCTTTAATACTATGTATTTCTATGATAATTGGCCTTGAAATCTGGAATCTCAGTTTGTTTCCTTTCCTTAGCTTCAAATTTACATAACAATGAGATTTAATTTATCCATTCTGTGCTTCTCAAGTTCAGTGCCAGAGTGCTTCTATACAGAATTTTCTGTAAATTTAAACAGTTTAGGAATTTGGTTTGTGAATCCACAGTAAGTAGAACTCTCAGGATTGTATGAATACAGAGATTGTGTAAAAATGAGAAATCTCCTAATCAGCGCCGAGTGACTGCACAGAAGAAAACATCAGAAAAACACAAAAGAAAACCAACCCCCCAAAAACCAAATAAAAAGCTATAATGCTATGGTTATTAGGAATTAAATTGGAAATCTCAGTTATTTTCCAACTTTTCTTTTTTTTTTGTTGCAGTAACTTTTCCATTTTCTTCAATTTTTGTACTGAATATGAAATGAAACTACATATTAGTAGAAGGGAGACTGACTTCATTTGCCAGGTAAGGGACCATGAAGAAACACATTTCTGTATGAAGATTAAGTACTGTAAATTGCTGTAATGCTTGGAACAAAATGTGAATAATGAATTGAAGTAGAGTTTTTTCTCTTGGTATTTAATAATTCATTCTGAATTGTAAAAAGAGTTATTTCTTCTGTTGAAATATGTGGGGCTATACTATTGTAGTACTCGTGATTTATTATCCTTGTCCTACAGATTTACCAGAAAAATCTTTTACCTTGATATAAGTATAAATTACATTGGACATTGGGAAGGCTCAGATCAGAAAAAGAAATGGAACAGCACTGAGGCTTCCTCCTGAAAGCAATTTACAATGACAGTACCAACACTCTTGTCTGTGTCCTCTAAGAAATACCCAGATTCTTTCACATTGAGGTAAAAAAACCCCAAAACTATAGACTTCATAACATTCAGAAAATGCTCATCATTTATACAAGTTCCAATATCTTATTTTCTTTGTTTCTACTGTGCAAGACAATGCTGAAATTGAGTGTGGGTGAGAAAGTGAGTTTTAGCTAGATAAGAGTGAGAATACTGTTTTTGCAGTATTCATACCAATATTTTAGTGGTCTGTGGAATGCACAATCAATGACCAGCTGAAAAAAAAGAGGGATTCACAAGAAGATGATGTAAGTGTGCTTCAACCGTTGTAATGGACAGTGTAGGCAAATTTGAGATATCAGGAGCATCTTCATATACAATCTTTAACTCATTTTCTGGTAGTGACTAAATTCCTGATCATTACACCTTCACAAGGGAAGAAGGTTCAGAAGAGGTGGATAAGCGGTATGTGCTCATGAATCTCTGGGAAAAATTCAGGGTGTGACCGACTACAGCATTTGCAAAAGAGCTGATTTTATCTCAACAAAAAAGGGACCAGAGGGTGTTCTTTCTTTTAAGTAAATATCAATGTCAGTTACTAACATCTGTATTGTTTTATGCAATATATTTTTGTATCATTCCATAAAATCAGATATTCCTTGTAACATCAACTATCTTCAGATAGGATGCAGGAGTTGAAGAACGGACCCAACTCAGATAAATGTGATCAATGCTGAGCTCATTTATTGAACCATACACACAGCTTATGTATTTTTTCTAAAACAGTAGATGAACTACATTATATTGCTATTGTCTACACATTCTGCTCATGCATTTTATTATTGTTAATAATTAGTTAAAACTACACAATTACATCAGTCTTCATCAGGCAGTTTTTTTCGTTCCTTGCTTCTTGTTCTTGCAGGCTTCAGCATATTCTGTCACTGCTCACCAGCTCTGCCTGTACATGTCTTTGCTTGCCCCTCAGGCCTGATTATATTAGGGCAAACCTAGACATGTCAGGACAGTAGTTGGTCTGGATGGGCCACATGTCCATTCTTCTCAAGGTACATAAGGATATGAAACATTACATACTCCATGGTTGGAGTATCTCCAAGAACCTGGTCAGAGAGTATCGAATTAATAATATAACGTATCTACTAATACATACCACATCTGAATTTCTGTCTTATAGCTCTAGTGTTGGTTTACTTACTTTTGTTATTCTGTTGTTTTCTTTCCCAGTTTCCTTCTGAATTTTGTTGGAAAGATCAAGTTAGCAGTGGTCAGCTATCAAATGATGGCAGTATTCAACCTGAATGCTTTTTTTGACTTTTACCAGTTTTGTCCTGCGAAATGTAAGCAGTTTAACATACATTTATTTTTTTTAAGCTGCAGAAATTTATTTTGAAAGCAAAAGAGAACAATCTTTTCACTGTCTGCCTGTCCCTGACACCCCCCGAACCCTACCAGCCACCCCTTGGGATTGAAAGCATCTCTTGAAAGGCTTCTTTTCAATATTTTAATAGCAGAGAGGGTCTAAGGAAAATGTGTTGGTCTAAGACCAATCCTTGATGAAGATGATCGTCTAACTAATAGGGATGAAGAAAAAGCGAAAGCATTCAATGGTGTTGGGGTTTTTTTTCCTCAGTCTTTAATAATACTGATAAACCTTGGGCTGCCCAGTCTTATGAATTGGATCATGACTGTGAGGAGTATGATTTTCTATTAGTGGACACTGAAATCACAAGGGGCCAGTTGCATCAGCTGAATGTTCATAAGTCCATGGGCCCAAGCGGGATAAATCTCATAGTACTGAAGAAGCTAGCAAATGTTAAAGCAGAACCCCTGTTAAAGGACATGGGAGTCTGGTAAGGCTTCCACTGTCTGGAATCTAGCCTCTCCCCTCATCACTACCAGCAGTTCAATGAATCAGTAGTGGTGTAAATAGTTCTCCCTGACTTCATTAAGTAAATGTGGATGTTTTCCTGAGTTGGTATGCATGTAGTGAATATGTGGCTCATCCCAACAGAGTGTATAAACCCCAGAAAACTACCAAAAAATTTCAAAGAGAGCAATGGGCTTGAGATTGTTTTAACTCACCTGTGCCTTCCTGGTGACTGGAAACACTCAGGTAGCGATGAAGAGCAGGCCGGAACACCAGTAATGGGCACCACATTACTGCAGTGACTGAACTATCTACTGCAATTTCTATACCGTACTAAGTATAGGTTACATATTTATTGTGTTTTCTGTATATTTTTTACCACTCTGCTAAAGAAGAAATGCCACATGATATCAACTAACTTTAGATAAGTAAGTCTTATACTAATGTTTACACTCTCCATGTGGAATATGTAAAAAAACCTGGTCACAGAGTATTGGACTCTGGCATCTGCTTTGCAAAATGTTCATCCAGTGAGATCTTAGTGTTGCTGTTACTAACATCTGTATGTTTTGTGGGTTTTTTAAATTAAACATCATCAAGAGTATCATTTATTTGTGCTTTTTTTTTTTTTCCCAGCTTCAGGCAGTCTGAACAGCACAATAGAAGATGAACTTCAGTGCTGCTAAATGTAACATACTCTAGGTTCACATAGATAATTTGAAGCACTTATACATTCTGTTTGTTTTTTATTTTAAGTAGTTTAATGGAAGTGCTCAAAGCAATGTTCTGGTAGACACTGCAATGAGCATGTTATTCGGTACAATCAAAGCCATATTTTAAAAAACACAAAACAAAACAAAAAATTCCAAGACGTGGAGTATATCTAGGACTGAAAAGAGTCATTATGATTATAAAATTATTATTTTATTATTCAGCCATATAGCATAATCTTATCTGGAATGATTGTCTGTTTATGTCATTCTCAGAGGCATTCAGCAGCTGTACAGTAGGTACATACAAGTATTGCATTGAAACGTGCCCACTGAATTGTACATTGATGTTCAATGTCCCCATTTTATACAAATGAAGTGCACTGTTATACTGGTTCAAGTACTCATACATGCATATATATACACAAATAGGTATACACATAAATGCTTTTTCAAACTAGGAAAGCAAAGAAACATTTTCCTCTGGTATACTCTGCAATAAGTTGTTAGTCATAGAAAGGAAGAAAAGCATAAACAACCACCCCACAAAAAATCCCCTCCAGATCAAAAAAAAAATATTTTTTACAATTTTGTACAGTTTTCCTCATCAGTATTGTCTGAGAACTTACTCACTGCCCTTGTCCCATCACTCTTTCCTGCTGCTCCCTTTATGTTTTTTATTTTTTCCCTATTAACTGGCAAAACACAAATCCTGACCTAGTGTATTCCACAAGTGAGATTCATGTGTTTCTTGATGACATTTCTCTAAATCTGGGGAACTTTAATTTGTGGAAATTGAATCTGGGAAAAAGAAGATGGTGTGTATATTAAAAACGTGAATGGAGCAGTGTGGTAGTGAAATATATGTGAGGTCACTGCCAGGCAAACCTGTACATTGAGGCATCAGGGTCTCTCTGTCAATTAAAATAGAAAGGTTTCTTCATATTTAATTGTTTTCTAAAATCATGGTCATGGCCACATAAAATCTGTGGCAGAACAGTCAGACATGATTGAAAATTGCTTTACCCCACTGAATCTTCACTTTAATTCCACACTGGTATTCAGTCCAGTATATCAGATTTTAAATTACCATAGAACATAGAATAATTGGTCTGGAAGAGATCTTTAAAGATTGTCTAGTACAACGCATCTACGAGTAGGAACATCTTCCATGAGATCACCCACTTCCCTCAGGGCCTCATCTAAGCTGAAAATATTTCTAGAGAGGTCTACCATCTTTTGGAGCAACCCATTCCAGTGTTAGACCACCCTCATCCAGAAAAAATTTCTTCCTTATATCCAGTCTGAGTCAATTCTCTTTTAGTTTAAGCCATTATCACTCGTCCTATCATTACCCATCATTCTATCATATGTCTAATCTCCTTCAGTGTGGCCTGCAGCATCCATATTTAAATCATGTGGACTAGATTTTAAGTATCCAAAACCACAGTTTCAAGCATATTGTTCTTTTAAACGATCTTGAAATAAACTAAGATGAGGATCACAATATCTGTTTTGTTAGTTTAAGAATTTACGTAAATGTTAATTTATATTAGTCACCTGTTGGTCATACTTTAACATTAAGATGTTATACACACTTCATAAGCTTTCATCACAGAGATTGAAACTTTTAAATTAAATATTTCTCAGAAAGAATCTTCTTCAGATTTACTAATTAGTTGCTAAGAACTTATACTGTGCTGAATGTAAGAGAAAAATTCTTCATTTATTTTTAGTGTCTCCATATGGCTTTAAAGGAAGTTTAATGAAGACTTAGAGAGTTACTTTAGATTGTACTTTTTGCAATTAAGATCAGATTGAAGCAAACTTTATAAATTCATTTTTCTTTCATAGACATATAAAAAATAGAATATCTTGGGGGTTTGGCATTAGATCAAGAGAAATAAACACACTAAGCTTTTAAAATGCTATTCAGTGCAAGCGTGTTGAATTTAAAATGTGATGTGTGATGGATTTTCCTTTATTATCGCTACCAAATCTTAACATTGCCATGAGAATCACTGGGCTGCTTGTAATCTTTTTCTTCCCTCCCTCCCTCTCCCCTTTTTTTTCTTTTTTCTTTTTTCTTTTAATTTGTTTTTCCTTCTTTTTTTTCTGTGGTGTACATAAATAGTTTTCAGACTATAAAGCGGGTAACCCACAGTAATGGGTGGTAAGAAATGGGAGTGTTCTCTGACCTCTCTTGGGCACAGAAAACTTAGTTCAGTTCTACACTCATCGAAGTGCACCTCAGGCTCAGGACAATTTTGCTTAACCTCTGCTGATGTTAAAACAGGAGTGAGAACATACACTTTGATGTTGTTTAAAAATATAAGCCTATGAAATAGACAGTGTTCCCTTACAATCAGTTATTGTTTATAGTCCTATGTAGACTGTATATGCACTTTTCATTTGTTTCCCTAAACTTAAGTATAGGTGGCTAAGCCAGAAACTTATCCTATGTAACTATATGATAAATTAATGCAATTATAGTAATGAAAAAATAGAAGTACATAAGCAAGAAGACTAATTGCTGTATTTCAAATAAATTAAACATATAAAATATAACTTGACAGGACAAACACCTTTGTGACCCTCTTTTTTTTTTTGAAGGTTATTTGCTGACTCATTTGTACTGAATGACAGTGTTCAGGGCCCATTTCTTCCCTCACTTTTCTTTTTTAACTGCATTCCATTGATGTGGTTCTCTTGCCTCTAATTTGTTTCCTCTTTCTGACTTTAGTTGTTTTTTTTAGTAGGTTGGGTATTTTTCTAGATACATCTTCTTTTCATTTTCACACTTTCACATATTTATTATATGTTGAGTTTGTATAATAATTTGAGTGATACCTACAACTTTGACATAACAAAGTTTTGGGTTGATTCTTTTTTTTTCTTTTTTTTCGTGGTAGATACTCATTTATTCCTTTTGAAAATTTCTCTCACTGCTCTCTATTGATATTTTTGTAGCTATAAATTTTGTTTTCTTGTTCAATCAGAAATCATATTTTACACATTATATATGTTAATTTTACTCTTCATTGTTTGCTCTGTGGTTTGTTTTTAATAATACTCTTTTACTGAGGCTCATTGAGGATTCTAGAAACCACTATCCCTTTGTGTTTCCGCAACGTAATGAACAATATTTGTGACACAATATTTTCTTTAAATCCATGGATATTGTTGTATGTATTTTCAAAGGCTACTAGAGTGCCTTCATGTAACTGAATTAAATATAGTTTAATTAACTTTAAGTAAATTAAATTACTCATTAGCACTAATAACTTTAAGCTTTAGAATGCATTTGAATTGGGAAAAGGATTTGAATACCTGGCTTAACAGCTCCAGTGTGCGATGAAATTAATTGCCATTATACATATCTTAGCTCCTTTCAAGACATGCACAGATGGGATAACAAAACTAGAAAGATAAGGAGCTCTGAAACTCTCCTTTTTAATTTACTAATTAAAGAAGGTATTTGCTATTGTGAGCAACAGAACTAAAACAAGATTAGCTACTAGAAGAAAAAAAATCACAGCCCTACAGAAGTATTAAGTACTGAAGCATGAGTAATCTGATGTTATTTTACTTGAGGTCAAATTATTTTAATTGTTATGAAAGTCTAAGAAAGGCCAAAGTGATTAAATTATGTGATTAAAATGAAACATAAGAAAGAAATGGAGGAAAGTTAGATTTCTTTCCAACTTGACCTATTTTCTTAAGATACAGTTGCATCTTTTGTTTTGTTAAAGACAGTATCAGGCTTATCTTTATGTTCTCTTTTGAAAATAATGATTTCTAAATTCATAGACTCTGGACCACTATGTTAGTTTATGCTCTCTTTCTATTTTAACTGCATAATGAAGAAAATTGCTGATGAATCTGAAGTGCAGATATATCAGACAAACAGAGAAGAGCTGAACTACCTTATGAAATCATTCAGAAAGTCATGACAAAATATAATAGAAAAAAAATCCACAGAAACTTGATAAAATCTGTTTCCTTTAGGAGGAATTTTAAAGAAAATTATTTTTAGTAATGAGCAGGTTACTAAAACCAGCCCCAAATATTTCAGATTGTCTAAGAGAGACTCAGATAAAAACTGGTTCAAAACTGTAGGGCTAGCAAAACCAGTAACATATCAGTCTCAGCCACTGCAGTGTTGAGGGTATGTCTCATGGCAGCTGAACAAAGACAGTAGAGCACACTAATTTTTCTGACAAAATAAGCTTCAAACTACAAAAGTGTAGGGATCAGCACCCATTGACCACTGCATAGCATCACTGTTTGCCAGATGTTTTTCTACCTAATAGTATAAGAAATCTTCCACTTAAACCAATGACATTATATGACTGCTGGTCTATAGGAATATTGAGACAATAGAATTACAGATAAACTTACTGGATTGGGTAAAGCATATACTGGTAAAACTGTAATGGAATCTTTATTTGCTGATGTGAAGAAGCAAGCCAATGATTGGTCATGGAGAAAACTTGGGATCACTTCAGATATGAGATCACTTTGTCAAACAACGTAAAGATTTGGAAGAAAGGAATCTTAGGCATATCAAAGGTGAATAGAAAAGTATTGAATAAGATCACATGCCATCACAGTGTTGGGGTTTAAACCTCAGTGGAAAAGCTGAGGCCACAAAGGTTAGAAAAAAGAAGCTCCCTGCCTCTTTAAGAGGTGGGGGATGGGCCAACAGAGGGAGCTGCAAGGAAGGAAAAAAAACCAAAGGCCCGCGGGTTGGGATAAGGATAGTTTACTAAACAACAGGGAAAGGTATGAAAACAACTAGCTACAGTGCTATTATATACAGTGCAAACCTCTCTCCCCACTATGTGATTTGAGCCGTGCCCGAACCGATTCAGATTCAGAGCCCCGAATGCAGCACTCCCCGAGCCCGGCACCCCAGAGCCCCCCTCACCACTGCCTGCCGCGCCAATCCAAAAAAGAGAGAGAGAAGCTGGAACTGGCACTACGCCTGCCCAGACCAGAACTTCCCGTGCCTGGGTCCGGAGCAGTTTCTGATGGGTCCAGAGTCACCCCCGGAACTGGCACTGCGCCTGCCCAGACCGGAAACTCCTGTGCCCGGGTCCGGAGTCACGCCTGCAGAGGGAGGGGTGCAGACTGCCTGATCATGACGCAATTGGTATGGAATACTCTCAGGGCTAACATAGCCTGCTGCTGGGCTGAACCCAAGACACACAGGAAGGTTAAAAATTGTCATCAGTGATCAGAGCAACGTTGTGCACTGGTTTGCAACCCAGCAGTCAATTTGAGGAAGACTTGCATCTGTTTTCATATAGAGCAAGATGGTAAATAGGTTAAAATAAACACTGAATTTATCAGATCTAAGTCAATAAGATATTAAGTACTCACAGGAAGCATACTAGAGAAGGGAAGGAGACTGCTAAGTAAAAAGTGGGCAAACTCTTAGAAATTTATTGCCCTGTAGACTACCAGGAAGAATTTGCAGGAAGACAGCAAACTATCTGATAAAATGGTCCAGTAAGAGTTTAAACCAGTGCATACTGACAAACAAGAAGTGTGTGAGTAAAAAGGCAAGGATATCACATTACAGAGGTCATTTATTTAAGAGATATTCACAAGCTTTGAACAGTTGTAGCAATTTCTCAATTTTTAATTTAATATTGTACTTCTGCTCTTCTGTTAATTGATGTTAATTGAGAGACAGGTAGACATTGGGGTTTTTACTTGTACTTTCTATAAGCTTATGCATAGCAGAATGATGAACTGATTTATTTATTTTTACTCAAGAGGGTTAAACTCGATAAAAATTTGCTAGGAGTCACTCCTGATCAATATTTAGTTCATACAGAAAACTTTATTCATTGTGAGTAAAGCCTGTAGTAAAAAGGTCTAAAATTTAGACATCAGACTTTGGATCTTCACTAATAGTAAACGGCTACTAAGAAAATCCAAAACTTTCTAGACTTGCATTACAGAAGGCATCATTCTCAGATACAAGAGTGGATCAATTACTCTGCCTCTGTGAAGAAAATTGGGATTAAACTGCGTCAGTTCAGCTTTCTGTCAACACTGCTTTTGCTACTTAGAATGATGCTATTTACCTCTGTTCAGTAGAAAGCATCAGGATTGAATTTGTAGGTTTGGAAGCAAAATTCACCTTCTTCTATCACTTCATCTTGGGGTGAATAAAGCAATAAAAATATAACAAAGAATAGTGTTTTTCAGTTTTTTGCACAATAATCCATATCTTAGAACTGGAGGATTCACTACATTACTGTAAAAAACAAAGTGAACTGCTATTCATTAGTGCATAGCATACTTTGTTTATTCCTTCTGAATGAATTAAGCTAACTAATGACAGCATGAGGTCAGTTTGAAAAACAAATTCTTTATAAAAGCCTTGACACCCAAATGAAATAAAATAATCAGCTTTTTCTACAAAAATAATCTCGAATAAATGGCACTCATTTGGAATCTGATGGAGATGTAGTAGAAATGAGATTAACCAGTTCTGAATTAAATTGGATTTTTTCCATACACATTTTTTTATATGCCACAATGAGAAGTGGATTTCATGACAATTATAAAATCAATATAGCATTTTCTATGGTGTTTCCTAGTAAACATTTTAATAAAACATTTAAAAATAAAACCACTGAAAATGACAGATATTACTTAGAAAAAAACCAAAAAAACCAACAGAAAGTGGATCCAGTAATAAAAAAACTGTAACTTCCTATAGATCAACCTGACTGACTTCAAAGTAGAGAAAGCTAAATAAATAATTATTCTTAAATAGCGAGAGTTAAACAGAATGCCCTTCATATAAGATGAACATGCATGCTTGCACAGTTCATGAATGTGAGAAATATGTTCATAGGTTTTCTTTTGTTCTCCCTGAATTTTATTATGTATGACAGTGAGGATAACATATCAAACTTGAATTTTGGAGTGTAGAAGAGTATGTTAGGGGATATACCTCAGGATATAAAAATTTAAAGAGCTCTTAATGATTTCATAATGATTGTAAAATATGATTACTAACTGTGTAACAGTGTCAGTATGCTTATGCTATATCCTGCTAAAAAAATTTTAAAAAGACAGCATGGAACAGGATATTTCAGAAAGTATAATCTGAATGACAGTACACAATTATAATGAGTATCACATGTGGAAAAATCTAAGTTAAAAAAGAAAACTTGGAGGAAAAAAATCAAGGCTAAAGTCCAAAGATAAAAAAGCTAGAGGCTACTAAGCTAAAACAAAGCCACATCTCACTGAAAGATAGAGACTATGATAACTTTGTGGATACCAGAACTTTCTAAATTATTTCATTATAAATGTCATCCATGTAATGATATACAAAGCTAAGGGAGGAAAATTTCAAGTTATTTTGTTTTACTGTCAATTTATGATAATGGATATTAGGAAATACAGAAAAAAAGGGTTATGGGAAGACCAGTAATATAGAAAGTCATGAATGCTACAGTTTGAATCTTGGTCTCATTCAGAGTTTGGGATGAAGACCCACCAAAACCCCTTTACTTCTTTTTGTTGAATTGTTAAAATCTTTTCTGTGTTCACAGATTGCTGCCAGTAAAGTGCTTCTGCCAGTTAGGCATATGGCATCAGATGGTGCAAATAAGAGGAAAAAAAATAATTGTTAGATGTGCTTTTACAGGCACCCTGTCAGTATAGTTAAACCGTCAGAGCTAACACAATGAAGGAACTGTACTATACTGTAGTAAGGGCATGAAAGTGTGATATATGGTCTAAATCAAAAGTTTGCAATGCAAGAGAATAATAGAATAAAAGGTGGAACAGAAGGAAGAGAAAAAAGCTAATTGCAGATTTACAGTATCTAATGAAAACATCCACAGATGAGCAGATTCTGCTGTCATTTTCATATCACAACTGACTAATCTTTTGTAAATCCCAGTAAACTGTGTAAGTGAAGCACTAACTTGTGCAACTAAGAACAGGACAACCCTGAGTATGATGTCAAAAAAAAGAGACTTGAACCCCTAGTTGAAAGCCAGAGATTACCTGAATTTAAGATAAGAACAAATTAAACCTGAGGTGTTAATATCTATCATTAGGAATTTCAGAAAGCAAAGGTAAACAGAACTAAATTAATGAGTGTCCATCTTTACTACAGACAGCAGCAGACAGAAAGTATGCTGATGCTACTCATAGTACATAGCATAATCACACAGTCATAGGGAGGGACTGTGGGGACAAGCAGGTCAAACTTGAGAGCTGAGATAAAAATGTAGTGTGAATAGTCAACAGAAAATCTGTAGTTTGCTTGTGATCCTGCACAGTTCCCAGAAGAGGAGCATGACAAGAAAGCTGTTTCTTGTGAGAGGGTAAAGGAACTTGGCCTGAGGCTTTTCCAGAAAGAGCATGGCCCACATATGGCTTTGTTTCTGCTGACTCTCAGGAAAACTGGCACACATATATTTCATAAATAAATGAATAACACTATGAAAATATCCTTATTCTGCGTGACTAATTCCATACTAAATGGAAAGAATTTTAGAAGGCTCCGAATCTCTATGCTTACTATTTCAATGTTAGGTTTCTTCCTTAGGAAACAAATATTATTATTAACACTAAATTCCACTTAAACCATTCTTCATATGGTTTCACAAAACATCCGTCTTTGTGCACAAAGCTTAAGCAGTTACAGATGAACCTTTAAATTTTTTCTTTATTTTAAAGCCTTAGTAGTGACTGTTACTCATGACAAAAGGTGTCCACTATGCAAAATTAAGACAAGAGCCTCTTCAGCTCAAGGAACACTCCTAGAAATATTTGACTTCAGAGGAACTTTCTCCTTCCAGCTTCTCTGTCTGTCAGACTGAAACGTGCCTGCAGATTATTCCAATTTTTAAATGTAGCCTATTTCTTTTAACTCACATTTCTCTCTCCACTTCCCATGGCTGTGTCGGTCACCCTGTGGACAACAGTGGACCTCTAGCCAGGCCCAGCACGTGTTCCAGTAGACTCATCTACAATGGCAACTATTGGTTAAGTATAAAGCATGCAGGCAAAAAAATTAATACCCTTTGACTTGATGTTGAAATAGAGAAGAGCTTGGCTATGACACTTTTCTACAAATTTTGGCTACTTTTGTGCTGGACACAGACAGGTCCTGCAAGCTCAAATGGACTTACTGTAGGACACAGCTGAGACCCTCTGCCAAGCTGGTGTCCTTTATTGAAAATGTATCTAAAATAGAGCAAAAAACGATGTGAGGAGTGAGGGAGAAAGTGTGAGAAACAGCATTGTGACCACTAGGGTGATTCAATGAAATATAATAATGCTGAATAGATTGATGTAGATGTATCTTGAGACAATTAATATAATTTTAATTTGTGTATTTTAAGAATATACTTGTTTTGGGTTTGGTAAAATACCGTTGTAACTGTGTGAGCTGTTCCATGAAAACAGCTACAAAACTTAGCCATAACAGTGTAACAGCCTTGAAGCTTTAGTGAAGATTCCAGCTTTCCGAGGCATCAGGGTCAGAGAAGGTTTTCTCTGTGGCCAAGTGGAGATTTCTAACAGGAAGAGCTGCTCATAGAAGACCCATACCAGAGGACATAGTGAGAAGTAGCAGTGGAGAGAGACCACAAAATTATTACTGTAAGGCCACACTCCTGTAATTTCACAGAGAAGATTCAGTGTAACAGGTGGAAATTTTCACACAGGGGAGGAGTCTGGAGTGAAGCAGTGATGTTGAGCTTGGAACAGGCAGGGGGGAGGTGATACTGTCATGGTTCAGCACCAGACAGTGGCTGAGCACAATGCACTGCTCACATATTCCTCCACTGGAGGAGAAACAAAGCCCCATGATTTGGGATACGGACAGTTACTGAGAACACCACAAAAGGGGAACAATAACAGAGGCTGTGGCACACACAGGTCTAACGGGACAATAACGTTGAGCACTGCACTGATTTGAGAACCGACCTGACTCTGAACCACACTCAAACTGTCTCAAAGCCATGCTGACACGCACGTCCCTGACAAGCCCCTTTTACACGGGTGTGATGTCACAGGGTGTGGAAAACAGGCTGGGCCATCTTGGCTCACTTGTGCTGGTTGCTTGGAAAAGTAAACTGTCTTGGCCAGAATCAGGACAGGTAAGCTGATACAGCCTTTTCAACTCACATATTCATATTGAATTAGCAGTAATTCTTAGTTAAATTCCCTGAGTTAACTCAGTTTTGCCCATGACAGAAGTTGGTTTGTGATCTTCCTGTCTACCACAGGCTTTCTTGCTCCCATTCTTCCTATTTTCTCCTCCTGCTGCAGGGGGAAAGGACGTGACTGAGTGTTATTAAGGGTGCTTTGCGGCTAGCAAAGGCAAACCCATCACTTTGCTGTGTTCTAATTTGCTACCTTGAAATTGATGGTGCCAAAAGTGAAGTGATGAGAACCTAAAAGAATGTAAGTGATGGAACAAGCAGACAAAACTTCTCCTTCCTTAAATATGTTAAAAGATAAAGCCTGAATAAATACTGGCAGTTCAGCAAAATAGATTTTAGAAAGTTTAAAAGAGAAAATAAACAATCTCTAACAAATTTTAAAATTAATACCCATAGGCTTTACAGAAGTAATTTATTATTGTAATAACTCTTCAGAAATTTAGGAACAAAAGCTTTTTCTCAGAACTGTGCAATGTACCGTAACTGTTATTTTTCTCTCCCCACTCTCATGACTTTCCAGTTTTAAGAAAAGAAGGTGGATTGGGTTTATGTGTCAACGGTTTTAGTGTCAGGGTGGGGCACAGAGGTAGCCAGAAGATGCTAGAAGCTTCCCTGGTGACCCAGAGGGTCAATGCCTGTTGATTGTGATGGACCTCCCACAAGCATAAGGTAGCCAATCAGTGACACTGGTAATACCTCTGTGATAGCATGTTTAAGAAGGGGTAAAAATTGCTGCACAACGGCACCTGGGAGAGGCATGAGAATATGTGATAGACACAGCCCTGCAGACACCAAGGTCAGTGAAAGAGGGGGACGAAGATGTGGTCCAGGTGCCTGAGAAGAGATTTTCCTGCACCTTTTGGTGAAGACCATGGTGAAGCAGGTGGATGTGCCCTGATGCAGAAGACTCCTGGCAGGACCTGCGGCCCTGTGAAGAGAGGAGTCCATGCTGGAGCAGGCTTGCTGTCAGGAACTGTGATACACTGGAGCAGTCAGTTCCTGAAAAACTAAACCTCATGGCAAGGACCCATGCTGGAGGAGTTAGTGAAAGACTGTCTCCAATGGAAGCAACCCCACACTGGAGCAGAAGAGCATAAAGAGACAAGAGCAGCAGAGACATGCAATGAACTCACAACAACCTCTGTTCCTCTCTGTGCTGCTCAGAGAGGAGTGTGAGAAATTGGGAGTGAAGTTGAGTACAGAAAGAAGGTGTGAGTGGGGAGCAAATGTTTTCAGATTTGCTTTGACTTCTCATTATCCTCCTCTGACTTTTGATTAGCAATAAATTAGCTTTCCCAAGTCAGGTCTGTTTAGTTTAGGTTATATCCCTGTCCTTATCTCAACCCAGAAGCATTCTGTTGTATTTCGTCTTTCATCTCCATTTGAGGAAGAAGAGTAATATAATGACTTGGTGGGCTAGCCAATGTCAACCCATCACAGCAGGTTACTGGAACTGATACCTGCTAGGCGAATTTGTAAAGAAGTCTGTAATATAAAAAGAGCAGGTAGTCTCTTAAAAAAGGCTAAGTCCTGTAGCGCTTGAAGTTATTTAGTTATTCCTTACTGGTGAACATTATCTTCCTTCCAAAGCTATGTACTAGAGCTGTCCCTCCATGTTTTTTTTCACTTATGTCGGGGTGAAATTCTATCTGTTTGAAGCTGTCTTTCAGCTAACTGTATTTCCAACATCCTGTCTTGTTTTGTTTCTGTGACTTTCCTTGTTTTGGCCAAAAAAGTTTTATTTTCCTCTATCATCTTGCATAGCATGGGTTCTTTTATGTGAAAGTACTATATAATTCCTGTGAACTGAACTTGTTTTCTTGTGCAACTCTGCTACTTTGTTTCATCAGTTCATTACAAATCCCAGCTGGAGAGATCTTTGTTCTTCTTCACCTATTATTTCATTTTCTTCTCTGTTACTACTTATCTGCAGCTTTGTTATTAATGTTGCAAAGTGCTTGCAAATAAACTTCTCATGGAATGATAATGTAAAGTTGTATTGCATTTTGAATGCTATTTTACTGAGACACAGAATGATTTTATTTAGGAAAGCACTTGGTTAGCAATTTTAAATAATTACCATTTGAAAATCATTGGGTTTTCCTTATGTGAAAGGGCAAATGGGGATGCTGAGCTTACTCTACACCATTTATTATCATGTATAGCCTTTTCATATCTGCCTTAATTTCTGATGTGTCTAAATTAAATTCACAATGCTTTCAATCTTTCACACATAGAAGTAATGTCAAGACTATAAAAATTGTTACGTGTTTTGAAGCATCTAGTTATTCACTGTGACATTCTTGAACATAAGTGGTCAAAAAAGATTAAATTTTCTAGTGAAAGTATAGTCACTAGCTAATAACACTGAACTTTCCAATGTTATTTTGCATCGTACTTTCCATTCGAATAGTAAATAACCAGTACATTTAAAGATATTTGGAAAATAAAGATAAAATGCTGACGTGCATTACTGATTTTTTTTGCTTTGTTTAATAAGACATACATCTTATTTTCTAAAGAAAGTATAGAACAAATAAATATGCTCCAGAAAAATAAAAGACAATAATCAAACCTTTTTCGGGCATGAAAATTATTAATTAGCTGGAAGAAAATATACAAAAACCTATGTTGTACCTATTGTAATGCTGCATCAGAAAGTAGTCAAAAGAAAAAATCAGATACGAAAATGTGAAGTTTCAAATTGAATCAACTTTGCATTTCAAAGTGATATGACAGAGGTAATTTGCACTTAGGAAAATACTTGTATTTATGTGGTAAGGTTTTGGAAGTGAAGGGATTGCTTCTCTCAGAAGATAACCAACAACTTTCCCCATGTGAGACACAAATCAGTTTCAGCCAACTCTAAGATAGATCTGCTGTCACTGAAAGCTGGGCCCATTCATTATGGTGGTAGTGCCTCTATGATAAGATATTTAAGGAAAGGGTAGAAGACACAGTGCAACAGCTAGGAGAAAGAAGAGAGAACATTGTGAGGTAAACACCACTGCAGCCATGAAGGACAGTGAAGAAGGAGAAGGAAGATGTCCTCCACATCTTAGAGCACAGATTCCACTACAACCCTAGGAGAAGACCATGGGGAAGCAGGTTGTCCCATGCAGCCCATAGAGGTCCCCATGCCACAGTCAGTGAAGATTGCCTGGAGGAAGATGTAGCATGCTGATACCCCAAGCCAGTGCAGGCTTCTGCCCTCCTGCAGATCTATGGAGAGGAGCAGGTTTTCTGGCAGAATCAATGTCTTCTGGGGGACCCAGGTTGGAGCAGACACATTGATTTATACATCTTGGAAAGGACTCCTTTTGGAGCAGTTCTTGAATAACCGGAGCCTGTGGGAAGGACCCATGTTGGATCAGTTTGTGAAGGACTGTCTCCTATGGGCGCAACCCCACACAAGAGCAGGGAATCAGCATGAAGAGAAAGGAGTGTTAGAGATGAAGTGTTATGAACTGATGACAACTCCCATTATACATCCCCTGAATCCTCTCAGTGGGGAAGAAGTAGAAAACTCATAAGTGAAGCTGATGTAATACACTAGCACATTTATGTCAGCACTGTGTAATTGAAACGGCAACTACTTGTTGCCTTTAGCAACTGCACAGTGGCCTGTTTCAGGAACGGCACATTGACCAAACCCAGGTCGCGCGGACCACTTGCACACAGACATCAATATGATGGATAGCAAATGGCGTTAATTAACAGGTAACACAGCCTTATATAACTGAGGTTCGGGACGTCACTTCCTCCTGCTTGCTACCGGCTATAGGGGAGGGGCCTTACCTACCAGCATATCACGTGATCTTCCGACCGCCAGGCCCTAGCTAGCAACATTTCCGCAACATATCCCCCCTCCCTATGCATAACCAAATTACAATAATAACAATGGGATGTAACCTGAGGTAGCTTAGGGATAACATTAAACTTGAGTGCACAGTGAACTGATACTGGGGGTAACACTGAATGGGTATATGGGGTCCTGCAGGATCACACAAAGGCATTGCAGCCCCCACCCCCACGGAGGCTATTTTGCCGTCATCTGGATTCTGCCAGTGCGGGACTCCCAGGCTTGGACGGGACACTTGCCACTGGGGTACGGGGGTGTCCGATGATCCAGTCCTGTAAACAGAAACTCATAACTTTTGTTAAAGAAATCTGAACAAAAACCTCAGTCCTTATTTAACTAACACTGAAAGTTGTCCCATAAACGAAACGCCATACTACAAAATGTGGCAATCTGAAAACGTTATCTGCACACCTGCTGTGACATGCTCACTTACTTCCTTGTTTGAGGCAGTCTGTCCACCTGCCTTCAAGGATTAACAAATACTTCTAATTTTTCTGTTTCATGGGAATTTCAAGGATACTGTCAGGGCCTGTGTCTTTGCAAGGAGAGCCAGGTTGCCAGCAGGCCTGCTGTCCTCCTTGACAATTTTTCTTTTTTAGTATCTGCACAAAAGCTGCTTTTAGAGGTCTCTGCAAGGGCCCTTTGCAGAAAGCTCAACAAGCATGGCAGTAAATGTACCGAATTTCCAAATCCAATAATCCAAATTTGACCATTGACAATATCCATCCTGAAATTTCCCACTTCTGAAACCCTTTGCCCGAATTCCCCCACGCTTTTTTTTTGTTTGGTTGGTTTTTTTGCCAATCAGGAGTGTCAGAGGTACAGGTAACTTCCGCCTCACATTTCTGTGTTGGCACCAATTGCAGCTTGTGACCTTAGGCTGTGCAGAAATCCCTATTTCTCTCATTTTTATTTACCACAAACATACACATATTTTAAACTATTCAGAATGTCCTGCAGCAAAACTCGTAGTCCACTGTGGCTGCACTTGGAACCCTTGACTTCCATTGCTGTCGTCAGGATCCCGTCCTGGTTCTTGATTTCGTCCAGATCCATGGCATCTATAGTGACACAGGCAGATCTTGCTGGTCTTGGTTAGCATTTTCAACTGCGTCACAGGGTGCCTTAGGCTCAGTCAAAGTTTTTAGAAGATTAAAGGCAGTCAGTTGTACGTTTGTTTTCCAAAAGCATCGTACAGGGGGACCATGATTTCAGGAGGGCTCAAGGACAATCACAGTTGCCCTCCCATTCTTGTTAAAAAACAATCATCCCTCCCCCATCAAAAAAGAAACTACAAGTTTGTTTTATAACAAGCCTCCAACCCATGAGAGGAGTTTTTCCCCCTTGCAGTCTCTCTTTACTGCGGCTTTCTGCTCTGTGATGGGTTGCGAGCCTCTCGTCCCCGCTGGTGTCTGATCCGCAGTTGGAACTTGACTGACTGGTTCTCTGATAACTTTTTGTTGGACTCCGGCCCTGCCCACTTCCCTTGTGGGCGGGCTGTCCGTTCTGATCGTCTCTCCGCCCTTAATCATGCTCCTCTCCCTTTCCTGTTTATGCGCGCTTGTTAGTTCTATGGCTTTCTCCCTGTTCCCGCTGAAGGCATCCTCGCTCCGCCCTTCCCCTTGCCGCTTGGCGCCATCTTGGGGCGCACACAGCGGTGTTCCATGCCACATGTCCTCGAACTCTACTTTCTCTACGGCATCTCTGGCCTCCTCAGCCGACCCGTTCCGCCAGCGGTACTGGTCCATGCCATATATTTTCCCGGCATCTCTGGCTTCCACAGCCGACTCATTCCGCCGGCAGCGGGGGTCCATGCCATATATTTTCCCGGCATCTCTGGCTTCCACAGCTGACCCTTCCCGCCTACGGCAGTGGTCCATGCCATACATCTCCGGAGCACCCCTGGCCTCCGCGGCCGATCCGCCCCACCACTTATAAAACTTTAATACGACCTTCGCAAGGGCTTCCATCCGCCTTGCAGGTCCGGGAGCGTCCTCCCCGCCGGGCTGGTCCAGCCGCTCCGGCCGCCGTTCACCCGAATCCAGGCGAAATCCCGTTCCTGGGTTTTATTCCCGGGTTTCTTTCACCATTATGTTGCCTTTCACAACTGCACGGCAGCCTGTTTCAGGAACAGCACATCGACCAAACCCAGGTCGAGCAGACCACTTGCACACAGACATCAATATGATGGATGGCAAAATGGCGTTTATTAACAGGTAACACAGCCTTATATAGCTGAGGTTCGGGACGTCACTTCCGCCTGCTTGCTACCGGCTATAGGGGAGGGGCCTTACCTACCCGCATATCACGTGATCTTCCGACCGCCAGGCCCTAGCTAGCAACATTTCCGCAACAACTACTGCTCTTCTGTTGTCTGTAGCGAGTTGCTAAAATATGCTCAGAATGCAAATTTTTTATAACTAATCAGCTATTTTCAGGTAAGTGTTGTGTCAAATGATTATGCTTTCTCTAACATTGGCTGTTTTAAAAGGAAAAGAAATCTAGCAAATGAAGACATCAATGTTTTTTATTCAGACATCACGTCTTCCCTAATTGTGCTCTACTATACATGTACTGTGATTCTATACCCCGGATCAATTCTATAATTCTATATTCTCAGATCACATAGTTGTGTCCTTGTTCAGTTATTAGCTCTGACTGCATGTTCTTTCCCCCCCTCCCCCCCATTTCAAATAGTTTCTGACTGAGTTATGCATGCCTAATAAGCCTTTCAGGGCTGAAGTTCCAAAGGTGAGTGTTCCATGCAGTTGTGACCAGAAACTTATGAGAGTTTCCTTGTCACCTATATACACCTGTCAGTGTATAGAGTCAGACTGTGAAGAATGGAAGTGCCCCATATAAGATGCTAAGGAAATTTAGATAGACATCATTGTCCAGAATTATCAGAACTCTCTTCTTACCTCTACAGGTATAAATAAATTGTCTTTATTTTCACAGGTAGAGGTCCCTTAATGTTGCACCTATAGAATCTGTAAATACAGATCTAAATGTCCTTTACTATTGTTGCCAGCAGGATGATGGAGGTGTGTCACTATCCAAGACTTAGTTTGGCTGTGGCTAAACCCCCTTGAACCTCAGATCTCTCTAGGTGGCTGGGTGCGGCTGGGTTTAACCCCCGAGTGATGTCCAATTACTAGGTGTTTTATTGTGATAAGTTCTTTGCAAGTCTCAGAGAACAGAATTAAGACTCGGAATGGAATCAAGGTTAAGGTTGCTTTATTTGGCCCACAACAACCATGTAGAGAAAGGGGGGAAGAAAGAGAAAAGGGGGGGAAAAGAGAGATATAGAGAGGAGGAGAGTGGAAAGAGGAAGAGGCAGAGGTGAGGGTGTGCTATATCTACTACCACGAGGTTACAGCATTCTGTCCAATGGCAGAGTATCCTTCAGTGTCTCTGGGTCCGATGGAAGGGGAGAGCATTCCCTCGTTTGTCCATCGATGTGTTCGCTTTCCTTTGCTTCCCTTCCCGCATGTTACTTGCTTTCTTTCCATGGCCGAATGCTCCCTTTTGAAGCCATCCTTTGTATTGCCACATGCTTCCACCTAGTTATTGGGAATGCTTCAGGGTGGATGATGAAATGTCCAATGTGGAATGGCTCCCAATGTGTGCTCCTGATAGTGGAATGCTCTCCTGATGTGTGAATGGCTCCTGATGTCTCTTCTGATATCTCTCCCATGGCTAATTGAATCATCATTAGGTCCTTGGAAGCCTGAGCCCGTGGTGGTGATATGGTATGCTAGGAATGAGATTTGGTTAGGTGAGAAGAAAAAAAGAGGGGGGACCGTTCTGTTGGCAATTGTTAAGGCATATTTCCAGAACCTTACAAGTCTCCTTTCACTTCTATTCAGTACTGGTGAAGCCACACCTGGAGTATTGTGTCTAGAGCTGGATTGTTCAAATGCAGAGACATGGACATTTTGGAGAAAGTCCAGTGAAAGGCCACCAAGATGATGAAGGGACTAGAGCATTTCTCCAAAGCCTGAAGGCTGAGAACGTGGAGACTATTTAGCCTAGAAGAGAGATGTCTCAGGAGGATCTTACTGAAGTATAAAAATACCTGCGGGGATCAAAAAGAAAAATGAAGCTTGGTTCTTTACAATAGTTCCCAGTGACAGGACTAGAAGCAATGGACACAGACTGGAATGTAGGAGACTCCACCTGAAAAGAAGGAAAGTTTTTCACTGCGAGGGTGGCTGAGCAGTGGGACATGTTTTCCAGAGGTATTGTGGAGCATACATACTTAGAAATATCCAAAGGCCATTTGGACAGTCCTGGGCAATAGGCTCAAGGTGGCCCTGCTTGACCAGGAGGTTTGGACCAGACAACCTCCATCAGTGCCTTCCAGCTTCAATCATTTTTTAATTCTGTTGTTATATTATGTTTAAAAAAAAAAAAAAAGCAACATATGAAATTATGGACAATTAAGATAACAAACTGTTATAGCAAACCTTGGGCTTAATAGTATTGAATGTTGTGGTGTAAACAGAGCTAAAATTAAAGTATTAAGAATGATAATGTATTAAAAAGTGTCTTAGCTGAAAAACTGTACTTCTAACAAAACTAATTTTCCTATAGGCTTTGACATATAATGTCTCTAGAAATGCAATGAATAGCTCTGTATTAGGGAATTTGGAACTTGTGGCTCTGACTCCATAATTGAAATCACTTCCAAATAGTTAATGGTGGTTACAGAGATGTTTCCCTACAAATAGGAAAGTTAGCCTTAGGTTATTTTCATACCTCATTTTTAAAACTTATTATAATAGTAGTGTGTGAAGAAAACTAAATCTGAAGCATCACTGGGTCTGTGATTGAAAAACTCATTCACAAATTTATCTATACCTTGCTAGGTGCCTTGTTACCAAAGAGAAAGAATAGTCATAGGAAGCACGAAAGTGGAAACAAGACGAAACAAAGCTGCATGACTGAACAGGCTTGTAAAATTCTATTCAGAAAAATTAATCTATATAATGTGATTTGCCATTCTCTACCATTACCCATTCTTTATCATTCTGTGCCGTTAGCCTTAATACTTTTTCTGATACAAGCAGTATCTACAGAATTTAAAGATTGTATGTGCAGAATTTTCAATTTTCACAACTATTGAAGATCACATATTTACAAATCTGAGTAAATGATGTACACTTAACTTACAGAAAGTGAATCTATTTAAGAAACATGTAACATTCTAGTGTTTATAAGCCATAGTCAGATATAAATAAAAGGATTATCTACATTTCCCCCCTCAATTTTACAGCCTAAAATTTTATTTTTAAATATCTGCAGAGGTAAATAGCTTTGAAAAAAAACACTTTCCAGTGTGTTTTGTGGACTGGCCAGCCAGTATTTTAAAGTTTTAGCTGGATCTGACAAAGTAATACCAAATTTAAATCAATGATAAAGCTGAAAAAAACCCAACCAAGTATTCCTGCCTTCCAGACATCATCAGTTCCTATTTCATGAATCATAAATGACAGCTACCATAGTGATCAAGAGATTAGAGAGATTCTAAAGAAAATTTATCATATGTGCAGAGCAGGAAGGCATAATACTCAGAACTTCCCTAGCTCCCTTTAAAATCGGCTGTTTTCTCACACTCCTGTTTTTTAAAATGTGGAAATGTCTGTGAGTACTATGCCATAGGTGATTTTTAAAAATCAGCTATGTTAAGAAAGGAATTCTGACTTTGAAAGGTGATTTTGATGATTTGGTGATTTTGAAAGATATTTATGACAGGAAGTTTCTTTGAACTACAATAAGATAAAAACTAGGCTATACCTTAAGCAATACTGCATTCATTATATAGGATTTAATGTTTTCTTCTTCATTTGATGTATATGAATCGCTAAACATATTTTTTTACCAGTGTAAGGAGGGTGATGTGTGGGAGTAGTATTATACTCAGCAGAAGAGCATTCCTTTCTGCCTGTTTTCTGATACCTGTGACCCATGTGAGAGATTCATTGTTATCAACATACACTGCATGTCAGGAATTAAGTGATTTGTTCTATTCCCAGTTATATCAGATTGATAATGAGTAGGTGCAAAATGTTCATGGAAGCATGCATTTAGCTAAATATAGCATTTCCCATTTTTCTCTTTCTAATCCACTTCATGGAAATTTACTATTTTCAGTCTGTGGGACTATTTAAGAATAATAGCAAAGTTCAGGCATGTGGAGTGAATGTAACTATAGACATTTTATACCTCTTTCTTAATTCCCATCATATATTAGATTTATTCTGCGTGAAACTTCCTTCTAAAAGGTAGAAATTGGTAGGCAGTGAAGAAAAGATAAATCTTTGCTATTTATTTTATTATTTGTCTGTTAATTTATATATTTGTTATGGAGAACACAAAGATAGCTTTTACAATACTATTAAAGATTCTCTGCATCACTTTGCCAGTGTGCCCTGTCCTGACCTAGATAAAATATATCGTGCCTTTTGGATTGAACTATAACTCAATATCATTATGTGTTCACTCTGTTTTTTTCATTCTGGGCAGATGCCATCAAGTGAGAATTGTGCCATGTCTCATACAGTTTATTAAGTAATATGTCTATGAATAACCTGGGCTGTTTTTGAAATTGTACATGTACTGATAAATATTTTTAGAAAGCTGATGCCTTGTATTTATCAGACTATTTTACAAAAAATAAAAGAAATATCAGTTAGAAAGTGAATTTTAACATCGATAAATGGGGTTTATTGATATGTATCTCTACAGAGTTACACACCTATGTTGTAGAAGAATAAGGCAATATTACTTCAAATTTTTTATACAAGCTCAAACTATATAATGGGTTTTTCAGATGTCTTTTACACATATGCTTAAGTACCTCTAAAATTGTTAGAAAAACACACAACCAATACAATGAATAATTATTTTTTTCTCCTATAGTATAGTAGTATATATCTTCTATAATCTAAAAAATGTGTTGTTATAACATATATGAATATAATCCTGTAGTAAATATATATATATATATATATTTAATCCAGCAAGGAATCTGGTAAAGGATTTAACATGTATTAACTTTTATTATTATTAATGAATCAAAGAGGGAATTGATAGATAGCTGTATGTGCAATTTTGTGACACTCCATCTTCCAGAGAGGACATATTTTACTATTTCTCTCTGGCTTTCCCTTTATCTGCCCCCCATACTATAGTCTCCCAGCTATTCCTTTGTGCTGAAAAACGGACCAGGGTATAAAGCAGATCACTGACAAATTTAAATTAAAAGAAAACCAAAGATGACCCCAATTCTTTATAGGTAAGGGAAAAAAAAAAAGTCTTTCTGGTAAGAAAATGCATTTTGTATCAGCAGTTTTGTATATTCTGTACAAGTTCTTTTGCTATTACACTCTCCCTGTGCTGTCCCAGCAAACTGTCCTTATCCCAGTCATGAGGTTTGCCTTTGCCTCCCCATTCTTTTCCCCATCCCATCAGGGAGAGGGAGGAGTGAGTATGGAGCCACAAATTGCTCAGCTGTGTCTGGTGCTAAACCATGACACTACAGAATAAAAGAAAGCCAGGTAACCAGGTTTCTCATAGCTTGAAAGCATACCTCACATGAATTCCAGGCAGACTTAAAAGTTATAATGCCTTCTTTCTTTCTGACAAAGAAGTAGAAAATGAAAACAAAGATGTTATATAAGATCTATAAGTTAAGGAAGTTCAAATAAGCACATCAGAGAAGTAGGACAATGCATGTTCTAATTTGGCGGGAAAAAAAATAACATCTCAGAAAACAAGGATTAAAATGAGAGTCTTTCAGCAAAACTCTGGGAAAATGCTCAAAGTCTGAGGGTATCCTATGACCTAATTGGTGTTTACAATTATCTTAAGCATTGGATGCAGGGGGAATTGGCCAGCCCCTTTTCAGTAGTTAGCGGAGACAGGACAAGCGGCAATGGCTGCAAATTGGAGCACAGGAAGTTCCGCACCAACATGAGGAAAAGCTTTTTCACAGTGAGGATGACAGAGCACAGGGACAGGCTGCCCAGGGAGGTGGTGGAGTCTCCTTCTCTGGAGATATTCAAGACCCATCTGGATGCCTATCTGCGTAATATGAGCTAGGGAGCCTGCTTTGGCAGGGGGGTTGGACCCTTGAGGTCCCTTCCAACCCCTACAATTCTATGATTCTATGATTCTGTGAAATCTTGTCAAGAATACTGGTAATAGCTTTTTCTGCTATATGTTTTCAAAGATATTTGCTTACACATATATTCCAAAAATAGTGTGGAGTTATGAATAATTTCAAATTCAAATAAGATGAATTGCTGCTAGCCCCAGATCTAAGTATGAGACAGTTATTACAGTCTTTAGTCACCAGTAGCATGAAGAGGTAATACAGATTTGGGCCCAAGGATAGCTTGGTTTAGGCTGTATTACAAACTGGTGAAGGAAATTGTTTCTTCCCTATTATTATTATTGTTTGCTATCACAAATACTAAGTCAGCAGAAGGCCTCACTTCCAGGAACTTCTCAGGAAGTCATACAACAAATCCATGTCTACAAAACTCAGTAATGTGGGAACTGAGCCAACTTAACTTTACCAAAGACAAGTAGGGGATAGGAAATTTAGGTTCAAGTTCTGATGAAGAATTGAATGCAGCTGTTAACTACTGTAAATGAATGGAAATTTAAACTATATATATATATAACTTGGGAGGATGTATTTGGTCTCAGTACTAACAAGCTTAGCATGATGTGTTATGCAGGGCAAAACATCAGAATACTGGAGTCTCTTAGGTCAACAGAATTTCCACAAAGCTAAAAAAAAACCAACTAAAAAAAGCCTAAAACAAAATCAAACTCCACAATGAAAAGGAATGCCCTTAGGTGTCCATCGTAATGTTTACATATTAATACCCAGAGTCAAAACAGGTATTTTGCAACCAATAGTGTTAATTCCATAGCTGCTATGGAATTATCTTATATGCCTGTTTTGGAAGTAGAATTGGAGATGGGGACATTTTTTCACAATTTTTCTCTCTTGCACTTTAAATTTAATAATAAACTAAGCAAATTAGTCTCTCATTTGGGAACTTGGAGAAATTGTTAACAGTTTTTTCTGGTAAGATTAACCAAGTGTCCATAAGGAAAATCCTGGCATATCAGTTGGAGTACAGAGGATATTGGAAGTGTTTTTAAAATAGCTTCCTGACCTTACCGTTGAGCAGACGATGACATGAAATGATGTTTTAATGACACATTGTACTGATAGATTTAGTTAATTTTCAGGCCTGGATAGAAATGCCTCAGGCTATTACAGTTCTAGTCAATCATGCAATTTGTTATTATCAAAAAGACTGGAATGGTGATTCTGTCAGAAGATGTCCCAGAGATGTGCCATTGCTGTATGCAGCAAATAGCAAGAGATTTGACAACTCAAAGGCAGTATTATGTATTTACACAGCTTGTGTAAAGCTGGAGGGCTAATTCGAAAAGCAAGTCAGATTCCCCTCAGAGACAATCTCAGCAATTGCAGAAGTGTTAATTGACTTGGAGGAACAGGAAGTAATTCATGAATGCAATTCAATAACTCATCAACACGGTAGGTTATAAAAGGCAGATGTCTTATAGAGATTAACAATGACTGTTATGTTTAAACAAAGTTAAATCCTGTATGCTCCAGTGGTGGCATCCTACTTAGAGCCGGAATCAGCTATTAGAAACAGGCCAAAGTTGGTTTCACAATAAACATATCCATTGGATTTTCAGCAATGTCCTGGCATGAGGAAATTAGTGTATGTTTTTCTTGGAAAATTCATGTATGTATGTTCTTGTAGTAGTAGAGAAAGCTTCACATGATTACTAGTACCTCAGACATTTTTCAGATGTGTTGACACATTAGTCTTAATTGTAGTAAATTTTCAACTCTGATTAATTGCAAACCGGTTATCTAAATTTGCCAGGGATTTTCAAATTAATGCAGTACTATCCTTCCCTTGATGTCTATTACTGTTGTGTAATGTCACTTTCCTGCAAAACTTCTGCTTTCATGACTGAGATGGCTGTACTATAGCAAATGTTATAAAAACCCCAAAAACTACAGATCCTCCAAATCTTCCTATAGAGGTTTTGTGAGCTTTGTTTATTTTTAGAGTATTTTGAGATCTTTATATGCCTGAGCATAAGAAGACTATGTTTTTAATTACAAGGAAGATTATTATATAATCCCAGACACATAACGAGTCTGGGGGTGTCACAGTGGAGTACAAAAATAGTTCCCCATACAGTAGCTCATACAGTAGATCTTAATGAGAGGTTTTAGTTAAAATAAAATAAAACTTCTCTAGCATGTTTCGTGACACTGTGATTCATTTAGCTACTGTTTTTTTCAATCCGATAGTCAATGCATGAGGTTAATAAACCGATCTGCAATGATGTAAAGAGAAGTGTTGAGAAAAAAACATGGAACCAAGTGCTTACTAACATGTTATGTGATCAGTAGCACCTATCTGCATCAGAACAATATTTGGTTATAAAAACACACTTTTACAGTACTAGAGACTTTCAGCTTCTTTTACTTTCTTTTATTTCCATTACTGAAAATTATTTTACTTTGGTTAGTATCAGAAGGATAAAAGACTGTAAGCAAGTTTCAGTCTCATTTCTATATTTTACATCTGCCAAATTTACCTTTATAATTTATAATTGGTTGGGAGAAATTTCTTTTCTATTTTTGGTCAGAGACAGAAATTGGGAATCAATGTTGTAAATTAAAACCTCCGTTTTAATAAATTGGATAAGAAAATAATTTTACCTCCTAAGTTATTCTAGTCATATTTTAATAAATCTTTCATTGTAATTTATTATAAGGTTTTTCGAAGGGATTTCAATGACTTTCCTCAAAGATTCCTGTGTTTTAAAAGCATGTTTCAGGCCCACTAAAAATGCATCCAGAAAGCACAAAATCTTTTGAAAAATAACCCCTCTTAATTTTAATCATTGTATTTTACATTGTACATTTACTATATAGGATGTAATAGATTTTCAAAAACTGCACATTTGTAACTGATTACTGTTAAACATTTAAACTTGAATTTTATTTTATAGGTCTGGGCAAATTTTGGCGAAAGGATGAGAGGTGAAGTATGTGAAAAGAGTATGTCTGTCTTGGAGTTGTGATGGTGTTATTTTGACTTTGCTGAGTGGAATTCTTTTTGTTGATGTAAGTGAAGTTTGTGAAGATTGTAAATTGTGTGATGAATGCATATTTTAATGATAATTTCAGATAAGAAAAGCTGAAGTATAGTAGTGGAAGTTCACCTTTGTGAACAATCAGGATGCAGGAACATACACAAAACCACAGATGAAATGCAAAGAATAAATATATTTTTGTTACCTCCCTATCCAGGGGTCTTCCAAAGCAGCAGCCAAGCGGAGCCACAGACATTGCAGGCACCACAGAGCTTGGTCCTAGAGAAAGTTTCTGAGCCTGCTGCTTTCACCTGTATATCAGGGATTCACACAGGCATAGTTTTGCACCATGCTTTGATCTTTCCCACAGAAGAACAGGAATCTCATGTTCAGTAAAGTCAATCTGAGTCTATCACAAGCCTGTGCTATCTACATACAGATATTCTACTTGTCAAGCACTCAAGATTAAATGATTAGTAAGATTTTGAAGGCAATGTTGGTCACTTCTGAAGTACGACCTTCTAAAAGCACAGAACAGGCCCTTCCTAAATGTTGGAAGTCAAGTGGGCAGAGCAGAAGGACAGCTTGGCTGAACAGGGATCTTCTTCTAGAGGTTAGGTGGAAAGTTTATGGCCAATGGAAGCAAGGTCAGGCAATGTGGGAGGATTACAGGGATTCTGTTGGCCTTTGTAGGGAGAAAATTCGTGCGGCCAAAGCTCACTTAGAGCTGAGGCCGGCTGAGACACTGGCAAACAATGAAAAAGGGGTTTTCAAATACATTAACAAGAGGAGGACCAGAGACAACACTGGTGTGTTAATAAGAACAGTCACCTTACTAATAGGAACATAGACAAAGCAGAGATGTTTAATGTCACCTTTGCCTCTGTCTTCAGGACAGTCAATGGGGTCTGGGACTCCCGATGTCCCGAGTTGGAGGACCGTGACTGGGGAATAATAAATTCCGAGTGAATCCTGAACTTGGGGGTGATTTGTTGCTCCATCTTGATCCATATAAGTTTATAGGGTCCAACGAGATTCATCCCAGGGTACTCAGAGAGCTGGCTGATGTCATTGTGAGACCTCACAACCTTACTTACACAAACACATGCTCCACAGCTTAATGCAATTTATCAAAAAAATCATGGCGATATGGCTTCAGATGGTTGTTAAGTAACACCTTCTTGTCTAGCAGTAAGTGTGAGAATATAAGTAATTATTTAAATTATCAATTGAGAACTCCTGTTGCAAAAAGTTGTTACAAATGATAAACAGCCGTGGTGGAAAACAGTCTGTTCTGGGTATATATGGTAAGGTTTTTGCAGTGGGGAGTGGGGGCTGAAGGGGTTGCTCCTCTGAAGACACCCCAGGAGCTGCCCTTGTGTCAGACACACTTAGTTTCAGACAGCTCCAAGATACGCTTGCCAAGGGAGATGAGCTCATGCAGGAGCAGGTTTTCTGACAGAAATTATGGCCCATAGGGGTCCCAGGTTGGAGCAGTCCCATTGGACTATAGCTCTTGGAAAGGACTTATTTTGGAACAGTTCTTCAAAACCTGCAGCCTGTGGGAGGGAGCAGTTTTTGAAGGACTGTCTCCTATGGGAGCAACTCCACAGAGTAGCAGGGAAACAGCATGAGGAGGAAGAAGCAGCAGAGATGAAGTGTTATGTCTGTTATGACTGTAACGTGTTAAGGCTGTTCCCCATCTCTCCAAAATCACTCGGTGGGGAAGAGAGTCATTAGTGAAGTTGGTTGCAGGAAGGAGATTTTACCTTTGGTTTTGTTTCTCATTATCCTACTCTACCTTTAATTCATAATAAATTAAATTATTTTTTCCTAGTAGAGTCTGTTTTGCCTGTGATGGTTGTTAGTCAGCAATCTCCCTGTTCTTATCTCTACCTGGAAGCTTTTTCATCAACAACAGTTTCATAGCTGCTGCCTGCTGCATTATTTCGGGAAATTCTTCTAGTTTGCAGTAAGAAAACACTTCACTTCTGTTACCATATTTCTGTCTGTTTGAACGTACATTAAAACTTTGTCTTTCTTGCCAACCATAGTGCTTTAAAATGTTATCTTCATATATTTCCATCCCACAGAAGTTTCTCCTTCTGTCACTCAGCCATGAGGTTAAGAACTTTTCACTCAACCCAGAGCAAAGCTGGCCATGCTAGTGGACCCAACCACTACCACCAGTGGAAGTAGATCATCTGGCTTCTAACAGAGGTTGTAAATAGTTGATTTGGGCCAATAGAGGACATCCTTGGTAGAAAGAAGACATATCTGAGAGTGTCAGAATGTATTTTTCTCTCCGGCTGCTTTCATAGTGAACACAAGTTTAAACCTAGAGTCGTAGTGTATGGTGGTACTTCTTTATAATTGGTGCAAAGCTGGGAGCACCTTCCCTAAAGTAATGCTTCAGCCTAACTCTGAATCTTTCTAACCTCTTGGGACACTCCCATCTCCCAGGAGAACTGAAAGGACAGAAGAATTCAAAGGGCATGGAACAGCAGTTCATAATTCTGTGTTAAAGCAAGAAAGTTTATTCTTTTTAGCCTCAAATTCTGCAAAAGATGCACAGAATTCATGTGAAACTACTGAAGATATCTTCCTTACAAAGTGACACAACTTGTGAAGCAAAGCATGCTGGATAGAGGCCATTTTAATTTCTCTTCCATGAAACAGAAAGCTTCATTTTTGCAGAATAAATATATTTTTTAAATAAATCTCACTTTAGAACTGCAGAGAGGAAAAATAGTATCAGTTATGAGAAAAAAAATCCAGCTCCATCAAAAGGATCAAAAATATATCACAAATTACATTTTTTAAATGATAGTCACACACCTAGAAATAGCATTTAAAAACATATTCATAAAGAATAATAGGTCAGCAAAATCATACTATTTTCATATGCATCATATAGATTATTCTGCCACATTTATTTGCTGTGAGAGATTGATTTCTCATGGCAAGTACTGCATATCTGTCATTTAAAAATTGAATAAGATGAACAATTCTGGTGAAAAATATACAGATGCTTCTATATTTGAGCCAATACCATTTGGGAAATGGAATTAAGTCTTTCAGTAAAATCCAGAGAGGCAAAATGCTTATTTATGGTGTATTTACAATGAAACATTCATCATTCCCTAGCTACTCTCTATCTCAAACTCTGTGCATTTTAAGAAACTTTCACTTTAAACACCATTAGATAGATAGTGTAACAGAGTTATTCAAAAGGATTCAAGAGAAGATTTTTTGTACCCACTAGAATGGGGAAATGAGATCAATATTTTCATCTCTGCTCACTGACTTTGCAGGAATTATAGAAGACAAGAAATCATAGGTATGTTTTTAGCATTCTCAAGGGCATGTGTCAAGGAGAAAATGTAAAAAAATTCTGGTTGTTTTTATTTTATGTTTAGCACAAGATGTTCTATGATTTCTTCACTATGATTTTAAAAATTGATCATATTATTAGTAGCTACTAAGATACCTTGTTTTCTTTATTTAATGTGTTTGGAGGCACTTGATCAGTTTAAATTGTATTTTTAATCTATTACATCAAGTAAATCCTATCTTTCATTAGCTTGTCAAGGCCCAGGATCATGTTCTAAACAGTGAACATTGGGATATGTTTCCAGTGATCTGAGGGTTGCTTCCACCATTGTAAAAACACAGAATTTACCTTGGCGGGTTTGTGGGAGTGTGATGTAATCAGTCTGCCAAGTCTCCTCATATTTATATTTCAGACATCATCCTCCATACCAAAAAGGCTTTAACTACTTCACTTCCACTTTGAATGCAGCATATTTCAAAATCATGGATAACATGTGCAATGGTGTCCATGGCCAAGTCCACTCCTTGATCATGAGCCTGTCTATATGTTGCATCCTTTCCTTGATGACAGAAGGTGTCATGGGCCCAGCAAACTGTAAAAAATTCACTTTTATGTTGCCAGTCAAAGTCCAACAGAGCAAGTTCAGCCTTAGCATCATGATCCACCTGCTGGTGGTTTTGATGTTCTTCAGTGGCCTGACTCAAGTATATATGTGTCAATATGATCCAACTTCACAACTAGCTTGTCTAGCTGAGTAGTGATATCTTGCCATAATTCAGCAGCCCAGATAGATGTTCCTCTGTACTGCCAGTAGCTGTGCTGCCATTGCTGTAACTACCCCCACAGGTCATGATTGCAGGTGGTTACTTTGCAATGAGTCAGTACAGAGGTAGAGTATCAGTGAGTTGTACATCACTATCTAAAGCCAGATGGAAGGCTGTCATTCCTGCAGAATGGCTCAATTTACCTTCTTCTTCAGGAAATTAATCATGTAGGACTCCATGCATCAGCTTTCCATCTCCAATGCTTTCCCACAATACAAGACGCACCAGTAAACAGGACTTACTGTTTCTCTTTTTCTGGCAGTTTATTATAGAGTGGGGCTTCTTTAGCATGTCGCTTCCTTCTTGTCTGGTGATGCTCCAAAATCTTTGCCTTCTAGCCAGTCTATGATCAATTTCAGAATTCCTGTGCTTTCCTATTCAAGCCTGCTGTGTGATCAGTACAACCCACTTATTCCATGGAACATCAATCGCATAATTTGTAAATGTCCTGCCTTGAAACACCTAGCCCAGCGCCAGCAGGTGGGGTACCAGGAGGAGTTGGGCTTCTGTATTGACCACCTCCAAAGCAGACTGAGTCCCTTCATATTCTGCCAATATGTGTCCTCCGGTGCTTTCTACCAGAGACTCCAGGTAGGAGAATTCTCCCCAGCTGCAATGTAGTGAACATTTTTAACATCTGACCCAAAGGCTACTGCATGAAATATTTCTTGTTTAATTTATTCAAATCCTTACTCTTGCTGAGGACCTCATTTGAAATAATTCTTCTTCTGGGTCACTTCAAATGAGTTCTTACAATCAGACTTTAATTTTGAATATGCATTCTCCAAAAACCCACATTACCCAAGAAGCACATGTTTCCTTTTTGTTAGCCACTGGGATATAGCTGTTACTTTGTTGATCATATCAATTAGGATATAAAAGTTCTTCTTTTAATTTTATTCCCAAAAATGAATTCTTGTGCAGATCCCTTGACCTTCTTTTTTATAGTGAAACCAACTTTCAGTAAGATCAGCTGCAGTGCCTGGCAGTCTGTTTTCCCCCATTTCCCCCTGGTAGAACTGCCTACTATCAAGTAGTGTTTGGTTCATACTGGCCAGGGCCCAGCACAGTGCAGTAAGTTGTGCCCCTTTAGAATAGCCACAGAATCTGCCTTTCAAATATTCAACCAGTTTATCTGGGTACCGTAGTTCTTCAGGAGTGAATTTCCAAACCGTTGGGGATGAGGAGCTCTCTAGACACTTGACCATATTCTCCCACATGACTATTCAGCCTTGGGACGGATCTCTGGGTGGTATTCTTAATATTTATACTTCTAAATATGACTTGGAAGAGGAGACATTCAGAAGCCAGCAGTAGGAGCATGCTGGCTTGAACATGTTAAGGGTATACAAAATTCTCAAAAGCTGCTATAGCCAGCCCAAAGGAAAAAAAGGGAGGGGAAAAAGTGGGACACAACATGCTCCCTATCTTCCCATGATTGGGTGTAATTATTAATCAATTATGAGAGACGTTGTCCAAGGCATGAACATAACAGAAATGCCACTTACAAATGCTAGCTTAACTTCATGACCACAGATCTTGTCATAAGTCAACATGACACTGTACAGCAAAACAAAAATCCTGATCTCTCTCCCAGCAGTGATAAACAGTGCCACAGGGTATAAATGCAACAAGTAACGGTTTACATACCACAGATATCTGAAGAAACAAACCACCATTGTGGTGACCCACGACTGTTTATCTAATATAATATATGGGTATAATAACATTTTAAATACTGTAGCCACATCAGTCATTATATAGACCCTTCAAGGACCCATGTTTGGCACTTTAAAGGACTGTTGTGGTTTAACCCTAGCTGGCAAACCCTAGCTGGCAGATGAGCACCATGCAGTCACACACCATCTCCTCCCAGCCCCCTGTAGGATGGGGAAGATAATCAGAAAAAAGGTAAAACTTGTGGGATGGTGTTGTGGTTTACACCTCAGCGGAAAGCTGGGGCCACAAAGGTCAGAAAAAGAAGCCCCCTACCACTTTAAGAGGTGGAGGATGGGCAAACGGAGCTAAGCGAGGAGCTGCAGAGCCGGAGGAAAAAAAAACCACAGGCCTGCAGGGTTGGGATAAGGATAGTTTACTAAACAACAGGGAAAGGTATGAAAACAACTAACTACAGTGCTATTATATACAGTGCAAACCTCTCACCACACTATGTCATTTGAGCCGTGCCTGAACCGATTCAGATTCAGATTCAGAGCCCCGAACGCAGCACTCCCCGAGCCCAGCACCCCCGAGCACCCCCCTCACCACTGCCTGCCACGCCAATCCCAGAGAGAGAGCAAAAGCGAGGGAGAAGCCGGAACTCCCACACACCTGCTCAGACCAGGACTTCCCGTGCCCAGAACAGTTTCTGAAGGGTCTGGAGTCTCCCCCGGAACTGGCACTGTGCCTGCCCAGACCGGAACCTCCCGTGCCTGGGTCTGGAGTCGCCCCTGCAAGGTGGGGGGCAGCCTGCCTGATCATGATGCAATTGGTATGGAATACTCTCAGGGCTAACATAGCCTGCTGCTGGGCTGAACCCAGGACAGATGGGATAAGGACAGTTTACTGGGTCAGCACAGGCTGATGACAATAAAAAAATATACAAAGAAGGTGATACGGCATGCAACAAGGTCATTGCCCAGATCCAGTGCCCAGTCCATGCTTGAGAAGAGATCCCTCCTCTCCAGTCAGCCCCTTTATATATGAAGCATGATGTCATATGCTATGGAACGTCCCCTTTGCCTAGTTTTTGTCACCTCTCCTGGCTGTGTCGCCTCCCAGCTTCTCATGAAATTTAGCTTTATCCCATCAAAACACACACACTAATAATTTTGCTCCTTATAAAGGATATATTAATTATGTCTTCAGAAATGCCATATAGATTTGAATTATGTTTCGTAATGTACTTCTAAAGCCTTGTAGATCTATGAAGAAATAGATTCTCTACTTTGTGACATGTACTGTAATGTTGCATTACTTGCAGCTGATAAGAAGTTTAAAAAAATGGAGGAGTAAACTTGCTTTGGATTGGGTTAAGACTATTATTTTAGTTGTCATTACTGTATTTTTTGTAGGACTGTCACATTTTAAGTACAGACTTCAATAATTTAAATAAACTGTAGGTAACAAAATTTGGTTGCCAAAATCAGGTTTTCTCTGTTGCCTCTAACTGGCATATTTCAATAGTGTATGATTTTTCACAAATTTCATTAGTACACCATTGATTGCTCATTCTTCAACTCTCAAAACAATTCAACATAGTCTCTTTCATGCAGAGAATAACATATTCATATTATTTGATTTTTGATGAAACCAAATGACCCTTTAAATTTGCAATAGGGTTCTTTAATTTTGCATGAGTTTCTTTACTGCTGTTCATTTAATTCTCTGTTTCCATTAACCATCTGCAAGCATTTGACTCTATGACAATTATTCAGCTGTGCCACATCACGACTGACATATTTTATAAATGTTTAAAAGAAAAAAAGAGAGCAAGAAAGGGAGGAAAAATCCCCACATTCAAACAAAAAGTCACAGTGCAGAATCCTGTATTTTCCATACAGCTGAGACATCTGAATAGTAATTATTGGCCCGATTCTAAATTCAACCTAATTGCATTTTGTCTTCCTTTCTGACAAGTACTTCATGATGATGATGATGATTAGTCCCACTAAAAGATGTTCACTCCATTGATATTTCCTCACTCTGGTAGCCAGAGGGGCCTGCAGATAAAAGACTATGCAGACAAAAGTGCCTTTTTCTGTTTCTATTTATTTAGCTATGATTTTTCAAGTGAGAAAGAATCCTGGTTTAGATATCTATCATATCCCAGCCTGTCCTCCACATGGGGGGAGTTGAACTAGTGTTCATTAGAAAGCACTTTAATTAACAAATATAACTGAGAGACCAAACCAGGGTAATCAGTGCTGATTATGTAGGCCACCTTTCTGTACAAATTAAGAAATCTACCTTTTCCTTTACTTTAAATATCCTTCTATTCAAATGAACCTCAGTGACTGTCTGAATAGTTTGGATTGCTAAAACGTTTAGCCTTAATAATTTATTCTTAATGTGTGCATGTTTATTGATCAGATAGGTAGAAATTTTAGACAAGTCCTGTGGTACAAGGAAGAGAGTTAACATGTTTTCATCCATCTCTGTATTTTGCAGGAGCCCATCAATTTAGGTATCCACTGTAAATAGAAGTAAAACCAAATGACTGCAGAATTAGAGAAGTCTCTTATGCTTTTGGTATTTTTGTCTGGGTCTAAAAAGTGTAAGGCAAGCTGTGACAGAAGCATGGAAAGTACACTGTCTGGAAGAGTATATACCATCTAATAATAAATAAAAAATATTTAAGAGAAAGATTAAAGGAAAAAATAAAGACTACTTTTTGTACGTTCCTTTTGATGACAGACTTTGGTTTGGCACAAATGGGTATGCAAAAAAAAAGAATGTCTTCAGAGAACTCATTGTCTTTATTTATTTCAAATTTATGATTTTCAAAGAAATAAAAATCAGGCACAGAGCAGTCCTTTTCACTATCCAGAGTCTCCATTTGAAAACAAAGACCATGCCAAAGATGACAGATCAAAACTCTTTGCTCCCTTTACTTGGGGAAAAAAGGGAAAACATTAGGGACTCTGGGTAAAGAACATTAAAAAAACCCCAAACATAGAATCACAGAATGGTTTGGGTTGCAATGGACCTTAAAAATCACCTGGTCCTAGCCCCCCGTCAGAGGGGCACCTTCCCCAAGATCAGGTTGTTCAACCTGTTCAATATCTTTACCAGTGACATGGACAGTGGAATCCAGTGCACCCTCAGCAAGTTTGCTGATGACACCAAGTTGTGTGGTGAGGTTAACACAGTGATAGGAAAGGGACCTTGACAGCCTTGAGAGTTAAGCCTCTGCAAACCTTGTGAAGTTCACATGTCAAAGTGTGAGGTTCTACACATGGGCACAAATACCAGCTGAACAGAGAATTGATTGACGGCAGCCATTGGACTGTCAATCCATTGGCTGGGATTGAAAGATTTGGGGGAGTTGGTGAATGAGAAATTCAACATGACATGCCAATGTGCACTTGCAGCTCAGAAATCCAACTGTATCATAGGCTGCATCAAAAGCAGTGTGACAAGCAGGACAAAGGAGAAGATTCTGCCCTACTACTGGGCTCTTCTGAGACCCCACCTGGGGTACTTTACAATGATTGGCTTTTGATTGCTTCACTTTATCCATATTCTTGTTCTATTGGTTAACTATGCTGATTTTTTTTAATACAAAGAGGGGGGGGAATGATTAGTATATTCATGTTACTTCCTGGAAATCATTATCATATGTTATTGTCCTTTGTTCATATGTAGTGGAGTGGGGGTCCTCTGGTGGTCATTGATAGTCTTCCTCACTGTGTCCATGAGTGAACCCCATCCTTGCGCAAGCTCACTTCATCTTCAGCTGCTGTATCATAACCATAGCCAGTTTATTCATATACATATTGTTTTAACTCAAGGTTCATAACCAATACCCATTGTTTTAATTCAGAATCCATAGAAATTTTCCATAGTGATAAGGGCACACAGTGTCTTGTCCCTAAAAGCCTTAAAATGCTGTATATTCTCATAGCTGTTATAACTCCTTTAAAATCAAAATCATATTCTAAACTACAACCAAAATCACTTAGAACTTAAGTTATTTTATTAGGGTTACTGTAACACTATTACATATGTATTCATTTGAAAAGTACAGATAATTTGCCTTACATTTTTGCTGAGAGGAAAATCAAAAGCTGTACAAAATAAGTATCTTTTCTTCAGTCTACAGTATTACCTGAAAATTCAAATGTCACGATTCATGGATATGTCACACTTCCTAAAACAAAATATGTGTTAGAATCCTTTACATTCTGCACATTCTTTAGAAACTAAGCACTGCAATATATCTGCATTTAATTTCAATATCTCCCAGAAGGCTCAGGAATTTAAGCAAAGGTTTTGGTTATTTTGGGGGTTTTTATTTACATATAAAATGTGTGGCATTTTTTTCTGATCTATTAGAATCAAGAGTTTTGATCTTCCCTCACCTTCTCAATTCTGTACTACATTGAGGTTTTCTAAGTTAAAAATGTTATCTTTGTTTAAATTCTGATTTCTTTGCTTTGGAATGAAACAATAAAATCTCATCACACAATATAAGAAGAAGTGTAATTCTGAATTATATCTTCCAAACATTTGAGTGTTATTAGTTTTATCCTACCTAGAGGGAGAAACACTGTTTCACTCTCTGTCAGTTTACATACTCCATATATTATGAATCTGGTATGTGCACCTGGACCTCATGTGGAAAGACAGCTAAGTACTATATTTGATGTGGCATGAAATTATATGTACTTCATGCACATAAAAAATTAATTCACCAGTTGTTTTCTACTCATTACCTTTTTTTGTGGATGCTTACTTAGTTATATAAACTGTTTTTCGATAAATAAATACAATATCACTCTAGGATTTTGCATAGGGTATAGCTTATTGTTTTCTGTAGGAACGAGATTGCATTATAGTCTTTATCTGAAAGGTATGAAAGATTACAATTTGTACTATTTCACTACTCTCTCTGCAATTGATTGCTTCTTTAGAATTTGGTATGCTATAAAAATAGCAGTAAGACCAGTATTCTTCATTTGTAAATTACTCATCTGTACTTTTCCTTTCCTTTTTGAATGAAATATTATCAAGACCTGTCAAACTCAATATTTTATAGGAATGGTAATGTGATAATCAAGCAATTGCTGGTTCAAAGGTTGTAAATTTTGATAGGTAACTCTGTTTTGGATTTGCACTGGCTGCAGCTAAGCACTACACGGTCTCTCACCCCCAAGGAGAAAGGAAAGAGCATGAAGAAAATCCTCATGGGTCCAGATAAAGACACTTTAATAGGATAATAAAGAAAGATAATAGCATTAGCAATAGTAAGAACAACAAGAAAAGTAGAAGTAGTAATAATAATAATGGTGATAATCAACAACAGCAACAACAGCAACAACAATACTGTGATGCACAAATGCAATTGCCTACCACATGCAAAAGATGAAAAGAACAGCAAGTGATTCCTAGTGTGTTTCCAAGCAGTGATCCTGCCTCCTGACTAGCTTCTGAAGTCATATATGAAGCAAGACATTATATGGTATGAAACTTCCCTTTAACCAGCCTGGTCCAGATATCCTGGCTGTGTTCTCCTGCGTCTTGAGCACCAGACAGGGCATGAGAATCTGGAAAGTCCTTGACTATGTAGCAACAACAGAAAACATCAGTGTGTTGGTCAGCACTATTCTCTAATTAAATTCAAAACTCAGCACTATACCAACTATTAGAAAGAAAACTCTATCTCAGCCAAAACCAGGACAAACTCAAAGACCAACTCTCAGCCCACTCAATATAGAGACAACAGCATCTGATCTCAATGGTTTCGCCATAATTGTAATTGTAATGCAATTATAATTGTTTTCAAACCTTATTATCAAATTTCCCAAGTTTGCAATTTTTGCAATTAAAGATGAAAATAAAAGTTCTTAGTCAACAGCCTTTGTATGGAACAAAGGTTTTACCAGTTTTGTGTAAATTTAAAGAAAGGTAATGCATTCTATAATAAGTATATTTTACATTAAAGAAGCTTTTCTATGAAGGCTGCCTGTATAAATCATTTTCTGAGTTGCAAAAAAGCTTGGAAATTGCTCTCACTGCATCGCAACACAACTAAAACTGTACTTATAAGTATTATAAAAAACTTTTGAGTAAGCATAATTGTGCTGCATTAATAGATTTCTAGAAGGTTTCATACTTTATATTTGTAATGTTACTGTTTGTTGACTCAAGCTAATAATATGTTTTTAAAATGTTCAAAAGAGGATCATCCTCATTTCCAAAAATTCAAGGCATGTGTGGTGGTTTAACCTCAGCTGAGAGCTGGGTTCCACAAAGTTACCTGTCCCTTTAAGAGAGAGAGGGGCCAACGGAGAAGCCTCGGGGGAAGAAAAAAAACCAACCAAAGCCCCACGGGTTGGGATAAGGATAGTTTACTAAAACAGCAGAAAAAAGATACAAAGAACAACAGTGCTAACACTACTTTAGAACACAGGGTACACAAAACTGGTGATAGACAATGCAACCTCTCATCACACACCGAGACTAGGCCGCGCCACGCCTCAGCCAACCCGGGGCCCTATCGCCCCTGCTGCCAGGCCACGCCTGACTCACGGAAGCCACACCGCCCAGCAACCACGCTTTGGGTGCGCTTTTTCTCCTTTATACAGAACATGACTGTGACGTAATTGGTATGGAATATTCTCATTGGCCAACATGGCCCATTGCTTAGTTGAAACCAGGACAGCATGAAAGTCGTGTATCAGAGGTTCTAGATGAAAATAATAAATACTTTGTATTTATTATGTTTATTTTAGTGTGAAGCCTTAAAACATAATTACAGTTCTGTTTCCGTTTACTGCACAGAAGAATATGCTAAGGAAATTGCCTTATAGATTTTTTTTCTTAAAAAGAAAGTGAAGATGACTCCCCTAAAGACTCTTTGACTTGTGGTTTATGAACTAACATTATAGGAAATCAAGAGAAACCCCTTCAAAATTTAAAGAATAGAAATATAAAAAATACGGAAAACTCAAATGTTAGTCCCCCAAATGTTTGAATGTGTACCCAGATCTTTGAAACCTTGAAAAGTCTACAAGAAAATGATGATTCTGAGCCATGAATGTTTCTCTTATTCCAGCTTGACACCATGTACATCTATACACTCCTTTATACATGTCTTCTTCATAAATGTCAGTAATCTGAAATAAAAGACACTAATAACAAACATTTGATATCTTCTAAAAGCCTTCATTTTCAAGTATATTTTTGTTTTCATGAGATTTCATATCAAGTCTTAATTGATGCAAAATTCTTTTTCTATAGCCAGTTGAGCAAGAGCTAGAGATTTCAGAAATAAAGATAACAAGTAATACACTCTATTCATTATTGTAAGATCATTCAATCAAATACATTTATATTAAATCTAGCAGTAACAAGACATTTGTCACAGGGACTGAGAAATTGCCAACTATATTAATATTAACTCAATTAATGAATGTTATTAAGTTAATCAAATCATGTGGAGAAAGCCACCCACTATTTGCTGCAGCATCCAGAAAAGGGACATTGAAAATTCTAATCCTCAGTTCTGTTCAGAGCACAACAGAGAGCTTATCACAGCATCATAGGATTTTCCTCTAGACCCTCAAACTCTATGTTTAATTTTCAATAAGTTTGGGGTTGGGTTGGAAGAAACATTCAAGGGTCATCTAGTTCAAACCACCTGCCATGAGCAGGGACATATTTTACCCCATCAGATTGCACAAAGCCCTGTTCAACCTGACCTTGAATACTGTGGCAATGTGTCTACCTTCATAAAAAAAAAAAAACAAAAAAAAAAAGAAAAACAAAAAAAAAAGAAAATAAATCACAACTTCCTTATATCCAATCTAAATCTACACATGTTAGGTTTTAATTCATTGCCTCTTATCCTATCACTACAGGCCTTGGTAAAAAGCCCTTCTCTAGCATTCTAAAGTACTCTTATGTAAGCAACACCTCTAATGACATCTTCCTAGAGCTTCTCTTCTGCAGGAGGAACAGCCCCAACTATTGAGTACCTCTCCATAGGAGAGGTGTGCCAGCCCTCTGTTTATTTACATGTCCCTGCTCTGGACCTGCTACAACAGATGTCTCATGTCTCATGACAGTGGAGTAGAGGGGAAAAATCACCCCCTTTGCATAGTTGGTCACAATTTTTTAATGTAGACCAGGATAGCCTTCTCCCTTTCAGCTGTCACTTTGATTGTCACTCCTATCATATTTATTGGTTGTATATGCTTTCTTTAATCATCATTTACTGATCTGTTATCTGTAGAAGCCCTTCTTATCATTCTCTGCAGTCCTTATCCGTATTCAACCACACCTGTGCTTTTACATTCCTGATACCATCCCTATACATATGAGCAGTATTCTTACATTCCTCACAGAACACAAGGCCCTGCAACCTCTCACCGCAGTATGTGACTAGGCTGTGCCGCTCAGAGCTGACTCGGGACCTGGCCACCGCCACCGAGAAACCGCGCCTCATGGAAGCCACACCTCCTCCCAAGCCTGCCAGAACCGTGCTTTTGGCGTGCTTTTTTTCTCCTTTATACAAAACATGATGTAATTGTCATGGAATACTCTCATTGGCGAAACATGGCCCACTGCTAAGCTGAAACCTGGACATTATCCACCCCTTATTCCATACCATTTACGTCATGAACAGATCCAGCAATTTTCTTTGGGTACAAGCAGTTTCCCGCTTCACACCTACACATAGGTATGCACACATGTATAGACATGCACGTGTAAACAGATTCTTTCAGTCCATAGACCATCTCTCCAAGTCCGCCGATTTCATTCAGTTCACAATTCTCAGGTTCCATCTGTCCATTTGTCATACCAGTCTCTCAGGGTATGAGTAGTCGTATGTGCCATTGGATCGTTGAATGCTGCATCTCGGGCTCTTGACTAATACACCTGGCATGGTCCATCCTCTTAGTCTGTGGATCAAAGGTGTTTATTTTCAAAAGAAAAACGAAAGAGTTCTTGAGAGACTGGGTATTCATTCCATCATTGCGGCACCGATTCCTCATTAATTTGTATGACCCAGGCTATAATGCCATTAGTACAAAATATAGCATTTATAGCAACAATAAAACAGTATTTATAGCAACAATAATAAAACACACAGTAATGGGTTATTTAGCAACTATTATAACACAATTTCTACTTTATTAATGATATTGGCTATTCTCACCCAAAATCAAATTCCCTTGAGGTACACATCGAACTTCTCCATCCGTCTACATTACCCACAAGTACAACCAGGTCCTTGGGCAAAAACAATCCCAGATATGGGCTTACTTTGCCCGCAGCAGGGATGACCCAAACTGTCTTTCCTAATGTACTCTTCATGTGCACTACTGGGACTCTGTCTCCTTCTGCAGTATGTGGACATTTTGACTGGGCAGGACCAGCCCGATTGGTAGATCCCCTAGAGTTAACTAACCACGTGGCTTCTGCTAAATGCGTATCCCAATGTTTAAATGTTCCACCACCCATTGCTTTCAGTGTAGGCTTTAAAAGCCCATTGTATCGTTCAATTTTCCCAGAGCCTGGTGCATGATAGGGAATATGGTACACCCATTCAATGCCATGCTCTTTGGCCCAGGTGTCTATGAGAGTGTTTCGGAAATGAGTCCCATTGTCTGACTTAATTCTTTCTGGGGTGCCATGTCGCCATAGGACTTGCCTCTCCAGGCCCAGAATGGTATTCCAGGCAGTGGCATGGGGCATGAGATATGTCTCCAGCCAGCCGGTGGTTGCCTCCACCATTGTAAGCACGTAACGTTTGCCACGGCGAGTTTGTGGGAGGGTGAAGGGTGAAGTAATCAATCTGCCAAGCCTCCCCATATTTATATTTCATCCAACGTCCTCTATACCAGAGGGGCTTTAACCACTTAGCTTGCTTGATTGTAGCACATGTCTCACATTCATGGATAACTTGTGCGATAGCATCCATGGATAAGTCCACCCCTCGATCCCGAGCCCATCTATATGTTGCATCTCTCCCCTGATGACCTGAGGTATCATGAGCCCATTGAGCTATGAATAATTCACCCTCATGTTGCCAGTCCAAATCTACATGAGACACTTCAATCCTAGCATCCTTATCTACCTGATGGTTGATTTCATGTTCCTCCATGGCTCGAATCTTAGGCACATGGGCGTCCATATGGCGTACCTTTATAGTAAGCTTCTCTAACCAGGCAGCAATATCTTGCCATAAATCAGCAGCCCATATGGGTTTGCCTCTACGCTGCCAATTGTTCTTTTTCCACTGCTGCAAACACCCCCACAGGGCATTGGCCACCATCCATGAGTCAGTATAAAGATAGAGCATTGGCCACTTCTCTCTCAGCAATGTCCAGGGCTAATTGGATGGCCTTCACCTCGGCAAACTGGCTTGATTCATTTTTTCCTTCAGTGGCTTCTGCTACTCGTCTTATAGAACTCCATACAGCAGCTTTCCATTTCCGATGCTTACCCACAATGCGACAAGGCCCATCAGTGAACAGGGCATATCGCTTCTCATTCTCTGGCAGTTTGCTATAGGGTGGGGCCTCTTCCACGCGTATTACCTCCTCATCCTCTGATGACATCCCAAAATCATTGCCTTCTGGCCAGTTGTTGATCACCTCCACAATTCCTGGGCGATTGGGGTTTCCTATTCGAGCCCGCTGTGTAATTAGTGCAACCCACTTGCTCCATGTAGCATCAGTTGCATGGTGTGTGGAAGGGACCTTCCCTTTGAACATCCAGCCTAGCACCAGCAGTCGGGGTGCCAGGAGGAGCTGAGCTTCAGTTCCAGTCACTTCTGAAGCAGCTCGAACCCCTTCATAAGTGGCCAGTATTTCCTTTTCTGTTGGAGTATAATGCCTCAGATCCTTTGTAGCCCCGACTCCAAAACCCCAGCGGTAGCTCTCGAGTCTCCCCTTGTGCTTTCTGCCAGAGACTCCAGGTAGGGCCATTGTCCACAGTTGCGGTGGAGAGCACATTTTTAATGTCTGTCCCTGTCCGGACAGGCCCAAGGGCTACTGCATGGACTATCTCGCGTTTGATCTGCTCAAAGGCTTGCTGCTGCTCAGGGCCCCACTGGAAATCGTTCTTCTTACGAGTTATGTGGTAGAGTGGGCTCACAATGAGACTGTAGTTTGGGATATGCATTCTCCAAAATCCTATAACACCTAAGAAAGCTTGTGTTTCATTTTTGTTGCTTGGTGGAGACATAGGTGCTATTTTATTAATAATGTCCATTGGGATCTGACAACGCCCATCCTGCCATTTTATTCCTTAGGCCTGGATTTCTCAAGTAGGCCCCTTGACTTTACGTTGTTTTATAAAAAAAAACAGCTTCTAAAAGGATTTGAATTATCCTTTTTCCTTTCTCAAAAACTTCCTTTGCTGTGTTGCCCCATACAATGATGTCATCAACATACTACAGGTGCTCTGGGGCTTCACCCTTTTCTAATGTAGTCTGGATAAGTCCAGACATTCGCAATGTCAGTTGTGGCATACCACTTGGCTGACTTTGATTCCAGTTCATACTGGAGCTCTTGCATGTCCAGCACAGTGGCACTCATATCTGGAGTGACTTCATTTAGGCCACAATAATCTACTGTCAGCCTCCACTCTCCGTCGGACTTCCGCACTGGCCATATGGGACTGTTAAATAGTGAGTGGGTTTGGCTGATCACTCCCTGACTCTCCAGTTGACAAATCAGTTTATGGATGGGGATCAAAGAATCTTGGTTTGTACGATATTGTCATCTGTGCACTGTCGTTGTAGCAATTGGCACTTGCTGTTCTTCGACCTTCAACAACCCCACAACAGCTGGATCCTCCAAGAGTCCAGGCAAGGCACACAATTGTTCCATCTCTTCAGCTTCTAAAGCAGCTACTCCAAGAGCCCACCAGTATCCTTTTGGGACTTTAAAATACCCTCTACGGAGATAGTCTATACCTAAAATGCACAGAGCTTCTGGGACAGTCACAATGGGGTGTTTCTCCCAGTCCTTTCCAGTTAGGCTCACTTCAGCCTCTAGCACAGTCAACTGTTGGGAGCCCCCTGTGACTCCAGAAATGCAAACAGGTTCTGCCCCTTCATGATTCGATGGCATTAGAGTACACTGGGCACCAGTATCCACCAGAACTTTGTACTCTTGTGGGTCTGATGTGCCAGGTCATTGGATCCACACAGTCCAATAAACACAGTTATCCCTCACCTCCACCTGGCTGGAGGCAGGGCCCCTCTATTGCTGCTGGGTAGAAACTGATGCAGCATTCTTTCTGGCAGAATCTCGTGCGATTGTTTTACCCTGCATCTCATTTACTCGTGCTCAAAGGACAGGTGGGCTTCTTATCCCACTTCCTCATGTCCTCTCCATGGTCAATCAGGTAAGGCCACAGTGTGGATCATGGTGTGTACCTTCTGTATTCTCCCTCTTGGGACGATGGATGCTTTCTCCCAGTAGCTGCAACATTGCTCCATACAGGTCGGGAGTTGGACATATTGTTGTCAAGTCGTTGAACCAGTCTCTCTTCTGCTGCGATGACAGAGAGTGAAATGTTGTCTTGATATTTCTGGAGTCGGCAGGCCACGTCGTATAAGGTTGGTGGATTGTCATCATTCCAGTCCATTGCTGCCAGTGAATTGGTGTGCCCTGATGGTGAACTTCGTGCAACCTTACGCCACATGTCTGGGATGCACAGGACTTAATCAGGATCATCAGGGAGCTGTGAGTTGTCCAGATCATAATAAATTATCTCCCGTACAGCTAATTCTCTCAGGTGCTAGATAACTGTCTCTATGTTGTTGCTCTTGGGTGTCTGACAAGTAATATATTCCTTTATGGGACATCTTTCCTTCACACTTGACAGCAGTTGCCTCCAGAGGCTGAGGATTTCTGGCCTCCTCCAAACTGCCTTGTCGATGCCTCCTTCTCTAGCCAGGGATCCCAACTGCTTGGCCTCCCTGCCTTCTAATTCCAGACTATTGGCCCTGTGATCCCAGCATCTGAGCAACCAAGTGATAATGTGCTCACTTGGGTGGCGGCTGAAATCTTTTCGCACCTCATGCAGTTCACTCAGGTTCAGGGATCGGGTAACAACTTCTGGTTCTGCCTCATCCTGATATCCTCGAGATGGCCCTGGTTGATTATCATCATCATCATCCATCACTATGCGAACTGATTTCTTGGTGTGTTTCCTCTTTTGGATGGGAGCAACAGACACTGGTTGGTTTTTTGGATCATGGGCAATGTCTGCTGTAGGGATTGCAGTAGCTGCAGTCTCAGTTGGAACGCTTGGAATAGCCACAGTTCCAGTCACAGGGGTTGCAGCAGCCTCAGGGCCAGTTACAGTGGTTGCAGTAGCCACTGTGCTGGTCATAGGGGTCGCAGCAGCTGCAGTATCTGCCAGTCTGCTTCCCTTCCTTTCCCCCAGCAGTGCTGACAATGCTGCTTACTATCAAGCAATTTTTGGTAGATAGTGGCCAGGGCCCGGCACAGTGCAGTAAGGTGTACATCTCTGGGGAACCTACAGCAGTTCTTTTTCAGATATGCAGTCACCTTTTCAGGGTCTTGTAGCTGTTCAAGAGTGAAGTTCCAACCCATGAGGGGGTGAGAAAGTGCCTAGGTAGTTGCCCATACTCTGCCACATGCCCTGCCACTCATGCTTATCCAGCCTCGGGGAAAACTCTTGGGTGGTATTCATAAACATGTGCATAATATATAACAAAAGCTGAGCCATCTGCACCAAAACTACCAGTAACAAAATGCAAGTTTGAATATCCCAGGGATATTGAAGATTTTCAAAAGCTATCAGATCTGTTTTATTTAGCCCAAAGGAAAAGAAAACACTGTAGTTATTCCCCTTTGTGCCAGATAACAAAACCTCATACAAGTACCAGCTTAAGCTCATGGTCATCGATATTATTGTATCATAGACTGATATCATAAAATACACTAAAGCGAAGTACGGGAGCAAGTCCGAGGGCTGCAGACCTAAGATGGTAAAGAATCTTGCCTGGATTACATGCAGTATGCAATGGTTTGAATACCACACCCATGACCACATCCTTGTGAATAAATCCCACAGCATTGTGACCAAATCCCACAGCATTGTGACCGGAGACTGCTTAAATAATAGTGCTTATCACAACTCTATCTTAATTGCAATTGGGTTAGGGTCAAATCTATCATTAACCCAACCTTTTGCCCTCCTTTTGCCCCACGTTTCGGCGCCAAAATATTGTGGTGGTTTAACCTCAGCTGAAAACTAGGTTCCACACAGTCACCTGTTCCTTTAAGAGAGAGAGGGGAGCGAGCGGAAAAGCTGCGAAGGTAAGGAAAGAAAAATAAACCAAAACCCTGTGGGTTGGGATAAGGATAGTTTACTAAAACAGCAGAAAAATGATACAAAGAACAACAGTGATAACAGTACTTTAGAACACAGGGTACACGAAACTGGTGATACACAATGCAACCTCTCACTGCACTACGCGACTAGGCTGTGCCACGCAGAGCCATCTCGGGACCCTGCCTCATGGAAGCCGCGCCTCACCCCAAGCCGCGCCTACTGGACCTGTGCTTTTGGCATGCTTTTTTTCTCCTTTATACAGAACATGACGTAATTGGTATGGAATATTCTCATTGGCCAAACATGGCCCACTGCTAAGGTGAAACCAGGACACTCACAGAACACATGGCCCTGGTTCTACTGCCTGTTAATTTTCTTCTTACACTTCAGTTTGAGTAAGAAGTCCTTACCCAGTCACGCTTGCCTGATATTGTACATGTGAGATTTTAGAACTCTTGCACTCTAAGAATAATGTCTTTAAAGAGCTGTCAGCTTTATTCATCTCCTTAAACCCTAAGGGCAGCTTCTGAGGGGTTCCCTAATCCCACAAACGAACAAAAGTTTGCTTTCCTAAAATTTTATTTTACTACAGGTGCTTCTTGAACAGATATTCTAGATGACTAGTTGAGAACTTATGTGTAGCCTTTGAGTTCATCAGGAATGCATAGCAAAAGAGATGTAGTCATCAATTACTAAAACTGCCATTTTGGATGGCAATCACAATACAGATGAGTATACTTGCATGTTTTGTCTTGGTAGTATACTTTGTAATTTTTGGCTTCATGGAGTCAGTAAAACAAATATGAACATCATCTGCTTCAAATGTTCCAGGAGTTACTTTTTAGACTAGGAAAGAACCAACAATAGGGATGAACAAATGACAACATTGGTTAAGTAAATAATTTCTCTTGTTTTATGGATTTGGGATAATTTTCACTTGCACTGAATAGACTTCTCCATTCCTGCAAATGTTCCTTCTTAATTAAAGAAAATAGTTCTATAAAATTGTTTTTGACTAATTTCTTCTGAAAAAACCCACTTTTTGAAGATGCAATTAATTTATTATTAAAGTCAATAGAGTTTGGGTTTTTTTAAATGCCACTTAATTTAGCCTCTATAAGGGTATTGCAATTGAAATAAAGTGCTATCAATTTGGCTCAAAAGCTATTTTGGCTCTAGGTGTTTAGTGCATTTGGATAATGTCATATATGAAAAGAAACAGTTTGGGAAAGTATGAAGTAAGAAATAATTGAGTTTCATGTTAAATTTTTTTTCCGTCTTACTCATCAGTTTTTCTGACATTCCTGCAACTTGTTTCATATTATGCTTATGTAATCCACTATTTACCTGTAGATGATTCTGTGCTTTAACAAGTAAGGGTTGCAGTGCAAGTAAACAGGTTGCTTACAGCCGCTATCAAGAAGAGAAGCTGCTTTGCTTCTGTTTCTTAAGCTAATCATAGGGAAAAGGCTGCTTTTTTTTTTTTAAAAAAGTCATTAACTTTGTTCATAAAGAACTAAAAAAATTAGGGTCAAATGTATCGTTATCCGAACCTTTTGCCCTCCTTTTGCCCCACGAATGGGCGTCAAAAATATTGTCGTGGTTTAACCTCAGCTGAGAACTGTGTTCCACAAAATTTACCTGTCTCTTTAAGAGACGGGGGGCAAACGGAGAAGCTGCTGGGGAAGGAAAAAAAAAAAGAAAATAAAAACCTCCGCGGGTTGGGATAAGCATAGTTTACTAAAACAACAGGAAAAGATACAAAGAACAATAGTGATAACACTATTTTAGAACACAGGGCACGCGAAACCAGTGACACAATGCAACCTCTCACCACACCCCATGACTAGGCCGTGCTGAGCCGGCCCAGGACCCGGCCGCCCCTGAGAAGCCGCACGCTGCCAAGAAACTGCATTTGCCTCAAGCTGGAGCCGCGCCTGCCGGACCTGCCTCAAGCTGCACTGCGCCTCACTCTAGCCTCGCTTTTGGCACGCTTTTTCTCCTTTATCCAGAACATGATGTAATTGGTATGGAATATTCTCATTGGCCAAACATGACTCAGTGCTATGTCGGAGAAGGGAGACTTCGACCACCATATGGTTCATCAACAAGTCCCAATTTTTGTTCTGTTTCCACATTCCTGAAGTTTAAACATCCTTTTATCGCATCCTGCAGGTGTCCGAGCACCAGCAATATCCAGTTACAGGTAGCTACTGGGTCAAGCTGACCTAGAACTAACACCCTGCTTACACCATCTCAAGCAAATCCATGCTGTTGTGTCCTTTCTCTGATAGCTAGCACTGAACCAGGCTCTCCACAGTGCTAAGCTGAAACCAAGACAGTGAGACAATGAGACACATTTCCAAAATAACCTCAAAGACACCTCGTCCAAATAGCATGGCATTGACTGTGTGTATCACATCCCCTATCATGCACCAGCCTCCAAGTAGAAAATCAAATCATACAATGGGATCCTAAAGGCAACACTGATATCAATAGATATTGGGACCCTCAAATGCTGGGATACACATTTAGCACAACACCTGATTCAATTTTGCTCCCGGGGGGCCTACCACTAGACCTGGCCTTGCCAAATCAAAACTTCCATGTATTGTAGAGGGAATAAAGTTTCCATAGTGCATATGAAGAATATGTTGGGGAAAAGTTTGGTTTATTCCTGCTTCAGGTAAAGGCAAGCTCATCTGCAGGATTGCTTTTGCTGAGGAACCTTGGTGCACTTGGTGGATGATGCTGAAGGAATAGGAAATCTGATGTGTACTTCAAAGAGATTTGATTTTGGATGACAGTAGCCAGAATGTTAAATAGTATAATGTTAATTGATAAATAACCTTTCCATTGTATGTCATTACTACTACAATTACTCTATGCTGTATCAATGGTATTAGCGTAATAATCACCAAATTAAAGATGAACCTTAGTGAAAGTGAACAACAAAGTGCAGCAATGATGGAACTAGAAGTGACTTTAGCAACTAGTGGTCAGTAACTCACTTGAAATTAACATCAACATTTAGATTGTGAGCACTTGCTGAGAGGTATGGATACAGCATACAACCCAAGCACACACCTTCTCTCCTGCTCTGCAAGATTGTTAGGACAGCCTGAACCGAAAGTTTATGGACTACATTAACTCAGCAGACATTGTAGGTCGATAACCTATGGACTAAGGGAACGATATCTGTGTATGCGCATATATATATGCCTATATATCATGTATATCAAGGACAGAGAAAATGGTAGTGATTGATTTTGAAATTTAGGAGGTCATGTTCACCATAAAAGGGGGCTAGTTGGGGAGGGGTGGCTGGGCATGTCTCTGAGACTGCCCGAGTGTGGGTTTAGCATCCAGTTGGTTATTGCACCAGTAAATTGCCTTAGCACTGCTGTGTATATTCTAAGTACTATTGATGTTACTTCCCTCTCCCTTTGCTGTCCGAGTAAGCTGTCCTTATACTTACCTATGAAGTTTGCTTTGCCTGCCCATTCCTCTCCCATTCCCACTGGGGAGAGGGTTTTGGTGAAGGGGTGAACAAGCAGCTGCATGGTGCTTACCTGCCAGCTGGGGCTAAACCACAACACAACTTCTGGTATGTTCTGCTTTTTGTGGGAGAGGATCTTGCCTCGAGGGTTCTATGTGGTAAACAGCCTATTTCCAACTACTGATTGCAAGCTGCTCCTCAAGGAAAGACTTTTTTTTTCCCAAGACAAGTAGTGATGTAAATAAGGCAGCAAGAGGTCTCCTGCGCCACAGCTTTTTCAGACCAAAAACTGTGAAACGTCTTCCCAAGGTTGCATGTGGCTTTATGCTGGGCTACAAGGAAGGCTTCAATGCTCTGTTGGTAATTGGGCATAACACTGTATGTGGGTCAGTAAAGTAAATGGGGAAGCAGCCTCACTCTGTGAATGTGAGAGAAGTTACTGCAGGCAGTTCAGCAGCCTGGCCTTCTATAACTACCAAGTACTCATACCTAGATGAAGTATTTTTGTTCAGTGAAAAGGGAGAATGAAAAACTATCATAATGGTATTACGGAAATAGCCTTAAAATGTCCTTCTTCCAAAGTGTGACTTAGGTGTCAGTCAGTAAATATGTATATCAAAGTAAATATTTTTCCTCTCCTTTTAAACAATTAATATGACATTCACACAGATAACTGTTGCCCCTTCCATACATGTGTGACTACAACATTAGTCATAAGCTCTAGCACAAATCTCGTTAACCCTTAAAGCCTCCCCTGGGTTCCCATGTATTTACCTTTTTATTTCTTCAAGTCTTTTTTTGAATTTTCTTATTTCCAGCATCACACAGAATTCTATTATGAGATTTGTAACCAGGTTTTGAAGTTCAACATTCTTTTCTGGTTTGTGTTCTCTGGCTGTTTTGACCTCCACAGAGATTCAATGAAGCCTCTTGTATTACAACACGGTTTTGGCTTTAGTCTTAATGTTTTGATAATATTTAAATTTTTTAGTTCTTTATGAGCAAAGTTAATGACTTTTTAAAAAAAATAAAGGCAGCTTTTTTCCTATGATTAGCTTAAGAAACAGAAGCAAAGCAGCTTCTCTTCTTGATAGCGGCTGTAAGCAACCTGTTTACTTGCACTGCAACCCTTACTTGTTAAAGCACAGAATCATCTACACGTAAATAGTGGATTACATAAGCATAATATGAAACAAGTTGCAGGAATGTCAGAAAAACTGATGAGTAAGACGGAAAAAAATAATTTAACATGAAACTCGATTATTTCTTACTTCATATTTTCCCAAACTGTGCCCTAGTCATGAGGTGTGGTGAGAGGTTGCATTGTGCCACTGGTTTCGTGTGCCCGGTGTTCTAAAATAGTGTTATCACTGTTGATCTTTGTATCTTTTCCTGTTGTTTTATTAAACTATCCTTATCCCAACCCGTGGAGGTTTTTTTTTGGGGGGGAGGGTTTCCTTCCCCCACGGCTTCTCCATCCCGCCCCCCCTCTCTTAAAGAGACAGGTAACTTTTGTGGAACTCGGCTCTCAGCTGGGGTTAAACCACCACACTCACTCAGTGTTTTCTGGAGTGCTATGCCATGCCTCCACAGAACTTGCTTTTTAGGACCCCTAGATGATGTTACAGACTGGCATGGGACAATGGATATTTTTTTCAGCCTTCCAGTGGTTACTTCCTTTGTTTTGAGAACATGATGCTTGCCTTGGCAGGTTTGTGGTACTGTGATATAATCCGTCTGCCAGGCCTCACCATATCTATATTTAAGTCATTTTCCTCCACACCAAGCAAGGAGGCTTTGCCCTCTTGGTTTTGGTGATTGCAGCATGTTTCACATTCATCAATAACCTGCGCAATAGCGTCTATGGTCAAGTTTACCCTTGATCATGAACCCATGTATATGTTGCATGCCTGTTCTGATGGCCCGAGTTATCATGGGCACAGTGAGCTATAAATAATTCACCCTTACATGGCTAGTCCAAGTCCAGCTAAGCCACTTCAGTCCTAGCAGCCTGATCCACCTGCTTGCTGTTTGGATGTTCCTCAGTGGCTTGACTCTTGGCTATGTGGGCATCTATGTGATACACTTTCACAATGAGCCAGAAAACAGTATCTTGCAATGATTTAGCAGCCCAGATGGGTTTTCCTCTGTGTTGCCAATTGCTCTGTTTCCATTGCTGTAACCAAACCCAAGGGCCATTTGTGACCATCAGTGAGCCAGTACAGAGGTCGCATCAGCCACTTTTCTTGTTCAAGGATATCTAAAACTAGCTGGATGTCACTTCTGCAGACTGGCACAGGCCGCTTTCTTGTTTTCCTCAAAGTGCAAGCAGGCTGTGGCCTGTACTCTGCCACCAAATGGATTGAGTAAAAGGCATTAGCAATATGAAAAGCAGTGCACCACTTGGCTGCCATTGATTCCTGTTCATTAGGAATATCCAGCAGCACTTGCTGGCAGTGTGACTATATTCAGACCATGACAGTCTACCCACCGCCTCCAGTGTCCATTGGAATGCTGCATAGGCCATATGGGACTGTTAAAGGGTGAGTGGGTTCTGCTACTCACTCCCTGACTCTCCAGTTTAAAAATTGGTTTAAGGATGGGAATTGGAATTTAGGTGTGTCATGTAAAGGGCATAAGTCTGATGTGGAGCTGAGGGAAGCCCATTGAGTCAGAGGGTTCAGAAGTAACCCCATTGTTTTCTTAATTCCTCAGAGAGGAGTTAAGGTGTGGCTATGTCCAGCCTTAGTCCTAGCCTTAGTTAATACTTTGTGTCTAAAGGATTACGTATATATAACAACATATCAGAGTCAACATTTGCCTGTTACAGCCCCCAAAGGACCTTAACTGAAAGAGTTTTAGAATGTTGAAACTAACAGAAAGTTTATTAAAACAACAGATACAAAAAGTTTTGTATTGCTGTTGATAAATGGTCTTACTGCAATATTGCTAATATATGATTATAATGCTAGCAAAATACTATACTCAGGTAATCTCATCTAAAGTGTGAAGCTGTAATTGCTTACAGTTCTGTAAGCAATTGCTGTAATTGGGGTGGATGAGAAGGGGAACAACCTGTCAACTGCTTCCTCAGGGTTTTCAATTTCTTCTAGCCAGGGGTACCTTCCACAATACCCTTTATACCTTTATCTTACCTGTTTCTTCCCAGGGGTGATATTAAACATGATTTGGGTGAAGAGATGAGTACTATAGTCATGTATGTTTAGAATGTACTGCTTTTTGCTTATTAAGGGTTGTAAGGTACCAGAATTATGCCTTACCAATTGCCAGCAGAACGGATCCCCCCTCTCTTCTCCTCTCACCTTACCAAACCTCATTCCTAAGACACTATATCACCACTGGTCAGGCCCAGGCTTCCAAGAATCTAATGACTATTCAACAAGCCGCCCAGAAGAGAGACATCAGGAACCATTCACACATCAGGAGCCATTGTTCCACTATCAGGAGCACAAATCTGGAGCCATTCACACATTGGACATTCCGTCATCCACCCTGAAGTGCTTCCACAGGCCAGGTGGGAAGCATGTAGTGAGACAAAGGAGCGGTATCCCTACAAAAAGGGGTGCAACGAGAGAAATCTCTCTCTCTTTATCTTCATACTTCATCATGGAGGGACAACGAAGGGAGCGCTCCCCCATCCCATCGGACCCAGAGAATACTCTGCCATCAGACGGAATGCCGTAGCCTAGTGGTGGTAGATATAGCCTCCCCTCACCCCTCTTCCCTTTTTCCACTCTCTCTCTCTCTTTCTATCTCTCTTTTTCACCCCCGTTTTCTTTCTTCCCCCCTTTCCCTGCACACTTCTTTCCAAATAAAACAACCTTCACCTTGACTCCGTTTCGAGTCTCAATCCTGTTCTCCAAGAATTTAATTAAGAACTTATCACGATAAAACACCCAGTGATTGGACATCACTCAGGGGTTAAGCCCAGCCGCCCCCAGCCACCCAGAGCGATCTGAGGTTCGGCTGGAACGCAAGGGGGTTTAGCCTCTGCCAAACTAAAGTCTTGTCTAGGCTGTGGATAGTGACAAGGGTGTCAACTTTAATATGTATTTTGCAGTTAATGAAGCAAAAGTGGCTCTGATTTGCCAGGCCATTTGATCCAAAATGTCCAATGAACCTATTTGTCTATTTCCTCCACCTGGCTAGTGGGTTGGCCCCTCTAATCTGCTCATTGTTTTCTCACTCACTTGTAAAAAAGACTTAAAGGTCCCTTCAAGAGTACCATCAGTATGATCAGGCCTTTCATTCAGTCTGGGGAACTACCATTGGAAACTGGAGCTACATTTATTCCTGGAAGAGTCCTTTTTTATTAATGTTTTGCCATGTATCTCATGTACTTGTGCCCATAGGGTTAGGTAAGTTTTTGATTCTGCTTCATCATATCCTCTCTGTGTTTGCACAAGTAGAACCACAGGGTTCCTCATGGTGTATAGCCACTATAACATCTTTCATGAACTGAGAAACACTTACTTCTAATGGCAAAAATACTGGTCTGTACAGGTGGGGAGTAAGAAGTCCTCTTTGAGTTGCCAGACCTTCCAGGACAGTTTCTCAACATCTGAGACAAGGGAGAAAGAGGAGCTTTCTTCATATTGCCAGATTCAGCTAGGTGCCTCTTCTCTTTTTCAGCCCATTACTGCCAGAGAGTTGGCATATGATGGCAGAATACAGCAGATACATGAATAAAGGAATAAAATACAGGAATAAAGACTGACAGAATAAGGAAAGCTACTGAATTCTGCATCTTTTCAGTGAAGATTCACCGCTATTTTAGTATTCCCTTGTTATGTGGAGCCTGGATTTGTTAAACCCTGGGACAAGCTGCTACAAATGTAGTCCTTTGTGAGACTGAATAGAGATAGGTGGAGATCGAAGCATAAAGGCACCCATACTGGTACATTTTTCAGTATTTAGTTATAGCATGTTCTATATTATTTGCTGTGAAGATAGTTGAGTTTGGGGATTTTGAAAGGATGAATGAAAGGAAAAAAGGTTGAAAAAAAGTTCAAAATAGAATTGGAGAGGAAAGAGATGGAATCAGCTGAATCTAGGCTTTTTAGGGTGATGTTCCTACTCAGGATTACTTTTAGTATAAAACGAGAAAAATATGATAGCCTACCTTAGAAACAAATACAAGTGCCCCTCCCCTGCCACCCAGGCACATTATACTTATGTAATTAATAACTTGCAGTATTAATGATCTAGTAATACCAACTATCATGATGCAAAAATCTGATACTTTTTCAATCTTTCTTGTAAAACATAGCTTGATTGCCTAAGTATTCAGTAAGGTCACTATCATTAGAACTGTATTACATTTTTCAACAGACAGATTCATTCTTAGGTTTAATCATAAAATTATTTCAGTGAGTATTTTGTTCATTTGTTGTATACTTCTAATCATTATCTATCTTATTCAGAGTAGAACTGGAGACATTTGGAAAAAAATTCACTTATTCTCTAATAAAACAAATGCCAGATGAGACTGAGACAGACCAGGGAATAAGGCAGTAAGTCTGCTATAAGTATTCATTCCTTACCACATTTTGTATGGACCTTGGTGTCAGCAATAGGTGACAAAATTCACATATGTATAACTTTTTTTTTTTTTTTCCTCTGGGGGTTGTTTTCTTTCTAAATTTAAGAAATAATACTTTGGTGAGAATTTTGTGCTTTGGTAGTATAATGTATTAAGATGAAAGGACTTAAACAATCACATTTAGACATTAACTGTATTAAACTAGAGTGACATGAAGTTCTTATAACACAGAATCACATTTTGCAATATTATTCATAAAAGAATCAAGCTCAATTGTTGAATTGGATACTAGTTTTACTTTCGTATTCCAGTGGGAATTCTGTTTCTCGAGTATGCTGCTGTGATGACTGCAAACATTTATATAATACCCAGGCTTATTAATACTCATGTTATATCCATTTGTTCCATTGCCAACATTATCTTTTAGTTTATACAGTCTGGCAAGATCTACTAGGAGAGAGTAATGAGCCTTCAGTATCTAAATCTTTATTTCCTCTTCTTGAATCAATACATAGTTTAGCCTGTTTTGTATTTGCAGGTAATATAATTCCTCCACCACTACCTTTCACATGAACAATTTATGATAATTTTTTACTGTTGAACCTGTGAATTAATCTGTTGATTCATAAAGAATTATGATATGGAATTAAATCTAGCCCTTTGAGATGGAATGCACTAGTGTCTTGCAGTTTGGCTCACCTTGCTGATATATTATATCTCTTTAGAAGCATTGCACTTGTCTTACTGTTCAATTTTACTGTCATTATTGAAAATTAACCAAAATATTCATTTTGTTTTCTTAGGTAACTTTAAATATCTGTATTTAAGAAACAGTCATGTCTGTCCCCCCATTTTTATTCCCATCTTCATTCTTATACTCGAAGATCAACTAGAAGATTAATTCTACTTAAGTTTTAGTTTTACTTCTTGTAAATCTCTCTTTAAAACAAAACTTGAATTTTAGCTTGCTTTCTATCGCTTCTCTTACATGGCCTGTTTATTCTTAACATCTTCTGTGAGATGTTAATTTTGACAGTGTCCAGACAGCTGAGCCATTCATTATAAAAGTTTTTTCCCTTTGCTTGCACTACATTTTCTACTCAGTGTTTTGAGATCCTCTAAGTCCAGCTAAATTAATTAATTGATTAGAAAAGTTAGCTTATTAGTTTGTTAAAACAAATCCTTTTGAAATAAAGCACTACTAAACACCAGCTGAGCTACCTGGCAGCCAAGTCTTGTGGCTTTTTTTTTTTGTTTTCTTTTGTTTTTAAATAGGTTGGAGGCAGCAGCACTGAGGTACTGACAGGCTGATTCCCGTCCTTATCTCTGTCATCAGAGTGGTTCCAAAAAATGTTTATCATTACTGTGATAGGCACTTTATATAAAAATATAAATATAAAATAAATATAAGTATAAACATAAACATAAATATATGTTTAAAAACCAAACCCAACAACATATGTGTGTATATATATATATATATATATATATATATATATATAAAACCCCCCAAAACAAACCAATAACAAACCCCCCCAAACCACGTTAATTACTTTTGGATTTGTTTGTTTGTTTGTTTGTTTGCAATTGATCTAGCTCTAGCTCTTCAATTTAAATTAAATCAATTCAAGGACTAAAGTTGTTTTCTACAAGAAGCCATTTGTGACTATCCAAAGAAAAAAAAAACAAACGATGTATCTGAGAAATCTTTAAATAGTGGTAAAAAGAGAATCACATCTTTTTAATTTAGGGAATGTTAAACAAATAAATTTTCCATCTTTTGTAACAAAAATTTCCTGAAGTTTACAGTAATAAGTAATGTTTTCTTTCTGAGCAACATGTTCTCTCAAGTAATAAAAGAATTCTAGTTGTCTTGATTATGTTACACAGATCTCTTCTTAATTCCACATTTGACACATACGTTTATTGTTAACTCCCAGCTGTATGCAGCAGACTGTTTATTACATTCTTTCCTGAAATCTTTTCAGCACAAATAAATTACACTCATTTTAAATTTCTCTTATACTTTCTTGTTTCTTTAAAGTGTAATACACATTCCCATATACTAGCAGAGTATGAATATTAATGATTTGATAATATGCTCTGAACATTGTGCATAGTTTTATTTCTCTTCTGAACTTTTATGTATGATATTGTTTAAACATATTTTCAGATTAACAATAATGTTGTAATTTTTCCAGTTTTATAAGACTCAGTATAAACAGTGATTCTGATCTGGTTTATATTTCAATACTTACAGATTTCTAGGGAAGGACACTTTTTGTCAAAGTAAGATCATTTCTGCCTCTTTTCCCACTATAAATATTAGTTGATTCCCAAGGAAAACAAATCCTGCAATTTGCGTGGCTATTTCCTGCCTCTAAATTGTACTTTTCTACATTTTCCTTTTCATTATTTTCCGAACTGACTATTGCTTTTATTCACATAAGTAAGATGACACTGGCTTGTGAACTAAGACAAATACAAGTGTTAAGATTTATTATTTTTATTGAAGTTTGTAGGTATACATGTATAAATTGCAAAACACATTGCTCTAAATTTTGAGTAGCTGTTGTGAAGTTCTTCGATGACATCTATACATTTCAGAATTTAGGACTCCTTTTTCTGGTTGCCTCTTCTTTAGATCAGAATGTGAAGGTTTTGTTGTATGATATACTCATGATTAGAAAAGGATCAGCAAAGCATTCATGTTTAGCCTTGAAAACATATGAGTATAACTACTAAAGTCAGCATGAATGTTCAGAGGTTTAAAATTAAGTAAAAATGAACGTATCTTCCAGAACTGGGCTATACAGTCTGTAAAAGTACTGTATATTTTCTAACTTAATTAAAGAAAACACTCTACTGTCTTTTTCAGTTCAGAGGCAATGAAAATAGAAACTCAACACGCATGCAACCACAAATTAATATCATTCAGGGTTAAAAATATCCATTTTTTCCAACTGGTGTGTGTGTGTGTGTGTGTGTGAAAGTCTCTGGAATCCATGTGCTAGAAAACCCTACTTAATACTTATGTTTTATATTTCTGAAAGGAAGTCACTTGGAACAAAAAATTCCACTGTGTCTCAGTAATTCTCTTGTCAGAGTGTGTGATGAAATATATTGGTCTTCAGAATTCTGTTTTGGCCTATATGTTTTGTATATAAAGTGATAGAAGAAAATGGCATAGGTTTCAATAACTTCGAAAATTAATCTTACACTGTCTGAACAAACTGTCAGTCTGATAGGCATTGAATAAGCATGTTTACTTGTGATTTTACACAGAAAAAGGTATCATTTTAAAGGAAAATGAGGATGCATGAGTCATGAAAATGATTATTACTGTTCAAACACTGTCATAGGAATGGCTCATCAAGCTGGCCAGTTATTTTCTACCTTCCATATTGAAGAAAGGATGTGATTTTCTATTTTGAACAGTAAAGACTACATCATACATAGAGAAGTGTCATGGCCAGGAAATCAATCAAGACATTTAGACTAATCTTACTATTTTGAAGTAAGTATAAATACAGGTTGTTTTCTTGCATGACTAAAAGACATTGCCTGCTTCATAACGGTATCCAAAGGTAGAACTAATGATTTCAAAATTACTATGCTGTACTCTTTCCAGTGTCATATACATGGGACTTTTTTGCTATACAACCTAATAAAGTGCACAAACCACACAGTCACTGTGTGCTAGTATAATGAAATTAGCACATGAAGTTAAAAGGCATTGTGGGTTGAGGTTTTCTTTCTTTTTCTCCAGGCTGATTACATATAACCAATTGTAAGATCCTGAAGAAAAGTTTAAAAATGTGTAAAAGATAATTGAGCTTTTAATTGTAGTGGCAACACCTAGATTATAATTAAATTACGGGTTTATTCCTATGCTAGCTGAGATATAGTTTAAAAGTAGAACTATAACCGAAGCTTTCTGTAGAAACTGATGCAGAAGGGCTTCTCTGTTTGGAATATGTAGAGACAAAAGTAATAAACTATTTTTTTGTGTTTCTCTTTCAATTTAATTATCAGCCACTGGAATAATCTGGGGACTGCTTTAAAAAGTATTCTAGTGTCTATAGTTCAGGTATTCTATTTTAAAAATTGAATCCAAGCCCACTGTTAAGACACTAGATATTCTACAGTAGATAGTATGGTCTTTGGAACATCTCATGTAAAAGTAATAAATTCATAAGATGCAGAAAAAAAATCACATAAAAGGTCATAGCATAATTTCTTTCCCCTTAAATATTTTTCTTAACATTTTAGAAAAGTCTTGTATACCTTCCTTAATATTTAAGGCATTTTGGCCAAAGAATTAGCATAGTATAATCTTTTGTTTGTTTTTTTGATTGATTTTTGGTTGGTTGGTTGGTTGGTTTGGTTTGGTTTTTTTTATTGCTGCAATGGAGTCATGATTGTTTTGGGATTTTTGTTTTGTTATGTTTTGTTTTTAAAAGTAAAACCGAGATGGTTAGGATACTTTTTTCTCCCTCTTTTGTTATATTATTTTTTCCTATGTCTTGAAAACTCAAAATCTAATCCTAAAAACTTTAGTGTTTAAACACAATTTAGTTACTTGAAAATAAATAAACAAGCAAATAAATAAATAAGATTGTTGCCTTTTAATTTCTTACTGAAATTTTTTCATTTCTTACTTAAATGTGTTTTTTCTCCGAATAATATGTCATTAACTTCATTCACAGAATGATTGCAGTCACTAAGGTATTTTTGCTATATCATATTGTGAATTCATAAAAATATCTTTATGAGCTTGATAACATTAATTAAATAAAATACTAAGCACTAGACCTACTAGACTTATTTTTATCTAATGCTTTACTGAAGGCACAGGAAAAACACTAATTATTTTCCCCAAAGGATGTAGGGTAGAAGTGTATTTTGACTTTTTCCAGGTGCTCACAGGTGGTTAGTAGCCCTCTGAAACAAAATGTCTCCCACTGTACCACCCTGTGTGTTTTTATTTTGTACTGTGCCTGCCATGGGGTACAGTTAAGAGCTACATGTCAGGTTTTGGAATGTTGCCCTGTGCCCCACAATGTAGCATGTCTGTGTATGTGCATGCACACACATGGACACAAACGCATATTTTGACCTCTAAAAAATTTCTATCATTAACCTCAGTCGGTAGTAACATTTTTGTCTCTAAATGCAGGCTAAGACACTATTCTACTAGGCAACTAACTCATATAGTTGTATTTTTAGGATACTTCTGTGTGTAAGTGTACCACAATAAAGAAAACATTTTGATGCACAGAAAGGATGAAATTGAATCCACAAGTTAAAAGTTAATGCACAAGTTGAAACATTTAGCAGTGGTGTTAATTCTCACTTTAGTGTCTCAAAGGGAAAAAAAAAGACGTTTTAGAAATACTGTTTGATTATTTAAAAATAAAAAACACTCAGAAGAAGAAAAGAAAATCCACTAATGTTTCTGGAAACTTTATTGAAACATCAAAATTAAAGTATGGATTCTTTTTAAAAATCAAATATTATTGGCATTAGTCAAAACTATGTGCTAGGCCTATCATTCAATAAAATAAATGTGTAAATGTAAATAAACCAACCAGCTTATTAAGAGTAAAGTCCACTGGACACCTCTAAACAAACACAAATCCGTATTACAAAATAAAAGTACGCTATTTAGTTCTCATTTAAGCTTTATGCTCAGAGTTAAAACGCTTCTTACAAATTACAATGAACTATTTTTATTTCCATAAATGCAAGGAATCATAGATGTTTTATTGGTTGGAAACCAATTTGCGAACCTTTAAGATCATCAGATCCAACTCTTAACCAAGCACTGCAAAGTCCAACAAGTATACTGTGTCCCTAAGTGGCACATCTCTGTCTTTTAAATACCTCCAGTTACATATCAAAGATGGGAGAGGGACCCTGCCTCCAGCTAGGTGGAGGGAAGAGACAAATGTTTTTATTTTACTGTGTGGATCCAATGGCCTGGCACATCAGACCCACAAGAGTACAATGCTCTAGTGAACATTGGTGCACAGTGTACCATAATGCCAAAAAACCATGAAGGGTCAGACTCTTCTGTGTTTCTGGAATGACAGAAGGATCCCAACAACTGTGTTGTAGTTTTGCATGGCTTAGTTCTGGTGGAGAAGGTGGGGGCTGCAGGGGTGGCTTCTGCACGAAGCAGACCGAAACTCTGCAGGCCCAAGAGAGTAAACACCATCTGGCTCAAGGCTGGAGTCATTGCTGACCATCAGCTGACCATCAGCAATGGTCATGGCACCTCTGGGAATCAAATTTAAGAGAAAAAAATCCCCACAAACAGCCACTTTTCCACCAGAGAAGGGAGTGAGGAGATGGAAGAAACTGTGCAGGGACCAAGGCCAGTGAAAGCAGTGGGGAGGAGGCATCACAGGTGCTGGAGAGAAAGTCCCATGGAGAAACCCATGGTGGAGCATGTGACTCCTTGCAGCCCATGGAAATGCACAGACTCCCACCAGCAGCCTGTGGAGAGGCCCCACACTGGAGCAGGTGGAGACATACAGAAAACACTGTGAACTGCGTTGGAGCAAGCCCCTAACAGCACTTGCAGCCTGTGGAGAGAGAGAGAGAGAAAGATGAGCATCGAAAGAGAGATCTGCACCGGAGCAGGTTTGCTGGCGGGGGGAAAGCTTGTGACTCCATGGAGGACCAGCCTGGAGCAGTCCGGGCCTGAGAGACCGAGAGACATTATATGATATATGATTGCACGCCATAGAAGTGACCCATGCTGAGGTAGCTGGTGAAGAGCTGAAGCCCTGTGGGAAAGGACTCGCGTTGGAGACATTCATGGAGGACTGTCTCCCATAGGTGGGACACCATGGTGCAGCAGGGGAAGGGTGTGAGGAATGCCTCCCCCAACTAAGAAGGAAAACAACTCATGAGCAACTGACTGAAACCCCCATTCCCTGCCCCTCCCTGTGCCACAGTGCGGGGGAAGAAGGGAGCAAAATCATGACTAAAGTGAAATCTGCTAAGAAGGGAGGAGTGGGGGGGAGGTGCTTTTAGATACCATTATCCGACTCTGCTTTCTCTGTGTGTACAGTGTAATGTACTAAATTAGATTAAATTAAATTAATTTTCTTTTCCTTGATTCTGTGTTGAGTCTCTTTTGTCTCTGATGCTAATTGTGGAATGATGTCTCCCTGTCCTTATCTCAACTCCTTAAGCTTCTCAATAGATCTTTTCTCCCCTGTCCAGCTAAAAAGGGAGTGGTAGAGTGACTTTGGTGGGTGTCTGGCCTCCAGTTATGGCCAACCCACCACACTCTGACAGAAGCTGAAATGAGTCTAACTGGGAATGATGGAAAAACACCCCATTGTGACTAGCCCAGAGGATCCATGCATCCTTGGCATAGACTTTCTCTGGAGGGGGTATGTGAAATATCCAAAATGCTACCAGTGAGCTTTCTGACAGTGTCCTGGTTTCAGTAGGTATAAAATCAATTTTCTTTCTAGCACCTAGTGTAGTGCTGTTCTTGGCATTTTAGATGAGTATAATATTGATAACACACTGATGTTTTTAGTGGTTGCCAAACAGTCAAGGACTTTTCTGCTTTCTTACTGCCCTATTTACAAGAAGACAAGAGGCATCCAAGAAGCTGGGAAGGGACCAGACGAGATGTCAGGACAGGCGACCCAAACTGGCCACAGGGTGTGGTGGTTTAACCTCAGTTACCACTCAGTTTAACCACAAAGTTACCTGTCCCTTTAAGAGAGGGGGGGTGCGAGTGGAAAAGCCACAGGGGAAGGAAAAAAAAAGCAAAACCCCGCAGGTTGGGATAACGATAGTTTACTAAAACAGTGTAAAAGGATACAAAGAACAACGAACAGCATTAACACTACTTTTAGAACATAGGGCACACGAAACCAGTGACATACAATGCAACCTCTCACCACACTACGCAATCTAGGCCATGCCCGACCCGCCGACCGCCGAGAGGCCGCTTGCTGCTGAGAGCCCAGAGCTACCCCTGCCGGACTGCACCTTCCTCAAGCCCCCATTTTGGTGCACTTTTTCTCCTCCTTTATACAGAACTTGACGTAGTTGGTATGGAATATTCTCATTGGCCAAAACATGGCTCACTGCTTAGCCGAAACCAGGACACAAGGATATTCCATACAATGCAATGTCATGTTCCTTTTCAGATAAATTGTGCTATTCATGAACTGTTTTGTGTATATACTGTCAATACATATTATTATTCAATTTTTTTCTGTCCTTATAAACTTTTTATCTGGATCCATGATTTCTCTTACATTCACTCTTCTGATTTGCTGCCCTCCTCTTGCTAAGGGGGCGTGAGTAAGTGACTGGGTGATATTTAATTGTAGTTCATAAGCAAACCACTATGGGTAGTGTCTCCACAACTAACCTCAGTAGTCAATTCCAGGGTTTCACACTCCCTTCAGTAAATACTCACCAATCTAAGCCTCCCTTGAAACAGCTTGGAGTTGTTTCCTTTTGTTCTATCACTTTTTACATGAGATAAGACACCAACACCCACCTTCTTCAAGGTCCTTTCAGGTAATCGTAGAGACCAGTAAGGCTTCCCCTCAGTCTCCTTCTCTCCAAACTAAGCAACTCCAGTTGCTCCTCACAAGACTAGACCATTTGCCAACTTTTTTGCTCTTCTTTGGGCATGCTCCAACACCTCAGTGTCTTTCTCGTAGTTAAAGGCCCAAAACTGAACATGGTACTTGAGGTGCCACCTCAGCTGGAGCAACATCCAAAGAGTTGTCCAAATTTAACTTGTGGAAGCCCATTCTGAGACTTCCTTCAAGACCATTCTGGAATATATCCAGCTGGTATGTTCTGTAGTTGAGCTTTGAGGACACCGTCAGTTTCAGACCATTTCTCTAGGCTATGTACCACATAAATGGACCTAGAGATACTGTTGCTTGTTCAGTGGCTTACTGTCATGTTATAGGTTGCCAGTCCTGTCCAAACACTACATATTAATGACGTTCACTATAACATTGAGAGAGGGAATGTGTAGACCAACCAGGGGGAGCAAATTTAAATTATGTCCTACATTTCTAATTCTTTATTCTTCCTCCTATTCCTATATCTGCTTTCTCTAGTCTTTAAATTCTTCTCTAAATCATATACCAAAAGAGATAACTAAATATGGTTATATCAGATTTCATTTTATCTGAGTGAACCCAAGTCCCAAGCAAGTAACTGCATGAAAGATATTCATTAAAATTGTGGACATCGCTCTTGAGGCCGTTATGCTCTGGCAACCTACTTCGATGATAAAACAAGAATTTCTGGTTGCTATTCATGATCATTTCAGTAACTACACTACTTTTAATTCAGTGTACAAGCATCCACATATACATCACCATACATAGACATGAAAATAGAAATATATATGTATATATAAGTACTTTATATACAACAATTCATCAAACTGTTCTTTTTACTCTTAAGATTTAACCCGTACACACTCTACTAAGCAAGATATTAAGTGACAGTAATGTTTATGGAATAATTCATTCATTTATTTATTATTTGAAAATTCATTAAAAGATAATAAAATGCTGATCCCAGATCATGGAACTGAGATACTGAGGTGAAATGATAATTTCCTCAGTATCATTTACTAGGACTCTAAGTGGCTAAAAAGAAGATGCAATTCCTTCATTAGCAAAATATTTTTGAAATGTATAGAGAGAGTTTTATTGTTGTAGATCCCTGCCCTTGACTGAAATAAGGTTTTTTACATTTCTGATAATTTTAATTTTGTTTTCAATCTAGTAAAAAATCAAAACAAAACAACCACAAACCAACCAACCAACCAACCAAAAAAAACCCCAACCAACCAAAAAGAAATCCTAAACCCGTCTGTGGCTATGGAAGGATTATTTACCTGTTACATCCACCAGTCTTATTAAAATTTATCTTTCTCATTTCTTCAGACTAGAGTCATGAACCTTCTATCTTAGTTAAGCAAATAAATGTTTGCTTCATAGTGGTGTAAGATTAATACATCATAGTGGCATATACATGTCTTTTATTAGAAGACTTAGAAAGAAAGCCGTCATTAACAAAGAAAATAAGAATTCAATACAGATTTATTTCATTATCTGCATTGCATTCTATTGTATGTCTTTTCTAAAATGGCTTTTGTTAAAGCAGATTCTTCTCTAAAGAGCGTTTCAAAACTGCTATGTTGCCATTGCGTTAGGACAGAAAAAAATCCATAGAGATAGGAAACATTTTCAGATTCAGGGTTAAGACATTTATCTTACATATATATAAAGTCTCCCATCTCCATGGATACCAAAATCTCCTGCTAAGACCAGAATTTATCTGTGGAGAGCAACAGCATGGTCTAATTGCTTATATCTTTATCTTCCCTGAATAGCCCCTTTTGCCAAAGCAATTGCCTTGCCAATAATGAGGCTGCTTGTGTAATAAATTGTTTCTCTGTATGAAGAAAACATTAGAATATTGCTGAATATAACTAAGCACATTATCCATCAGAAATTGCACAGGAACTTAGACAAGTATGATGTTAACATTACAACTGGAATCTAGAAACAATGCTAAAACCTGCCACTGATTTTATAGTGAATTCCAAAACATCTTGATGATTAAATGTGTCCTTGAAGACTGCATGTTTTGTATAGGCATTCATTTACATATGAATATTCTTTTCAAAGAGGCCATCTGTGTAGAAACTCTCTTACGTATATCAGTCATATAAAAACAAGTTATTTGTATATGTACATGCAGCATTGTCATCTTTGAAAATACAATGAAATAAATACATAGTTTAAAAGGCTGTGGATTTTTTTCTTTGCTCTATCACTGACTCTATCAAGTTCCATTTGATAGACAGACCTCTATAATCATAAAAATCTATATATTATCAACCTGCAGCAAATAATATAGCACACAATAATTAGAATTCATTTTCTTGATGAAGTTGACCAATATATTTTGTTGACTGGGATTGTTTCAAGATCATTCATCTGCTTTAACTGAAGGACTTTTTATGAGAAAACTTTTTATAGTGGCTGTTTCATGGAAATGAATGGAAAATCATGGCTGGTATTCATTAAATAATTGCAAACTCATTCTTTCAAAAGTTTGCTGTGGACTTCTAATATTTTTTCCTGAAGAAGGAGGGATTCTAAGACAACAAATTAATAAACACATGCAGTATTGCTTTTAAGACTGTTCAGTTTTTTTGGCAGACATCAACAAAGAGAAAGAAAAAAAATCTTTTAAAAGCAGTGTTTTAGTTCATGTTACTGTATCAAGTTGGTAAATTGTGCACTCTTAGTAGAAACATTATACCACATACATTAATACATGCAAACTCTCTTATGATGCTCAAGATTAGAGAGCTGGATATTGATGAGTGTCACCAGGTAATGAAAAGCTTAGCTCTTGCATGGAATTTGTCCCACATTTCATTATTTCATCTAGTTATGAATAATTTTACATAAAAATGCATGTAATCCACCAGCTTCCTTTCAGCAAGAATTTATTCCATGAAGTATTGGGCTACCAATTCAACTGGGGCAAAAGCCATTAGATTCAGATTGTGGTCCAGAAAACATACCAATACGTTTTGCTAGTTCTGTGTGCTTGAATTAAGCCTTCTTCCTCTGGGAAGCCTATTTTCACCAAAAAATGAAAGTCTGTACATAATTTCTGGGTGTCTCTTAAACACCAGGAGACCAAGGGTTTAGGATGCAGTTTACTTTCAAATTCTCCAAGGGGTGGGTTACTATTTATTTAGATTTAGTATCTACAAAGATCATACAGATTTAACAGGGAGATACAGTTTGAAAGGTTCAGGCTGAAGTTAGATGTGTAGTTTCCAGAATCCCTTATTGATTCTGCATTTATACTCTTTAATTAAAGGATATTGGCTATTCAGTTCAGGTTTTTGTCCACTATGATATAATTATTCCATACAAGTGCTTTGTCCTTCATAGACTTCCCTCCAAATAACTGAAAGTAAATGTATTTTTTCTTTGCAGTTAACCTTTAAAATTATTTTAAGTTAATATTACCAAATTCTTATTGAATATGCTTATCTGCTAAAAGGAACAACTGTTTACTCAAGTAAAAGCAATAATTCTAATATTTTAATAAAAAAATTTAAAATTTAGTCCATTTAAAATAAAATATTAGTGTTAGAAGTCCAGCACACTACAGTATACTTTGCAGGGTATAGTATAAACATTAGTACTTCATAGTTCCCTCATTTCTGACAGAAAGTGACCAGGTCTAGGAATGATTCATCACTTATCTGGAAGTTGCAATTTGCTTTTATAAATCTTGAAGAATGTATTTCCACATTCACTGTAAAGCACCTGGACATTCAGGAAAAAGGACAGGATCAATATCACATTCCTAACTTATTTGTTAACCATGTAGTTTAATCACGTTTGTACTTATGTCATGGCTTCTCTTATAAGCATGACCTTTACTCTTGGGACTGTTAGGAAAGGTTGACTGCAAATAGAGCTGAGAACCATTATATTGAAACAAGTAATAAAAATATAGGTTAGTGACAGTGCTTTTGCAGATACTAGTGATTGGAAAATGTCAATACTGTTTAAAATGTAGATATAAGTTACAGCATGTTTTAAAAATTTGGAAGGAAATTTTTCCTTAAAGTTCAAGAAATCCAACTTTTGTTTTCTGACAAAAAAATCTTATAATAGATTATAAAATGTCAATTTAAAGCTCACACAGTAAGTTTAAAAAGAGAAGGCAAACAGACTAGTTATAAATTATATATCTATGTAGCACATTGCTTCAGCAGCACCTACCTTTTTGAACACTAAATTTGTAAAACAACTTTCCATTGCTAAATATACATAGCTATAAAATATCTTTAAAACAAAATATTTTGAAATTCCAGTTTATATATTTACCCATGAAATATTCCATTGGCTTATAGACAAAAGTAACCCCAGAATAGTATTTCATAGAAAACAAAGTTTGCACTTTCTCTTACCTTTTTTTGTTTCTTTGTTTTGTTTTACTTTCAAAGTTAAGAACAAAGTCTGTTCCTATAGTCTAAATGAGTTTTCAAAGCCCTGCTGATAGTGTTCATTTACAGAAATGGTGATCAGCAATTAGCTGCATAATTGAGTTCCTATTTTCCATCACTCATCACTGGGAATATTGAGAGATGCTGCATGAAGCAGGTAGAAGAGTTAATGAGGTCCAGTAGCTATTTTTCTTTTGGAGAACCACTTTTATTTTTTACAAAGAGTTCACTGCAGTCAGAATCATATACAGAAGATTAACTTCACACTGTATTTGAATCAACATGATCTATTTGATATTTTTTAATGCTGTTTAATCTAAGTGAAAATACATTTAATAATTACAGGTAACATGGAGATATTTTATACATCACTTTTAGGTTAATTCAAAACAAAATAATACATACATACAAAATGTCAGTTTATGTCATTAAGTCATTACTGTAAACAATAAATGTAAGCAAACTTTGGTTTGGTTTTGGGGTTTTTTTGTGGGGTTTTTTTACAGGTAAATACTGATGTTTTCATATTACCGGGTTTCCTATTTCATAAAAAATATTTTATTGCAGAGGTACTTCTTTTGGGTCTTTATATAATCTGCTGAAAAATGAAACTTCTGGCTTCAGTAGGAAAAGCTGATGTAGCATAATTGTCTGCAAATGGGGGAAAGAAAAGGCAAATTGTCACTTGCTAGCAACATAATCCATACTAAGTGATACAAATATGATGGATTTGGGGTAATATTTTGAAGCTAGTATTTTCATCCTTGTTTAAATCCATTTCAAACAGCATCTTGTCAGAAAACCAAAGTATATTTTAGGTGATCATATTTACCCCTTGCCTTCAGAACAATTGCAGAATATAGTATTTTCCAGAAATGAATGAACTTGCTTAAAACATGGGTAAACTATGTAGACACTTTCCCCAGTAGTTTTGGAGATCAGATCATGTCTCTTATATTTTTCAGACTATAATCCTCGATCCTTACTGTACATACGACTCCCAGGCTAAATGTATTAATGCTTAGATCATATTGTATTTTTCTGCTGCTAGCACTGTCTTTAATTATAGTCTAGTATTAATAGTACTGTATATAATTAGGTTGTCCTTTGGCAAATACATTTTGTATTCTATGGTTTTTTCCCCATTCACCTCAGGTTTCATTTTACTTCCATGTCTTTATTTATTCCTTCAAAATATCATTTAGTGCTTTTCCTAGCTGTTTGAGGTTTCTGTGTTATCCAATTCTTAAATCTATTGAATTATTAAATTACAAAGTCCATTACAATTTTGGGACCTTTTGTGAAGTCTCTTTAAAATTCTGTGTATCTGAATCTGCGGGCAGTTATATGAAAATTTTATGTGTTTATGCAGTCTTTCACTGTCATGCATAAATCCTTGATTCAGAAAATCAAAAGAAATCTTGTCAGTGTTGCCATTCAGACAAAGTATTGTCAAAGGCTTGTTTGTGTACATTTTGCCATAATGCCAGAAAGATCTGATGAACAGATTTCCATCCCTGTATTAAGAGTGTCTTACACTAGCTGTCTATGCTTCTTCAGAACATAATGTATTAGAAGAGATTTTTCTCTAATTTGTAAGCTGATTGGAAATTCTGACTGAACATATATGAAAAAGGATCTCAGGAGTGCATTTTGTCAAGTTATAATAACTAGCATAAAGCATACCTGAGAATAAATCTTCACCTCCGGGTTGCAAGCTACAATTGTTCAAAATAGTTGTGTGCTCTGAACAAGATGAGTTTACTTTGATAGAATGTAAATGATTAATTTCTTTCTTTTATATGAATATTCTTTCAAAAGTTCTTAGGGACCGTTTGTAAAGCTTGGGAAATATTTGAGAAGTTTGTTCTAAATATCCATGGAATAATACATGGGTGTAATGGGAATACATATTTAAATGCAAAGTAATGTCATCTCTTCATCACCCTCACTTCAATTCAGAGACACAGTGAGGTGAATCACAGAATCACAGAATTGTAAGGGTTGGAAGGGACCTCAAGAGATCATCAGGTCCAACCCCCTGCCAAAGCAGGCTCCCTAGCTCATATTACACAGATAGGCATCCAGACGGGTCTTGAATATCTCCAGATATGGAGACTCCACAACCTCCCTGGGCAGCCTATTCCAGTGCTCTGCTCACCCTCACTGTGAAAATGTTCCTCCAAATGTTGGTGCGGAACTTCCTGTGTTCTAACTTGCAGCCATTGCCCCTTGTCCTGTCTCCGCTAACCACTGAAAAGGGGCTGGCTAACTTGCCCTGCATCCCATACTTAAGATAATTGTAAACACCAATTAGGTCTCCCCTTAATCTTCTTTTCTCTAGACTGAACAGTTCCAGCTTATTCAACCTCTCCTCACAGGGGAGATGCTCCAGGCCCTTAATCATCTTTGTAGCCCTTCTCTGGACTCTCTCAAGGAGATCCCTGTCCTTTTTACACCAGGGAGCCCAGAACTGGACACAATACTCCAGGTGGGGCCTGACCAGGGCAGAGTAGAAGGGGAGGATCACCTCCTTGGACCTGCTGGCCACACTCCTCCTGATGCATCCCAGGATCCCATTGGCTGTCTTAGCCACCAGGGCACACTGCTGGCTCATAGCCAACCTGTCATCCACTAGGACCCCCAGGTCCTTCTCCATCGTGCCCTTCTCCAGTAGGACATCCCCCAGCCTGTACTGAAATGAACGGTTGTTCGTTCCCAGATGCAAGACTCTACACTTGCTTTTGTTGCACTTCATTTGGTTTCTCCCTGCCCAGCTTTCCAGCCTGCCCAGGTCTCGCTGGATGGCAGCACAGTGTTCCTGCGTGTCAGCTGCTCCTCCCAACTTTGTATCATCAGTGTACTTGCTGAGGGTGGATGCTATTCCCTCATCAAGGTCATCAATGAAGATATTGAACAGGACGGGATCCAACACTGAGCCCCGGGGAGCACCGCTAGTCACAGACGTCCAGTTCAACTCTGCTGCACTGATCACAACCCTCTGGGCTCGGTCCGACAGCCAATTCTAAACCCACCTTACTGTTCACTCATCTTTTCCATGCTCTCTCAGCTTTGTTATCAGGATGTTACGGGAGACAGTATCGAAAGCCTTGATGAAGCCAAGGAAGAGGACATCTACTGTTCTCCCTCCATCTACCCAATCGGTGATGAGATCATAGAAGCCTATGAGATTGGTTGAGCATGATGTCCCCTTGGAGAATCCATGCTGACTACTCCTCATGACCTTCTTCTCTTCCAGTTGCTCAGAGATGGCATCCAGAACAAGCTGTACCATCACCTTTCCTGGGACAGAAGTGAGATTGACTGGCCTATAATTGCTAGGATCCTCTTTCTTGCCCTTTTTAAAGACCGGAGTGATATGGGCTATCCTCCAGTTGTCGGGCACTTCTCCTGTTTGCCAAGACCTGTCGAAGATGATAGAGAGCGGCTCAGCAATCACTTCCGCCAGCTCCCTCAGCACACGTGGTGCATCCTATCCGGGCCCATGGATTTGAGTACATTAATCCCTTTGAGACGCTCCTGGACCACCCACACCTCAACTAAAGGGAAGCTCTTCATTTCCCAAACATTACTACTGCCATCCAGTGTCTGTGGGTCCTGTGGGGCCTTTGAAGTGAAGACCGAGGCAAAGAAGGCATTCAGTAACTCCACCTTCTTGTCATCCCCCGATACCAGGACACCCGCCTCGTTCAGCAAGGGGCCTACATTATCCCTGGTCACCCTCTTACTTTTCACATATCTAAAAAACCCCTTTTTATTATCCTTTATGTCCCTTGCCAACTGCACTTCCAAGTGGGCTTTAGCCTTCTTAGTTGCGTCCCTACAGGCCCTGACAACATCCCTATATTCTTCCCAGGTGCTCAGACCCTGTTTCCAAAGTTCATAGACCTTCTGCTTCACTTTGAGTACATTCATTCACTCCCTGATCATCCACGCAGGTCTTTTACTTCTATTTCCTGATTTCTTACTCAAAGTGATGCATCGTTCCTGTGCTTGGAAGAAGCACTGTTTGAATGCTAGCCAGCTCTCACAGGCTCCCATTCCTTCAAACAGTGTAGTCCACGGGATAGCCCCTATTAGATTTCGGAGGAGACCAATGTTAGTTTTACCAAAATTCAGGGTAGCTATCCTACTTTTTGGCTTGCTTCTCCCACTCAGGATATTGAACTTTGTCATTTCGTGGTTGCTTTGTTCTAAGCTGCCCCCGACCTTCACTTCTATAATGAGCCCATCCTTGTTAGTAAGAACAAGGTCCAGCACCCACCCTCACCTTGTAGGTTCCTGCACCATCTGTAGCAGGAAATTGTCTTCTACACATTGCATAAATTGTCTGGACTGCATACGACTGGCTGTATTGTTTGCCCAGCAAATATCTGGATAATTGAAGTCCCCCATAAGGACCAGCGTCTGGGATCTCGAGGTTACTTCCAACTGCTTACAGAATGCACTATCAAGCCGCTCCTCTTGATCAGGGGCCTGTAGTACACACCCACAACAATGTCACACAAATGTAGAATAAGATTCTGACATGATGTAATATTTCCGAGGGAGCATGTAGATGGAGCACATTGGAGCAGTTCTATGACTAGCACAGAAAACTAAAGCAGACTCAGAGACCAGGCTACAGACGAATGGCTTATTACTGGAACTTTTAAATTTTCTGCATGGTATCATGCAGTATGAAAAGATTTTGGCTGAATCTCAATGGCAGTTCCTACTCAAAATGTTCTGTACGGCTACTTTCTGATAAACTGTTCCTTATATATGTAGTATTATTAATGAAAGAAAAAATAAAAAGAAAAAAACACAGTGAAAATTTTGATCTAATTTTACAACTATCAAGCTGTGGGGTTAGCTCAGCAGCAGCACTGGATCCCTCCTTTGGAAAGATCAGCAGGGTGTGGAACTGTTGTACCCTTCAACCAGGAAAGGATTTGTTCCTATATGCAGGGAGATGAAAGAAGGTGATGGATTTGCATTTTCCTTTTGGTTTTGTCTTTTTTTTTGTCTTTTTTTTTCTTTTTTTTTATTTTTAATTTGCCTTTTGGACATAATATATTCATAAAGTAAAAATTTAACTGTCAAAAAGTCCTATTATCAGGCAGGTTTACGCCCCTATTATCTGAATACAGTGAAAATAAAGCTGGTAGTTGCACTTCCCAAAACGGCACAGGGGAAACAACTCAAAATCAGTCTTAAAGAATTTATCTCATGTTCATACAAAGGTGGCATGAACAAAGTCTGTGGCTCTAGAATCCCTCAAGCACATTTTCAAGCCCTCAATGAAATGAACAAGAACTTGAAGGCCATTGCTGCTCCCTTCTTTTCCTCAAGGGTGCATTCAGACTTGCATGGGGGGTTCTTAAATTCTGCACCATGCACATCTAGATGTATAATAGCTTTTTTGCAACCTTGGACTGTACTCAGTGCCCTGGCCACCTACACGGAGCAATAAGGGGACAAAATTGAAGAAGCTTTTTAGCTTTTATAGCTTATTGATTTTTATATTTTCAGATGTATTAGAGCAATTTTTCAAACGTATCCGCCTTACCTTGATATCTTGAGTGTGGAGAGAGGATTTCACATTTATTAGCTTTGCTTTTCTGAAAAAAAATACAGCAGTAGAAGTACTTCTGTGTTATCTCAGGGATATAAATGGTTTTAGTATAAAAAAAATTAATCAATTCTCAGAATAAAATTCAAAGCTTGTGTGCAAGTCTAACATAAAAAGCAGACAACACGGAATGCACTTTCCCAAGAAGGTAACAAAGATGGTTTTAAAAAGTACAGTTCTGAATTGCAGTTGAACTCAATGATGCTCAATACTTTTCAAATAGGAAAGTTCTATCTTAATGGAAAGCATATAATACAGTAAATACTTTTTTTATTATCTCTGATCAACCGTGACAGCATTAGAAATGGAATGCAGAAGAAAAGTCTTTTCCAATGGGACTACTATTTTCTCAGATCAGAGGCAATAAAGTAACATATGAGCTGTTTCATTGTAAGAATTTTGATTTCATTAGGTGATTTGAATTTTTAAATACTGTAAGCAGGAATTCTATCCTGCATCAAAAGTATAAAGCAACTGGCCTAAGAAGTGAAGGGATTTCTGCTATTCCGTTATTTACTATTTAAGAATATGTTATTTGTTTCTCCCACAGTATTCATATCAGGTGATAATTGTAACTACATCCACTCAACAATAATGAACTATTTAACCTCTTTTTAGTATCAAATAGTTTACTTTGATCACCCTTTATTTGCTTCATAATGCAAATGCTTCTGATTCTCTACTTTGTAGTATTTTTAGCCTTGAATTAGAAATGCATGTCCTTTTTTTTGCTATAATAATTTTCTTCCTTATAGCTAATATACTGCTGTTTTGGTTTTAGTATGAGAGTAATAACACTGATGTTTTAATTGTTGCTAAGTAGTGCTTTCAAGAAGTCAAGTAATCTTCAGTTTCTCCTGCCCTGCCAGTAAGACTAGTGATGCATAAGAAGTTGTGAGGGAGCACAGACAGGAAAGCTGTCCCAAACTGGCCAGAGGGAAATTCCGTATCATGTGATGTCATGCCTCTTGGGGACTAGCTGAGCTCTGGTCAGCAGATGATGAACAACTGCATGTGCATCACCTGTTTCATATATTCTGTTGTTGTTATAAAGATGATGATTACGATGATGATGATTATTATTCCTTTTATATTTTCTTCCTTTGCTTTCCTATTAAACTATCTTTATCTCAACCTGTGAGTTTTACTTTATTTTTCCTTGATTATCTTCCCTTTCTCATCAGGGTGGACAGACACTGAGTGAGTGAATAGCTGTGTGGTATTTTGCTGTCTGCTGGTTTAAATCAAAACAGTACACTTCAAATTACTTAAATAGTTTAAATAGATAAACATGAGGTCTATATGTACTCTTTTTTGCATAAGTGGTCCTTGAGTGGTTCAAAATGCAAACTAACATTGTTGGAGTTACTTTTGTTCATTTTTGGATATTGTATCACCATGGGAGCATCACAAGTCAAGACAATATTTGGTCCCCCTTCACATTTTTTCAATTTAATCTCCTTATTTTTACCCCCTTGTATTAAAAAATAAATAAATAATTTTTTAGGGAGAAGAAAAAGCAAACATGTATTTCGTATGAAAAAATTTAGATTTGCAGTATGTAAGTTATTACTGAAAAAGAATAAGGTGCAAACACACTTCTAGAGCTGGTGCGGCACACTGACAATTCTTTTCTGCCTGGACAAATAAAATTGATATAGAATACTTTTATAAAGTCTAGAGTAAATGAAGCAAAGTATTTTAAAATGAAATTATGATGGAGAAGAAAGTAAGGGGTTTTATATTATCCTATTTCAATGTCTTTTCCTGATTAGTCTGCAACTGAGGCATATAGAAGTTTCCATTTATGCATGTCCATGCAGTAAATCCATATTAGAGAGCCTCATTTAAAAAGGTACTATATTCTTTCCTGTATTTTGATTATTTTGCTATTTGATTGGAAAAAATTATGATGGAACTTCTGAGTAATTACACAGGCTAGTACTGTCTATATGCACAATTACACCAAATTCAATTCCCCAGTGGGAGCATGATCTATGATATCAAAAAATAAAATGTAAATCTATATTAGAATTTAGAAGATTTTCGCACATTCATTTGGCAAATATAAAACATTTTGCAAGTGGATTCATGTCATATTGTACCCTCTGAATAAACTATTTTAAAGCAAGTAAGGTTTTTCATCTTTTCTGATTGTCAATAGAAGCGTGTCATACATCCATTGCTTTCATCAGCCATAGAAAATCTCTAACTAGCAAATCCATGACAATGCACCATCTTTTCTCTAGAAGGAAACCTGGTTTGTTGCATGCTATGATGGAGTAAGAGTCATTAGTGGAAATAACACAGTCGATAATAACTGCTGCCATCATTTTTAGGTATTTACCAGTCTTGAGGTATCTTATGCTCTATTAGTTTCTTGCATTCTATAAAAATCTACAGGAAAAAATAAGTCTCTAAGTATGGAATATATACACCATTTGTACAGCTAGCAGTGCCAGCCTTAAATAAACTATATAAACTATTGCAAATGGGTGTACCATAGAACAACTGTATCTCTACAGGTTTGGGGAAAACTTAACATGAACCAATAGTGTGCTCTTGCATCTCAGAAGGCCCATGGTATCCTGGGCTTCATTAGAAGAGGGGTGGCCAGCAGGGACAGGGAGGTTATTGTCCCTCTCTACTCTGCCCTCGTGAGGCCCCACCTGGAGTACTGTGTCCAGATCTGGGGCCTGCAATACAAGAAAGATGTAGAATGTTGGAGAGGGTTCAGAGAAGGGCCACAAAGATGATTAGAGGGCTGGAGCAACTGCCCTACAAAGAGTGGCTGAAGGAGCTGGGCTTGTTCAGCCTAGAGAAGAGAATGCTGTGGGGAGGACCTCATTGCAGCCTTTCAGTACCTGAAAGGGAGCTTATAAACAGCAGGGGAATCAACTTTTTAAAAGGGCAGACAATGGCAGGACAAGGGGGAATAGATTAAAACTAAAGGAAGGAATGTTTAAATTAGATATTAGGGGGAAGTTTTTTACAGAGAGAGTGGTGAGGTGCTGGAACAGGCTGCCCAGAGAAGTGTCCTTCCATCCCTGGAAGTGCTCAAGGCCAGGTTGGATGGGGCTGTGGGCAGCCTTGTGTAGATCCAGGCCTAGAGATTGGTGGACCTACCTGTGCCAGGCAGGTCCCTTCCAACCCAGACCATTCTATGATTTTATGAAAACTTTGAGATGAGTTCTTTGGGTTCTAGGACAGTTACGCTTGATTTAAATCTTCATTCCAAAAGAAAGTCTAAGTGTTTGAGTGTTTGGGTCTTTCTAGGAAGTTTATATTTTTAGAGTGACTGTTAAGAAGAGAGAAAAGATATTGGCTTTTCATTTCCCACACCTTAAGATAAAATAATGAGGAAACAAGACCATAAGAAGGTCCTATCTAGAAATGAAAAATTTTCTCTGCAACACCCCTGGAAAAATACTACAAAACCAAAACAAAAATAAAATCAATATTCCTTTAATCTTTTCGTTCCAAGCATGGACAGAATAAATATGTGAAAACAACTTGGATAATTATTAGAGTAAGTAGGATAGTACCCCTTGATTTGCAATCTGAATATCCAGCTATGATCCTTTCATCTGCAATAGGAGACAGATGCATGGAACCTTCTGATTAACCTTCTTTGCCTCCTAAAACTGCATGAAACGTGAAAACATTGTGTGTTCATTCAAAAATTGAAATTCACAGAATTAAATTGTTAACTGAATGAGATTTATCTCTCAGTTTCCCTTACAGCAGAAGGGTTATGTACTTAATGTACTTACATTTGTTCATGGATTTTGTAAACTACTCATCAAGTGCCAGTAAGAAACACTGAATGTCTTAACCTCAATTTCTTTATTTCTTAATAAGTTTCACTGCATACCTATATTTTAATTTTATAGTTTTAAATATATTTGAGTTCTTAGAGGTTTAGACTGACACCTGACTATCTAAAAGATACTTAGTTGTTTGGGTTTTTTTTCTGAACTTTGTTAAGAGGTGGAAATAGTGTACATATACAACTGCTTTGTTATCAAGTCAATAGATGTGTATCTGTGTTATAATATACTGGTTTGATGTTCTGTTCTTTACTGCCAGCTTGATTGCTTTAGCTATAGAGAATTCAAACATAATAACTTTTTTTGTACAGAAATGTGCCCTATATTAACTTTTCTTTATATAGGCTACTCTTATTTAAAGGTCAAATAATATGTTTCTGAGGAAGCAACAAACCAGCTGTGACATTTTTTTACAGTATATCTATCTCCTCCTTCCTTATTTATATCTTAAATAAGAAAATGGGCATGGAAAGGAAGAAACTTTGGGGTATGCTATTTTCATTACTCTGCAGTAAAAATGGTAATACAGCTTATTCCTGAAGAGAGGATATGCTTCATGTTAGGTGAACATATAAATCATATATAAAGTAATTTGCTTCGTATACGCAGTAAATTATGGCAGAAAGAAGTGAACAAGTTCATGGAGCTGTGTGGTCTACCACTTGTAACTGGACAAAGTCAGTATACAGACTTTTTCTGAATCTGATTAATTATCTCACCTCATGTATATCACTCTACACCTCTGTATCTGCTTTGCTTCCCACCTTTGTTTATTTACAGTCAATGCAGAGAAGCATTCTAACTACTGCACCAGAGTATACATTTACTCCCTAACTACTCTAAGAAAAAGTTTAAAAAAAGGAAATTCTTTTTTCATAATTTTTAACTGGTTTCATACAAGCCACAGTATAAAATTATTATTGAGTATCTTAGAATCTTAGGTTCCTTACAGCCCCCAGAATCATAAAATGGTTTGGATTGCAAGGGACCTTAAAGGTCATTTTGTTCTAACCCTTCTGCCAGGGACAGGGACACTCTCCACTAGACAAGGTTGCCTAAAGCCCCATCCAACCTGGCCTTGACGATGGCCAGAGAGGGGGTAGCCACACCTTCTCTGGGCAACATGTGTCATAATGAAGAATTACTTTCTAATATCTGATCTAAATCTACTGTCCTTAAGTATAAACCCATTACTCTTTGTCCTGTCCCTACATGCCCTTCTAAAAAATCACTCTTCAGCTTTCATTGCTAGCCATAATATTATTTTTATCTAAATAATGTGCTTCTGTTACAACCACATTACATCTCAGTTCTCTAGACATGTGCATTTACATCTATAAACCTCAGGTTTATATATATAAATATATGTGAATATATTACATTAATATACGTAATTAAAAATATGCATATAGGGATGTATAAAAGCATGAGGTATTCTGACCAACAAGTTTTTTCCTGATTTGCTGGTTTTCACCAGAATAATAGAGAAAACAATCTTTAAGAATGAATGAGTTCTTAGGAGTGTATCAGGAACCCCTTTAGCCATCAATCATTAAAGAATGTTCAGTCTGGCAGGTCATGCAACTGAGTGAATTGATGATCTCAACTCAATGGTTGAGCTAGAAGCCTGTTTTCTTTATGCATTAAAGCTTAAAGTCAGGTAAGGTTACCAATTTACATCTACTTACTTATATGGAACAAAGAAGTTGTCATTACAAAAACAAGATTTGGGTTAGCTGATATAGCAGTCTATAATGAAATTACTTAAAGATTTTCAAAGATGAGGAAATTAAAATCTTAATTTCAGGTTGGGATTTTTAAAAATAAATCTAATGTTTGTGGACATAAGTGAGATAACATAAACATATTTTCCTCATGTTCTTTTTGTTACTCCAGAAATTAAAACTTTTAGGTACAATACTTGGCCCAAACTTTCAAATGTATCATCTCTAACTCAAGCCAATATATAGGAATTATTCTATTAAAATATTTGGAACAGTTCACTTCCTATTCCTAACTGAACACAACAGTAAAATAGGGGAAAAAAAACCCAAACTGGAGAGGGTTAACATCAACAAGAAAAATTATTTCCAATTTAAAATAATTCTGATCATTTGATATTTAGCTTTGCAGGTAATAAGTATCCAAACCTATTTGTTAGTTCATCAAGTGTTTTCATTGCTATTAGAATTTTCAATTTCCTTAAATTAAAAGCATTCATATGTAGAGAAGTAGAATGCATATAAAAGCCTATATCTCAAAACTGAGATAGTGAGTAGAAACAGTAAAATCCTTGGATGTCATAATTGCCGTGACTTTAATTTTGGATGTTAATGAAAATTGACACAAAACTCCGAGATATCTAGAAAGCCATAAGACAAATAAGTAAAATTAATCAAAACCTCAAAAGACAGAAACAGGAGCTTGTGGGTTTATTTATTGTCTTTATCAAAACTTCTATCAGGAAGATTTAGGAAGTCAGTTCTAGGAAAATGCTTCCAAAATGCTGGGGTTTTTTTTTACCCTGAAGTATTCAATTTTCTGTGTGGAATCCTTGACTTTATAAACAAACTAGCTTTTATAATTACTAGGAAGGCTAATTTTCTAGGATAGTGAAACTAGCAGATAGTTGAAATAATGGAAAAATCATTCATTACCTCTACTTTAAGATGAACCAAAATTGTTGGTCAGATGACTGAATCATATTAAGTCCAGCAAAAATGACAAATGACCAAAATACATTTGCAAGTCAAGTTTCTCTTTAAGAGAAAGGAATTAAGACTGACTTCTAAGTCTCTAAGATAAATCATTGCCAGCAGCTGAGACATAATCTTGGAAAATATTTGTGTAGACCAATACACTCTAAAGACGATTTTCTTGTTACCAAGTGAGGTGTAATTGAAGGGTCAATTCACTTCATTACTTCCTCACATCATTCAATTCCTATGTGGGTTCAAAACAAATTTTTCTATCTCTTTGTTACCCTTCCACTTCATTTACATCTGCATTAATTGTTTGGTGGATCATTAGAAACTCATAGTGTAGCTTATAGCCTGCAAAAATTGCTCAACTCTGCAAAATGTAAGGACTTCTGGCATGCCGGGCAGAGACGGTAGTCCTGGCTTTCATTTTAAGTGTCATTAGAACTGAATTTGGGCAACTGGATCTCCAGTTGCTGGTTACAAAACAGATTTTTCATCTCATAGCAAATCTCTTTTAACATCTTACAAGCTTTTATGGCCTTACTTCCAGACTGGGGGTATGTAGAACATGGAAATATAGCTTTATTTTTTCTTCTGTTTAGCACATTCCCTTTGATATTTCTGAAAAAATTACGCTTGTGGTACTGTAAGTAGGAATAGGTGGCACTTACTGGTTTGAGCAGAGAAGGGAATTTTTTTAATCTTGAAACTATTTAGAACGTTCGTTTGCCTGACTGACCTACGAGACTATCTGAGTGTATGAGGGATATCTTTGTCTTTCCCTCCATTTCTTTTTGCACTAATTGTTACACAAATGTGCCCGAAAAGAAAAATTTGAAACAACTGCCCTTGACAGACTGTTCTGTGAAGGTCTGAATAAGTCACATTTAGTGTTCCATCTCTGTATAAGTTTCTCATAAAGAGGCATTGGCTGACTCCATATATGGGAAAGTGCTATTATATTAGGCAGTGCATAAATACTCTCATTAGGAGAAATATTTAAGTAAAAGTATAGTTATAATTTTTTCCTGAAGTTAAAAAAAAAAGTTACAGATTTTTATATCTAAATCTATTTATCATTCTCATCATCACTTAAACGATCATCTCTTACAACTGCTGGAAACAAGGGCCAGATAAATCTGTTAAGGTGCTTGTTTATTTGGTATGTATGTAAACAGCATACATAGTCATGGGTCATGATCTTTATATGTAGTCTTTGCCAATGTTAAGATTCTACATCAGGCCAGGAAAACAAAACCAGATAATGTCCATTCCCATATCAGCTGTTGAAGCTCTGGATAAGGACAGGATTGTCCTAGCCACCTGTTTTCTTCTTCTCAAAACATGGATCTTACTGTCTCTGTACTCTGACTAATTTTAGATCTCATGTTAACCTTGTAAACAATATACAACTTTACTTCACCAACATTACATGTCTGATGAGTTCCATAAGTAGAGATCTCTGCCATTATCAGTGATCTCCAGAAGTTAAGTTTCCGTTGATTCTCTTGGGCTCATACTGGACATTTAGTAATATTATCTCCAACCAAAAAGTGTCAGCAAGATGAAAGAGGGAAGTACAATTTCAGAAAAATAGTAAATCTAAATCTAAAAATACTCTAATTAGTGCCCTGAAGTAATTTTTCACTTTCAGAAGGACTTTGTATATTTCATAACTATTCTGTTCAATCTAGATTAGTTCTAGAACTAATACTCTTGGTCAGTATATAATGTAACATTTTGTGGGAGTATTCTCAAGAAGGCCTCAAGCCCTTTGACTTAGTGTATAACGTTTCTTATGTGAAAAAGCAGACTTGGATTTTATGCAGGTAATATATTAACACTAGTTCTCACTTGTTCTTCTATGCCTTTGCATCGGCAAAAGTAATGTTCTATTAATTTTTATGAAACAGTAAGATTTGCTGATGAACCACTGATACACCTTGCAATTCCAAGTCTATCTTTTCTCACTAGTGGCAAATATTTGGAGTACTATATGAAAATTTAAACACATTTTAAATTTTAATGGAAGAATCTATTAAATCTTCTTAGTGTCTTAAATTAGGTGTAATAATTTGAGGCTACTTATCAGATCTCTGCATACTGAAGAGTTCAAAGTTGGGCTTCTGTAGGTCTATAGAGAGATGGTTGCTGGCCCTACAAGACAGAAACTGCAGCTGCTTCCTTCATAATCTACTCAACAACAAATCCTAGTTTCTATAATTATTTGTTTTCCTACAGTTTTCTCAGCCTGAACCCTTGCCTGCTTGCAAGCCAACCTCAGTGCTTCTTTCTACCTTCCCTTTTAATACATGAACTTACTGAAGATGACATGAGGGTAAAACCTAGAGAAAGTTTAATCTCCTTATGGGCTTTTTGACTCCAGTACTTTCATTTTCTCTGCACCTTCTGCAGTGTACTTTGCTGCTAATATAACTTCAGGATTTTCCAGTGTGGCTTGATCCCCCCACAAGTGGAAGCTGTGAAGGAGTACAACAGTGAATACCAAGGCAGACATAATGCTCCTTCTTGTGAAACTAAAAGCATTCCCAATTTACATGAGCCAGATGTAGAGGTTGGAATAGAATGGAAAGGACAGATGTTGCTGAACACTTGCCACTTTAAGGTTGTCAGTCCTGTTTTCCTTATGTTTGTTGGTGTCGGCCTTGTCTGGTGAACTCACATGCCCTGCTAATATCCTTATTTATAGAAAACTCTAATAATGTGACTTCTGCTAAGACTTCTGTTTTAGATTTTATTCTTTGTCCTTTCATAAAGTGATATACCAAACCAGCTGTTCTCAAGAAGTTCAAGAGTAATAATTAAGTAACATTGATTACAGTTTTAGTAAAACCAACAAATAGATTGTGAGGTTTTTATTCGTTTTTGGGACTAGGCTCAGCAAGATGATATTTAAAGTTATGTTGTTCATTTTTTAAATGACTGTTATTTCTCAGTGATACACAGTTAACTATAACAGTGTGATGGCCTGGAACACCTGAGTATTGTAAATGCAGCCTAGAAAATAAGAATGCCCAGTGCAGATGAACTGCAATAAAATAAGACTACTGGAAATCATATAGAAGAAGAAATATATTGATTTCTCTGTAATAACATTTTCAATTAATTATCAAAATATATGGAATTCCTCATGAGAGCTAAAAATAAATATATTGATACTTCTGTCCAAACTCAACAATACTTACTTCAAACAGTGTTAAACCAGTGGTATGAGAACAAAAATACACACTTCCGTATTGTATTGTGGTTACCAGAAGTTTTTATTCCATAATCAACTAAAGGGCGAAAATATTATTTTTCTCCTTCCTTAAACATGATTTCTGAACAAGTCAAGGATCTTCCAAGGCAGCTAGCCAAAGCCAGTAACATTTTGGGCCCTTGAAATACCACCTCTGGAGATAATCTATGCCCAGGATTCATGGAGCCTCTGTGTCATTCACAATGGGGTACTTTTCCCAAGCATTCCCAGTTAGACTCATTTCAGCCTCCAGCAGCATCAACTGTTGGGATCCCCCATCACCCAGAAATACAGTCGGGTTCTGACCCTTCATGGATCAATTCCATTAGGGTACACTCTGCACTGGTGTCCACTAGAGCTTTGTACTCTTGTAGATCCAACACGCCAGATTCACATCTAAAAAACTCAGTTCTAAAAAACTCAGAGGTCCCTCTTCTCCACCTGGCTGGAGGCAGGGCCCTTCTAATTCTGCTCATCATATTCACTACTCAATTCTTTCATAAAGGACTCCCATCAATTAGATCATAAGTATGTCCAGGTTTTGAGGTCAGTTCAGGAAATTGCCCACTGGAAACTGGAGCTGTGTTTTTCCTGGAAGAATCCCTTTTGTGACTTCTTTATCTTGCAACTCATATGCTTGTGCCTGTAGCGCTGAGGTAGACTTTCCATTCCACATCCTCATATCTTCTCCATGGTCACTCTGGTAAAACCACAGGGTGCCTCATGGTATCTTCCCTCTTGAACAGAGAAATGTTTACTTCTAATAAGTAATATTGGTTGATACATGTGTGGAATAGAACATACGCACTTTGAGTTGACAGACCTTCTGCAACAGTTCCTATGCAGCCAAGATGTAGGGGGAAGGGAGACTTTATTTGAATCACTGGAGTCAGCCAGCCAGTTCATCCACCATTCTTGCTTCTTTAACTTTCCAGTAATGGCTGCCAGTATGTTTGTGTACGAGATTACACAGAAAATATCTTCTCTGGTGCCTGGAGTGCATCCTGTCTCTCCTTCTTCACCAACCTTGGTATCTACAAAGTTCCTTACATCTTCTCACTCCTTTCCGTGGCAGGAAAGAGCTGCTGCTAGTGGTTTGGTTTTTTTTCCTTCTTAGATATGTTATCACAGGAGTGCTACCACTGTTGCTGATTGATTGGCTTGGCTCTGGGCAGCAGCAGGTCTATCCCTGAGCCAAACTCAAGACACGTTTTCTGTTCTGTATTCTTCTTGCAAGCTGAACTTCTCAAACACAGGGTTTTCCTGATCTATTTATTTGACTTCAGGAGTATGAAGCCTTGCCCAAATATGACATCATCTCACCCAAATTTCTACGTGGATCCACTTTCACATTGCCCTGGTTTTGGCTAGCATAGAGTTAATTTTCTTTCTAGTGGTTGGTGCAATGGTGTTTGCAAGTTAGGATGAGAGCAGGGCTGATAACACATTGATGGTTTTAGTTGTTGCCAAGCAGTCAGGGACTTTTCACTTATTAATACTGCACTGATAACAAGAAGGGGGCGTGCCCAGGAAGCCGGGGACACAGCCAGAACAGGTGACCCAAACTGGCCAAAAATGGTATTCCATACCAATTATGTTATGCTCAGCATAAAGGGGGGTTGGTGGGGGGAGTAACTCCATGACACACATAGTTTGGGGATGGTCCAGCTTTGGGATGGCTCTGAGCTCTACAGCCTTGAGTTGTGCGGTTCAGTGAGAAACCGCATAGTGTATCTCCAGTTTCATATATTTTTTGCATTTAAAATCCTATTATTGTTATTTCTCTCTCTGCTGTCCTAGTAAACGCTCCTCATCCCAATCCACAAAATTTGCCTTTGGGTTTTTTCCTTTTCCCTTTCTTCCCCAGACTGAGTGGCCGCATAGTGCTCAGCTCCTGGCAGGGGGAAGAACTATGACACGCATACAGCCTGAACATTCTTTAATGGTTTTGTAATAATAATTTATTTTTAAATACTTCCTATACCATGAAGTATGATTGGAATTTACTTGTGTGGCTTGGTTATTCATACTGTCTACTGAAGGAAATACTGCTTCATTTTCTCACATGTACTAGAGACTTAAAATTCACCCATTAACTTAGCTACCTCAGCTACTTACTGAACAGTAGATTTTGAAATTGACAGTAAACCCTATGTGACAAAGAAAGTTGGGTTTGTTTGGTTTTTTTTCTGGGTACTATTATATCTAATGTACAGGTCAGAAGGGAAAAAATGCTACCTACCTCTTTGTTTTTCTGTATGAGAATTTAATTCTATTGATGTTTTAATGCAAAATCCTAACAGAAATCAAGAAACAGAAAATACAATTCTCTTGACCCAAAGAAAATTATTTTAATGCCAAAACGCAATCACATTCTTCTCCAATACATTAATTTATGCAAGAGAACTTAGAAGGGTCTTCCCTTTCCAAACTCACTATTTTCTCCATACAGCTCTATAGTTGGTGTTTAGAACTTAGTCTTTTTGAAATTTGATTTTTCCACAGCTGAAGAGAATTGTACCCACTTCTTATCTGCCTCTTTTAATCACAAAGTTAGGCTGGTTTGTTTTCTTTTGAAAAGGCACCATGACAGTCCACAAATTCATACAATCTGTGTGGCACTAGTTCTACCACCCTGTGTAAATGTACTGCAAAATGTCTGTTGAAGTGAGTAAATTTAGTAAATTGAAAAAAAAAAAACCCTCATCTCAAATGCTTGATGTTGAACTTATCATGCTTTAGACTGAATGATTTCCAAACATGTATAAATGGACATAGTTCCCACCCTCAGTACTCTCCATTGGAGTACTGCTAGGATGAACAGGAGTTATTTCTGACTAAAGGAAAACAAATATAACTACAACAAATAAATTTACACTTTGCATCTCTATTCTACTAAGTTATAATTTAAGGATCAACAATTTTTCCTTAATTCAGTTCTAGGATTTTTTCTCTCTACTTAGAGCCATATCAAACAAAATTAAAATCATTAGCATGTTAAAAATTTTACCCTCTGTATCCCATCAGATTATAAGCGTACATAATGGAATACCATCTGAAACAGTACATAGTGTTATTGTGATATATTCCAGAAAAGTGGAATAACTTTTGTATTTCATTTATTACTAAAAAAAGGTAACTAAAAGTACTAAACAAACACTGGCTGTCATTTTGAGTTTTTTAATTTGATACGATATATAAAGTAATATCTCTTTATCACAGCATCAGAGTTCTTTCTATTTTGCTGTGACTCTATGGAACAAGAAATCAAGAATACTGGAAAACATTATGAAGAGTAATCCTAGGAAAAATAAATCTGGAGAATAAGAAGAAAAAGTTAAAAAATCAGTCTCTGAATCCGGACAATTGTACCTCCTTACTGCTGTTTGTTATTGAGTTGCACTCATCCTGGTCACCACTGATAATAAGGAAGATTATTCTATTGCATAAGAAGAAACCTTTCCCGTGCCACAACCTTAGAAAAGTAAGACCTCCTCATCTAAATATATCAGGTAAGTACACTTATAGTTTACTTCTGTGAATCCTTTCATATGCAAAATTTTATCTTATTGTCCTCATTTAAGGTAGCAGACACATGACTTCTACTAGCTTAACAGTAAGCTATTCTTGCAGTCATACTTTGTGAAAGATAAAGTGAAGGAACTGAAATTTTTATTCAGAACAAGTATAAGCAAGCCAAGGACTACTAAAATAAATGTAATTTTCCAGGTAATTCTTGAGTTTAGTGTTACAACGCCACATTACAGAGAATTATAATCACCTGGTATTTTATGGCATGCATATTTATTGCACCTGGGAAGAGACAGCCCTGGCTGCACATACTGACTGGTAGCTGAGACACTGAAGGCCAGCCATGTTGAGAGGGATTTGGGGGTCTCGGTTGACAGCAAGTTAAATGTGAATCGGCAGTGTGCCCAGGCAGCTGGGAGGGCCAACTGCATCCTGGGGTGCATCAAGCAGGGTGTTGCCAGCCTGTCCAGGGAGAGGATTGTCCCACTCTGCCCTGTGCTGCTGAGGCCTCGCCTTGAGTATTGGGTGCAGTTTTGGGCACCACAGCATAGAAAGGACACAGAACTATTGGAGAGTGTCCAGAGGAGGGCAACAAGGGTGGTGAAGGGTCTGGAGGGGGAGTTGTATGAGGAGAGGCTGAAGTCCGGTAGTTTGTTCAGTCTGGAGAAGAGAACACCTGGGGGGAGATCTCTTTGCGGTCTACGGTTTCCTGATGCGGGGGAGTGAAGGGGCAGGTGGCTAGCTCCTTTCTTTGGTGACCAGAGATAGAACCCAAGGGAACACCATGAAGCTGTGACTGGGGAGGTTTAGGTTGGACGTTAGGAAGAGGTTGTTTACTGACAGGGTGGTCAGTCACTAGAACAGGTTCCCTAGGGAAGGGGTCACAGCAGCGAGCCTGATTGAGTTCAAGAAGTGTCTGAACAATGCACTCAGTTACATACTCTGACTTGGCTGGACCTGTGTGGAGACAGGAGTTGGACTTGATGATCCTTATTGGTCCCTTCCAACTCAGGATATTCTATGATTCTATTCTATAAAGATCATAAAAAACATACTCAACTTCATGTAACTTGTTGATAATCATCAGCCTGGTATATTAGTCTATAGCTGCTTAGAATTTTCGCAGTAATGCTTCTTGCACAATCCTAGAGCTTTCTTCTATAACAAATTGGATTTAAAACCAAACACATAGCATCCAGCTGGACAAAATATGTGTTTGCTGTTTCATTAGTTGGTGCCCATATTCTATTACATCAGAAAGTAACTTGCAGCTAACATACCACATTTTGAAATAGTGGCTGGGATTTTTTTCCTCATCTCCTTTTGTTGTTCTTCTTTCTGAAGCCTTGGGAGAGTCATGCTGAGTTGGCAGCTTCTTCTTTTGCTATTTTATGAATAGCATGATGGAAAACCTACTGTGTTTGTATAAGCAAGTAGAATAGAGGTAGGAGTACAGAGTTACAACGCCCTGTAGCAAAGAAGGCAGAAATAAATGTGAATTTAGTTCAGGTTTGCAGGTAGGTAATTTGTGAGAACATTCACTGTCCAGTAGAATCTCTGAATGATCTGAAAAAAGAATCATTCTGTTAAGACTGAAAACATCTCTGATAAATCTTGATACAGATCTAGCTACCTTATTTCCTAGAACTGGATGAAAATGAAAAAGTTTCTTCCAAGTCATTGCTTGCGTTTCCTTCTAATAACCTTTACTTCTTATCCCAAACCTTCTATAGAGCTTTTATTTTTCGTTCTGCGAAGTTGTGTTCTGCAGGAGAGTAAAGATATTTAACATTCACCATTCAGGTCATGGCAATGAAATTTGCTAACACGCAATGAATATGTGTCTTACAAAATTAATTGAGCATATGCTAGAATTCATAGAATCATAGAATCATAGAATGGTCTGGGTTGGAAGGGACCCCAAGGATCATAGAGCTCCAACCCCCCTGCCACAGGCAGGGCCATCAACCTCAGGCCTGTATCTACACAAGGTTGCCCAGGGCCCCATCCATCCTGGCCTTGAACACTTCCAGGGATGGGACATCCACCACCTCTCTGGGCAGCCTGTTCCAGCACCTCACCACTCTCTCTGTAAAAAACTTCCCCCTAATATCTAATTTAAACATTCCTTCCTTTAGTTTTAATCTATTCCCCCTTGTCCTGCCATTGTCTGCCCTTTTAAAAAGTTGATTCCCCTCCTGTTTGTATGCTCTGTTCACGTACTAGAAGGCTGCAATGAGGTCCCCCCGCAGCCTTCTCTTCTCCAGGCTGAACAAGCCCAGCTCCCTCAGCCTCTCCTTGTAGGGCAGGTGCTCCAGCCCTCTAATCATCTTTGTGGCCCTCCACTGAACCCTCTTCAACAGTTCCACATCTTTCTTGTCCTCAACATTTCTGTCTCTAAGGACCACCTCCCAGGAGATCTTGGTCAACAGGTCCTTAAACAGCCTAAAGTTTGCTCTCTTAAAGTTCAGTGTCCTGATCCCACTCTTCACCAGGCCCACATCCCCTGAGATCTCAAACTCAACTAGGGCATGGTCGCTGCAGCCCAGGCTGTCTCCAACGTTAACACCTTTAATGATCTCCCCCACGTTGGTGAGCACCAGGTCCTGCAATGCATCTCCTCTGGTCGGTCTATCAACTATTTGAACCAGAAAGTTGTCATCTATAGACTCTAGGAGTCTCCTGAATCTCTTGCAGGTCGCCGTGTGGTTTTCCCAGCAGATGTCTGAGTGGTTAAAATCCCCCATCAGGATGAGTGCCTGTGACCATGATACCTCCTGCAGCTGAAGGAAGAAAGCCTCATCAGTATTCTCTCTTTGATCAGGTGGCCTGTAATAAACCCCTATCACCAGCTGCTCTTTATTAGCCCCATCCCTAATTCTGACCCACAGGTTTTCGACCTGCTCCTGGCCACTTCTCAGAGAGAGCTCCTCACAGTCTATCCACTTTTTAACAAAGAGGGCAACTCTCCCACCCTTCCTTCCTAACCTATCCCTTCTAAAAAGTCAATACCCTTCTACAGGGGATTCCAACTGTGGGAATTATCCCACCATGATTCCGTGATTGCAACTACATCAAAATTTCCCAGTGACATCACGGTTTCCAATTCCTCCTGCTTGTTACCCATGCTGAGTGCATTCGTGTAAAGACACTTCAGCTGGGCTTTCTGACCAGGAGCTTTTTTGAGGAGCCCTCCCTCAAACCTCTGGGAGAAAACTGAAGTTTTCCCCTGCTGCCTCCTAGAGGGACATTAGTAGATTCCAGAAGGGGGGTCAGCAATACTACATCCTCTGGGGAGTCCTCAGATTTTCCTAAGGGACACTTTAGAGGTATTTCCCTACAGTCTTGTAGAATATCAGCATCCCCAAGCCCTTTTCTATCCTGTTGAATTTCACCCTCTTCATCCTTCAAATCTAGTATAAAGCTAGAGGCTCAACCCTAGCCAGCCTCACTATTTCCCCTTCCCCGTTCCTAACTAGTTTAAAGCCTTGTCAATGAGGCCTGCCAGCTCTTGAACTAGGATTCTTGTCCCTCTTGGGGACAGGTGGCACCCATACGCTGCTATCAGGCCAGGCACTGAGTAAAGAGCCCCATGATTAAAAAACCCAAAGTTCATAAGGTGGTACCAGTCCCTTAGCCAACTATTCAACACCTCTGTTTTCCTGGCCCACTTCGTATTCTTCACTGCTGCAAATGGGATAGAAGAAAACACCACTTGCATTCCCCCTCCCTCAATCAGCCTCCCTAAACCCCTGAAGTCTCTTTTGATACTTCTCAGACTTCTTTGAGAGATATCATCACTGCCTGTCTGAACAATGAGTAATGGGTAGTAATCAGAGGGATGAACCAGATCCGTGAGTTTTCTAGTTAAGTCCTTGATCTGTGCCCCAGGGAGGCAGCACACTTCCCTACGGGTAGGGTCTGGCCTGCATATGGGGCCCTCTGTTCCCTTAAGAAGGGAATCCCCAACCAAAATCACCTTTCATTCTTCCCTAGTGGAGGCAGTCTTGAGGCGTGGAGTTGACTTCCTCATTCTTGGCCTCCTATTAGGGAGATTGTCCCCCACCTTCCCATTTGCCTCCTCTTCAACTCCCAGCACCTCAAACCTATTGCTTAGAGGGACCTGAGGTACCAAGGTAGGCAGGGAGGAGGTTTTCCCATGGCGCCGAGCTGGGACTATCTTCCAACCCTCTCCTTCTGTCTGGTCACTGACTTCTCCCTGTTCTGCCTGGTAGGGCTGGGGATCCATCATTTTTTGGGGAACATTTCCCTGGTGACTTTCCCTCTGTCTAGCCAGCGAGTTGCTCCACCAGTCAATTTCCCTCTCACACTCCCTAATGCTTCTTAGTCTCTCCACCTCTTCTTTGAGATCTGCCCCCATGCTAAACAGATCTTCCACCTGCTCACAGCTCACACAGGTGAAATTGTCGACACCATCTGCTGGCAGGAGCAGGCTCAGGCACTCCCTACAGCCAGAGACTTGCACAGTCTCACTCCTGGACAGGCCCTAGGTCTGCGTCTCCATGCTCTTAATGGGACGAGCTCTCTGCCTGGTGGAGATCACACTCCTGGGCAGGCCCTCAGTCTGTGTCGCCACACTCTTAATGGGGTGAGCTCTCTGCCTGGTGGAGGCCATGGTAATCTGCGGTCTCAGAGACTGGCAGTAGGTGAGACAGTTCCCCGGGTGATGAGAGCCAGAATTTACTTGCCTGGCCACATGAGCTACAGGGTCAGCCGTGCACACACGCTGACCTCCCCTCTCTGTGTTAGATTGGCAGCAACTAGCCTCCCTGAGGCTTTTTCTAGGCAATGGCGGTGCTGGGGCCGCCGTTGCCCTCACAACGCCTATACCACATCAGCCTCTCTCGTGAAAGAGCTACTTGGTACTGCCGGGTCTCTGCTTTCACAGCAGCTTCTTCTGGCAGAGCAATCACTTCAAATGCTCTTGCCATGCACGATCGATCGCTGCAGCTCTGGCTGTGCCTGTTCTGAGTGGTTGACCTTGTGGACTGAATTATCTGTCTTGATTCTGGCCAGGCTAGAGTTAACCTTCCCAAGGAGTCAGGACAAGTGGGCTGAATTAGCACAGGTGAGCTGCGTAAACCCTGGCTGTTTTCCACACCCCTGATTTAACTCCCCCATAAAAGTGGCTAGTCATGGAGGGGTGCTCCTGGGTGCCTTCAGGTCAGTCTGAGTGTGGCTGTTGTATTGGGTCAGTCATTGCAGCACTCTGTTATCATTTGGTTAATAATGTACTGTATGTTATCATTGGATGTGAGTGTAATTTGCCACAGGCTGTTATTGTTCTACTTTCAGGGTGATTTTGTCAGTAATTTTTCCTTATCCCAACCTAGGGAGGCTCTGTTTCTCCTCTTGGAGTGAGTGGGCAGTGTGTGTTGCTCAGCCACTGGCTGAGGCTGAACCACTACATCATCTCACCCCCAGGTAAATCTGCATTTTTGCTTTCTTCTCAAAGCATAATTTGCTATGTTCTTAAAGAATGAACGATTTTCTAATTTAATTTTCAGAGATCTATGAACTAAAGACTGCTATTAGACTAGCTTTAGAAATAAGAAATGAAGTATGAGTCATCTATGAGTGAGTTCACTTTGCATATCTGTGCTACAAGAGCATGCTAAACTGAATTGTCAAGTTTTTGCTGTCATCATAGCCATTGAATTATTTTTGTCCTATATCATGATAAGGACACCCAGAATACTATTGCTATTTCTTAATTTAAAAATTATTGCAAAACTTTCATTTTGAATGTTAATCAATGCATTTTGATGTTTAGAAATTAATATTATGTATTTTTCTGTAGGGGAAATGACTAGAACAACAGCATATAATATTGAATCGGATTTTTATGTGTTGTAGGTTTTGTGTTTTGTTTACCTTATGGAAGGGATATTGCCTCACATGGATGAGCTAAGCTGATGGAAAACAGAAGATAGAGGCTGTTTTCTACACATCCAATGGTAAGACATAAAGCACACTTAGGCATTTATTATAACAGAAAGCACAAATCTACATTTCCATTCTAATATGGCACCATTCCAAGCCCAGTGAGCTGAAGCACGTACAGGACATGTTTACATCATGATGAGGCATATTATAAATAATGAATTCTGGTTTGTGTTTTCAGGAAGTGAAGGGACTGACTCAGAACTACCAAGCTTTGCTTGTTGAAAAATGAAAAGAAGCACATTTTACTGAACTACCTACCCTTTAGCTTACGATCTATTACACTTGCAATAGATTTTTTTCAGCTACATGTCTGATTTGAGAAATTACAGAATATTCTCTCTATTTCAGGATGAATTTCTTTACTTGGCATGGAGCAAAATGCATGGCAGGAAACAATGGAAATAGTGTTTGCAAGGCCATATTCAATTGGCCTTGCATAATTCATACTCAATTGCAGCTGAAGATTCAGTTACATTGACTGATACTATTTATTTGTCTGTAAAGTGGGCTGAAATAACCTTAGTAAGTTGTTGGGCAAACTCTGCTGGGTCACATCGGTCATTCTTAATCTTTCCAAGTGGAATCAATTTCAGGAAAAGACATCAGCAACATATTAACTATGAGAGTAGAACCCAAACAAGTTGACAGAATTGAGTCTTTAATAATTTCATTAACCCGTGTTTTTGTAGCGCATTCATTCTGCTCTTAGATTATACATAAATACAGAAAATCTGTATTAAAGAAGTAGCATTTTAAAGAGTGAGAGTTACTATCTTCAACTTTTTATTGATCTGTTCATGGGCAGTTATTAATAGAAGTTATTGTACTGAATATAGTTAGGCTTTAGTTGCTATTTATTGTTATGAATCTGAGCTTTGGCCTTTTGAAGTCTTACAGGAACAGATCTTGGAATATTTGGTATTGAAGTAACTTCTGCTTTTGGCAGAGACTTTCCTTTGGCAAATAATAAAAGTTGTAAAGAGAGATAACTTCACACATGTGAAATTACCCAAGATTTTTTGTAAATTATATTTATTTTCATAAAACCATTTAATTCACTATGCCTATATCTAAAAGAGAAAAACTAATACAGAGAGAGACTATATGGCTTGTAACTATCACAGGAAATCACAGTTATGTGATATCTGGAACAGAAAAGTTATGATTGAACATAAGTTGGGCTCCATTTTTCCCTGAGTTCCTTATTATTAATTGTTGACATTGTCAGCTATACTGGCAACTAGGTATGTTGAAACTGGTATCATTTTTATCTGAACCCAGAAGACTTAAATCTAGTTTCTAAGGTCAAGGCTTCAGAAAGTCTCCCACTTTTATTTAAAATCCTCTCTGTCGTAGTACCTCCCATCCCTCAACCTCGGCAGAATGCATTCATATGTACAGGGCAAGCTTAGGAAAAACCATGACTATCATTGGTGTAATAACCTTACGGATGTTAAATGGCGTTGCTGACTTAAAAGGATATGAAAGCGGTGGAACCCTGCATCATAAAACTATGCTAGATGTAGTCTGTGCAAATGTGTGTCAGGCCCTGAGCTTCTATAGCCATATTTAACTTTATATAGCCATATTTAACTGTAGCCATACTATAGCCATATTTAACTTTACTCGTTTTACCAAAATCCACTGAGTTTATATGCATTCCTAATAAGCTAAATGTTAAAGTGTGTTCAGTTTTTTTTTGCATGAAACACTAGATTATTAACATGATTTAAGTGATTAAAGTGCAAATTTGATTCGAGTCTTGGTTGGGTCCCTTTCACTGATAATGAGATCATTTAGTGTTTTAAGGCATGGGCTATGGATTAAAATTTGGTCAAATTTTTCAAAAATATATATGTAGTAAATTGAAGTGATTTTTCAATGAGAGATTGTTTTGCTAATAAGGAGATATGATTTCATAATAAAGAAACGATAGTCAGCACACCTTGTCAAATGAAGCCTACATTATTCACTGCTGTAGACAGGTGTTTGTAACATGGAATCATAGAATGGTCTGGGTTGGAAGGGACCCCAACCCAGGGACCCCAAGGACCCACAGGCAGGGCCACCAACCTCCAGGCCTGGATCTACACATGGTTGCCCAGGGCTCCATCCAGTCTGGTCATGAACACTTCCAGGGATGGACCATCCACCACTTCTCTGCGCAGCCTGTTCCAGCACCTCACCACTCTCTCTGTAAAAAACTTCCCCCTAATATCTAAATTAAACCTTCCTTCCTTTATCTTTAATTCATTCCCCCTTGTTCTGCCAATATCTACCCTTTTTAAAAGTTGATTCCCCTCCTGTTTCTCTGTTCCATTCAGGTACTGGAAGGCTGCAAGGAGGTCCCCCTTCATCCTTCTCTTCTCCAGGCTGAACAAGTCCAGCTTCCTCAGCCTCTCTTTGTAGGGCAGGTGCTTCATCCCTCTAATTGTCTTCATGGCCCTCCTCTAAGTGCTCTCCAACAGTTCCACAACTTTCTTGTACTGTGGGACCCAGATCTGGACACAGTGCTCCAGATGGGGCCTCACGAGGGCAGAGTAGAGAGGGGCAATCACCTCCCTATCCCTACTGGCCACTCCTCTTCTGATAGAAATGTACTTTGTATATATCTGATCAGCAGACAATACTACTGGTTTAATATTTGGAATAAAAATTTAAAAAGCTGTTTCAACAATATAAAAATGTTCAGGAAAAGTGAAACAAAAACTTTTATTCTGAAATCGAATCAGTTCAGGCACCAAATATTATACCTCCACTGCTATCACTGTCTACTGATTATACATACAAGTTGTCAGGTTTGGTACTGTTATTCTAATGCCCCAGTATCTTGGCTTAAATGGAAATCTAAATTGATTTTAATGTAATAGTTTATGCAAGCATTTTTTTCTTCAACCAAAATATTTAAACTCTTCGCTAAAGACTTTGGTGTCTCTGAGCTACTCAAGATAGGACGAAGTAATTTTACTAAGCAATATTCTACAGCCAGTGTTTATCCATCTCCTTTCCATGTTCTCCATCTATGTAAGAATCCGACAATGTCTTATGAAGCTAAAATTACCCTTCTGTCTCATTTATTTTTGGTGTATTACTGTATTCTAAATTCTATGAGAATTTAATTTTCTGTCAAAGCTGATGCAAAATTATGGCATGTTTCTGTTAAAAAAACCCTTAAATATAATTTCTAGAAACTCCAAGGGGGTGTTATTGTTTTGTACAGAAAATTTACATTGACTGCTTTTTGATACATGTAAATAGGCAGGTTTTTTTGGGAATTGATTGGTTTATTCCATATTTGATTTGTCATTGTAAAACAGGTTCTCAATCATGTCTCATCTACCAGTTTGGTAGCTGCAAGACTGACTGAGAGGCATTCCATGGTTCATATTGTCCAATATTCCTCCCACAGTAAATAATGCCTATTGTCCCTTTCAGCCTTCTATATCTACAATATTGGATAGTATTGCAAAAATACTTAAACTTCAAATAACCTGCAACCTCATTCATTTGCTTGGCTCCAACCTTTATTGTCTTTCAGATCCTAAAGATGAAACAATATTTGTTTGCAGGCTGCAGTGTGGAAGTAAAACAGAATATTTGCAATGTAATCAAAATATTTGTAGAAATCAAAAAGTGCCATCCATATGGAGCAGAAGAATTCATGAAATGGAGAGATAATAGCCTAGCAGTATGAGCAACAAATATATATTCATTCTATAATAGTTCTTCACTTATTTGCATGGCAAGTGTATGAATGCTTTTAAATTCTTTGAGGAATTCAGAATGTCTTGGATGTCATGGATGGCTATGTGCTTTTCAGGAAAGACAGGCTAGGAAGGTGAAGTGGAGGAGTTGCTCTTTATGTCAGAAAGCAGCTGGAATGTACTAAGCTCAACCTGGGGAAAGATGAACCATCAGTCGAGTGCTTGTGGGTAAGAATCAAGGGTCACGCTAGTATGAGTGACACTGTTGTGGGTGTGTACTATAGACCCCCTGATCAAGAAGAGCGGGCTGATAGTGCTATCTATAAGCAACTAGAAGTAGCCTCGAGATCCCAGGCGCTTGTCCTTATGGGGGTCTTCAATTATCCAGATATTTGCTGGGCAAGCAACACTGCCAGTCGTATGCAGTCCAGACAATTTATGCAATGTGTAGAAGACAATTTCCTGCTAGAGATGGTGCAGGAACCTACAAGGAGAGGGCGGGTGCTAGACCTTGTTTTCACTAACAAGGATGGGCTTGTTAGGGAGGTGAAGGTCGGGGGCAGCTTAGGACAAAGCGACCATGAAATGTTTGAGTTCAAGATCCTGGGTGGAAGAAGCAAGCCAAAAAGCAGGATAGCTACCCTGAATTTTGGAAGAGCTAACTTTGATCTCCTCTGCAACCTATTAGGAGCTGTCCCGTGAGCTATGCTGTTAGAAGAAAAGGGGGCCTGTGAGAGCTGGGTAACATTTAAACAGCACTTCTTTCAAGCGCAGAACAGGTGCATCCCTTTGAGTAAGAAATCAGGAAAGTGAGGCAGAAGACCTGCATGGATGAGCAGGGAGCTCATGAGTAAACTCAAAGGGTAGCAGAAGGTCTATGAACTGTGGAAACAGGGTCTGAGCACCTGGGAAGAGAATAGGGATGTTGTCAGGGCCTGTAGGGATGCAACTAGGAAGGCTAAAGCCAAGCTGGAAATGAAACTGGCAAGGGACATAAGGGATAATAAAAAGGGGTTTTTGAGGTATGTGAATAGTAAGAGGATGACCAGGGATAATGCAGGTCCCTTGCTGAATAAGGCGTGTGTCCTGATAATGGGGGATGATGAGGAGGTGGAGATACTAAATGCCTTCTTTGCATCGGTCTTCACTCCAAAGGCCCCTTGGGACCCATAGATCCTGGATGAAAATAGGAGTGTTTGGGGAACGAGGAGTTTCCCTCTAGTTGAGGTAGGGGAGGTCCAGGAGCGGCTCAAAGGCATTAATGCACACAAATCCATGGACCCGGATGGGATGCATCCACGTGTGCTGAGGGAGCTGGTGGAAGTGATTGTGGAGCCGCTCTCTATCATCTTCAATAGGTCTTGGCGAACAGGAGAAGTGCCTGAGGTCTGGAGAATAGCCAATATCACTCCAGTCTTCTGGGCTCCCTAGTATAAAAAGAACAGCGATCTCCTTGAGAGAGTCCAGAGAAGGGCTACGAAGATGATTAAGGGCCTGGTACATCTATCCTATGAGGAGAGGCTGAGTGAGCTGGGGCTGTTCAGCCTGGAGAAGATAAGACTGAGGGGGGACCTAATCAATATATATAAATATATTATAAATATCTTAAGTATGGGGTGCAGGGGGAATTGGCCTGCCCCTTTGGTCAGTGGAGATAGGACAAGGGGCAATGGCTGCAAATTGGAGCACAGGAAGTTCCACACCAACATGTGGAGGAACTCTTTCACAGTAAGGGTGAGCAGAGCACTGGAATAGGCTGCCCAAGGAGGTGGTGGAGTCTCCTTCCCTCGAGGTATTGAAGACCCATCTGGACGCCTATCTGTGTAATATGAGCTAGGGAGCCTGCTTTGGCAGGGGGGTTGGACCTGATGATCTCTTGAGGTCCCTTCCAACCCATACAATTCTGTGATTCTGTGTCTCTGCAGATAACAACAAAGGTGTTGGACTACATCTATTAAAGGAAATGTCACTGAAAATATTGCTCCTACTGTAATGATGTGTTGTGTTTATTTTGCTAAGTATCATCAGAAAACACTACAGAAAAGAGGACTGAACACTAAAGACAAGGAAGATCATGTGCTTAGGGATGTGAAATAGAAGTTAAGCTGAAAGGCTTGTCATTTTAGAAAATAGAGTGGTTGTAAAGACAAGGTTTATGTCTGCATTTTGCTGTCAAATATAAGTCTCAGTAGCAGGCTGTTTTGTTACTATATAGTTAAATTGATACTTCTGTTTTATAGGTGATCAGTGTGAAAATTCATTTTTAAAATGGTTTTCAGGTATAATTCTTGCAGAATTCTACCCAAAAATTTGTCAAAGAAAAATAAACCCACTTTTAGATGAGAATAATTCTAACCCACCCCCCACACAAGCATCTCACACAAACCATTTGGGAATGTTTCTCAAATATTCTGCTTGTTAGTTCAATGTTTCCTTTGTTCATTGTTAGCTTTCTGGGCTTGTTAAGGTAAATGATCTTGCAAGAGAAAGATTGTTAATGAACGCATAAATACTACTTTCATTTTTAGCTTATCCTTTCCCAAAAAATCAAGGTATTTTTATCTGAAAGATTTGTGGTATTGCCAATATTGTTTTGCACTTTGAATACAATAAAGAGTAATTCAATATTTAGCTACATTCTTTTTCCTTTATGTTAATTTTCCTCAATGCTGGGGCAATTTGCAGGCTGTCTGAATTTGCAATGGCCAATGAATCTTATAAAGTTATGGTAAACAATGCCCACAGAAAATGTAGTTTTAATCAATAAAGTATCCTAGCTTTATGACCAAATCATTTCCTCACAGAATATGATTGAAGGCTGGAGAAAGTAAAGATTTCAGTCAGCTTTGTTTCTGTTAGACTGGTATTTCAACTAGCAACCTTTTTGCTGCTACCACACCACTAACAAAACCCCCTTAAATCTTACAAAGCAAACCCAAACTTTACTTACCCTAATTTAAAAAAAAACCCTTCACATTACAGGATGTCACATTGTGCAATTTTTGCTGTCATTCATTTTTCTCATCAAACTAACAAGGATATTATCTAGTCTTCATAAGAAATATTTCTAGATAACAAAATTATTTTTTATTAATGAGCCATTAACAAATGTCCATTCAACAAAGACTATGACAATTTGTAAACATTTCATTTGAACTATACAAAAATGTATTATAAGATAAAGAAGTAGATTTGGGATTCTGTGATCGTGAGTGCTGTTGAATTAACCGATTTTTTTCAAGCCAGTACATTTCTGGCTTGAGAGATATGTCTTCAGATACTGACAATAGTGATTTGTTTGGTTGGTTTTTTTTCATTTTAATCAAGTGTTATTAATAGTAGTAGTATTATTTGGGGGTAAAGCATGAAGGTTAAAGCGAAATAATAACTTAAGTCTCAATATACCTTTTATGGCATTCATCGGAAAGAGACAATCTTCATCATTTAGGTATTCCAAACAAATGTGTTGGAATCACCACTAACTTGTGAATAAATGTCAATCTAGTACTGATAATTTTAAGGCTCAGATTAGGATTACAAAAGTGAAAAACTCATTTATTGATGTTTATTCAGCACATGCTAATAATACTTTTTTTTAATTTTGGGGACCTTTCATGTGTCTTGCAACACCTGATTTTTTTCAAAATAATCTCAAATTAAAACATACAGAAAATTAAAATTTCCTGCATCAGGAATCTCTAATGCAACCCTGGATTTTTCTTAAATTTATTTGGAAATACACTTTCAACAATTAAATACTGAATATGACCTCAAATTAAAGAATTACTTTATTGAGGCTATAATCGTATCAAATTCTTTTGCTCCAATAACAGTAAGAGACAGATTTCAAATCTATAGCAATCAATAAATAATTATTAGTAATCCATGTGATGGTTCCCATTGTAATGTGATTGTCTTTTTTCCAGATAAAACACATTGAGCAAAATGAGTTTACAACTGCATACAAGTGATCTTTCTGGATGAATCATGATGTCCAACAAAGATTATTCATTTTTGCAAGCTCCCAAGGACATCCAGGCTTGTGCTACTCTGTTACTGTGGCATATTGATAAACCAGCATTAAACCTTGTAATGTTTATCGGTATGTCATGCTTTATCTATAGATAAATCCAATGAAGTTTAGACCTACCTTGGACAGACTGTGAAGGAATCTCTAAAGGACACAGTCCTGAAGGCACTTCTTTTGTAGAATTTCTCCTGACTTCTATAGAGCTCTGGAAATCAAACTAAATTATTCATGCTATAACCTCTGCTATTGCCCCCTTTACAGCTCTCTGCATCCTTAAATCTACAATTATAATGTAAATAAATACTCATGGGAATAAAGAGCCCTTTAAAGGAACAAATCCTTCAAAGATACAAAATGATTTTAATGTGGATAACTGAAAATTAGTTATCTTGCTTAACTTCAACCTACAATCCAAGAAGAAAAATATGCAACTGGAAATTTCTTGAAGGGCTGAGGTTCATGTGAATAAATGTCTGTACAATATATTTGTGCTCGGTTCTATGATTTCAGAGAGCTGGTGGGAGCACTTTTTTAGTTCTAATTATGTAAGTGAAAATGATCCAGAGCATAGACATCTCTGAACTACTTAGATTGCATAAAACAGCGCTAGGAGAAAACAAAGGAGACACACACACGAACACCCCCCCCCCCCCCCCCAAACCAAAATCAAGACAGAATAGAATAGAGAGACAGAAGTAAGAGAACTTCCATGGACCTAATTATCAATAGCATAGTGTATTTACTACAGAAACACAGATGTTCAATTTTTTCGTGCCATGCTCTCACACCAACAGGGACAATATTTGTTATTTTTTTTCCAAATGAAAAGTTCTTTACTTCTTAGAAAAAGACCTTCAAACTAAGACTAATCAAAATGAAATCCAGAATGTTTGGCTCTGGACCATTGGAATAAAGGGCAGGAAGTTTTTTAAGTTTCTATTTTACTTAGGAAAACCTGTAACAATTAAAAAGATGTAACCACATTGCTGATGTAAAACTGTCCTAGTTTTGGCTGGGATAGAGTTGTTTTCCTTCCTAATAGTGGGTATAGTGCTGTGGTTTGGATTTAGGATGAGAGTAATGTTGATAAAACACTGATATTATGTTTATTGTTAGGCAATGTTTACAACAAGTCAAAGACTTTTCAGCTTCTCATACTGCCCTAAGGAGCCTGACGTGTACAAGAAGTCAGAAGGAAATATCCCCGGGATTCACAGATTCACAGATCTGCAGAAAAGCAGGGGTTGGAAGGGATGTCTGGAGATCATCCAGTCCAATCCTCCTACTAAAGAAGGATCACCTAGAGTAGGTTCCATCGGACTCTTCCCAGGTGTTTTTTGAGTATCTCCAGAGGAGACTTCACAACCTCTCTGGGCACCCTGTTACAGTGCTCTGCCACCCTCACAGTAAAGTTTTTTATGTTGAGACAGGACCACTTGTGTTCCAGTTTGTGCCTATTGCCCCTTTTTCTGTCATTAGGAACCACTGAGTAGTGTCTAGTCCCCTCTTCTACACATCCACCCTTCGCATATTTATAAGCATTAATTAGATGTCCTTTCAAGTTTTCTCTTCCTCAGAGTAAAGAGACCCAGCTCTCCATCCTTTCCTCATGGAAGAGATGCTCCAGTCCCCCAATCATCTTTGCTGCCCTCTGCTGGACTCTCTTCAGTATTTCCTCGTCTCAAACTGGAGAGCCTAGACTGAACACGGTATTTTAGGGGTGGCCAGACCAGGGCAGAGTGAAAGAGGGGGACAAGAAACTCCCTTGACCTGCTGGCCACCCTTTCTTGATGTACCCCAGGATACCACTGGCCCTCTTGGCCACAAGGGAAAGTTGTCAGCTCATGGAGAGCTTGTTATCCACTAGGACTCCCAGGTCCTTCTTTGCAGGGCTGCTTCCTAGAAGGTCAACCCTGACCTGTTGTGGTCCCTGGGTTCATTACTCCCTGGGTGCTGGACGTGATGTTTGCTCTTGTTGAGCTTCATTTGGGTCCTGTTTGCCCAGTTATGTAGTCTGTCAAGATCTTGCTAAATGGCAGCACAATCTTCTGGTGTGACAGCCAGTCCTGCCAGTTTTGTATCATCAACAAGTTTGTTGATGTTACCTTGTGTCCCTAAATGGTACACAGCTGACCCAAAATGGCAAAAAGGATACTGCATACCATAGGACATCATGCTCACTACATAACTTGAGGGGAGCTGGCTGGGGGTATATACTGAGACTCAGGAACTATCTGGTTATTGCGTACATTGGTGTTCTGTGGGTGTCTAACAATTGTGTTGTTCATCACTTATTTTGTATCTTCTATAATATATATAGTAAATAATAATAATAATTTCTTCTCCTTCTCTGTTACATTAACTTTTTTTTTAATCTCATCTCAAGTTTTCTCAATTTCCTCTGTCATCCTACAGTGCAGGGGGTGGGGAATGTTGAAATGGCTATGTGGTTGTTTTACCTGCCTGCCAGGTTAAACAATGACAACAGCAAAACTGCTGTACAAAATCCTTCCAAATATTGGTTATCTAACATAACATTGATCCTGAATTTCATATTTCAATTTATATCCTGAAGACCTAATAAAATAATCATGAAGTTTTCATAAACTTTACCATAAAGGCTTGTATATGCTATGATTTAATTTCCTAGAGAGTTTGTGCTTCAGTTCACTTTTCTTCCTTTTTCTTACATTTATTTGTTCTTCCCCTTCCTAGTCCCATTTGTTCATAACACTGTAGCATCACTCTAAGAAAAGCGTTTCTTCACAGAGTTTTACCTCAATGCTAGTAGGGATTTAATTTACATTGAAACACTTATACCTATGGAAACACTTAATGGAGACTTTTACAATGCTAATTTAAATTTCAAAAAGGAATAACACTCACCACAGACACAGCTCTTCATCTTTCGTGTTCACTTTTGGGGTATCATACTGAAAATTACTTTTTCAGATATAAACCTAATGACACTCTTCTACTTAGAAAGAAAGAGAGAAGAAGATGAGTATATAAATTCATCTGTATGCAGGCATGCTCTCATGCCAAATCACTACTATTACACTGTCAATCTAAATTAGGATACCTGAGATTAAAGTTGGTTTTTTCTTGCACTTTTTCACAGCATTAGAAATAGCAGATCCTGGATTATTAGCATACAGGACTAATTCTGTTCTCAAAATATCCATGGCAAGGCTAGAACAGTCATATTTAAATGACAGAAAAATACAGAAGAGACAGACTGCTTTTTGCTAAAGTTGTGGAAAAAGTACTTGTCATTTTCATGGTGATGGTGACAGCATTATTATTTACATTTTTTAATTTCTGGGTTTTGAACCCAGGAAAACAGGAATAAGTACATTTTCCTATAAAGCTAAACATATTTATAGTCTCAAGAAAGAATTTAAAATAAGATTTGAGCCTTAATGCTCATGAACTTGGTTGTATGTAAAATAAACCACATAAATTGTTAATTGGCCAACAGAATGACAAACTTATAAAAAAGTCTATTGATTTCCTATTCATTCATAATTTTTCCAATTTGATTCTCTAGACAAATTAGTCAATCATAGACCAGTTAGTCAATCTATCTACTGACAAGTTGAAAGGCAAATTCTTATTCTTATCACTCAGTTACCTATTGGCATGTGATGCCTTCTAACTCAAAAATACCTAGTCCATTTTTGTGCATTTTCCCCATCCAATTTTAATGGAATCAGATTCAATAAACATTTACCTTCCCTATGTAACATACCATAAGAATGAAGAGCAATTGCAGTAATGATACAATGTAAATGTTTTTATGCCTTTAAGAGATTTGGTCCAGAAACCTCAGTTTGGAAAAACGAATGAATTAGGACAAGGAGAAACTTCTACAGCCTTTAATAACCACTTCAGCCCAGGGAATAGGATTTGTCACAACTTAGATGGGTTCAGAATCTTTCTGATTAAAAGAGACTCCTGAACCATGCACTGTCCATCTCTTCAAATATTTTGTTGATGTATCCTCATTTCTATGGCATAATTTTTACCTCCTTCCCTTCTAAGGAGTGTAAGCTCACTTTACATCAAGATATTACTCTATGATCATAGAAAGAATCTAAAATTTCAGTTTTCCATTACCAGGCTTGAGATCGGGCTTCTGATAGTTATTTAACTGAAAAAAATATGTAAATTATTTAAATGCATTCTTGTATAGCTATATTCATGTGAGGACTGTACTGAAAAGTATCTGTTTATTACTGTCAGACAATTAAGTAAGATCAAGGAGATTGTCATTGAAATTAGGGAAGTTACTAACCAGAGTATCTCAGCAGAGCACATTCTCTGGAGAATTGAGATCAGCTGCAAACAATACACAGTATCACTGCATGAAAGGAAAGTTTGTTTTTAATTAATACTTTATTATCTTTAATGGTTAAAACTTTCAGTCAGGAATAAAATTCTCTTAGAGGAACCAGTACTGGGATGTTTAAAATCTAATGTAAATAAGATATATGTAGTGAAAATAGCAAGGAAGTGAGTAGCAAGGAATGGTGCAAAAAATCACCTGCTCACCAGAAGATACAGAAAACTAGTTTGGAAAGTGAAGAGGACACTGAGTAGAAAAATTGGACTTATGAAAAGAACCACTTAATTGCCATGTAAGAAGAAATGTGTTCAATGAAAGTAAAGGACATCTGTTCTCACAATGTCCTAGAATTCCTCTTATGGGGGGTGGTGTGGGGGTTGGGGAAGCATACATAGGAATAGAGGTTTTTGCTTTAGCTCTGTGAGTAAAAAAGATGCTGCTGAAGTTTTTTTACAAACTCACTTCTGGGAAAATAAAGGCATATAGGGAAGGGATTTTGAGGACAAGGAGTCCAGGAACAGCTGTGCTCACTCTGCTGAAACTGAAGTTGCAGACTTAACTGGGAATAAGAAACATCAGGATAATAATGTTAACAATTTATGTACAATCAATAATTATCAATAATGCTGTACAAAAGAGAATATATAGTTTTTCAGAATGAAATTACCTTTATTTTATGATAGTTATATATTTGAACAAACTTAGTCCTCCACAGTCATGATTTTATAAATGTCATGTAATAATTTAAGAACTATAATCAGAAAAAGTCAGACTCGATGAATAAAATTATGTTTAAAATATCAGTGAAACAGCTAGGATGGTCTATATTGCTCTATCAGAAATTTTAGAGAAAAAGCTTAGTCTTATAACAACTCATTTTTGTAAAGAAACCCAGCTTGGTCAACTTACCTGAGTATTTTTCCCACCTGCTGCTTAATGGGTCTGTATTCAGTCCTACAGTTGTTCTACTTGACTATGCATTTTAATCTCTTATTTTGCTCTAGTATGGGAAAAATCAGCCTGCTGATACAACAGCTGTAATGCTCAAAAGAAGAAATTCTTTTGATAAGATTTTAATGTGAAACAGCTCAAAACAGGTATCATACCGTTACCACCCTGTGCTGCTCTATGTTCACTTCTGTAAAGTTCAGAATCTACATCTCTAAAGTATTCAGATTCATAAAATCACAGAATCCTTTGCGTTGGAAGGGACTTCAATGATCACCTTGTTCTAACCCCCCTTCTATGGGCAGGGACACCCTCCACTTGAGCAGGTTGCCAAAGACCCATCCAACTGGTCCTCCAACACTTCCAGAGAGGCCACAGAGGAGACATTCACAACCTCTCTGGGAAACCTGTTCCAGTGACACAACACCCTCATAGACATTACTTTCTTCCTAATGTCCAACCTAAATCTACACTCTTCTAGTTTAAACTTATTATCCCTTATCCTGTCCTTACATGGTCTTGTATAAAGTCCCTCTCTAGATTTCTTGTAGGTCCTTTCAGGTTCTGGAAGGCTACAATAAGGTCTCCCCAGACCTTTCTCTTGTCTAAGCTGAACAAGCCCAGTTCTCTCATAGGAGAGGTGGTCCAGCTCTCTGATAATTTCTGTGGCTCTCCTCTGGACTCACTCCAACAGGTCTTTGTCCTTGTTAGTCTGGGGGCTCCATAGCTGCACACAATACTCCAGATGGAGTCTCACCAGATCACAGGGAAGAGTCACCTGCCTCAACCTGCTTGTTATGCTGATTTTGATGCAGCCTAGCGTATAGTTGTCTTTCTGGGCTACAAGTACATATTGCCAGCTTATGTTGAGGTTCTGTTTTGCCATAACCCCAAAGTCCTTCTCCTCAGGGCTGCTTTCAGTCCATTCTCCTCCCAGCCTACTTGAGATCATGCTAATCCATGTGCAGGACCTTGCACTTGGCCTTGTTGAACTTCATGAGGTTTGCACAGGCCCACATCTCAACCCTGTCAGGGTCCCTCTTGGTAGCATCCCTTCCCTCCAGCATGTCATCTGCGCCACAGGACTTGTCAGCAGCAACCTTGCTGAGGATTGAATCTCAACGACCATGCTGCTGAAAAAGACGTTTAAGAGTGCTTATCCCAATATCAGTCCCTGATGAATGCTACTTGTCACTGGTTTTAACTTGGACATTGAGCCATTAACAACAAATGTTTTGAGTATGACCATTTGGCCAATTCCTCATCAACAAATTGGTCCATTTATCAAATCCATATCTCTCCAATTTAAAAAAAAAGGATGTCATGTGGGACAGTGTGAAAGGCTTTGCACAAGTCCAGGTAAATTACATTGATTGTTCTTCACTTTTCTACCAGCTGTATTCACCCCATCATAGAAGGCCACCAGATTAGCCAGGCACAATTTGTCCTTAATGAAGCTATGTTGGTAGCCATCAGTCACCTCCTTATTTTCCATGTGCCTGAGCATAGTTTCTAGGAGGAACTGCTCCATGACCTTGTTGGCCACAGAGGTGAGGCTGACCAGCTTGTAGTACCCCAGATCCTTCTGTTTTCCCTTTATAAACATGTGCATTATGTTTCCTTTTCTCCAGTCAGTGGGGACTTCACTGGAATACCATGACTTCTCAAATATCATGGAGTGGCTTAGGCACTTAACTTAGCCACATTTGCCACTTCCTTCAAGACCCACAGACGCATTTCATCAGGTTCCAGTACTTGTGCACTTTCAGTTTCCTTAGATGGTGTGTCACGTAAGGGCTATGAGTCCCTTTCTTTCTGAACTCCTCAGAGCGGAGCCTTGGTGCATCTAGGTCCTGTCTTAGTCTCAGACTTGATCAACAGTTTATGTCTAAAGGATTGTATTTATAACCACATATCAGAGTCAACATTTGCTTGTCAGAGCCCCCAAAGGACTTTCACTGGAACAGTTTTGCAAGGATGAAACTAAGAGAAAGTTTATTAAAATGTCAGATACAAAAGTTCATGATTAGTTTGATAAATGCACTTAGTACAATAGTGTTAATATATTACTATAGTTATAATTAAAATGTTATGATTATAACTAAAATGCCAGCAAAATATTGTCGTGGGTATTCTCACCAAAAGTGTGAAACTGCAACGCTTACCAAGAAGGCATTCCTGTCTTGGGTGGTGGAGAAGGAGCACCACCTGTCAACTGCCTCTTCAGGGTCTTCAATTTCTTTTCTCCCACCCCTGGTGTTAGCTTCTTCAATACCATTTATACCCTAATCTTAGCTATTCCCTCCCACAGGTGATCTTTAACATATTTGGGTGGAGAGTTGAGTACTATAGTCATACATGTTTAGCATGTATTCCTTTTTACTCATTAGAATATTTAGGGATGTCAAATTTAATATTCATTTCGCAGTTAGCAGAGCAGAAGTTCTCACTCTGGGTACAGTGGCCTTCAAAATACTGTGTAGAAACCATCTGTCTGTTTTTCTACACTCTTTAGCCTTAAGACTCCATCCTTTGGCTGCTTTTCACACCAACATTGTGAATCTCCATCCACAGTGTTTGCATAACAGATAAGCAGACACCTGTGTTTTTAACCTGTGCAATTCCCACAATCGTCTGAAACCTGATCTTCTGCTATAGTGGGTGGTTCTTCATTCTTCTGTTCCCTACATTTGCCTTCTGTTGGGGAGGTTCACATGTGACCCCTAGGGTGAGATTAAGACACAAACAAGGTCAAATACTTTTACCCCAAACAGTATTTATTACAAACAAGAAATAAAGGGAAAATAGCAGCAGTAGGACAGGACGGAATTAAGCAGTTAAGCAAGCAGTCAGAAAAGACTTGCAAGGATAGTCACCACTGTAGATCCACAGTGTCCTGGGGGTCCCTGTCTCTCAGTGTTTGGTGGTGGGAGATCATGCAGTCTCTGTTTCAGCAAATTCTTTTATCTCTTGTTCAGGTTTGCAGCACCCAATGATCTTTTGGCATGACTCCATGTTCCCCCCAATGAGGGGTAGGCTTTAGCTCATACTTATTCCATGCGTCTCTGGTTCTGCTCTTCACACGTTGCTCATGTGACTGCTACATGATCTAGCGGGCAAGATGTTTTTTGCAAGTTTGTGCCCTTTGAGACCTTATAGCTGTAGGCAATCTTTGAGACAAATGTTCTACAGTCAGTCTCCTACGTGTTCTTTGACTTGGGCAGTGTGGCTAAAGCACCTGCTTTTGAAGAAGGAAGCAAAAAATTCTTGTCCTTCTCCATGTCTCCAGTTTCCTTCTGGAGAGAGACCACATTTTTGTTTATCTTCCTTTTATCACTAACGAACCTCTAGAACCTTTCTCATTGCCCTTGATATCCCTGGCCAAATTTCATTCCATCAGGGTTTTAGCTTTCCTAATCTGATCCCTGGCTGATTGGACAATTTCAACTGCATTCCTCCCAGGCTACCTGCTCTTTTACTAAGTGGCTGTGGCTCTCTAATTGTATCTGAATCAACTGTTGTTGATATAGGGAGCTGAATCTCATATATGAAAAGCATATAACAATACAGGGCACTACATATTCTTCAGGATTCATTACCTCATCTTTACAAAGTGACTAATACTGTTGCAGTTTTTTGGTAGCTTGCTGTGAGACGGTTTTTGTAAGCAGCAGTTACAGTTTTCTGCCAGCCTCAAACAATAAACACCATCCAATTCAAGGCCAGAGTCACTGTTGACCAGGGCTGAAATAATCAGCGATGGTCAAAGCGCCTCTATGAAACACATAGATGAGAAAAAACTGCTGGCAGACACAGTTTGCCACCAGAGAAGGGAGTGAAGAGATGTAGTGAGCTGTGCAGACACCAAGGCTCGGAGGGGGAGGAGGAGGCACTCCAGGTGCCTGAGAGAAAAATACCCCTGCAGCCCATGATAGAGCGGGTGTCCCCATCTCCCTGCAGTCCATGGAAAAGGCCAAGACCCCACCTGCAGCCCATGGAGAAACTCCATGCTGGATGGAGCAGGTGGAGACACAAAGAAGATGGTGTGACCCTACGTTGGAACCAGCTCCTGCCAGTACTTGCAGCCCATGAAGAGAATAAGAGACACAGAGATGAGTAAGCGAAAGGTTTGTGGTGGAACAGGTTTGCTGAGGGGAGGCTTGTGACCCTGTGGAGAACTGGGACTGAGAGAAACATTGTGATTTATGACTGCCTGCCATAGCAGTGATTCACAGCTGGGCAGCTGATGAAAGAGAAAAAGCCCAATGGGAAAAAGACTCATGTTGGAGAAGTTCATGGAGGACTGTCTCCCGTGGGTGGGACCCTATGGTGCAGCAGGGGGAGGGTGTGGAATGAATGTCCACCCACCCCCGCCCCAGATGAGAAGGAAACCAACTTGCAAGGAACTGACTGAAGACCCCATTTTTTCCCAGTCCCTGCCCCCCCGTGCCACGATGTGGGGGAAGAAGTGAGTGAAATCATTACTAGAGTGAAGTCTGTTAAGAAGGGAGTGTGGAGGGGAGGTAGAGGTGTTTTATGGTCTGGAAAAAGAAAACAGCTCATGAAGAAGTGACCAAGAACCACATTTTCCCAGTCGCTGCTCCCCCCTGTGCCACAACAGAAGGGAAGAAGGGAGCAAAAATCCTGATTAAAGTCTGCTAAGGAGGGAGTGGTGGGGGGAAAGTGTTTTAAGATCTGGTTGTGTTGTTTTAAGATTTGGTTGTGCTCCTAACTCTGGTTTAATTGTTTTTTTTAGTGTAGTGTAATAAATGAGGTAGTTTTCTTTCCTTCACTCTGGGTTGAGTCTGTTTTGCCCATGTCATTGATGACAGGATGATTTTCTCCCTGTCCTTACCTTGACTCCTAAACCTCTCAAAATATATTTTATTCCCTGTCCAAGTACAATAGATTGACTTTGGTGGGCATCTGGCCTCCAAACAGAGATAAACCACCAGATACATATTTATGCATCAGCAGATTTAATTAAAAAAAATACAGTGAAAAAAGATAACATGGATTTCATTTATATCCTCATACAATGATAATTAACCATACTAATGTAGTAAATGTAGCAATATCCTAATATGAGTGAATATTTAAAAGCTTATTAGTGTTAATAATGTGACTAAGTTATAATTATAATTTACTTCTTGTTACTAATGCATCTTACTCCAGAATAAAAAGTTAAAATTTGCTTTAGATTATTTGTAGCAAAATATTCCTTAGTATTTCCACATTGATATGATTTAGTATAGGCTTAACCTTCTAGTTAAGCTCTTGATACAGCAAATATTTATTCTGTGGGCAAATTGAAATCAATGGGGATTCTTATATGAATAAAACTGCTTATATACAAAGGCATTTTTAAGATCAGTGTCATGGTATAAAAGAATAGTCCATAAATTCTTTTCCGATATGGACTGGAATATAGATAAAGCTTCAAAGTCAGAACACAGGAGTTTATTTTTTTCCCCCACATTGTCTTACATCATTGTAAATATCTATATTGTAGGAAAAGTCACAATTGCTATGAACAAAGTACTTTTATTCTTGCTGAAAAATAATGTGACTGTAGAAAAGATGAAAGCTTTGTTTGTTTATTGTCTAAAAGTCAAAACTATACCTGAAGAAGACTCTTATAATATGTAAATATTGTCTTAAATTGAAATCCTCCACATAAAAAACCCAGAATATTTATTTATTTATTATTTCATGGGGGTGGTGGGGAGGAGGGGGTGGACAGGGGGGTGAAATCAATCCAGATCTAAACCTCAGGTTAGATCTATACCTCAACGGATCATCAGATTTTAATACTGCAAGGAAAATATCAATTAGTCATACCAGAAACTGTTAAATAATCAAAAAATCATTAGAGTTTATACTTTGGTAAGTTATGACCTCTTATGAATAGTGGCAGAATTACCATTGTGTCAGTGTCCTTCATAAAACTGCTTTACCTGAAATGTGTGGAGAATTCTTTCTATTCAGTGCTTGATAGACCATTAATTTTTGCCTTTTGCATCTTTAACAGGAAGGAAACAATCTGTTCTGGACATACTGACACTCATTTTTCTCTATTGTGTCATTTTAGACTCTTTCTGTCAGATGACGAACTTATATAATTCACGAGCAATCCCAGCAGACTTTATAAAACAAGCTTTACACAAAAAGGCTTTACGATTGGTGTTTGATCTGAGTGTTAGAAGGAGAGAGTGACATAAAGAGAGAAAGAAATAAGTCTTCGTAGAACATAGCAGAGCAAAGAAACAGGAAACTGTCAGATAATGGAAATTTGTGCTTTCACCTGGTTAGCCAGGACTCAGAGAAGGCAAAGCCATTGGAAAAATTTAAACTGCTGCTGCTCTAATTGCTTTAAGAGCAAGTTTTCTGGTGTCCAACAGCTCCAAGAACAGAGATAAGTGGAGTGTGAGCAGATAAGAGTACAAGAAGATAATGAAATGGGAAAAAAATACAAAACCCCAAAGAAGTGCACTGAAGTGGGAAATTTGGGAGGAAAATAAAAGAATAATTAAGAGAATATGGAATTTAATTTTTAAAAAATGTTCAGCGATCATATGCCACTGAATAGATTTTATATTTTCAAGTACTTAATGTAATTCTGAAAATCTGATATAGACTCTTAAAGTCAGTTAACCATAAAATTGTATCACAGCTATATACCATATATTTGTAAAATGTGAAAGGATTCAGAAAAAAATTGACATTTCTAATAAACAAATATAATAAACCTATTTTTTAAAGACGTCTTTACCACAAGAGTTCCTTTGCATTAAGTGAAACCATTGTATTTAGAATCATAGAATGGCAAGGGTTGGAAGGGACCCCAAGGATCATAAAGCTCCAACCCCCCTGCCACAGGCAGGACCAGCAACCTCAGGCCTGGATCTACACAAGGTTCCCCAAGGCCCCATCCAACCTGGCCTTGAACACTTCCAGGGATGGACCATCCACCACTTCTCTGCGCAGCCTGTTCCAGCACCTCACCACTCTCTCTGTAAAAAACTTCCCCCTAATATCCAATGTAAACCTTCCCTCCTTCAGCTTTAAACAATTCCCCCTTGTCCTGCCATTATCTGCCCTTTTAAAAAGTTGATTCCCCTCCTGTTTGTATGCTCCCTTAAGGTACTGGAAGGCTGCAATGAGGTCCCCCCACAGTCTTCTCTTCTCCAGGCTGAACAAGCCCAGCTCCCTCAGCCTCTCCTTGTAGGGCAGGTGCTCCAGCCCTCTAATCATCTTTGTGGCCCTCCTCTGAACCCTCTCCAACAGTTCTACATGCACATCTTTCTTGTATTGGGGGCCCCAGATCTGGACACAGTACTCCAGGTGGGGCCTCACGAGGGCAGAGTAGAGAGGGACAATCACCTCCCTGTCCCTGCTGGCCACCCCTCTTCTGATGGAGCCCAGGATACCATTGGCCTTGCAAGCTGCAAGAGCACACTGCTGGCTCATGTTAAGTTTCTCATCCACTATGACACCCAGGTCCTTCTCAGAAGGGATACTCTGAAGAAGCTCTTCTCCCAGTCTGTATCTATGTCTGGGATTCTTCTGGCCCAAGTGCAAGACCTTACACTTGGTGCAACACCTTACACTTGGAAGTATATTATGCTATAAATAAAAATACATATATATATATAAAAATGCATATATATATATATATATATATATATATAAATAATACAAATATATATAAAAATACAGATACAGATATATATAAATACAAATATATAAAATATAAAAATATATTAGTATATTTATATGTACTATATATTATATATATTAGTATATATAAATATATTAGTACATTATAGACTTGGAAGTATTTAGGCTATAAATCAAAATACTATATTAACGTATCGCATGTCAGCTAATCTATATTTTAACAGACATTTACCCATTTAAAAATCCAATTTACCTGTGTGCTTTACAGCTGCTACAGCTAACTGCTTGTCTCTCAAGTAACAGCTGTGTGAATTTCGTTTTTGCATCTGCTGAACAGTACAGCAGCCAACTCTGAACTCAAGATTCAGCTCTTGTGACAGGGCTGTCTTTCCTGCTCCAAATCTGTGCAGTGTGACTGATTTCTAACAGTAATTTGGATACCTGGAACATAACACATTGTTGTATTTCTTGAATCTCCTCTTGTATGCTTTACAAAGGAAGCTGTGAGGTTATCCTCCAAAAACAGAGTAACAGCTGTCATTAAATGTTGTCCATATAATTGATTTTCCCTCTTGTGATACCTTTTAGTCCATTTTATACTTCCCTGTGATTTTCCCAATAGTTGAAGAGCTAAAAGAACAATGCCTTTTTTAATCAGCTGAAGATCTAGCTTATCACTAGAAGGACAATCATATCTCAATGCCTGGTTCACCAAAGTAACTTGTACTGCATTCTGTTATTTCATTATTAGGCAGAAAGGCATGTCACAGATATAGCTTTACTGTATATCACTGGCGTAATCTATTTACTTGCTTAATTGCATTCTTCTAAAAGATTTTCTGCCAACAAAAACCGTTGTGAGATAAAGGTGGTATTCTGTATATTGACTAATCTACTTTAGTCAACATAGATAGCTACATTTTTAGTTCTAGGAAAACTGCATATTCTATCAGAGTTTGCATGTTTTCTATGTAAAAATCACAGTGCCAGAGTCATAAAAAGTGAAACATGACAGCAAAATCCCCCCACTTTTATAATGGATGATGTTCTGCTGGTAATTAAACAGTTGGGCATGTCAGTAATTTTCTAATAATGGCATACTTGTACAGCTAAAATTCTCAACCAAGTTAAATACTACTCTTATAATTAATATCTTTAATGTATGTGTGACATTTACTGGTTATTTGTTGGTTTTATTTTTTTATTTTTTTAAAACCTAATGTTTAAACAGATGAATAGTACAAGAAGGAAGATACTTAGAAGAAGGTAGTGTATTTTCATCAATAGAGTTTTGATTTTTTTTTTTTTATTCTTTTATGGGAGATATTAGGGAAACTGCTGTGAAGTAACAGATAAATTCATACATAATGTATTCAAATAAATATTGCTGATGCATGTAAAGATAGGAAGGGATTGCTAGGAAATAGATCACTCTCTGAAGGATCAAGAAACCTATATTCACAGTGGTTCAAGACTGCCGCTGGCCTGCTTTGCAATTTGAAAGTCACTTTCCTTCTCTTCAGTATCTCTTGTCAGTTGGGCAAGCTTCAGCTGCCTAAGCAAAAGTCATTTGAGACTCCCTAGAGTATTCCTCTCAGCTTCCAAAAGGACATGGTTATGACAAGATCTGGGCGAAATCTGCCAGCTCCATGCTGATACCTTAGATGCACCAACATGTCTTAATGGCATCTGTGTTACAGCAACGCTACTAAACCTTAGTTTTCTTTGAGGATCCTGTAAACTGCTACAGCAATATCTGTGATACATGACAAATGCCAGAACATATTCAATAGTTGTTTTGGCAAGCAACAGCAAAAACTATAAGGACACAGAAAGGTCTTTAGTAACTTAAAAGTGGTTTGTTCTGATAAGCATTTGCACAAAGCATCTTCCTCTTACTTGCTAAAAGCAACCTACAGCCTGAGAAACATATCCAATAGATGGCCACTAAGTCTATTTTGTATGCAGAAAATAACTGACTTCTAGAAATCAAACTTTTTTGCTTTAGGAGTTTGGGAAAAGAGAAGAAGCTGGGATTTTGTTCACAGGAAGGGGATTTTTGTCGTCCCCCCCCCCCCCAGTTAATTTCTTCCGTAACATAAAATCAGAAAAATTCTATATCTAGACATTATTTTTTTAAAGTCAGACTTACTCAATATTTAGCAAGTAGTCTCACTTGAAAACTGTATTTCTTTTAAACAGGCGTCCTCCCATGTGTGTCCTCACCAGGACCTTATTATTCTACTATTGTTCATTTTTCCTTAGGGCAGGGTTTCACTCACAAGCTGTTGGTCCTTTTATCAAACAAACTGTTACCGTTCTCTCACTGTGTATTTGGAACAATTTTTTTTTTCCCCTGTATTGATTCTTCTGTATCCAAAGCCACTGATGTCTTCATCCAAAGAATTTATCATAGAGAGAAACTATTATATATCAATATAGACATGCTTCTTTTTTCTTGCCAGATCAAGTATGTAGCCTTTAAGGCTGGGAGAATCACAAAGCAAAGCTGAACAGTTCTGCCAGCCTGAATACTTACAAGGTGGTGCTTCTGATCTGAGAAAAGAAACAGAAGCAGATCTATTAATATTTTATGTATCATTAGGGTATTTTTACCTGGGGACATTTTACAATTATTTTGAATGTACATATTACCTTTTTTCCAACATTCTATGTGCATCAGACAACCTTGGGGGGAAAAAAAAGGGCATTTCATTCTGATAGTACACAAAGACAGACTCAATGATCCTTCCGAAAGCATTTATAAGTACTTTCTTTGAAATAGAAGCTGTGCCAGACAATCAGATCAGAGTTGCATTCTCCTTTTCCATATCTCTGAGTCGTGATCTTATATAAATACAGAATGAAAATAAAATCTTTCAATACAGAAGCACTTGAAGATTATCTATTTCAGGGACAACTATGGTGCAGGGCTTACAGTATATCTCAAACTATTGTAAAGGTAGTTCAGCAGCTGACTAGTAAATTGATTCTATAAAATGTAGTCATTGGCTTTTTTCCATAGCTCTGTCATTTAAGATTTATCTACATAATCTACCTATGCCACTCTTTAATGACACTGAGCATATTGATTTAATTCTTTTTTGTGCAAAGTGGTGTCTACTTACTTATTCACAGTACTCTACTATCCTAGATATTACATAATGTCTTGCTTATTGCTATACTGTAGCATTTTGCCAGAACATCTGTCAAAAAGCCAAATAGCTATCATAATGTGAAACTTTAGTCCTCCTTTACACTAGAAAGAGTGAAATTCTTGGGTCATGTTATTACCGTGAAAAGTGGTAGGAGCTGCAATACCAGGCATCTTCAAACTAACATCTAGGAATGCATTTAGTTATGAAATAAATTCATGTACCAAGATTTCAGGTACACAGGATGCTGTACTAATTTCTGGGGGGTAGGCTACATAAAAAAAGCTGAATCTCTAACAGGTCCCTCATACATTTTTGTTCCTGTTGATAATGACTGTGGACATTGAAAGAGCTGCTTTCCTTTCTATGTTGTAGTGACTTATTGTGTATGATCAGGCAAAGCAGACATGACTCTTATTTTAATATTGCATGTTCTCTTATTTTAATATTGCATGTAAAAAGACAATCAAACTATAGGTGAAACTTACTTAAGTTAACATTTATATGAAGCACATTAATTCCTAGAGTCATTTCAACACTCAGACTAGAGCTATGTCAGGAACACTGTATTTTATGTTTGAGACCTGTGTAAGGCATGGGACAGCATGATGCTGAATGTCATGTGTGAGTACACTTGATTCCAGCAGACTTCAGTAGCTAAGTAGTTAAGCAAATCAACATGACAAACTGAAGGCCAAAGACTAGAAAACTGCAAATCTTGTGTGTACAGTTGCACTTTTACTCTATATTTTCTCTGTGCCAGTTTGTCAAATTCTAATTACAGACCATAATGAGTTTTACTGATTAATTTTAAAGTGCCGAATCTTTAAGATTTTAATGCCAAATATAATTTTTAAACATAAACGAATGATCAATCTGTATATTATTGTATTGCTGTTTAAGTAACTGTCCCAGTGAAATGATAAAGATCCTCTAAGTATAATCATAGGTCTATGAAAGCATTAAGTGATTAGTGCCATGAATGGTTGAAGACAATAGTAAAGAATAAGGAAAATAACAGAAAATACAGAGATGATAATAGGGCAGGGAGCGAAGAGGATGTTTGTACTCATGATCATGATCATTAATATTTGATTACATACATCCGAAGTAAACAAGAGCAGCTTCATTTATGCACAGAAATCTTCTAATATAAGCATATTTCTTATTGGTGTAGAATTCCCAGTGGTAATTTGATATGGTGGGAGAAAATTGGAAAATATAATTCTGCTTTATAAACCATTGCTAGTAAATATTCTAAATATATAGACAATACCAAAGTGGCTGTAGGTCCTTCTCATAAATGTCAGTACTGTTGATACTTCTGTGTTCCCATGGAAAATTTTTATTTTGACATCTTTTAGAAATACAAAGCACTTAGTATTGATTTTGCTACTATTGACATCAATAGTAGAATTTGCTACTATTGACATCAGTAGCAAATTATCCTTACTTCATGAAGACTAGGACTTCATCTGTTGGAGTATCGCTATGGAAATATTGTATTTAAATGGAATGATTTTTTGCATTTTCAAAATAGTAGTTGACATTATATTAGCCTAATTAATGCAATTCAATTGCCACAGTTTGCAAATGGTGATGCAATGTGTAAAGGTAGTAGATTAAGAGATTACAGAGATTTGCTTGATGATTATCTTGTCTGATTCTTCTGGAAGGTACACTTGAGCTAAAATGATCATCCCTTTGTTTAACTTTCAAAAGTAATTAGATTTAGAAAATTAAAAATAAATATCATGCTAAGGTTAGATTAAGTTTCTTTTAAAATTTTCATTGTGTAAAATAAAGAAGTTCAGCATAAGAACATTTTGATGAAGCATCAAAACTATTTCAGTTTGGAACTTTTAAGATGGGGTTTTTAATATTTCCTTTTCCAAGTACTTTGAAGAACTGGCTAAGGAATTTAGAAAAAAGTGTGTAAAACATGATTTTTGACTCTTGAATATCCGAACAAAGCTGGAATTGGAGCACATCAAAGTAAATAATACAATGTGTTCTGTTGCTTCAGTGAAAGTCTTACAGGCCCAAAAATGATCAAATAGCTCAGCACAAAATGTCGACTTCACAGCTTTTACAGAGTGACAAAGTATCTTCTGGGCTAAACCCAAATTTTAAAGAGGCTCAGTAGTCAGCTACAAAACTGAATGCAGCTTGGCACGCCTGAAGATTGGAGGATAGCCAATGTCACTCCAGTCTTTAAAAAAGGCAAGAAGGAGGATCCCAGTAACTATAGGCCAGTCAGCCTCACCTCTGTCCCTGGAAAGGTGATGGAACAGCTTGTTTTGGATGCCATCTCCAAACAACTGGAAGAGAAGAAGGTCATGAGGAATAGTCAGCATGGATTCACCAAGGGGAGATCGTGCTCGACCAATCTCATAGCCTTCTATGATGTTATTACCAACTGGGTGGATGGAGGGAGAGCAGTGGATGTCATCTACCTCGACTTTAGCAAGGCTTTCGATACTGTCTCCCACAACATCCTGATAGAGAAGCTGAGGAAACAAGGGATAGACGAGTGGACAGTGAGGTGGGTTGAGAACTGGCTGTCAGACCGGGCTCAGAGGGTCGTGATCAGTGGAGTAGAATCTGAATGGAGGCCTGTGACTAGCGGTGTTCCCCAGGGCTCAGTGTTGGGTCCAGTCCTGTTTAATATCTTCATTGACGACCTTGATGAGGGAATAGCATCCACCCTCAGCAAGTATGCCGATGATACAAAACTGGGAGGAGTGGCTGACACGCAGGAACACTGCGCTGCCATCCAGCGAGACCTGGACAGACTGGAGAGCTGGGCAGGGAGAAACATAATGAAATTCAACAAAAGCAAGTGTAAAGTCTTGCACCTGGGGAGGAATAACCGACTGTATCAGTACAGGCTGGGGGATGACCTGTTGGAGAAGAGCTCTATGGAGAAGGACCTAGGGGTCCTGGTTGATGACAGGTTGGCTATGAGCCAGCAGTGTGCCCTGGTGGCCAAGAGAGCCAATGGGATCCTGGGATGCATCAGGAAGAGTGTGTCCAGCAGGTCGAAGGAGGTGATCCTCCCCCTCTACTCTGCATTGGTCAGGCCCCACCTGGAATACTGTGTCCAGTTCTGGGCTCCCTGGTATAGAAAAGACAGGGACCTTCTGGAGAGAGTCCAGAGAAGGGCGACAAAGATGATTAGGGGTCTGGAACATCTCCCCTATGAGGAAAGGTTGAGTGAGCTGGGTCTGTTCAGCCTGGAAAAAAGAAGACTTAGGGGGGACCTAATTAGTGTTTACAAGTATCTTAGACATGGGTGGCAGGGGGAATTGGCCAGCCCCTTTTCAGTGGTCAGTGGGGACAGGACTAGGGGCAATGGCTGTAAGCTGGAGCACAGGAAGTTCCGCACCAACATGCGGAAGAACTTTTTCACAGTGAGGGTGACAGAGCAGTGGAATAGGCTGCCCAGGGAGGTGGTGGAGTCTCCTTCTCTGGAGATATTCAAGTCTCGTCTGGATGCCTATCTATGTAATATGAGATAGGGAGCCTGCTTTGGCAGGGGGGTTGGACCCGAAGATCTCTTGAGGTCCCTTCCAACCCCTAAGATTCTGTGATTCTGTGATTCTGTGATAACCAGAAATACGAGAAGCAACAGAATTTTTCAACATGACACTATGGACATGCTCCCTCTTCAAGTTATCTACCCATGTAGATAGTGTAAGACACTTCATAGCAAGGGTACGTGACCTTTGTAGACACTTAATAATAACTGTACATGGTTTGAAAAAACATTATTTAAAGAGAATATGATGAAGCATATAAAAATTAAAAATATCAGTTATTGTTGGGTTTTTTCCTTCCCTAAACAAAAATATTTTTTATCACTACTAAGAAAAGGTTCATTGATACATTCTTCAAAAATTGTTTTAAAATATTATTGAAGCTATGTCCTGGGTTCAGCCTAGCAACAGACTATGTTGGCCAGTGAGAGTATTCCATACCAATTGCGTCATAATCAGGCAGTCTGGTCCCGGCAGAAATGTCTCCGGACCTGGCACGACAAGTTCTGGGTCCGGCAGGAGGAGTTCCGGTTCAGGCAGGCGCAGTGTGAGTTCCGGGTTTTCCCTCTTCCTCTTTTGGATCCCCATGGCGCGGGGCTGGAGGGATGCTGCACTGGGCTCGGGACTGCCGCGCTCGCGGGTCCAAATTGGCAGCGGGTCGGGCACGGCTCAAATTACATAGTGTGGTGAGAGGTTGCACTGTATATAATAGCACTGTAGTTAGTTGTTTTTTGTATCTTTTCCAGTTTAGTAAACTATCCTTATCCCAACCTGCAGGGCTTTGGTGTTTTTTTCCCTTCCTCGCTGCTCATCAGTTCGCCCATCCCCCATCTCTCTTAAAGAGACAGGGGACTTTTTTCCTAACTTTTGTGGTACCCAGCTCCAGCTGAGGTTCAAACCACAACAAACTATTAAATCAAATGTTAATTTAATTTCATTTAATAGTTCAATGCAGCTTTTCATGAAGCAAACATGAAAAGCTGCTTAAGGGACAGTTTGTTTTGTTCAACTTTCATCTCTTCTAGTATCAGAAGTTACTAATAGAAGAATAATAACCACTTTCTTTATTACCTTCTACTTTCTTCTGATCTACAACTATTTGAAGCTAGTATCTATAGGATATGGAAAAGATTATGTTCTACTTCAATGAACTGTTAATCTTTGATGTCTATAACAAACAGATGGGTACAGTGTAAAGGATATAACAAGGCATCAGGTATTTGCTTGAAGCTAGAAACCTTTTAATCTTCATTCATGATTTAAGTATAGAGTACAGGGCATATCTGGTAAATTGTCATCCTTTAATGACATCACTTCAACTTGCTTAGTAAAGTTTCCATTACTAATAATTAAATCTTACTCATGTGCCATTGCAGTACTGCTGAGTCATCCAGCTTAATTTTGAGTTCCTATCTACCAACAAAAACTAATCCTTAACTTGTTCAAAAATTAGTATATTCCATGTATCACCTAAGGTATATTTCTCTTTCTACTGTTGTTTGCGGTAAAGATGTTGTGAAGTACCAAATTGAACTGAATTTTGAGATAATTTGAACAAGAAAATTTGCACATAGGTACTTCAAATTTTAATAGGCCACTGGAATTCTTATCTACATGTTAATAAGAGAAGGCTCAATGACAGCAAATATTTTAGCCAGGAGAAATCTCAGTTAAAGGAAAGAACACATCCCTATGTTATCAAGGCTGTGGATAGAAAAGGAGAAAAGCTCTAATTATGGTCAATAATTGTACTTTTGTCATTTTAATGATTGAAAAGATAATACAAAAATTCAATTTCCTAACTCCCAAATTAGGTAGTCTGTTTTTAAATAAAAATATAGAGTTAAAAACCCCTGAAATTCTAGATTGAAGTAAAAAAATATTTTTCTTACTGACCAAAAAGGAAACCTTTAGTTTGCACTGATTTTTTAAAATCCTTATTTATTTTTAAAACTGTGCAGCTATTTTAATTAAATTTGGCCTGAAATTACACATTCTAAAAGTGCAAAAGAAAATCAACAGGACATGTCATGACTAGCTCTTTTCAGCCAAATTATTCACTAAAATTAAATTTTATTTATATAGTTAATTTTGTGCAATCTGAAAATGATGTCCCCAAAACAGACGTTTTTGCACAGCAGTGTGAAAATAATTATGTTGAAAGAAGAATCACCTGTGTTATACCACAAAATTCCAGGTGAACGATCCAACTTGTGTAACTGGAAGATGTGGGTGTACTTTTTCTTCCTTTTTATCACCACTGTGACAGAAAGCAAGAGCCTGATCAATCATGTTAGCAGGACTAGTGTGCCATCTTAATGTACTACTCTACATGAGCCTTTCACAAATACATACACAATGATTTAAGAACAAAATGAAAGATGTTTTATTCTGTTGAATTTATCATGTGAATTGACATGTTAATAGTGTGGTAGAAATTGGAGAGGCACTGACAATTCAATTGACTCCTCAAAACCCTGTCACCACCTCTATTCAGCATGCAAATTTACACATACCACCTTCTTTCATCTACAACTGCAATGTTTTAAGGTTCAGTTATTTCCAGAGTTACTCTCACATTTTTACCTGAGTAAATCCAGAGATATTTGAGTTCACTGTACATTTTTCTACACGCGTATCTAACCATTTAAAATAACCTTTCACAGTTCCCCTGCTGCCCTTGCCTCTTACACTTCAGCTTTCTGCTCTGTTGCCTTGAAGTCAACACATATTTTAATAGTTACCTCTTAACAATGATTTTTTCTATTTTTTTCCCCAGAAAAACTTTTCACTTATGTTTTAAAATCAACAGTTTAAGAGTACTTCTTAGGCTTTTTTTATTGTATGAAAATAAATGTTACTATGACTTCTTCCATTAAATATGCCTAATTCCATACAACTATAAAAACTAGTCAAACTATTGAGGCTCTTTAATGAGTATCTTTTCACAGAATCATAGAATTGTTTGGACTGAAAGAAACCATTAAAAGTCATCTAGTCCAAACACCCTGCAATGAACATGACATCTTCAAGTAGATCAAATTTCTCAGAGCCCCACATAACCTAAGCTTAAATGTTTCTACAGATGGGGCATCTCCCAACTCTCTGAGCAACCTGTTCCAGCATTTCACCACCCTTATAAGAAAAATTTTTTTACACTTCTTTAGTTTTAAACTATTACCTCTTTTCCTATTGCTAAAAGACCTGAGTCTGTCCCCATCTTTCTTATAAGTGTCCTGTAAATGCTAAGGTCTCCTCAAACCTTCTCCAGGCTGAACCACCCCGTCTCTCTTAGCTTTTCCTCATAGAAGAGGTGATCCATCTCTCTGATCCTTTTTGTGGCCCTTGTCTGGACTAAAATACAATAGGTCCATGTTTTTTTTTGTATGCTGACAATTCCAGAGCTGGAGTCAATACTTTATTTGGCATTTCACTAGAGCAGAGGGGTAGAATCACCTTCCTCAACCTGCTGGTCACACCAGCTTTGATACAGGCCTGGATACAGCTGACTTTCTGGACTGAGAGCTCACACTGTCAGCTCATGTCCAAATTTTTATGCACTAGCATCCCCAAGTCCTTCTCCTCAGGACTGTTCTCAGAGCTTTCATCCTCTACCTTGTATTGATACCCAGGGTTGTACTAGTCCAACTGCAAGACCTTGAACTTGGCTTTGTTGAACCTCATGACATTTACATAGGCCCACTTGTTAAGCTTGTCCAAGTCTGTCTGGATGGCATTCCATCCTTCAGGCATGTAACTGCTCCACTCAGTGTAGTGTCATTTGCAAATGTGCTGAGGTTGAACTTCATCTCACTCTCTCCTTGATGAAAACATTCATGAGTACTAGTTCAAATACAGACTTCTGGGGCACAAAGGTGAGGCTGACAGGTCAGTAAGTCCCAGGATCTTCCTTTCTATCCTTTTTGGAAATGGGTGCAATGTTTTATACAGAGATGTATAACTTTTCCACTATAATACATACCTATTTTTCAAGTACCTGTACCATCTGTTTTGACATTTATTGCTTCTGATAGAGGATTATTAGTGTTGGACAGAATCAGAGAAAGCATGCCTAAACATTTTTTGGTTTTAGCACACTTTACATGGCTAGTCTACTTTTTAAATAAAACTTGCAACAGAATTAAAAAAACCAAAAAAACCCAACAAACAACTCTATAATACTGTGAGAGTGAAAATTCTATATTATTTAGCTTTTATTCATGCACATCCAAAGTATGGAAAAGTAAGTAATGACAGACATAATTTCTTTGGTTTCAACACTTTATTTATTTTAGCTCCAATATATTTTGCAGTTTTATTTATGGTTTGTTTTAATAGAGAACATTGAAACATAATACAGAGTCCTCATACAAAAAAATTAGAAAATATATGCCTAAAACCAGGGGTGACACTATTGCTCCTTAATAACAACGCAGGTTTCAACAGGTTCCTTCTAACAAGTCATTGCTATATAAGGATGAGATTTCAAAATTGTACAAAATTTTGTCCAGGAGTTGGACTCGATGATCCTTATGGGTCCCTTCCAACTTAGTATATTGTGTGATTCTATGATTCTATGATAATGGTACAAAAAACCTTACTGTAAAGCCTTGCAAAGCAAGTCCTCCTTTTCTTAGCTCCTACAGTATTTGTTACAGTTGAAAGTCACCTATGATTTGCCCATCTGCTGATATCCATAATACTCCCCATTACACTTAGGTAACTTGAAACTCAGGAGTTGGACTCGATGATCCTTATGGGTCCCTTCCAACTTAGGATATTGTATGATTGTATGATTGTATTGGATTGTATGATTGTAAAATACTGGAGATTCCTTTTATATGCAACTGATTTTTATTTGATGTAACAGCAAATATACTGATCTAAATCACAAATCACCCTATTATTGTTCTCTTGTCATATTCTATGTATATATTATAAGCACACTCTTACTATTTGCAATAGCATTACCTTACAGTTCATGTTGTGTACTTCCATCTGAAGTAGCTGCAATTACAGCCACTGGTTCATGTCAGAGTGTAAGCATTATGATCACACTTTTACATGATATAGACTGGGTAGGAAATGAGACTTTATGTAAAACTCGCACACTTTATATTGAAAGTTTGTCGGTTGGGCTTTTTTTTCCTGGTTTAGAGCTATGAAAGACAAAATGATACTCTGTATTTATTTCCTTTATATATTGCACTATTTCATTCAAGAGTTATTTTCATTTAAGAAATGAAATCTCACTCATAAAAAAAAATGTGAAAAATAATGAAGACCATGGCCTACTAGAAACACAGCAGAAAATGGGAGAATTAGTGAAAAGGGTGTGCATTTTGGAGGTATGTAGTGGTTTTTTTCCGTTGTGGTAATTAATTTTGTTACACTTTCTTCTTTGACAATGTGGACTGAAAGCTCACTAGCTGTGAGAGAGCACCAGCTCTCACAGTTCACATGTTTAGTTGCTTACAGAATCAGGCCAGGTCCTGTTCTCTCGACCTTATCTGTGAATTATAAGTATGAAAGTGGGTGTGACCAGGAGAATGCACACTTAATCTGAGCTGAAATATTTCTGCAGAAGCATTGTTAGGGTAACATTTAAACAGCACTTCTTTCAAGCGCAGGACAGGTGCATCCCTTTTCTAGATATGTGAATAGTAAGAGGATGACCAGGGATAATGCAGGTCCCTTGCTGAATAAGGCGAGTGTCCTGATAATGGGGGATGATGAGGAGGTGGAGATACTAAATGCCTTCTTTGCATCGGTCTTCACTCCAAAGGCCCCTTGGGACCCATAGATCCTGGATGAAAATAGGAGTGTTTGGGGAACGAGGAGTTTCCCTCTAGTTGAGGTAGGGGAGGTCCAGGAGCGGCTCAAAGGCATTAATGCACACAAATCCATGGACCCGGATGGGATGCATCCACGTGTGCTGAGGGAGCTGGTGGAAGTGATTGTGGAGCCGCTCTCTATCATCTTCGACAGGTCTTGGCGAACAGAAGTGCCTGAGGATTGGAGGATAGCCAATATCACTCCAGTATTTAAAAAGGGCAAGAAGGATGATGCTAGCAACTTTAGGCCAGTCAGCCTCACTTCTGTCCCTGTGTCCTGGTTTCAGCTAAGATGGAGTTAATTTACTTTTTAGCAGTGGATGGAATGCCGTGGAAAAGTTACGTAACATTACTAGGACAAGATAATTGCTTTGTCATAGCTATGCAAGCCTGCTTTTAAAATTTTATGTCCCTGATCATTTACAAATAAATCATTTACAAATATGTTCAGAAGACATATTCTTTCTCACAACATGTAAATGTTGTTTGCATACCATTACAGCTGTAGGTACTGGGTCTTGAAAAAGCTTTCCTGACTGCATGCACATCAAACAGCTTTGTGCTGACATCATAATACCACTAGAAAAAGCTTTTTAAATAATATCTATTTTCAATAATATATCCATATAAAAACCATATATCCACATTTAAAAAAAAATAATCCATGCTCAAACATTATTTTGAAGTATCAGTATTTCTTTTCTCCATCTTTTCTTTAAGTTGCAATATCCTTAATTCATATCGAAGACATTTTGTCTTCATTCCTCCTTAAAAAAATAATAAAAATGATGTGACCTTTTCTGCTATTGCCCAAAGCTTCCATACTCTCTATGTAGGTTTCCATTAGTTTAAAGGTGTTTTAGCTTGCTGGACCCATGCATTTCAGTCAATTACTGGCTTTTATCTTGTTTTTATCATAAAGGGCCATTTCTTTCTTAAAATGGTCGATTAGGTTCATGGAAATAAATGGAGAGGAGGGTACAATTTGTTAGCAGCACTGTCAAAGTTACCCTGGCACCAAAGAAGAAAATATCGTAGACTTTCTTAATGAATAGGTATAACTTTCATCAAAGTAGATGTTGTATTTTCATATTACTTTTTTTTTCCTTCTGGCCACAATTCAAAGTTAACTATACAGCAATTGAGTGTTTGAAAGCTCTTAAAATATCCACAGTGTACTTAAAGTAGAGGTCTGTGGTTTTACTTAACTATTCCATTTGTTTCAGTTTGTATAAAGCAGGCTATAAAATCGAGACAGTCATTTTCAGTTGAAAAGCAGCAGATTCCGGGTTCATTTTTTACCAGGAGATAATGTGATAGAGGAAACAAGCAAATGGAGTAAATGAATCAAAGGGAAATCATTCCAAAGCACAGAGGAAAGTTAAAGGTCTGGATATGAGAGGTAACGACATATAAATAAGTTGCAGAAAGTACTATGAATAACAGAGAAAACCTATTACAGGAATCCTGGAAACTACAAAAAGTCCTCTGAAGTAACAGAGGGTAACAACTGGACCCATGTGTTAGGGAAGTCTGCTGCCTACCTGGGACCCTGGTTAAAGATGTGAGAGAAAACTTCCAACCCTGGTATGGTCCTTGGACTTTTACTCATTATTGATTTTTCATGTAGACAGGGACGAAATTGAAATAAGAAGTCCAAAGAGAGATTTCAGGGACGTGGAATGATTGCTTAAGAGATCAGGAGCACAGTACTGTTCTTCTCTATCCTTTCAGCTGAAGGGAATGATGTTGGAAGGAACACGAAGACCTAGCAGCTCATTACTTGGCTCCATGACATGTGTTGCAAACAGAATTTTGGGGTTTTTTTATAGTGGGTTTTCCTTCACTATACCAGGCTTGCTGGCAAAAGATGAGGTACATTTCTCTCAAAGAGGGAAAAGGATCTTGCACAAAAGCTAGTTGAAAGATCTCAAAACTAAAGTCAAAGAGGAAAAGGAATAAAACAAGGCTTGTTAGGCATAAACCTGTGCATAGCACACCAATGTTTGAGGGACAGTTTGCTAGTGGGGTCCTACAGTCTGCTCCGCAGTGTGCTGAGTACACTGGAGCACATTGTAAAATGTCCATGTACTGATGTGCACAGCACCCTGCATCTCAGTGGAGGTAGGGGATAGAGATCTATGTGGCAGTAAAGCCGTCAGGCTTGTTAATGTTGCTAGAAACCACAGAAACACCTGAGAAGAGTCATATATGAATTATGGCTTCTCCCCTCAAAAAGGTGACTGGATCAATAGCCCAAATGACAGGACAGTGAAAATTTTGTTTGAATTAAAAATGTATTATTTCTATAATTTTATATTTTTGGTCTCTTCTCTCAGCTAACAAGTTATAGGACAAGAGGAAATGTTTTCAAATTGCACCAGGGGAGATTTAGATAAGACACCACGAAGAATTTCTCTACTGAACGGTAGTCAAGTTTTGAACAGACTGCCCAGGGAAGTGTGGAGGCACTATACCTGGAGGTATTTAAGAGGTGTGTAGATGTGCTTGAGGACATGGTCTAGCAGTGGACTAGGCAGGGTTAGGCTATGGTTGGACTCGACAATCTTAAAGCTCTCTTCCAACCTAAGTGATTCTATGATTTTACGATTATATATTCACTTGTTCTAAATTTACTTGACCCTTTTTGGCCCTTTATTTAATTCCATGATGAAAATACGTTGTTGGAAATATTGCATCAGTATTCTACATAGTTTATCCCAGCCCAGACCTTCCCTGATTTAGGTTCATGAAGAAAGCAGGCATTAGGCTCTATTCATCTCCATATTCATGAAGAGGCAATGAGGGGGTGAGTGCCAGCAACTGGAGACAGATACTGAAGAAGCATGTATCTCTAGTAGCAGCAGCTGGAGAGACCTAAGTGTGTGTGCAATGTATGGGTATGCATGTCAGTGTGATATTGCAGTGAGCATGAGGCTGAATGAGAAGGCAAACATGATAAGATGCTGAGGACCCAGTTGCAAAGTGGATTAAAGTATAGGCTGAATACTGGAGCCATCAGGAGGTTTGAGAGAGATCAGCTGGAGAGATCAGTTGTCCAAGCCAAAGCTGAAGCAGTCAAAGGGACTATTGGCAAGGCCATTGGTCTAGGCCAGCTAGCAGAGAGACCCTTCTTGCATATGTATTTTTGTACATGAGACCATTGGGAGACAGGGGATCCAAGACTCAGCTACTGGCTAGGATAGGTGTACACAACCAGTTACTAGTGGGATCCATAGTGAGCATATATGTGAGGACGTATATATGTCTGTGCACAAGTGCCTCATGGTCAGGGACTAGCTGCTCGGCAGAGAAAGGATCCAATGGATGCTTGCTGGGTGGACTGTCCTGTTCAGTTACTGTACAGATCTGTACTGAATGTATACTTGCTAATGTATATTTTTTCTATTTACAAGCTCTCACTCTGAAGAGCAAGAGAGGAAAATAGGATGAAGCTGTGTGGTGGTTTGGCCCTGGCTGGAGGCCAGACACCCACCAAAGTCACTCTACCACTTCCCTTTTCAGCTGGATAGAGGAGAGATCATTCTACAGTTAGGTCACATTGATGGGGTGTAATCACAGAATCATAGAATGTTTCTTAGTATCTCAAGTTCGGACTGCTCCAGGCTGGTCCTCCATGAAGATACAAGTCCCTCCTTCCCCCCAGCAAACCTGCTTCTGCGCAGATCTCTTTCTCATTCTCCCCCTCTCATCTCTGTGTCTGTGTCTCTCTCCACAGGCTTCAAGTGCTGTCAGATGCTTGCTCCAACGCGGGTCACGGCATCTCCTGTACATTTCCACTTGCTCCAGCGTGGGGTCTCTCCAGGGGCTGCAGGTGGGATCTTGGCCTTTTCCATGGGCTGCGGGGGGACACCTGCTCCACCATGGGTTTCTCACAGGCTGCAGGGGCATCTTTCTCTCTGGCACCTGGGGCACCTCCTCCCCCACCTTCCTTGGCCTTGGTCCCTGAACAGTTTCTTACATCTTTGCACTCTCTTCTCTGGTGGAAAAATGCAGCTTCTTGTGGTTTGTTTTTTTTTCTTTCTCCTTTATGTGATTCCCATAGGCACTGTGACCATCGCTGATGGGCTCGGCCTTGGTCAACAACTCTGGCATTGATCTGGCTGGGGTTTACTCTCTGGGACCTGCAGAAAGCTTCTAGCTGTTTCTTGCAGAAGGCACCCCTGCAACTACAACAAGCTGTTAACATTATCTGTAGTTGACTGTGTTCTGTGTTTGTTTTCTATGTGTTTCTCTGAGTCATCTCAGTCACTGGCCTTGTATATACACACAAGTCTATTATGTGTGTGTATATGTCAGCATACTGACAAACATAATCAGCTACACACAGAAGGATTTAGGGCCATAGAGCTGGAGTTGCCTCACCTCTGTTAGGGTACTGGGTTTGGCAGCTATCAGAGTCAAGAACTTGTGAAAGCTTGGGTAGCGCTGTAAATGCAGTCACCTGTTTATTAGTCCATATTTAATTTCAATAGCATTACACCTATAGGACTGATACATCTGCCAAAAAATACCCTTTTTGTTATAAAAAGATGCATATGACAATTGAAAGAAATACTTATAGGTCTCAGTGAGGTATTGTTGTGATGAACACATAACCTCTTTTGCAAATTATAAAAATATACCATATAGTTAGAGGTATTTCTATGGCTTTATATGTCAGGGTATTTGCAATGCAGTCTGAAACTGAGAGAAGCTAGAAAGCTATTTCTATATTTCCTACTTCTCCACTCATCAAATTATGAGTCTGAATCTACTTTCATTGTTACTATTTTCAGTAGAAAGACTCTACCCTAAGAAGTTTGCGTGTTGCCTTGAGACTGACACCAAGCTCTTGAATGTAGTTGGTGCCTCCAAATGTCTGTCTATAATAGTAAGCAATTATTAAACCAAAGGAATAACACTCCAGAAATATATGTAAATTGTTGCTAAGTAGTAACAGAACACTGATATATGCTTCCTAACTATAAATGCATGCTCACTGTTGACCACAGATCTCTTATTTCTTACAGATATGTAAGTCCCTCTGGAAATGGTAGACTTGTCATAACTTCGAATACTCCTTTCATAATGCCCGAAAATAAATTACACTTTCCTCAATTATCCTTCTACAATGCCACAGAAATATACCTCATCTATTAAGGAGATAGAATGTCAGTATGTAGGGAAAGGTACAATTTTGATAGAGGGTCAGAAAGTAATGACACTTCATAAACTTGACTAGTCATCCAAAACCAAGCAGTATCAGACCACTAAACTCAAGAACTTAGCAGTAGGATTTTTTTCCCAGTCTCTGTAAAGAGGCTTGCCACTTTAACATTGGTCATAAATTGTGAAGGAATTTGTTGTTCTACACCAATAATACAATAGAGGAGATAGGTAAATGAGAAAAAATGTAAAACCTAAACAAAGAGAATTAAACTCTAAATTAATAGAAGTTGGTGCATTTTCACTCACATATTTTAAATATTAAATGTCTTGTTCCAACGTAGACTCTCTGGATAAACTGCGTCTCAATTCCTAAAAATATGTAATGACCCTGTGGTGGTCTGACCTTTTCTGGAGGCCAGATGCCCACCAAAGTAGCATTATCATTCCTTTTCTCATCTGGACAGGGGAGAAAATGTATGTTGTGAGGCCTCGAAGTTGAGATAAGGAAAGGGAGAGATCATTATGCAATCAGCATCACAGGCAAATGAGACTCAACACAGAATACAGGAAAGAAAGTTTTCTAATTTATTACACTACACTGCACACCCAGTGAAATCAGACTCAGATAATGAACAGTGAGACCAGATCTTAAAGCACCTCTCCCCACCCTTCCCTTCTTAGCAGACTTTAATGTAGTCATGATTTCACTCCATTCTTTCCCCCACATTGTGGTATGGAGGGAGTCAGGGAATGGGGCAATGGGGGTTTTAGTCAGTTCTTCTTGAGATGTTTTCTTTCTTAGCTGGATGGGGGCACATTCCACACAGTCTTCCCCTGCTGCAGCATGGGGCCCCACCCTTGGGAGACAGTCCTTCATGAACATCTCCAATGTTAGTCCTTTCCCACGGGGCTTCAGCTCCTCACCAGCTGCCCCAGCATGAGTCATTTCGATGGGGTGGAGTCACAGAACCATAGAATGTCTCTCAGTCTCTCAGGCTCAGACTGCTTCAGCCTTGTCCCCACAGACTCACAAGCCCCCTGCCCGCAAACCTGCTCAGTCATAGATGTCTCTCTTGTCTCTGTTATCTCTGTCTCTGTCCACAGGCTGCAAGTGCTGGCAGAGGTCACAGAGTCTTCTGTATGTCTCCACTTCCTCCAGTGTGGGGCCTCTCCACAGGCTGCAGGTGGGGGTCTATCGTCTTACATGGGCTGCAAGGGGACACCCACTCCAGTGCCTGGAGTGTCTCTTTCCACACACCTCCTCCACCCAGGCCCCGCCCTCCCTTCCCTGGCCTTGGCGTCTACACAGTTTCTTACATTTTCTCACTCCCTTCTATGATCTGCTTGTGGGGTTTTTTCCTCCTAAATGTGATTCCAAGAGGCACAGTGACCATTCCTGATGGGCTCAGCCTTGGTCAACAATGACTCCAACCTTGAATCGGCTGGTGTTTGCTCTGTGGGGCCTACAGAAATCTTCTAACTGCTTCTTGCAGAAGCCACCCCTGCAGCAACCCACCAGAACCCAGCCACACAAAACTACAACAAATCCTTAGTCTCCTGGTGATTGCAGTCCCATTAGTGTTTGTGATTATATTTATGAGCAGAATAAGCTTTATTCAACAAACCCCCCATGCATTTCTTTTCCTTACCGGACAAAGACCATTTCTGTTTCAGTTCTATTGTCTTCTGAACAGATACATTAAGGGGAATATCTTGATTATCTTCTCTGTGTTCTTTAGTAGTTTTATCATTTCTTCCTTTCCAACTACTCCAGTTTTACAACTGTAGAAATGCATATGGAGGAGGCTGTATGTTCCTGACAGAGTCCTTAACTTTTTCTGTTTGTTTGCTATTATGACTTGACATGTGAAATAAACTGCAAAATCTAGACATTATAAAATAGTCATGCCACACAAATCATAATGTCTAACTGTTATAACAAAGTAAGGAAATGAATGCTTATCTAATGTCTGAATATATAAAGTGTTACTTGAGAACATAAAATACACCACTTTAAATATTATCTCTGTTATGCCCATATAGCTGGAATATTTAAACTCTCTTAATGTTTTTCCTGGGGCCAATTTGGGAGCCCTCTATTATTGCCCAGTCACATATAGTTCTATGAGGAACAAGTATGAAAGTATCTTACAGATTCATCTAGTAAGAAACCCAGATCCTTACGTGACATTTATTCCTCTCACTACTCCTCAGATCATAGAATCATAGAATCATAGAATGGCAAGGGTTGGAAGGGACCCCAAGGATCATAAAGCTCCAACCCCCCTGCCACAGGCAGGACCACCAACCTCAGGCCTGGACCTACACAAGGTTGCCTAGGGCCCCATCCAAACCTGGCCTTGAACACTTCCAGGGATGGACCATCCACCACCTCTCTGGGCAGCCTATTCCAGGACCTCACCACTCTTTCCGTAAAAAACTTCCACCTAATATTCAATCTAAACCTTCCCTCCTTCAGCTTTAAACAATTCCCCCTTGTCCTGCCATTATCTGCCCTTTTAAAAAATTGATTCCCCTCCTGTTTGTATGCTCCCTTCAGGTACTGGAAGGCTGCAATGAGTTCCCCCCGCAGCCTTCTCTTCTCCAGGCTGAACAAGCCCAGCTCCCTCAGCCTCTCCTTGCAGGGCAGGTGCTCCAGCCCTCTAATCATCTTTGTGGCCCTCCTCTGAACCCTCTCCAACAGTTCTACATCCACATCTTTCTTGTATTGGGGGCCCCAGATCTGGACACAGTACTCCAGGTGGGGCCTCACGAGGGCAGAGTAGAGAGGGACAATCACCTCCCTGTCCCTGCTGGCCACCCCTCTTCTGATGGAGCCCAGAATCCCATTGGCCTTGCTAGCTGCAAGAGCACACTGCTGGCTCATGTTAAGTTTCTCATCCACGGTGATATCCAGGACCTTCTCAGCAGGGCTACTCTCAAGAAGCTCTTCTCCCAGTCTGTATCTATGTCTGGGATTCTTCTGGCCCAAGTGCAAGACCTTACACTTGGCAGTGTTGAACCTCATAAGGTTCACCTGGGCCCATTTTTCCAGCCTGTCAGATCTGTTATAAAACATTTAGAGGGCAACCTGCTCTAGTGGAGGGTGTCCCTGCCCATGGCATTGGGGTCAGAACTAGGTGATTATTAAGATCCCTTCTAAATCAAACCACTCCATGGTTCTCATTCTATGATTCTGTGAGCATAGGTTGTGGAGACTTGCACTATTGAGCTGGAACTCCTAAGTGATTGTGAAAGACCAAGATCTGTACAAGTGCTGCAGCAGCTCCTCTGGAGAGGAAGGCTTGCCTCATCAAAGGAAGTAATTGGAAGTCACTCACAGTTTTCTCAGTGCTAACAGCAACTATTTAGAAAGATAATTTATAAATTCTACTCGTGGATACAATTTCACACAAAAAAAATGAAATTGGGAGAAGTGGATTTTGTTTGCATTTTAATTAATTTTTAATGACATAAATGTGTCTTCATATGAGTTTTTAAATCACTAGAATCCCATTACCTTGTTTTACATCCCCGTCTTCTTAGCCAATACTTCTAAATAAACATATGTATTAAGTCTCCCTGAATTAAGGGTTATTACAGATAAGGCCTATCACAGTTTTGAATATTTTTAATCTTTTTTTTTAAATAATTTGTGTTGGAAAAGTGATAAATACCTAAAGAATTAATAATGTCGTATGGCATTTTCCTCATTTTTCTAGAAATTAAAATAATTTCCATAGCTACCAGCTGCTGCATCACTAATTACAGGCACATAGAGAACAGGCAACTGAAACTAAAATCCTCTTCTTAGGAACTTCATAAAGCATGACAAAGAAAAAAAAAATAATAAGAGAAAAAACTCATATCAATATCACACAGACATTTTTTTCATTCATTCCTTTTTTCAGCACATACTATAGTCACCAACCATTATCTTAATACTACATTCTCTTGTCTTCAGTTGTTAAAAACAGGGTAATGAACAGGATATACATATTTTTATACATTTGGAAATTGAAAACAGAATAGTAATTAACCCACAGAAGATTCATATCTCTCCCATCCTTGCTGTACTATGCTACCAAAATTACAAAATACATTGTTACCTTAGCAACTTCATATAAAATGAAAATTGTGTTTATTCCTACCAAACAGAAAGTGCACTTTATGCAACAGTATGTCATGGGGGTTTTTTTGTATTTATCACAGAATGAATATATGGATTGCAAGGAGCAGAAAAAAACAGAAAAAACATTTTCTCTCCAAATGGCTAACAAAGGTTTTGAATAAAGCAAATTGATCTTTATTAACAATTTTTACTGTTCTTTCAATTTGAAATTTTCAGCATTATTGATTGAAAGGAAATGAAAGTTCGAAAGATAGTGCACTTGATGAGTGAAGTGAAAGAGAATTATGAACTCTATGAGAAATTGTAGCTACCTGCTGGTTTACTGCTGTGTTATGGTGAGATCAGAAAGGCAGTGTTGACATATACTTCACTGAAAACTTCTGGTATCTTAATACTTTAAACACTAGGTCTCAGATACCATTTGCCTGCTAATTTCCTCCCTTAGTACCAACTGATTTGGTACTGATTTCACAAGCATTCTAGAATGTATATTAGTAAGTATGTAGGCAATTTTGCCTTGCATAAGAATTACAAAGCATTTACATTTGAAGCTTCAAAAAGCTGGAATCAAAACTCAGTAGCCTTGGTGACTATTAAGCGGGTATTAAGCACTGGGCACACAGGGGATTGTTCCTCCTAATATGTGCACCATTTAAAGCTAAATCTCTTATTTATATAGATTAACTATACACATTCATTATAATTTCTAAGAAAAGGCAGGGTTATACAAATTATTTCCACAAAGTCATTTACATTAACTCCTCCTGGCTAGCTGGTCCAGGCAAGCGTTACATCTCGCTGTTGCTTGCAAAACAGCCATGGGAAAGTTTTGCTCCTTGCTGAAGTCACTGATAAGGAGTTAAAGCATTGTAACAAGCTCCTGGTTCTGAGAAATTCCACTGTGGTGATACAAACCTGCAGATAGTCTTTCCCCTCCAACTTTTCTCATGCTCAGCTAATTGGGGAGCAATTGTGAAACCTCCCTTGAAAGTATATAAGCTGCAACTGTCTTGAATAAAGTGAATTGATTGCTGTTAACTGCATCAGTGTGCGATCTCTTCCTAGTGCTGTCCCGCTCTTCCACAGGACCCTGACTCTAAAACATTCCCCACAAGGCAAAGAGAAAACTACGACAATAAAGCATGTTCAGTGACAATCAGGGGGTCTTCTGGTGGTCTTCAGGGATGGAGACCTCTTCTGGACCTCTCCCTCTCTTTCAGTGCATGCTCTTTACGGTTTTCTCCATAGTCTCAAAGCCACATTCCTGCACAAACAAGTTAGGAACCCCTTCTAGCTGAAAACAAGGTATACTCTGTCTCTTAATTGGTCATTGGTCTCATGATTTATTACTGCCCTATCTTCACTTTCTTTATCTTCAAGTCTGTTCCACTGTTAGGGTTAAATTCTGTAGCTGCTCTCACGAAACAGCTCAAATGGCTACAGCCATATTCTACTAAAATCCAAAACACTCAAATACTTTCTATTCTCGAGACATGTAAATTCTCCTTATACTAAAGCTGTATTAATTGTCTCTTAAGCTACATCATTGAATTAGCACAGCTTTATCCAAGAGTTCATGTCATGCCAAACACAAAAATGTCCTAAATATAAAGTTTCTAGGTAAGGTATTTCCATACATAAATATCTTTCCATTTCTACCTAAGTTATCCAGCCAGCTGCAGTCAGCCTGCCTCTTCCAGAAGGTTATTTACAAGATTAGGCAGGGTAGTTTGTTACCTTGCAGTACAAAGAGGGTGAGAATAAACTACAAAACCAAAATAGTTTCACATTTTATTGGACTTCATGCGTAACTATGTAAATGTGTTTGGATTTTTCTATCAGTTCCCCTAATACAGTATAAACATTCAATGAGGAACTGTGCACAAGATTTTTCTTTTTGAATGTAGACACTTACCAATGAACCAGATTCTTTTTTGTATAGGTAATATATAGCTTAGAAAATAGGACAATAACTAAGTAATAAGCTCCTACTGTTGCGTTAAAGTGGAATCAAAGACACTCCAGAAAGTTATGCTGGAACACCTTTTCTGTTGAAAACTGATTATGAGTTACCAGTGAAAGATTTTACAGAACTGTCTTCTTTCCACAAATCTGAGGGATACAAGCTGATTCTGCTTCTAAACTCTCCTTGACACTACCTGTATAAGCGTGACAAACAGCCTACCAAAGGTGGGTGGATGCACTGAATGAACCACGGTGGCCTTAATATCTGTAGTTCCCTTTTGAAAACTTACCACTCACAAGTTCAGTTTGCTGGCTACTCAGAAATTTGTAGAGTGAAACACATGGAAATCACTCCAGTTAAGACACCAGTATTTTGGCTGTTACCAAGTAGTGCTGATGTATATCACAGCTCTCTCCAACATTTCTCCCCATTCCCTCAGCAGTAAGGTGGGGGTGGGCAAGATCCTGGGAGGGGACACAGCCAGGTCATCTGACCCCAGCTGATCAGTAGGATATTCCATACCATATGACATGTGCTCAGTAGTAAGAAACTGCAAGATAAGGGGAGGAAGCAGGGAGCATTCAGGTTATTTACAATGTTTGTCTTCTGGAGCAGTCGCTATCCACACTGAAGCCCTGCTTCCCAGGAAGTGATTGTACATCATCTACTGATGGGATGTAGAGAATAATCTTTTGGTTTTACTCTGCTTATTCATGAACATGTTGTATTAAAATGCCTTTACCTTGACCTATGAGTTTGGGGTTGCTTTTTCTATCTTTATTTTCTCCCCTCCCTGTCCTTCTTAGGAGGGGAGTGATGGGTGCTTGGTGGACAGCTGGCATCCATCTGTGTTTAAAACATCACAGCACATAAGCTTGTAGAGTTTGAGCAAGTGTATTTTAATTTGGGGGAAAAAAAAATCCTGAGAGAAAGTTTTGAGGGTTTGGTTTGTTGGGTTTTTTTTTAAATGATTTTGCATAACATTGGCTTCAGAAGAAAGATAAATAACATATTTTTGGAAATTCTATTTTCTTATTGGGTAGAAATTTTTACTTTGAATGATAAAATTACTTCAAGTAAGGAAGAATAGTTTGCTTCATAGGCTCTTTAAAATATTTAACTCTAATGTTTCTGAAAAGAGTGGAAATGGTATAATTATATGATTATGACTTTTTGAGCCTATTCGCTGTCTGCTAGGAAACAGAAATCCACTTCTGTCCTTTTATTCAGGTTCTGACCTTCCATTTTTAAAACGTCTAACATTTATTATAGTAAATGAAACCTCAGCACATCACTGATGAGGCATCTGCTTAAACTTGTAGGGAGGCATGAAAACTATTTATGAAAAGCAGCTATGAAATGTGTGAAATTTTCTATTTGTTTCAGCTAAAAGATTTCACGCATATTTTCAGTGATGGTAATTGAAATGTCAACACTGTTAATTTCATTTAAGAAAAGTCAGGGAAGGTCTCTTTCACGCAGCTCCGAGATTTTGTCTTGTTGCTGTGCTACAAGTGGATTTAAATTTGGACATACTTGTGTACATTTTGTTCTCTCAAAAAATAAATCTGGATACCAGTTGCAGACAATAAGCATATAGAATTTCATCAATCAACCATTTTGACAGGGAGATGTGACAGAGATATTTAACACAATTGCTTAATTTTACAGCACTACTGTCATGCTTGAAAAGGTCAGTGCATCTGCGTAATGTCTTTCTTGACTTTTTCATGATTGAATGAAGATTTCCTATTTTAAGTAGGCTGTTTCATAAGTTTTAAATATTCCATTTCATGTATTGTTAAGTGTCTCTGTACCAGAGGAGATCCAAGGAAGTTCAATGTTTCATATGACCTTTCATTGCCAGACTCTACAATTCAAATCACGTGCCTGTAGATACTCAAGCTTCAACAGTGTCTTTTGGACATACCTTTCCTCATCCCAGATTTCTCAAACAGATTTCTCTGGTTGTTGAACATTCACAAATTTATCTTGTCCCTTGAAATGATTTTCACGCATCTTCTGTTAACAAAGGCTCAAAATTTCAGTCACAAAATGCTGATTGTTTTTATTTGTTCAAGTAGGTTTTGGATAAATATTGGCTGAAGTAATAATAATTATTAAAGTAAATAATACACAGTTATTGAATACTTTTCTTAATTGTAAATCGAAATGGAAAGTATAAGCAATCAGGATTTAATCTGCTAGTATATGACATAAGCTGTTAGAAATTCATCTTAGATTTTCTTAGTTTATTCAGCAGATTGCAATGCATCAAACACAAACCCAAGAATTAACATAAATTTGGTTGAAATCAGCATTTTCCCTGCATTTTTGACCTGTCACAAACTGTTTATTTATCTTAGCTCACTTTGTTGCACTGCTATTTCTTTCCTGCACAACTGTCCGTCCAAGCATTGTATATGTGCTTGCCAAACCCCTTTCTATGTCTATCAGCAATCCTGGCAGACTGGGGAAGTTCCACTCATCTGGAGTCTGGCAGATATTACCCTCATATATAAGAAGGGTCAGAAGGAGGATCTGGGGAACTACAGGCCTGTCGGTCTGACCTCAGTCCCAGGGAAGATCATGGAGAGGGTCATCTTGGGAACTACCTTGCAGCATGTGTGATGGCCAGGGGATCAGGCCTAGCCAACATGGTTTTACAAAGGTTAGATCCTGTCAAACTAACCTGATTGCCTTCTATGACAAGGTGACCCACTTAATGGATGAGGGGAAGGTTGTGGATGTGGTCTACCTGGATTTCAGTAAAGCCTTTGACATGGTTTCTTACAGCATTCTGACTGAGAAACTGGCTGCTACTGGCCTGGACAGGTGGACCCTCAGCTGGGTTAAAAACTGGCTGGATGGCCAGGCCCAAAGGGTGGTGGTAAATGGAACAAAATCCAGCTGGAGACCGGTCACAAGTGGTACCCCCCAGGGCTCAGTCCTGGGTCCAGGCTTGTTCACCATTTTTAGCAATGACCTTGATGAAGGGATTGAATGCTCCCTCAGTAAGTTTGCAGAGGACACTAAACTGGGAGGAAATATTGATCTTCCTGAGGGTAGGGAGGCTCTTCAGAGGGATCTGAACAGACTGGACCAATGGGCTAAGACCAATGGGATGAGGTTTAACAAGGCCAAGTGTAGAGTGCTGCACATGGGACATAACAACCCCATGCAGCCCTACAGGCTTGGGGGAGACTGGCTGGAGAACTGTCAGGCGGAGAAGGACGTGGGAGTATTGGTTGACTGCAGGCTGAATATGAGTCAGCAGTGTTCCCAGGCAACCAAGGCGACCAATGGCATCTTGGCTTGTATCAAAAGTAGTGTGGCCAGTACATCTAGGGAGGTGATTGTGCCCCTCTACTCAACATTGGTGAGTCCACATCTTGAGTACTGTGTCCAGTTCTGGGTTTTCACCATAAGAAGGACATTGAGGTCCTTGAATGAGTCCGGAGAAGGGCAACAAGGCTGGTGAAGGGACTGGAGGGCAGATCACATGAGGAGCAGCTGAGGGAGCTGGGGATGTTTAGCCTGGAGAAGAGGAGGCTGAGGGGAGACCTTATCACCACCTACAACTACCTGAAGGGAGGTTGTGGAGAGGTGGGCAATGGTCTCTTCAGCCATGTGACAGGAGATAGGACAAGCTAAAATGGCACAAAGCTGAGCTAGGGCTGGTTCAGATTAGGTATTAGAAAAAAAAACAATTACTGAAAGAGTTGCCTGGGCCTGGAAGAGTCTGCCCAGGTAGGTTGTTGAGTCACCATTCCTGGATGTGTTTAAATAAAGGGTGGATGTGGTACTTAGGGATACGGTTTAGCTTAGGACAGGAATGGTTGGAATTGATGATCTTTAAAGGTCTTTTCTAACCTTGTGATTCTTTGATTCTGTGATTTATAACAGCATAAAACACTTCTACTCTGAAAGCAAACTAAGTAAAACAATTTAAAAAAATAAAATGAGGGAAGATGGTTACATTTACATGTGGGTTTTGTTAGCTTTCTCCTTTCCCACTTTCATGTTTAACGAAGGAATAACAGTTAATTTTAAATAAATGTCTCATACTAGATAAATGTTATCTGTATTAGAACTGCATTAGCATCAAAGATGAAACATATATGTATACAAAATCAGATCCATTGCTGCTAATATTTTCCATGGAGAAATTTGGTTGCTTAGAATATATACATACTGAAGAACTACTTTCTTCAATTAAGCACAAGAGCCAACAGCATCATTTATTACATGATTCACGTTAAACATTTGAAATAAGACTAGTCTTTTAGCAAAAGCTAAATTCATGTCAAGAAGTTTTATGGAGCAGGGCCATAAAGAAACCCTACAGAAGTGTTAGAACAATTAGCTTGACGAATCACTTGTGTGTGAAATCTAAATAGTCTGATAGAGAGATAAATCATCTTCTCCTATCTATCGCAGATGCACATATGGATTATTGCCTAACGTTTCTCCCCAGCTCCTTCTACTCTGGAGACACCCTTTGCCTTCCTATCAAGCTTTGGCCATTTGTCAGAACTTCCAAAATTTAGAGAAAACTCTCCCTGCAGTGCTTAAGAGATCCCACTGCTGACACCACCTGGCTTGAACAGTAGATGTGACTTAGTTTAAATAGAGAAAAGCTAAGAGAAAATAAGAGAACTGAAACTAAACTAAGCTAAATTATGCTAAGCTCTGCCTTATTACTCGTCTATTCTTTTTTTGTTGTAATTTATGTGTGTGTTCTTCAATGTTTTATAAACACTTTGTGATTAGCCATTTGCTTTTAACATCCCACAGCTGTGCTTCCAGTTGGCCAACCAGTCTGTGTTTCATAATCTTTGGAATGATGAAGATTTGAAGTATAGGTAGAGATGCACATTAGAGATCCTTGAAAATTTTGCACTGCAGATGAAAATAACAGATTCTTGAAAATTTTTCATTGTAAGCAGAAGCTACTGATACCCGTGATTGAGAACAAGGCATAAAGTCTAAGGTGTTTGATATAATACATTTTTATAAACACCTATGTAAACAGCAGCACAAAGCACACTAAAATGTCCTGCCACCAGTATGTGTAGAATATATATATTTTTATTGAGAAAAATGCATCTGAAAGTATGTCATTTACTGCATTTATTGAAGAAGGGACAAAGAAAGATTTGAGTTGTACATGCATGACAGACATGATTAATGGCTTTGTAGGATGGTGTAAGTTCTAGGAGGTACCAACAAAGTAACAAACTTTGGAATGTGAATGACCTTTGGAAGCAAAGAATGTCCCCTTTGGAGGTCACTTTAGCTGTAATATAATTGTAGAGGATGGGAAGAAAGAAGCTGACTATGATGGGCTGCCTGAGTCATAACAAAATGCATTAAACTGTCATTTTGGAAGCTCTTCTTTCTTCTAATGAGTCAATTCCAGAGTACAAAGTATAGTCATTCAGAAGAGAAATGCAAAAACGTTTTAAGGTGCATATTAAGTTTCAAATTAAAAAAATGCCCTTAAATGTGGGTCAGGAAAGTCAGGAAAGATTTATCATACATATGGCTAAATGACAAAACTCATAAGAATGTGCAATTCTGTGTCCATTAGTTCCAAAAAATAATTAATTGCATTTTTATCATTATCTGCAAACCAGTACTGTGTCCTAAAAGTAAGCCAAATGAAATACTAAACTTGTTCATATCCTTATGCCTAAGTAAAAAATGCCCATAAAACTGTGATTCATAGTTATAAATAAAATTAATAATCAGAGTAATTAATTTGAATGTGTCATTAATAAGCTTGGTAGTATAATGTATCACTTTCATATCTTTTAGTCTCCAGTATGTATTAACTAGCCTACTAGAGCAGTGTAAAAAAATTTAGCCTACAGCATATAAAAGTCATCCCCCCCCAAAAAAAAATACAACTCAAAACAAAGCAATAACCAAATGAATGTAATATTATTTCCATCTCTCTACATCTACATTCTAGTTTACTTTCAGACTTTCAATGTTAAGGGCACTTTTTAAAAGTAGCATTATACTCATTATACATATAAACAATATATTTAATAGAAGCACTTTTATTAAAACTCTTCATAGTTTCAAATCCTTTAAGCAGGCTAGGTGTAACTCAAGGAGGAAGGCTCATTTGCAGCTCAAATCCCTTTCAACACAAGTACAATAACTCCTGTTAATCTCTTGGGTTATTGAACTATGCTTGGCCTGTATAAGAACCCCAAGGTTAACAGCACATGGTTATTTAACATGCTTGGTTTTTTAACCAAGTCACCTACATCTCATGCCTTGCAGAGTTATAAGAAAAGTTACTTTAAAATAGTCTCAACATTTTGCAAGACTTTCACACTTCCAAGTTTTGATAATACTCAAATAGGAAACAAGAACATTATGTTCTCTGTTTCTGAAAAATTCCATTGAAAAATGGTTAAGATTTTGAAGATCTATAACAAAAAGTGGAGGCAATATTTTTTAAATTTAATTTTTGTATTAGGCTACTGGTTTTTTTTAATTGCCAATTTTCAACAATATCAAAGTTCAAACCTACAGTTTTACAGCAGCAATTTATTAAGAACTGGTACTTTATAGGTACAGTATTGAAAGATTAGGAGTGAATTATGACACAGCCTGAACATTAAACCACCAGCTTGTGCAGCGAATGTTACAGACAATCTGCAACATGAAATATTAATATCTTAGTGCTTTGGAGATTACATAATTACAGTTACTCTAAGAATACAATAATTCGACTGGTTTACAGTAGCCACTAAGGTCAGTTTATACAAGTAATTTTTCACCTGCTACAAAACTCTGTAAATAGATTAACTGATCACCAACCTGTAATTTCTGCTCAAAGTTGTGTTGTTTTGAAAGCAACAGGACTGATGGGCCCGTGAAAGAAAGAAGTTCCTCTGCTGCAAAGTCAGAGATCTTCTGGCACCAGATTTCATCAGATGTTAATATATAGTCATGAATGTTCACGATCATTTCTCATGGCTGGAAAGTCATTCCTGCCTGTGAACACAAAAACCTCGTGTGAAAACATGAATGTTACATGAATGCTAAAAAAAATGGTTGTATAATATGTTGCAAGTTGCTTCAAAATGTTCATGAGAGTTTGGGAGCTGTGCTTCAACTCTACCCTGAACTAGGAGCTCAAGTCAGCCCCAACTGTGCTGATATGTTCCTCTGTGGGCAAAGGAAAATTAAAACAAAGCAAAACAAAATAAAAACCCATAAAGGAAGATTAGAAAACTTGGTTTTGATCTTAAGAGTAAAGGAAAGTATTATATGGCTCATCACAAGTAGGAAGATGATACCAGTCAGGGCAATAAAATAATTTATTAATTAGGCTATATCTTGAAGTTGAGTGGGTACTGTAGAGCACATCCCATGCATATTAATTCAAAAGTAGAATATACTATAGTAGCATTTTCCAATCAAGACCTGTACCATCTGATTCAAGGTATTGCATTTAATACCTTGGAGTAAAACTTTAATTCAATAAGGCTGGTGGAAATAACTGCATTGAAAATGCAACATCAGAATTTTGTACTGGTTTAGAATCAGTAGTGCATTCTGTATAATATGACCTCTTCTTTTTCTTTCCTACTATAGTAGTATCTATGGACTACAAGCATTATGAAAATATTTACATGTGCAATTAGCTACATATAGGAATTAGAAATTTTTTACTTTCCTTAAATGTTTGAGCAGCTTTTATTGTAAAGGATTCACTACAATCAAAGCTTTCTATTTATATTTTTGCTATATTAAACTCTTGTTTTGCCATCAAGTAGACAGTCTTGGTCTTATAGTATGTTGACTCCCCGTTTATTGGTGAGAGAAAGTTCACTGACACATATTTTAGTAGTAAGATAGCCAACTAGAAGAAAAGTTAATGGAATCACTTGAGCACTTATTAAGCAAAATTTGAACGGAGAGTTGTTTGGCATAAAAACAAAGTGTCAAGAATAAAATTCACCAAGGCACCAAGAAGTCAGAAGGAACCAAAATTTTGACTCTAAGCTTCTGCCAAGAATGCAGGTGATAAACAAGAAGAATTAGAACTGAATTTTTATGAACACAAATCGTCTTAATTGGTAATCCGAAAACTTGTGGGATTCACATTATTGGACTCTTGAAATCAATGGTTGTAAATAGCTAACAGATCACCTGAATGAAAGAGGAGGAGCAGTGTCCTATCATCTCAAATGTTGTACTAATTAATTTTGAGGCACTGAAACATCTGAGGTAAACCATGTTGGATTTTGCATTAGATATTGTGGTGGTTAAAGACAGTGTGATCACGGGAATAAAAAATCACCTGACTGTATGTCCTGCATTTAAAAAAATCCTACCCCTCAACTGCTTGCAATGTTAAGAGAAATAAATTCCACTGGTGTCAATATTCTTAGTCATAAGTCACCCAGAATACCTTAAAACCATAGACCATTCGTTAGCTAATAAGCCTTTGCTTCAGTTGTGGAGGGCAATGGCTGGCAAATATCTATTCCCAAGTTCAGAAGAACAGAGTTTAATTTCCTTTCACTGCTCAGCTTGAACTATCAAAAAATTTGAGCTTACCCTTTAAATTTCACTTTTTATTATTTTTTCTACTGATGACTAGGTAAAGCAAAGTGATAGTTTAATAGGATTTACATGGCTTCTAGTCTCAATAAAGTAAATTTACACAGCTTTACTTGTTGCCATATGAGCTTGAAACATTTAAGTACAAGAGCATCTGGTCTTCATTCACTTATCCCTTGTTGACAGACACTGAGAAATCATCTGCATGATAGTGGGCTGTTATAGAAGGACGTACTATCATTATCAGCAACAATACAGAGAAGACAAAGTATTCAGTTAGTATGTCTATAATTGAAGAACAGCTAGATATAGAAGTCATGTGATAATTATGATAAACACTTGAATTCTGCTATTGACTCTCAAGCGTATTAAGCAGTAATTATTAACATTAAACTTTTTTAAATTGGCACGTTTATTTATGCAAGTTTTAAGAAGGTTTTTGGAGGGTTGCAGAAATTCTTGAGTACCAATATAAACCTAATGCTGTCACTACTTAGAAAGAGTAAATTAACCTGGGGAATACACCTAGTTAATTATAAGCCTGACAACATGATATCGATCGTGAAGAAAATAATGGAGCTTCTGTTACAGGGTTTGACTAAAACTGAATTAAAGAGTGTTAATATAATTATTTTAAATTAGTATGAACTTAGGAAAACTACGTCTTATCTCTTCAGCTTAGTATCTCCCTTGAATACAACTTCAAATGTTGGGGATGCGTATAACTTCTTCCTTTGATTGGTAATTGATCAACTTTGATGCAGTGACAATACAAAAATATTTTTGGCTAGCAGTGTATCTTGTTGGACTTGTTAGGGTTTGCTTCTTGGTCCATCACTAATATAAAAGAATTCATATATATATAATTTTACTTTTTTATTTATTTTTTTTATGTAACAAAACCCAGTTCATTAAAACATAAATACTAAAGCTCACTGACATAAACAGGGTCACACTTAAACTATCTGAATTGCAGTATGACAGATGTAAATTACTCAAGGAGAAAATCATAGTATATGCTAACAGGATGGAGAAATATTCAGGAAAGCACTGATTCTGGAAAAAAAATCAGTTATTAAACTGAAATATATGCTAAATATTTGTGTCACTGTAGCCAAAACTTTGTCAGTGAATGAATGAATGAATGAATGAATGAATGAATGAATGAATGAATGAAACCTTTTAGATGGAGAAATAATCCAATTAGAGCAGAATTTTTATTACCTCTGTGTCATATATAGATCTCTGATTTTGACATGGATATAACTGGAATACTCAGTTCAGTTACACTACCTATACTGTGCTTTTTTTTACAAAAAAAGATATTAAAAACCTCAGAAGTTCAAAGAGAAGTCAAAGATATTATGAAAGAGTTGAAACAAGCACATTATAGCAGTCTGCTAAGACTAGTTGCTTTTAGCATTCCTTTGCATTTTTATAATTAATTCTCTATATGGATGGAAGTGTACATTTCCTATATTTTTTTCCTCACAATCCCAGTTCCTACCCTCTTATAGGTATGACCAACAACTTGTCCTTTTCCCTTTTTGTCATGCAGGCTATGACAGACTTGAAAGGAGTTTGCTCCCCATAGCTTATCAAGGTACTGGTTGATGACATGATCACAGTCTGAGACCCTCGTGAGGAACAGATATCTGACTAATGGAAAATTCTTCAGTCTAATGGAGAAGAAGCTGGAAGCTCAAGCTCTGTGAACTCATACCAGAAATATGAAACGTATTTTCTTGTTAGACGTGAATTAAATGTTGGAAAATATTGCCAAGAATTTAAATGATTTTCTGTTACTGGAACTTTTTACATAAACATTCAGCATCTGTTCTTGTTCTTTTTTTTTTTCTTCTTCTTTTTTTCTATCTTTCCCTGAAACATACAGTAGTTCAAACACATTTATTAAGTATGAAGTAAATATTCATATCAGTAAAACTTGTCTTCTAAATTCTGTGAGAGATCAGCTGATGTATTTAAAGCCATTTCTTCTAGCTATAAAATGCAAAAATGTCTATGGAGATTAGTTGCCATCAAAGCAAAACCATGTATCAGTCTAGTCCATTTTAAAATTACCTGCTACACACATATTTTTAGAATTGACTTCGTCTGAAAACTTGTGATTTTTTTGATTGTTGACCAGAAAATCAGGGCTTTTTCTTGTTATTATACTATTGGATGTTAATCCAATGGGAAAAAGAAAAGAAAAACAAAATTCTTCCCTGAATCCTGTTGGTTTCTTTTGTCTCTGAAGTTGGTGAAGTACATGTATGATTAAAGGGGAATGGCTTATATTCCTCACTCTCAATAGGAGTGAGGCCATGTTCGGATTTTTCCAAATGTCAAGGACACAAACTTAAATATTTTTGGTTAACACTTTTTGTGTTTCAAGAAATCCATAGTTGGAATATAATCACAGTTGGAATAATTTGTTCATATGTTGTATTGTAAATATCTTATTGGAGGAAAGATGCTAGTATCATTTACTTTCCTGGGTAAACTGAGTTCATCTGGATCCATGCTTGAACAATAGTTAATTTAAAAACTAACTGTGCCATCATAGTGCTCAATTTTTCAATCTTTTCATTCACTACATGAAGCTGAACAGGCCTCTCCTGTCTAACAGATCCACTTGTGTTGTTTATATAAATAGAATTTTCATCTCAGGTGTGGAAATTTTACTTCACCTGACTTGTATTTTCTTTTCAGTGAAATAACTAAAATTGTAAAAATTCATTAAGAAATAGTTTTCCACTCATTCCCATTTACTCAAAAGCTTTAGACCTCTAAGGGGGTTAGAAATTAATTCTGTCTTTATTTGACCAGCATCAGCATGATAGTCCAGTGTGGCTACCATTCTTTAATTAAGCAAATCAAAATGTTGTCAGTAAAGGTTGTTTTTATGATAATTTGTCTGGTATTTTTGATTAACTGTGTATGTGTTAGAGAAAATTGCTAATGTGACCTATAATTAATTGACCAGTATGAAAGTATCATCGTGCACAGATGGATTCAGGATAGGAGGTTAGATGATTTCTTTCGATGGAATGTTTGTCCTGGTAAGGATTACAAAACACATCTCAGTTACAGAAGGTTGTTTTTTTTCCATTTTTTTTTATACGTATTTAATACAGTCAGAAATACAAAATCAAAATTCTACTCCATTATAATCATTGCTGTAAGTCTTTTCTTAAAGGCTTGGGTTGTGCTTGGGTAGGGGTCAGGGAATGTTCTTAGTTCTGAACTTATAGTATGATACATTCGATATACAGCAAGTACAGTAGAAACATGAAGGTAAAGTCAGTTAAATTTTCCCCTAAAACACAAGGAAATGAGATCTTTTTGCTCTGATAAGGCTGTAGCATACATATAGCCAACACCATGGAGTGAAAGCCGCTATACCAAGCAGCAATGCAAGCTTCCAATGAACAAACTACAATGCAAAGCCTAGAAAAATGTTATTGGCTTGATCTTTAAAACAGAACTGTCCTCAGCAGAAGTCTTTATGTTTCAGAAAGTCTTTTTACTTTAGTCCAGAAGATCACTTAGTACCTGTTCCAATCCCAGTTCTTTTACAGGTATTTCTGTGTTCAGTTCATTGTCTCTGTACTGTACTTGACCGCATTATTTGGTATCTTCTCCGTGGGAAAATTCTCCAAATACTTGGGTTAGTTTGGTTTATATATCAAAGCATTTTTTCTTATTTTATGCATTAATTTCAGATGAAAAAATGTTTATTTATGGAACATATGATTGTCATAAACACAGAAAATTATCTCACTTTGTCCTAAAGTTACACAAATAATTGCAGTGCAAATTTTCTGTTTATCAAACATGTAATTAAGTCTTAACAGCTAATTCTATGTATATATCTATAATATATTCATAACAAATATAAAAACAAAACTACAGTTAATGAATGTTCACACCACAATCATTATATTTGCTTTACGTAATATGCACTTAAACTGAATGCATTTGTAATTGCTTATTCTTCAAACAGATTAACTCGTGCCTCTATATTCCTTCCTTTATGCAACCTTCAGAATGAAGCTTTATAGATGCAGCAAGAAATGTATTATTTATTTCTGCAGGGGTAAAAAGACCATATTAACCCTTATTGCACCTTGTTACTACTGACTGTACTATATGTCACATTAGTTAAGTTGGTCTTATAAGACTTTTCAGACTGACTCAGAGATTTGTGGCAAACTGAGGTATCTTAAAAAAGGGTTCTGAGTCCATCTGTCTTGCAGATATGGTTTACATGTGTGTACTAAGATTGACAAATATACTTTCAGAAATTATCTACATGTGTACATTGATGCCGCTGTGAGATTCTGAGTATATTGATGTACATATACATGCACATGTGTACATATACATGCATATTTATGCATATACATTAAATTGTTTATAGAACTCCTGGCAAAGCATCTTCCTCCTAGGTTAAAGTTAATTGTAATGGAGGTAAAATGTAGTCTTAGGGTATTATTGGATAATTATCAGAGAATTCCAGTGAAATCCTAAAAGTTTTGTTTCCAAGAAACTCTATAATACATTACAAAAAAATCTTTAAAAAATAGTAAAAAAGATAATAAAACTTTATTCATATATTACATTTCACATACATTTATTACACAGTCATTTAACCAGGGGCAGATGGGTTCGAAAGTGTCAATGAGACTCCTAATATATGTTCTGGTCTACAAACGTGAGCAACTGCATGTTTGATTTAACTTCTGGCACTGCTCAAGGCAAGTCTCATAAGGATTGCCAGGCTTCATTTCTCTTTCTTTGAAAAATAATCTTAGCAGCCAAAATAAATGTAATGTTAAGCATCAGAGACATTTCAAGTCATGGCCATATCACAACTACATACTTCTTAAACATTTTTATCCCCTCCTGCTATTTTTATCCTTGATTATAAGACCAAAATAAAAACAGAAGTGGACTTTATTGATTTATGCTCTGATGTATGCTAAAAATAACTGAGGAATTTCATAGTTTGCTCATCAGCTCAGAAGTCAATATGACGTTTTAAAAAGGAGCAGTAAACCCTTCAGAATTAGTTGGATTCAAGATATACCCATAGCAGCATAATATAGTAGAAGTATCAGTATAACAGTCATGTTAATATTTTAGGGGGTTGCCTCCAAAACATAAAAAAAAATTGGTTTAGACAAGTATTTCAAGTATTTGAGCATATGCCTGGAGTTTATAGTCAGTGTAACAGGGCAACAGGGCATGCTTGAAAATTAAACACAACAGTTCTTCCTGATATAACTTTACTTTCCTTCAGCTGGCTGATAATATAGCTCCAGACTGCCAAGATTTTCCCTAGCTGTCATTCAGACCATGCTACTGCTCTCCTTTAATCCTTCTCTCCTCAGATGCAATGAATCACAAGGTGTACCGGTTTGACCTGACAAGGATCAGTTTAATCACATTAAGTTGCTTCCAGTCACTGATTCCATATAGACTTCACCAAGAGTTGTGATACACAGATATTTCTCCTCTTGAGAAGAACTAATCCTTAAGATTTGCTACCATTTTCTCTTCTATGTTACTTTTAAGTAGGAGTACCAGAGAAAATGTTGAAGTGAGATTCACTGTAACCTATAGCTGCAGATTAACAATGCAAATGTAGCAAAGAGTTTTAACTCATTAATATATCTTGTTCTACCAAGCAAGAGGTTTTCAACAGAGAGGATACAGATTCATTCATTTACTTTCATAACATTAATTTTAAAATATACATCTACAACATGTAGCTAATATGCTCAGTTATCACACACATATGTTCTAATTCATTAGGTTTTTGTAATGTTAATACTTGTTTTAATTTTCCATCCTGTTGCAATCAACATAACAAAGCCTACAGCTGACAAAACAATACACTGTTATGAATTTTTCCATGTAATCTGTACATATTTTTCTTATCCCAGTAGCATGCTAGTAAATGTGACTGACTGAATCTAAACACTCAACCTTTCAAAACAACCATCTGGTTTTCAACATCCCACCCTTGACCCTATGTAAGGTAGTTTATTCTGATTGCCACAATTAAATAGACAACTTGAATCCAGTACATAAGATAAAATGCTGATGCTATCCAGCCCTTTCTCTGTAAAAAATGCATTAGTTTTTCAACAACAAGGGTCTTAATCGTTGTTTTATGCCAAGTTCTCACTTAAATAGGCCTTTCACTGAAAGATGTCTTTGAATGGCCTTTGAGACACTTTCACTGCATTACAGCTTGGCAAAGGTGTTGTGAAGGAGAACTAAGACCAACCTTCTTTCCTTCATTATCATTTGTCTAAAGCAGTTCTCCAAAAAGATCTGGAAATGTCACCTGTGGGTAAGTGAAAACTAATATTAAGCAGAAAGATTTAAATAAATGGTCGGAGAGTCCTCAGACTGCAAAAATTCCAGACCTTCATTGACTTTTGATCCTGCATGTACAAAGCTGTCTCTTTGTTCATGGTCTTCAAATCTAATTAAACAAAAAACCTGACATTTTCAGGAGAAAACAAATATGTTTATTAAATACAGATTAGTGTTCCAGTCATAGCAAGGAAAGAGCCTAAGCACTCTAGCAGTATTTTGAACATTTTTAAAGAAAGAGTGGTGTTTTTCATTTTAGCAGTTGCTTGCTTTGCAAGTGTCTTTGTTTCCCATTCTTTTTTTTTCTCTTCTAGTTCCAATCAGAGTATGACATCTCATTAACAACTTTGTAGATGTAATATGATTATCATTTCAAACACTGAGATGGTCTTTGTTCCAAATCTGTGAAGAATGTGTTCCACTGTATTTACACTTGGCTTTTTTAATTTCTCTTAATTGCCTTTCTTAGTGTTCTTCAACAGAATACCTCAGAATTAGTAATACTAACAAGCAATGAGGGCATTCTGAACTGCAGCAGTCTCATTCCTGTCTTACTTTGACTTCCATCTCTAATGATGAACTTACCTCCTGTTCGTACAGCTCATACAACTTAATTTAGTTCCTGTTTTAACTGTGACAGTATCTTCAGATAACCATCTTCTTAAAACAGTTTACACTGAAGTCCACAGCCCCATGTCCTAATGCTGTACTATTACTTTGTTCTCCTCAAAAGGTCAACCATGTTGAGTATATTGAGGTCAAACTTCAATGCATATAACAGATGAAGGCCATATTGCGTCCAATCCTAAGAAAATTTATCAAGTTTTTGTATTGCTTCCTAATTATAAATATGCCACAGTCCTTATGTCCCTTATGATTTGTTTATCCTCAAACCTTTCAATGCTCATTTGTTTAAACAAACAGGATCCTATTGATGCAATGGATGTTAGTCCTCCTGTGTTGCCATTTGAAACTGTCTTTTTATCAGAAGTGTTTCAGCATATATTGCCATAAGGTAAGCAGACATTTAATACTTTTATGTCTGTATCAATTCAGTGATTTTTATAGGTGAAAAATTATTGAAAAAATTGACCCAGCCAGAAGCTCTTGGGAATCTGTAGGCAATTTGTTATTTGAGGTCTGAGATAATTTTATATCAGTCAGTGAAATACTAACTTAGCTGTTCACCACCACTCAAACTATTAATCAGAACAGGATAGACAAATAGAAGGAAGATAATTAAAGAGAAACATCTAAGACACTCCAGGATACAAAGAGAGTGGCACAAAGTTTAAAAAAGTAACATTGTATCTGTTGACATTCAGATGTAGATTTGTGTGGGATTTACACAGTCTCTGCTTTTATGTGGCAGAAGAGTCATAACCGAGTTGAATTAAAGACTTGAAGGTGCAAAAGAGAAGAAGAAACTTGAAGAATTAAAGTTATGACACAACAGAGGATGTATCTGGAACATGTAGCATGGGAACAAAGCATGGGGAGGGAGAGAGAGATGATTCAAAACCTGAGTCCTGACAATGAGCAGAACAAATACTAGTGACAGGCAAGAGCAGAAGAAAGAGATCAAGATTAAGAAAAATAAGATAGCTGAAGAATTAAGGAAAGAAGTGGAGTGTGTGTGATCAGGATCAAACTTGGAATTTATCTTGCCAGCTTGTAACAAATAATATGAAACATGTATCCGAAGAAATGGATGTGTTCATGCTCATTCAAATATCCTCATGCAGACTTGAAAAACACACTGAGGGACTGATTTTTCTGTTTTTCTAAATTATAACCTTTTCTTTTATCTAGAAGTAGTAGTAGGTACCTGTGAATAGTTATAAAGGTGGAAAGGTATTTGACTATTTTTTTTTACATTAAATAAAATAAAAATATATCTCTAGGTATTTATTAATCTGGTCATTCCCAAAACATTACTTTCTTCCACTGCCACACTTTATTATGTTCACTTTCAGCCTTTATTTCTATTTAACTGTTGCTGGAGAGGTTACTGATGGTAAAGTGACTTCCGTACTTTACCAGAAAATTTTTTAAATACTGTTTTGAACTGATGACTACTATTTAATAGCTAACAATGGGAATAGAATAATGTGAACAGGAATTCTGAATTCTTTTACTTATCTTAGATTTGTAATTTATGTATATCTTAGTTTAGTGGTTAATAGAAGGAATTTAGAAATTATAAAATACCAAAGCTCTTTCTCAGAGGCACGTACCTGAGCTTACACACATGCTCAGCCTTGTTAAATTCATTTTCAGTAAAACTCTCCCAGCAAACAAAAAAATAAACCCAACTCAAAGTAAGGATGAGAAAAGGACTTTGTTCATGCAACTGTATCCTTAAGCAATTAAAAATAAGATATACTAATTTACCACTACAGAAAGCTGTTAATGATCACACTTTGATCTGTAAATGTCTCCATTTTTCATCAGGGATTCTAATAAGCTATAGAAAGTCATTTCATACTCAACTTGTATTCAATTGGTGTTGGAATTTTCTTTGAATATGTTCTACATGCTCTAGGTTTACAAAAAATTTCACACAATCTTGTACATTGGAAGATAACATGCAGAAAACATGAAAACTTTATTTTAGGGAGTGTATATTTAAACTTATACAGAACACTGTATCTAAGGTTCATAATTGGTTGCAAACAGATACAATGAACTTTTTAAATTTATCTGATATACAGAAAAATTACACAGACATTCCTCCAGTCACATACTTCTAACTTTGTGGTGCATTTGCTCCATCTGGCAGCTAAGCCACACACAGCTGCTTATTCACACCCCCACAGCTGGACAGGGGAGAGAATTGAAAGACTAAAAGTGAGAAAACTTGTGGATTGAGATAAAGACAGTTTAATGAGTAAAGCAAAAGCCACACACACAGGCAAAGCAATCTGAGGAATTCGTTCACTCCTTCCAACGGGCAAACAGGGGTGTGCTACACGTAACAGTGAGTTAGTAAGACAAACAAACATGCTTACGTATGATTAGCATTATGTCATATGGAATGTAATAACCTTTTTGTTGATTGGAGTCATCTGCCCTCGTTGTGTCCTGTCCCAACTCCTTGTGCACCACCAGCATCCTCACAGGTGGCGTGTTGTGAAAAGCAGAAAAGGCCTTGGCTCTGTATCAGCACTGCTTAGCAGTAACTAAGACATCCCTGTGTTACAAAAACTGTTTTCAGCATAAATCCAAAACACAGTCCCATACTAGCTACTGTGAAGAAAATTAACTTTATCACAGCCAAAACCAGCTCAAGCATCTATTGTTTTCACTTCATAAACATCATCTGGCCCAGAAAACAATGTAAACTCAAAATGCTACTGTCATGGTTCAGCCCCTGCAGCTGAGTACCACAGCCACTTGTGCAAACCCTCTCCAGCACTGGGAAAAATGGTGAGACAGAGGCAAACCCTGTGGGTTGGGATAAGGACAGGTTGATCGGACAACACAAAGGGAGGGAAATAACAACAGGACTTTATACAAAACTCATGATACACAATGCAGTTTTTTTACCAAACCATACAACTCAGAGTGTACAGCTCAGACCTGTCATGAAGTCAAGCCATCCCTGAGTTGCACATCCTGAAGCCATGCACTGCCTCTTCCTGAATAGCCTCCCTTTACACTAAGCATTACATCATATGGTATGGAATACACTCTTTGTCTAGTTTGGATCATATGTACTGGCTGTGTTCCATCTGAACTTCTGGTGAAAATTAACCCCATGCTTGCCAAACCCAGGACATATACCTAATTATAAGATCAGAAGATAACATACCAACCTTTCCCTTTTCTTTGAAGATCCAAAAAAATGCCTGTACTTTCTCATCTTTCAAAGGCATAAGTCTTTGGCTCAAATACTGAGCAATAAATTGTGCTTGAGCAAAGGAAACCTAAAATAAATTCAGATGTCAAATAAGTATTGATGTCATGCTGCTGCCTAGGTACAAGACATTAAATGGAAAAGCTGAATCTTTGTACTTGTTATTTATTATGAATTTGCATTAAAGTTAAATACAAGTCCAGTTTAATCTCTATTGGTCAATTTTTTGCATTGACAGAATCATAACCCTACACATTCACATACATTCCTTCCTCCATGTCCATAAAGAAATTATTTTTCCCAGTTCACAGCTGTAATTCAGAAGCAAATATTTGAAGGAAAACAGAATTCCCACTAGAATGAAATTAACATGGGTAACTAGAAAATGGGAGTTATGACTTTGAATTGTAAGAAATCTTTAAGAACAAGAAATAATTTGTCCTAAATCAGCAGCCCACCTACCAAAATAATCAATCCTCTTTGGCATATATGGAAAAAACCCATTCTTTTCCACAAGACTTTTTATCCCTTTCCAAAATTAAAATCTCATTGACATCTTGTTTTTGAAAATTACATATATAGAGAAATAGATTGTCATAGTTTTGCATAGCTGGGTTCTGGTGGAGAAGGTGGGGGGGTGGGCTGCAGGGGTAGCTTCTGCAAGAAGCAGCTAGAAGTTCTCTGCAGGCCCAGCAGAGGAAACACCATCTGACTCAAGGCCAGAGTCATTGTTTATCAAGGCCAATCCCATCAACGATGATCACAGCGCCTCTGGGAATCATTTAAGATGAAAAAAAAAAAAAATGCAAGCAGCTGCATTTTTCCACCAGGGAAGTGCAAAGATGTAAGAAACTGTGCAGACACCAAGGCAGTGAAGAAGGAGGTGGGGAGATGAGGTGCTCCAGGTGTTGGAGAGAGAGATTCCCCTGCAGCATGTGGAGAACACCATGGTGAAGTAGGCTGTCCCACTGCAGTCCATCAATGATGATAGGGAGGAGAGATTCCATCTACAGCCGATAGAGGACCCCATGCTAGAGGCACCTGAAGGATGCTGTGACCCCATGGGAAACCTGCGTTGGAGCAAGTTCCTAGCAGCAAAACCTGCAGCCCACTGAGAGACTAACCCACACCAGAGCAGGTTTGCTGGGAGTCTTGTGACTGTAATGGACCAGGCTGGATCAGTCTGAGCCTGAAGGTCAGCACCCCATGGAAGCAAGCAGCCCTGAGGCAGATGGTGAGGAGCTGAAACCCCAACAGAAAGGAGTCATGGAGAAGTTCATGGAGGACTGTCCTCCGTGGGTGGGATCCCATGCTGTAGCAGAGGAAGAGTGTGAAGAACACTTCTCCACCAGATAAGAAGGAAAAAAACTCATGAGGAACTGACTGAAACTCCCATTCCCTCATTCCCTGACCCTCCCCGTGCCACAATGGGGGAGGGAAAGGGAGAGGAATCATGACTAAAGTGAAGTCTGCTAAGAAGGCAGGGGTGGGGGGAAGTGTTTTAAGATCTGTTCGCACTTCTCATTACCCGACTCTGGTGTCACTGGGTGTGCAGTGCAATGTAATAAATGAGAGAGTTTCTTCCCTTTATTCTCTGTTGAGTCTGTTCTGCCCATGACGCTGATTGTGGAATGATTTCTCCCTGACCTTACCCCGACTCCTAAGCCTCTCAATAGATATTTTCTTCCTTGTCCAGCTGAAAAGGGGAGTGATAATGTGGCTTTGTTGGGCATCTGGCCTCCAGCCAGGGTCAGATCACCATATAGGTGTGTGACTAGATGTCTGATCTGTCATTAGACAAAGACTGTCCAGACAAAATATGTAAGAGCACAGATGTTTATTTAGTAGGACACTAGTGATGTAATAGAAATATTAAATTGCTAAAGGTAACTGGAAGGGGTTTTTCTTCAGGTCATAGTAACTGTGTCGGTGCTGTCCTTATATCCTTGTAAAATTCTATGGAGAATTTAATACATTAGTATTATTTTTATACTCGTTACAAAAAGCAGAATTTGACAAACTGTAATAACATAATTCCCAACAGCATAAACTGTCATGGCTTATCCTTTAAATATTTTAGGATTCATATTCATGTCATTGTAGAAATTCCTATGCCAAATACTAAACTAACCAAGTTGTTCCTTAAATATGCATACACAGTACAATTGTATTTACATATGAAGAGGTAGCAGACTAAACAGAGGTGTCAGCAGCAATGTCCTGGGATAACAATTGAAAACTTTAATTCTATGTTATATAATAGGGAAAGTGGTTTGCATGGTGAACATGATATCAGGAAGCATCCAAAATCCACACTTATCTCTTGAAGGTGAAATCTCCTTGTTCTCCTAGGTTCATTTGAAAGCAGTGCAATTTGTTGTTGAACAACAAATAAAAAATAGTTTCTTGCTTTATCTTCTCTTTTATTTTCTTTTTACCAATATCAATTTCTTGAGCTGTTTCCATCCTCTGGGCTTACAGGTTTTATCAGCATTTAGAATGAATAGTGAACTAGAATAATACACCTCATTGGCATGGAATCATTTTTATTTTATAGGGAGTGAGCATGATTCCTGTTCATTTCTGAATGTTAAAACATGCACCATAAACCAGTTACAATCTTCAGATGCATGCACTATTCTTTCAAGATATTCTACATATCCTAGACACAATTGATTCTGTAAATCAATATTCCTTTTATAAAACAATATTCCCACTAAAACAATTTCAGATCCTGTTTTCAGTTTATTTTGTTATTTTAAAATATCTTCTTTGGTATACCTGTTCAGGTAGAATAAGTACGGGTCTTGGACTGCACAAAGAATTATTTGCACTTTGATATAATAAATATGCAATAATTGATTGCTGCAACCGTTATTTACCTAGAGTTACAAGAGAGACATTTTTTCTTCAGAGTTACAATTAGAAGTCAGTACCAAAGAAAATCTGACATTTTGTAAATTCATTGTCATTTAGATGGCATCTGACAGAAATTTATAGTATTGTGTGTAATGGACTTAAAGCAGTCTCATTTTAGTACATTAAGTAGCCTCTTACAACAGTCTAGTCCAGTCCTCTGTTTTAATTCTCTTGTAATCCCATATAAGTTATTGCATTTATGTCACTCATTACAAGGTTGCAAAATATTATCTGTGTTGTCAGCTATTAGAATGATTTGTGACCATTTTAAATATTCAAGTCTGTATCATGAAAGCTATAAAAAGAGTAATAGTGTAAATATATCATGAAATGGATGTATTGTTTATAAAGTGTAATTTACATTACATTATATAATACACATTATAAAAAAACAGGGAAGAGACAACACTGTGAAACTTACAGTAATTAATATGCTTGAAGTATAGACCTATTGCTAACAAGACCTGTAAATAGCATTTGACCAAAGAAATCTTATGATAATACAACACCTTCAAAACGAGAAAGATTTTGTATTTCCCACGTGTTATAACTCCTTAAAGAGACAGCTGACAGAGGGGTTTTTAGATTCTATTTTTTCAAGTGCTATGTCTAAAAGCACGCATGATGAGAGCATACATGTGAGTAATGTTACTGCAGTCTTAATGTGGTTCAGTGTGATTTTAGGGAAATCAGCAATAGAAATAGTAGAAAAAGAAGGTAGATTTTGCTCACTAATATGTCAGAAGGCAAGGAGATGCAGGAGAACTGTGATCATGACAGACATGGAACTGAAATGCTTTGAACTGCCATTTTAAAAAAGATCATTAAGACTTGCTAAATACTATATTTCAAAATCAAATATAATGTATTTTTTTAAATTATTAATGAGACATTACCTCTTTTGAAGTCAGTTGTAGATTGCAGCAAAACCTTACTTAGACATTTCTGGATAACTTCGTTCTTTGTGCAAATAATCATTTAGATACAGACAACTATTTTTTTTTAGTGCTGTGATATGCTGCTGAAGAAGATGAAATTTTTTCTAGCACTGAAAGCCATCAGATCAGTGAGATAAAAACAGAAGAAAATAGGTGACATCAAAACAACTTCAATGTGGTGAGTTTGATATCTCCAGCTTTAGCAAAAGAGGTTTGAAGATGAGCTAAAACATATTGGAATAAGAACGTAATTAACTGAAGTCAGTAAAAAGATTTGAATCTCAGATGAAGTTTGTTGAAAGATAAAATTTCTTTAATTATCACAACTAGAATGAACTGGAAGTTACAGTTTTTGAGGAAATGGTAAATCTGACACAGAAAAAATTTTGGTAGAGGAAACAGAAAAAAACTTGAGCCATTGAACCATTGAAACCATTGAACCAAAAACCATTGAACCAGGGCTCGGTGTTTGGCCCAGTCCTGTTTAATATCTTCATTGACGACCTTGATGAGGGAATAGCATCCACCCTCAGCAAGTACGCCGATGATACAAAGCTGGGAGGGGTGGCTGACATGCAGGAACACTGCGCTGCCATCCAGCAAGACCTGGACAGGCTGGAGAGCTGGGCAGGGAGAAACCTAATGAAATTCAACAAGTGCAAGTGTAAAGTCTTGCACCTGGGGAGGAAATAACCGACTGTGTCAGTACAGGCTGGGGGATGACCTGTTGGAAAAGAGCTCTGTGGAGAAGGACCTGGGGGTCCTGGTGGATGACAGGTTGGCTATGAGCCAGCAGTGTGCCCTGGTGGCCAAGAGAGCCAATGGGATCCTGGGATGCATCAGGAAGAGTGTGTCCAGCAGGTCGAAGGAAGTGATCCTCCCCCTTTACTCTGCGTTGGTCAGGCCCCACCTGGAATACTTTGTCCAGTTCTGGGCTCCCTGGTATAAAAGGACAGGGACCTTCTGGAGAGAGTCCAGAGAAGGGTGACAAAGTTGACTAGGGGTCTGGAACATCACCCCTGTGAGGAAAGGCTGAGTGAGCTGGGTCTGTTCAGCCTAGAAAAAAGAAGACTTAGCGGGGATCTAATTAGTGTTTATAAATATCTTAGGCATGGGTTGCAGGGGGAATTGGCTAGCCCCTTTTCAGTGGTCTGTGGGGACAGGACTAGGGGCAATGGCTGTAAGCTGGAGCATAGGAAGTTCCGCACCAACATGCAGAAGAACTTTTTCACAGTGAGGGTGACGGAGCAGTGGAATAGGCTGCCCAGGGAGGTGGTGGAGTCTCCTTCTCTGGAGATATTCAAGTCTCGTCTGGATGCCTATCTATGTAATATGAGATAGGGAGCCTGCTTTGGCAGGGGGTTGGACCCGATGATCTCTTGAGGTCCCTTCCAACCCCTAAGATTCTGTGATTCTGTGATTCTGTGATTAGACGAGGGTTGGGAAATAGGCCCAGGGAAAAGATTATTTACTAAAGTAATTATCTGACTAAAAATTGCAGTGACAAAAAGTACTGTGAAGCACATGTATCTAAAGTTTGTAAAGATACAGTCAAAATAGAAGTTATAAATTCTGCTATATAAATATATTGATAGGTGTATGTTTGACAGACTTAGAGAGTAATTCCATAGTGGAGAGGAAGAAGTACATATTATATGTACTTATGATATATATTATATGTAATATAATACATATAATATGTATATGTAATATAACACATATAGTACATACTATATGTAATATATTATATGTACATATTATATGTCCATGAGGTCGACTGCTCGGAACAGGCACAGCCAGAGCTGCGGCGATCGATCGTGCACGGCAAGAGCTTTTGAAGTGATTGCTCTGCCAGAAGAAGCTGCTGTGAAAGCCGTACCAAGTAGCTCTCTCCAGAGAGAGGCTGAGTGGTGTAGGCGTTGCCAGGACAGCGGCAGCCTCAGCACCGCCCATTGCCTAGAAAAAGCCTCAGGGAGTCAGCAACTCGCTGCTCACCTAACTCAGAGAGGGGAGGTCAGTGCGTTCGCACGGCTGACCCTGTAACTCGTGTGGCCAGGCAGGTAAGTTCCTGCTCCCATCACCTGGGGAACTGTCTCACTTACTGCCAGTCTCTGAGATCGTAGATTACCATGGCCTCCACCAGGCAGAGGGCTCGCCCCATTAAGAGAGTGGCGACCCAGACCGAGGGCCTGCCCAGGAGTGCGGTCTCCACCAGGCAGAGAACTCACCCCATTAAGAGCATGGAGACACAGACCTAGGGCCTGTCCGGGAGTGAGACTGTGCAAGTCTCTGGCTGTAGGGAGTGCCTGAGCCTGCTCCTGCCAGCAGATGGTGTCGACAATTTCACCTGTGTGAGCTGTGAGCAGGTGGAAGATCTGTTTAGCATGGGGGCAGATCTCAAAGAAGAGGTGGAGAGACTAAGAAGCATTAGGGAGTGTGAGAGGGAAATTGACTGGTGGAGCAACTTGCTGGCTAGACAGAGGGAAAGTCACCAGGGAAATGTTCCCCAAAAAATGATGGATCCCCAGCCCTACCAGGCAGAACAGGGAGAAGTCAGTGACCAGAAAGAAGGAGAGGGTTGGAAGATAGTCCCAGCTCAGCGCCATGGGAAAACCTCCTCCCTGCCTGCCTCGGTACCTCAGGTCCCTCTAAGCAATAGATTTGAGGTGCTGGGAGTTGAAGAGGAGGCAAATGGGAAGGTGGGGGACAATCTCCCTAATAGGAGGCCAAGAATGAGGAAGTCAACTCCACGCCTCAAGACTGCCTCCACTAGGGAAGAATGAAAGGTGATTTTGGTTGAGGATTCCCTTCACAAGGGAACAGAGGTCCCCATATGCAGGCCAGACCCTACCCGTAGGGAAGTGTGCTGCCTCCCTGGGGCACAGATCAAGGACTTAACTAGAAAACTCCCGGATCTGGTTCATCCCTCTGATTACTACCCATTGCTTATTTTTCAGACAGGCAGTGATAATATCTCTCAAAAAAGCCTGAGAAGTATCAAAAGAGACTTCAGGGGTTTAGGGAGGCTGATTGAGGGAGGGGAAATGCAAGTGGTGTTTTCTTCCATCCCATTTGGGGCAGCAAAGAACACGAAGTGGGCCAGGAAAACAGAGGTGTTGAATAGTTGGCTGAGGGCTGGTGCTGCCTAATGAACTTTGGGTTTTTTAATCACCGGGCTGTTTACTCAGCTCCTGGCCTGATAGCAGCAGATGGGTGCCACATCTGCTGGGAAAACCACACGGCGACCTGCAAGAGATCCAGGAGACTCCTGGAGTCTGTAGATGACAACTTTCTGGTTCAAATAGTTGATAGACCGACCAGAGGAGATGCATTGCAGGACCTGGTGGTCACCAGTGTGGGGGAGATCATTAAAGGTGTTAATGTTGGAGACAGCCTGGGCTGCAGCAACCATGCCCTAGTTGAGTTTGCGATCTCAGGGGATGTGGGCCTGGTGAAGAGTGGGATCAGGACACTGAACTTTAAGAGAGCAAACTTTAGGCTGTTTAAGGACCTGTTGACCGAGATCTCCTGGGAGGTGGTCCTTAGAGACAGAAATGTTGAGCACAGATGGCTACTCTTTAAGGATGCCTTTCTGAGAGCTCAAGGGCTCTCTGTCCCTCTGAATAAGAAAGTGGGCAGGAGGGGCAAGAGGCCAGCATGGCTCAGCAGGGATCTGCTGGTCAAACTGAGGGAAAAGAAAGGCAAATACAAGCTCTGGAAGCAAGGGTGTGTAGCCTGGAAAGAATACAGGGATGCTGTTCGGACTTGCAGAGACGGGGTCAGGAAAGCCAAGGCGCAGATGGAACTGAACTTGGCAAGGGATGTTAAAAACAACAAGAAGGGATTTTACAGGTACATTGGCCAGAAGAGACAGGTCAAAGAGAACGTACTCCCCTTGGTAAATGAGAAAGGAGAATTGGCTGCAACTGATGAGGAGAAGGCTGAGGTACTGAATGAGTTCTTCGCCTCAGTCTTCTCTGGCAGTCAGGATTCTCATAATTCTCAAATCCCAGAACTTTGCATCCCTGGACCTCTAGGTGGGAACTGGGGGAGCAAATCCCCCCCCCCCCACTGTAAGAGCGGAGCAAGTCCGAGACCGCCTCATGAGACTGAATGTCTACAAGTCTATGGGGCCGGATGACATGCATCCAGGGTCCTGAAGGAGCTGGCTGTTGTGGTTTTTTAGCCACTCTCCATCATATTTGAAAAGTCGTGGTGGTTGGGAGAGGTCCCTGGGGACTGGAAAAAAGGGCACGTCACTCCCATTTATAAGAAAGGGAGCAAGGAAGACCCAGGGAATTACAGGCCGGTGAGCCTCACGTCTGTGCCTGGGAAGATCATGGAACAGTTCCTCCTGGATGACATGCTGGAGCACATGAGGGAAGAGCATGTGATCCGGGACAGCCAGCACGGCTTCACCAAGGGAAGGTCGTGCTTCACCAGTCTGGTGACGTTCTATGCTGGAGTAATAGCATCAGTAGATAAAGGGAAGGCGACCAATGTCATCTACCTGGACTTGTGTAAGGCCTTTTGACACAGTCCCCCACCACATCCTTATCTCTAAACTGGAGAGATGTGGATTTGATGGGTGGACCATGCAGTGGATAAGAAACTGGTTAACAGACCGTAACCAAAGGGTGGTGGTCAATGGGTCTATGTCCAAGTGGAGGCCGGTGACAAGCGGTGTCCCCCAGGGGTCTGTCTTGGGACCGGTTCTCTTTAACATCTTTATCAATGACATCGATGATGGAATTGAGTGCACCCTCAGCAAGTTTGCGGATAACACCAAGCTGAGTAGTATAGTCGACACCCCAGAAGGAAAGGAAGCCATGCAGAGGGATCTTGACAGGCTGGAAAGATGGGCCTGGGTGAACCTAATGAGGTTCAACACTGCCAAGTGTAAGGTGTTGCACTTAGGCCGGAAGAATCCCAGACATAGATACAGACTGGGAGGAGAGCTTCTTGAGAGTAGCCCCCAGTACAAGAAAGATGTGGAACTGTTGGAGAGGGTTCAGAGGAGGGCCACAAAGATGATTAGAGGGCTGGAGCACCTGCCCTACAAGGAGAGGCTGAGGGAGCTGGGCTTGTTCAGCCTGGAGAAGAGAAGACTGTGGGGGGACCTCATTGCAGCCTTCCAGTACCTGAAGGGAGCATACAAACAGGAGAGAATCAACTTTTTAAAATGGCACACAATGGCAGGACAAGGGGGAATGGTTTATAGCTAAAGGCGGGAAGGTTTAGATTGGATATTAGGGGGAAGTTTTTTACGGAAAGAGTGGTGAGGTGCTGGAACAGGCTGGTCAGAGAGGTGGTGGATGCCCTGTCCCTGGAAGTGTTCAAGGCCAGGTTGGATGGGGCCCTGGGCAACCTTGTGTAGATCCAGGCCCTGCCTGTAGCAGGGGGGTTGGAGCTCTATGATCCTTGGGATCCCTTCCAACCCTTGCCATTCTATGATTCTGTGATAACCTAATTCTCTATCACTATATTTCAAGGACTCACAGATATGTTTTCAGCCCTTTCAGCCAAAGTATAGACAAAAGACAATCTTTTTTCAACGTTAAAAACCCCAAAATTACTCTAAGAAAAAATGCATTACTGTGGAAATAAATCTTCTATATTTCTGATACAGATCCTAGGCACTCCACCTTGTATGATTCTGGAAGTCCACTTTGAGACTAATTCAGAAATGATTCTCTTCTATCCACTTTTTCTCTTACTGTTACAAATTTTCTGCTGTCATTACTTACGTGTCACGTTCTGTCCTTGCACAACAGAAACATACTATGGAGTGTCTCTATGGAACAGCCAGGGAATTTTGTGAAGTCAGGCTTTGTAGTAATTTCATTTGTTAAGTTATGTGTAAACTGTGTGCTCAGCTATGTGACATCAAGGGAAAAATTAACTTATGTATGTATCTCAGGAAATTAGGAGATAATCCTTGCTGCTCACATAAAGCTTATTCAATAGCATCTAGGCTCTAAAATGTAATGAGGAATCCAGGATCTGTGCAGAAAACTTTATTAATTTCAGTAATCTTACATATTTCCATATGTAAGATCTTAAATTCTAAGAGAGTACTCTAACAGAGTGTGAGTTCTTCAGATGTAAAGATTTTGTGGAATTGGCAGATGAATGATATTGGGTGGGTTGGGTTTTGTTGGGTTTTTTTAATCAGATCATTAGGCAGTGCTTCTGAAAGCCCAGAAGTGCTGAAAAGTAAATTGAAAGGAAAACATTTTGAAAGGAAGCAAACTCATTCTTTTGATACCTGATTCTCTGAAGCAGTTCTTTAGTCTTGAGGAAACTGCTACTTCCATTTTGTGAAATGTGTACATCAAAACACCCACCAAACTTAAGTTGATGTTTGTCTGTAATATAAAATAACTAATTAATGACATAAAATTGAGGCAAAAATAAGGAAAGTGTGGAATTTTTTTAACTGTGTGCTTGCCTATGTTTGTTAGTTCTGATGTGATTCCTGAGTCAATATCAAGAGTTTTAATGGAAAACCTTTGAAAACATGATAAAGCTCTATTTTATAACAGTTTCTCATTCCAGCGCATCACCCTGGATCCAAGAGCTCCTTTTAAGAAAAACATTACACAGCTGCTTTGTGAGACCAGTTCTACTAACAGATTAGGGAGGAATTATGTTTCTTAATCAGTTTATGATTTTGTTTATAATTTCCCCCCATCTTTTCCCCATTATATAGACAGTAAGATTCCTTCCCTTCTATAAAGAACAAAAGCCAATAAATCACACTTTTGCTTCTTAGCAGTTGTGGATTTTGGAGGGTTTTTTTTTCCCCTAAGGTAAAATAACATCTCTTACACTCTGATATTATGCATGACTAATGTTTTAATTATATGGAGGGTGTTCTATACTGCAGCTGTACCTACCAGTACTGAAATACCTAAGACTATGTCACAGTAATTCCATTAACACTACCACTCCTCCTGCTTTATGATTCATATGTAAAATTCTACCCTCTGTTTAAAATTGGAAGACAAGGTTTCATCCCTGGAAGTTTGAGGGAAAGGTGGGTTTATAAAACCAGACCAGTTGATAAATTTTTAAAATGCAATAATCTGCTAAAATAAAAAAGAAGAAATTCAATATGTTGTGTTCTTGTAATTAACCTCCTTAAACCTGAAAAATAAATAGATAATAAAGTTCTTGGTTTTGGTTTTGGTTATGCCATATTGTAACTTTGCTCTCCAGAAAATGCTACATAAAGCACTCATTTGCTAAATGGAGTACACAGACTTGCTAAGTACATAGCTTATTCTTCTACTAAACAGCAAAAGCCCCATGTTGATGTATCTATTAAGGATACATATATGCTGAGACACTATGTTCCATTTGAAACATTACTTTTGATAATTAATATACATAAAATTTGCATTTTTTAAAATCGCTTTAGAACATTTAAAATGGTGTTCTCTTATGACTTTAAACATATTAAAAATCTGAATAACTCAAACCACTGTTTTGGGCTTTTATTCACTTTTTAAGTCCCTGCTTGGAAACTGAATCTTTTTTAATCAACATCTGCAGAGGTATAGTTTGCATGCATATACACTCTTGAAAACTTGAATAGACAGTTTTTACTACTCACCTCATTATGAGATTTTAATTTTTCACAACTCCATTTTTAGAGAGGCATAGGCTACCCAAAAAACCCCAAACCAAACCCAGAAACAGCCCTATGGTGAAAAGGGATTATATTTCAGACTTTCAGGGAAGTGCACAACAGTGGTTTCAATCTTTATTCCAGGAATTCCTACATCATTAAACTGTAATTTAAAATTATAACAGTATACATGTTTCAGAAGACCATTAAAATTTTGTAAAAATGTGTCAGTCAAAACATTCTTCTACTGAAGTCTGGATTTATGTTAATATAATTTAGTAGTGGAGATTGTTTCTATTATTAGCACAAAGAACGTTTCACAAAGAGTAAGTGTTATTTATGATAATATATGCTAGACCATTTGTGGAGTTAGATGTTTAGGCTAAAGACAAGTATTGCATTTCTCATTTAATATTTCAGATTTTCAGCTATGAATAGTATGGAAATATGTGATACGAGGATGTAAGGGGTGCAATTACATTCAAAAACTACTGACCTACCATATACTACCATGATGAGTTGTGTATGTCAGGTAAACAAGTATTTTTAAAAAAAAAAAAGACTTTATAAACTTTATTTTAAGATGTTTGACAACATGTTTTTCATTGGGAAGATGCATTTTTCTACATGTTGACTTCATCATCCCTTTTACACCTTGCACTGAGTTTTATAAATATATACATAATTCATTGTGTTCATGCAGATAGTTGTAATGCATCACTTTGATGAAGACTGCTTAATTCCTGAAATTGGTTTCATAACTCCTTTCCAAAATGTTAAATAGTGTTTTTGTTTCTTGAAAGCATTTGATATAACTGCTAAATTTTTTATAAGCTGGACTCTCCTCTTAATTATTCAGTAATTGATTGTCAGACCATAAATTATAAAAAAATTGTAATAATATTTCAGATTCCGTGAGCTATTTCAGACAGAATCCTGCTAGTCTCAATAATTATTAAATTGTTCCCTACCATGTGAATAGTGCTTTGTGAAAACAGATAGCTGCAGATTTAATACAGTAGTAAATTTTAACAAAATCAGAGGCATATTCTGTCTTTTGTAGTTTTTACTTCTGATGACAAGCATACCCTTAAATGGTAAAGATTAAGAAAAGAAAATGCTTTAAAGACTTGTGGTATATTGAAAGACCTTTCTCAAAATCCTAACAGGTAATCTTGCCTAGCTCCATAACCAGATGACATGCCATCTTTGGTCGTTATTACAAATGCATTAGTCTACTGTCTTGTCTATTAGGTATTACCCTTCCTTCTCCAAACGTACTGTGTAACTTCTTTATAAAATAAATCACAGATTTTCTTACCCATGTTCCAGTCTGCACCAAATACTAAACCTTCCCTTAAAATCTTCAACTCTTTTCTCAAAAGAAAAAGAAAAAAACAGAGGATGGCTACTTTGAACATCCAATCACCAGAAGCAGCCTCACTGGGATACGCAATATATAATGCCCTGGTAGCTATTATTTCTCTTCCAAGTATATGGTAAGACCAGCCACATGTTACTATTATGCTTTCAATTCCCACCCATGACAGCAGAGTCCCTAGTGAGAGATGTTTAATCTGGTGACATTTAGATTACGGAGTAATGCCTCAAGGTTCTTTTTCATATGTTGCCCCCTTTTTATTCCATTTGGCTTAGTGAAATTGATATGTAGAAAGAGCCTTCCATTGTGACAGTACGATCACTGTTGACTACTATTTCCACAGTTTTCTGCTCTCATAGTTGCTTGCTGCTCTTCACTGAACCTAATGATTGGGCAAAGGGAAAAATAACCAATTCCTTCAGTGCCTAAATTTTTACACTTAAAGCTGGCCTTTGCATTTATCTGGTACTAGTAAAGACACAAGAATAATGCCAATGAATTGTATTGAGCAGTGACATTACTTCACAATTATAGGAACTAAAAACATACATGTGTACATAAAGTCATTATCAAGGGGAGAAATAGAGCAGAAATTGAGAGATAGCAGGAATTTCTTGAAGCTTCAAGAGGATTTCAGAAAAACACAAGCTGATCTCAGGGGTGCACCTTTCCAGTTCTGTGAACTGATGTGTACAAAATGCACATCATAAGTCTGCCAACATTTTTACTAGCCCCTGTGAGAGACAGTGCCTTCAGCTCCGCGTGGAAGGAGGATGAGCATTCTTGGAAGAAGAAATGTGACTCGTTAGATGGCACTTCTACAACCGAGCAAACTGTCTTTCAAGTGTACCTGCATGAAGCTTGTGGGGAAAAAAAAAAGAAAAGAAAAAAAGAAAATTAAATTTGTCTATTATCTATTTGGAATGGATTAGACATTGTTTGTTCTGGGACATTAATTTTTATATATTTACTCTTGTTGTAATCTAGTAAATATTTAGTTGTCCTAATTACCAGGAAGCTAAAATATCATTTTTAAATACATGTGTGATACAGTATTGTTTGCTAAACATTAAAATGGCTACCTCAACTGACATTTATTTTATTGGGAAGAGGCTGGGAGAGGTGTGGAAGGGCATAAGGATACATGCATTCTATGCATTCCATCCAAAAATAAAATATTGTGTCCAAAAACACTCTCTTGAGATTTTAGTGTTGCTTTTCAACCAGATGTTAAGTGAAGAAATGCATGGATGTGTGCCCTAGATTCATTCTGTTTTCTAGATTTTAAATCTTGTAAGCTTTTTGCTTGTTAGTTTGATAAGTTTTCTTAAGACCTGTTCCAACTTTAAATATACTAATTGCTGTTCCATTAACCTCATCAATTGAATGGAAGTTTTCAATATGTTCTGAGAGTCTTGTTATTCTGAAATAATATGTAAAAAAGCATGTTACCTGTTAAGGTTTTCTATTTCCTTCTGAAAAGCAGGTCAAATACTTCTTAAAGAATTTGTAAAATGTAAGAGAGATATTTAAGACTTGGCTATACCTATATTAAAGTTGTAGTAGAGAAAATTATTTACAATAGTATTTGGACTTAATACATGCTAGTCCTCTGAATGACAAACTGGTAGAATCAGAAGGGGTTTGAGTACTCCTCGTTTCCCTAGAGAAGTGATAGCCTGGAGGAAATTTCAATGTTGTTCTCCAAATGCTACTGGAAGCTAAAGTCATTTCACTTTTTTTTTTTTAAATTTTTTTAACTTTGAACATTAGAAAAAATAATTTAATCCAATGAAATCTCCATAATGATTATTGGACAATACTTTAGTTTCTTTTAGCAAAGCTTCAGATTTCTCTCTACATCTGCCTTGGTATAATAAAGAAGATACAAAATTACTCAATCAGAAAATAAGAGATTATAGTTTTTCTCTGTTAGTAATTTATTTATTTATTTTTATATGCTTGCTGTGCACTTTACTGTTAGCCAGCAAATCCTGTGTTAATTGTATATTGCTGCATACTCAGACAGACTGTCAAAATAAAATAATCCCCCCTCACACACACAAAATCAGCTAATTTATCTGGGTCTTTGTATAGCGTTAATTGTTTTAAATCATGTACAAGAGGTGTCCTATTTATCTGAAGTATACAGCAAAGGTTCTTTATGCAAGCATTCCCACATGCACAAGAGCCTTTTCTACTAGCTATTGACAGGGACACCCCTGGATGCAGCCTGGACGCTTCTGCAGCAATATTCTCTAAGGCGGATGCTGCCTCACAGACTCTTCACCCACCAGGTCAATACACAGCTGGGCCCTATCAGAGGTTGGTGGAGTCACTCTGGGACTGCTACCACCTGGGCAGAAGTTGTCTTGTATTTTAGCTGGAATAGAGTTAATTTTCACAAGAACCTGGGAGGGGACACTGCCAGGACGATTAACCCAAATTAGAAAAGGGTTATTCCGTATCATATGATGTCATGTTTAGCATATGAAGGGGGGTGGCTAAGGAGGAGTCAATGCTCAGGGAAGGGATAGACATTGGGCTCCCAGCGTGAAGAAATTGCATGTCACCTAATTTGTATATTCTAAGTATTATTATTTTTAACAAGTTCCCGAAAAAGCAGAATGTTAATTGAAAATCAGAATTCAGAAGAAGAAAGGACATTTTGGAAAAATTAAGTTTTACAGTGAATATATATATATATGTATGTATATATATATAAATTCAGGTATTTCCAGTGAGGTTTTCTACCCATTCACTATCCAAACCTATAGAGACATTTTAAATTCTTATTTAAAGTTTTGTGTCTCCATTGATATGAAATTTTTGGGTTTGGGTGACAGACATATTTCTGTATTCCTGTTTTAATCTGATTTTATTTTTTTCTTTTAGAAATTTTCTTGTAATCTGGTTTAGTGTGGGAAATTAATTTTTTTAAATCATCAATATTTAAATATCTCAGTTAGAAATAGAGTTAATATATCAATAGAATGTTGTTCCTGAGATAGAATTAACCTGTCCCTCAGGATACAGAGGCCATGCTTGTAAATATACAAAAAAAAGATATATAAATGTTTGTCTTTTGGAACTGTGAAGAAGCTGAAACAATATATGTTTACAGTGTCAGACTATTAAAGCAGTTTTTCTACTACAGGTTAATAAAAATATTGAAACAGGTTTTATAATTTTATTAGCATGGAAAAAGAAAAAGAAGCTGGATACAGTTTCTGTGTATACGGGGACCAGGAAACAATTATAATAAAGTTTTGTACAATATTCCAGGCCACAACTTCATGAATAAGAAAGCTTTGTACAGATCACATATTAGAATGCTATTATCTAATATATTTTAATGTCTTAAAATATGCTCTTTGTTTAAAAACTAAGAATATTGCTTAAATATTAAGAATATTGCTTAAATACTATAAAGAAACTGACATATACTCTGTAGCGGAAGTCCCTTGTAAGAAAGGACTTTTACAGAGCCACTTTCAAGGAAGTCTTGTTTTTGTACTGAGCTATAATTAAAAGTGAGGGCTGCATACTTTTTCAGTGTATTTTTGCATTGGATTGTAGGTTCATGAATACGAAAAGTAAAGGATATGTAGGAAGAACAATTGCTTTGGAAGTCACAGCAGTCTTTGAAAGCATATCTTCCAATCAGAGCCCTGGTGAACAACAAGCTTTCCATGATCCAGCCAAAGACATCCTGACATGCATTAAGAAAATGATAAGCAGCAGGTCAAGGGAGGTTCTCTTTCCCTCTACGCTTCCCTGTTGAGGCCACATCTAGAATACTAACTCCAGTTCTGGGTTCCCAGGTTCATGAAAGACAAGGAACTTCTGCAGAGAGTACAAGGGAGGCCTAGAAGCATGATGAGGGGACTGAAACATCTCTCTTCTGAAAGGTTGAGCAGCTGGGTCTGTTTAGCACAAGGAATAGATGACTGAGAGAGGATCTGATTGACACAGAAATATCTAAAGGATGGATGGCTAGACTTTTCTCAGTGGTGTCTAGTGACAGAACAAGGAGTCATGGATACACACTTGAACACAAGATGTTCCACTCAGACATGACAAAAAACTTCTTCTCTTTGAGGATGACAGAGCACTAGTGCAGGTTTCCCAGAGAGGCTGTGGAGTCTCCTTCTCTGGAGATACTCAAGGCCCACTTGGACACAATCCTGTGCAACATTCTTTAGATGATCCTGCTTTAGCAGGAGAATTGGACTAAATGATTTCCAGAGGTCCTTTCCAACACCTCCTACTCCGTGAATCTGTGATAACCAACTTCCAAGACTTTAAAGAGCAGGCTGAGACACATATCATAAGAATCACTTATGCTTTAAGGTCAGGCCCTTTTCCACTGTGTTTACAGTAGATTTTACTGTTTCAACAAATGATAGAGGACTGGAGTGGCCAAAACCCTAAACATTAAATTCTCAATAGTGTCAACATTTGTGAAGATTGTTATGAATTTGTAAATAGAAAAGGATAGAATTTATCAAATAAATGAATCCTTAGGTATTGTTTCTCAAGTTCTCTTGAGAAGGAAGTGATGCTTAGGCTGATTTTTGAACGCCTTTTGGAAGGGGTTCAAAAAACAGCTCATAACACAAGCATATTAGATTTCTTGGCCAGGAAATAAATTTGCTATGTAATTAAATGAAATGAAGACATTAAGAACATTTTAATTAGTACATTAATAGGTGTATTTGTAATAAACTTTGCCAAAAACATTTGCCTGATCAGATATGTTACAATAGGTATAAACAAGAACTTATGCCCATATTGCATTTCAGCTCAAAGGTCTATTCATCTCTTAGATCTCCAGGTTCTTTATTAGTGGTTTTATGTTTTGGTGTTTTTCACTCACTAATTCTAGCACATACTTTGAAGTCTATACATCTGGAATCAGGGACAGAAGAAGAAAAACAACCAACAAACAGAACATGGATATTCAAGTAAGGGATTTCTGAAGAGATAATGCATAAGAAATCTGTAGATACTTCAGATATTTTGTGTAAGAAATAGAGACAAGAATCCAATAATAGCATAATGTATAAATATTGATACAGGTTCACTGAGGAAAATTCAAAGAAGGAGCATTGAAGAACACTTTAATTTGTAAAGGCAAAAAACATTTAAAAACAAAACCAAATGAAAAACCAAACAAACACACACACAAAAAATGCAAACCCAAGACCCATATCTAATTGTAGGAAGAAAGAGTGGAAAAGAGTAAGAATGATATAACAATGAGAAAAAGACTTTAATGAGAAGGGAAATTAAAACAGTTCATTTTATAAGAAATCAGGCGTAAGGTTTGTGGAATGAAGAAGTTACAGCAAGATGTCGTTTGTGTCTGAATTTAGATGGCATTATTAATGAATGAATTATTTCCTAGTCACATACAAGAATCCCAGGTAGGTTCTTTCTTGGAGGACATCTATTTGACTTATGGCAGTAGTGTGTGAAAGTACTCTGTGTAACTCACAGGAGTGTGAATTATTCAGTGCAGAGTTGAGTGCTAATGCAGGCCCATGGCTTCTGTCATCTAAACATGCTCATTACTGAATTTAGTCTTCAGGACCTGAATAGAGCCATGGTGCCAGTCAGCACCAGTTAAATATATTCTAAATCTATTTAAGGAGTGATATTAACATATCGTTAATGAACCTGATAGGTCTTCCTTTTTTTTTTTTTTTTTGAAATTAAGGAAAATGCCGACAGCTTGTGGAATGTTGCCTGATGAGTAGGGACATGAGAATTGAAGTTCCTGGAACTCTAGAATGTGTAAGACATGTCTTTCCATGATTTGGAGAAAAGAGCTGGACCAGACATTTGCCATAAATAGGTCTTTAGCTCTGAAGAGTTATATAATATAAGCAAAGACAACTGAAAGGAAAAACAATTCTCCCTTCTTGGACAGTGACTGCACTATAACCAGGTAAGAATAAAAAGATGAGGTAAAATATCTCTGGAGAATAGCTCTTCTCCCATAAACTTCCTGTTTCTCTGGCAGAATTAAAACAAAGAAAAAGCAATGGCAAGCACATATTTTTAACAAAATTCTGTTCGATTTTCATGGTGAAACATAGAAAGAGATGCACGCAAAGGCTGTGAAAAGACTTACACAGTGTAATAATTGCTGCAAATTCAGGTAGATTACAGCTAGGCAATCCTGACATATGCTGTATTCATGTTAGACTTTACTATGTCTTTGCAGACCAATCATTATTGAAATAAATATCCCAAAGGCCACATTTGTATAACAATATTAAATTAAAAAAAGTAAAAGAAACTTGTCAACAAATTATTCTAATGGTGACTGTGTATTTAAAAATCACATATAGATATAGAAAAAACATTAATCATCATATTTTGAGAGGAAATTTTACAAGCAAATAAATTTAATCTTTAAGACAAACAGTATTTTCTGCAATCTTTTACAGATGTTATTTTTTTGTCTGCTAATTCTCAAACAACTTGGAATTATAACAGATTTTTTTCTATATAAAGAGTGGAAGTCATCTACATAAATAAAAACATTGAAGAAATAAAACAGTAGGAAAGCTTTAAATGATTATATCAAATTTTGTGGATATTGCAGAATATGATTTACAGGAGTATTCATAAATAACAAGTATCTGCACTCCTACTTCCCTTTCAGGCAGAAGTGGTCATAAACCAGTAAAGCCATTTTCTGTAAGAGTACAAAAATGACAAGAGCCCATTTTTGAAGGAAACAATGCTAGTTTGCTCTTCCCAAACAAGAATTTTACAAGCTCAGCTGGGTAGGCAATGTTGCATATATTATTTTTCATCTTCTGGAATGGTTATTGGAAAAGTATTGTTTTCAGTATAGTGATTTTTACTGCAAACACAGCAAAAAAAGTGTACACTTTAAATGAAGCTCAATAAAAGTTCAGTTAGAGAAAAGAAGGAAGTTTGATGAGTGAAATCACCATGGAAGTTTGGTACCTAGGAACACAGTACTTCCTACAGCGTTTATCTGCATTCTAAAATGCCTAGATACATCCTCAATTACCTCCCCAGTTAAAAGTCTCTCTCAGTACAAGGAAGAAGCTATGGTTTATAGGGGAAGATTTCTTGGAAAGGGAAACTTTTGCTTCACCAAAATTAGATATCTATATATGTATCGACAGCCAAAATGTAGTTCCAACCTCTGCAAGAGGCTAATTTTTTTCTGTTAGAATCCCTGTTTCTGGGCTGCTCAGTTTTTGACAGGACATTCTTGTTTTGATGGTCTACTTGGAAACTGTCCATCCTTTTGGTGCGTAGGACTCTAGAGAGGGCTTACTGTCTCTACAATAAATACTTACTAAGCTACAGGATAGGTGAAAGGAAAAACTTCTTTTGAATAATTGTGAAAAGATCTGGAATATGTTGGGGGTTTTTTTCAATTAAAATTTATGTGAAGCATTTACTTGAGCAATGAGTGGAATGAGAGCTAGTCCCATGGAGACATGGTTATTGCCAAAAAGTAGTTACATTCTCTCTCTTTCTGGGCTACTTGTATAGACAATTCCCTGACACATGGAGATCAATACTAGAATTAGCTCAATATAAAAAAAAAAAAAGTTTTGTCAATTTAAGAAGCATTAATCCCTGCCTATCTCCTGACCTTTGTTTCATGTTATGTCAAAAGGTTTCAGAACACTTCAGTCTCTCCTACAAGAGACAATGAGACCCTCCATAACTGCTCTTTCTGTAACACTCTGAGCCACTAGTATATTCTGCATTTAGAGTGCTGTGTTAAAATAACTATGGCATATAACATATACAAAAACAAGAAACAAAGAATTGTCCTACATAGTCCTCAGTGCCTACCTAGTGCCATAAGCCTTTTTGTCCTCTGAATCTTTTATCTTTATAGGAAGCCTAACTCAGAGCCAGAGGTTTCAAAAGGCAGAAAACAGACTTCCACCTGACTCCTTTTTTATCTCCTCCTCACTCCTTAGTATGAGTTTAGCACTAATATCAGTGAGTTGCCAAGCCAGTCAAAAGGATTATTGCTTCTGGAAAGTGTGAACCAGGTTGGGTGCCTGTGATCGAAATAAATCATTAACCTTTTACAGCAAGGCACTCTATTCCAAAGAGCCATGAGAGCTTGCAGCAGTCAGCACTGCTCCAAGGCACTTTAATGAAGAAGTATCTCTGAGAGGAAATAGTCCAACAGGAATTGGAGGCAGGTGCTAGTGCTATGTGCTTCCTGAGGGGTGACAAGGAGAGCCTTTAAATCAGATGGGTCTAGAGTTAGAAGAGGTTACTGGGAGAAAAGAAGAGAAGGTTCTTGTCATAGGGTTAAAAATAATTTTCTAGAACACTTTGTCATAGCAAAACTTGAGCACTAATGCCCGTCCTAGAGGAAAACTTAACAGTGTGCATTCTCCACCATCAGTGTAAGAGTAGAAAAAGTATTGTTCATAAAAGAAATTAAAATTGGAGAGAATTCAGAACTTCAGACACCTAAAGAAGTATGAAAAATATTTCTGTTTGGACTGGACTGACCAAGTGAGTGCTGTGTTCTGAAAATATTGCAGGATGTAAATGGAAAAGTTAATTAGGAAATTGAGACAGAACACTTACGAGATTACTATAGTGCAACAGAAGACAGCAGGATGTCTCCTGGTTTCAGATGAGACAGAGTTAATTTTTCTTTTGAGTAGGTTGTATAGTGCTGTGGTTTAGATTTAATCTGAGAGTAATATTTATAACATACCTATGTTGTCAGTTGCTGCTTGATAGTTTTTCTGTCTAGACTAAGTCAAGGGCTTTTCAGCTTTTCACACACTGCCCTGTGCCCAAGAAGCTGGGAGAACACAACCAGGAGAGGTGGACCAGACTGGCCAGATGGATATTCCATACCATAGAACATCCTGCTCCTGACATAAGGGGGAAACTAGCAGGGAAGCAGATTTGTTGTTTAGAAACAAACTGAACATCAGAGTATTTTTTTTTGTTTTGCTTTTTTTTTCCTCCTTTTAGAGAGTGGTGCATTTCCTTTTGGTTAATGGTGCATTTGTGCATCACTTGTATGATCATTGTTGTTGTTATTATTGTCATCATTGTCATCATCATCATCAACCACTTCCTTTGTTATCCTACTAAACTCTCTTTATCACAACCCATAAGGTTTTTTTCACTTCTAGTCCCTATTCCCTTGAGGCAGGAGCAGGAGAGGGAGAGAAAACTTCTGCTTGGTGGTAAGTTACCAGTTGGGGTTAAACTACAAGAATATGATACCCTACTTATTTTCAGGCCTAATAGCAGTGTAGAAGTAGTCTAAATATCCTGAATATAGACAAGCCCCTACGGGAGGAAGGTACTAGATAAGCACAGGACCATGAACTTAGTAATTCAACCTTCATGATCTACAGAGTCACATTATTAGGGGTCCATCAATAAGTATTGTATAAGACAGAAATTCCTGTCCCTCATCACCAGTAGAACCAATTCAATAAAACTATGAAATATTTGGATGGCATATCTATTTCTTCTCCTAAAATGGTTTCTGAATCTTATCTAATTCCTACTAGTCAGGGAACTGTTTTTTCTTAGTATTTTCTTTGACAGATATCTTATCCCTTCAGGATACTTGTTCTTTGTATATTTTCTACATTCTAGTGGCTGTAACAGAAACAGTTCCTGTCCTCTTGTAGGATTGATTCTTTCCACTGAAGTAAACTCTAGATTTGATTCTAAAGAGAACAAGATTTGGGCCTACAGAACAGGAAAAAATCGGTATCCTCATAACACAGGCTTTTTTTTGTTTTTTCCTACTGAAATATCTAAAATATTTTTCAGAAGTTATTCCAGGCTGCTGAAATGTCATCAAAATATATGCCAGATGGTCATATTCTCAAGAGGATTTCCCCAAACATGCCTACCTCAGGGAGCCAGGACCCTTATGTCCTGCACTTCACAGTCAAAGAGAATTCAGTTAGGGGGATCTAAATATCAACATCTGTCCCCAAAGTGAGTGCTACTCTTGAATAATGTACTAAATGTCTTATCCATGCCCCATAAAGGTGAGTGGAAAAAACAAAACAAAAGTAAACAAAACCGAAACCCATACAGAAGCAACAGAAGAGGACGAAGGCTTACTAATAATGTTTCTGGATAGAAAAATCTAAAAAGAAAACCCCAAACCTAGACATATCTGAAAGTTGATAATAGGAATGTATTTATGGTGTCTGTCCAGAATCCAGTTATGTTTTTTTTCCCTTTTCAGGAATTTTATAAAAAACTTATGGCATTTTGAAATTATTAAATAGAGAAACTACTTATACTGAGCTTAGTGTTATACGAGCTTCTAAACTGAAAGAATTATTCAGCAACTGGCTCAGGTTCCTGTGTGAAAAATGTTTAGAGTATACACCACGATCTTCCCACAGAATTATGCTGTTTCCCACATCACATATGTGATGTATTATTCAGTCTTTTTTTAAGGTCATATTTCATAGTATCAGTGACTAACCATGTGAGATCAGTGTATCTGTGAATTCTGTGGCAAAAAATGTGATGGAATATTTAATTAGCATAAATCTGCATGTATGCCAGTTAATAGTGCCAAGGATTGAACATTAATTCTTCAACATAAGAAAAACAACAATTTGTAATCCTCTCTTGCTCCTGAGGCAAACTATGAATTGAGTTATAGCACACTTCTCTTGAGATGTTTCTATATTTGCAGTTTTAGTCTTGATCTGGTCAATATGCTGCTTACCGAAAGCAAAGCACTGCCAACTATTTTCCTGTTGATGCATTGTGGAATAAGAAAATACAGCAGCAGAGATTTCCTTCCCCTAGTCCCTGTGGAAATAAGAGAGACTGCATAGCACTTGAACCAACTTAATTCAGAAGCTTGCTCTTTTTTCCCTCTATTTTTTCATCTTCTAGAAGTGGGTGGGTAACACCTTCCCTTGCCCTGGACAGGAAAGCTCAGGGGAGTTTTACGCGCATACCACAGTTTGGAGTGGGTCCCAAAGGGTGAGATAATCATAGAGTTGGATTCTCAGCTCAAAAGAAATTTCTTACAGATAAGTTGAGGTTATTCTGTTAGGTCTGAACCATTGTTGCATTAAAAAAGACTGGAAAAGTCCAGAGGATATCATTATATAATTAATTCTTGTCTGTACTCTGAAGACAGATAAGCTATTTGTAATGGAAGAGGGTCTGTATTAATTTCACTAATGGTTTGTGTATATCTCAGCTAATTTATCACACTGCTGGTCATCCAGGAGTTACTAAAAATGTCTGTGAACAACTGAAATCACTAAAACTGGAGTTTTAAAATGTGCTGGAATGTTCATCCTTTGATTCTACTTTAAGTCTAAGCATTGCAGGAAAAAATCATAGAAATGATGCTTAGAAATGGTACAAGAATCAGTGCATTTGCAAACGTGACTAGGACAGAGTAACACCTTAAATCATGGTGCCATGGTGCAAATGTCTTTTAACAAAAATCGATTCAAATGTTTCATAGATTTCAAGAGTTTGAGGCTAAACAATAACAGAACAAAGAGCAGTAACAAGAAGGAACAAATCAAAATATATTTTATTTCAAAAGATTTCCATATGCTTCCTTATGATATGGTTTTAAAATATGCTGGGTGGTCATGAAGGGAGGACTGACAGCTAGTACATTATCAAAGTCATTAGAAAAGGTCACTGATCAGTGTCAAGCAAACATCTTTGCCTAGAAAAACAAGCCAACCACATTTAATTGATTGAAAATAATTCTGTTCCTAAGAGTGTTGTTTAAATATTACCTCTTGCTGTTAGTTTTACTGAAGAGATTTAAGAGCAAGATAAAATCCTATGCTTAAGACTATAGGCATTGTGCCTCACTAGAAAATCAAATTATGTTTAGTATAATAAAGCAATTTTATATATAGTAGGAAACATGAAGTTTCTAATTTGGGCACTAAGGGTAAAGCCTTCAAAAATGTGGTTTTGCAGTGAACAGCAACAATACTTTTTAATTAAAAAACAAATCCAAACAATATACTAAAATGGTCTCCATGGGACATTTTTTTATTTAATAGACCCACATTACAGAAGTTCTCATGAAAAAGCAACACTTGTGTCCTGGGTTTGGCTACAATAGGATTGATTTTCACCACAGGTTGGGATAGGACAGGACATGTAATTCAAAAGAGGGCTATTCCATACCATCTGACATCATCCTCATTATAAAAGGGAGTTAGTGGAGGAAGTACGGTGTGGCTCCAGGACCAGGATATGCTGCTCTGTGTCTCAGGGACAGTCCAACTTCAGAGCAGGTTTGACCTGTATGGTCCGAGTTGTACATTTTTTGGCACAAAACTGCATTGTATACCACCAGTTTCCTATATTGTAATTTCTGTTATTCCCTCTTCCTTTGTTGTCCCAGAAAACTGCCCTTATTCCAAACCATGAGTTGGAAGACTTTGTCTCCCCATTATCCTTCCCATCCTGCTGAGGGTGAAGTGTGGTGTGAGTGAGCAGCCTTGTGGTCCTCAGCTGCTGGCTTGAGTTGAACCACAACTCTTGGCAGTTAATATTGATTAATTTTAGCATATCATCCTGTTTATGCACATATTTAGATAGTGTACACTAAGGCAAAAAGAGCAAGTCTCACTTCTCTTTCAGTTAACTATTTCACTGACTTTCATACAAGGCTCTACTGGGACCAAAAATAGCTAAATCCATTTCAATGACATTATAAAAGCAAGAAATTTATACATTATAATCATCTAGCCACACCAAATTAACTTTGGTTTAGATTTACCTGATAATAGCGAATAAAATTTAATTAATTTTCTTGAAGTTGGGGTGGAAAATATTCTGGAAAATCTGTTAGTGATTGTCAGTACTGTTCAGAATTTTCTCCATTTTTCCTTCATAGCAATATCCGTCCATTTCCTAAAGAGACATGTTAGAAAAAGTGGCTTCCAGGTAGTCCAGTCCTGGGGACATAACAGAAGAGACTAACCACCAAATAAGTATGTTCAGAACATGTCAATACCTGTTAATGTACAAAGCTGGCATAAAAAGGACAATAATATTTCAGCACTGTGCTGCACTGTGACTTGTTTACAACGCCCATGGTGCTGAGCACAGGCTCCCATAGGGACTCTGAAGTCCAATTTTCTTGCCTTCATGTCTAATTCTTTTGCTTTGAACATGACTTTAGGAAATCTTCCATATAAACATATTAACATATTTAGCCTTTATTTTTTCTCTAACAATTGCAGTTTACTTTTTTTTTTAAACGTTTATAAACCATGTAAGGAGGGACTTAGAATCCTATTACCTGTATTTGTAGACACAAAAGATTAGCTTTGTCTAATTGGATGGAAAATCATCTCCATTCAGGATAGCACATATAGTTTTGTACTTCATTCAGATACAGATATTCCATAAGCAGCTAGATTGCCTCCTTTCAAATGAATTAATGAATGTTTACAGTTTTCAAAGTTTTTCTAGGTTGCCTTGTCAACTTACCTTGGATTTCTTACTTAAATGTGTCAATTAAAACATTTGTCTATGATAATGTGTTTCTTCAGAGAAATAAAGACATAAATTATTTAGATGAATACAATATATTTAATCTTCCATGTCACTTCCTTATCAACTTTTGGTGAAATACTGCTCTATGTATAGAAAGTCAGTGGTGGTGTCTTGCATTTTTTTGTAAGGTTGATTTTGAGGAGAGGGAGTTTTGTGAAAGTTACGTGGAAGGACGCATTTAACATCTGCCCTGCAACTTGTTACGTGCTAAAATACAAAGATATCACATAAATAAAGCAGATTTATTTTAAACTCATTTTAACCCCCATAGTGAAAAAACTTTTTTTTTCCTGACCATGTTATAGCTATCTTGTACATTTCGAATGAAGCAAATTTTGTACTTATTTACTAAATAAATGGTATACATGAATATATTCTAAGAGATGAAAGCTAAACTTTCTCTTCCAGTTTTAGGTGAAATTCAAAGCCATTGTATACCTCAGAAACATATTGGTAACCTGCAGAATTCATTATAAATGCCCTTTTATAATAGATGGGTAATTTATCAATGCAAAATTCTGAATGAAGGCAATTTTTTAAAGTTACTCATAGAATGTTTTGCTGGTATGTTTAATCAGTCAATAGGCCCTTTTAATATGTTTTTAACTACGTTACAAATTGACTTGAGAATAGGGATGTTTATATATTCTGGTGGGTATTGGCACTTTGTGTTCCTTTACAGATTTTATTTGAATACTCAGTGAATCATTGGTTGTTTTAGTATACTGATCTCGTACAGTATATTTTAAAGTGTTATTTGCATCTTTCTGTATTACATTAAAAAGAAAATGTAAATTTCTTCAAGAAAAGGATCACCAATGAGTTCCAGGGGGATGCATTCTAATCTCGCTGCAGCGATGCAAAACTTACAATTTATACTCAAGAGGAGGAAAATCCACAGAAAATAGATTTATTCTAAACCATTTGCATGATGTTTCAATTTGCAGTTGACTTCAGAATGTTATGCCCAATTGGAATTAAATCCTATAAGCTATCTGAAATATAGAGACATTTAAGAAAAGAACTGCATTGTTACATTTAATGATCCTGCTATTGTTGGTTAATAACTTGCTTTTACAAGAAACTGTTCAAGGTGGTATCTTTAGTAATCTATTTTTAATTTGGGATTTATTTCTTCGAATTTCTCTAATATAGTAAAGTTTAGTAAGTGTTTCATAGGATTAATAGTATGTTTTACAGATAAATACTGAAAAAATTCCACAATACATTTGAAACATTTCGACTTTGGAACTTTGAGTGCTCATTTGAAAGAAAAGTAAATTCAGTTGACCGCCTTCTTAAATTCTGTTTCTATAAAACTGATTCCAACATAGCAACCAATCTTATTTCTTGTTATAGTCGTGAATAAAACAAGACAATCTTTATCAAGATAAAGTTCGTTTTGGTTTGGTTTCTTTCTGTGAAGTAGAACCATGAGCTTTTATGAACAATGCTGAATATAGACTTTTTGCTATGCAGCTAAAAACATCTTTGCATACAGTACTTTATGTTCATATGTTAAGAGTTTTCATACTAAGAAAAAAATAGCAAGTAGTACAAGGATATAATTTAGTTGATGCATCTTTTAAAAAAATAAAAATATTGCATACAAACTCTGTTACAACCATTTCTACTTTACTGTTCTCTTTCCTCTCCTCCTGCATAAGAAGTTCATATTCCTATATTTTGATTGTTTGCACAGCCCATGTACAAAAAAGAAGTATTTAAAGGTTGAAGTGACTTTGGTTTGTTCTTTTTTTCTTTTGACATTTCCATGAATCTTTTTTTCGTTTTCTGGTTTCAGCCAGTACCAGAAAAAGAATATTGAACTACCAGAAGAAAATCAATTAGGGTTGGCCAAACACCTTACATTTCCACTATAAATATTCATGTGAATAAAAAATAGAATCTGCTTAGGATGTGATTGTGTCTCTTTTGTCTTTAGTTTCTGTGACTGTTCTGGCAAATGAGTTGCTGGGAAAAATAGATAGCAAAAGTATATGTTTTGATGTTTCTGGCCAAATATTTGCTGAGGGAAAATTACAGAATTTTAGATTGGTGATAGACATTCAGATTGAAAAACAAACATTAGAGTAACTTTGGGTAGTTGACCTCAGTGTAGGTTCATAATTTCAGATTCAATCTTTTGAGGACTTATCAACCTTTCTTTTCACAAACAGAAGTAATTTGGGACAAATTTGACTCAGGAATTACAACTTGAAGGATTAATTAAGATGAAAATCAAGTCTGTAATTGATCAGGAATTAAACAGGTGCAGCTTACTGATCTATTCAACTGGGTTTTGCTTTATGATACTTTCTTTTAATACTGACCGAGATGACGGTATATTGGGAAATTATGTGCTAAACTTTGAGGTAAGGCTTTCCTTCACAAAAATTCAGGCACCACACATGCCCAGGATGTTTTGAGGTATGTCCTAATGGTTAATTAAGAAGAAACAGAGGCCTGTCAATGAAAAGCTTATCAGGCTGACCAAAACCAATCTGTGTTGGTCAGTGGGCGAAACTGGGAAATATTTTATGTCTCTAGAGATGTCATTCTTGAATTACTTAGACTGCAAAATCACGTGATGAGTGCTGGAGAGAATTCCAAAATGTGAGAGCTGTTAAACGCAAGTTGATTCCTGCCACATGTGTCATTCATCTTCTGGTAAGTTTGGGTTAACATATAAAGACTACCAGAAATAATTAGACTTTATAATATTTTTTAAAATCTCTGGTGACAACAATGTACAGTACAAACCTTATGCAAATATAGAATCTTTAAAAAGAAAGGTAGGTATTTTTATCTGACCAGTAAAATAATAATATTGGTTTGAAAAATGAGGCAAAGTGGACTCTTCATTCTTGCTGCATTAGAGTTTTGAACTTTCACAAAGTGAAAAATATGTAACTGGCAGGCACACATATCTGCTTCACCAAAATTATTTTGACAGAACAAAATTTCTGCTACTTCGAATTCAGATCTCCCTCTTTAAAGAATTACACCTTTTTAATGAACAAGTCATTACTATGTAATTGCTGAAATACATGCTCCAGTTAAATGATATCAGAAAATCACCATTCTCCATGTTTCCATTAATCTCCCAGTTTCACATGATTTTAGGATTAATTTAGTTGGCATTAGGTCTTTTTTGAATTAATGACGACTGTATAGGTGAGACGTTCCATTCTGTTTCTCAAAATCAATGAGAAACATGAAGATTTAGAATAAAACATTTGTTCTATTAAAGGGTAGGGGAATTTGACAGGAAGTAAACTCTCTTGTCCTCAGATAGCACAGGGACTGGAGCAGCTTCTGGGTGCAGCACTGGAAGTCTGGTCATATTCGATATACTGAATTAGAACAATTATGGATGCAGAAATAGTTAAGGCACCTTTAGTCTAGTCATGTTCAGTGAACTAGCATGGCCAGAATTATGGAATTTAGTTGTGTTTAATACGAACTCTCATGGCTAGATTAATGAATAGTGCAATTTATTGACACAGCGGAAGTGCAGACCTTTTTGGTTTGCTGGTGATCATACACAGTCTACAAAGCATGTGTAAGTAATACAACATCATAAACCAGCATAAAACTACATACACAACAATATAAATCTACACATAGAAGAACATGAAACTCCTTAAGAAATATAGAAGTATAGTACCTGTAGGAACATGACTTTCTACATTTCAAATACATACTAAAGTGAAATGGAAGAGAAGAAATTTGAATAGGTGCAGCAAATGGTTTCGTTCTGTCACAAGCCTTTATTTACATATATGCTTGTGTGAGCGGGAAAGTTGTGTGTGAAGAAGGGCTTGCAAGACTGGCTTCTGTAATTGGCTTCTCAATATGTCTAAGTGCTTGAATGACTGAGCAGTCATGAGGGTGCCTGTAACTCCTGTTCACATTGAAGAGATTTATGTTGTGCATCCAACAGCCAATAGGTCCCTTATGATTGTGGCCTGACCTCTGATTTTAGAAAGCAGTGACCATGTTTTGTAAAGAAGCTGTATTCCAGCTTTTTAAGAGAATTAATTTTATGGCATTGTAACAGCACCCTGAAGGGAGTTGATCAGCTTTCAGATGTTTCTGTGTTGCAGTGTCCTGTTTGTAAGAGGCAGTCAGTTATCTTATTCTACACAAGCTTATAGCTAGATTTCAGTATTTTATTTTTTTTTGCACAGTAACAATGGGAAACCTATGAATTCCTGTTTGAAGTTCAACATTGTCTGTGCATGTTTGAGATAGTTATTCATTGCAACTGGCATGGCGAGTCAATATTCCCTCTCTCTCTGGACATGGCATTATTATATATCTTGCAACCTTTGTCAGAAGGTGCTGAAGTACTCACAGGTAGGACCTATAAACAAATTAATCTTTTGCATTTAAATTGCCTATTTCTATTTTTTTTTCCATTCTCAAGTAAAGTATGATGTTCTGATGTTTGTTTGACCCAACCAAAATCTATAGTAGGCCTTGGAATAAAATGCAAGTTTTAACCCCAGCTGGCCAAGTTTTGTTGTTTCAGAAAGAATTAAATGGAGTGTGAATAACCAAGGGACAAAGAACAGAAAGAGTAAAAGACTTCTAAGTTGTTATAGTGGATCCACTTATGTAAAAGAAATCTGTCTTTCAAGAATTTTCATAGAATTTGAAAAATACATACCCATTCTGAATCTACATTTATTCTGTTCCACACAAGCTAGGCAGGGGAGTGGATGTAAGATGATACTTAGTGTAGATATGAATCCTTGTAACAGGTAACTGTGTGCTCCAAACTAAGACTGTAGAAAATGTCAAAAAAAAAAAAAGGGTGATTTAGAGATCATATTTTTATGACATTAAATTGTTAATGGCTGGCAACACTTTTTTCCTGGGTTTGTCTAGGATAGAGTTAATTTTCCTTCTAGCAGCTGGTGGAATGCTGTGTTTGGGAGTTAGGATGAGAGCAATGTTGATAACACGCTGATGATTTAATTGTTGCCAAGCAGTCAAGGAATTTTCAGTTGTTCATATTGCCCTGCTAACAAGAAGGTGAGGTGGGGGGAACCAAAGAACTTGGGATGGGACAGAGCCAGGACAGGTGACCTGAACTGGCCAAAGAGGGTATTCAATATCAATTGTTTCATGCTCAGCATAGAAAGGGCTAGTGGGGGAGGAGCACACAGCTCCAGGACACATGGTTTGAGGATAGTCTGGGTTCAGAATGGCTTTCAGCTGCGCAGTCTGAGTTGTGTGGTTTGGTGAGAAACTGCATTGCGTACCACCAGTTTTGTATGTTTTGGTATAATGTCCTTTTTCATTACTTCTCTCTCTCTGCTGTGCCACTAAACTATCCTTATCCCAACCCACAAGTCTTGCCTTTCTTTTCTCTACCCTTTCCTCTCCAACTCCCTTCTGCCCCCTCCCCCCTCACTCCCCACCTTTAGAGAGAGTGGCTGCATGGTGTTCAGCTCCACAACTTTCATCTCAAAATTAAAGCCTTAGAGAAAGAAAATTACAGATTCAAAACAAGTGAAGAATACTGTAACAAAACTAGGGACTATTTCCAGTTTGTGACTGGGAAGCCCAGTTCAATCAAGTATCTTTGTTTCTTTTGCTCACTTTCAGCCTAGAACTTTTGAAAGAAGTAATATTCATGTAAATGAATGTGATAGTAAGAACTTTCATATTATTAATTCTAATATCCTACATGGTTCTGTATGCAGAAGAGTAAGACTATAAATTTGCCAGCAGATTTCTCAATTGCATTGCTCTGTGAGATCTTTCATACTTTGACTACTAAAATACAAAGAGTCCTTTGGTAAAAGAAGACATTAATACAATGTTTTCTTCACGTGGGTTCTTGTTTCATACTGCTGACATTTCTAAGTGATAGAAGGGAAATTCTTTCAATGCAAATAAAGAGGTTCTCTGTTTTACCAAAAACAGAACAACAAAGAGTATTTCTGAATTTAGGTAATTTTATTTTTAAAAAAGTGTTTATAAAGTGAAATATAAATCAAAAGAATTTTAACTCTTTTAAAAATAATTGAGAATTGTTAAATAAATTGTAATATAATGATAAAACTGCTTCTAAGTTCCTTTAAAGACTTCTCTTAAACCAGTTTGGAAATAATCTTTTTTTTTTTTTAATACTTTCTCATGTCTGCAATTTGCATCCCTCAAACAGTTACTTAAAATTAAGATTCATGGTCCATTCTGGGCTCAATGGAGGTTGGACTCGATGGTCTCTGTACGTCCCTTCCAACCCTTACAATTCTGTGACTGATGATGTATGAGCTGGTACTTTATCAACATGAAGATTTCTCCTTTCTTGTCTCCTATTTGTCCAACTGTACCAGAATATACCTGGGCGTTTAGGTTATGACACACCTTTTCTAAAATGCAGTATCACTGGAGAATGACAGTGGCAATTAAATCCTAGATCTTCTTTTAAATGATTAACCAAAGAAACTATTTCATGGATATTTTGTTTCTGAAAAGAATCACATTCAGTACAAAGCCAGAGTTTTAATTTCTTTATTTTTATACTCTATATGTTCGGATCCATACCATCTTATTCCAGTCACTCCATTGCAAGTCACAGATGCAGAGAATGGTAGAGGTTGGAAGGGACCTCTGCAGATCATCTAGTCCAACCCCTTGACAAGGCTGTATCACCTAAAGCCTGTTACACAAGATTGCATCTAGACAGGTTTTCAGTTATCTCCAGATTCCACAGACTCTCTAGGAAACTTGTTCCAGTCTTCTGTCACCCTCAGAGTAAAGCTTTTTCTCATGTTCAAGTTTATGCCCATTGTCACTGGGCACCATTGGAAAGAGTCTAGCCCCTTTCTCTAGATATCCACCCTTTAGAAAATTATAATACACATCCATCCTTTAGGTACTTGTGTTGATGTGATCTCCTCTCAGTTTGTTCTAGACTGAAAAAAAACACCTGTCTCAGCCTTTCCTCATAAGAGAGATTGCCCAGTCCCTCAGAAATTCCCCATCTTTCTTTAACTGGGGAGCCCAGAACTGGCACAATCCTCCAGGTGCAGCTTCACCCAGGCAGGGTAGAAGGAGAAGACATACACCTATAGATACTGTTAGCCTTCTTGGCCAGTAGGGCACAATGCTGGGTCATGGAGAGTTTGCTGTCCACCAGGACTCTCAGGATCTTTTCTCCAGGGATAGAAATGAGGCTGAAGGCCATTTTTGAAGACTAAGGCATCATTGACTTTCCTCCAGTCCTCAGGCACCCCTCCTGGTTTCCATGGCCTTTCCGATGATTGAGAGTGGCCCAGCAATAATATTTGCCATCTCCCTGAGCATACATGGATGCATCCCATCATGGCCCATGGATTTTTTGGATATCAGTTTGCCTAGATATTCTGTAACCCAATCCTCCTCAGCCAAGGAAGAGGAGACTTCTTCTCCTACTTCCAGCGTATGGGATTCCCGAGGGCTGGTCATAGCAGTAAAGACTGAATCAAAGAAGATTTACAGTAACTGTGCCTTCTCTGTGTCTTAATTAGCGTGGTACCTATATAATTCACCAAGGGCTTCCACATGTTCCTTATACTTCCTTTTCCAGTTGATGAACTTGAAAAAGCCCTTATGGATGTCTTCGACATCTTTACCAGTTTTAATTCCAAGTGGGCCTTAAATTTCTTTGTTTCATCCCTTCATACATTGACTATATCTCTATATTCCTCACAACTGGACAGACACTTTTTCCATATTCTTTAAACTTCCACCTTCCCTTTGAGTATTTTTTCTAGAAGTCCATGCCCATCCATGCAGTTATCCTTCCTCCTTTACTTGCCTCCCCCCTAATCCTTGAGATGCATCAATTTTGAGCTAGGAGGAAGTGGTGCTTGAATACTGATCAGTTCTCTTGGTAATCACTGTTATAGATAACAGTTGCAAGTTATGCTGACCTCAGAGAAGTAAAATGAAGTGTTCTGTAAACTACAGTTAAAGTCAAGGATATTTTTCCAACAGTTCAAATTGAATAACCATTATGATACATAAAAAAAGAGGGTTATTGAGGCTACTCCATTTCCTTTGTTTAATGTTTTTTTCCAAACTCCCAGTATGCTAGATCAGTACATTTTCTGAAAGACTGTTAGGGGAAAGGTAAGGTTTTATTGTAAGTATCTGGAGAAGCAATGCTTGGTAGTATTTCACATTACGCAGGTAGAGTCCCTCTTTTTAAAATAAAATTTTTAGATTTGCTTGGAATTTCTTTTGTGAATGATTCATACATGAGAAAAAAAGTTGTTAGATATATGGCAAGTTGAGAAATCAAATCTGTAGGAAAAGCAATGATCATCAGGACTATGGTCTAGCTGGAATACACTAAAGCATTATGAACTAAACTGCATTACATTGGTTTCTTTACAAAAAATGTATACTCAACTCATTGTGCTTTTCTGAAGAGATAGTAAAATCTATGTATACACATATGTGATGTGGTATTTGATATTTCTGTAATTCTATATAAACTTACTAAATAAGGACCCTCTATGATAGTATATCAGTGTTAAGTAGCTGGCCCCAGTCAGTTTGCCTGTAGTGGTCTAAGGTTCTCTATATAACGAAACAGATGCCTTGAATGCAACTACCATCTGGAAAATCTTTAAAGTTCTAGTAGTTTCTATGACTGATACAGATGATTGTGATAAAAGACATAAATTTATTCTGACTTTTAGTTTATCTTTTTTTGAACTAAGCACCCGTTGGCATAATTGTAGTTAAAGTTATCAGACCACAATGGAAATACTATGCAATTTTGGGGGCACAGCAAGTCAGACTTTACTTGTAATAATTTTTTTTAACCATGTGCCTTCACTTGTAAAAACTTTGATTCCAGTTTGTTTGACTCAATTCTCAGACTTTTCAGATTTTAAAATTTTGGAACATTGAATAAAACACCACAGAATTCTATCTGAATATTCTGCATTTCAATCAATAAATTAAAAAAAAAAGAAGTCAAATTTCAACATGATTGCAAGACTTCAAGACATGAACCTACTTTTTCCCTTGGACAGAATATTCTTGAATACAAGTATACTATCCAATTTCCACAAATGAAATCCAATTTTGGGGGCTCAGCCTATGTTTGCTTCACTTCAACATCTTTTAGTGAAACTTACATGAAGAGATCTTTTACTTTTCAAATTAAATAAGCACTATTTTCAATTCTTTCCATCATGCAGATACCAGTGAGCAGACAATCATACATCTGCCACTACCATGGCAGAATGCAGTGATTATACAAATATTACAATTTTTTCTTAGTTTGGTTTATTTACTTTAGATTACTTCCTTACTAATTTCAGCTATTTAAGCTCACATTATTTGGTTAAATATTAAAATGTTTGCTTTTTTATTTTGTCGCAGGGAAAAATATAGTATGGGCTTTAGAACTACTAAAATAATAGTTTTTCTCCTTCAAAATTCATTCTCTACCTATTTGTTGTTATCTTAAATGTTGGACTTATCCATCAATATGGATAGTTTTCCTATGATTTTTCCATTTGGATGACAGAATTGCTATTCAGAAATGCCGGGCCAAGAATATTAAACACTCTAAGGTATCATTTAATATTAAGAGTTATCACTTTTCTCCATCCTAGTCAGTTATTACTACTGCTGCAAATGAAGCTACTGTCTCTGACTCTCTTGAGTTTTTGATTAATTTTTTTTTTTCTTTTATGACTGTTCCTGAAACAGGGTTACTTATAAAGTTTCACAATTCCAATAACACTGCAGGAATAAACACAGAAGGTAGTTAAAGGAAAACAGTAATTACCAGTAGTCACCTTAGCTTTTGATTTTTTGGCTACTTCAGAAGGTACATGGCCAGGAGTAGCAAAAAATGTAGACTATTTTCAGACAATAAAAAATTCTGCTAATATAAGTGTTTGCAGAAAACCATTAGGAGGTCTGACAAATGTTTATATACATTGGTCTTAAATTACTTCATACTGAACAAAAAAATCACTGTCAATGCTTTCTGGTATAATTTCATAAATATTACTTAATGTAGCACTGGAAGGCAAAGCCTAGCTAAGATATATCACATGGGCTTTGTTATTTACAAGTAGCTATTTTTTTAATCCCAATGTGTTTCTCATTAATTATCCTTAAGCTTCCAAGTTAAGGTAAAAAACAAGAAGTGCTGCATGGTCTCATGTTTTCTTTGTCCAAGGGGCATTGAAATTTTAATCCTGGATACAGTATCTCAAGGCTATATTCTAACATTATTATGCACTTTATACAATTTTGGTAAAGCACGTGATGAACGATGTTAAACACTAACCAGTAATTTAAATAATTTTATTTCAATGGATAATGGCACTGCTGCAATATTTCCTTCATAAAAGAAATAATTTCATTGAACAATGTAGTGGATGCTTTAATTTTTATACAATTTTCTTTAAAAATTTTAGCTATTGGATTATTAAAAATCTATTTCTTTTAAAAACAGAAAAATAATGCAATTCAAGAACAGTTATCATAGAAGTAGACGATATATTGTTATGTAGATATATATGCATTGAAAGTATGTTATGGGTCATTGATAGCAAGTTAAAATACCTGAATTAATATGTAACAAACACAAGAGGAAAAAAAATAACCTGCTAATAGCATGCACACAAAACAGAATGATATGATTCCCTCCATCTTGTTTCTTCTCCGGATTATTCTGTCATTTTATCCTGAAAGATTCTGAGTGCCTGGAAACTGTATTCTAAAAGCTGTATTGCTTCTAATCAAGCACTGTCTACAAAAAAATCTCATGTTTTAAATTTTTTTTACCAATTTCCCAAGATGGTTTGAATCTGATGCTTCTCTAAGGTGCTACATTTGTAATTTCATTTAAATAATTATTTTCTGAAAAAGTTTGGAATTTCACAATGTCCTTTTAGTATTCACTTTTACAGTAATATTGTCCAAACTTGCTTCCAGTGCCTCACATATCAATAAAACATTTGAAGATATATTCTAGGATGTCATAAGAAGATTGCAGTGAGTTCAGTTGGGTAGATTTCAAACATTAGGAACCCCTCAGGTAGATACAACTGCTTCATCATCTGAATTTCCTTAACTCTTTTATTGTTGAAGTAATGCAGACAAGTAAGAACAAAAAGGTGAATGTGGGGCAATAAAATGTGCACGCTGAGTTGTTTTTCTGCTTGTTTACATTTGTCTAATACTGAGAACTGGTTACCCACTAGCAGTTGGAGCATCTTGCATGTATGTCTAAGTACATCCTGCGATTCTGACATCATAGATGAGTCTACTTGATGCTGTCCAAGCACATTTTGCAACCTGAAACAAACCTCATTTAAACAGAGGCCATAAGGAGATTCTTCCTTCCTTCAACTTCTTCCCCTGTTCCCTTCTCTCCCTCTTACCAACTGCTCTTAGAAACAGGATAAAAATACTAAGTTGGGAGCGGGTATCATTTCCAGATCTATTAATCTACTGTATTTATTGCCACTGCATCCTTTCTGCTGTACACTGACTAGCATGAAATCCAGCTCTACTTCACTTTCACCTAATGTTCTTGCTGACACAGTACTGTGCCAGAAAGACAGACATGACTGCCAGTAAACTAGTATCTGATGAGATTAATAGTTTTGTAGCATGTAAAGGCAGAGTGGCAGTAAAATCTAGGCAATGGCTCTACTTTTTTATCAGCTAGAGAAATACCTATAACTCAGAGTTGTAGGGATTCTATCCCAAGCTGTTTCCAAAAGTAAACTGTGTTAGCAGTTGAAGACCGTGATTGAAATATTTCCTGTTATTTAATATGATGGGATAGACTGCAATTTTTATCCTTTCCTAGGTGATAACTACAAATGCAGCAATTCAAATAAGAGGCAGGAGGTCAATAACTTTCTAACTGGTTACTGAGTTTTGACTATGTATGGTAGCCCACCTGCCTTGCCCTGAAAAGAAAATGAGTTGGGGTAACACAGTTTGGGAATTTCAATAATAATCAGCATCAGTGGAAATTATAAATACTCAAAGCCATTCACAGAAAATGTCTTTCATTTACTCCTTGGGTGCTGTATAGTGTAATCAGACCTTTAAAGAGAACATTTCCTCCCACTGTGAAAGCCTTTTTTTATAGTGTAATAAGGTTTGTAGGGGTCCATTTGGGAAAACATAGTTATCTTGGGAGACGATTCACAATTTATTTCACCTTGCCTGGAGGCTTTCCTCTTAATAAGTTCTCAGCCATCAGGTTTTAAAAGTTAATAAAAATAGAAGAAAACTTTCTCTTTTTTGGAAAAGTGCATGTTATAGCCATCTGGCAGTCTACCATACAATAAGGGAGTGGTGGAGACAAAAGGCAAGGATAGGCACAGTTCTGTTCGTGGTTCTAAAATTTGCTGCCATCTCACTTTCTTACTGGTAGGAAGAGCTCACAAAAATGTAATGCTTCTTCATGGTCATAGATTTCTGAAATTGCTAATAACCTCTTTTAAATATTGATTGTTGATGAGTTCTCTTGAACTGTCATTTTGGTAGCTGTAATTTGACACAAGAAATTCTTTGAGGAAGAAAATAAGGGAAAGAGCTTTTAGGTTATTGAAACCTTAACTGTTAAACAGTGCAAAGTTTTTTAAGAATGCTATAAGTAACACAATATTTGAATTCTTAAACTAGAAGGTTTTTTATCCCTGTAGATTATTTGGTTTGCTCTTATTTTCCTTAGCTTTCTTGGCCAGCTCTCAGATTCATAACTATAAACTACAGGCATTTACAGTAGTTAATAATACACTATCCTTTTTTTTTTATCCATTTATGAAATCTTTTGTATTTTAATTTTTCTGTGTTTCTAACTCCAAAAAATCTGCTATAAGGTGATTCAGGTGGTGTTGTGACTTTACTTAAATATAAAGGCATTATTGCGTGGAATGAGAATCCAGGTGCTGGGTATTTTCCAGTCTCGAGATTCCTTGGTCATAGCAAAGCCATGTAATATTTAGGGCTATTTGAAAATAATGACGATAGGAAGTCTCGGATATCTTCTCTTGTTGTAGGGGAGATGCAGACATGCTATCATAGAAAGACTTTAAACTGACAGTGACAGTAGATGTTAAATGTACTATGAGCTTCAAAATAATCACATGGATTATATTTTTTTTAAGAAATATCAAATATTAAATTCTCAAATATTCTTCTCCGAAGACATGGATCCACCATTAACTGCCTCAAGTAAGCATGAAAGATCTAATGAAATCCTACAAAGTGTTATGCAGATTCTATTTATTTGATCCTGCAAAAATTAGTGAGGGACAAAATGGAAAGGGGACATGAAAAACTTTCTAACAGAAAAACAAAGACAAAATTATGCCTGCTCAGAGTCCCCATCTAGCTTTTAAATCCTTCAAATCCTTTAAAAGAGGATGCTTTCTAGAACGGACAAATAATATGCACACACACAAAAAGAGAAGCTTGAATAATTTTTTAATATTGATTCAAGGTAAAAAACTTCTGTAGCACCTGTTCATAAGAGCTATGGGAATATCTATCCATATTTCTTTATCACTTCACTCTCCTCATCTTCTAACTTGCACATCTTGCTAAATTCTAGAGGGTGAACTCTAACCTTATCTTCAGTCTCTTACAGATGCACCTTTTTTAGTGTTGATGAACTTCAGCAAACTCTGCCTAGAGCATATCCAGTGCTAATGGTGTAAACCCCTGAAGGTATTGCTTGTCCCAAAGACTTCTGAGAAAGCTTCAAGAAGAATATATCTGGATGTCAGAGAACATCCAGATATAAGGAGAATTATTTCAAAGATAATCTGTGCCTATGTGGAAGTTGTGGGTTATTGAAATAAGCCTATGCTGGCTGGAGGCCTCATTCCTTGAAATCTATGTGTTAACAGGAAAGCATTTTTACCTGAGTCCTTAGAAACAGATTGAGACTTAAATAATACCCTGTAAGGCAAACCAGATGAGAACAGATTAGAGCCATGCTGCCTATGATCTTGTGAACTGTCCAGTAACATATTGTATGTAAGCCAGTTGGAAGGATTGTTAAGAGAAGGGAACAGAAAAAAAGGAAGAGCATCACTGTGCCGTGTATCATGCATCTTACTGGCTTCTCCTAATAAAAAACATTTTTTTATCATTTGTCTTTTACTGACTATCCAGTATCAAACTTTTCCTTTCAATTTTAAATTAGAGAAAGTGAAGACTATGTCAATAAAGACATATTTTTACATTTCAGTGGTAGGAGACAACCCTTGAGACAGTAAGAGGAAGGTGAAGTAGATGCCTGAATAGTAATGCTTTGGACATTACAGATGGACAGACAAAGCTAGAGTTCTTGGCACAAGAATGATGTGAACCTGTGAATGGAAATAGAGGAAAGCTGTAAATAATGATCAGAGGGGTGTAACACCTCTCTATGAGCAAAGGCTGCAAGAGTTGGAGTGGTTCAGCATGGAGAAGAGAAAACTCTGAGGACAACTTATGGCAGCCTTTCAACATTTACAGAGAGCAGAGTCTGAATGGAGGCCTGTGACTAGAGTTGTTGCCCGGGATTGAACGAAGATATCATTCAGTATCTTCATTGACGACCTTGATAAAGGAATAGCATCTACCCTCAGCAAGTATGCCGATGATACAAAGCTGGGAGGAGTGGCTGACACGCAGGAACACTGCGCTGCCAACCAGTGAGACCTGGACAGGCTGGAGAGCTGGGCAGGGAGAAACCTAATGAAGTTCAACAAAAGGAAGTGTATGTAAAGTCTTGCACCTGGGGAAGAACAACCGTTCGTTTCAGTACAGGCTGGGGGGTGACCTGCTGAGGAAGAGCACTATGGAGAAGGACCTGGGAGTCCTGGTAGATGACAGGTTGGCTATGAGCCAGCAGTGTGCCCTGGTGGCTAAGAGAGACAATGGGATCCTGGGGTGCATCAGGAGGAGTGTGGTGGAAGGAGGTGGTCCTCCCCCTCTACTCTGCCCTGGTCAGGCCCCACCTGGAGTATTGTGTCCAGTTCTGGGCTCACTGGTGTTAAAAGGACAGGGATCTCCTTGAGAGAGTCCAAAGAAGGGCTACAAAGATGATTAAGGGCCTGGAGCGTCTCCCCTATGAGGAGAGGTTGAATAAGCTGGGACTGTTCAGTCTAGAGAAAAGAAGATTAAGGGGAGACCTAATTGGTGTTTACAATTCTCTTAAGCATGGGATGCAGGGCAGGTTAGCCAGCCCCTTTTCAGTGGTTAGTGGAGACAGGACAAGGGACAATGGCTGCAAGTTAGAACACAGGAAGTTCCGCACCAACATGCAGAAAAGCTTTTTCTCAGTAAGGGTGACAGAGCACTGGAATAGGCTGCCCAGGGAGGTTGTGGAGTCTCCATATCTGGAGATATTCAAGACCCGTCTGGATGCCTATCTGTGCAATATGAGCTAGGGAGCCTGCTTTGGCAGGGGGGTTGGACCTGATGATCTCTTGAGGTCCCTTCCAACCCCTACAATTCTCTGATTATGTGAAAAAATGGGGACAGGTTTTGTGTTTGTAGCAAATAAGATGGGGGTAACATTTTAAACTGAAGGAGCATACTTTCATATTAGATATAAAGAAGACATTTTTTTGTGACAATGGTGGTGAAACACTGGATCAGGTTGCACAGACAGGTGGTAGGCATCCCGTTCCTGGAAACATTCAAGATCAGGTTGAATGGGGCTCTGAGCAACCTGATCTGATGGAAGATGTCCGTTCTTACTACAGAGGGGTTTGACTACATGGTCTTTAATGGCACCTTCCAACTTAAACAATTCTATGATTATGTTATCTATGTTATCTGACTTAGAAATACATCTTGCTGATTTTTACCTTGCTTGCTGTCAGTCTGCAAAGTTGGAGGGCAATGAACAATGGTCACCTATTTATATGAGAAGACTGCACAGCATTCTTCAGGAAAGCTGAAGATCTTTTTTTTACAGTAAACCTGGGTCTTTGCTTAGAATAAGAGGTATGTTGTATTATGACGATTACCCTGCTACAAATATAATTATGATAACCTCATAACATTTTAAGCATTCTTTTATTGGTTGGAATAATAGAAGTGTGTACATAACTGAATAGGTAAGAGAAGAGGATGGAGAGAGAGAAGGATAAGGCCATCACTTGCATATCCAAGTGGATGGAAGAGTGGCTGCTAAGTAACTCTTTCAGAGCTGTAAATGGGCATATGTAATTGGGTGACTGTAACAGGAATCCTGCTTGGCCTTATAACACCATGTTGGCTGTAAGGACATCCTCTGATGCAGTCAGATATTGCACCTGTTAATTGAAAGGGTACATGCTACATTGTGTGAAAACACACTCCAACAAGATGTTCAGTTTTTGAGTGGACATATATCTTATTTAACTTAAGAGCTGTTAAAAGATCATAGAGTACATTAATGTGACTACAGCACTTCTGTGTTTTTGGAAGACTTCCAGGAGTTTTCATGAGCACTGAAAAACCACAAACAGAAATTTTATGAACTTTCTATGCCAGAAGCAGAAAACTAAGGAATGTAAGTTGTTGTATCCTTTACTGTTATGTGAGATACTGTATTTTAACGTATACCTTTTCTAATACGTATTGCCATTTTCATTGACACATGCATTTTTCATACTAAAGATGAGATTACTTTTTTGAACTAACTAGTAATATAGCTAATACAATTTTAATTTTTGTGGTTTTTTTTATCTAATCACTTGTACTTTATAATGCACTTCATATTAAAAAGTACTTTTTTTTTTCTTGTTTTTGTGGACTACTGCAATTCAAATTAGTTGATTGGTTTTTTTTCTTTCCTCCACAGTGAGACTGTGTCCTGTTTATTTTCTGAAAGTGTTCATTCAAACAAAGTCATGACATTTTACAACCTCTTCCTGAAACAGATGAATTAAGTCCATCAGACCTCTTGTTACTTAAAGGTTACAGATTCAGTATATTTCTTCTGACCAGATATGTGCTGAAAATAATGTTTTATCAAGCCAGATTAATTAGGCATTGATTTTTTACACATTTAAGATATTGCATGTAAAATCATAAAAGGAAGAGTTTGCAAAAAAAAATCCAACAAACCAAACCCAAGCATTAACCATTACCTTTCATTAAGACATTAATTTTAAGTAATGGTCTTTTGTATTCATGTTTCACATAGCTACCCAGGAGCTATAGGGACTACACAGGGATGCACTGAAAATAGGTTATCTTAAAATACCTGGGTATTTTTGGACAGTATTCTTACAGAAACTGATTTAACCTGTGTAAGCGGAAAAATGAACCTGGGACTACATAAGGTTCCAAAGCGAGTGAGGATATTTCTGAGGAAGTGAAACTTGCCTCAGATGCTGTTCTGTGAGTCCAGGATATTGGTTTTACTTTCCCGATCCTAGTTGTATAATTTAATCTTTATAGCAATAATAATTCAGTGTGCAAAAAGTGTATTGGACAGAACTTTATAGATATAAAAAAGAGCTAGTTTCTGGTGAAGTGGAAATATAGAGGCTATTGTAACTTGTTTAATTTGAATTTTCACATTGTAGAATTACTGTATGATCATATGTTAATCCTTTTCACCCATTTTCAGCACAAGTTTCAAGGGCTTTTCCTTTCATACAGAAGTCTAGATTTAACCTTAAGTCTTTCATGCAAGGTCACATAGAATTCCTCTTAATCTGGAGGAATTATGACTCTTCAGTATATTTGTATTAAAGCAATGGAGAGAAGGGGAGAATTAGATTCACACAAGAAATCTCATTGCATACAAAAAAATTTATGGACTACTGTAACTCATTACCTGGTGTGTGAACTGAAGGTGTTTCTGTGAATAGAGAATGAGAGAGAGGCCTTGATAGCTAAAGTAAAAAATAACTCATTATTTTAAAATATGATGTAGTTTTACAAAAGAAGTCATAGTTGACTACTAGATTTCATAACTGTGTCCAGTTTCATAACTGGTCCACATACCTTTGCATTCATTCATTGAGTCATCTATGGCCCTATCAGTTTCTTCACAGTTTGAAACCACTCAGAATTGCATTTAGTGTGATATAAAAATTGATACATTTTGTTGCTTATTTAGGAATATTTACTCTGAATATTTTAGTGAGAATATGTTTAGGGTTTGTATTATCTGGAAACCATAGCCCCACAATCAGGAAAAAATGCATATGGGTTCACACTCTGACTTACATGAGTTAGATTTTTTGCTGGAAATGAACACCATAATATATAGAAAATTAAAGTCACAGAATATTAGAATTCAGGGATACATCATTAATGAATTTTAAAATCTCAAGAGGGTAGTAAGTACTTGAAGAAAAATGCACAAGGGTTTTAAGGGTTTATTTCATTATTTTTCACTCTGAAAAGGCTGAGTTGAAAGAAAGTAAAATGCCTTGGGTGATTTTGATAGAAATTCCATAATGCATGACAAATGTACTGAGGAGAAGTGGTAAATATTTAAGAAATTCTTGAATGGACTGCAACTGAAATCCATTGCTGTATAAATTTAAACAGCAAAAAGGTTGGAAAAGGCCAACATGATTAAGTAAAGTGATATAAAGAGCAGTTCAAGCAAGAAGTGAAGAGTGGTAAAAAACATATACATATGTCATAGTAAAGAACAGGATTGGCAGATCTACAAAAATATGAAGAAGTAAGTTAAACCGAAAACTGCATGAAAAAAATGAAATACTGAAAGCTGAATTACACATACTGCTGAAATATACAAAGGATCCTTCAAAACTAGTGGCTATAGAAAGCTGAGAAAAAAGGAAAATTGTCGTACTAGGAAAATTGTCGTACTAGGAAAATTACAGGATAATTTTGAGTAAAGAGAAATTCATTACTAATCTTATATTTATCTTGGTTTCTTGAAAATTATGTTTCACGTGGCCATTTTATCTGTCAGTGCTCTCCAATAATTTTTGAAGAATTAGCTGTTTTAGCCATTTTTTACAGTGAAAGGGGTATGTATGTCTTTTTAAATGCCTGCATTTTTTTTTTTTGTTAGCAACTGTTTCTGCTGAAAAGATGTGGTGGTTTAACACTGGCTGTAGGCCAGATGCCCACCAAAGCCAGTCTATTATGCCCCTTAATTTGGATAGGGGAGAAAATATATATTCAGAGGCTTAGGAGTCAAGATAAGGACAAGGAGAGATCATTTTATCAGCAACTACATGGGCGAAACAGACTCAAGACAGTGCAGGAAGGAACTAATCTAATTTATTACACTACATTAAAAAGAACAGTGAAAACTGGAGTCGGGAGTGCAACCTAAATGCAACCAGATCTTAAAACATGTTCCTGGCACCACTCCCTTCTTAGCAGACTTTAATCAGAATCTTGCTCCCTTCTTTCCCTCCTATTCGCAGTACAGGTGAGGCAGGGACTAGGGAAAAATGGGGTTCTCGGTTGCACCTTCACCCAACCCTCCATACTAAGCAGACTTCCCTTTAGCCATGATTTAACTCCCTTCATCCCCCCTGCTCGCAGTACGGGAGGGGCAGGGACTAGGAAAAGTCATGGAGTTCTCGGTTACTTCTTCATGAGCTATTTGCTTTTCCAGATCTTAAAACACCTTTAACCTCCCCCCCCGCCACCGCCACTCCCTTCTTAGCAGACTTCACTCTAGTCACGATTTCACTCCCTTCTTCCCCTAATCACAGCACAGGGGGGCAGGGACAGGGAGATGGGGGCTTTGGTCAGTTCCTTGCAAGTTGGCTTCCTTCTCGGCTTGGGGGGCATTCATTCCATACCCTCCCACTGCTGCATCATGGGATCCCACCCACAAGAGACAGTTCTCCACGAACTTTTTCCAACCTAAGTTTCTTCCCCAAGGACTTTTTCTCTTCATCAGCTGCTGCACCTGGATCCCTGCTATGACGGACAGCAATAAATTACAATGTCTCTCAGTCCCAATCCTCCATGGGGTCACCAGCCTCCCCCAAGCAAACCTATTCTGGTGCAACTCTCTCTCTCACTCATCTCTGTAGGCTGCAAGTGCTGGCAGCTGCTTGCTTCAAAGTAAGGGTCACAGTGTCTTCTCTATGTCTCCACTTGCTCCATTCAGTGTGGAGCCCCTCCACAGGCTGCAGGTGGGGTCTCGGCCTTTTCCATGGGGTTTCCCTGTGGGCTGCAGGGGCATCTTTCTCTCTGGCACCTGGGGCTCCTCCTCCTCTGCCCTCCCCAGCCTTGGTGTCTGCACAGCTCGTTACATCTTTATGCAGCTGTTTCCAGGTTGTTTTCTCCTATATGTGATTCTCAGAGGCGCTATGACTATCTCTCATTGTCTTGGCCCGGGTCAACATTGCTTCTGACCTTGAATTGTTTACATTTTGGAGCTCCAGAGAATTCCAGCAGCTCCTCACAGCAGCCATTTTCTGTACCCCCTGTCTTTTCCAGCACCCAACCTCGCAAAACTATGACAAAAGGAAAAGTTATGATGTGCACTAGTAGGCAGTGCCTGGTTTATCTGAGTTCTTGGTGAGCCTACATTCTGCCTACCATCTGATTATTCTGCAGTCAGAACCAGCCTTTAATGAACCTTTTTTTGCCAACAGAGACCCAAAGAGAAGTGCTGACAGCAATCTGGAAAAGAGCTGGGATACATAAAGGTTTGGGAGTACTGTAGCAGAAGAGGAAGCAGGTCACAGCAAGGGACTGTATGGAACATATATATGGGATGTAGGAGCAGATGGTGGCAGGTGGTGGCATCAGAGAGCTCAGCCTGGTTTCTCATCCGAGGTTGATGTTAGGAACTAGAAAGTCTATCCTGTGTTGAGGGAAGGGAAGAATTAACTCCGTTAAAGTCTCCCTCCTTTTCCACCAAGATATTATGAAAACTGAATAGGAGATCTGAGACACTAGATTGCACAGGGATTGATTTGTCGTCTTTGTATATGAGCAAGAGCAACATTTGACTCTTTGCTGTCTACTCAGACAAACGACACAGGTAACTGTATATCCACAGAGAGGTTGTCTGGCAGTAAAGCCATACCCTTTTCTAATTGACTTTGCTGTCACATGTTCTTCAGAAGTAGTACAAAGTAAATAACATTCATCACAAGTTGTGATTGTAACTCCAGACCACCTGCTTCTGACCCTGACAGGTCAACATCAAGCTGTGTAGATCTATCTATACTGCAGGGGTTTATACCCAGATGCACAGCTGCATTTCTCCAATTCATTTTCTTTTTTCCACATTGCTTAAGATCTACTTAATTCCTGATACTTTTTTTTCTAATAGAATAACTCATAGGAAGAAAACTGACAACAAGATTTGAAAGGCCACAATAGGAATAAGAAACCCAAACAATAAAACTAGAACTCTTTTAATGCATTGTTTGGGTTTCTTCTGTGATGCAAAAGTTTGATTAATTGAAACTTTTGAATTTCATTTCCGTGTTTCTCATAGGGTAACAGAAGACCAAATTTTGCAGATATTTGCATTCATTTAAGCAATGGATTATAATTGAAAACAGGATTAAAACTTCATCTAGAATCCAGTATTTTTCTGCTACCATTTTGTCATACTAATCCCTTGTACTTTAGTGAAAACTGGTTATTCTAGGTCACCAAATGTAGGTACTCTTACCTTAGATATCAGCATCTTGTAATCACTTCCAAAAATCATCCTAACACCTTAGAGTATAAGGTGTTATCTCATTCAACTGTCATGGTTTTGTCACAGTTAGCATGTAAGTACCACGCAGCACTTGATCATATCTGCCCAGTGGGATGGGGGAGAGAAACCAGTGGAATTCTAAATGCAAATATTTTTTCCAGGAACTAGGTTTCTGATGAATGGACATCTAATATCCAGCCTAGACTTCCTGAGATATAACCTGGTTTATTTCTTCTTCTACCCACTAGATCCAAGAAGTCCATTCTTGGTTTTTTCCTTTTTTTATTGTTGTTTTATTTTGGTTTGTTTGGGTTTTATTGGTTTTGCTATAGAAATTCCTTGGCAGTGCCTCAAGCACATCAGCAGGTTTCATCTTACATCTGTTTCTGTTTCAATTCATAGTCTAACAAGAATATACCTTCTATTTCAAATTATTTCATAGAATCGCAGATCAGCCTAGTTTGGAAAAACCCTCAAAAGATCATCTGATGAAATCTGTGGGAAAAGATGGCTAGATAAGATTATCTAGCACACAGTCCAGCACTGTAATGAAAAAACGTCAGCAATGGGAACTCTTCCTCATTCCTACGTAGCGTGTTCCAGCGATGATTGTTCCTCATGTAAAAAATTTGTTATGTCAAGATGAAACTTGTCCCTTTTTCTCATCAGTGCTTAGGAATGCTCTTTTCTTTCTACTGGAAATAATAACTTATTTGTATTGTCATGGAAACATCTTTGACTATCATATCATTTGGATTTTTTTTTTACTTCCAATTAGATCTGGCCAAGAAGCTGCCACTTTTTAGTGCTTGCTAGACAAATTTCTTTAAATCTGTGGCAAAATCTGATATTCCATATCTATAAAATTTCATTATTCACCATTTCTTTCATACCACCTGTATTAACTGATATTTCTCAATTTTAATCCATGACAAACTAAATTCCTGTGTTATTTTCTCCTGATGCATTAATGAAAATGCTAAACAAGATCAACATCTAGACTGCTCCTTGCAAAACTCCTGAACTGACATGCATTGAGGTCTTCCAAAATTCTCTAAACAGCAGTTTAGAGAATTACAAATCACCAGTTCTGGGTGATTTGTACCAAATTAAGTGAGACACACACCTATGACCTCTTTCATATTTCGGGAAATAAAGCATGGATTTGGTTTTAAATATTTACAATTTTCAATTCAATATGGATTTCAGATTACACTTAATTCAGCAGTAGGACACATTTATGTACTCCAATTACTCCATCAAGAGAGATTGAACCTGATTTTTGTTTAAACCAAATCAGAAATTAATGTATTGAAAACTTCAGTGCTGTCCACAGAACAATGCCATTTAATTTGATGTCACTCACGTTATTTTCTAAGGAACCTGATCTAAAAATAAAGTTTATCTGAACTTAAGTTTCAGTGGTACAGCATCATGTGAACTTAATGAAAATCCCAAATTATCAAAATTTTCATTTGGAAGATTAATTCCCATAAACTGCAATAAATACTTTTGCAGTTATTTGTGTGTTATTCTTTCCAGTGTATTGAAACTGTAAGTATAATGTTGCAAGTTTATTTGTAAAATAACAGATAAAATCATGTTTAATTTAATTATAAAATCATAGAATCTAAATGCAGAACTCTAGGATACTTGGAGTTCTTTTCAACACAGACCACTCTATGATTCTGTGATTTTGTAAGGTTGCGTATAATGCAGAATTTACAATGTACATGGAACTTGACAGAGTTTTAATACAGTATATTAAATTACAGTGCATGAATGTGACTTTGTTCTTTTAAGCTCTCCCTAGAATTATTGCTGATACACAATTCTTATATCAGACTCACTCTAATAGTCTAATGAAATAGTTTAATGAAACAAGCTCCCTGTTCTATAAGAACAAAACAAGGCAAACCCCAAAATTCCTCCCTGTTGACACCCCCCCCAAATCAAAACCCAACCAAAAAACAAAAACCAACAAACACACCAAAAACTGTTTGATATATCAGGTTTTTGGTTTTGTTTTATATTGGGGGGGGGGGGTGTGTGTTTCATCTAAAAAACCCAAACAAATAAACAAAAGACTAACCCAGTATAGTAAAAATCAGCTCTTTCTTTAACACTTCATATTCCTTTTTGCTTTTCAAATTTATGATATAGTTTTCCATTTCTTTCAACACAGGAGGTAGTTATATGAATTTTCTCAATTTTTCATAATTTTCTAGTTCTACTTAGCTGTAGCAGATTTAATTCTTTCAGCCTGATGCACTTTTAATTCAATTTTGACTCAAAGGAGCATATGAATAGCTCAAAGGAGTTACACCAAAGGTTATCTAGTCTTTGTACATTTCAGATATATGAATTTATCTCATTTCAGTGAAGTTATTAAGGAATCAATGCCCAAGGAAAAGCAAGGAAAGGCTATAGGATATTTCTCCAACGTACTCTCCTAGTCTCATGTAAAACATCTATGTTTTAACGTGACTATTTAAACACCAATATTACATTTGATTCACCTGTATATAAAAAAAATGTTGAGATGACTTATTATTGTAATTTTTCTAATTTAAGGTGTTATGAACCATAATAATGTAACTTTCTGCGATGAGTTTCCTGGTTTTCTATAATATACTCTTTGAGTATCTTAAAAATATCTCTTAAAATCTGGAAACATACTTGGAGTATGATATTCAAGGTGCTCTTGGAAAATAACAACATAATTTTTTCTCTGAAGTTGAAAAAACTGAATTTTTCCTTTAAATAAAATTAAAAAGCAATGTGGAATAAAAAAGCTTAGATTTGTCAGATCTTAAATGATGAAGCTAAGTAACCAATTTGCTGATATAGCTTCAGGTGCATTTGTCCTAGAAGCCAGAAAAACCTTTTCCCAGTCAATGGGCTGCTTAACTATGTCAAATGAAGAAATATGTTTCTCTTATGATACATTGCATTCAGACATTATTTATTTTACTAAAATGCATTTCAATCAATAGTAGCAGCCATCTAAGATCTGAATCGTAAGTAGTATTTTAAACTATGTCCTATTTCTTTTTATCTTTTATGATTTTAAGGAGCTGAATGAACATGCTGGTACCTGGCCTACCTATAAAAACAAAGCAATAAGAAAATAACCAACCAACCAAAAAAGAAACCCTCAAGAACCTGCCTCCACCAAGAAAACAAACAAAAGAACTATTAGCTATGCCTTTTCTGTGTTCAAGTGAGGTGTTTTCCTTCTCATGGTGTTAACCATGCAAACAAATTCAGAAGATATATTTTACCTCCAAAAGTGATTTATGTTTATTTTCTAAACAGAATTCAGCAGAATTATTAATAAAACCTCAAGCTGTTTGTGTAATTTAGTTGTCCTCTGCTTATAAACTCAAGTATTTTTGTGCTGCGTCTCAAAGCCTATATGCAATCCAGGAACAGAAGTGTGTACACAAGGAAAATGTAACTGTGATATCCATGTAATATGGATGCTGAGGTATGAAGCAAAAAAAAAAAAAAAAAAAAAAAAAAAGACCAATTTTGACGTTCTACTGTGCTCTTTAAAAAAATTAAATCAGAAACCAACTAAACAATTTTTTTAAATTGGAGTAAAAATTACAACAAAGAAACATTATTTTCCCAAGAGACTCAGGACCACAACGTTGCAAATTGTGCTTATGAACAGAATTGAGTTCTAAACACCAAGACCTCGAAGGGTACTGAATCAGCTGAATCAGTGTTGGTAGGTTTTTTAACCTAGTAGATTACTGAAAACTGTAAGACTTTAAAACATGAGACATCTGGATTGAGTAATTTAGCAATAAATTAAAAGGAAAAAATCTTAAAGGAAATATTTATTTTAAAATTATTTTTAAAATGAAATATCAGTACGAGTTAAACAAAAAACCAAAAAAGACCCTAGAGCCACACTGGATACCACTTTATTTCCTAATATGCCTGCATTTTGAACTTAATTTCTCTATTAAACCACCAGTCATCTCCTGAGGTGTTACTGGGAGTATTTAAGATAGTGTGTGACAAGACTTCAGTGTACATTGCTGTTGCTACATGGCTTATTGGCATATAACATGTTTTACACAGCTAAACTGAATCTCCATGTTATAGAGAAATAAGTATATACCTACATGCCAAACATATTATACACTCCTCTTTTATTTCAAATAAAAATATGAATATTAAAATATATTGTTAATTTTTTGTGAAGGTAGAATTCTTTATGTTCTATAAAAGTATATGACTATTGTATGAACTTTGTCATTGTTCTGTTAGAAAGCCTATTACAGAGGGCAGGTGGTTTTCTTCCTTTTAAAGTTAGCATAACCAGATTTTTATATTCAACTTTTTTTCATCATAGTTTTAGGTTTTGGATTTATTGTGCTCCTGGGTTTTTTTTTCCTGTTATATTCAGGTAAATCTAACCACTGTTCACTGTCTTTCTGCTGTGATGAGCTCTATTTTTTTTCCATAAAACGTTTTTAAACATCTGCTTGTTATTTATTCTTCAGAAACTTACATTTGTAATACTTAAGTCTTCCTAATTTTACTGACCTCAAAGAGATTACATGAATAAGATTTAGTTTTAATTTCTATTCTATTAAAATTTATTATTGTTGTCACAGTATTACTCGGAGATTCTAGTCAGATGCAGGACCTCATCTGGTAAGGTGATACACAGTCACAACTGATGACGTATCTCAAGAATAGTATTTAAGATAATATATTTCTTATAAATCAATCTGTCAGTTATACTTCAAGAAATTCAATTCTAAGTGATAAATCTGAGAGCATCCAATTCTATTTACCTATAATCTGGTGTTTAATGCTACAGGCAATTTAAGGTCAGCAAAAAGGGCAGTACATCTAGGTCTGTAGTGATGGGGGTTTTTAGTATTTGTTTACCTACAAATATAATATTGATTTGTTCTTATGTCCTATAGCTATTTTTCAGGTAAAGGGTACTTAGTTGTATGTGTTTGCATTGGTCTTATGTGGCATTGTGTACGCTAGGAAGCTTTGCATATACAAAGGTTACCAGACAAGTCAACTGCGAGCCTCTATGCCAAAGAAAAAGTTCACGCAGTTTCATGTTAACTAACAGCAACTGGCATTATTCACCTCTTTCATTCAATATTAGAAATAATAAAAACCACCATCATAATAACAAAGGCACAGTGCTTTTATTTATCACTAGCATTGCTAACAATTTTATAAGAACTAAACTAAAATACTATGTAACCTGCCTAAATTAGATTAAGCAACTAAGAAAAAGTCATACATGTTTTAAAATAGGTACATGCAATTAATATGCAGCCTAATATTTCATATGTAAAAAAATGTAAAACCGTCCAAGCTGTGAGAAAAGTTTTGAGATATTTTTGTCGCAGCAGTGGTATTCCTGTTTGATGTCCTTACTGTCTTCGAGTCAAATTTAACTAAAGATTTGGTGTCTGTAATATTTGCTATTTCTAAATATTTGAGCAAAATTTTTAATTGTATGTTAGTGGAGTCTTATGGCTCTAAACAAAAGTAATTAAAATTCCGACTTTTCACCTGAATTCTCTACATACCTGAAAGTCATACTTCTCAGAATGAAGTTTCTAATTCAACAGTGCTAACTCATTTAATATTCTTTGCTTGGCATTATTAATCTTGCCAACAGTAAATTAATATTTTTCTCAAGGCATAACTTAAAGCAGAAACCCGCTGTGTTGGCATGTACCTGAGTAACACATGCAGACATTATCTATAGGAGTAATGTATGGCAATACTCTTCATCTGTAGCACACACAATTTCCTGCATAAAACATTCTTTGACATTTAGGCATTTCTTTTAGAGTCAGTTGAGACCAATGAGTCTCTTCATGTAAGTAAAGGCAAAACCAGATACCAACAGAGAACACCTTACTCCTGGGAACCACTCACACCTCTCTCCACTACTCTTTCCCATCTATTTGCTTACTTGTCTTTACAGAAAAAAAGTTAACGATCAGGAAGGGTTAAAACAACATGCCATCTTTTGCCCAGCATGTAAATTATTCTTTCTGAGTGGAAAATTTTTCCAATCTTTTTCTAAACCCAGTGTCTTTTGGAAACAAGCTCTTTTGACAAAGGCTACAAGAAAGATGGAGAAGTACTCGGTATCAGGGCATATAGTGATATGACAAGAGATAATGGGTTTATAGTAAAAGAGGTTAGATTTAGATTAGACATTAAGAAGGAATTCTTTAAGGGTGGTGAGATTCTGACACAGGTTGCACCAAGAAGTTGTGGATATGCCCTCCTTAGCAGTGTTCAAGGTCATTTTTGGAAGGAGCTTTGGGAAACCTGGTCTTGTGAAGGGTGTCCTTACCCACAGCAGGAGGGCTGGAACTAGATGATCTTTGAGGTTGCTTCCAGTCAAAATAATACTATGATGCTATCATGTAAAGTTATGAGCTCTTTCATGTGAATGATGTCTCTGAACACCAATAACAAAAACAAGACATCTTTCAGTCTACGTACATGATATGTTTTTTCTTTGTACCTTGATGTTAGAAAGTTTAAAAATTGATAAATTTTAAAAGATCTCATTTATAAAATATACTGATAAAAAATGAAATTGATGAAGATATTTAAGAGATCATTCAGATATGTGGTTTTATGAAACATTATATATATATATGTTTGTAAGCTTAGAATTGCCTGATTGTTCTAGAATTACCTTGCCCTGCTTCCTGCCTACCTTCCTAACAGCCATGGTCCTGTAAATCATTGCACATCTGGATAGCAAAACTAACCCAATCTTAGTGAATTTCTGAGTCCTCTAATGGGGACATGGATAATTAATCTATATTTATTACTCCACCATTATTTAGTGATAATTTGTTTATCCCTAAAGTTCTTGGAATCTGTTACCATGGTCAAAAACTACAGTTTAGCAGGGTTAGCTTAAAACTTAAGCTGAAATCCCTGTCTAGGGAAGGCAGCATTGACAAGGTGATTGGGAAAGAGACATAACCTCTCAGCCTCTAGAAGCAACTCTGTAAAGCATTAGAGAAAGGTATTCATTCAGTGAAGATGTTGTATGTTGACCACCATGGAGACAAGTGTCTAATACTTGAGGTAATAACAGATTTAAGAAGAATGTTGGAAGATTTTTGTCATCAGAGAAAGGAATGAGAAGATGTAAGAAACTCTGCAGACACCAAGGCAAGTGAAGAAGGAGAGAGAGGAGGCACCCCAGGTGTCAGAGGAGAGTTTCCTCTGCAGCTCATGGAGAAGACCATAGTGAAGCTGGTTGTCCCTCTGCAGCCCATGGAAGATGATGGGGAGCAGAGACCCCACCTGTAGACCATGGAGGAACCCACAGTGGAACAGGTGGAGACACCTGAAGGAGGCTGTGCCCCTACGGGAAGCCTATTCTGGAGCAAGCTTCTGGCAGAACCTGCAGCAGGACCTTGAACAGGTTTGCTGGTGGAACTTGCGATTGTTGTGGTTTCACCGGAGCCGGGGACCACGCATTCAGATTTCCCCCGGAGCAGGGGAGGGGAAAACCAAAACACCAGAACCCCGCAGGTTGGGATAAGGGTATTTTTTACTGGAAATAACAGGGGAAAAACAGATAACAATGAACAATACAACCTTTTGCCGAGATGAGCAGTTCAGATCGCGCACTCCCCGTCACGGACACCGCGCCGCAGCCCGCGCAAACCCCAGCCGCAACACAAAGGACCCGAGCTTGTGCCGCGAGTAAACAAAGCCCGGAGCCGACAGCACGCTCCCTCCCGGTCCCCGCTGTTCGCGCTCAAACACTGCAACACCCTCTGCTTTTATACTCGGCATGACGTAACTGGCATGGAATGGTTCTATTGGCCAATCTGAGTCATTTGTCCCGAGTCCAGCAGGTTAACCCCTTCCTGGCTGAAGCCACTGGCTGAAACCAGGACAGCGATACTTGGAGACCATGCTGAAGTAGTCTGATCCTGAAGGTATGCATGCCATGGAAGGGACCCAAGTTGGTGCAGTTCGTGAAGATCTGAAGTCACTGTTAGAAGGACTCACATAGGTGAAGTTCATGAAGGACTGGCTCCCAGGAGTGCGGCCCCACACTGGAGCAGGAGAGTGTGAGGAGACCTCCCCTCAAGAAGAAAGGAGCAGCAGAGACAACTCATGATGAACTGATCCCACCCCCCCATTCACCATCCCTCTTTGCTGCTCAGGGTGGGGAGGAAGGGAGAAAAATCATGAATGAAATTGAATCCACGAAGCAGGGAGGGGTGAGGGGAGGTGTTTTAAGATCTGGTTATATTTCTCATTATCCTACTCTGTTTTCATTGGATAAAAAATTAGATGCATTTTCTTCTGTGTTGTCTGTTTTGCCTGTGACATTAATTGGTGAATAATCTTTCCTTCTTACTATCTCAACCTGTAAACCTCTCATATATTTTCTACCCTTTCTAGATGAGAAGGAGACTGATTGCATTACTTTGGTAGGCACCTGGCCTCCAGCCAGGGTCAAACCACCACACTGTCCTCATCCCAACCCACAAGGTTTGCCTTTGTCTCCCCATTCTCCTCCCCATCCTGCTGGGAAATGGAGTAGGGCGCAAACGGCCACATGTTACTCAGCTGCCAGCCGGGGTTAACCATGAGAGTGAGTAGAAATAATTTTCTTACATCCTAAATAATTAGTCAAAGCAAGATTCTGGAATACTCCTTTCTCATCGTATTTCCTTCTATAAGGGAATCTTCTAAAATATTTAAAGTAGAAAAACATGAAACAAGAGTTGAAGTAATTTGATATTTATTCACCTACTTGCTAACAAATTGCTGCTCATTCCCACACAAAAATTGTTTTCTGTCTGTCTTTGTGTCTGACTTTCCTGTCACTTTCTTTGGTTTCCATTTTTTTCTGGAACCTTCATCTTCTTCAGCATAAAGGTCATCAATAGAATCATAGAATGTTTTAGATTTGAAGGGACCCTAAAGATCATCAAGTTCCAACCCCCATGCCATGGACTGGGACACCTTTTAGTAGACCAGGCAGCTCAAGGCCCCATTCAACCCAGTCTTGAACACTTCCAGGGAGGGGTTATCCATCATCTCCCTGGGAAAACTGTTCCAATGCCTCACCACCCTTGTAGTAAAGATTTTTTTTTCTAATATCCAATCGAAATCTACCCCAGGTGAAGTTCTAATCTAGCCAGATTAAGCCCTCTTCCCAAAAACAAGGTAAAAAAGCCCCACATTAAAACATAAAACATTTTGAATCTTTTGTACATCCATGGTTCAATATAAATTACACTTTTCACAATATTGTTTATTCCATAAATCTAAAATTTATGGTGGTTAATTTTTGGCAGAACATTTTTCCATGCCATTCCTTTCTGCTGAATGAGAAAAAAAGGAAGAGACCTAGTTAGGGAAATACACTTCCAAGGCACCTTTGTATAAAGTTTGATATTATCCTACACAAATTTGTGTATTCAGATTAAGTCCTTCATTCATATCATTTGACATTCAAATAATACCATACCATGTGTACCAACAAGGCCTGGTATAGGTGTTCCACCACCTTGTCTGAATACCAGACTGGAGTTTACTCTCTCTGACTTGCTGTTTAGGCTTTTGTTAATTATGACTATTAAAATATTTTCTAAAAAGTGGATTAATTTCAGCATGAGGAATAAGAAGAATTCTACTTCTGAATACTCAGTAACAGTACAGTTTACAGCACTCCCAAGAGGCAAAAGATTATGTTTCCAATTTCTGCCTATAAATCCTACAGACACAGGATTTAAATTATATCCTCTATGTCGCCTGTGAATGCTTTAAGCCAGGGACTGTACTGTATCCTGAGTTAGAGTTCTGTAGGATAGCTTTGTCAGGAGAGATTAGACTTTTTTGTGAAAATACAACTTCTCCCTCACAGACTTAAATAAATTCCAATTTTAATTCATAAATAAACTCATGAGTAACACATCATACTCTGACAGTAAGGTGTGGGGGATTTCATTGTTTGTTTTTTTTTCTTTTCTTCTTCTTAGCATCCTCGTCTCCTCCCCTCCCCTCCCCTCCCCTCCCCTCCCCTCCCCTCCCCTCCCCTCCCCTCCCCTCCCCTCCCCTCCCCTCCCCTCTCCTCTCCTCCCCTCCCCTCCCCTCTCCTCTCCTCCCCTCCCCTCCCCTCTCTTCTCCTCTCCTCCCCTCTCCTCTCCTCTCCTCTCCTCTCCTCTCCTCTCCTCTCCTCTCCTCTCCTCTCCTCTCCTCTCCTCTCCTCTCCTCTCCTCTCCTCTCCTCTCCTCTCCTCTCCTCTCCTCTCCTCTCCTCTCCTCTCCTCTCCTCTCCTCTCCTCTCCTCTCCTCTCCTCTCCTCTCCTCTCCTCTCCCTCTCCCTCTCCCTCTCCCTCTCCCTCTCCCTCTCCCTCTCCCTCTCCCTCTCCCTCTCCCTCTCCCTCTCCCTCTCCCTCTCCCTCTCCCTCTCCCTCTCCCTCTCCCTCTCCCTCTCCCTCTCCCTCTCCCTCTCCCTCTCCCTCTCCCTCTCCCTCTCCCTCTCCCTCTCCCTCTCCCTCTCCCTCTCCCTTTCCCTCTCCCTCTCCCTCTCCCTCTCCCTCTCCCTCTCCCTCTCCCTCTCCCTCTCCCTCTCCCTCTCCCTCTCCCTCTCCCTCTCCCTCTCCCTCTCCTCTCCCTTTCCCTTGTTTTGATAATCACTCTAATGATCACCTTACTTTTATAGATGCCTGGTTTCAATACTCATAGAAAAACTAGATTTAGCATTGTGACTTTAATAGAAAGAAAGAAAACAACACAAACATACATAAAGCATACAGCCAAAAACCCCAACCAACAAAAAACCCACAATAACAAAAAAATCCCAGAAGCAAGACATTAAAAAGACAATTTTAGTGCTGGAATTTGTCATGTCTAACTCTGGCATCCACTTTGTAGACAAGCACTTTTGCTAAACTAGGCCATGATTTACTTAGTCTTGTTATAATTGTCTTAAGTCCCTATATGTGATATTGTGTCTACCTTAATTATTTAGCAGCAACAGTGTACGTCACGCAACATCTTCTGAGATTACCTGGAAATCTCAGCATCTTCTCTATGAGACTAGCAACTTACCCACTCCTCTTATTTTTGCCATTGCACATAGACTTACACATTTATCTTAGCATTTCTGCAAAGCACTTTGAAATAGAATACAATTATGTCAGAAGATAATCAAATATCTCAAAGTTCAAAAATAAAAAATGTATTAAGAAGAGTAAATGCAGCTTACAGAAAGCAAAATTCTATACGTTTTCTCCAGGGTTACAGAAGAATTTTTCTCTCATCTACTCTCAGGCTGTCAAGGAAAAGATAGGTAGATAGGTAAGCCACTCTATATCATCTTCAACAGGTCTTGGTGAACAGGAGAGATACCTGAAGACTGGAGGATTGCCAATGTCACTCCTGTCTTCAAAAAGGGCAAGAAGGAGTATCTGAGCAACTATACGCCAGTCAGCCTCACTTCTGTCCCTGGAAAGGTGATGGAACAGCTTGTTCTGGATACCATCTTCCTTGGTTTCTGATATCACATGACTTCAAAGATCTAACTGTGGTGGTTTTACCTCAGTTAAGAACTGGGTCCCACACAGTCACCTCTTCCTTTAAGAGAGAGGTGGGGGGGAGGGGGAGAACGGAGAAGCCGCGGGGGAAAAGAAAAAAAAAAACCTAAACCAAAACCCTGCGGGTTGGGATAAGGATAGTTTACTAAAACGGCAAAAAAAGATACAAAGAACAACAGTGATAACACTACTTTAGAACACAGGATACACAAAACTGGTGATACACAATGCAACCTCTCACCACACTACGCAATTTAGGCCGTGCCACGCAGGGTTGACTCGGAACCCGACTACCACCAGAAGCCGCACCTGCCCTGGAGCTGCGCCTGCTGAACCCACGCTTTTGGCACACTTTTTCTCATTAATACAGAACATGATGTAATTGGTATGGAATATTCTCATTCATCAAACATGGCTCACTGAAACAAGGACACTAACACATAGTGGTAAGTAGGCATGATTATTTACTTAGGAGAAAGGTTGCTGTCCTGAGTTGTTTGAATAGTTTTTGATTTATACTACTATATCAACAACAACAACAATAGCAAGAAAAAGAAGATGATGATGAGTATTTTTTTTACCAATAATTATAAATACAGACTTGAAGTGATATGAACTGGACCTCTCTGCTGCAAAATTAGACTCTGAACATCTTAAATTTGTGACTCCATTTTCTAGCAAATTGTATCTGAACTGATACAGATTTCCTAGCAGGTTTTGAGACTACTCTGATAACAGTAGCACTTTATTCATCCCCAGACATATGGGTACTTTTCCAAGGAACTCTTTAGTCATAAGTATACCTCATCTCACATGTAACATTCTATTTATGTTTATGCCTATTATGTTTAATATCTCCATTGACGACCTTGATGAGGGAATAGTATCCCCTCTCAGCAAGTATGCTGATGATACAAAGCTGGGAGGAGTGGCTGACACTGCACTCCCATCCAGGGAGACCTGGACAAGCTGGAGACCTGGGCAGGGAGAAACCAGATGAGGTTCAACAAAAGCAAGTGTAGAGTCTTGCACCTGGGAGGAAATAACTGCTTGCATCAGTACAGGCTGGGGGATGACCTGCTGGAGATGAGCTCTGCGGAAAAGGAACTGAGGGTCCTGGTAGATGACAGGTTGGCTATAAGCCAGCAGTGTGCCCTGGTGGCTAAGAGAGCCAATGGGATCCTGGGATGCATCAGGAGGAGTGTGGCCAGCAGGTGGAAGGAGGTGATACTCCCCCTCTACTCTGCCCTGGTCAGGCCCCACCTGGAATATTGTGTCCAATTCTGGGCTCCCTGGTATAAAAAGGATAGGGATGTCCTGGAGAGAGTCCAAAGGCGAGCTACAAAGATGATTAATGGCCTGGAGCATCTCCCCTACGAGGAAAGGCTGAGTGAGCTGGGACTGGTCAACCTGGAGGAAAGAAGACTAAGGGGGAACCTTATTAATGTTTATAAATATCTTAAGTATGGGTGCAGGGGGAAATGGCCAGCCCCTTTTCAGTGGTCTGTGGAGATAGGACAAGGGACAATGGCTGCAAGTTAGAGCACAGGATGTTCCGCTCCAACATGCGGTAGCACTTTTTCACAGTAAGGGTGACAGAGCACTGGGACGGGCTGCCCAGAGAGGTTGTGGAGTCTCCTTCTCTGGAGATATTCAAGACCCGTCCGAATGCCTGTCTGTGCAATATGAGCTAGGTCGCCTGTTTTGGCAGGGGAGTTGGACCCGATGGTCTCTCAAGGTGTGTTCCAACCTCTATGATTCTGTGATTATATGATTCTATGATTCTAAGTAGGCAGACATACAGACACAGGCAAGAGTTCTTTCAGCAATCAGAAAAGGATGGGTAAAAGAGAAAGTATGATTGTTCTGAAAAGATCAGTAAAAATAACTAAAAGACAGAAACAAGCCTAAACACTGAGCACACTTTGATAATAAAGCATGAGTTACTAAAACTGTTCTGTTTTAACTACAGAGGAAAATAAATTTATTTTGGGATATTTTTTGGTTTTTTCTATTTTTTTTTCTCTTTTTTTCCTGTTCTTTTGCTAGCAATATTTTTCCTGGATTTTTTTTTTCCCAAATATTTCTCCAAGTTTATTGAAGATGAGTATATATATCATATTCTGAGTATATATATCATATTCTGTAGTAAATTACCAAGTAATGAAGAGGTTGATAAATCCTGAGAGAAATGTCTTAGTATAAAACGTGCTTAAGAACTAACCAATGGAAAGTTAATGATGTTATCTGGAGATGTTAGAGGAAACACAAAAATGGGATTGTCAGCTATACATCCCGAACTGTTTCATTGATACTTATCTCAACAGATATGTGATGGTAAAAAATCTTTCTCAGCAGCACAGTAGCACATTAGCACAGAACAGGTTAGGTTTCAGGCATCTCTTGAGAACACTTAATCCAAATCCCTGCTCAAAGCAGTGAGACACCTAGAGCAGGCTACCCAGAACAATGTCCATTCACATTTTCAGTATCTCCAAGGATGAAGCTTCCATTACATATCTTGAAAATTTGTGTCTGTGCTCAGTCACTCTCAGAATAACAATATGTTTCCTGATGTTCAGAGGTAATCACAAAGTTGCATTGCTGGCTTGTGGATCACTTGATGCCCCCAGGGATCCCCAGATAAATTTCTGCAAAGCTGGTGTCCAGCTGGGTGGTTCCCAGATTGTACTCCTGGCTGGGGTTGTTCCTCCCATGTGCTAGAGTTCATATTATCTACTGGCAAATACACAAACAATAAAACCTGTATTAAGCTATTTATCTTTGAAACCAGAAAATTATCTCTTTGAGGTGGAAGAAACAAAACCCATTAAATGAAGTGCTGTGCATATCTGTATGAAAGACAAACAATATGATACAATTTCAATCAATATGTAACTTAAGAAAAGTGCCTTTAAGTCCTCTGAAGACCAGAATTTCCATTTATCCACTGTTGTGGTTTGAACCTCAGCTGAAAACCTGGGAGCCACAAAATTTAGAAAAAAAGCCCTCTGTCTCTTTAAGAGGTGGGGGATGGGCGAACGGAGGAGCCGTGAGGAAGGAAAAAAAAAAAAAAGCCCCACGGGTTGGGTTAAGGATAGTTTAATAAACAACAGGAAAAGATACAAAAAACAACTAACTAAAGTGCTATTATATACAGTGTAACCCCTCACCACACTATAATTTGATCCGTGCCCAAACCAATGCCGATTCGGGACCGCGTGCACGACTCGAGCCCTGGCGCTGCAAAACCTCCCTCACCACCGCTGCCGCGCTGATCCAAAAGAGAAAAAGGCAGAACCCGAAACCAGCACTGCTCCTGCCCAGACCGGAACTCCTCCTGCTGGACCCGGAACTCCCCGTGCTGGGTCCAAAGCCATTTCTGATGGGTCTGGAGCCACCCCTGCGGGGACCGGGCCACCTGATTATGATGCAACTGGTATGGAATAGTTTCACCGGGAAACATAGCCTGTTGCTGGGCTGAACCCAGGACATCCACATAAGCAGCTCAGTCAAAAAGAAACATATTGTCCCATAGTGTCTGTCCATAGGTCTCAACTCTCATGTATCATACCTTTAGGTGTTGCTCATTTAACCTCTAAGAAAAGAACCTTGACAAAAATTTGGTTGTTGGTGGATCACTTTTGTGATGTAGAAGTCAATAACATTTCATATAGACCAGCAGTCATCCTAATTACTTTTAGATGCTATAAACCTCAGTTGAATTTAAACTAGTGACCTGCAGATGAAAGGCTTACCATGTTACTGACCTCATTCCCATCCTTTGCCTCAGCTGCTACTCATGTTCCTTTGACCCTGTAGGAAATTTCTTTTACATGTTTGGGAAGCTGGTGGGTTTCAGATTTGACATAAATCCGTATTTCTTCAAGTCATTTGTTACAGTTGGTGCTTATTATTTTGCAGCAACAAGATGCTAACATAAAGAAAGCTTTATGAAAAATAAAATTCAGAACATCCAGGGTATAAATTTTTACCAAGTGGTCACTCCTGCAAGTCATGCACATGTCAGGTTAGCAGCTTTCTTCTAAATTGATCATATATCTTTGCTTTATTATTTGGTGTTTTGTCTGTTCTAAAATTAAAACTGTGTTCCTCCAAGCATTTCTCTATAAAGAACATTCCAAGTTTCTCACCATTCCTGTATTAGCTTGACAATATGCAATCAACTTCTGCTGTACTTTCATGCATGCAGTAACTCATAATGTCTTTGGTAATATCACGGCTGTATACTTTCTGTAGTGTTATAGACTGAACACATACTAAATGGGAGAACACCTGCAGCTAAGTGTAGATGAGATTCCTGTATATGACTGTAGTGGCTTAACCTCAGCTGAGAGCTGGTTCCACAAAGTTACCTGTCCCTTTAAGAGAGAGGGGGGGCGAACGGAGAAGCCACGGGGGAAAAAAAAACCAAAACCCTGCGGGTTGGGATAAGGATAGTTTACTAAAACAGCAGAAAAGGATACAAAGAACAACGAACAACAGTGATAACATTATTTTAGAACACAGGGCACAGGAAACTGGTGTCATACAATGCAACCTCTCACCACACTACGCAATTTTGGCCGTGCCCGACCCGCCAACCGTCAAGAGGCCGCACTCCACCGAGAGCCCGGAGCAGCGCCCTGCCATACCTGCCTCAAGCCGCGCCTGCCCAGAGACTGCGCTTTTGGCGCACTTTTTTTTCTCCTTTATACAGAACATGACTATGATGTAATTCGTATGCAATATTCTCACTGGCCAACATGGCCCATTGCTAAGCTGAAACCAGGACAATGACTTAGAATCGGAATCTAAGCTACCATGGATTCCTCTGGAGGTCTAACATCCAAAGTCATGGAGTTTTCAGGTTTTGTTGACTTTTGAGTGCTATCTGGTACTTTATAACACCCAGACATAACTGAATCACTTAACGTTCAGCACTCTATTAATAATTCTGCATGCTAGACATCTGCCTACACAAACATTTTGAGTTATAGCCTATGTGTTCACACTTACTGAAAGACTTGATTGTAACCAGATGGCACTTTAGAAGTTCAGGGCATCTCTAAGATAAGTGAAGATGCTGGTGGAAGGTAGTTTTTCTCCTTTGTTTTTGGTGATCAAAGAGATTACGCGTTAAGGCTTTCAAACACCTGTTGCAGTTTTGAAAATAGCTGACAAAATGAGCAAGATCCTTATTATATGGTTTCATTATGAGTAGTCCTTTGCAAAATGCAATTTGGTATGATTTTAATTTTCCAGTATACAAGGTGAATTTTCATAACATGTTTCAATTGCTGCAGCAAGTAGCAGGATGGGGAGTAATTTTATTTTTCTTTATTTTCTATAGTTAACAAATTAAGTTTTTGATTTTTCAACATTTTCAGGTATAGTTTCCCCTGAATTTATCTTTCTATTTGTCTGTGGTCAACCTGTTAATTCATAAGGACTTTGGAAAGAGTTTACTCACTTTTTTCTTTTCTGTTTAACCTGTTCACATTTTTTTCATCTGGGATCCTTTTCTGCAGTATAATACTAACCCGTCATTCAATCAAAAGTCTTTATCACAAATCAATCCTTCATTATGTGATTACCAGGATCCACAAATTTTTCTAAGGCTCATATTTTTCCATGTTAGACACAGCTACTGAGAATAACAGCATTGCATAACCATTCACTCGAAGTAAACATTTTGCCCATACTTCAGCCAGATCATCTTGGGAATGAAGTGTTGATTCTCAGTTCTACTTTGATTTTAGTTTTGGAAATCTTTGCACTGTGGTTATGTAAGATCTCATATCTGAGAAACAGTTCACCTTTATTCTAAAAGTTACATTGTGCTGCATGTCAACATGTGGTACTAACGACCATACTATTTTTAATTTCTGTGACAGATACCCAGATTTTGTCTTTTCAGCTCTATGTATAACATTCCTTCAGGAGAAGAGACACTAATTTTCCTACCTTGAAGCTAAGTCCTCAGCACAGAGGTAGTCTGATGAGTTTATACTTAATTTGATTTCTTATATATTATATCTATATACTTAATTTCATTTTAATTTTAAGGTGTCTTTGAACATGTGAAAGTAGAGACATTACAAGTTGAGACTGCAGATGAACCAAATGACAGGAATGCCAGCAGTGTCCATGTTTCTTGTTCTACAAGTTCTGAAATACCACAGTAATGTGTGCTTTAAAGGGAAATTCTCATATTTTCTTGAGAATTTGGTGGATGTTCAAAGTTCTATATATACAAATTTAGGATATTTTAAAATTAAATATTGGGATGAAATAAACATTTTAGATGGCAGAATGAAAGTATTCGTATTCCAAAAAGAACTGAGCAATTCAGTGCAAATTTATCAGAATGTCATGTTCCATGTTTTTCTGAACAAACCGGACTCCAAACCATATTACTGCAAAACAATTTTATTTTCCCAGAGATGACAGAGGGGAAGCAAATTTGTGAAGCAGTTTAATTTAAGACCACAAATTAATTAACTGAATCTCCACTGCATGCAGAAATAGAATTGGGAAGAACCATTTGAGCCGTGTGCCCAACACTCTGACTCTAGCCAGTTTTATGAAGGCCTTTCAATCTAGCAAATGTAAGAGAATATCTACTGCAAGTAGTACTTATGTATGTGCATACACACACAAACGATCTTGACGATTATTTTGATAAAGTGCAAAATGCTAAAACCACTGAGAGAGTGGAAAAAAGTTGGGTGATAAGGATTATCTTGATATATACATATATAAAAACATCACAGCCATAAAAAGTTTTATTTAGGCCAAAAAAAGAAGAATTTTTGTGTCCTGGAGTACATGTTTCCCTGAATTGTATAGTTTAATCTAGAGCAATGATTAAAAAAAACGTAAAAGAAAAAACATTTTGAGTGGAGAATCTGATGTACAGCTGTTTAATGTCAGTAGCATGAAGGTCAGTACTACAGAAAAAGTTACTCTATCGTTCATTTAGCTGCAGAAAACTGTTTCAATTTCATGTATTTATTTATTAAATTAATATTTCTATTAATTGAATCTCTACAGATTTTTTGATCTATCTTGAAAAACAGAAACTACAGCCCTATAAATTTTTGTAAGACAGGGGACTATCAATTTATTGAAATACTTTTTAAAATAAAAACCAAACTGAGAGATTGAAATGTATGGTTTTTTGAAATGCAACTTTCATACACATAGTTTAAGCTTTAGGGACAGTAGTCCTGTTTTTCTCAGAATGAAGTCATATGCATTATTTTTTGCCTTTCATTTTATTAATGATTAAAGCTCTACCCGTTTGAATTTTCCTTAGCCAAAAAAAGTAAATATTTCACTCTGTTAATGCTAGTATGTCAGAACTAGGTTAAACTGGAAAGTTATGGGGCAGAGGGAGGAAGGCATAAACTGGAAATCATCCAAATGGGTATAGGCTGGAACATTCTTACAGGCTTGAAGAGTCCCTCTGTCTGTAAAGATATATTTAAAAGATAATTCCACCAGTGTTTTAAAAAAAAATATTTCTCAATGTATAGTCCTTTATTGATAAGAAAACCCTGTCAGCTGTATATCTGATCTGCCGCTGAGATGAACACCACATGCAGAACTTTAATATTTTCATCAGTTGTTTCGTGGATACAGTGCTTATCTTAAAGATACATTCTGCTTGACAAAGACCAATTGATCTTTACAAACAATAAGTTATTTTCATTTTCTGTTTTAGGCATCGCTGTATATAAATACCTTTATGAGTAGATCAGTTCATGTTTTCTTCATCTTTAATTTCTGACATAATTATTCCAATGCTTTCAATGTGCTTGAGACAGAAGAAAAGAGAAAGAGTGGACAGATGCCATCAGAGTGATGAAAATAATGGCAAACATTATTATAACTTCAGAATAAAGAAAGGTCATACCCCTCACAAGCCATCCACAGGCCTGTGCGTAACTTTAGACATGTCCTGAATTAAGCAAGATCATGCTCTGTATTAAGCAACTATTTCTCCACCACAGCTTGATGAAAAATTTGGCATTATACAATGTGAAACTACATTTAAGACATGTTCACCACAGTGAAACAGGGAGAGGCACTTAAGGACAGTGGAGTGGAAAATAAAATGCAGGGAAGTGTGGTGGACTATGGAATGTGACAGGACAAAGATGGGCTGTGTAAGTAAAAAGCTTAAACAAAAGTTTTGAAAAGCATCAAAACAAAACATGGATTTCACTTTCCTGCTGAAACTTTCCTCAGTTAAAACAAACAAACAAACAAAACAGGGAAAATTCTGAGGGTTTTTTGATGGTTTTAATTTCCAAATTTGTCCTGGTTTCAGCCAGTGGCTTCAGCCAGGAAGGGGTTAACCTGCTGGGCTTGGGACAAGTAACTCAAATTGACCAATAGGATCATTCCATGCCAGTTACATCATGCTGAGTATAAGAAGCAGGGGGTGTTGCAGTGTTTGGGCGCGAACAGCAGGGACCGGGAGGGAGCGTGCTCTCGCTCCGGGCTTTTGTTTTACTCGCGGCGCGAGCTCGGGTCCTTTGTGTCGCGGCTGGGGTTTGCGCGGGCTGCGGCGCGGTGTCCGTTACAGGGAGTGCGCGATCTGAACTGCTCATCTCGGCAAAAGGTTGTATTGTTCATTGTTATTTGTTCTTCCCCTGTTATTTCCAGTAAAAAATACCCTTATCCCAACCTGCGGGGTTCTGGTGTTTTGGTTTTCCCTCCCCTGCTCCGGGGGAAATCTGAACGCGTGGTCCCCGGCTCCGGCGGAACCACCACAAAATTTTATTCTACTAAATTTCAACCTAAATTTTACTCTAGCGGTGCTTTTTTTTTAGTATATCATATACATATATAGTATACATATTTTTAGGGGAAAAACGCCTTCCAAAACCTTAACAGCTAGAGAAATGGTGGGACTGAAAATTCTAAAAATGTTTCATATCTCAGCTGTCATTGGAAGTTGAACCTGATGCAATGGTTAGTGCAACATACTGCTGTACTGGGACTAGAAGTCATTTTTTAATTCAGAGGAATGATGGCTTTTCCACAGAAAGGAGCTAATAAGCCTTAACCTTTAGCTCCGTTCCTGTGTCTCTCTTCTTCCATCAATGGGAAGATAGATGATAGTGATAACTCCATTGCTTTCTCATGTGTTATGTTATTACCAGATGCTTGATTAGTTTTGCTTTTGACCTAATGATCACTAAAAATGAAGATAAAATTGAGTGCAAACTTCTGATTCAGAGGTCAAAAACCAAAATTTTCCCTACTAGCTACTCAGTCTATTGTTTTTCTATCACAGAAGTAACCCTACCTACACTAGTTACACAATTTTTAGGCAATATTTATAGAACAATTGTACAAAAAGGTTATAGATTTTCCAAGTGCAGAATGACACTGTATTTTTGTGAACATTACTAAGGACTGTCACAGACTGATATTTCTTGTTTTATATTAGCTAAAAGATATTAGGGCAGCATGGAGTACTGAGTGAGGAAAAGCACAAAATTTACTGAAAAAAACAAACTCTCCCCAAATAACCATGTTATTAGGCTTATATAGGTCATGTAAAATTTCAGTTAACATGACTAAACCTAGAAAGGGAGTAAATTTGCAAATCTCCTTTTTTACCACTAGTATAAGAACCCAGAAGAAACTTTATTATATGTATTTAGAACATTTACATGAGTAAAGTGCAACATAATTTCCCAAAAATTTAGATTAAATACCTCATGACATCTTACCTTCAAAAGAATAAGTGCTAGGATACTGAAGAAAGAAATTTACTACAAAAAATACTGTATAAAGATATAAAACCATTACAGTTAGATTTTAAATATTTCCAATTGGAATAAATTTATTCTGCAATGATGAAGTCATTTGCCTCAGCTCATCATTTTTCCTCTCACATTACAAAGAGAAAGACTAAGATAGGGAGACATGATTTGTCTTCTAGGTAGTAAAAAGCTTTTCTGCATAGTTTTTACTACTGTAGTAAGTGGATTGGGAGTATTGTGATTTCTGTGATGAACTCTGCTTATAAAACTGAAGCCTATTGTGTGGAAGGAAGCAGACAAGAATTAGGAATAAGTATTTCAAAACAGTTTAGAAAAAAAAAAATCCGTTAGTGTAAAACTGAATTAGAAAAAAAAGGTGTACTTAATAAAGAGTTATCTGACATGAAATGGTAAAACATTTAATACTGAAGTAGTTGTATATCTAATTATATTCCTAAGAAGTTCCACTTGAAAGTACAATGAGCAGGTAAGATATAATGTCAAAATTGGAAAAAAAACCTTAGGAAAAATGACACTGAAAGAACCAGTCACAGAAAACTCTAGCACCACAGAATTATGTTTCATTATGTGAGTGACTGAATAATCATGTCAGAAATGGAAGCAGGTAATAGAATAATCAGTTCTTGAATCTTCCTGAAATTTCATAGAATCATAGAATGTGTAAGGTTGAAAGAGACCTTTAGAAGTCATCTAGTCCAACCCCTGTGCAGTAAGCAGGGACATCTTCGCTATATCAGGTCACACAGGGCTCCAACAAGCCTGAGAATATCTCCAGGGACGGGGCTTCCACTGCCTCTCTGGGCAACATGTTCCAGTGATCTAACATCCTCATATTGAAGAATTTTTTTCTAATATCCAATCTAAATCTCCCCTTTTCTAGGTTAAAACCATTACCCTTGTCCTGTTGTTACATGCCCTCGTGAACAGTTCTTCCCCAGCTTTCTTATAGGCACCTTTCAGGTATTGTAAGGTCGCCCCAGAGCCTTTCTTCAGGCTGTGCAACCCCAATGCTCCCACAGGACCATGTCCCTCCTGTGTTGAGTGCTCAAAAGCTGGACACAGTACTCCAGGTGAGCCCTCAACAGAGCAGGGTAGAGAGGCAGAATCACCTCTCTCGATCTGCTTGCCAACTTTCTGTTGTTGCAGCCCAGGATGTGGCTGGTTTTCTGGGCTGCAGATGCACATTGGTGGCTCATGTACAGCTTCTCATCCACAAGTACTCCCAATTCCTTCTCCTCAGGGCTGCTTTCCAGCACATTACCTCCTAACCTGTATGGATAAAAGAGATTGTCCCGAGCCAGGTGCAGGACAGAATCTCAGAATCACAGAATTGTAGGGGTTGGAAGGGACCTCAAGAGATCATCGGATCCAAACGCCCTGCCAAAGCAGGCTCCCTAGCTCATATTACACAGATAGGCATCCAGACGGGTCTTGAATATCTCCAGATATGGAGACTCCACCACCTCCCTGGGCAGCCTATTCCAGTGCTCTGTCACCCTCACTGTGAAAAAGTTCCTCCGCATGTTGGTGCGGAACTTCCTGTGTTCTAACTTGCAGCCATTGCCCCTTGTCCTGTCTTCGCTAACCACTGAAAAGGGGCTGGCTAACTTGCCCTGCATCCCTTGCTTAAGATAATTGTAAACACCAATTAGGTCTCCCCTTAATCTTCTTTTCTCTAGACTGAACAGTCCCAGCTTATTCAGCCTCTCCTCATAGGGGAGATGCTCCAGGCCATTAATCATCTTTGTAGCCCTTTTCTGGACTCTCTCCAGGAGATCCCTGTCCTTTTTACACCAGGGAGCCCAGAACTGGACACAATATTCCAGGTGGGGCCTGACCAGGGCGGAGTAGAGGGAGGAGGATCACCTCCTTCGACCCGCTGGCCACACTCCTCCTGATGCATCCCAGGATCCCACTGGCTCTCTTAGCCATCAGGGCACACTGCCAACCTGTCATCTACCAGGACCCTCAGTTCCTCTTCCGCAGATCTCCTCTCTCCAGGAGGTCATCCCCCAGCCTGTACTGAAACGAATGGTTATTCCTCCCCAGGTGCAAGACTTTACACTTGCTTTTGTTGAACTTCATTAGGTTTCTCCCTGCCCAGCTTTCCAGCCTGTCCAGGTCTTGCTGGATGGCAGTGCAGTGTTCCTGCATGTCAGCCACCCCTCCTGCACTTGGTTTTGTTGAACCTCATGAAGTTCACCTGGGCCCACTTCTCCAGCCTGTCCAAGTCCCTCTAGATGGCATCCTGTCCCTCATTAACTTTATCACTCAGCTTACTGTATGAATTTACCCTTCAGCAACCCTTCTGTCTTGCCCAGAATGGGCTGGAAAGATCAGCTTTCAAGCCTCTCTTGCCTGAGCAGTCAGAAAGCTGGGCAAGTACAACTCTGTACACAGAAGCAGTAAAAACAAACATAAAGGTGATTCTTAGCATCACACAGGTGACAGTAGCTTATAAACATTAATACAGATGTACTACTAGGAGAATAGTAGCAATGTGTCCTGTGAAGAGCCATGGGTACCTTGTAGGATGGTGAAGACACCGCTCCGGACAGATAGGCTTCCAGAAGAAAGGAGCATGACTATTTAGAAGCATTATGCAGCAATGTTTGCAAGGTCTGGCAGCTTGTTCAAACACTGCCTCGTGCTGAAGGAGAAAAACAAACTTGACCTTTTCATCTGTTGAAGTGGTCAGATTCATACCACAATATCTAAAACAAAGATCTGTTTTAAACCGTTGATGTTAGTCAAGTCCCACATTCAAGTAATCTCAGAAAAGAACGCAGAAGGTCATTTGGTAAGAATTCTTGTCTGTCAAGAAAATTGTGTCTTGGTTGAGAATTTAATTTGATTCCTAGGAAATGTGTTCATTTTATGTAAGGATAACACCCTGACTAATAATGGGATTTTGCATTCAAAAATGCTTTTTTGACTTTCCTAGGAGATTTAACTAATAGGTTCAGCAAGTATTGTTATAAACCACAACATAAATTAAATCTCTGTTTTGTAAATTAAAATAACCTTGTTGAAGGAAGATTTGGTCCATAATTATATTCTTCCTAGAACTAGCAAGATGGTAAGGATGGGTAACTGCTCATCAAGACTTTTGGTGGGGGGTTTTTTATATGTATGTTCTTCAATCAGCACTCTCAAAGGTGAGTTCTTGTTCTGCTTGAGTAGATTCCAGCTTACTAAAGTAGATCTAATCTCAACAGACTTTGAAATTAAAAAAAAAAAAAAAAAAAAAAAAGAGAAGAGTAACTTTTTACATTGTTATACCAGGATGATCAATTCATTAAAACCTGTCAGGCCACACTCATCTGAAAGGTCATGGAAAACAGAAGGGGTACCTGAGGGCTGGAGAAATGCCACTGTCACTCTAGTCTTCAAAAAGGGGAAGAAGGAGGACTTGAGAAACCACAGGTCATTCAGCCTCAACTCCATCTCTGGAATGGAGATGGAGCAGCTCAATATGGGGATTATTAATAAACCTATGGAGGAGAAGAGTGTTATTAGGAGTGGTCAATGTGAATTCACCAGGGGAAATCATGTCTGATCAATCTGATGACATGACTGGCTGGGTGGATGAAGGGAGAGCAGGGGACTGTGTCCAAATTGACTTCATCAAGGCTTTTGACACTGTCGATCATAACTTCCTTGTAAGAAAGCTTAGGAAGTGTGGGTCGAATGAGTAGGCAATGAGGTGGGTTGAGGACAGGCTGAATGACAGAGCCCAGAAAATTGTTGCAAGTGGTGCAATGTCTAGTTGGAGGCCTGTAGCCAATGGTGTTCCACAAGGGTCAGTAATTGATCCAGTCTTATTCAATGTATTCATCAATGACCTAGACAAGGAGACTGTTTATGATCAGAAAGTTTGCTGGAGAGAATGCAGCAGAGGGCAACAAAGATGATGAGGGTACCTTATGAGGAAAGGCTAAGACAGTTGTGTTTCTTTACACTGAGGAAGAGAAAACTGAGAGAGGGTCTGATCAACTTTTATGAATATCTAAAGGCTGAATTTCTAGAGAAGGGTCTAGACTCTTCCCAGTGGTGCCCAGTGACAGGACAAAGTGCAATGAGCACCAACCAGAACACATGAAGTTCTGTCTGAACATGAGAAAAAACTTTACTTTGAGGGTGATAGAGCACTGAAACAAACAGGTAACCCAGGGATGTCATGGAATCTCCTTCCTGGACGTATTCAAAACCTGCCTGGATGCAATCTAGTGCAACATGTTCTAAGTTATCCTGCATTAGGTAGACGGTTGGACTAGGTCCCTTCCAAACCACACCATTCTGTATATTTGTGATTCTGTCATTCTATGGTGTACATATTAATCACTCCCAGCTGCATCATGGTGTGTCGTGTAAAAGGGAAAAATAATGCTCTCTGACCTGTGAGTTCTGAACTCTTCTGCATACTCCTGCCCTAAATAGCAGGAACTTCTTACTATGCTAGAAGCCCTGTTTTCCCCTCTTGTATCTGTGATATTTGCTGTGATGGCTTCTGGAACAAAATGTCTTAGACTAATAACTAATAACCAAGGTGGAAATGAGAGAGGATTATTCTTTTCCTATGAGATTCATCAGGCAGAAACCCAAAAGCCCATTTTCTCTTCCACAGAGCATTATGGAAGCACAGCCGAACTAAAAGGAATAATTTATGAGGTAATGAAGAAATTGTGGCTATTATCCAGCAAAGAATGGAAGATTCATCTTGCATAGTCAGACCTTTTGTAGAGTTTGTTCAGAGATCTGTGCAAAAAAGAAAAGTAGAACCATGGGAAAAAGAAAGATTGGTAGAACAGTGGTGGTCAGCACCTCCAGAATTCAAGAGGAAGCACATTTACACGGTAAATTAGAAAATCCCAGAGCAAAAAACAGGCTGTCAACAGATGGCAGCCATCAATATTAAGTGTGTATTCAGGAGCAGTGGAAGGTCTTCCTTCTCCTCCCAAATGAATAGTGACTGGCCAGTAGCTCAGTGGAAGTGGCCATGTTAACACCTAGCCCAATAGCTGGTTTGTCATTACTATCGTTTGTGCATACTATATTAATTATTTGGGGTTTTTTTTAAGCTTGTGAAGTCTATTTGCTCCTGGCAAAAACTGCTTGAGCAAAGTAAACCTGGAGAGGTAGGGGTTTGTGGACAACATCTCTACTGTTTGCTAAATTATAAGAACTGCATTGAGGTCCACATCTATCCCAAAATGTCATCCAGGAGGATCTTTCCATGATCTTCCCATGCTCACTGGCCTGCAATTCCCTGGGTCTTCCTTGCTCCCTTTTTTATAAACAAGAGTGACATGACCTTTTTTCCAGGCCCCAGGGACCTCTCTTGACAGCCATGACTTTTCAAATACAATGGAGAGCAGCTCTGCAACCACATCAGCCCCCTGCTTCAGGATCCTGGATGCATGTCAGCCGGCCCCATAGACTTGTAGGCATTCAGTCTCATGAGGCAGTCTCGGACTTGCTCTGACCTTACAGTGTGGGGGGAATTTACTCCCCTAGTTCCCATTTAGAGGTCCAGGGATGCAAGGTTCTGGGACTTGAGAATTATGAGAATCCTGCTGCCTTAGAAGACTGAGGCAAAAAACTCATTCAGTACCTCAGCCTTCTCCACATCAGTTACAGCCATTTCTTCTTTCTCATTTACCAAGGGGGGTACGTTCTCTTTGGCCTGTCTCTTCTGGCCAATGTACCTGTAAAATCCCTTCTTGCTGTTTTTAGCATCCCTTGCCATGTTCAATTCCATCTGCACCTTGCCTTTCCTAATCCCACCTCTGCAATTCTGAACAGCATCCCCATATTTTTCCAGGCTACACACCCTTGTTTCCAGAGCTTGTACTTGCCTTTCTTTTCCCTCAGTTTGATCAGCAGGTCCCTGCCTAGCCATGCTGGTTTCCTGCTCCTCCTACCCTCTTTCTTATTCAGAGGAACAGAGAGCCCTTGAGCTCTTAGAAAGGCATCATTAAAGAGTAACCAACTTTCCTCAACCTATCTGTCTCTAAGGACCACGTTCCTCCCCCTGAGGGACCTTTTTACTTGGAGGCTTTCCCACTTATAGTCTCCTGGCAAGGCCCGGCGACCTGGTTCTGTAACGGCACAAGGGTCAATCCCCAGGCCTTCTTGGAACATAAGCATGCTATCACCAATTTGGCAGACGGCAATGTGGTGTTTATTAACAGGTGACATGGCTTTATAATGCTAAAGTTCACAGGGTCACTTCCGCCCATTTGCTATTGGCTATTACAAGAGGTGTTCTACCTATCTAACTTCCCATCACAGCGTGAGATCTTCCGACCGCCGTACCCTGCCCAGCAACATCTCCCCCCTCCCTATGCATAATGACATTACAACAATTCAAAACCTTATTGAACTTGAGTAAAAACCTTAAGGCACAGTGAACTGGTAACTCGAGGTAACTAGGAACTGTGGGGTGTGATCAAGAACAAATCAGACTAACTGGGGGTGATATTGAGTAAACACATTTCAAAAGTAACTGGTGGTGCTCTACAAACATAATGTTAACTCTTTCCAGACGGCTTTTAACAAATTATACGATTTTGTTTAGTACACAAAATATTAGTGCCAATATTCAGCACACTGAATATTAGTGCCATCACTATCATTGTGATCGGCCCTATCAGGGGAGATATTAGGGTGGTCAACCATGGTGAGTGATTAAACCATGATTCAAAACATTCTTGTTGGGCCTTCCTGTCCTTCCTGTTCTGCAAAATGACCTCTGTGAGTAAGGAAACAGATTGTTCTAAATAGCTCATAGATGTCTTGATTTTCTGTAAATCTTCGTCAGTGGTGGATTGTAGTTGAGATAGGCTTTGCTGCTGCGTTATCAGCGAAGTCACTCCTGTGGCTGTGCCTGCTGCTCCCAGGCCAAGCAGTGTCGCTATAGTCACAGATGTTAGTACCTCTCTTTTCTGAAGCTTGCTGTCTACCTCTCCCCAAGGATGGTACATCTCCTATTCTGGATGGTATAGGACCCTGGGAACAATCAAAATCTGCACACAAAAATCTGCAGAGTAGTTAAAACGTTCAAGGGACACACAGGGGGTTACTCCCAACTGGTGGCAGGTCCACATTCCGGACATGGATGTGATCGCCCAGTTATAAGCTCTATTTATTGCAACCGTTTTTGCACAACCTGCATTGTTCCACCCCACCAAGGTGGTATTACCGAAACATATGCCCTGGCCTTTGACATAGTTTAGGGTGATCCCTTTCCATGGTGTGTCCCATCTGCACTGGGCTGGATTATCATCTAATGAATATTCAAAGGAAGTGTTAAGGGCGATGCCCTCGTAAAAAGGGGGATACACATCATAACATAACCAACAAGACCTCGTGAGATTCGGGTCAGACTGGTTTAGCGAATTGAAGGTAGCATCTAACACACACAAAAAATGGATTGTCGAGCAAGCGATGGGAGCCCATGATTGGCTCTTCTATAGGAAGTATTTCCTTGGTTGGTAAAGAACCGGTTGGAATGGGAGTAGAAGCTGGCAAATTTTCTTTTCTAAGCTGGTTATCTTTTTTGATCACAGCATTGGGACCGATTGCTGCGCTACTCTTCATCTTCTGTTTTTTAATAAAGAAGAATCCTCCCCTGTCTTTGCCAGATTCCCAATGTCTAAAGCCCCAGGTTTTGCCAAACGTCCATCCCAGGTCATTTTCATTGGTTACATTTATTATCAGGTATTCACACCACTCCTTACCCTTAGTTTTTTTGCGTCTGATGCATTTGTGAGGCCCAACCTGTACCTTTAAGTACTTGTCTGGTCCTGCCCCTGGTTTCTACTCAGAGGCTATAGTCTCACATCCTCAAAAGGCACAGAAGTATTGATTAGGAGCGTTACAGTAAGATCTGCTGGGATTAGAGCTTGGACACATATGGAACCCCATGTCCTCCATGCAATTGTTTATTGGAGCTAAGTCACAGGGGGATACCTGGAAGCTAGGGGGTCCCAAGGTAACTACCTTTTGCAGTATCTTCTGGTCCTTCCACCTTCCCAACACCCATTCCCAAGGTTGATGCTTGTACAAACCTGCACATGGCCTGACAAGCCCCAAGAGTAAAATTACACAAAAACATCGCGATCGCGACCCTCCCTAAAAGGGACCGTTCTGCTGCTGTTTGGATTCCGCTGGTGCGGGACCCTCTGATGTAGATGGGATGCTTGCTGACTTCTTCTTCTTTCTCACCACCAAGGGGTACAGGATACGGAGGCATCTAATGATGAGGTCCTGTGGACAGAAACTCGCAGTTTTCATTAGTTTTATTCTGGAGATCCGGTTTAATGGACTTTAGCAGATACCATTTGACTCCCCCATCTTTTCTGACTGCTGCATACCCTCACCCAGTGAGGACTAACTTCCATCCCCACTCCCACTCTCCCAGCTCATTTCTGACTATGACCGATGGACCCTCTTCTAGCTCTCGATTGGCCCAATGTTTTTTGGTGGGACTATTCACCTCCCCTCCTCTGGGGAACTGGTTTAATGCTAATAGAGTGGTCGCTAAAAGGCATGCTTGGTCCCCTATAGGAATGACATTGGCAAACCCTTCTGTTTTTGTTAGCACCTCTAATTTAGATTTTAGCGTCTGGTTTGCTCGTTCGACTATAGCTTGTCCTGTACTATTGTACAGGATGCCGTATGTTAGAGTGATACCCCTTTTGAAGCGAATGCTTGGACCGACTTAGAAACAAAGTTTGAGTCATTGTCCGTTTTAATTTGATTCAGGATGCTGAGTCACGCCATGGCAATTAACCAATGCTGGATGGTCGCCGTAGAGTTGGTTTTAAGATGTTGTGTGGCAATGATCATTCCTCTATACGTGTCTACGGTTACTGCCAGCCACGTTCGAGGTTTCAGCAGCTGACAGAGCGTAAAATATGTTTGCCACAGCTCAGGTGCCTTAAGGCCTCTGTGATGACTCTGCTGGGCCAGAGCGTAAAATCTGTTTGCCACAGCTCGGATGCCTTAAGGCCTCTGGGGTTGACTCTGCTGGGCCACAGCGGGGCCTTTTGACAGTGAGGACACGTAGTCACCATGTGCTTTGCATCTGTGACCAAGATCCCACATTTCTTTGCTAGTGTTTTTGCTCCGATGTGAAGAGACTCATGTAGCTGATAAGCATCTCTTAATGTCCACACACCTTTTGCAGCGGCGTCTGCTTTTGCTGATTTGGAGAAACCCTTTTATTGGGTTATGGCTGTTAACATGGATGACTGATATGGTGCCCTTTTGGGAAAAAAGTGCTTCTTCTAACATTAGGGCTACTGTGCGCCTTGACACACCGGGCCCTGACATGTCTAAGCAGAGCTTGGCCACGAACATTGAGTTGGTCACTATGTTAAGATGTTCCATTGGGAACAGTCCACACGCCAATACTATGGCCGTTGCTTCTAATTGTTGCACTGAAAGCGTGCGATCGGTCATTTTAACACAGTGCCACTCTCCTTCTGATTGCCATACTGCCGCCGTGGTTGAGGTCTCTGAGGATGCATCTGTGAAGACCGTCGGTCCTTGCTCGGGCCAGTCCATGACCTTCTGTGGAAGGTCAATGTTGATAATTGCCAGCATTTGAGTCCAGGGGGGCTTTGTAGCATATTGTATTTCTCCACCAAATCCGACTAGAGCTATGGCCAGATACTCTGACATCGCCACTGACTGCATTGAGAGCTGTTTGCGGAAGGGTAAATATATCCTGGCAGGTTCAATACCTAGGTGTCTTAAAGCAAGTTTCCTGCCTTTCATAATGAGATTACCAAGGCACTCAACTCCTGGAGAAAAAGCACGCAATGATTTCCCTAGGACTATCCATTGGATCGGTAGAGCTTTTTCTGGGGAGCCTTGTGCCAATGCCCCTACCCCCGCTTTTTCGTAAAGTGTACATAGAGGTCAAGTGTTGTGTCTGGGTTCCATCTGGTAAGCGCACACGATGATATCTGCTGCTCAATAAAGTCGAGGGAGTTTATTGCTTCCGCTTTCAGAAGTTTTTGCTCCCATGGGTGTTTTCCCTTTAAAAGATCATACAGAGGGGCCATGGTTTCAGGAGGGATCAGGATGATATTGAGAAGCCATTGCAAGAATCCTACTAGTTGCTGCACATCATGGAGTGTTTTGACATTTTGGCGGATTTTTATTTGAGGTGGGGTAACGTAAGAACCTGTAATCTCCACTCCCAAAAAAGGTCACGTATGGTCCTTTTATTATTTTAGTGCTAGCAATTTCAAACCCATTTGTTTTCAGTGTTTCTGAGACTGTTGACACTAACTGGTCCACGTGACTGTCTGTTTGTGTGGCAATCAAGATATCATCCATGTACTGGATGATAGTTGTTGTTGGATTACTGCACCGAACCAGTGTCAGTGCCTGATCTACTGTTATTTGACAAATTGTAGGTGAGTTGATCATCCCTTGAGGTAACACTTTCCACTGGAAGCGCGGGTTAGGGTGTTGGCTAAAGAAAAAGCGAACCGTTCCTTATCTTCCTCATGCAAAGATATTGAGAAAAAACAGTCTTTGATATCAAGGATGGTGCAAGGTTGCCCTTTTGGTATCATAGAGTTCATAGGCAGTAGTGTTTGGACAGGACCCATTGGCTGGATCATTTTATTTACCTCGCGTAGGTCGTGGAGAAGGCGAAACCTCTCGCTGGTCTGTATGGGTATCACAAAAACTGGGTATTCCATGGGCTAGTAGAAGGTTCTATGTGACCTCGCTGTAATTCTTGGTCAATCAGCTTGAGAAGAGCATCAATTTGAGGCCTTGATAGGGGCCACTGCTCGACCCACACTGAGTCGGATGATTTCCATGTTAATTTAATTAGTGGGAGTGGGTACGCAGCAGTGGTCCTTACGGTAAATTTGTCACCCTAGCTTGTAATAGAGCTAGGGCATCCCTTCCCAACAGGGCTGGTACCCTTGTCACAACATATGGAAGGAGAGTGATAGTTTTTTCTGGGCCTTTTTTGGTATAAAGTGTAATTGCTACTAATTGGGCACTCTTCCGAGCCTGGGTCAATCCCCCAACTCCTCCCACCGTGCGGGTATTTTCCAGTTTCCAGCATGGAGGCCAACTTGATTCAGGGATAATTGAAACATCTGCCCCCGTGTCGATCAAAAAGGGAATGTTAATTGTGGTATAATTTAAAGCCTTATAAAGAGAACAAACCCTCCATACCACTGGTGGGCTATCACACTTTACTGCCAAGGTCACCCTCAGGTCTTGTCTCCAAAGGGCGAATTCTGCTGTCCCTGAGCTAAGGGCTGGTCTATCTGAACTGTTGGTTGGGCCATGAAGTCAGTCGCTTTTTGGGGTAGTGGTGGTTTCCAGTATGCCCCGCCCTGTTTGGGGCTGATGTAGGTGGGCCGCCTCATATTCCCAGTGGGAGAGGACTGTGTGCGGCCTGATTGTCCTCTCCTCTTGCCATTTCCCTGTTTCCTTAACTTGCAGTCTCTGGCAATGTGTCCATTTTTCCCACAGAGCCAACACGGCCCTTTAAATCGGTTCTGAGGCGGAGGGGGTGCTGGCTGAGGACAGTTTGCCGCAACATGGCCTGTTTGGCCGCATTGAAAGCATGCCATTACATTAGCTATTGCGGCGCAGATGGCTACCTGTATCAGGACTAAACTCTCTTCCTTTACAACATGCTTAATCATGTCCGCAATACTGGACTCTAGTGGCAGTGACCGTAAAATTTCCTTGGACGTTGAATTACACTGCTGACGTATGCATTCCTTTTCAACCGGGCCTTTTGCCTCTGAGGGCAATGAGGAAGAGTGGACTGCTGCCTGAAGCCGGTCTACAAATTGTGTGAAGTTCTCACTTTCGCTTTGTTTTATTGTGGCCCTTGATGATGGCTTGGCATTAACCCTGGAGGTTGTACGAATAACTTCCCTGGTGGCAGGAGTTGTTGCTCAAACCTTAGCTTGTGCCTGAGGGGTAATCATTGCTGGATTTCTGCCCATTAGCAGCTGCAGGCTAGAGCCATGTAGTGGGTGATCTGCCCCGGTTACTTGGGCTAGTTCTCTGTCACAATTATTCTCCCACTCTTGTTTGAAAACAGTCATCTCTGACCTGTCAAAAATTAGTCTGCAAATCCGTTTTATATCAAACAGGAGTAGGTCATCTCCCCGGAACATGCCATCTATAAGGGTGGAAACTATGGCAGAGTTAATCCCCTTATCTGCAATTGCTTTAACAATCGTTTGCACATCCTTAGGATTTATCTGTGAATAGGCTCTCTGTCCTCCTCTGTCACCTGGACCAGGAACACTAGCCACTATCACGGTGGATAGTGCCCAGTCGGTCCACTCAATTTTTACCCTCCTCCAATCTTTGAGAGGAAACTCCCCCTCTTGTGATTTATTTGTATTCCAGAAAGGGATAGTTTGGTATTTGACCCTATCTAACCCCCCTGCCTCCTCATCTGAGTCCAAGTCCAATGTGGGCCCCTCCACAGAGCAAAATCTTCTTTGGCTCCAGGGAGTCTCTCGCATCCACACACATGCATGTACACATCCACACACATGTATGTGCATATAGATTCAGACTGTGGACTATCCCCCCGAGTCCGTCGGTTTCATTCAGTCCACGATTCTCAGGCTCCTCTGGTCCCTCTGTCACAACAGTCTCTCAGGGTATGAAGAGTCATACGTGCCACTGAATCGTTGAATGCTGTATCTCGGGCACCTGAACACTGCACCTAGCATGATCCATGCTCATAGTCCGTGCGTCAGAGGTGTTTATTTCAAAAGAGAAAAGAAGTCAGAGGTGTTTATTTCAAAAGAGAAAAGAAGAAGTTCTTGGGAGGCTGGTATTTGCTCCATCATCACGGCACCGATGACCCTGGCTGTAATGTCATTAGTATAACATACAGTATCTATAACAACAATAAAACAGTAGTGAATTATTTAGCATGATATTGGCTATTCTCACCCAAAATCAGATCCCCTTGAGGTACACATCGAGTTTCTCCATCCTTCTGCATTACTCACCAAGTATAACCAGGTCCTTGAGCAAAACCAATCCCAGATATGGGTTTACCTTTTCCTGCAGCAGGGATGATCCAAACTGTCTTTCCTAAAATACTTTTCATGTGCACTACTGGGACTCTGTCTCCTTCTACAGTATGTGTGAGAATTCTGACTGAGTTGGACCAGCCCGATTGGTAGATCCCCTAGATTTAACCAACCACGTAGCTTCTGCTAAATGTGTATCCCAATGTTTAAATGTTCCACCACCCATTGCTTTCAGTGTAGTATTTAAAAGCCCATTGTAGCATTCAATTTTCCCAGAGGCGAGTGCATGATAAGGAATGTGGTACACCCACTCAATGCCATGTTCTTTGGCCCAAGTGTCTTTGAGAGTATATCGGAAATGAGTCCCATTGTCTGACTCAATTCTCTCTGGGGTGCCGTGTCGCCATAGGACTTGCCTCTCCAGGCCCAGAATTGTATTCCGGGCAGTGACATGGGGTACAGGATATGTCTCCAACCAGCCGGTGGTTGCCTCAACCATTGTAAGTACGTACCGTTTGCCATCGCGAGTCTGTGGGAGAGTGATGTAATCAACCTGCCAAGCCTCCCCATATTTATATTTCATCCACCGTCCTCTATACCAGAGGGGCTTTAACCTCTTAGCTTGCTTGATTGTGGCACATGTCTCACATTCATGGATAACTTGTGCTATAGCATCCATGGTTAAGTCCACCCCTCGATCCCGAGCCCATCTATATGTTGCATTTCGTCCTTGATGACCTGATGTATCATGAGCCCATTGAGCTAGGAATAACTCACCGTTATGTTGCCAGTCCAAATCTACCTGGGCCACTTCAATCTTAGCAGCCTTATCTGCCTGCTGGTTGTTCTCATGTTCCTCCATGGCCCGACTCCTAGGTACATGGACGTTCACATGACGTACCTTCACAGTAAGCTTCTCTAATCGGGTAGCAATATCTTGCCATAAGTCAGCAGCCCATATGGGTTTGCCTCTACACTGCCAGTTGTTCTTTTTCCACTGCTGCAACCACCCCCATAGGGCATTAGCTACCATCCATGAGTCAGTATAAAGATATAGCATAGGCCACTCCTCTCTCTCAGCAATGTCCAGGGCTAATTGGATAGCCTTGACCTCAGCAAATTGGCTTGATTCACCTTTTCCTTCAGTGGCTTCTGCTACTTGCCTCATGGGACTCCACACAGCAGCTTTCCATTTCCGATGCTTACCCACAATGCGACAAGATCCATCAGTGAACAGGGCATATCACTTTCATTTTCTGGCAGTTGGTTATATGGTGGAACTTCTCCCGGGCATGTTACCTCCGCATCCTCTGGTGATATCCCAAAGTCTTTGCCTTCTGGCCAGTCTGTAATCACCTCCACAATTCCTGGGCAATTGGGGTTTCCTATTTGTGCTCGTTGTGTAATTAGTGCAATCCACTTGCTCCATGTAGCATCAGTGGCATGGTGTGTGGAAGGGACTTTCCCTTTAAACTTCCAACCCAGCACCGGCAGTTGGGGTGCAAGAAAAAGCTGAGCTTCAGTTCCAATTACCTCTGAAGCAGCTCAAACGCCTTCATAAGCAGCCATATGGGGACATAGATGCAATTTTATTAATAACGTCCATTGGGATATGGCGACGCCCATCCTGCCATCTTATTCCTAAAAACTGGATTTCTCGCTTAGGCACCTTGACTTTACTTTGTTTTATAGCAAAACCAGCTTCTAGCAGGATTTGAAATATCCTTTCTCCTATTTCAAAAACTTCTTTTGCTGTGTCGCCCCATACAATGATGTCATCAATATACTGCAAGTGCTCTGGGGCTCCACCCTTTTCTAATGTACTCTGGATTAGTCCATGACAGATGGTGGGACTGTGTTTCCACCCCTGGGGCAGACGATTCCATGTGTATTGGACACCTCTCCAAGTGAAAGCAAACTGTGGTCTGCACTCTGGTGCTAGTGGGATCAAGAAGAAAGCATTTGCAATGTCAGTTGTGGCATACCACCTGGCTGCCTTTGATTCCAGTTCATACTGGAGCTCTAGCATGTCCGGCACAGCGGCACTCATATTTGGAGTGACTTCATTTCGGCCATGATAATCTACTGTTAGCCTCCACTTTCCATCGGACTTCCGCACTGGCCATATGGGACTGTTAAATAGTGAGTGGTTTCGGCTGATCACTCCCTGACTCTCCAGTTGATGAATCTATTTATGGATGGGGATCAAAGAATCTCGGTTTGTACAATATTGCCACCTATGCACTGTTGTCTTAACGATTGGCACTCGCTGTTCTTCAACCTTCAACAACCCCACAACAGCTGTATCTTCTGAAAGTCCAGGCAAGGCACACAATTGTTCATTTTCTTCAGTCTCCATGGCAGCTATTCCAAAAGCCCACCGGTATGGTTTTGGGTCTTTAAAATACCCCCTAAGGAGATAGTCCATACCTAAAATGCACGGAGCTTCTGGGCCAGTCACAATGGGGTGTTTCTCCCAGTCCTTTCCAGTTAGGCTCACCTCAGCCTCTAGCACAGTCAACTGTTGGGAGCCCCCTGTGACTCCAGAAATGTAAACAGGTTCTGTCCCTTCATAACTTGATGGCATTAGAGTACACTGGGCACCAGTATCCACTAGAGCCTCATACTCTTTTGGGTCTGATGTTCCAGGCCATCGGATCCACACAGTCCAATAAGTCCGATTATCCCTCTCCTCCACCTGGCTGGAGGCAGGGCTCCTCTATTGCTCCTGGATAGAAACTGGTGCAACATTCCTCCTGGCAGAACCTCGTGCACTTACTCTACCTTGCAACTCATTTACTCGTGTTTGAAGGGCTGAAGTGGGCTTCTTATCCCACTTTCTCATGTCCTCTCCATGATCACGCAGGTAAAACCACAGTGCGGCTCGTGGTGTGGCTCGTGGTGTGTTCTCTCTCTTGGGACGATGAGTGACTTTTCCGGGTAGCTGCAACATTGCTTCATACAGGTCAGGAGTCGACCATGTGGTCGTCAAGTTTAAGTTTAACCAGTTGCTCTACTGCTGCAATGACAGAGCGTGCAACGTTGTTTTGATAAATCCGGAGTCAGCGGATCACTTCATGTACGGTTGGTGGAAAGATCTGATCGTATTCCATTGCTGCCAGTGAATTCGTGTGCCCTGATGGTGCACTTCGTATGACCTTACGCCACATGTCTGGGGTGCATCAGACATCATCAGGATCATCAGGGAGCCTCGTATTTTCCGGATCATAATAAATCAACTCTCGTACAGCTAATTCTCTCAGGTACTGGATAACTGTCTCTATATTGTCACTCTTGGGTCTCTGACAGGTAATATATTCCTTTATGGGATATCTTTCCTGCACACTTGACAGCAATCGCCTCCAAAGGCTGAGGACTTCTGGCTCCTCTCCAAGTGCCTTATCAATACCTCCTTCTCTAGCCAGGGATCCCAACTGCCTGGTCTCCCTGCTGTCCAATTCCAGACTATTGGCTCCGCTATCCCAGCATCTGAGCAACCAAGTGATAATGTGCTCACCTGGGCGGCGGCCAAAATCTTTTCGCACCTCACGCAGTTCACTCAGGGTCAGGGATCAGGTAACAATCTCTGGTTCTACTACACCCTGATTTGCTCGAGATGGCTTTGCCCCATTCTTACTTTTCTGAGATGGCCTTGCCCCATTCTGACCTTTCCAGGATAGCCCTGGTTTTTCATCATCATCCTCATCCTGACATTCCTGAGATGACCCCAGTTGTTCACCATCATCCTCATCCTGACATTCTTGAGATGGCCCCGGTTGTTCACCATCATCCTGACATTCTTGGGATGGCCCCGGTTGTTCACCATCATCATCTGGTACTACGCAGACTGACTTCTTGGTGTGTTTCCTCCTTTGAATGGGAGCCACAGACTTTGGTGTGGGTTGGCCAAGGTCTACTGTAGAGGTTGCAGTATCTGCAGTATGTACTAGTCTATTTCCTTTTTGTCCCTGACAGTGCTGACAGTACTGGAGGTGCTGACACCTCTCTTGAATGGGAGCGACAGGCTTTGGTGTGGGTTGCTTCTCTGAATTATGAGCAAGGTCTATTGTAGAGGTCGCAGCATCTGCAGTATTCACCAATCCATTTCCTCTTTCCCCCTGACAGTGCTGACAGTTTGGATTATGGGCAATGTCTACTGTAGGGGTTGCAGTAGCTGAAGTATTTGCCAATCAATTTCCTTGTTCCCCTTGACAGTGCTGACAGTACTGACAGTGCTGCTTGCCATCCAGCAATGTTTGGTAGATGGTGGCCAAGCCCCAGCACAGTGCAGTAGGGCGTATTTCACTGGGGAACCAACTACAGTTCTTTTTCAGATATGCAGTCACCTTATTAGGATCCTGTAGCTGTTCAGGAGTGAAGTTCCAAACCACTGGGGGTAAGAAAGTGCCTAGGTACCTGCTTATATTTCGCCATTTGACCTGCCACTCAAGCTTATCCAGCCTCAGGGAAAACTCTTGGGTGGTATTCATAAACCTGTGCCTAATATATATATATATATATATATATATATAATATATATCGAAAGCAGAACCATTTGCACCAAAACCAACAGTGGAAAATGCTAGTTTGAATATCCCAGGGATATTGGAAATTTTTTAAGACTCTTACAAGACCTGTTTTATCCCTCTTTGTACTGAACAGCAAAAATTGATACAAGTACTCTCTTAAGTTCACGAACATCAACATTATCCAATCAAAGACTGTTACCACAACATACATTAAATGGACGTGCAGGATCAAATCTGAGAGCAGCGTCCCTACGATGGCAGAGAATTTTGGCATAATTACATGCAGCATGCCACGAGTTGGCAACCATGGCAACATCCTTATGAGTAAATTCCACAACATTGTACATAGAAATTACTTAAATAACCGTACTTATCACAACTCTATCTTAACTGCAATTGGGTTAAGGTCAAATCTATCATTACCCCAAGCTTTTTGCCCCCCTTTTGGACCCTCCTTTGACCCACATTTGAAGACAAAAGTTGTTGTGGTTTAAACCTCAGCTGAAAAGCTGGGTCCCACAAAAGTTAGAAAAAGTCCCCTCTCTTTAAGAGGTGGGAGATGGGCGAACGGAGGGAGCCAAGGAGCCACAAGGAAGGAAAAAAAAACCAAAGCCCTGCGGGTTGGGATAAGGATAGTTTACTAAACAACAGGAAAAGATATGAAAAACAACTAACTACAGTGCTATTATATACAGTGCAAACCTCTCACCCCACTATGTAATTTGAGCCGTGCCTGAATCACTGCCGACTCGGAGCCCCAAACGCAGCACTAATGACCGGAGGTCCCAAACTCCCCCTCACCACCACCTGCAACGCTGATCCAAAAGAGAGAGAGAAAGAACCCAGAACTGGCACTGCACCTGCCCAGACCGGAACCTCCCGTGCCCGGGTCCGGAGTTGCCCCTGCAGGGGGGGTGGGGGGGCCAGACCACCTGATCATGACACAATTGTCATGGAATACTCTCAGGGCTAACATAGCCTGTTGCTGGGCTGAACCCAGGACAGAAATAATTCTGTTTTCTGAAGAACATGTTTCATTATATATTTCACTTAAAGAGGATGGAACAAAAACTATAGCAGTGGCATTAAATGCAGAAGTCATAGAAGTCAACTCTTTCTATAGTCAAAAATAGTATTTTTACAGTGTTGTCTTGGGGAAAAAAAGGAATTTGAAGCAATTAGATGTTCACAAATAATAAATTTACTTACATATGACAGATTATTCTTATAATGCCTGAATATTCTTATAAATGTCTTATAATGTATAGGTATGTCTTAGAGTAACCCAAGGCTTCTTTGCATGACTGTCTTAAGAATATAATTCACATTTTTAACATCAATTTGACATTCAGAAACATTCACTGATTCTTCCATACACATATTTGGGAAGGATTACAATGGTCATTGTGGTGGTTTCACTGTGTCTGGAGGCCAGATGTCCACCAAAATTGCTCTATCACTCCCCTTTTCAGCTGGACAGGGGAGAAAATAAATATCAGGAAGCTCAGGAGTCAAGATAAGGACAGGGGAAGATCATTCTGCAATCCACGTCATGGGCAAAACAGACTCATCATGGAATGAAAAGAAAAAGCCTAATTTATTACACAGACTCACGCACACTAAAACCAGAGTCAGATAATGAGAAGTACAATCAGATCTTAAAATATTTCCCTCTACCCATCTCTTCTTCATGGATTCAACTTTATTTATGATTTCCTTCCCTGCCTCCTCCCATTGTGTCACAGGGGGAATGAGGGATGAGGATTTTGATGAGCTCCACATGAGTTGTTTTTCTTCTTAGGCAGGGGTTGGGGGGAGGAAGGGGGCATTCCTTACACTCTTTCTCTGATCCAGCATGGGGTCCTACATGCAGGAAACAGTCCTCCACGAACATCTCCAACATGAATCCATTCCCACGGAGCTTAATTTCTTCACCAACTGCCCCAGCGTGGGTCACTTCGATGGCTTGCAGTCACAGAATGTCTCTCAGGTCCAGACCGCTATAGCCTGGTCCCCCACAGAGTCACAATTCTCCCCACAGCAAACCTGGTCTGGCATGGGCCTTTCTGTCCACAGGCTGCAGGTCCTGCCAGGAGCTTGCTCCAATGTGAGTCACTGCATCTTCCATGTCTCTACCCACTCCAGTATCAGGTGTCTCCGCGGGCTGCACGTGGGGTCTTTGCTCCCCACCATCTTCCATGGCTGCACTTGGACAACCTACTCCTTCATGGTCTTCTTTGTGGGCTTCCGGGGAAACTCTCTCTCCATCACCCACAGTACCTCCCCCTTCTCACCTTCTTTACTGACCTTGGTGTCTACAGAGTTACTTACATCTTCTCACTTCCTCCTCTGGTGGAAAAAAGCAGCTGCTTGTGGGGGGTTTTTTGCTGTGTATGCCTGAAATTCACAGGGATTCTGTCAGAGTGATTCCAAAGAATGTTTATCAATACAGTGAGAGGCACTTTATATATATAAATATATATATAAGCTATCTCAGACTCTTTCACACAAGTACAGAAGAAGTTACAATTAAGGACAGGAAGGATCAAAATGAAGAAATTTACATAAAATGCCTGACCTGGAACTCATTGTTTAAATTTAAGATATCAGCTGAAACTCTTTTGTTGCTGGTGTACTGCTGCAGTATTATCACATATGGTAGTCTCTTGTAGCCAGACTAACCCACAGAGAATTGTGGAGCTCAAGAGCTTAATGCCCTGTGGCCTTCACAGAGAAAACATCCAGGATGTGTAGTCCTTTGTAATACCTTGATGTCAGAAACAGGTAGCATTAAGTGCTTGTTTCAACTCTTAGGGCTTCAGTGCTTCATATCTTCTTTCTCAATAACACTTGCATGAGAACTCTGCTGCAACAAGGTCAGCATTTTCAAAGGTGACAATGACTTTCTATCCAGAGTTGCAATCATAATGTCTAACTGTTGCTTTGGTTGTTGGTAACTCATATAAATATATGATAGGCACTTCAATGATTTGGCAGATGAAAATCCTAGATGATACTGGACACTTTATCCAAATGCCACCAACAGTCCTACCTCTATTTTTTTTTTTACATTTTAATTGGGTGATTATAAGCAGGAGGCTGACACTGAACAAAAATCTTCTTTATTCTAACCAGTCTAAGATAAAATGAAACGTGAGGAGGGAGCAAAGTACAACATTAAATAAAAGAAGAAAGAAACAATATTATTTAGTGAAAGATCATTTGACAATATGAACAGAAAAGACCAAATTGACTGAAATCAAGATTTGGCAAGCCAGCTGCTAGAAACAATTTATCAAACAGGGAGCAGAAAAATTAGCCTCTACCCCACCCATTACTACTGACTCACATATTTAGGGTGGCCTTTTTGGTTAATACATCACAATTTCTTCTAAAATCCTTTTTACCAGGTAGTGCAGTATCACTGGTTATGAATGATTAAATTGAACTTTCTGAGGACAAAGAATTTAAGACGACAATTTTGTCACAAATAGTCCAGAAATAATCTGTCATCTTAGTTTCCTTTATTAGAAAAGTTATACATGAACATTCTGTAACTCTAATGTGCCAAGTCTCCAAAAGACCTTGTTAGGACTGTATTACATAGATGAGTTGCCCTGGATGAGACAAAATGGAATTCAAAACAAGGATCCATTAAGTTCCCAAATGTTGTTTCCATTTTGTTCATTGGTACGTTGGATTGCAACATTAAAATGTTCTTTGATATCTGAAAATTAATGAAATGATATGACACTGAAATCAAGGTGAAGTAAACCTATGGGCAATCTGAAGAAGCATTTCATCAGCCATGTGCATAGTCTTTCATTGTATGGAAAGAAAATTTACAGGCATTATTGCTCATTGCTGTGGTATCTGCCTGGATAAAAGAGATACATTTTTGAAAAACAAAGGGATACAAGAAAGTATCCTTTTATTAATGTTGTAGATGTTCAGCATTGACATGATTATATGTAGAGATGGTACATACATGTGATAAGGATGAAAGATTGTAAACACTCTGAGTAAAGAAATTAGAACATCTCTGAAACTGTCTATCATATGTTTTACTGGAAGATGAGAATTACTGTAGAAAATAATATGCTATGATATAAGGCTTTTCCATTTTCTTTCCTTACTACATTAAGAACTTAAAAAAACCTCTTTTTGTTACAAGTTGGATTGTAACACTAAGGAAAAGATAGAAAATCAATGAAACATAGTGAGATGATCCCCTATAAAAAGGTAGCTTTAAGTAAGACCAGGATTCTAACCATAGTATTTGTTTGTTAACAAGAACCTGCAAGTAAGCCTGAAAGGAACTCTTCTTTCTGTTAAGTAATCTGATTTAGCAAGAGATCAGTGACTGGATTATTTAAAAAAAAAAATAATCACAGTCTGCTACTGTATCTCAAAGAATTTTATTTCTTTTTCATTTAAATATCAGCATGTATATTTTTTTCTTAGAGATGTTCTGTTCCATGTTTGAGAGAGAATAAACTAAATATGATGGGTAAAAGTGGGTAAAATCAAAAATCTTAAAACTTGCTTATTAATTTGCTCATTTAGTGGCAGTACATACTTTTTGTGTTGTGCACTAGAATGTGAATTGTGATGTTCTTATTTAAGGCAGGAATTATGCAAAATGCAAGCATGTTATATAGTCTACAATTACCTGTTAATTCCTCCTGGATGTTGAAATGTGTGTATGCAATAGTTTATTGCTGCCCTAAGCACCATGCGCGGTTTGTTCATACACATATCCACATCCCCCCTCCATACAGGCCCTGGTAGAATGTCTCAGTCTTTATTGTGAGTGTCCTTTATACATTGAGAGGGTGCAGCAAGGTCACTCTGGAGCTTTCTCTTCTCCAGGCTGAACAACCACACCTCCCTCAGTTTGTCCTCATAGGAGAGTTGTTCCATCCATCTGATCATTTTTGTGGCCTTCTCTGGCTCCACTTGAGTAAATTCATGTTCTACTTATGCTGGGAAACTAGAACTGAATGCAGAACTCAAGATGAAGTTTCACAAGATCAGATTGGAGAGGGAATATCACCTCCCAGGATTAAGCACTTTTAAGTTTTTAACCAGGTAAAAATTACTAGCTGTGTGTTGAACTTCATTTGCAGATAGATATTTATTTTTAGTATCTTTTTCATCCATAGTTCTTGTGAATATCGTCTGTAACACAGGCTTCAAATTCATTGAAATGTACCACTCACAGAGGTGGACAAAATTAGGATTTGAAATGCAATGTTATATTTTTTTGTGTCTATACTATGATTTCAAAATATGTAGGATCTTTTCTGTTTTCATTTTAGTCAATCCTTAATGGAAAAAAAATGTACAGGCTTCGCTTCATTCCTCTTTGGTATAAGACAAGCAAAATCACTGGGGTTACCCCAGGGACTAATTTGCCTCCCCTCATGCCTTCAAATCCTATAAACTGGTGAAAGAGAACTGCATTTTGGTGAACTAACAGCTCATGATAACTGAATAAAAACATGTAATGAAGTCAGCGCTTCACTGAGAAGTCTCTCAAGACAAGATAGCCTTGAGGGTGATGTCAGTCACTCTTCAGAGCTACCGATATCAATCACTTTTACAATTTAGACCTCTTTTCTTTATCTTACTTCAACCTCATCTTAGAATGAATATAACCAGGCGTTATTACAATGTGACATGTTGGAAAGGCATATTGAAAATATTAACATTTCATGTGATAGTCTTTGTATTTTTCTATTTTGTTTAGAAAATTTAAAAAAAAAAATAAATCCACAAATAGTCTGACCAAATGTAACCTGAACAGAACAATCTAAAAGAGGAGAAGCAGCCCCTGCCAGAAGACTTAAAATGCAGTGAAGAAATATCTGTATATGCTAAGCTGTCAGGAGGTGACAGGAGTGGTCCTGATTGAGACTCTGGTTGATACGTATTACTTAACCTGATTACTGACAGCACTCCATTCTCAGGAAGCACATAGCAATTTTGTTGGTCCCTTATTACAAATATGGACTGCTGTGTAAACTCACAGTGCATGTTCCCAGACAGCTCTTCACTTTGAGTAAACAGAGATATAAAAACCATGTGAGAATTGAACACAAGAACATTAAAATGATTCTGCCTAAGTTTATACTGCAACCAGTGCCCAACCTAATCTACCACACTCTATTTATATAACCGGAAAGGGGAGTAACAGATTTTTGAAAGACAACATATCATTGTGGTAATGAGTTTAGCAGCAGAAACTTTTCTTTATGCTTGTGTTATTTTGGTATTTCTGTTCAACTCTTCTACTGCAAGACAGGGGTTACAGTAATTCAGCATTAACAGAGAAATGCAAAAACATTTAAGACCAAGGACAAAGGTAGTACAAGGACATACAAGAGTAGACTAGCCCCAGATCACAAGGGATGAGAAACAGGAATAAAACTTTGAACTCTGTGCAGTACTGTTCTGAACTTTCTTCTAGTGTATTAGAAGTATTAGAAGCAAAACAACACAACTAGTCTCAAAGAGAGATTGAGCACTTAATAAAAGAAGCTTTAATGGCATGTGCATAATCTCAGGATCTTGCTGTTACCACACTGCAGATTCTAAGTACCTTAGCAGTGACCCAGTTGTGTTCACACTATACCACAAAGGGTGCCGCATAAACCACAAGCATGCTGCACACAATCAGCTAATTCTATCACTCATCCCATGCTGATTTTTTTTCTTTTTTATGTGATGGAGTCTGATTCATCTGTAATCATATCCAGTGGTCTTACATTCTTTTGTCGGCTTTCACAGACTTTCCTTGGTATAGGTTACTCCTTGTAACTGCTACAAGCTGGAGAAAACAAGAACGTGAGGTAGTTTTGTTTTGAAAGCATTATACATGAGAGGGTCAGGGTGAGCTCATTTGAACTTTGAAATAATGAATGAAGGAACTTCTGTGACATGTATTCACTGGGGCTTTGTGCAAGAAAACGGTCCTGTCAGTAGAAAAGCAGCCTGCCCTTTGCTATACTGTGTTGGCAGAAAAGCTAGGCAGATCACATTGATGTAACATGCCAGGTGAGACCTCCTCCTCTCTTACTATCTGAGATCTTGAATGATTTTGCCTCTCTTTCTTTTCCTTCTATTACTTCAGACTTGTCTCTTTTGTGCCAGCAGAAAACTTGTACCTTTGTCACTACAATGACGTGGCTATTTGAAAAACATGAAAAATACAGACTATCTATCACTGTCTTTCCAACAGGTTTCAACAAGATGAGGAGTCCTGCTGCCACACAGAAAACTCTTCACCAGTGTTGTGGTTTAACCCCAGCCATCAACTAAGCCCCATGCAGCTACTTGCCTCCTTTCCCCAAATGGATGGGGAAGAGAAATGGAAGAGTGAAATTGAGAAACCTCATGGGCTGAAATAAAAGCATTTTAATAGGACACATACAAAAAAAAGGAAGATAATGGTAATAACCATCATCATCATTATTATTAAAAATACACAAAACAAGTGATGAACAGCACAGTCTCTTAGCACTTGAAGTCTATGCCATATAAGAACGTAGCTGCTGCACAAGACTGCCCAGCTACTGGACAAGTCCCCTCCCTCCAGTCTCTCAGACCACATGCACAAGTAAAGCAAGATGAGGAATTCATTCAGCACTATTCAGTCAGCAGGTAGGGGTTCAGCTGTCTCCAGGAAAACAGGGTACACCACAAGTAATAGTTACTTGGGAAGAGAATTGCCATCACTTCAAAATCAATGCTGCACAACACACCCAGCTGCTGTACCAGATCCCCATATGTCTCAGCCCATGCCAGTTATAAACAGGACATGATGTTACATGATACGCAGTATCTCTTTGGCCAGTATGGGTGTGACAGTATGCTTCCCCCGTTGCCCCCATGTTTTACTTACTTTTTCCTATAAATATGGATTGATTGATAACCATTGGTATTGATTGTGATTTCTGCATCCGTCTCACAGTGAGTGCAGGAAGACAGATAACGACACAATATCCAAGGGTTATCTATGCTAATGTGCCCACCCGGACAATGGTCAGTGTCCACTGGCATATACAGGTGATATGTAAATATGACTATGAGCCAACCATCTTACTCCATATATAGTGAGCAGTCCAAGAGCCCTTTGAGCTCTCCTGAGATGACAGCAGGCTTCATGTCAGGATCTCCTCTTGAAAGGGATGCCTTTCAAAGTTACTCCTCGAGGTTGAGAGAATCCTTGCCGCAACAGATCTGCAACAGATCCTCAGTAAGTGAGTTGGGAATAAGTGCACTAACATTTGTGATTTTAGCTAAGAAATACAAATGATTGATTGTATATATAATCCTTTAGACATAAACCGTTGACCAAGTCTAGGACTAAGACTGAATCCAGCTGCACCTAGGCTCCTCTCTGACAAGGAGTCTAGAAAGCAAGGGGATTCTTTCTGAACCTCGTGACTCAACGGGAGGGTCTCCCTGATAGATTCATCTGACCCTGTTCTCTATGCACTAACTAATCAAGATTACCTTACCATCGAATCTAAATCACTGTCGCGTTTATTACCAAACATGGTTACAACCTTTTCTTTTATATCAACAAATATATTATTGCCTCTCTCTTAAGAGTGAAGTGCATCCCTCTTATCTATCCCATCTGCAACAATAGGTCACCTGTCCTGGTTGTGTTGCCTCCAAGTTTCTTGGCAGCTCCCTACCTTCTCTTTAGCAGACAGGATGAGTCTTTGACTACTTAGCAACATATGGAAATTTCAGTGTGTTATCAACTTTATTTTCATCCTAAACACAAAACACAACACTATACCTGTTACTAGAAAGAAAATCCCTGACAAATCCAGCAAAACCAAAAAAAAAATTGGCTACTTTTGGATTCAACCTGAGAAGCCAAGGACTTCTATCAACAGGTACTTGTTGATAAAACAACCAGCTTTTCATGGGAGGAAGTGCAAAGATCTAGCTAGTCAAATATAATCATAGAGAGAACTGATAAGCAGTTTACCCTAGTTCTTATCACCAGTCATAATACTTGAAACCAATCTTATTTAATTATTTTTAAAAGTTAATGTTCTGTGAGCAGAGGTTCATTCTGAAAACCAGAACTGTGTTATAACAGACTCTGCAGTTCCATCATGTAAGGTTCAGTGTAAGGTCTGTCATTGCTGATTAGTGTGATATGTGCCTAAAAAAATTGCACAAAGAAGCTTTTCATAATTAAGATTGCCCAATCTAAATATTCTTGAATGTTGATGGAATTTAAAAATTGTTGTAGATGTTTCTAGAAAGTTCATTGTCTACTTCTTGAACGCCTAACAAGGCTTTTTAGTCTTGTTCTAAAATGTGTTTATAACAAGTCTTAAGGAAAACATCCTAAAATGCTCCAAATAGATTTTATGCTGTGAACAAAATATCCACTGGTGATTCAATTGGGACCATTAAATTAGTGTTAATTGATTCAACTTTGAATTTAGAATTGAACATAAAGAGCTAAGATATTAAAGTCTTGTGCCGTCAGATTGCATAAGCCTGGGTGTTTATTGTTGTTGTGCTCTCTGTTACATTTTTACGCATTTGGCCTCCTTTCAAATGTGACAAGGTATGATCACTCTAAGAGAGATGTATATCATCATTTTTATTTTCCCTAAAGCCTCCTTTGGGAAAAGAATTCAGCTTTATTCATCCTGAACTACTTCATGCTCTGAGTGCCCTATCGCATGGAAGAATGGTGAATAATCCACCAAAAATTAGTCATGTTTTGATATCCTAATACACTTTTCTTTAGAGCCTTTAGAAAATTGCTCTTTCTGTCTTCATAGACAATATATAGCTTTGTTCAAAAGCAGAGAGATTATTTTTCTAATCTTTCCCCACTGCTTCTACTGGAGGCTAGTGTATTCTGTAACAAAATGCTTGTGGCTCTGGGATGGATGAATTTGCAACTATAATACATGTTACACTTGAGTAAAAAGGAAGCCATTCAAAAAGGCTACCAAAAGAATTGTAAAGTTCTGTTGTCACTAACTTAAAGTACAGCATCCTTTTTAAAAAAAATAAAGGTGTGGGTATAGATGCAAAGATCAGTATATGTTTATGTATTGTATACAGAGAGAAAAAGACAGAGACATCACAGAAGTATGAATCTGTTGAAATCAAATCTAGTTTCAAAGGTTACACCAGCTATCAATTCAGACCAATATGAGCTATTTAGAGAGCTAGTATGGGAAAGGTCTAAGCGATGAAATGGGATACAGCATAGGAGTTATAATGGGAACATTCCCCATAATAGTAGCAGGATAATAGTTCACAAAATAATTTTCTTCATTCTCTTTCCGGACATGTATTTGACATTACAGAACCAATTAATGGGGCTAATGTGTGACAGGTGCAATGAAGGACTCTGCCTGAGAAACACAGGGGTGCTCAAATAATTATGTAAAGTCTTTAAAAAAAAAATTGAAAGGAAAACATTGATGCAAGACGCAGGATACTTTACTGAATTTCTGAACTAGAAGATATATGGATCACACAGTATCTCACAAGTAAAAGTTAATTTTCTGATAAGGGAACAGCACAGCCTACTTCTGAAATATGTATGTGCTGTGCTGTTGGGTTTTTTTTAAACCTTCAGCTACAGCTATTTGGATATGATAGTCCTATGAAAAAGAGTGAAACTAAACCTGTTAAAATACCATCTCATTTTCCACATATACAAACAAGAAGTCATTTCAGACAGAACTGGTATTGATGTCTATCATTCCAATTACAAAACACTTTATATTACAGAATGCTGTTCAGCATGGCTGTTGTGGTTTAAAACTCAGCTGAAAAGCTGGGTCCCACAAAAGTTAGAAAAAGTCACCTCTCTCTTTAAGAGGTGGGATATGGGCGAACGGAGGGAGCCGAGGAGCCACGAGGAAGGAAAAAAAAACCAAAGTCCCGTGGGTTCGGATAAGGATAGTTTACTAAACAACAGGAAAAGATATGAAAACAACTTAACTACAGTGCTATTATATACAATGCAAACCTCTCACCCCACTATGTAATTTGAGCCGTGCCTGAACCGCCGCCGACTCGGAACCCTGAACATGGCGCTCCTGACCAGCGGTCCCAAACTCCCCCTCACCACCGCCTGCTGCGCAGATCCAAAAGAGAGAGAGAAAGAACCCGGAACTGGCACTGCGCCTGCCCAGACGGGAACTTCCCGTGCCCGGGTCCGGAGTCACCCCTGCAGGGGCGGGGGGGCGTCCGGTCCACCTGATCATGACGCAATTGGCATGGAATACTCTCAGGGCTAACATAGCCTGTTGCTGGGCTGAACCCAGGACAATGGCATATATAATTTTCAATTTTTATATTTGTCCTGAAAGCTTATTTTCTACATATACATCTGCAAATGTTAGGTTACAAGCGTTTCAATCTCTCCTTAACAGTGTACTACCTACTTTGGAATATTCTGCTATATAAAATTGTTAATGCATCAGAATTTTATTAGATGGTCAAATTTTATTCATTTACCAGTGTTTTAATACTGATAGCCCCTTTTTAGTACAGTTTCTATTAACCATTTTGCAAGTAGACAATGAGATTGATTTTCATTTTCTTGAACTCAACAGTGAGATATAAGAGAGACACTGAATCATGCTGGCTCCCTGACAATGATGTCCTTTACAACTTATGTAAATTTCATCTTCTGAGCTTCCTCATTTGGTTTTTAATTTGACTCAGTGTTTGTGGATAAATTTTGGAATAATGGAAAAAATATAGTTTATTTGGACCGAGAAATTTAGAAGGGTTTAAGATTCTTAATAGATATCTGAATAGGAGTGTGGAATCCAAATGCAAATCTTCAAAATGCTTGATAAGTATATGAAAATTATAAACAAATTAGCAAATTTTGGAGAAAAATGTTCTCTCAGATAAGCTCTCTTTCTTTTGTGGAAATAAAAAAATGTAAGAGTACAATTTCTTCCATTTTCACACCATTCCCATCCTAAGAAAATTTAACATGAAGAGTACTGGTATTTTCACAGAATCACAGATTCACAGAATGTTAGGAGCTGGAAGGGACCACAAAAGATCATCTAGTCCAACTCCCCTGCCAGAGCAGGATCACCCAGACTAAATCACACAGGATGAGGTCCAGTCAGGGTTTGAATGTCTCCAGAGAAGAAGACTCCACAACATGTCTGGGCAGTCTGTCTCAGTGCTCTGCCACCCCCACAGTGAAAAGGTTTCTCCTTATATTTGCATGGAACTTCGTATGCTCCAGCTTGCACCCATTGCCCTTTGTCCTTTCACTGGTCATCACTGAGAAGAGCCTGGCTTCATCCTCCTGACTCTCACCTTTTATAAACATTAATAAAGTCACTCCTAAGTTTCCTTTTCTCAAATCTGAAAGAGCACAACTCCCTCAGCCTTTCCTCATAAGGAAGGTGTCTCACTCTAATCACCTTGGTGGCCCTGCGCTGGACTCTTTCAAGTAGTTCTATGTCCTTCTTGAACTGAAGGGCCCAGAACCGGACCAGATATTCCAGGTGCAGTCTCACCAGGGGACAGTAGAGGGAAAGAAGGACCTCTCTCAATCTATTGACCACACGCCTTCTAATACACTCCAGGATGCCTTTTGCCTTCTTAGCCAGAAGGGCACATTGCTGGCTCATGGTCATCTTGCTGTCCACCAAGACTCCAGGTCCTTCTCACCTAGGCTGCTCTCCAACAGGCCAGTCCCCAACTTATACTGGTACCTGGGATTGTTCTTCCCTAAATGCAAGACCCTACACTTCCTCTGATTAAATCTCATTAAACTTCTCCCTGCCCAACTCTCCAGTCTGTCTAAGTCTTGCTGAATGGCAGCACAGCCCTCCTGTGTGGCAGCTACCCCCCCACCCCCCAAATTTTGTGTCATGAGCAAACTTGCTGTCTGTACAGTCTATTTCCTCATCCAGGTCATCAATGAATATATTGAATAGTACACATCCCAGCACCAACCCCTGAGGGACTACACTAGATAGAGGCCTCCTGCTAGACTCTGTCCCATTGATCAAAACTCACTGGCTTCTTCCCTTCGACCAGTTCTCAATCCACCTCACTACTCGATCTTCCAGACCACATTTTCTCAGTTTAGCCATGAGGATGCTGTGGAAGATGGTATCAAATGATTTACTGAGGTCAAGGTAGGCCACATCTACTACCCTGCCATCATCTGTCCACATTGTTATATCTTCATAAAACATTATTAGTCAAACATGGCTTCCACTTGGTAAAAACATGTTGACTACTCCGAACAAACTACTCTTAACCTCAGTGTAGCTAGAGACAGTACCGTGGATAAATCTTTCCATCACCTTCCCAGGGATGGAAGTGAGGCTGACCAGTCTGTAGCAATCCTTCAAAAGTCCTTCAAAAACTTCTCCAATGTGAGTCCTTTCCCACAGGGCTTCAGCTCTCCACCAGCTGCCCCAGCTTGGGTCACTGCTGTGGGGTGCAGACATAAAATCATAAAATGTTTCTCAGTCTCACAGGCCCTGACTGCTCTAGTCTGGTCTTCAATGGAATCACAAGCCCTCCCAGCAAACCTGCTCCAGCATGGATCTCTCTCTCTCTCTCTCATATCTCTGTCTCTGTCTCCATGGGCTGCAAATGCAGGCAGAGGCTTGCTTCAGTGCAGGTCACGGCATCTTCTGTATGTCTCCACCTGCTCCAGTGTGGGACCTCTCCACAGGCTGCAGGTAAGGTCTCGTTCTTTTCCATGGACTGTGGGGGGACACTCACTCCACCAAGGTTTTCTCTACAGACTTCAGGGGCATTTTTCTCTCCAACACCTGGGGCACCTCTTCCCCCTTCATTGACCTTGGTATGTGCACAGTTTTCTTCTCACTCCATTCTCTGGTGGCAAAATGCAGCTGCTTGTGCAGGTATTTTTCTCCTATATGTGATTCCCAGAGATGCTGGGACCATCACTGACGGGCTCGGCCTCAGTCAACAATGACTCTGGCCTTGAGCCAGATGGTGTATACTCTCTGGGACTTGCAGAGAACTTCAGGCTGCTTCTTGCAGAAGTCACCATTGCAGCCCTCCTGCCACGTCTCCACCAGAACTCAGTCACTCAAAACTACAACACTACTACATAGTTTACACTGCTGATATATTGTAAATCAACCAACTTTGTATGTTGATTTACAATACTTTAATCAAGTAGATTAAAGAACTTCTGCACATCTGAAAGTCAGGCACAAATTTATATTTCTTGGAATCCGAAATCATTTATGTGTCACTGTTCCCCTTGTTCCTAAAATCTTGAATATGATGCATGTGCCTTTAAAAATATTTTCACCACTGTGCTGGTGCTCATAATGAGGATACAGGAAATCTGGTCAGGGTTTTTCAAGTAGTCCTGATAGTTTTTGAAAATGCCAATTCAAAGTAGACAGAGCAGGAAAAAAAACCCTGTCTTCAGAAATTAGACAGCTACTAGAGGAATGAGAAACAAGAAGCAGTACAATGGCTTGTATATTAAATTTCAAAATGTAGTGGAAAGCTGTATGCATATTTTTTCTATGCCTTTCACCATCATTACTTTTTTTCCTGACCCACACATTATAATTTGTCTTAAACTTTTTTCCTGTATTATTCTGAGGAGGAGAAGAATTACTACAGTTTTCATCCTGAGACTAACTTAGAGTCAAGTTGTGTTTCAGTGAAATGTTGCGTTGCTAGATCTTACAGCCACGATGTAATACTCATTGGAAGTACTCTGCATATGCATTTAAAAAATCTGAGCTGAAAGAACTTGGTTACAACCTAAAATAGATAAATTGTCTTATATTCATTATATAACTTTTCATGGTTATGATTTATAGCCAAGAGAACATATCACAGTACAAGTAAAAATATAGCTTACTAGACTTGCATGTTTTCAAATTCATTAGTTACCTAATATTCTGTATTTTATATTTCAACATTTGTATATTTAATAAAATACAAATCTTTAACATATCAGAAGTGGTCTATAATGGTGTCTTACATGGAAACATAGCCATGTATTACTTTTACGTGGAAAATTCAGTATGAAATCCACTGTGCAAAAATTTGTATTTAGGCCTGATTTGTTGGCTGCTTCTTTTCTTTAGAATACTTAGAGACCTCCAATCATAAATAAATCACAAGACATATTTCAGTCTTAAAGAAATTCATATGAAATACCTGAATAGTCCATAATGTGATTTCTTTTTCATAGAGAAATCAAAATTAACATCAACTCACAGGTATATTTCAGCATAGGTATAATGAACAAAAGAAAGCTCGGAGGTAAAACAGACTGCTAAATAGAGGGTTTGAGATTTGGAGGGTATATTAACTACTGTATTATATTTGAGGAAACAAAAAAACCCCACAACTTTCTTCAAGCTTCTTTTTTTTTCTCATACATTAGTTTATATGAAGCATTGTTCTGGGGGAATTGAAATATTGCGAAGTTTTCACAGATAGCTTTACTGTGACCTAACTAAACCTTTCTAACAAAGGTGCTGCCACTGCTGCTGATTGCTCTTGGAAGAATGGTAGGATGCTGGGGCATGGGAAGCAGAGCAGGAAGGCACACGCCAAGGCCAAGTCCTGCTCATCACGGGCTGGGCTGCAGCTCCCAGGGGGCCACATGCACCTGCCGCTGCACAAGGGCAACTACTTGGAGCAGGTGGGCACCCATGCTCAGGTGTACCTGGTAGCTCTGCTGGAGTACCTAATGGCTAAGATCCTGGAGTTGGCAGGAGATTCTGCCCATGACAACAAGAAGACGTGCATAATCCCCTGACACCTGCAGCTGACCATCTGCAATGGTGAGGAGCTCAACAAACTGCTGGACAAGGTGATGATTGCAGAGGGTGTGGTGCTGCCCAACATCCAGGCTGTGCTGCTGCCCAAGAAGAGTGACAGTCACAAGGCTAAAGCTAAGTAAATGTGAAGAGAAACACAGCACTTTGTTTCCTGTGGCTAATTCAAAGGCTCTTTCCAGAACCTTAATTTTTTTTTTAATTATTATTTTTTTCCCCCAGGACTTATCAAAGTTGATAGCCCTTTCCCCTGGGTCCAGTTTTGTTCAACATCTTTATCAATGACCTTGATGAAGGGGTTGAATGTTTGCTCAGTAAGTTTGCAGATGACACTAAACTAGGAGGAAGTGTTGATCTGTCTGAGGGTAGGGAGGCTTTTCAGAGGGAACAGACTGGACCAATGGGCAGAGACCAATGGGATGAAGTTAACAATGCCAAGTGTAGAGGGCTGCACATGGGACGTAACAACCCCATGCAGTGCTACAGGCTTGGAGGAGACTAGATGGAGAGCTGTCAGGCAGAGAAGGACCTGAGAGTGTTGGTTGACTGCAGGCTGAATATGAGCCAGCAGTGTGCCCAGGAGGCCAAGAAGTCCAATGGCATCCTGGCTTGTATTAAAAACAGTGTGGCCAGTAGGTCTAGGAAAGTAATAATGTCCCTGTACTCAGCATTGGTGAGGCCACACCTAAATACCGTGTCCAGTTCTAGGCTCCTCACTATAAGAATGACATTGAGGTCCTGGAGCGAGTCCAGAGAAGGGCAACCAGACTGGTGAAGGGGCTGGAGGGCAGATCCTATGAGGAACGGCTCATGGAGTTGGGGCTGTTTAGCTTGGAGAAGAAGAGGCTGAGGGGAGACCTTATCACCACCTACAACTACCTGAAGGGAGGTTGTGGAGAGGTGGGCAATGGTCTCTTCAGGCAGGTGACAGGAGATAGGACAAGGGGAAATGGCAAGAAGCTGTGCCAGGGCAGGTTTAGATTAGATGTTAGAAAAAAAATCTTTACTGAAAGTGTTGCCAGCACCTGGAACAGTTTGCCCAGTGAGGTGATTGAGTCACCATCCCTGGATGTGTTTAAAAAAAAGGGTAGATCAAGTACTTAGGGATGTGGTTTAGTATAGGACATGAATGGTTGGACTTGATGATCTTAAAGGTCTTTTCCAACCTTGTAATTCTGTGATTCTATGTCTAATTTTAGTAAATGGTGCGCTTTTGATAAGTGTACTGTCAGTTCACTTAGTCCTTAGGAGTGACTAAGGGTCTACTTTGATGTGACCATATCCAAAAACTCCAGCATGAGAGAAAAAAATATATGTTGATCATAACAATCACAAACAAAATATGAACTTACACCTCTCTTTAAAAATCCCTGTAAGAATAAAAATTATTAGAAGAATATATGAGTGGTCAAGGGTTTTCCTGAAGTTCAAAATACAAATATGGGTTACCAACATTTCTTTCCTGCAGTTGAAGCACATAAATCCAAAATATTTTATTTTTTCATAATAAAATTATAGTTAAAAGTAATCTAGTTAAATTGAAATTTATGTTTTGTTCTAGAAACACTGTACCTTTTCAGATTTAGGGATGGAGAAAGAATTACACTGTATTCAACACACTTTTCCTAGCTTGCTTTCACTTGTTTAATTTTTTTCCTAGACTGATAAACAGTTTCAAAACTTGATTCAGTAACTTGAAAAAAACCCAGAATTAAACTAAGGTAATTTATTTGTGGGAGTCATCTTGTCCTTTAAAAGATACCTGAATACCTATAATATGTTCCAGTATATATTGTTACAAAGCCTTGATTGTCTGTGAGATGTCAAGAAAAACATGTTGTCTCAACTCCATAAAGAGGCAAATGATATCAATAGATTCGTGGCAGGTCAGAGAAGTTTTTTGGTTTTCTTTTTCCTTTCTTTCACTTGAAATTTAACAGAAAAGTGTTGCAGATAGACATTCATATATTTTGGTCTTTTCCAATATTTATTTATTTATTTATTTTTGTCATCCGGAATCATGTCTGTAACAGATGATCACAGAATAACGGTGAAAGTGGGGAAATGGGTATCAAATGAAAACAGTTTAACTATGTGAAAACAAAAGATATAGAACTGCTACATGATGCACACTGCTCTGTTCCTTCCAGTAGATAATTTGCATTGAACAAAAATCTAGTAACCTTCTCCCTATCTTTTCACCATGCAAGTAAACTCCATTAAACAAACAAACAAAAGAAAAACCCCAAACACACAAAACCTGATCAAAATTTTAAGCTACGACAGAAAACAATTTTTTATGAACTACTTGAAAATTATGACTGCATTACAAAAAACAATAGTCATGACACTACAAGAAGTTAGTAAAATGACACATGAAACATGATCTTATTATGGGAAACCTCTAAAAGGATTTTAGGCACTGCATTAAATGCTACTATCAAGAACCCTTATCTTAAATGATGTAGACATAAATTCTAAAGTTTGTTTTTTGTTGCTTGATTAATATGAATAAAAATGCATATGATATAAATTGATATGCACTAGAATGTTTTGTGATTGCTAATAGCATGCTACTCAATTGACTCAGAAGAAAACAAAAGGGTTATGTGAATCTATTATGATTACACGTTTTTGTAACGTTTTACATTTTTCCTTCATTTAATCTGCAGAATTTAAAGATAACACATCCTTCTGCGAAAGATTGCATTGCAAAAAGATTTCATAACAAGTGGACCTTGACTACTCCATATGCCTATCAAAATCAGGCATTTATTCATTACTGAAAAGGTTCACTCATTGCTCCAGTGAAAATATATCAATGGTTTTTTCTATTAAAGAAACCAAACTCCATTGTATATACAAAGAGACTAGCCATGAATTAGCCTGTAAAACTGTATGGCAATGCTTTCCATTCATTCCACATACAAACTTCCATTAAAATTAGAAACAGCATTTCAGCTGCTGGATCTTGCTGCCTGTTGCAGAGTGAAAGTCTAAAAGGTATGTTCTATATTCATTCTGTGTGCAAAATTGCCACAGATGTCAGCAGAAGAAAACAAATGTGTTTAGGATTTGCCCCACTGGTATAGTAAGTCAGACTAATAATTCATTTAGAAACGAACCCAGGCCCTTGAGCATCTGTGGAGTTAAGACAAGGGCAACTTTCTTATAACCTTAGGAAAGAAACTAACCCTTATCTTCAGCTTATGCAGATGCCTGTATTTTTCTTCCCTCCCTAAGCATAGTCACACTTTCACTTTAGTTCAAATGCCACATATTCGTCTCAGAGGGATACAAATGGACTAAGCATACACAATATACATGTGAAATATCAGGCAGTAGAACTGAGAAAAGAGCATTCTCCTCTCCTAACTAAATGACTGTTACCTCATGTCCTCAAAGCTCACTAATATTTCCCAAATGACCGCACAAAATGCAGCTAATGAGAATTAATGTCTGCCACAACAGAAATAGGTACCATTAAACAGAGTCCTATTTTTCTTCCCTCTACGATGATGCTCTGAGGAGCTTATCATTGTTTAAACAGTACAGAAAATCTTGAAACTTACTTATAGGAATATATTTATGTGCCCAAACAGAATCAAACTTTAAAAGTTGACATTCTTTAGCTAGTTTATCCAAATGTTTTATCATTGCCCAAATCTCAACCATACACTTGCTACTAGTTGACCCTGATCAGCAGTCTTTTCTACAGCCACATATGAGAGTCAAATTTTCAATTTGAGTTATAAGTAGCAAAGAATTTTGGTCTGTTTTTCACTGAGACTGTGTAATGTGATTGATCTTGTACTAGCTGACTGAAGGAGAAACAAAATAAATTAAATGAGAATGAACATATTTAGATCGAAGACTGGCAGTCTTACAGTTTGGTAGGGAAACAGAATTGTCAAGAAAATATTCAACTCACATGGCTTGAAAACTACTCTGCATTTGAGAAACATCCAAGAACTTAAAAGTATAAAGCTGTTCTCAATTTTTATTTCAGAGTTTAATTTTCTCAATTCCACTGAGATATCTAACTGCTTCACTAAGCATAATATCTTTGAACTGCTGAACTTTCTTGAACTCTTCTCATAAAAAACCCCCACGACTGCATCTGAAAAAAGCAATGAAAAAACCACAACAATGCACTCCCCATGCCACTGCCACCATCCCTCCGAAGAAAACCCCACCAACTAAAAAACTCTACCTGGCAATGGGATGGCAGAATTAACTTAAAAACATAAAAGCAAATATCACAATAGTACTGAGGTGTAGTTATACAACTGTAACCATTCTGGTTTACGTAGGAAATAATCTGAAGTAGAATGAAATTGTGGTTGCCATGATTTGTTGAAAAACAATAGACTGTGGTTACTTTAAATGCTCTGATAAAATTTATAAGCCTGCCAGGTAGGCTGCTGATACTGAGTCAGTTGTCATAATGCTAATGAAATTTTAATGAAACTTTTAAACTATCTCATGTAACCAGATGAGCTGGGATTGTATTTTAAAAACTATTGTTCCTGATGTTGCTTTCTGCAAAGCCAGCATGGAAAAGGGACATGCCCTTTGGCGCTTTTATGCTTTCTTCAAGAATACAAAAATAAAATAAAATCTGTGAATGAAAGAGCTTCTGAAAGATACAAGTAAGTAATCTTTCCTCTGAAATATTCTAATTTAAGAGGAAACACCTATCTAGGGGCAGCATTTAAAATAACCATATATGTCCTATAGAATTTCATAAAACCTCTATAAAATTATGTCTTTCTTCACAAACACAAATATACTTCCTGTACAGATTATAAAGAACAATAATATTTTCAAATGAGATATTAAATATTTGTATACTGAAGCTAATATATACTGAATATGTACTGAGTATATGTTCATATATATATATATATATATTAAAAGATACACTTAGTGTACACTAAGAGTATTGTCCTGATTCTGGTCAGGCCAGAGTTGACATCCCCAGTTCGCCAACACAGGTGAGCGGAGTCAGCACAGGTGAGCTGAGATAGCTGGAGCTGTTTTCCACACCACCTGACACCACTTGCCCATAAAAGCAGCTGGATGGGGAAGGGGAGGGGTTTTTTTTTGCCTCTAGGACAGAGTGTGATGAGGATGGCGGGTCAGTTGGTTTTTATTGTCAAGCAGCCCTCTGTAATTGTCAGGTCAATAATGTACTCTGTAGTAGCACTGGTTTTATGTCTAACTAGCCATTATTGTTCTGTATTCACTTTGATATTTAGCAGTAACCTGTCCTTAGCTCAACCCATGGAGACTCTGCCTGTTTCTCCTCTGGGAGTGAGCGAGTGGCTTGGTGAGCATTTGGCCTCTAGCCAGTGCCAAACCACCACAAGTATATATGTAGTGTATCTTTTAGTATACATTTGAACATATACTCAGTGCATATTCATATGGTGTATCTTTTCAAAAGTGCTCCAGAACCACTGTATATCATTTTGGGCCATCTTTTATCAATAGCGCTCAACAGTTAAATCTTTTAAAGAAAGTAGATATATAAAATAAAAGGAGTTCTGACAAGAAATGTGCTAGATCTAAATAATTCAAATGAGAAGCTTCTGTATGCAGCTACTCTGCCTTTCTCACTTGTCTAAAGATAAGTGTAACATTATCTTTCTGAAGGCGAGTTTTTGTTTTGTTGCCATCTCTTTCAAAGCTTCAGGTAGTGAATTTCAAAACCTCAAACCCTTTCACTATCTTTCGTCATATAGTAGTGCTGAAGGATTTAGAGTCTAATTCTAAATAGAATCATAGAATCATAGGTGTTGGAACAGACCTCAAGAGATCATTGGGTCCAGCCCCCCTGCCAAAGCAGGCTCCCTAGCTCATATTGCACAGACAGACGTCCAGACGGGTCTTGTATATCTCCACAGATGGAGACTCCATAACCTACTCAGGCAGCCTATTCCAGTACTTGTCACCTTCGCTGTGTAAAAGTTCACCCAATGGTATGGAACTGTAGCATTGAACAGGAGATGGAACATTGGGGTTACAAATGGAACAAAGAAATTCACAACTGTTATAACTAATCTGGAAGTTTGCAGTTATTTTGTTGTGGTTTGTTGCAATGTTTTTGTTCAACACAGTAAAAATATCCGTAAGTGGACAGAAGTATTGTCATGTCATCATCTATTCCTTGCTTTTCAAGTGAGCATTCAAGATCTTTTGCTTAGGAATTTTTTTTCAATCTTCTTCAATGTTCTAAGTCTAAGAAATAGAGTTAACATCACAGATTACTTATACATCTTCTTGGTGAAGAAAGCATGTTAGAAGAGATTTGTTAGACTAGTTCATCAAGAGAAAGTTGACCTGCAGAAACAAGTTCAGAAGTTGTTTCTGAAAGAGATGGTGGTCACAGTTTTCCTAAATCTTATGAAAATGAGTTCTCAAGTATGCACACAATTCCCTCAAAGCAGCCTTGTAAAGCAACATAATGACACTGTGATTCAGCAAAATTACCCTTCCCTTTCCCTAAAGATTTTTGGATAAATATTAATGAACATTATATAAGTAAATATGAAAAACTCAGTTTTGTTTTCACTTCTGCAGTTTTAATTACTCACTTATAGGCTTCTTGAGTACCTAATGGAAATTCTGTGTTTCAGAACCTATTGTAAGTTTGCCCTTATTAAAGATATTATCCGGTGTCTTCTCCTTATGTTGTTGTTGTTTTAGAAAATGAATGTAGTAATGAATAAAACCATCTTTATCAGTTCATAGTCCTTTCAATGTCTCTAATACTTTGCTTCAGTTTATATTCAATTTCCATCTCTATTCAGCTAACTAATAATTGTCTTTTGTTAAGCATGAATGTATTTTCAATCTATACTCAGCCAGACAGATATTTAATTTTAATTTGCATGTAAAGCCGCCTATGATTTCTGAAAAGCCTTCTTGAAGAAAAATTAATAACTACATGTTCTATTTTGGACAGAAATACTACATGAGTAAGTAGTATTTGCTAGAGGAATTAAAAACAACTTCAGCACCGGCCATATGGTCATCTGCTCACCTGAAGTAATTTGCTTACTCATAATTTTTCCTAGATAAGTTACTTTTCCTGTTCAGAGACTTCATTTGCCTATTTCCTGCAAAGCAGAAGCAGCCTGTAATTATGGTAACAAGTACAAGAAAGCTTTTATCACTTTTCCTTCAGCTCAGCTTGGTCTTTTTTTTCTCTGTGTCCCCGTAACACCTTGAAGGATTACTTGGCAAATTCTGTGGAATGAAAATCAAAATGGACAGCATCCAGCAAAGAACAAACTCTCCCCTTACATACTTCTCTTCTGATCCCAAAACTCATTGTAAATTAGGTAAACAAATATCAGCATATATTAAAAAAGAAATAGAAACTTTAGTGATCAACATTTGTCTAGGTGAGACTTGAAAAGCAGCTTAGCCATCAAGCACATATGATATAATTACCTTTTTTATTTTTCTCTTTTTTTCTGTGCTTCTGTTCATATTAGAGTCCCCATGCATGGATAGTGTGATTTAAGATCTGATTCTGTGTCCTCAAAGGCAGCCATTCTGTGAGGGGTTTTTTTTCATTTATATTAATAAGATTTTGTATGGATCCTGTCTTAATATAATTTGGGTTTACAGATGTTCTTATAATAGCTTGCTAATATTATTAGAGCTGAGAAAAACAGGATAAATTTACAGAGGTAATATAGAGTGAGCTGGAATAGACACAGGGTTTTGAAAAGATGTAGAAGCATAGAAACACAGAATAGTTTGGGTTGGAAGGGATCAAGGATCATTTATTTCCAATCCCCCTGCCACGGACAAGGACATCCTCCACTAGACCAGGCTGCTCAAAGTCCCATCTTGGGACTTGAACACTGGAGCAACCTGGGCTTGAACACTGCCAGGGAGGGAGTGGCTACAGCTTCTCTGGTCAGTCTGTTCCAGTGCCTCACCACCCTCACAGTAAAAAAGGTTTCTTCCTAATGTCTCATCAAGTCTACCCTCATTCAGTTAAGGCATTAACCCTTGTTCTATTACTCCACTCTCATGTAAACAGTCCCTCTCCCACTTTCCTGAAGGCCCCATCTAGGTACCAGAAGGCTGCAATAAAGTCTCCCTGGAGCCCAACTCTCTCAGTCTGTCTTTATAGGAGAGGTGCTTTACACTCTCAGGTCAGCTTTGTGGCCCTACATTGGACTCGCTCCAACAGCTCCACATCTTTCTTGTATTAGGGAACATAGAGCTGAATGTAGAGCTCCAGGTGGAGTCTCACAAGAGCAACATAGAGGGGCAAAATAACCTTCCTTGACCTGCTGGTCATGACTTTTTTGATGCTCCACTTCTCCAGTTTGTCCAGGTTATGTGGCCCTCTGGATGCCATCTCTTCCCTCCAACATGCTGACTGCACCACACAGGAAACTTGCTGCGAGTGCCCTCAATCCCACTGTCTACATTGCCAACAAAGATGTTTAACAGTGCCAGTCCCAATACCAACTCCTTCTTTTAAAGAGCAGCAAACTTTTTGCAGTTTCTTTTGGGCATGGATTATTTTATCTTCAGTTTTAATCTTTGCCGATTAGATGAGAGGAATTAATTTTTTATGATAATTTTTAATTATCTTGCAGGTGAATAATATTCTCGTAGGTGCTGAGAGAAAACTTGTTTTAAGAAAGTATTCTGCTAAAGGAATGTCTTCTGCTGATGAGGACATTCAGGAGGCTAAAATACAGATTTCTGCATCAAGATAAGCAATCTATTTTGGTCATATAAGCAGCCAGACCATAGTGACACAAGCTCGGAATGCTGAAAAAGATTTTATGCACACACACAAACACTCTTTCATGACAGAGATAAAGTCATAGGAAAAAAATTGACAGAACCGAAGAGAACAATCTAATTTTCTTCTCTAGATATATGTACACAATATCTATTCTCTTTGGGATTAATCATTCATTCAAGTATTTCTGCTCAGATAGACCTTGTTGGAGCAATAGAATTTTTTTTTTATCAAAAAAGTTATTCACTTACCTTAGCTGTCAAAGTAAGATGATTTTAACACATTCATCATAACAGTGAACTTTATCAGCCTTTTAGTTAGGTCTTTTTTTTCTTAGACTTCTAGTGAAGTAATTCACTATAACTGTAATACAAAGAAGATGTGTTCCCTGTTTTATTGTAGGATTCCCTGGAGAAAACGGAAATATCTGGTTTTAAATATTCAGAAAATTAAGTTATTTTTCCTACTACCTGGTTCAGAACTTTTTGTTGTTTGTGTTCTTTTTTTAAAAAAGCTATAATGTCTATAAGCATTTGTATCTTTAAGAGGTCTTTCTCTTTTATTCTATCCTATTTTGATCTTTCTCTATAGCTTTTCTTTAGTTTCTTCAGCTTCTTATCATTCGGACCATGTTTAACATAATGTGTTCAATATTCAATTCTTTTCTCCTATTTCCTTTTAACGAGGGATCTGTAGATCTACCGGATCCACGGGGTCTGTAGAGTTACAGAATGTTTAGGAAGTCAAAACACTCAGTTGCTACTTAAGAATCCACTTCAGTGATTTCAAGATCTAAAGAGAGGACAAGTAACAGAAAGATATTTTTTTTTCTGGAGTCATCTCCAGTCTTTTGATGAGAAAGAGTTTGTTTCAGTTGAAGATAAATCAGGTGAGTCTAGTGTCCCCTTTCTATTTTTTTTACATTTTCTCTATCTTCAACTATAATAGTACTTAAGCACTGATGCATCACTTGTCAACTTGTGAAATCAGAACAATAGAAAAAACACGGTTTATTATTAAATGAGGTACAAACCTAGTCTGTAAACCTTCTATCTCCTATAGTGTATTCTACATTTTTTGTATCTGTACAGAAGTGTCAAAAAGCTGTGATGTTTTGATTAGCAAATTTCTAGCTTTGTATTTTCTTATTATTTTTTCAGTTGCAGGTTAATTCTCCCTTTCCTACATGTATTTTTCATGCCAACCAGTTGACAATTGAGTGTACTCCAATTTCACCTGTTTTCAGCTGAAAGACATTACCGTAAGCCTCTACATCAAGCCCTTTGTCCAGAAAATACTTCACTAGCACTTTCTTGTTTCATTCATTCTGTTCGTACTGAATCTGGCTAGGATATGGTTAATTTTCATCAGAAGTGGGGCAGGACACAACCAAAACACGTGACCCAAACTAACCAAAGGAGATATTCTATAACCTATAATATCATGCTTCCCTTAAAAAGGGGGCTAGTGAAGGAGGTATGGTGCAGCACCTGGAAGGTCACAGCTTCAGGTGTGGTCTAAGCTGTATGATCTGAGTTCCACAGTTTGATAACAAACTGCATTGTGTATCACCACTTTTGTGTATTCTGAGTGCTGCTATTGCTATTTCCCTCTTCCTGTGCCATCCCAGCACACCACCCTTATCCCAACCCACAAGGTCTGCCTTGTCACCCTATTCTTCACCTCACCAAGGCGGAAGGAGTAAGCAAGTGGCCACATGGTACCCAGCTGTCAGCTGTGGCTAAAAATGACAATCCTTTTTGGTGCCTATTGTGGGCCACAAAGTGTTGGGATAACAATAGATCTGACCCTAGGGTAATAAAAACAAAGATGTGGTAAGTATTCATTGTATTATTTAGAGAGTATGGTGTTGTGTTTGGTCATGTGGTTATGGTATGTAAACCTGTAGTTGCCATACATACTCCTTTTGACACTGTTTATCACCTCTGGGAGAGGTGTCCAGATTTTCATGTTGCTGTACTGTTTGATATCAACTTATGGTATGATGACATCAGTGATCATGAGCTTAAGCTATTAATTGTATTGGGTCTTGTTGTCCTGTCCATATCTCAAAACACATCTTTTTGAACTGATTAATAATCACACCTAGTCTATAGGGAAGACAGGGAGAGATACTTTCTTCTGATCTTTCACCTCCCTTTTTCCTGTCAGGCTGGTTACAGCAGCTTTTGAGAATTTTGAATCCCCATGGATGTTCAAGCTAGTATGTTCCTGTTACTCAGTCTGCTGAATGTATTTCAAGCTCTATTCAGGTTTTCAAAATCTTGTTTTAAGAATACCAAGAGATCTGCCCTGGGGAGTGTTAGTCAGGGCTGGAATGGCATGTGCGATAGTATAGGCAGAGACCTTCCCACCACTGATCATTCAGAGCTTCACTCCCAATCAACCCTGTAATACTGATAAAGTTTTTGAAAGAAAAGTGCTGTAGCTATTTCTAGGAAGCACAACTCCTTGTACTGTACTGGGCCCTGGCCACCACCTATCATCCTGGTAGATGACAGGTTGGCTATGAGCCAGCAGTGTGCCCTGGTGGCCAAGAGTGCCAATGGGATCCTGGGATGCATCAGGAAGAGTGTGTCCAGCAGGTCGAAGGAAGTGATCCTCCCCTCTACTCTGCGTTGGTCAGGCCCCACCTGGAATACTGTGTCCAGTTCTGGGCTCCCTGGTATATAAAAGACAGGGACCTTCTGGAGAGAGTCCAGAGAAGGGCGACAAAGATGATTAGGGGTCTGGAACATCTCCCCTATGAGGAAAGGCTGAGTGAGCTGGGTCTGTTCAGCCTAGAAAAAAGAAGACTTAGGGGGGACCTAATTAATGTTTACAAATACCTTAGACATGGGTGGCAGGGAGAATTGGCCAGACCCTTTTCAGTGGTCTTTGGGGACAGGACTAGGGGCAATGGCTGTAAGCTGGAGCACAGGAAGTTCCTCACCAACATGCGGAAGAACTTTTTCACAGTAAGGGTGACACAGCACTGGAATAGGCTGCCCAGGGAGGTGGTGGAGTCTCCTTCTCTGGAGATATTCAAGTCTCGTCTGGACGCCTATCTATGTAATATGAGCTAGGGAGCCTGCTTTGGCCGGGGGGTTGTACCCGATGATCTCTTGAGGTCCCTTCCAACCCCTAAGATTCTGTGATCCTGTGATTAGGGAGTAGAAAGGGAAAACAGACCCACAGGCACACAGGTTACCTGAAGCCCACAACAGTTTCTGTGGCTACTCAAACCCTGGTAACTTGCACAGTATCTGAGCTAGAAAATCAAATTGTACCAGAGTCAGTCACCCCTGTACAGAAGAAGATATACATAAAGAAATCAAATTATTTATGGAAGGATGATGATACACTGGAAGATCATCGGAAGAGGCAGAGAGGAAGAGGAAATCAAAGTATCCCTGTCCCTGATTTCAGCCACCTTCCAGTTGACCACATAACCTTTCTGCTTCAACAACAGTTGAAGCTTGTCCCCTGTCGGAAATCTCGCTGTGGTCTGATGAGGATACCTGCATCTGCTGTCCCAGTAAAATGCCTTTCTACAAATGCACGTAGCATGGGGAACAAGCAGGAAGAATCAGAGATCTTTGTGCAGTTGCAGGGACACGATCTCATTGCAACCACAGAGACGTGGTGGGACAGCCTGAACGACTGGCACACTACCATGGATGGCTATGTGCTTTTTAGGAAAGATAAGCTAGGGAGGTAAGGTGGAGGAGTTGCTCTTTATGTTAGAGAGCACCTCGAATGTATTGACCTCCACCTGGGGAAGGATGAACCCTCTGCCGAGTGCTTGTGGGTAAGAATTAAGGGGCAGACTAGTATGTGTGACATTGTCGTGGGTGTGTAATCAAGAGGAGTGGGTTGATAGTCCATTCTATAAGCAGTTGGAAGTAGTCTTGAGATCGCAGGCGCTGGTCCTTATGGGGGACTTCAATTACCCAGATATTTGCTGGGCAAGCAATATGGCCAGTTGTATGCAGTCCAGACTATTTCTGCGGTATATTGAAGACAACTTCCTGCTATAGATGGTGCAGGAACCTATGAGGGGAGTGCGGGTGCTGGACTTTGTTTTTACTAACAAGGACGGGCTTGTTAGGGAAGTGAAGGTTGAGGGCAGCTTAGGAAAAAGCGACCACACAAAGATCTCTAATTCTTCTTGCTTGTTTCCCATGCTACGTGTATTTGTAGAAAGGCATTTTAGTGGGGCAGCAGGTGTAGGTATCCTCAACAGATCACAGCGAGATTTCCAACAGGGATGGACAATAGCTCTACTGAGGAGTCCTCAGGGCAACCCACAGAATTTTCCCTACTATCATGTGGAACAAGATCCCCAAGTCCATTACCGTGCTGCTGGCATTTACCTTCTTCCACTGTCAGCTCATGTCGTGTCTCCCAAAGCACTTGACTAACCCCAGAGCCTTTGTAATATCCCCTTCCCCCTTCTTAACTAGTTTAAAGCACACTCAATGAGCCCTACCATCTCCTGGACAAGGATTCACTTTCCCCTTTGGGACAGGTGAGCCCTGTCAGCAGTAATCATTCCAGGAGCAGAGTACACCATCCCCTGGTCAAAAAACCCAAACTCCCTATGCTGGCACCACACTTTCAGCCATTCATTCAACACATGGGTTCTCCTGACGTGCTCTGAACCTCTCTTCCTACTAGTAGGGATAGATGAAAGCATTATTTGAGCTTCCCCACCCTCAACAGAGCGCCCTAGGTCACAGAATTCCCTTTTGATAGCACGCAGGCTACAGCTCATGATTGAATCCCTGCCTGCTTGAACAATCAATAGTGGATAGTAGTCAGAGGGTCTTATCAGCCTTGGGAGCCTTCTGGTAATATCATGGACCTGGGCTCCAGGGAGGCAGCACACCTTCCCTTGTGTAGGGTCTGGTCTACAAAAAGGGCCCTCCAACCCCCTGAGGAGGGACTCCCCTATCACAACTACCCTTCTCTCTTGCTTAACAGAGGCAGTCTTAAGGTGTGCAGACATTTACCTCACTCTAGGCTTCCGTTTCCTCTGAGGCAGAGGTGCTGCATTAATTCCCTCACATACCTCCTCCTCAACTACCAGGGCCCCAGACCTGTTGCTTAGGGAAACCTGGGGGACTGCCTATGTCAGCGAGACGAGACTGTCTTCCAGCCCTCCTCAGGGTTTGGGTCACTCCCATTTACCTGACTAGGATGGGACAGAAGGTCTGTCTTCAGTTTCAAGGTGTCTTCCTGGCACTCTTCCCTCTGGGATGCCAGGGTGCTACTCCACCAGTCAAATCTCTGGCTCACATTCCCTGATAGTTCTCAGTCTTTTGATCTCTTCTTTTAGTTTGACTACCAAGCATAGCAGATTGTCCACCTGCTCACACCTCACACAGGTGAGGTGTTTGCCTCTTTTCCCTGGCAGCAGCAGACTCAGGCATTCCCTGCAACCAGAGACCTGAACCGCGGCATCCCTAGGCAGGCCCTCCAATGGGGTTGCCTCAGTTGTGTAGGGAGAACCTCTCCGCCTGGTGGAGACCATGATTCAACTGTCTGGGCACAGAGCAGACAGGAAACCCTTGGCTTGTCCTGCGTACTCTGTGAGCACTAGCTGGTCCGCTCAATATATCCTCTGAGCTAGAAGGGGGGGCTAGACCTGCCTACTTGCTCTGCCTGCACAAACTGCCCTTCTGATTTGCCACACACTTTTTGCCTATCCTGTTCACTGTGCTCCTGTTTGCTAGCACTCTCAGAGGCCTCTCTTGTACAGAGAGGGATTATTCCTGCCGCCCTTAACTCTGGCCCTGATGAATCATGCCTGTGTGCAGTCTCAGTGAGAAGCAATGGCTGCCACCGGGTGAGTTGCGCGGTGTCTCCTTTTTATTTTGTTATTTTATATGCCTTCGCAGATCAGTGCCCAGGGCTTGCCGCTTTCAGGAAGGGTCCCTCGAAGGAGTGTCCAGCTCCAGAGCCCTTCTCCTCAGAGACTGCAAGCAGCATGCAATAATCCAACAACATACATAATCACTCCTCCCTGAGAGAATGTTATGGAAGATTGAGCCCAAATTAATAGATTAAATGAACTCATCAGACATTTTAGAAGGACGGCCACTATAAACTAAAGGCTCTCTCTGTATGTATGTATACATACCTCAAAGAAAGGGAAAAACTGTGGTCTTGCACATGTTCTTACTAGTAAGTTACACTTGGTTTTACTATTTTCCTCTCCATAGAAAAGATTTGCTTATCTGTAGGTGTAATTTTTTCATGCTTGAGTTAGCAATAGGACAGGAAAATAAGATGGAGGAGCAAGTATACACAAAGGACACCATATTCCAGGTGCTAGGAGCACTGTTTTTAGGAAACACCAGTTCTGCATTCCTTGGTGTAAAAGGGCTTTGGGATGGAATACACCTCAGTCAAAATAATACCAAAAAGAATGCATATAAAGAAGTTTTAGCTCCTATGGAAAATTAAGTTCCATATACATAAGCTCATTTGGTTAGATTTTTTTTACCTGTTTTTTTTTTCTAAAGGGAGTTTTCTGAATTGAGCAGGTAAGTGTTGACGCTTCACAAGAATAAAGAATTGTACCTCTGCATTTCTGTATCCGTTTAAGATTCTTAATCTAAGGTGCAGAGCCATGAGTACTTTTAAAAGGGAAATTCAGCAAAACATAGGACAAAACATATGGAGATCAGACCACGATGGAAAATGCTGTGTCTCCTGTTATTTGGATATAACACTACTTGGTCTGCATAAAATACACTCATACAGCTTTTTTTCTAGATTAAAATTTAAATTAAATTAATTTAGGCAATTTCATTTACCAATTAAATCTCAAACTATATTTAGCCAAGTTGATAATAAAAAGACTCTGAAATTATAATCAAATCAAACTAATTGTGCTTAACAAAGAAATAGATTCTGCTACTCTTCCTCTTTATGTAACCTTTGTTATGTGTCAGTCCCAGAGAGCATAACAAGAAACTAAATAATTGAATGAATTTTGTTATCACTCCCTCTCTCTTAGCTGATGGGCCACAGGTCAAACTATCATACTGTTTAAATGCAGCTCCAAGGACTAACCCAATATTCTTGATTGGCAAAAATATCAATCTTCTGCTGCTTGTAAGTATAGGGGGCAATTAGTAAAATATAGTATAAATAGTATTATTCCTTCTCCAGAATCCTTTCCATAAATTCATAAACAATTCAAACCTATGCAAGAGACTGTACACATGCAGCTTTGGAGGTAAAGAAACTACTAGGGATGTTATAGGCAGCTATAAATACGTATTAACTCCTACAATTGACTTCAAATACTTCTAATTCTGCTGATGCGTCACTTAATTCATCAGTTAGACTTCAGAATAGGACAAATTGTCTAGGGATATTAAAAAATTTCCCTGTCAGCAAGCATTATAAGCCTCATAGGGGAAATATAAACCAGCAATTGTGAACAAATAAGCATGAATTTGTTAATTTTGGACAATATGGTGTTTATACAACATCCTCCTGCTTTGACATGTATACAGTGTGATGTAATAGCATTTATTTGACTGGCTTCAGGAATAGAACTAGGCATCTATATCATGAACAATGGAGAGCAAATATTACTACACATGGAGTGGGGAAAAAAGTGAAAATTATATTTAAATACAGTCAGGATCAAGACCCTCTACTTAATACATTCTAATATAACATAAACTCCTTTGTAGAGTTTTACTATTGATTACAGTTTAATATGTAGGTTTTCCCCAAGGAGATGGTAAACAATCTAAATTCTACCCTCAGTCTGACACAGTTAACATTTCTCATGTAAAATGCTATATCCATCAGGCAGAAAGTCAACTCTTATCAAATCTTATCACATTCTTTCTCTTTCTTTCTCACTGTCTTACAAATGCTGAGTTCCTTCCAGACAGTTGCAAATCATCATGCACCATGATGAACTATACTCCTGCCCATCAGGTCTTGTAGCTAAATCATTTTGTGAAGAAGTATAGATGTAATAGAGCAGCCCTGCAGTGATGGAGTTGGGATTTCTGGTGGAATAGAAGCTTGATAAAAGCCAACAATGTATGCTCATAGCCCAGAAGGCAAACCATATCCTGGGCTGCATCAAAAGGAGCATAGCCAGCAGGTTGAGGGGTTGATTCTGCTCCTCTGCTCTCATAAGACCTCACTTGGAGTACTGCATCCATTTCTGGAGTCCCTGACATGTTGGAATGGCCCCAGAGCAGGGCCACAAAGATTAATAGAAGGCTGGAGCACCTCTCCTATGAAGGCAGGTTGAGAGAGTTAAGGTTGTTCAGCCTGAAGAAGAAAAGGTTCTGTGGAGATCTTATAGCGGACTTCCAGTACTTCAAGAGGCGACAGAAAAGCTGGGGAGGGACTTTTTAGAAGGGCATGTACAGTTAGGATTAGGATGAATGGTTTTAAATTGGAAAGGAGTATATTTAGATTAGATATTAGAAAGAAATTCTTCACTGTGAGGGTGGTGAGATATTGGAACAGGTTGCCCAGGCAAGTGGTGGATACCCCCTCCCTCGTAGTGTTCAAGGCCAGTTTGGATGGGGCCTTGAGCAGCCCGGTCTAGTGAGAGGGGGTCCCTGCCCCTGGCAGAGCAGTTGGAACTTGATGATCTTTAAGGTCCTTTACAGCCCAAACCATTCTATGATTTTATATTTTAAATGTCTTACACAAAAATAGAAGCTAAGCGAGACTTCCTACTCTGCAGTTCCCTAACACTGTTTATAATTTTTTAATAAATAAATAAATAAAGTGACAGAGCACACTGCCAACTCATGTTGAGCTTCTCGCCCACCTACACACCCAAGGCCTTTTTGTCAGGGCTGCTCTCAATCCATTCTCTTCCTAACCTGTGGTTGTTCTTGGGAATAACCTGACTCATGTGCAGGACCTTACATTTGGCTTTGTTGAACTTCATGTGGATCACACAGGCCCAACTATCCAGCCTGTCATGGTTCCTTAGGATGACATCTTTTCTTTCTAGTATGTCATATGTACCGCAAAGTTTGGTGTCATGGGCAAAATTTCTGAGCGTTCACTCAATCCCACTGTCCATGTCACCAACAAAGATGTTCAACAGCACTGGACCCAATACTGACCACTGAGGAACATTGCTTGTCACTTGTTTTAACTTGGACATTGAGGTATTGAGAAGTCTTTTGAATATGAACATCCAGCCAGTTCCTTTTTCATCAAGTGGTCCATTTATCAAATATATGTATCTATGATTTAGTGACAAGGATGTCATGTGGAACAGTGTCAAAGGCTTTTCTCAAGATCATGTAGATGATATCAGTTGTTCTTCCCCTGTCTACCAATCATAGAAGGCCAAATGAATTTTTAGGCTCAATTTGCCCTTTTGTCAATCTCCAATCACCTTCTTATTTTCCATGTGCCTGAGCATATTTTTCAGGAGGATCTGCTCAATAGTCTTTCCAGGCACAGTCATGAGACTGAGCAGCCTGTAGTTAGCCAGGTTTTTCTCTCTCTTTTTAAAAATGAAGGTTGTTTCCTCAGTAGGAACTTCATCCACAAGTTTCCTCAGGACCTATGGATGCATCAAATCAGGTCCCATGGATTTGTATACCTTCAATTTCCTTAGATATTCTCAAACTTACTCTTCTCCTATGGTGAGTCTGTGTTCATCTCCCATTTCTTGCCTTTGCCTTCTGTGACTTAGGCAGTGTGGTTAGAGTCCTTGCTAAAGAATACTGAGAAAAAAATTCATTGAGTACCTCAGTTTCCCCTATATCCTGGCTAAGCATGTCTCCCATTTCCTTCTGGAGAGGTCTCATATTTCCCTTCACCTTCCTTTTACAACTCCTATACCTTTAGAAGCTTCTTTTGTTGCCCTCGGCATCCCTGGGCAGATTTAATTTCGTCATGGCTTTAGCTTTCCAAACCTGATCCCCATCTGCTTGAACAATTTCTCTGTATTCCTCACAGGCTACCTGCCCATGTTTCCATCTTCTGTAGGCTTCCCTTTTGTGTTTGAATTTGGACAGGAATTTCTTGTTCATTCATGAAGGCATCCCAGTGTTTTACCTGACTTCCTCATTGTTGGTATGCATCGCTCCTTAGCTGTGAACTGAGGTGATGCTTGAATACTTACAGTTTTCTTGAGTGCCTCTTCATTCCAGAGCTTTTTCCCATTTTTCCCACTACCAAGCAGGTTCCTGGAGAGGCCAAAATTTGCTCTTCTGAACGCCATGATGGTGAGCCTGCTGTGCACCATCCTTGCTGCTGTAAAGATCTTGAAGTGCACCATTCCATGGTCACTGCAGCAGGATTTAGGTTCCACTGCAACTCAGAAAGAGAATCATATCCTCTTCTTGGGATAAAGGCCAGCAGGTTAAAGGACAGAATTCTCCCCCTCTGCTGTCAGAATGGCTCAAAATATCTGCATGCTGAAGAATGCCATAGCTGTAGGTAATACAAAAAGTTATCCAGTAAAAGAAAGAAAAAGCTAAAAAGGAGATAATAGGGTTATTGTTGTTGTTGTCATTATTATCATTATTGTAAAACCCTAAAAGCCTCTGGAAAATATTTCACCTCATATACCATATCAGCATCCTCTTAGCAAAATAAGCTTTTTGTTTCTTGAACTGGAGAGAAGATTGAGAACATTGCAGTTAGAGCACAGGAGAGAATTTGTATTGTAAGATGCAATGCCTGTTTGTATCCTTCTGAAATGATTAACCTAAAGATTTACTACAATTCAGTGGAAACTTTTAGTTTAGTGCTTTTAATAGAAATTAAAATAACTACATATGAAAATTAATATTTTAAAAATTTTGATTGGAGGGTAAAAAAGGGAAGAAACAAGAGAAATCTAAGTATCAGATCAGCTCCAAGCTGATTCAGATTGAAATATTCCATATCTTCAAATCGAACCATTATGTTTGATCCTGGCTTTGTCATAGCCATTTTATGTCTGCCTCTGCTGGCAAAATACTTAGTGGTATAAGTGGTTCATGTGTGTCATACCTTCTTTCTGTCCTCAGATCTAGTCATCTTGCAGCTGGATTACAGGTACAGTGATATAATACAGACTTCAGCACCCTGAACTACAGCAGGACATTAGTGTTCCCCAGAATTTATGAGTTGGTGGAGGAGCATCAGTCATAAAGAAGAATGTGGTTTTGTGGCATCCAAATGACAGCCAAGATCACACCTAGCACTATGACTCTGCTGAGCACTAAATAAAGTCAGATCATTCTGGGAGAGAGGTTCTTTCAGTTGCATTGCACAAGCTGAAACAAAGCATTTTGATTTCAGGACTGACAGTGTTTCCTTTCTATATACTCAAGAGAATGCTAAATAGCTTTGCATATCATTGCAAAACCACAAATATGCCTGGGATTCATACATTTCAGAAAGAACATGAAAATTAGAGATCCAGTACAAGTCCACCGATTTTGGTTTTCACTAGCTATAATGTGTCTAAATACAGCTAGTAAATTAAAAACACTATGATGGACTTCTAAAAAAGTAATATATTAAAAAAAACCACAAAATAGGTGAGAACACTAGCTATATAAAAATATGCACTATCTTTAATTCTTTTTGAAAATAATTTATATTCTTCAAATCATGTTGTATATTTTATTTTTTCCTACAGGAAAGTATGTAGCCACCACAGAAATGACCTAGTGAGAATTTTGCATCCATTGAATTAAAGATGCTCTTTTAAAGATTTTCAGTAACTCACCTGTATTTATACCTGAAAAACATGCAGTCTGTCCTGCTACTTAATAAGCAATAAGTTTCTGTAAAGAAAACCAACATTCTTGGAAATCATTAAGATAAATCACAGAATCACAGAATCACAGAATTGTAGGGGTTGGAAGGAACCTCAAGAGATCATTGGGTCCAACCCACCCTGCCAAAGCTGGCTCCCTGGCTCATATTACACAGATAGGCATCCAGACAAGTCTTGAATATCTCCAGAAAAGGAGACTCCACCACCTCTCTGGGCAGCCTGTCCCAGGGCTCTGTCACCCTCACTGTGAAAAAGCTTTTCTGCATGTTGCTGAGGAACTTCCTGTGTTCTAACTTGCAGCCATTGCCCCTTGTCCTGTCTCCACTGACCAAAGAAAAGGGGCTGGCCAATTCCTCCTGCACCCCATACTTAAGATATTTATAAACATTGATTAGCCCCTCCCTCAGTCTTCTTTTCTCCAGGATGAACAGCCCCAGCACTCTCAGCCTTTCCTCATAGGATAGATGTTCCAGGTCCTTAATCAGCTTCGTAGCCCTTCTCTGGACTCTCTCCAGGAGATCTCTGTCCTTTTTATACCAGGGAGCCCAGAACTGGACACAATACTCCAGGTGGGGCCTGACCAGGGCAGAGTAGAGGGGGAGGATCACCTCCTTAAACCTGCTGGCCACACTCCTCCTGATGTACCCCAGGATCCCATTGGCTCTCTTAGCCACCAGGGCACACTGCTGGCTCATAGCCAACCTGTCATCCACCAGGACCCCCATGTCCTTCTCCATAGAGCTCTTCTCCAGCAGGACATCCCCCAGCCTGTACTGAAACAAATGGTTGTTCCTCCCCAGGTGCAAGACTTTACACTTAACTTTTGTTGAACATTAGGTTTCTCCCTGCCCAGCTTTCCAGCCTGTCCAGGTCTCGCTGGATGGCAGCGCAGTGTTCCTGAGTGTCAGCCACCCCTCCCAGCTTTGTATCATCGGCACTTGCCTCATCAAGGTCGTCAATGAAGATATTAAACAGGACTGGACCCAACACTGAGCCCTGGGGAACACCACTAGTCACAGGCCCCCATTCAGATTCTGCTCCTCAAATCACAACTCTCTGGGCTAGGTCCGACAGGCAGTTCTCGACCCACCTCATGTCCACACAGCCCATGCTCTCTCAGCTTTGTTTTCTTAGTTTTGTTTTACATCTTGAAATTATTCTCAAATGCCTTGTGCAGATAATTAGTAGATGGATAAATGAAGAAAAATATACATCAGCAGAGAAAAAAATAGAATGTGAATGAGTTTTTCAGATTTTTCAAATGTATACTTGAAGATAGAATACAGTAAACTAACATAACTTGAGTTTGTGAACAGATAGATTGCTACCTAAGGAAAACAAACAAACAAACAATAAACCTGCCATAAATAGGTATAACAGGTTCATTACTTCTTTTCCAGGTAATACTCCTTGTAACTGCTAAAATAGACAATATCTGTTTGGAGATTCCTTTGGAATTAATAAATTATTTTATTTATTAATTTACTTTACAGTAAACTGGAATGGATAATTGTAAGGTACAGGAAATATGCCAACAGAACCGTCCCCTCCTCTCTTCTCCTCTCACCTAACCAAACCTCCTTCCTAGCACACTGCATCACCACCAGACAGGCTCAGGCTTCCGAGAACCTAATGACTATTTAACAAGCCACCCAGAAGATATACATCAGGAGAAGCATCAGGAACCATTCACACATCAGGAGAGCATTCCACTATCAGGAGCACACATCAAGAGCCATTCACACATTGGACATTCCATCATTCACCGTGAAGCATTCCCACAGGCCAGGGGGAAACTTGAAGCAAGACAAAGGATCAGTATCCCTACAACAAGGGAGCTTTCCGCCTTGGAAGGGAGGGGGGAAAGCAACATGAGGTAAGGGAAGCAACAGAGAATGAAGACATCAAGGGACGAATGAGGGAACGCTCTCCCCTCCCATCAGACCCAGAGAAACTGAAGAATACTCTGCTGTCAGACGGAATGGAGTAGCCCTGTGGTGGTAGATATAGCTCCCCCACACTTCCTCTTTCCACTCTCTCTCTCTATCTCTATCTCTCCTTTACCCCCCTTTTTTACTTTCTTCCCACCTTTCCCTGCATGTTTGTTCCAAATAAAGCAAACCTCACCTTGACTCCGTTTCAAGTCTTAATTCTGTTCTCTGGAAGCAAGGGTGCGTAGCCTGGAAGGAATACAGGGATGCTGTTCAGACTTGCAGAGACGGGGTCAGGAAAGCCAAGGCACAGATGGAACTGAACTTGGCAAGGGATGTTAAAAACAACAAGAAGGGATTTTACAGGTACATTGGCCAGAAGAGACAGGTCAAAGAGAACGTACCTCCTGTGGTAAATGAGAAAGGAGAATTGGCTGCAACTGATGAGGAGAAGGCTGAGGTACTGAATGAGTTCTTCGCCTCAGTCTTCTCTAGCAGCCAGGATTCTCATAATTCTCAAATCCCAGAACTTTGCATCCCTGGACCTCTAGGTGGGAACTGGGGGAGCAAATCCCCCCCCCCACTGTAAGAGCGGAGCAAGTCCGAGACCGCCTCATGAGACTGAATGTCTACAAGTCTATGGGGCCGGATGACATGCATCCAGGGTCCTGAAGGAGCTGGCTGATGTGGTTGTTTAGCCACTCTCCATCATATTTGAAAAGTCGTGGTGGTTGGGAGAGGTCCCTGGGGACTGGAAAAAAGGGCACGTCACTCCCATTTATAAGAAAGGGAGCAAGGAAGACCCAGGGAATTACAGGCCGGTGAGCCTCACGTCTGTGCCTGGGAAGATCATGGAACAGTTCCTCCTGGATGACATGCTGGAGCACATGAGGGAAGAGCATGTGATCCGGGACAGCCAGCACGGCTTCACCAAGGGAAGGTCGTGCTTCACCAGTCTGGTGACGTTCTATGCTGGAGTAATAGCATCAGTAGATAAAGGGAAGGTGACCAATGTCATCTACCTGGACTTGTGTAAGGCCTTTGACACAGTCCCCCACCACATCCTTATCTCTAAACTGGAGAGATGTGGATTTGATGGGTGGACCATGCAGTGGATAAGAAACTGGTTAACAGACCGTAGCCAAAGGGTGGTGGTCAATGGGTCTATGTCCAGGTGGAGGCTGGTGACAAGCGGTGTCCCCCAGGGGTCTGTCTTGGGACCGGTTCTCTATAACATCTTTATCAATGACATCGATGATGGAGTTGAGTGCACCCTCAGCAAGTTTGCGGATAACACCAAGCTGAGTAGTATAGTCGACACCCCAGAAGGAAAGGAAGCCATGCAGAGGGATCTTGACAGGCTGGAAAGATGGGCCTGGGTGAACCTATTGAGGTTCAACACTGCCAAGTGTAAGGTGTTGCACTTAGGCCGGAAGAATCCCAGACATAGATAAAACTGGGAGGAGAGCTCCTTGAGAGTAGCCCTGCTGAGAAGGACCTGGGTGTCACTGTGGATGAGAAACTTAACATGAGCCAGCAGTGTGCTCTTGCAGCTTGCAAGGCCAATGGTATCCTGGGCTCCATCAGAAGAGATGTGGCCAGCAGGGACAGGGAGTTGATTGTCCCTCTCTACTCTGCCCTCGTGAAGCCCCACCTGGAGTTCTGTGTCCAGAGCTGGGGCCCCCAATACAAGAAGGATGTAGAACTGTTGGAGAGGGTTCAGAGGAGGGCCACAAAGATGATTAGAGGGCTGGAGCACCTGCCCTACAAGGAGAGGCTGAGGGAGCTGGGCTTGTTCAGCCTGGAGAAGAGAAGGCTGTGGGGGGACCTCATTGCAGCCTTCCAGTACCTGAAGGGACCATAAAAACAGGAGGGAAATCAACTTTTTAAAAGGGCAGATAATGGCAGGACAAGGGGGAATGGTTTATAGCTGAAGGAGGGAAGGTTTAGATTGAATATTAGGGGGAAGATTTTTATGGAAAGAGTGGTGAGGTCCTGGAATAGGCTACCCAGAGAGGTGGTGGATGCCCCATCCCTGGAAGTGTTCAAGGCCAGGTTTGGATGGGGCCCTAGGCAACCTTGTGTAGATCCAGGCATGAGGTTGGTGGCCCTGCCTATGGCAGGGGGGTTGGAGCTTTATGATCCTTGGGGTCCCTTCCAACCCTTACCATTCTATGATTCTATGATTCTCCCAAAACTGAATTGAGAATTTATCACGATAAAACACCTAGTAATTGGACGTCACTTGGGGGTTAAGTCCAGCTGCCCCCAGCCACCCAGAGCGACCTGAGGTTCAGTTGGAATGCAAGGGGGTTTAATCTCTGCCAAACTAAGTCTTGTCTAGGTTGTGGATCGTGACAATAATTTAAGGAAAAAAACTCTTCCATACCTAGTCAGTATGTTTTCTTACATTAAACACAAGTGATTGTAGTGTGTCTGGTTTGTTGAGGTATTTTTTCAGAAGATACCACAACACTAGTTTCAGATTAAGAAACACGGAACCACCTTGAGGACGTGTCAGTTTGATTTGACTGTGATGGGACATCTATAGGCACAAGAGCGCATAAGGGTCATTCCATTGCTGCTCTAACCGTGAAAATACATTTATCACCTGACAAAACAGAAACAAGACTAACTATTTAAGCCAATTCATAACTCACATCTATCAATGTCACCGCACCCTAAAATTAATGCAAAAATCAGGAGTTCACATCCTATCTGTATAAGCAAACAGGCATCCCATAACTTTCTAGGTTGCTGCAGTGTCATCAGCTGCAGAGCAGAGATCCAAAAGGTAACAGAATCATAGAATTGTTTTGGTGGGAAAAGACTTTTAACATCACTGAGTCCAGCCATAAATCTAATACTGTCAAATCCACAGCTAAACCATATCCCTAAGCACCGCATATGCATGTCATTCAAGAATACCTCCGAGGACAGTGACTCAAGCACTTCCATGGCTTGACAAGCCTTTTGGTGAGGAATTTTTTCCTCATATCCAATCTAAATCTCCCCTGGCACAATCTGGAACATTTTCCTCTTATCCTATCACTTCTTACTTGGGAGAAAGCAACACCTACTTCACTACAACATCCTTTCAGGTGGAGAGAAATAGTGTCTGCTCAGACTACTTTTCCCCAGGCTAAGCTACCCCAGTTCCCTCAGCCACTTCTCACAGGGCTTCTCTAAACTCTTCGCCAGCTTTATTGACACAGCCCTTCAATATATTTCTTGTAGTGAGGGGCACAAAATTGAACACAGGACTCAAGGAGTGGCTTCACCAGAACTGAGTACAAGGGGATACTCACTTCCCTGGTCCTGCTGGTCAAACTGTATTTGTTACAAGACAGGATGCGACTGCCTTCTTGGCTCCACAGGCACACTACCAGCTCATGTTCATCTATCTATCAGCCAACACCCTCAGGTCCATTTTAACCAGCCAGCTTCCCAGCCATCCATCCCCAAGCCTGTAGTGCTTCATGGCACTGTTGTCACACAGGTGTGGCACCTGGTACTTGGCCTTGTTAAATCTCATAAGATGGTCTTCAGCCCATCAGTCTAGTCTATCCATTTCCCTCTGTAGATCCTTTCTTCCCTCAAGTAGATTTACATGCCTGCACAACTAAATGTCATCTTCAAATTTACTGAGGGCTCTATCCTCTCATTCAGATCAGTGACAAAGTTATTAACGAGAACTGGCCCTAACACTGCGTGCTGGGGAACACCACTTGCTACTGACCACCAACTGGATTTAACTCCATTCACCACAATTCTTGGGGGCCCACCATCCAGCTACTTCTTTTACACAACAAAACATGCATCCATCTGAGTCAGTAGCCAATATATCCTGGTAGAAAATGCTGTGGGAAATGGTATCAAAGGCTTTACTAAGTTCTAGGTAGATAACATTCATAACCTGTCCCTCATCCACTAAGTGGGTCACCTTGTCATAGAAGGAAAACAAGTTCGTGAAGAAGACCTGCTTTTCATAAATACATGGTGACTAGGTCTGGTTGCCTGGTTGTCCTGTACATGCCATGTGATGGCACTCAAGATAACTTCATGACTTTTGCCAGCATCAAGCTCAAAGGGGCAGGTTTGTAGTTCCCCAGGTCCTCCTTCCATGCTTACTTGTGGGTGGGTGTCGCACTGGATAACTTCCAGTCAATTGGGACCTCTCTGGTTACTGATAAATGATGGAAAGCGGCTTATGATTACTCCTGCGAGCTCCCTCAGCACTCTCGGGTGAATCCCATCTGGACCTACAGATTTATGTGTGTCTATGTGATGTAGCAAGTGGTTAATCATTTCCCCTTGAGTTATGAGGGCTTCATTCTGCTCTCTGTCCAGCCTCATCTTCCACTACAGGGGGCTGGCTACTCCAAGAACAACTGGTCGTATTACTAAAGACTGAGGTAAATAATGCATTAAGTGCTTCATCCTTTTCCTCAACTTTTGTCACTATGTTTTCCTCTGCATCCAATAATGGATGGAGATAGTCCTTAGCCCTCATTTTGTTGTTAATGCATTTATAAAACCACTTTTCTTTTCTTTTTTTTATATTTGTCTTTTATGATTGTAGACAGATTAAGTTCTAGTTAGGCTTTGACCTTTTTCATTTTCTCCCTGCATAAACCTCATGACAACCTTGTAGACCTCCTGACCTGGCTGTCCCTTCTTCGAAAGGTCATAAACCCTTTTTCTATTCCCAAGTTCCAACCAAAACTTTCTGTTCAGTAAAGAGAATCTTCCCCACCTGATCATCTTTTGGTACATGGTGATAGCCTGCCCCTGCACCTTTTAGGACTTTCTTCTTGAAGAATGTCCAGACTTCCTGGATTCCTTTGTGCTTTAGGGCTGCCTCCCAAGAGGTTCTGTCGACCAGGGTCCTAAACAGACTGAAGTCTGCCCTCCTGAAGGCCAAGGCAGCAGCTATGCAAAACTCCCCTCCCTACTTCTCTGAGAATCAAAAACTCTGTCATTTCATGATCACCACACCAAAGGTGGCCAAACAGCACACCACCCTGTGGTGGTTTAACCTCAGCTGAGAAATGGGTCCCACACAGTCACCTGTTCCTGTACGAGAGAGGAGGGGGGCGAGCGGAAAAGCCGCGGGAGAAAGGAGAAAAAAAACCAACAAAACCCCGTGAGTTGGGATAAGGATAGTTTACTAAAACAGCAGAAAAAGATACAAAGAACAACTGTGATAACACTATTTTAGAACACAGGGTACACGAAACTGTTGATACACAATGCAACCTCTCACCACACTATGCAACTTAGGCTATGCCGCGCAGAGCCGACTCGGAACCCGGCTGCCACCAAGGAACCGCGCCTCGCCCAAGCCGCACTTTTGCCGCGCTTTTTCTCCTTTATACAGAACATGACGTAATTGGTATGGAATACTCTCATTGGCCAAAATTGACCCACTGCTAAAAAGTAAATTAGCTCTTTCTTAGCTGAAACCAGGACATTATCTACCCCTTATTCCATACCATTTATGTCGTGAGCAGATCCAGTAATTTTCTTTGGGCACAAGCAGTTTCTTGTTTCACACTCACATATATGCATGCACACATGTATAGACATGCGCGTGTATACAGATTCCTTCAGTCTATGGGCCATCCCTCTGAGTCCGCCAATTTCATTCAGTACACGATTCTCAGGCTCCATCTGTCCATTTGTCATAACAGTCTCTCAGGGCATGTGTAGTCATATGTGTCCTTGGATCATTGCATGCTGCATCTCAGGCTCTCAACTAATACACCTGGCATGGTCCATGCTTATAGTCTGTGGGTCAAAGGTGTTTATTTTCAAAGGAAAAAAGAGTTCTTAGGAGGCTGGGTTTTCGTTCCATCATAGCGGCACCGATTCTTCGTTAATTTGTATGACTCTAGACAATCAATTCTTCCTCATATCTGGTGCTACCCCGCCACCTCAACTTCCTTGCCTATCCCTTCTGAAGTGTTTATAACTATCCACTGCAACACTGTCGCTTTGTGTGTCATCCCACCATGTTTCTCTTATTGCAACTGTAGCATGTGTTTCAAGGGGCACAATAGCTTTCAGCTCTTCCTGTTTTCTACACTGGGTGCATTGGCATAGATGCACTTCAGCTGGGCTATTGACCCTGACATCTCTTTTGGGAGGAGAAATCCTAAATGCTATAATAATAACCCTTGCATCTCAACTCTTCAGTTTCTCCACTGAGATGGAAAACCTAAGGACCCCGCTAGTACAGTGTCTCTCAAACTTCAGCATGCTGCCCACAGGCTTATATCTGATCTTAGGTCAAGTCCCAGTTCACTTCTGTACACAAATTACTCAGCTGAGAAAATCAGATGTATGAAGGATGCAATGTAATGAAGGTTTTTACATTCAGAATTAGAAAACACATCAGTACTTCATGATCAAATATCAAGTCAGAGATTAGTCCGTAACTATACTTTATGTATAAATGTAACAATTCCACTCAGTCCTCATTTTGGCTTGGGATAGATTTAATTTTCACAAGAAACTGTGAGGGGACACAACCACTACAGCTGATGAAACTACTCAAAGGTATACTCTGTACTATAATATGTCATTCTTGGAGTGGGAAGATGTCCTGGGGGGTGGGGAGGATTACTGCCTGGGGATAAACTGGGCATTGGGTTCTGAGCAGTGAGCAAATAGCATCACCCACTTTTTTATTTTTTAAGTATTGTTATTTTTCCCTTTCTTTGCTGTTCTAGTAAACCAGTAAGTTATACCTTTTTCTTCTGATTCTCTTCCTCATCCTGACTAGGGGGGAGGAGTGAGCACATGGCCATGTTCTGTTTATCTGCTACCTGGGGTTAATTCACAAACACTGGTTATTAAAAAAAAGTCTGCATATTATCTACCTTTTTAATATAAATATTTTTTATTTTTCTGAACAGTGTTGTTATAAAAAAAACCAAATCATCATTACAACTTAAGAAAAAAACACCCTTATATTTTCAGCTACTTAAGTGAAGTCTTGGATTACACATCAAGATTAATTTATTCTTCAAGATGGAAATCACTTGTGCCAGGTATCAGTCTAATTTTTTTTCTTAAAAAGAAAAAACTAAAACCAATCAACCAAAAAAACCTGTTTACTTGGTGCTCCGTATGTTTTCTCAACAGTCAGATACCCATGCATTCCTATATCGTATCACTTCAATTTCAATAATAGTTATAATCACTGTAATCCCTATGTTTCTTCTTCTCAAGAACTTTGACAACAGGAACCTGATTGAGACTAATGGCAAAAAAAAATTGAAAACAAAATCCTTGAGTCTTTTTTTCTGAATTACTACATGTTATTTATATTCTTGGTGAAAAATAAAACCCCAAACTCAACAACAGCAAACCAATTGCATGCATGACTTTCTGTTGTTTCTCCCATCCCTTATTTCCAGTAGCATTTGGAGCTTCTAGTATTCTTCTCACTGCTTGTTCTCTAAATTTCCCTGCACTGGAGTGACTATCAAACTTCTGAACAAGAAAAACTGTGATCCTCTAGGGTGTGCTGGAAATATCCACTGACTTTAACAAGTCCTAATTCTAATATGTGACAATTATGCTTAACAAAGTAGAATAATTTCATGTAATACATTTTTAATGCTTTATCTAGTAAAATTTTAGTAGTTTCTGCCATTCTGCTAGAAAAAATATTCAATAGATTAATATATTTGACTATCAAAAAAGTGTTTCCTAATATGCAGATTAAATATTTTCATTCTCCAACTGCTCAAAAACTAATAATCTCCCTCTGGTGCTTACCGTACACCTTGACTGCTATTAAGATTTGTAACTCTCACTCCCTTATTCTCATAGCCAATTTATACATATTTATCCTTCTTAAATTTTTCCTCCATGCCAGTTTCTCCATCCCCATGACATTTATATGCTGTTTGCTGAACTTCTTAGAGTTTAATAATCTCTTTCTTATAATGAGATGTCTAGGGTTGAAGAGATTTCCAGTAGTCAAAACAGCGCTACAGGAAAAAGAACTCTCATTGTATTTCTCTAGCTTTTGATATACTGTTTGTAAATACTGCATTCTCAAATTATATAATAATTGCCTAAGATGTTACCTAAAATCTTGAAATATTTCCTAATGGAATTACCAGTTAACCCAGAGTTATTTTGAAAACAACATGTCTTTCAGGATAGTCAAATCAGTGGAAATGCAAAGGAATCCTATTTATTCTGGTAGTAGTAGTAGTAGTACAAAACTAGTATGAAGTTATGAAGCTTAAAACCAGGGGTTATTTCAAGATACCATTCTATGCCTCTACTACAGTCCACTTGCCATATAATTACATACCATCATATTCTAACCATACCTGAAAAGAGATACTATATAATGAAGTTTCTGCAGATGGAGGAAATGCTATTATTTCTCTCAGGTTTTTTACTTCATTTGGGAGAGTTATGGGGGTTTTAGTTGGCAGATCCTTTTCCTGGAAATCAGTGCAAGATTGATAATCAGGCAGAATTACCTGATCCTGGAAAAAAATAAATACTAGCCAGAGATCATGCTTGTTCTAGAAATGATACTGCAACAATCTTTCTTCAGCCATGACTTTGCTCTTTCACTCTTCATGATATAAATCTGTTTTCAGGTGTAAATGGATTCACAGTGGCTAGTAAAATCAGGTGTACCATGCTATTTGATTAAGAAGTGTCCAATGAAACTGGATTTGGAACTGATGATGAAGACATAATTCTGTTTAGATTAGGAGCTATAGGCTCAACCTTTCTTTCGTAGTGACAAATTTTCAAATGGAATTCAGCTTTTATCTGTGTTCAAATATAGTTAAATATCCCTCCAAAAACTGTATTTTGATACATGTGTATACAAAAAGTACAAAGAATGGGAAGACAAGAAAAAAGAAGGAAAAATAAGAATTAAAATATTCACCATTGCCTTTATCAACTACCTCTTTAAATTGTTTTTTAATCTTAAAATAATTTTGGGTGGTGGTTGGTTTTTGGGTTGGGGTTTTTTTGGGTTTTTTTTGTATTTTTATTGGAAAGTTGCTCTAAAAATATCATGTCTGGGGTGTGTTTTATAGAGGTATCTATCAGAGCAAACATTTCCTTCTGTCTTTGCAGTTCTTTCTTCTTGTTATCCTGTCTCCTCCCTTTTATCCTCTACACATTATCAGCAGTCTATAAACATCACCTATATATCCCATTTTAGAACACAGGAAAATCCACATGCTAATTTTCATTTAAGAATGACCCTTATTCCCTGCAAGTCATCCTTCTTTTACTGAATATATTTGAACATAGCTGAAACATTATTGTTTTTTCAAAACTGTTATTCTTGATATTATTGCCCTGATAATAAAGAGAACTAATTAAATTATAACATTAGTCACCTTTAATTACAAATTTTATTTTGATAGGACTGAGTTCAAGGTATAAATACATAATTTGCCATCTTAAAAATATTTATTTTCATGAGTCCTGTCAGTCATTGAGACTTGTATTTGGAATTTTGCTGGACAACATTTATATTTAAATTTTAACATTTATATTTCTGCTTTTGAAAACAGAATTCCAACTAATTCTGTTCTCAAATTTCAAAATTTTAACTCTCACAGTAGAAAAAAAATTAATGAAATCATTACATTGCTTAAGCATCTGCTAATTTACCAAAATTTAATTTTTCTTTTCTAGTATAGCCTCTGAATCATTGAACCATAGAATCATACGGGTTGGAAGACACCTCAAGAGACCATCAGGTCCTCGTTTCTTCCACTTACAGCCAAGTCCAAGGACTTCAAACTTCTGCTTTACCTAGACTACTTTTGTGTCCCTCAGAAAAATATTTTTAAGAAAATGTGATGTCCAGTTAAAATTTCTAAGATTAGATACTGATTCATGTTACAAACAATGTAAGTACATTTCTTTTATCAGATACCTAGTAGGGTTGAACCTACAGTGCCATCTGATCATTATCAGTTAAATAAAAGATGTTAAGACATGACTACTTAGTTAGCACTTCATGATATTCCAGCCTACCAGCAGCAAATGAGTTGTGAAGATAATATTCCAATAAAATAATTAGATTGTCTCACATAGCTCTGGGGCTGGCACATAGACAGGTACTGAGGATTTTAGAAAGCACTAAAAACTCACAGGCAGAGGACACACAGCAAGGTCTAGTCTAGCCTTGTTATGTAGTGTACCAAAATAAGCCTTGTGAAACTTAGGGAAATTTTATGGCATACCTTGATGTGGATTAAAATATCTGTCCTTATATATAAAAGAAAAAATAATAATGCATTAGGCAGAATTCTACCACAATGCATGGTTCAATATAGAATCTGCATATATTCATCACTGAGATTTTCCTTAAATACACCAGTAGCCCTTGAGCTGGGCTCTGAGTGCTCCCATTCCAGGATGGCTACAAGACAATGCTGAGGCTATTACTTGTCACCAAGTGAAACTTCACTCCCTTGCAAGGAGTCTGTTCTGTCTCCGACATTCCTGTTTCCAGTAAGTTCTACCCCTTCTTGACAGCTGGCCCTCCAGGTCACACCATTCCTTGGTCACAAATTATCAATGCTGATGAATTACAATTAGAATTTTCCCATCAAAATTCTTGGACAGGGCTTTGATGCAAAAGGTTTCAAATACATTACATATTTTCTAGAAAAAGAAGTTTGACAAATCAGGAGTCCAATGTTTGGCTATGAACGATGTGCACAATTCACAGAAACTGAAGAATCTCAGGATAAATACCTTCTAAATATTGCTTACACGACTTTAAAAAAACTCTTGGTAGCACTTTCGGAAACCGGTTTATCTAAGGTATGAATGGCAGAAAATAACATCCTACCTCACCATAGCAACACTCATTGCAACAGAAATATGGCAAAGGAATGTGCAAAACTCTAGCAAAACTCAACACAGACTGGAGATATCATGTTTGTTAAAGGCAATTTTCACCATCAAAGGACATAGTTAATGGGTAAAAGAAATAAGACTAATTCTGCATCAGCACTTGACTATAGAAGTATGTAAAATGGAGTTAAGATTGTTCTGGGCTTGGTTTTCGGATAGATGAGATTAAAATTGATTTAATAGGTTGTTGAGATTAAAATTTGACACAATTTATCTGTCATTTTATAACCTGCAATATTAATTTTTCGTATAATTAAAAACATTTCCTTTAAATCAAAACATTACCTTTAACAGCCTTTCTAATGTCCTGCACTAAAAAAAATACATATATCTAAACCTGGTATTATCACTGTAAAATACTACGTTTCAGATACAGTATGAAAGCAACAGTGGTGGTTTAATCCTGACTGGAAGCCAGATGCCCACTAATGCCACTTCCCTTTTCAGCTGGAATGAGTAGAATATATGTAGTGAGAGGCTTAGGAGTTGAGACAAGGACAGGGAAAGATCATTCCACCATTAGTGCCATGAGCAAAACAGACTTAACATAGAATAACAAACCCCCCTCTATTTTATTATTACACAGTGAAACCAGAGTAGGATAATGAGAAGTAAAACCAAATTTTAAAATATATTTCCCCGCCCCTTCCTTCTTCTCAAACTTATTAATGATTTCTCTCCCTAGGTATCACAGGGAGAGATGAGGATGGGGCTTTCAATCAGTTCCTCACAAGTTGCTTTCCTTCTTAGCAGGGGGCGATTCATCTGTCAAACCTAGGGGTGGCTTCTACCACTTTGCTGCAGAAGCCACCCCTACAGAACCCCCTCCTCAACAGAACCCTGCCATGTCAAAACCACAACATCAACATGTCTTTCTTTTTTCTATTCATATGCATTTCAGCAAACCCTGTTACTAAATTTCTTCCATCTTCCATTTAGACATTTTTCTAGTATTATGTATAATGTAATTATTACACTGATGAGCAATTTTTAATTGGTATGGCCTAAGAAATCACAGAATCATAGAGTTGTCGGGGTTGGAAGGGACCTCATATATATGACCTGGCTATTTCCTAACTGATAAAGTACTGGGGAGTGGTGAGAAGCAGGGAAACAAATTTAATGCTATTTTTAGTTCTGGATAAGTCATGCTGTACACTATATTGGAAAAAAAAGTACTGAATAAGTTGCAACTGTGTAAGCTAGTATAGTGTTAGTTTCCAGTATCTATCTGTATGAATGAGAAAACAATGATGTGAATAGCAGCAGCTGTTCTTGGTGCTCTGAGTGGAAGATGACTTGTTTCATACCCTGCTTTCACTACCAAATAATCCTCACATTCAAAAGCTAGGATGTCATTGACAAGACCATGAATATTTATTTGTGAAGAGGCAGTGAAACAGCTCTCAAATATGATACCTCAAAAAGAATTTTTTGGACACTGAATGCTACAGTGTTCTGGATTTCAGACTATCTGTAATCCCTTGGTATTACTGGAGTATTATTTTTTTTTAATACCATCAGAAAGATAGATAGATAGATAGATAGATAGATAGATAGATAGATAGATAGATAGATAGATAGATAGATAGATGAACATTTCATGAGGATTTCATAAAGTTTCCTCTTGGAAAAACAGCATGAATTCTGCTTGTTAGTAGTGGCTTCTGTTCTTTCAGATCAGGCCTTAATTGTATGAATGCTATCACATGTACATTCACTGAGGTACTCACCTGTACAGGTATTTACAGACAGGGGCCTGAAAACATAATTATTGTCATTATGAAGGTAAGAACTAATTTCAAGATTATTTTATGGTGCAGTGCTGAGTACTTCACTGTACTCTCATTTTAACTCTCTGCAGACGCATCTGTTCTTTGTACTATCTTTCAAAGGGTTGTCATCAAAACTGAGCAACTGCACATATAGATTCCATAAAAATCCCTGATGTCATCCAGATTATTTTGGGAAGATTAAAAAAATTTCAGTGAGTCTGAATTTTGTATAGCCGTTTGCTTGTATATTTTCTTCTACCTTGTTTAACTTCTGCAACCTGATTGATTCATTTATAAAAATTAGATTGCCAATGAATATCTTATTTTGAACAAGAGTTCTCCAATGAATGCAAAGTAATAATCAGCCCAGGTTGCCCCTGAATACTTTGCTCTATGACCAGAGATCTTCAAGGTAAACAATGAATATCTGTTAGTTTAGGTTTAAGTTGGACATTTGATACCTAGAGAAAAATAAGCAGGGAGGTGAATGGAGCACTGGATACATTTCTGAAGAATGAAGTAAGTAGATTGCAAGTGACAGGTTCAATTACTGGTCTGTGGACCAGTGATACATCTGCCTTAAACTCTGAGAAATGGGCAGTAGAAAAGGGATGAATAACTCTTAAGATTTGGAGAAAATATGTAACCATTCAGGCAGAAAATTAGCAATTACATTTTGTGCCATCAGTAATAAGTATTTCAACAAAGATCTTAGGTTAACATCAGACCGTGTGACAGTATATCAACCATTACACCTGTGTTCAATCAATAACAGCATCCCTCAATGTGATACTGAGCTGCTTAATTCAAATGTGGCTTGTTCAGTGATAAGTAAGATGGCTGACATCTGTTACAAAAGTATTCAAAAGCAATTTATTTCATAGTCTCGATGCTGGCTGTTGAAAGATTTTATTTATTTATTTTAAATTTATGCATTGACAAATTATCTCTTCATGCTTTTGTTTGGAAACCCTGTTCCTTTCTACAAGCACACACATTGTCACATATGCCCCACATAATCTATTACAAACAGATAATCATGTTAGATATACAATCTTTTCCTTTTTTTAAGAAAAATTGAATTTTTGATATTTCCACCATTGTATGGAATCTAATAACTTGGAATTGAATCATAATATTGCATTCATTACCTTTATTATGCTATGAATGAATAAAATTTAATGTAAAAAAATTCATTAATATGTGATTGATATAAAATAACACATTGAAATAGGGACTGCTTTATAATAACAAAAATATACCTGTTCCCACTGCTATACATTTTTTAATGTATTTTTAAAAAGTATTGAGGATTTTTTCATCAGTCTGTAAAAAAATGTCTTAATGACACAGCAAAGGACAAAAATAGATAGTCCATACTGGCTGTTTTCTGATCACTGTTTGTTCACTTGTTGGCTTTTAGTTTAATACCTAGCTACCTGTAAAAGAATGCTTTCTGCTCCACCCATAGCTCAGAAGTCATTCCAAGCTCTGCATTTGTCAATAGGACTGTTAACAATTGTCAGGTATACTAAGTTCTACATCATTAAAGATTCACTGGTAGCAAACTTGCATTAAAGTATCATTAAAGTATGTAGTGAAGACATACTCTCCCTATATTGCTCTCAGAACACATCTCAGTAAAACGTTTTTTAAAAAGTAAATAAAAGTAAAGCAAAAAAAAAAGTAAACAACTGAAATATACAGAATATATTTATTTAACAGAAACCTTTAAGACAGTCTAAACAGTAAACTTAATGTCAGTATTGGCCATAGCTTCCAGTAAATGTTTTTTGTTCAGAAACCATATTCCTTAAACTTGGAGGAGAAATAAGAATTCTAAATATTCTTATTCTGTTCAGGCCTAGCAGATAAAATGAAAATACTGATTTTCGAAGGCCACATTGCACATACTCCTGCTGTCACCATGTACATTAAGGCACAAACCAACCACAATAATGGTATCATCTCTTTGTCCCTGTAGCTATCCAGAACAGAAATATGGGCAGAACTTCCCTCGAAGAGCTGAGTATGGTTTAATAAATACAGCCACCTTTTCCTCTGTACAGCAATTCTGGGATTTTTTGGTCTTATGTCTATCAGCCTATCTTTATATTTGTTTACAAGTAGTGCCTTGACCAGTTCTATGAGAAGAAAGTGGCAACTGTTTACATGAACACTGTGATTTGTATAATAAATACCAATTTAATACATTTGTATGGAAAAAAAAACCAAAAAACCCTATTTTTTTAACTAGCTAAACAGTGCAATCATAACAGGCAACAAATTTTGAAAAGAAATATTACGGTTATAATATGCATTATCTTTATAGCTCTGTATTCAATTAAAATTACATTAAAATTAAAATGCAGCAATACCAATAACAGCAGCTGTGATGCTGGAAAAACTGTTAGGAATTGAATTTTTCTAAGCTCAACTTATTTGCTTTTCAGGTTCAGCTTCAGTCTGTAAATATCAAAATGTTGTTTTTTCAGTATCTCAGTTTTTACTATATAACTGTGAGAGAAACGCTAGTAAAAGTAGAAGCTTCTTATCTACCAGCACTAGGAGGTCTCCTGTGAGAGGTGGGAACAGTGGGTCAGATGGCATCCAGTGTAACCTACCTGGTTCCCAAACTATCTTGATGTGAGCCTTGAGCCTCCTCTGCCTGATGACAACTGCCAGCAGCAAATTCTGTTCCACAGAAATTGCCCCTGGGGACCTGTGCATTTCTGCCTGCTGCCTTGCCTATTTTGCCTTGCTCCTTGCTATACACCTACATGCTGGGAAGATGAAGATGGGAGAACACATGACAATAGGCTTTACACATCTCCTCTCGTAACTGGCCACTATAAAGGTTTAATTATTTTTCTACCATTAGCAGCTCAAAAGGAGTGGGACCAGAGATGAGGATGTTACCCAATGTTTTATGTTAGCTTTCTTTGCATGCGGTCATTCATTAGAAGTTTTTTAATTTGTGTGATTGATCAAAGGGTCTTTCATGGTATGGAAAAAAAAATAATTGAGCTCTGCCCAGAAACTTACATTCCTTAGTTGCCCATAGTAGGCAAAATTTCCTGATTTATGCACAGTAATTCTGAGAGTTTAAACCACACATAACTGCATACTGAGAAGAAAATCACACTAAAGACAAAAACCTCCAGAGAAGTAAATCCATTGAGCAATTTCAAGTCAGGCTATCAGCTTTAGAGTACTTTGCTGTTCCAAGCAGTGCTGTTCCTGGGATAGGTAAATGAAGTGACTGTAACCTACCTTTCCTTTGTATCTATTCTTATTGTCAAAGTTAGAAGAAATCAGACTTTAAGCTTTCACATTTCCTCCTAGACACATATTGTAACCCAATGCTACACTTAAGTACTGTATAGGACTTTTGAAGTTACTGGTCACTTCATTCCTCAAATGTTTCTCACTAAACAAACTTAGTTTGTATCATAAAGAAAGCACATCCAAATATATTTTTTAACTTCTATATATATTTTTTAACTTCTTTCCTGTTAAAGCACTTATACAAAGCCTTATCTTGAATTATATAGTGTTTTAAGAAAATGTTTCCTTGATATCAAACTGATTTTTAGTCAGCTCCCTTTGGTTACCATCAGGGCTGGAGATGTTCCCTCATCGGCCTACAGATCACAGCAGCTCTTACATTCAGGACCAAAAATTAAAAGGATTAAGAAAAAAAAAAAATTAAAACCCTTATACACTCCAAAGCTTTGTCTTTTATGTGCAAAAGATATTGGTGATGTAATAATATTGATGTTATCTAGGTCACCACCCAACAACCTGCAAAATGTCAGTAGGTTACATCATACCCATTATACAACAACGCAGTGCTCAAAAGGCTCAACAATGTTCTCTGGTAAACTGAGTTGGTGTCACAGTGACCTAGTTTCTACTGGGTGTGAACCTGCATTTCCCAGTGCAGTTAACATCAGAACTTCGCATTCCAGCCCCTATCGGGGGGAATCATACACACTGAGTGACCTGAACATCCTTGCAGAACATGTTTTCTTCCACCATGTAACTTTGGCACAGTCTATTTTAACTTAAATTCAACTCTTCTCAAAGCTGTTTTGCTAATGCAATAAGCTTCTTTTAAAGCTCAAGGGTACTTCTGTCTAATTTTTTTTCCCCAGTAAGTCAGATAATAATTCCTCTCTCACTTCTACCGTTCATAACACTTTCAAGTGTAGATCAAACCTAGCTTGTTTATAGCCAGATAATACTTCGAATAATTCCTCACATGCTTGACCGAACACAATTTACCATTTTTGAATATGCAACCTAGTATAACGCATTTATCCATGTATCTATCTGCTGTTAAACAAAATGAAGGGCTGCCTCTGACTTTTCTACAGAGGTCAGTGGCCATGAGGTTGTGAACCAACAGTAAGCAAACTATTAGCCTAAAAAATGCCTTGCTAAGAATTGTAAAATGACTAAATAATGAGTGATAATGGAGGTGAAGGGCAGAAGTAGCAGAACTGATGCCATGCACCAGAATTTAGCATGTGACGATGTAACTAAAACAGAGAGTGTAGAAATATCTTCAGGTTTGTACAAGCAGGAATAGCCATTTATCTGTATTGTAATATACATATGAGATCCAAATCTGCAACATATCTGCAGTTTCTTTCAAAGTGCTTTTTCTCCCATATAGCAAGATTCATGCCAATAAAGTATATTTCTCAACCCACTTTTCTTCAACTTAAATTTTTATTATGGTACATAGTCTGTTCAGAGGAGCTTCAGCTGCAAAACCAGTTTTGTTCCACTGCAAGGAAAGGACTGGAAGGGACACAAAACAAACATTTTCTGAGTTGTGCCAATGTTCTCCCTAATGCCTTACCAACTGACAAGATGTTATGGAAGAGAATGAATGAACCAAGAATTGAATGGACAGCTTTCCTTTATTCATCATAGAAAATGTAAAAAAACCTCATTCAATCTCCTCAGTGCAGCTGATGATAAATCTAGATATACATCCCTGAGTGGGACATCCTTGTGTGTACATTTCCCTGATAAATGACATAAAACTTCTTTATAAGAAATCTTGGCAACAACTTGCAGGGTATGTATTTTCAATTTCTTATAACTTTAGTTTGTAAACACCACGAAGAAACTCTTCCTTGATGATGAACATATGTACAGTGATTAAGAAGTATATGTGACAAGAGTCCCATGAGTAGTTCCAATTTGAAGCCTATTCAGTATATGAATTGTAGGATCAGATGTTACTTGGCATGCCAGGATACTGTTTAAGTCTGCAACTTGCCTGTGTAGCATAGCCCAGAAATTCCAAAGCGTGGCAAGTAAAACCTTACAAGATCTTCTAGAAAAGATTCCTGCTGATTTTTTTCACCTAATGAAAGTTTCTTAACACACTTGCAAGGACAGAAGACAATGGCAGAATTAATTGTTCATTTTGAAGTGCTAGTGCCTATCTACAGAATTAAGCTTTCCCTGCTAGAATTATATGATCCCAGCTTCAAGAGGATTGCAGCAGCTAAATAGTACATATGGGCTGAAAATTTCCATCAAGTTTCTACCTATGTTGAAGCATAGATGTTGCTTTAAAAGGAAGAACTGATGTTACCTATGTGTCTAAGTGGCAGGTGTCCAAATCCTTTTAAGTGTAAGTATCTTAGCTTAGCTTATCTTAGTAACTATATAATGTGTAATCTGTTTAGAATGATAAAAATCACAGTACTTTCTTGTAATTCACATTTCTGTGGCATATTACCATGCAATTCCCAGTCAGTTCTGAGTGTTACATTATCTTCAGAAGTGAAAATGTTCAACTTTCCAACTTACTATTTGTAACAGGTATGAGAACATAATTTTTATTCAGAAAGGAAGCAGGTCTTTTCCCCCACATTTCCCATGTTTTGTTTAAAGCCGCAAGTTTTTGTGCTTTTATCATGGTATTTATTCTTTTCTCCTTAAGGAATTGTGATGTCTTGTGAATCCATTTATACCAATAGTTCAACCAGTCATGTTCCCTGATTACATAGTCAGGGTTTTCTTTCATATTTTGCACTAAGTACTTGTTAGTTCTCTACTTTTACTCTATTGTTAATTTTGGCTTTTACCCAGGAAGGCACTTAAACATGGACTTATAAGCCTGAATTCAGTGAAACTACTTAGGCACTAAAAGTCAGACTGCATATAAGTTCTGTGCTGGAACAGGACCTTCTAGTTCTATGTCTTCATTTTTGAGCCTGCTAAAATTATGAATAATTTATCTCTTTTAATTTATCATTCACTTCTGGGGCTCTAATAATGTAAAATACTTCACAGGCTCCTGTCTATTTGAGAATAAGGACAGGTTGCCTCTCGTTTTTTAAAAAACATAGATTTATTGGCTAGACAAAACAAATACAAAGTGTCACTTTCCCTGAATTATTTAATAAAGACATAAATAAATGAAAGGAAACATTTTGCTTTGATCATCAAGGGGCTAGGCAGCTCAAGAGACTAGAAACAGCCAAGCATAGATTTGAATATGACACATGATGTACTGACAGCAATTCATTACCATCTCAATAGCATCTTTGTTGCTATCTTGGCTGCTTGGTGGAAATGTGAAGTGAACTGATGGCCTTTACCCAATTTATAGAGGACATGTCAACTTCAAAAATCCACCAATACAACTGAAACCAATTGTCCCACAAATTGATCATTTCAGGATAGAGTCCAAGAGCTTACTGTTCCATTTTCTATTCATTATTTCTAAATGTAGTAAATGCTTGTACATGGAGCTGAAACAGAGAAGGAAGGCAAATAGCAGTGTGCAATATTCACTTGTTTCATCTTTAATCAGGAACTCATTGAGAATATTTCGAAAATTACATATCTGAATTTATCTTTGATTGAAATAGCAAAAACATCACCTTTTTTCTCATTAAAAAGAAGTGGTTTTCTTACTCTTAGCAAACTCTAAATAATGCAACTTGGATGAATGTTCATGTTTGTTTCTAAACAAATGTTTTATACAGTGGCATTTTAAAATGTCTCATCAATTTCTTAAAAACATAAACTACATTTAAATATTTAGAATTCCTTCCAGAGCTACAGAAGACGTAAGAGTCATTAAAGAATCTGCTGCTTTATTTAGGCTTCAAGGTTGTGCTGAAAAAACATTTTCTGGAAAATGTATACCCAAAATAAGTGCTGCATTCTCAGAAGAGGTTTAAATTAAATCTACTAGAAACCAATGCAGACCTGTATATAATGTTTCAGATATGATGATGTGGTGTCTGCAAAGTGTCATAGCTGAGTAAGGATGATCAAGGCCCTGGCCATGAAAACACATAGCCTTACTCTGAAAAATTTTTCTACTATTTGAATTGACCTTCATGGGAGACTCACACTGCCCATCCATATTTCTAGCTCACAGGACTGTTTACAGGGACAGCAGATTCACAGAAATCTAACTGATAGTCATGAGAACAAGAAAAACTGTGCATTAGCAGACAGTATAGAATCCAGTACTTGTCACACACATGATGAGTGCAATATTCTAAGTCATACCTGGAATATACAGTTACAGCATTTACCTTCCTGCTAATGTGGTGCACATATACATACCCTTGCCCACATTTGTATTGCTGCACAGTTGATCTTTTGTTCCTATAAAATTGCATGCTACAGGGACAGGTTGAGCTTAGGCTTTCCCCACAGATGTTGGGCTCCTACCCTGCTATGTGCCAAGAAACAAACTCAGGAATATTCATTTCAGCAACATCATAGACCCATTGTCTTTCTTTCCCTCCAGTTTATTTCTAATTCTGTTTAATTACCTGTTTGTTTCTCAAATAACCTTTGCAAAATTCCCGAATGGGTAACTGTGTCCTATGAAAAAAAAAATTGTTATAAATTTCTTACATATTAACGCACTTTGTAGGATAGCCATGTAGTATAATAATGGAAGAAAATTTTCTTACTCTAAAGACATCTGATTTAGTTATTAGCAAGACTGGATATTGGTTTTTATACAACCCTTTCTCAACCTCATTAAAACATCAATCTAACAATTTATTAATAAGTAACTATTTATTAACCTTATCACATCACATCATTTATATGTACTTCATATTAAGCATATTTCTTGGTGGTATCTGACACAATCAAGGGAAAAAATGCAACCCTGAAATTCTTCAAACCTTTTGGTAGACCAAGCTGAATTATTTAGGTATAGACATAAGAAGAATATACGGAATGAGAAAACGTTGACTCCCACTTCCCCTGCCTCTAAGAACACTGAGTTAGCATTAGAAGTTACTGACCATGCAGTTTTAATTTAAAAGCCATTGGTTACATTTCTTTAATTTCTTTAAGTCCAAATTTAAATTACATGCAGGTACATGAAAGGCTAGTTTCATAAGAAGGTAGATGTCTGGTTATGGACATTTTAAATTTCAAACAGTTTCAACTAATCTCTCATAAGAAGTTGTCAGCAGGGACAGTGCTATTACTGAATTAGATTTTTCATATCATTTTCAAGCACCCACACCATACAGAAGAGGCTTAATACCCATGACAGTCTTTATGTTGGTAAATCAGTCCTTTTGAGATAGAACTGGGGTTTTCATCATTCAGTGAAGTGAGGGATTTCAGTCTAAGCGTAGTGTGGGGATTTTTCTCCTGACCTATAACCTCAAGGAAGTTACTGGTATAGAATTCATAAGGTAGGATTTATTTCCTCTGAAAAGCAATTTGTATAACGCCTGTAACAGATAACTCAATAACTTAGGAAACATGCCTTTATTGGACAGTTTCTTAAGGCATAAACTGTGTCTTGGGGAGAAATCAGCTCATTGTAATCAGTATTTTCAGTTTATTATACATTACTTTGTGAATAAAAAACATTATGGAGATTAAGCTTCTCATATACTTTTTAAGCCATCAAAAATAGTATGAGAACTTGTGAAAATTTCTATTTCTTGCTGAGTAATTCTCATAAAAAAGAACAAAAGCTTCTGGGGGGCTATTTAAGTAACTGATTGGTTGGGTACTTTTTCTCCTTCAGCAGACTTTAAAAAACAGAATTATTCTTCCTTTAGGAAAAACAATGTGATTATTTTGTTTTATTTTATTTCCTTTTAGAATACACATTTAGATGTTTAAAATGTTAGGTCTTTCTGTAAGCTTGGTTCCAGAGCTGAAATAAAATAATTTGACAGTACTTTTCAAATTTTATTTAAGGGTTGAACTCTCCTTCCTTACAGTATTCTTTACAACATTGGAAGTAAAGGTGTTTATTCAGGGACAGATAATTCAACATCATGTTTCCAAAGTCATTTGCAGTCGTAAATTATTGTGAAATGTAAAGTAACGGAAAAAAATTCTTCAGAATTTCAGTATCTGCTCTTCTTGAAAGGGATTTTCAATTCTATGCAAGCCTTTGAATGTGTTTGTTCTCAGAAATATGCAACAGCAAAAGGCGAGAATGTAATGTGTAGCAAAGAAAGAAGATGGAGGTATGATCTTTGCATAGGTGCCTCCTAATATCTGTGCGAATGCTACTGCGTTTTCTGATTTGCGATACAAAGAAAACTAAACACCTACAATGTCTGGAGATGACAATACCCACCTTGCTTAATAGTGGATAGAGGAGGTAAGTGACAGAACAGTATAATGCTGGCCAAATACTGTTGTTCAGCAATTCATACTCTGACATGTACACATTTTTATCCTGGATGTATTTCACTATTTTCTCAGCAATAGTAACAATGAAGAGAAACAGAAAAAACATAAACTAGGCAACAGTTGTCCAAAATTTTCTGAGTAGAAGTATGTGCTCTGTCTCCTTAAGAAGTTTGTGTCACAGAACAGCTCTTTGGTTTCTCTGCAGAGGTGATATGATACTGAGTGTAAAAAGACATGCTTCTATAACAAATCCATATGCCTTTCCGCACAGGTTTTTGTGCTTCAGGTGGAATTTGCTGCAGCCTCTCAGATCCCTAAATATCCCCTATAAAAGGAGAGGAAAGGTGTCAGTGACCTATGATTTAATGAACATAGGTTGCTCTACCTGCCCTAAAACAACCCTGTGAACTCAGCTGATAGACACATATGAAGTATTAGTGAATTCAAGAGTAGCTCTCTAGTACCTCCTGGATCCATTTGCTTTACTTCCACATTGACCTTTTAGAGCCATGTTTCCTTCATGATTGTATTTTGTCTATTTCACTAAGCTTAATGTCTCCACTCATCTGAGAAAACAGACCAAACTAATTCAACATTTGCATAGTTGGCAGTTGGTATGGGCACTGTTCTCATCATAGACTTGGAACTTACTCAGTTCAATAGCCTGCCTGATTTCCTTTGGCAGGGAAAAGCCTGGAGTAGCAGCTGATGGCAGCTATGGTTGAATAAAACACAATATGAAACCAGTTCTTATTCTTTCTTCACGTCTCACGTTTGTCTACTCACATATTGTTCACGAGAGGTGGAGAAAGTGACCTTTCTCATGAAGATCCAATCTATTTTTATAGTTTAAATGTATTAACCACTTCTGGAGAACACTGCTACTCCATCTTGATTTAAATAAATTATTTTGTGTAATGATGAAACAATTTAAACCAGATAAACATTTTTCAACTTTTGGGTTTTTTTTCTCCCCACAGATATAAATATTTCATTGTGTCCCAAGTGTCTTGCAGATACTTTCTTACAGAAAGGCTGTTTTACAAAGTATAGCTTTATCTGCATCTCCACCTAATTTTTAATTCTGAAAAAAGGAGATTTTTTTTACTTAAAAAAAAAAATGTTTAAGAGTTACAATGGTATACTTTACTGATTTGTTATTAATATATGCCATAAATATTTCCTTTTCCTATTAGTCTGTTTTATTTTACCTCATGGCTGAAGACCTCCTCAGCATCAAAAATCAAAAATAACCTCCATCACAAGACTGTGTTGTCTTTAAATCAGTATGCTGAGCCAGTAGGAAGAACATAAACTCATCCAATGGAAGAAATATAGAATTATATTAAATGGCAATGGAATTTTCCAACTTGATTTCAAAACAAAAAAGCACGACTGAAAACACTTTTGAGGGTTACTTCACATTTTCTGAAGTCTATTCAGATTCACAAGTGTCCTCAGCTTCCTAATAAAAAGCAATCAGTCGCCATTATCTTTGAAATCAACTACAAGCTTTACTGCTTCTATCAAGGCAATAATTCATTATGTCTTTCTGTACTATTCAGGGTCTTTTCCACACTGTCCATATAGACTTTGAACAAATGGAGTAAAACCTCTTAAAGTTCTAAGGTGATTACTATATTTTGTTTGTTTTAAGGAATAGTGAAATTAAAATGAGTCTCTGAATCTCATTCCTTTGTTCTTGTTGGAAGCTTTTGAGTTTTGTTTTTGGGAAGGGGTTGGAGGAGAGGGGTGTGTTGGCGAGATTTTGCTTAATTGTCTGGGTTTTTGGGGAGCAGTTGATTGCAAATGAAGAAGTCTGCTGCTCTGACTAATTTCCACAGAAGGGCAGAGACACATTTTCCTTTTACCCTGAACTTTGGCATTTGGGTCAGATATTTACTACCAGTGGTTAATCTTTATTTTAGTACTTAAATAAGATCAAACTTCTCATTCACTCTTAAGTCTGTGTATCTTTAGTTCTCTCATTCTTTTTAAAGAATACCCACCTTGGGGGTCTGGATAAAATTAGATAAACATGCCAGCTTTTCTGTTACATTATTTTGTAAATTACCACAATTATTCAGTAGGAAAAGAAAAGAAACATGGTTACAGCAATCAGCTACAGGAATTCTTACTCATAGAATCATAGAATTCTTTCGGTTGGAAGAAACCTCAAAATCATCTTGTTCTAACACCCTGCCATGGACAGGGACTCTCACAAGACCAGGTTGTCCAAAGCCTCATCTGACCTGGCCTTAAACATTCCCAGGACTGGGGCTTTCACAACCTCTCTTGGACAACCTGTTCTAGTGTCCCAACACTCTCACAGTAAATAATTTCTTCCTAACATATTAACAAAACTTACCCTCTTTCAGTTTGAAGCCATTCCCCCTTGTCCTATCACTATACTCCCTGAAGAACAGTCCCTCTTCCACTTTCCTGTAGGACTCTTTTAAGTATTGGTAGGCAATAATTAGGTGTCCCCAGAGCCCTCTCTTCTCCAGCCCCCAATCATCTTCATGACCTTTCTCTGGATTTGTTCCAACAGCTCTGTGTAGTGGGGAAGCCAGAGATGAATGCAGTACTCCAGGTAGGGTCTCATGAGAACAGAGTAGAGGGACAGAATCACCTCCCTTGACTTGCTGGCCACACTGTTTTTGATGTAGCCCAGGATAGGATTGGACTTCTGAGCTGCTAGTGCACACTGCCGGCTCATATTGAGCTAGTCATTGATCAGCACACCCAAGTCCTTCTCCTCAGGGCTGCTCTCAATCTATTCTTTGCCCAGTCTATAGTTGGCTTGGGATTGCACTGACCCACATGCAGGATCTTGCACTTAGCATAGTGCCACGATCCACAACCTAGACAAGATTCTAGTTTGGCAGAGGCTAAACCCCCTTGCGTTCCAACCGAAGCTCAGATCGCTCTGGGTGGCTGGGGGCGTCTGTGCTTATCCCCTGAGTGATGTCCAATCACTAGGTGTTTTATCATGATAAGTTCTTAATTAAATTCTCTGAGAACAGAACTGAGACTCGAAATGGAGTCAAGGTAAAGGTTGTTTTATTTGGAAAGAAGTGATCAGGGAAAGGGGGAAAGAAAGAGAAAACCGGGGGGAAAAGAGAGATAAAAAGAGAGAGAGAATGGAAAAAAGGAAGAGGGGTGAGGGGAGGCTATATCTACCACCACTAGGCTACGGCATTCCATCCAATGGCAGAGTATTCTCTGGGTCCGATGGGATGGGAGAGCGCTCCCTTCTTTGTCCTTCCATGATGAAGATGAAGTATGAAGAAAAAGATGATTTCTCTCTTGTTGCATCCCTTTTTGTAGGGATACCGCTCCTTTGTCTAGCTACAAGCTTCCCACCTGTCCTGTGGGAGCGCTTCAGGGTGGATAACGAAATGTCCAATGTGTGAATGGCTCCCGATGTGTGCTGCTGATAGTGGGACAATGGCTCCTGATGTGTGAATGGTTCCTGATGTCCCTCTTCTGGGTGGCTTGTTGAATAGTCATTAGGTTCTTGGGAGCCTGGGCCTGAGTGTCCTAGGAATGAGGTTTGGTAAGGTGAGAGGAGAAGGGGGGGGGGGGCAGTTCTGTTGGCAATTGGTAAGGCATAATTCCAGTACCTTACACCTAGCTGAACTTCATTCAGTTCACATGGGACCATCTGGCCAGCCTCTCAAGGTTCCTTTGGACAGTATCCCTTCCCTCAGTGTGTTGACCTCTGCACACAGCATGGTGTCATTGGCGAACACGCTGAGGGTGGACTCGATCCCACTGATAGGTGGCTTACAGGCATATAGTAGCTGGGATCCTCCTTTTTGCCCTTTTAAAGACCAGAGTGATACTGGCTATCCTCCAGTCCTCAGGCACTTCTGTTCTCCAAGACCATTTGAAGATGATAGAGAGCAGCTCCGTAATCACTTCTGCCAGCTCCCTCAGCACACCTGGATGCATCCCATCCTGGCCCATGGATTTATGTGTGTTAATCCCTTTGAGACACTCCTGGACCACCCCCACCTCAACCAAAGGGAAGCTCTTCATTTCCCAAACATTACTACTGTCATCCAGTGCCTATGGGTCCCGAGGGGACTTTGAAGTGAAGACCGAGGCAAAGAAGGCATTCAGTGTCTCAACTTTCTCATCATCTCCCGTTACCAGGATACTCGCCTCATTCAGTAAGGGACCCACATTATCCCTGGTCATCCACTTACTATTCACATATCTAAAAAACCCCTTTTTATTATCCTTTATGTCCCTTGCCAGTTTCAATTCGAAGCGGGCTTTAGCTTTCCTAGTCATATCTCTCAAGGTTTAAATGTCTGTGGTCTTAAATGGCAATCAGCTGATGAATAAAATATTAATTGCCATGATCACAGGAATCTATCAGAGATTTTAGAAAGTTCTGGAATGGGTTCTAAAACCTTTTTAACTATAACATTCTGTCAAAAAAACCCATGGAATTTTGTATTGAATGCCTTTATGAGTGGACAGTGTGGACCTTTGCTGATTAAATGTAAAATCCCCATTTCTTCCTTTAGAAGATAGGAAGAACTGAAATAAGTGAACCACTGGTATTTTTTTCTCTTGATAAAAAACATGTTGTAATTACTTTAAATTTACTGTCCAGAAAGACATGTATCAAAAAGAAGTGTAAACTCAAGTACTACAATGTCATTAGAGCAATGATTTATCTCTAAGAAGTGTGGCAAAGTATAGGTTGTTTCTGTCTCTATACTCGTGCTTTCACTTTCCCTCTCACTCCTGCTTGGGTCAATTAATGTCCTGAGTGCCATTTGTTTCAGATGTTCATTAAAACATCAGCATGAACCAAGAATTTCGCAGAATATAATATGCAACAAGCATTTTTCTATATCTTACATTATTTTATGTCCACCTAAATTTTTATGTTTTTACCTTTAGCACTTTTTAATAATTGATAATTTATTTTACAATAAAGGGATACTGCATTTTCCCAGTACTTTTTTTCTCTAAGAAGGAGTGCTAAAGTATATGTAAATTAATAGGTGCCTAGATATAAGGAAAATCTGAATGTTCTTAAAAACCAATCCCTCCTTTTGCATTTTGTTTTTCCTGTAAATAAATAATTGGTTAAAACTTATAGTTCTTCTCCTTACTATTGTTGTTATAATTTGTTATCATACTCCTTATTAGAATTAGATAAATTGAGAGAGATTGACACAAACCTTAATTTTAGAAGTTTAAACTTCCTTTAGGCTCTTCAGCTTAAATTGCTGAAGTTAGAAAAGCTTAAGATTTAAAAATATAAACATCGAGGTAAAATATTTAATTTTCTTGGAAGCTAATTTCAAGATCCTCTGACTGCAACAAGGAAGATATAAATTGCCTAATCAATTTGTCTCAAATAAGACTAGCAGAGAAAAATTTGATATCTTGGACTTATGATTTCGTTTAGCCTTTTCAGAACACTGTAACTGATGATCAGAGGGAAGCAGTAATTTAATAGCAAGGAACCGGCAAAGGAGAAGCATAAAAATATAAGAGATATAAAAAAATTACATCTTCCAATGAAGGCGTGAAAGAATGTAGCATCAGTGTTAGAATACTAAAGAGAGGAAGAGACATATCAGGTCCAGAAGTAATTTGATTATTTCCTCATGAAATGGAGTATTCTATTAAATATGAAACAAGCTGAAACACAAAACATTTTCTGATCACATGACAAATCTCTGTGTGTGAAACGATGGCTACCTGAGCTCTACAAAGGGTCATAAAAGTAATTAGTGTAATTCTTACACTAATTGCAATATTAAATAAGAAACCTTAACCAATTTTCATAAACAGGAAAGTAAAAATCCAAGATTGTATGGTTAAAAATTGGTCACCATCTCTGAGAATTACAAAATGGATGCTGATGTTCAAAAGTTACTTGGAGAGGAGGAGCCTCATTTCATCTGGTTGAACAAACTAGCATCACTAAAAAAATCACTTTCTAAATAAGGAATAAGACATTACTGAGTGTATGTATGATTTATTATTACTATAAGTAACCACAAAGTTCTAATTTCATAAAACCTGTGGGTCTTTTATTTTCCCTCTCCAAGAAACTATCAGAAAGGAAAGAGGGAAGAAAAGCACAGAATAGAACAATCAGAGAATGAACATTTTCAGTTCATAATTCGACAGCTTAATAAAACACATTTATTGGGAAAGACAACATTTTTTTCCAGTTTACAATCTTCAGGATATTATGTCTCCTATCAGCAAAAAAACCCCATCCAGAATACTTCAGAATCTATTGCAAAATTTCATGGTTTAAACTTATTGAGCTTTTAAAGGTGTAAGAATATTCTTAAGTTACTAGGCTTGTGGATGCCACCAAAATTCTTATGTTAACCACCACAGAAAAATGGGTCACAATAAGAAGCAGTTTTTTGCTTCCATATAAAAGAGATTAAAACTAATGCAGAATAGCATTTTTCTAACATCTTCTGTGTAGAAATTCAAGACTTCAAGTAGTTATGATTCCATTGTGTCCACATTAATTATTTAGCCTGGAGAAAGAGGGGGTTAATTTATTTTTTGTTTTTTATAACCCCCATTATGTGCATTAATGGAACCTTTAAATTCGTCACACGGTGCCAGAGTTATAAATATGGAAAGTGAGTTTATTGAAGATTCTCACAGACATTCTGAAAAATATATAAAAAATGTAACTTACAGTACAGCAGTATTTAAAAAATAATATTGATTAAATGTGTTATAGACCACTTGTTACATGGTGCTTTAAAAGATTTTAATAGCCAAGTGTGATTATTACATCCACTTCAGTGCAGAGGGAAAGGAATTTTTAAAATACAATAATTACTTGTTTTATATAGGAAATTCATTTATGATAGTGACTAGACACAAATATGCATTATTTTAAATAAAAATATAATTTCATATCAGTGACATTATTTTTAAATAGCATAACTGAATTATCAGTCATTTTTCATTGAAAGATTTAGACATGATAGGCTTTGCTTTGGCAAAATGATGGATGGCCATACATTTTTAATATCTCCACCCAGATTATGGAAAATTCTGTCTATCGATTTCTATATATGGATCCCAGTCAATAGAAATGAGATTTAGAGCATTAAAAGGGCAGGGTACAAACCATTAAGCCAGTTCTTCCAAAATACAAAGTAAAGATGTCTATTATTTTGAAATGGTAACCTCTCATGTATCTCTGTATTGTATGTATGCGGAACTCTGTATTCAGCTGTAAAGTTATGTCCATAACACAACTTAACTTGAATTATAATGAGGCTCTGTATTGACAAAATATAGTAAGATTATAAAAAACAAAGCTGCTAGAAATAGAGGAACTTGGCTTTGTAATTTTGTTTCTTATTCCAGTATCTAGAAAGATGACCTTTATTTTTAGAAGAGCAAATGCAGTACAGAGACACCGTCCTACCATATATTTCTTCTCTTTTTGTCCCAAATGCAAAGTTCCCTAATTTATAGACACTAGCTTTTTTAGTCGCTTTTAGTTTTAGGCTACAATAGTCTCATAGATATATCTTCAAACTGTGTCAACAGATATGAAGTGACCCAGGTCTTTTAAGTCATGCTTGACAAGTTAACTCTGAAATTTCACATCACTATGAGGAGGAAGACCACAGTTAAGGATTAATTTGTAGTTGCTTAATCCCTTAGGTTTAAATATTTATCTGAGCTGCTGCTTTCTTAACTGTTCACCTCTCAGTTTAAAAGCGCCAGGTGGCTTCAGGGAAATAAAATATTTATCTCCAATTGGAGAGAATATATTTCAGTTTCAAAATAACTCAAATTGAAAAGAAATGTAGCATTGTTAGTGTGGTTGTTATCAAAGGGCTGGAGTTGTTTTGGTTTTTTCTTTCTTCCTTTTGGCTTTATTTATTTTGCTTCTTTCTTTGATCTGACTTGGTATTTAGCACACTTCTGCAGCTGAAAACTTTTGCCATTAAAAATACATATTCTGTTTGTGACAGAGTTTCTGAACTGGCCATGACCTGTGACATATGAAATACACTCTTGTGCAGCAGCACTCATTGAATTTAGTGAAATATGTTCAAACCTCTGCTCGTTTTCCTTGCTTTTATCACTTCACTAGGAGAACCAAAACCTTACTTTTCAACACCTTTATTTTCCTCCAGAAAATTATGCATGTAAATTTGGGCTCCATAAAAATGAATATATAGCTACTATTTAAATAAAGTGGTTCTTTCAAGACTTTCTCCAGGATTGAACATGTAAAGTGTAATGCTGGACTGTTAGCTATTCTTTTAATCCAGTTTCAAGAAGCTGTTTAATGTTACTAGGTGAATGATATCCACAGAAGGGATTTTGTGATTAAAACATCTAATATATGACATAGAGCCATGAAACTAGTCTTAAAATTACATAATATGATCTAAATACTGTTAAAGTCAGTAAGACGTATTTTTACAATTTTTGTACTAGGTTTAGTTAACTTTTAATCCACATTTTGTAAATTAATAGACTATCCTTTCTCCAGGTTAAAGGACCAGTTTTCTTAGATTATTTCCATTTCTAAATTCTGAATTGTGGTAATGTCCGGGTTTTGGCCAGGATGGAATTAATTTCTTTTCTAGCAGGTGGTGGAATGCTGTGTCTGGGAGTCAGGATGAGAGCAGTGCTGATAGCACCCTGATGTTTCTAGTTGTTGCCAAGCAGTCAAGGGCTATTTCAGCCATTCATATTTCCCTACTAACGAGAAGGGAGGGGACACAGCCAAGACTGGTGACCTGAACTGGTCAAAGGAGATAATCCATGCCTATTGCGTCTTGCTCAGCATAAAAGGGGGGGAGGGGCTGGTGGGAGGAAAAGCAGGTGGTTTCACGTTTCGCAGTTTTGGGAATGGTCTGGTTTTTCAGGATGGGTCTGGGCTGCACAGCCTGAGTTGTGTGGTTTGGTGAGAAACTGCATTGTGTGTCACCAGTTTCATATATTTTTTGCCCTAAAGTCCTGTTATCATTGTTATATCTATCTTTCTATCTATCTATCTTACAGGCATACTAGTAAACCATCCTTATCCCAACCCATGAGATTTTGGTTCCCTGATTTTGGTGTTTTTTTCTTCCCTTTCCATCCCCTTTTCCCCTTACCCCCCAACTTCCCCACCCACTCCCTTTTAAAGAACAAATGACTGCGTGGTGCTCGTCTCTCAGCTGGGGCAAAACCAGAACAATCCATTTTGGAGCTGTGACCATTGCCAATTGGCTCCGCCTTGGTCAGCAGCAACTTTGGCCTTGAATCTGTCAATGTTTACAGTCTGGAGCCCACAGAGAACTCTAGCTGTTCCTTACAGCAGCCATTTTGTGAAGTCCCCCTGTTCTCTCCCAGCACCCAGCTACTCAAAACTGCGACAGGTAATCATTCTTCAGCCTCAGTGTTAAAATCATCATCTTGATTTCTCTACTTTCTACAATTCAAACTGGACAATTCTAAAATATTTCTAATAATGAATACCATGATTTAAAAGTAAGACTGAATTGACAAGTCAATTAGAAATGTTGAAGATTCTCTTACTCCATTACTTTTCATGAAATTGAGTTTGAGTTCATCTACTTAATAAAAATGGACCTTTTTTTGACTCTTTCTTAATGGCTCTAAAATCAAATGATTTATGTATAAGTGAAGCAGTGTGAAAAAATGAAGTTTGTCAGACTATGTAAAATTCCATAAAATGGCAAGGCAGATGACAATTAGAGGACATTCTTTGCATTAGTTGTAAGTACCTTAGGTCCTAGTAAATGGTATGGTCAATGGCAAGCAGCTAAAAACCATGGATAATGGAAAACTGGTTTACTTTATGCTGTAAATATTTTAAATGTTAATGTATTTTCACTTACTGTTAATTTCATACCATCTCCCTATCTTTCTTTTCAGTATGAGAATAGGACATCTAAGGTGTATTTCAGAGAGATTCCAATTTCAGGTAATTTTATGGGATCTTCTGAAAGGCAGGTTGAGAGGCAGAAGCACTGGGATTAGAAAATCCATTGTCAAACTGAATAAACCATGGAGATTATTTTGTATACTTGGTATTGTTGTTTTGTTGATGGCAAATTACAGCTATGTTATGTGCTTCCACTCATGTCCTACAGCCATGTGTACATCCCAACTCCTGAAAGTCTGACACCTGCAGCAACAGTTAAATCTGAAAGCTGTATTTGTGTACAGGTAGGGAGATGCAATGTTAATTCCATGTTTATTGTTTTGTCAGATATTCCAAACCCTCTGGAACAATGAGACAAAATGAAAAAAAAAAAAGGGGGGAAGCACTAAATCTTACATCATTTTTTATTATTTTATTACTAAATGTTGTATTGTAAAGCTAGCAAACTTAAAATAGTTAGTATATTCTCAGTAAATACTTAACATTGAAAATTAAATATATTTTGGAACAACATTTCATCTTCAGCAGCACTGAATATCTCACAGATGATATCTATTGATTGATTTACCAGTATTCTTGGGCCTCGTTCTCCTTGTCTCTTCTTGACCTTCTTTTTGTAGGAGCTTGTACCAGGCACTTGCATTCTACAGTTTTCTTCAATGAGTATTCCTCCCTCACCATAGCAATTGCAATTTAGCCTTTCAAGGCTGCTGAATCTCCACACACAATGTCCCAATTTGCAGAAAGTCATGAAAACATAGAAATACGCTGTAGTGAGGGGAAAAAGCAAAACAAGCAAACAAACAAACAAAAAACCAAAAAACCAAAGAAAAAATCCAACCCAAGCCAAACGAAACCAAACAGAAAAACAACCCCACCACATTTTGCACTGATCTGACAATAAAGGCCTGAAAAAGAAGGTCTGGTGAACAGGGTAATTGGAGCATTACAGTGCCAATTATGGGCAAAGGAAGAGTTCTGGAAAGATCACAATACCAGCCTTAGTTGGGACAGGCCCTGGAAATGGAAAAGTGAAAAAATCAATCACAAATAAATTTCCCAAGTGTTCAAGTCAACAACAGACAGACGGTCACTGGTTTATCAGTTTCTCAGTTCTGTGTGTAGCCTTCCTGGCAAATACGATAGAGAAAGGAACAGTTCATTGAGGTTTTCTCCTAATACATCTGTGAATAACCAGTCCACTAAACATACAGCAAAGGAACCTAAAACTAAAATTTAGTGAGGTGTTTCTTTCATTAATGGGAATATTAACACTTTCAAATTCCGTACTAGATTATGCCAGTCTTATTTTTAATTTTCTGATCTTTATTGGCATCAGAGTATTAACTCTAGAAATGGTCATTGAAATCTCAACATTTTCATGTCTTCCACAACTTTTATTTATTCGTTTCACACTATCTGGTATTGTGTAGATCTTCTCTCCCTGATCTTGTGCTTGCAGATGCATTAATCAATTTCTTAGGCAAAGTGAGGTACCTTTACCTGGTAATCAGGTATATAGGTCTTCTCATATATGGCGCTTAACCATTCTTTATTTTCTTGCATGTTCCTTACTTCAGATAACATATTTGTGGAAAAACTCTAAGAAATTTAATGTAGACCGTGTTTAAATCTATTACACACAGAATCTGGGGATGAACTGAGCTACAATGTTATGTTTTCTCCCATGTGTAACTTCTTAATCAAAAGATGCATAGCAAAACACACTTTTGAATTGGAAGTGTCAAATAGAGTGTCTTCTTATGACCTTCAACTAAATGGCATTAGAGTATCATAATGGTTCTTGTGTTGGCATATGAACAACTAGCTGTAGTTAAGTCACTAATCCACGGTGTTCAGTTGTACAAGACATTTTCCTAATAGTTTCGAAGGTAGATAAAATTTCTGGTACGCTTTGAAATCCTTTAGCTGAGCTTTCCGTGTTGCTTGCCTTTGATGCCTAAGACAAATCTCCATGCAGGGCTGCTTCTATTTATATCTCACCAGCTGCAACAGCACCACTGCTTTGTGGCATTGCTATCACAAATTCCTAGGAATCAGAGGCATTCCTTGATGGTAAGGAAGTAGAAACTATGAAGTGAAAATGGGCACAGCTTTCAGGAGCATTAAATAAACGCAAAGCAGGCAGTTGCTGAAATGAGATCTTGAAAGCTACACAGTATTTGTGGTATCCTTATTATTAGTATGGGAATTACTTCAAATTTTAACTAAATTCAACCTCTTTATAGGATTTTAAGAAAGCCTGCAGGTCGATATGCTTTTAACTACAGTTTAGTCAAGGAGAATATGTTGTGCAGAATGAACATTTGTTCAGAAGTCTTGAGAAGCTGTTATGCACCAAGGAAGTATCAGCAATTTGGGGATCTCAGTAAGAAAAGCACAGATACACGAAGCCAGCTAACTAATTTACTGAGTAAAGGATGTAAACTATAGAAAAAATTGTAGCAGTCTTACGCATCTGCTGCTGCTGAGAATCCTGCTTGTTGCCAAATCATCTGAGGCCCTCCTCATGGATGATGATGTGCTGCAATAGAGGTACATGCATGTTGAGGTTCACCAGGTCTTGCTCACAGTACAGATTCATCAACTACTGATAGCAGATTCATCTGGAATATGGACTAAGCTCTGAAGAGACACTTCAAAAGTATGCTGTAAACACTTTACCACAGTATAGTTCTCCAACAAGTGTATATAACATTTCATGTCAGCAAGACAAAGCTCTCTATATATATCCTTATGATTGAATATACACCAAATAAATGCATATTGAGCAACTATGCATTGCATAATTATACTATTTTATAAAGCAGTCACATGCTACCACTCATACGGAGCGATATACCTGAATAATCACAGATACTGTGTCACAGCTGGCTAGTAAGTTGTACCAGGCTATTCAAAGTGGAACTATATGCATGAGAAGCAATCAAGCATGTGGATCACCAACTCCTTGTACAGTAGTCTTGTGGCTGCGCTACTGCACAGAGAACTGTACTACTGAGAGACGGTTAGCCTAGAGTCCTCTTGTACTTATTGATTGATCCTGACTGTTTTACTCATCACCTCAATAAAAGAACTAAAAAAAACCAAGCCAGATTCAACATGCCCAGAAGATAAAATATCAGTTTACAGATATTTGTGCATACTATCAAGAGAAGTCTCTTCCAATATATGGTAAAGTCCTGCAATAAATCTCATAGCTTCTTTTATGTTTGAATTATGAGCCTGTGAATGTGTAGATCTGATTTATCTTGAATTAGTAAGACGTGGAATACATTTTTTGTATGCACACAAAGGAAAGATCTAGATGATATTGTGAAATTCATTAAATTTTGCCGTTGACTAATATTCAAAGTATAAATGAAGGACGTTTCATAGGACTCCACGAGTGTATTTTTTCCTTTCCACTCAAGAAGTGAACTCTTGAGATCAAAAGTGAAGAAGTTAATTTAGGACAAGTACAAAACACATCTCAGAAGATAAATTAAGTCCACAAATCAAAATGTAGGGTAGCTGGGTAGCAAAAGCACTAAAATGTGTTCAAAGAGCTGGGAGTAGGAGCCATAGTACATCACAGACTGAAGGCATTCATGTGGTCGTGTTGCAGAGTAAACGACATTCATTAACAAATGCATGACTCAAAATGTGATTATTGTCAGGGCAGGCAGGCCCAATAATGGCCAGGAAAACACAAAATGGGAAGAATCTAGCAGGCAATAGCTCAAAGAGGCTGATCTCTGCCTGTTGTCCACTTTTATTAGCTTCCCTGGCAGTGACTATCAAAACCATAATGTATACAGAACACTCCTTTATAGGGATATAATTATAACCCTGACAGGTTTGGTTTATCTTTCCTTTATTTTACCATATTTTTAGGATTGGCAGCTGGAGTTACAGTACTGTGTTTGGACATCATAATCTAGTGACACTGGAGAAAGTCCTAAGAAAGGGGACATAAATAGTAAGAGGACCACAAATAAACTGTGAGGTCATTGAACCCACTAAAAAAAAAAAATCAGAAAAGAAGAAAGGCTGTAAAAGATGGCAGAATCTTCGCTAATATAAAGGATTTCTACATTATAGAATGCATTTACATAAAAAAATAAAATTATTAAATGATCTTTCTGTCCAATAAATGTACATGAAGCTATAGAAAATGTATCAGCAGACAGGGAAGAAACAGGGTTTTAGTTCAGTTATGTTATATTATGATAATTGTGTTATGCTATGTTATGTTACATCAATGTTATGAAAAGTGCTTCGCTCACCAATGCCAGGGAAGGTATCTCATGCTCCTAGTTTGTCATTTTATATATCCTTTTTCACTCTTTCCTCTCCCTGATTCTTTCTATTTATTCCTTTTTATCACTCTTACACCCCTGTCCATTTCACTTCTACAGTATCCAAATTTTGGGATTCATGGTATATTTCTTTTAGCAGTCCCCATTAAGCACAATGAGCAAAACCGACTTACCATCACCCCACCCCTCCCCACTGTCCCAGCCATTTTATCTTTTCTTTTCTTTGGTGTGGCTTTTGTTTGCTTGTTTGTTTGTTTGATTCAGTTTTTTTGTTTGTTATTTTGTCTTATCTACAAGGTTTGGCCATTTTTCATAGTTTTAAATCATGGTTAGTCATCTGCATGGACATTATCTTCTTTCTGATTTCAGAAAGGTTTTGTCTTGTTAGCATAGTTTTATGGTCAGAATAGACTTTTGACCACATAAAAACCAACTTATTTGATAGCAAAGATTTTCATTAGGTATTAGATAAATATTTGATATATTTTTCCCCTTCATATTCTTCAAAGTGGATCATATACATTTTTCCTCAAATTATGCTAAGAAATACAATTGATACTACTTTCACAGAACACGGACATGTTGACAATATGTAGAAACAAGATATTCCATAAAGAGAAAAAACCCTACTTATTAGACATACACAGAATACAGACAGGATGTACATTAGAGTACATTGAAATAATAAGCAAGCAAGCTGTAAGAAACACAGATGGCATGCCTTGTTCGGATCACCTTGTTTACTACACAGGACATAATTTAGTTACCAGAACAGATGTGCTCACTGTACATAGCATAACCACCATTTCCCCTCTTCCATTAATACTGTCAAGTGGCCAGATGAATAACAGATACCTGATTTGCTTTCTAGCACTGATTCAAACAAACAAACAAACAAAAATATTTCCTGTGACTATAATGGAGGCAACTTTTTCAAGGTATTGAATTACTTAGAATAGTTTGTCTGAGTTCTACAGAACATTATATCTTCAGATTTGTTAGCTGCTCTGTACCAGCTGGTAGAGGCAAATTCACTTGGAATTGCCTGTACTCTGTACCAAGCTACCTCCCAATTCAGCTCACTGTGATGATGTAAAACAGATGGCTCAAAGTTTTCAGTTAAAATGGTTTTGACAGAAAACTGGTTTTCAGCGGAGTAATTCTTGTTTGTGTGAAAAATGTCTGCTTCCTGTGGAAAAACCTCATAATTTTGTCCATAAAAAAATACCAACTCTCGAAAGATGAGAATACAAAACATTTTTCAATAGAAGTCCACAAGCCTGAGTCATGGGATTTATTGTGCAAATGCTTTGTATGCTCAACCTTCTCTTTGGGCCAGGTTTCCCAGATGGGTTATATCTTCCATGATGCAATAAAATTACATCAACTTTTCACTGGCTGAAAGAGAAAAGTTTGTAGAATGTCATGAAACAAAAGATTTGGTGAGCTGATACAAAATACTTTGTGCAAGAGATACTTCAGCAGTGCCTTCCATAGACTGATGCAGCACATTCAAACCAGCAATTCCCCTCCCTGGCCCCCCAACACCCCCCCCGCACCCCCACCCCCAGTTTTTTTTCCAGACCTTTTCTTGAATGGTCCATTCTCATCATTCATATGCCACATCATATGACATATATACACTGGTTACAAAAGAAACACTGGACTCTTCTTTAAAAGGAGCCTTCTGTCATGTCTCCTATGCACAGTTACATTTCTTTTGATTTACAATAATATGACTGCTGTTCTTATGTAAACTTGTGATTTGTGGATGGATGAAAAGTAGGATTATAAAGCTATAGATATTATTATTATTCCTCTTTAGTTCTCCAAATTCAAGCCTCACTACAAAGATTTTTTTCTACTCTTTCTCCTTCTCAACAACCTTCTCTTATTACACTGATATAGTCAGCAGGTTTGATATTTGAACCAGATGCAATGGTAAACAGTGATTATTTATTATTTACTTTTAATTTTAAAAAACAAATTGGACATTTATTTCCAGCTAGTATACTTTTAAGTAAATAATTTAAGAGACTTTACTAGCATCTGGTAGCTCATCAGTATAGTCAAAGAAGATTCCATTATTTTCTGATTTATGCAACCAGTTTCTGAGCTTTGTGATAGCATCAATAAGACTTTAAGTAGCAATCGTTTCCCAGAAAAGATGAATGTCATTCTATATTTTATATACTATAAAATCACTTATTCAATCTCACATGCTTTTGGAGATTATTTTACAGATATATTTGTAAACTATGTACACAGCAAACTGTTCTTCTGTCTAATGCAATTTTGATCCATTTGAGAACAAAAGAGAACACTAAGAGTTTAGGAGATTGATGGGCAGCAAGAACAAGTTCCCGAGTGGCAAAAATCTTGCCACGAACTGTAGTGCCTGTGGGCCTTGAAAGCTTGCCCACAGTCTTTTTTGAATTGAAATAAAAAGTAATTAGAACATTTTGTTAGTCTACTGGCAGGTAGACACAGGTCAATACCCCATTCCTGTGTTTGCATTCTTTTTCCAGCTCAAGTTTACATATCTAATCAATCTCTTTGCCTGTATTATTGATCAAAAAAAGGTACAATACAAAATCAGATGCCAGAGATGTATGCAAACTCATGTGTTATGAGAGGTGGAAGCTAATGACACATCATGAAGTGATTTTCTTGTGGTTTTTTTCTTGCTAGGCTGCATTATACAAAAATGTATGTCATGCTATCCTATTTCAGTTCTACCTTCTGTTAGTTCTTGCATATCTTTTTCATTCAGCATTATGTGATGAGCTATCTCCTTTGCTTCATGGGCAGTAACAATACTTATTGTTCACCAGTGATACTAAAGGCACGTCCTAAATTGCCCTTCCTCACAGTCTTCTACAGACTGTGTTTCAGAGGTGTGTCTGAAAGTAGAAAGACAGTACTATAATTACTGAGTAGCAGCAGCAACTCCTTTTACCTCATACAAAAGTCAGAAATGCCCCTTCATGCCCTGTAAGACCGTGGTAGAAATTCAGTTCAGCTATTTCAAAGGAAAAAGTGCAAAAGAATATATCAAATAAAACAATGGTAACATGTCTTAAACTTTCCAAAGCCCATATAAGTCAAGTGTAAGGACTTGTCTGACTTACAGATAAATATCCATATTTTGTTGTGATTTTGGTTTTTTTTTTAAAAAAAAGAGCTTATGATATTCTGTGGTTAAAAAAATACCACCAACAACCCACCTGAATTAAAGGTGCACAAATTATTATAGATGGCATAATCTAATTATTTTCAATCTAACAAGTAGGACTCCTATCTGTTTTTTATCCCTGCAAGCATGTTACTGGTACTCTGACCACAAATCATTTCTTCACAATTTAAGACAAGACAGACTCGTGGAAACCACTTATGGTTTATGATGACTCTCTGATTGTGGGTTGTCTCATCTTGTCTCACTGTGTGGCTGCAAAAATTTCACTTATCTTTGCTTTTATTCTTTTTTAAGAAGTATGGGAAGAGAGATCCAAGAAACAATTCTTTTGTAAAAGGAAGCATCAAATTTTCTGGAAAACATATCTCATTAATGTTCTTACCCATCTAATAGTAAGCAATGCCTATACATTTGATGAAATTATACTTTTTCCTAATTGATGTCAGTACCTTTGAAATGCTATATAATGCCTTTTATCACAGGCCCTTTCAGCCTTGAAAGATTCATAACATTGTCCATTTTAGTAATCTTTATGACTTTAATCTTCTATAAGAACTATTTTAAAATCCCTTTTACATAAAGTTTCACCAAACTGCAATGAGCACTGAAATAGTGTGGAGACGCAGTGGCAGCAGCAGTGGCAAAAAGCAGCAGTGAGAGACGTACAAGGCACACATGAGGTCAGGAAGAGGCTGCTGCTGAAGACAGGATGTTGCATGAGTGAACACAAAGCACAAGCTGTACCCATCAGTGCAAGTGATTTAAACAGGATAAAACAACTTGCCCACCTAATTGCAGTGCTTTTATATATATACATATATATTTACAGATATATGTATATATAGAGAAAAATATATATATGCCCAGCAGCAAAGTATGGGGTACAATGCTGACCACCAGCAGAAAGTCATGTCCCCTGCTGCAGAGCTTCTAGCACCTTGTAGAAATATTTCGTTTCCAGGCTGAATGGTGTGCCTGGGGCTGCTTCAGGAGGTGAAGTATGATACCTTTGGGAGGTGTACCTGGGCTGATTAATTCCTCTGCCTGGTGGCTGAGTTTCGGGAATAGGTGTGCAGACTAAGGAGCCTCTCAGAGCCTGAGAAGACCACAGAATCACAGAATCATGTTAGGTGTTGGAAGTGACCTTGAAAGATAATCTAGCCCAATCCCCCCTACCAGAGCAGGATCACTTAGACTAAATCACGCAGGAATGCATCCAGGTGGGTTTTGAATGTCTCCAGAGAAGGAGACTCCACAATCTCTCTGGGCAGTCTGTTCCAGTGCTTTGTCCACCTCACAGTGAACAAGTTTCTCTACTATACTGATTTTGGCTGGGGTAGAGTTAAATTTCTTCACAGTAGCTTTTCTGGGGATATGTTTTGAGTTTGTGCTGATAACATTGCTGATAACACAGATATTTTTGTTCTCCCTGAAAGGTCCTTACATGGCGTCAAGGGTCCTTACATGGTATCAAAGCCTCTTCTGCTGCTCAGACCACCCTGCCAGCAAGTAGGTTGGAGGTGCATAAAGAGTTGGGAGGTCATAAAGTTAGGACAGCTGACCCCAACTGACCAAAGTGATGTTATGTACCATATGACATCATGCTCAGCAATAATACTGTTTGTATATCATTTTGTTGGTGGTGAGCAATTGTTTTCATTTGAATCACTTGCCTCTCTTGTACTTTATTTTCCTTTCTTTCTGTTTGGTTTGTTGTGATTTTTTGGTGGTGAGGGTGAGGGGGCAGGGTTTCTCTTTTCCTTAAAACTCTTGGTGTGTTCGTTTTGTTTCTTTTTTATTAAACTCTTTTCATTTTAACCCTTGAGGTTTTTTCTCTTTTACCCTTCCAATTCTTCCTCATCCCACAAGGGGAGGGGGAGTGAGTGGGTAGCTGTGTGATGCTTTATTGCTTGCTGGGATTAAACCACAAACCCTCAAGGTGGGAATGACATGATAGTGCTTCTGTGGCCATCAAAATCGCTTGTGGAGGAGATGGATTCAATTGTTTCATGTCACATGGCACTCTATGTTTCAGATTTAAATTGTTTGCCAAATCTGCCTGTCCCATTTATCAAAGGCCCTATCGGACTCACTGTAAAAGACATCCTTTTATTTCCTGCGTTTCTTCACTTCATTTTCAGATAACAAAATATTTTCACCCTATTCCTTGTTTCTTTCTGCCTTATATTTGGCATTTTGATAGCGGTAGAGTTCTCATGTATGTCTGAGCAATAAAGCATACTATTGTAGGAAGATAAGGTGGGAAATATATTTATCAATACTCTTTTAGGAAGAAATGTAGGAAGAGAAAGGAAAAACGAGCAGTGAATGACCCAATAGAGATTAATTAATCAAGTTAAAACAAAAGAAGCAAAACCCTAAAACAGTACTAGCTGCTTTGTAAACTATAGTCAGCTAAATGCAAGCTGACTAAACCAAGTGAGGATTCATACAATTTATTAGCCTAAAAAATTATTTTTAATGTTGTAGTTTATCCTCAGGTGGCAACTGAGCACAGCTCACTGACATCTCCCCCCACTCTCTCCTGGTGGGATGGAGAGGACAATCAGAAGAAAAAGGACTGGGACAGCAAAGGAAGAGGACAATAACAACAATGGTATCTATAACAGAATATATAAAATGGGTGATGCCCATTTCTCACCCCAAAATCTGATAACAGCCTTTCTAGTGCCCGTCACTCCCTGTTTAGCCCCATTTTTCTTGAGAATGATTTCATGTGATATGGAATACACCCTTTGTCTACTTTGCATTGCCTGTCCAGGCTGTGTCCCCTTCCAACTTTTAGGGAAAATTAAGTCTATCCTAGCTGAAAATTAGGATATGATCCACCACTTCTGATTTTGTGTGGAAAGGTTTTGGTAGTGATGGAGGGGCTGCAGGGGTGGCTTCTGCGAGAAGCTGCTAGAAACTCCCCCTGTGTTGGATAGAGCCAATGCTAGCCAGCACCAAGATGGACCTGCCCCTGACCAAGGCTTAGCCAATCAGTGGCAGTGGTAGCACCTCTGTGAGAACCTTTGCAGACACCAAGGTCAGCGAAGAAACAGCTCCTACACACTACCAGTTGCTCTACCTTTGACACCAGTTCATATTGAAGTTCCATCATGTCTGGCATGGTATCATTCAATGGAGACATGACTTCATTCAGGCCACAGTGGTCTACTGTCAGTCTCCACTTAATATTAGACTTTTGAACTGGACATAGGGAACTCTTAAAAGGTGAGTGCGTTGTTCTGATCCCTCCTTCACCCTCCAGTTAATGAATCATCTTATGGAAGTGAATTAGGAAGTCTCCTTTGGTGTAGTATTGTTTTCTGGTGCACTTTTTTGGTAGTGATTGGCACCTGTTCTTCAGCCTACAGCAACCCCTCAACATAAGGGTCCTCCGAGAGACTGGGCAAAGTAGACAACAGTTCAGTTTCCTCAATCTACAAAGTAGCTAATCCAAAAGTCCCCTGCCATTCTTTTGTGTTATTGAAATACTCTCTCCTAAGTAAGTCTATATCCAGAATGCACAGAGTAAGTATCTGGGCCCATCACAATGGCTACTTTTCCCTGTCACTTCCAGTTATATTTACTTCAGACTCCAGTACATTCAACTGTTGGGATCCCCCGTCACTTCAGAAATATATGTTTTTTTCACATTCCTGGCTTGATATTATTAAAGTACACTGTCCACTGGTGCCAGCTAGTGTCTTATACTCCTGTGGGTCTCAAGTGCCAGGTCATCAGATCCACCTAGTCAAATTTAACTGGCTATCGCTCTCCCCCACCTGGCTGGAGCAGAGGAATTCTTACTCGTAATAGCTGTGATACCAGTCCATATAGTGTCTTCAAGTTGCTGGATGTCCCAGGACAGTTTCTCTACAGCTAAGATGAGGATGGAAGAAAGTCTTTCTTCATATTGCCAGTCAGCCACCAGTGGCTCTTCACCTTTCCAGTCTGTCTCTGGGTGGTGTTCTTAAAACAATTTTTTGTAACCCTAAACAGGACTTGAAATACATTCAGAAAACATAACACTAGGAGCATGTGGGCTTGAATGTGTCAAGGTTGTTCAAAATTATCAAAAGCTGCTGTAACCAGCCTGAAGGAAAAATAATAGGTAAAAGAGTGGAAGAAAGTCTCCCCCCATTCTTCCCCATGGATTGGGTGTGATATTAATCAATTCTGAGAGATGTCATCCAAGTTACAGGCATGACAGCAATGCCATATACAAGTAGCAGCTTAAATTTCTGACCAGTTGTCATGGTTTTGCCTGAGCTGCCAGCTGAGCACCATGCAGTCGCTTGTACTATTAAAAGGAAGAGGGAGGAAAGGTGGGGGTGGAGGGAAGGGAAAGGAAGGGAAAGGAAGGGAAGGGAAAGGAAGGGAAGGGAAGGGAAGGGAAGGGAAGGGAAGGGAAGGGAAGGGAAGGGAAGGGAAGGGAAGGGAAGGGAAGGGAAGGGAAGGGAAGGGAAGGGAAGGGAAGGGAAGGGAAGGGAAGGGAAGGGAAGGGAAGGGAAGGGAAGGGAAGGGAAGGGAAGGGAAGGGAAGGGAAGGGAAGGGAAGGGAAGGGAAGGGAAGGGAAGGGAAGGGAAGGGAAGGGAAGGGAAGGGAAGGGAAGGGAAGGGAAGGGAAGGGAAGGGAAGGGAAGGGAAGGGAAGGGAAGGGAAGGGAAGGGAAGGGAAGGGAAATAAATCCCAAAATCAGCGAACCAAAACCTCACAGGTTGGGATAAGAATAATTTGATAGAATAGCAGAAAGATAGATATAACAATGATAACAGGACTTTAGATCAAAAATAAATACAAAACTGGTGATATAAAATACAGTTTCTCACTGAACCACACAACTCATGCCATGCAGCCCAGAGCCATCCTGAAAAACCAGACCATTCCCAAAAACCACGCATCCTGGAGCCGCCTGCTCCTCCTCCAAACAGCCCCCCCTTTATGCTGAACATGACATAATTGGCATGGAATACTCCCTTTGGCCAGTTCTGTTCACCTATCCCAGCTGCGTCCCCTCCTTTCTCGTTAGTAGGGAAATATGAACAACTGAAAAAGTCCTTGATTGCTTGGAAACAACTAGAAACATCAAGGTGCTATCAGCACTGCTTTCATCCTAATTCCCAAACATGGCATTCTACCCACTATTAGAAAACAAACTAACTCCATGTTAGCCAAAACCAGGACACCAGTGATGGTCATAAGTCAATCTTACCCAGTACAACATATGAGAAACCGGGCCACTCTCCCAGAGGTGATAAACTGCAACACAAGGAACACATACAGCAAGTAAGGGTTTACGTACCACAGCCATGTGACTAAACACACCACCTTAGTGACCAACAACTGTTATAAATACTTCTTACAACTTTGTTTCGACATGGTCTGGTCAGATCCGTCACTGTCTCAACCCTTCAGGGCCCACACTGGGCACCAAGAGGACTGTTGTGGTTTAGCCCAATCTGACAGCTGAGCACCACATGCCTTCTTGTTCACCTTTCTATTCCCCAGCAGGATGGGAAGAAGAACAGGGAGGCAAAGGCAAGCCTAATCGTTTGCCTTGATAAGGACAGTTTCCTGGGACAGCAAAGGGAGAGGGAAATAACAACAGGACTCAGAATACTAAAAAATGTTTGATACACAGTGCAATTTGTTTACCCCACAGACCAACAAATGCACAGAAACACATTCTCAGTCCTTCTTGGAGCTGCTGCTCAGGAGGTTAGTCCCATTTATATGCTAAGCATGATGTCATGTGATATGGAATAACTCTGGCTAGTAAGGTTCTTGGCTGTGTTGCCTCCCTGATTCTCGTGAAAATTAACTTTATCCTGGCTGTAAACCAGGAGAGTTAATCATACTTTCAAGGACTTCTTGAAATGCATTTTGATAGCTGACTTAGATGTATTTCTCACCTTTTTTTTTTATGTCATGTATCCTGTTTTCCATTATTTACCCCCTTTATTCAGCCCTGTGGGTTGAATAGTTGCTACCAAATCTTACGAGGTCAATTTCCCTCTTCTTTTGCAGAGAACTAGCTGTCTCTCAGGACAGAAGAGAGTCAGAGGGAATAGAAATTAACAGTTTTAAGAAGGGATATGTGACTGTTTTTTCGGTTGACACAGAAGAAGAGGGCTGCCATTCTCTCAGTAAGAGGTAATGTCTAGCCTTCTGGCACTCTGAACAGGATTCTGCACAGCACGGGAACATCAGTCCATTTTCTCCTGTGAATTCACTCTGTGTCTACTACAAAATAAATACAAACTAAAAAGAACAGCATGTGACCTGTAGAAAAACAAAGATCCTTCACTTCCTAAATGTGATTTTCATATGTATTCATATATGTGTATGTATATATGCATCTAAATACAATGCAAACATTTAGTTCTCTTAGCAAATTTTTGTAACATTTTGAACTCTGAAAGACTTTCTAGATGACAAGAGCATAGAAAACTCAGACAACCAACATGAAAGGCTATTCTTTTCCTTAACAGCTCAGTGACATTACTTAAGAGTATAACAATATTTCTACAGAAAACCTTTCTTTCTCCAACTCCTGTGCCTGTCTAGGAGCCTACATAAGTTAAATGCAGTGGAGATGAAGGCTGAAATGAAAAGTGGAAAATAAACATTGGCAATGGCTTGTGGAAGGGGATTAACAGGAAAGTAATAAAAGCCATCTTTAACATGTGTCTGAGGTCTGCTCAAACTAAAGCTGTCAGACTTCACTCTCCACCTTAGAAAAGCAAAAATCATTAACTGAGTCAAATGTTGGAAAAGAAGAATAGATCTCAATTCTTATTAATATTCCTTCTGTAATACTCTGAAAGGGAGATATGCCGCTCTTTTACTTCAGAGTTTTACAACTGATTCCAATGGCAAAGTAATTTTGAAGGAAAAGATGTGCATTGCCCACCTGAATGAATTAAAACTGTTGGTACAGTTATGAAAGAAGCTCTTCAGTATAATGACAATATTCTAAACTTTTACCAAAGTCAGCAATCAAGCCCTGGCTTGGGGACATTTTTGGTGGCATTTGTGTCCTCACAAAACAACAAATGTGATCTTTTTGCCTTTAATATGTATGGATTTTCTACAGTGTGATGAAATCTTACTGTTCTTCAAGATTTAAAATGTTTCTAATAACACCTGTTTTCTCTGCAGATTCATGGAAGCAAAACAAAAACAAGCAAGAATGTCCAATCCTTAAGTCCACTGAGACTGTAGTCCATAAATAGCAAGAGTTTCTATTGTTTAGCATTTATGTATTTCCACCCCTACTTAATAAAAAATTCAGAAGGAGTTCTTATGTTTCTAGATAAAAATAAATGAAAAGATGAAGAGCCACCAGCCTAGCAGCAAAATGGCTGATTATAGCCTATGGCTGCATAAAACATGCATTTCTGAACACTAATATGGTGGGTATTATTATTATTATTATTGTTGTTGTTATTATTATTACTATTATTATTGCTATTTTGTTGTACTATATTTTTCATTATTCTTTAGTATGAAATGTTCATATATTATCTGAACGTTGAATACTTAATGCCTGCCAAAGAAAGTATAATTCTGTCAAAATCTAAACTGCTATTCACAGATGCAGTCCATTTTTTATTCCTGTTTCCCCTGCAAAAGAAAGTTCTCATGTACGAGGGAATCTCATATACAAGTTTGCCAGTTCTCAAACTAAAGCTGTGTTTCACAATCTCCCCAGGAAATCTCAAGTGTCCAAAATGGTCCTTATTGTTTGCTGGCAGTCAGAGAGATTGTCACAGTGGCTTGCAGCAGTCAGCAGAAGGTCTTCCGAAATGAAGCTGTGTTACTGTGTTCCAAACCCTTGAAAGCAGCTATGGCTGTATTCTGCAGGTCTAAAGCTATCCTGACACAATACTTAGGAGCTCTGAGTAGTCTCAAGTAGTCCCAGAGTGCCCCTGTATTCTATTTTTCAGTTCCAGGACTTCCAAAAGAGATATAGTGCTTTGATGTTAAACAACTGCTTTGTAATTGCTTGTAGGATGCCAGGTAAAGGTAAAAGCAAATTAAAATTACTTAGTACATCCTGTAACAAAGATCTTTGTTGTGGTTTGACCCTGGCTGGAGGCCAGATGTCCAGGAAAATCACTCAGTCACTTCCTTTTCAACTGGGCATGGAAGAAAATAAATATTGAGAGGCTTAGGACAGGGAACAGTCTGTCTGTAAACAGACTCAATATGGACTAAAAAGAAAAAAAAAACAAGCATCAAACACAAACGCACACACATGCACATCAGTTCCTCATGAGTGTGGGGTCCCACTCATGGGAGACAGTCCTCCACACACTTCTCCAACTTGAGTCCTTTGCCACGGGGCTTCAGCTCTTCACCAGCTGCCCCAGCATGGGTCACTGCTATGAGGTGCAGTCATAGAATCATAGAAAGTCTCTCAGTCTCTCAGGCCCAAGCTGCTGCAACCTGGTCCCCCATGGAGTCACAAGTCTCCCCTAGCAAACCAGCTTCGATGTGAGTCACTGTCTCTTTCACTCCATGTGCTCCAGGTCCTGCCAGGAGGTTGCTGCAAAGTGGGTCACAGCATCTTCAATATGTCTCCCTCTGCTCCAGCATGGGATATCTCCACAGGCTGCTCCCCATCATGTTCCATGGACTGTGATGAGACAACCTGCTCCACCTTGGTCATCTCTACAGGCTTCAGAGGAATATTTCTCTCTGGCACTTAGAGCACCTCCTCTTCCCCTTCTTCACTGATCTTGGTGTCTGCAGAGTTTCTTGTATCTTCTCACTCCCTTCTTTGGTGGCAAAAAGTGACTGCTAGCATTTGGGGTTTTTTTCCTCCTAAATTCCCAGAAGCACTGTGACCATCGCTGATGGGCTCAGCTTTGGTCATTAACAACTTCGTCCTTGAACCGGCTGGTGTTTGCTCTTCGGGCCTGCAGAGACCTTCTAGTTTCTTCTTGCAGAAGCCACCCCTGCAGCTCCCCATTCTCCACCAGAACCCTACCATGCAAAAGTATAACAGTTTTTAAATACAGATGTCACATAAAAGATGAGAAAGTGATTTCCTCTGTTTACCCCAATATCAAGTCGATAAGAATGCTCTCTTTGCCATCTTTACCCAGATGCAAAGCTGTAGACACTTAGCTGAGTAAGTTCTCTTGTACCCCTTCTATACTAGCTCTGTTATCACTAAAGGGAGCATCAGGCTGAGGAGGAATGCCATTCTTTATGCACACAGATTTATTTGGGATTTATACCAGGTTTCATTTAGATTCTAATCTCCCCAGCCTCATTTTCTTCTCCAAGATTATTGATCACTAGTTTATTTCAGGGGACAATTTCAGCCCTGTCATCTTGGATTATGTACAGACAGTTTGTCTGTTCTTATCTGGTATCTTAACAAATCTTTTTACTCTAGAAGGTGGTGCAACTCTTCTTCCCCTGCTATTGTAATATGGCAACCATGAGTAAAACCTTTCCATATACTAATTTACATAAGCATGCAAATATGCAATAATACTTTCCATGCTTGTTACTAATGAAGAGCAGACAGAAGAGTAATTCACCACTCTGGAGTAATAACGTCTTTGAGATCTTTAACCCATCATGTATTTAAAGACAAACAAAGTACAAAAATTAAAGCTTGGCAAATTAAAATTGCCCACTGAAACTATGTCTGACCATCTTCCAGATGGTGAAGCAAAAGAATTTGAAAGGGTTACTTAAGATTTCTCTTTACTGAAGTTTTAAAAATATATCTTATATTGACTATGCAATCAATGAAGGCCTCCAGTTATGCAAATTCTGAGTGAAAAAACTCTACCATCTTATACCCAGTAATATACTCATACTTGCATATGATGGATAATATCCTTCTTCATGTCATGAGAAGAGAACTAGATCAGTCGAATTCAGAAAGGAAATAGAACATATTCCTCAACTTTCATTCTTTCTATTCTCTTTCTCCCCACACTCAATATGAGATAAGGAAGGTCAGCAAAATGACTGAACACAACAATTGTGGCCCCAGTTATTTAGATAAATTCCATGACATCTAAAAATACATACCAGTTTCTTGAAATATTTTTTTACCCTCTCCCTATTCCATAAGTACAACACCACATTTTTTCCCTTGGATGCTTTGTTGAGAGCTTGACAGCATTGCATTCTCTAAGAGTTAGATTTGGTCTTTTTCAGCAGATGTTATGTGACAGAAGGAGACATTGCTATTTGCCTAAAGCTCTCTTTCTTATGTTAAGCCTGATACTGAACCTCTGATGTTTACATCAACTTTTACTCTACACTGGCAGAAATGAAACACTCCATACTAACCACGAAATAAAATTTTACCAAAAGGATTTTGAAAAAAAAATAACTGAACTGGTGAGACTTCAATGAAAATTGAGCTTAGAAGTGCATTAACACTTAATGAAAATTCCACCTTCCTTGTGTAAAGTTTAGCTGAGCTAATAATTGCCGACTACATATGTAATGCATGATTAATTGTATTTTTCTCATCTAAAATGCATTACAATTTACAGTAAAACTAAGTGAATTGACAGCTTCAAGGTTATGCTTACTTTAATGTACCGTTCATCTTACATTTTAAATGAATCAGTAATAGGATCCATAAGTTCTGTCTATGCGTACTTTTTAATATGAAATCGATTTAAATAAGCAATACTTCTTAAGAAGAAATGTGGTCATGTGTGAATTACAGTATAAGACTTGTTAACCAGACTTTGAGAAAAATCATGCACGCAAAAACTGGCATAGCGAGCTCCAATAACTTTTTTGTTAACATCATTTTAGCCAATACAATATATGTTTCAACCAAGTTATGTTTTGCTGTCAATCAAAGGTCAAGATAAGATCCCTTTAGTGCAAGCACCAGAGGCTACATACAATACATAGTTTGCTCTCTGAATGAGCTTGAGTTCACCAGTTTGTTTTACAACAAATCTGCAGGATTTATTTTAACTTGGCTCACCTCCCATAGAAAGGCAATTTTGGCTATGCAATAATAGAATTTTCCCCCTCTGCTTTGCTTGAAAATCAAAAATTCCAAGTTAGCTAAGTGAAAGCTGCTTTGAATACCTTACACAGAAACAGTGTAATAACCCACACCTAGAGGTAATCAACACTCAGTAAAAAATAGTGCTCAGTAGGATTGGGTTGCTCCTTGTGCTCTTACTGATTCATTTTTTGAGCCACCTGATGAAGAGTGGAAATTCAGTGACACTGCAACAAGAGGTCATTTTCTGCCTCGAGAAGCTCCTCATTAAGTTTCAATTATTTTGCCAGTTTATACAACAGTCTTTCAGTCTTCCTTACATTCCTAACACATGTAGGTGGCTAATGTCTCTTCACATATGTTTCACAGCAGGTTCTAAACTATTAGAGCACTTAACAACTAAAAGTTCTTTTCCAGTAGAGCATGTAAATGTGACCCCTGTTGCTTGATGTGCCTATAGTACCTGATAAGAATCAGTGAATCAAGTACTGCATTGAAAGAGGTGAATAGCGGAGGAAACTGTTTTTACCAAATCACATTACAAACTACATTAACAAAGCAGAAGTAAAATACACTGTAGGTGCGTTTCAATAAAACTGTTTATTAGGACTAGCCAGAAATTCTACTTTATTAATGTGTGTGATGTGTTGAGATTTTTATGCTTTGTTTTGGTTTGTTTTTTTTAAACAGGGTAGGAAAACAAAACTTGCTATGTGTAGAAGTTGGGAAGCAAGATGATAAGGAAAGCAGTAGGATGAGTGTGCCTCCTTCCTGGCAGAAAGTCTTCCTTAGGGCATGGGAGAGCCACATTCAAGACTGACTGAGCCACTGCAGTGACTAATTTTTCAATATCTCAAATAATTAAGCCAAGCACCAATGTAGGGAGTCCAGCAGGTTCTCTCCTTGTGGCTTTGATATGAAAGATCAGTCTGTTCTTGTCAGAAACCATCATAACAATTACTTTTCAAAAATGTACAGGTGAAAAGTTCCTCCCTAATTCAATTACTTCTGGTAAACCTGAGCCTCAGTGCTTTTGATATATATATATGTGAAGTCTTTCCCTAGGCATATGAGGGTCTGTCCTTTCATGAATTTACATACCTTCCAAACGGGAAAAAAAAAAAGTTACCATTGCGTTACTACACATTTTACTGGAGCTCTAGTTCTGATCTTCTTTCTGTCTTTTGTAGAACAATGATCTGTTGGTTGCAGATTTACCACGGGTTCTCATTAACAATGTCTAATGCCAAATACTTAAGTCAGGCATTAAAATAATCCCCAAAGTAAGAGAGAGGGAAAAAGGAATCCATATGAGATATTAACAATATCCCTTAAGTGACATCGTAAATAAAAGGAAACATACCACAATGTAATCAGGTCAGGAAAAGTTACACAGGGAAACCCTATTAAAGCAAAACAAACAAGCAAACAAAACAATAAAAAAAGCACAACAAATCAAACCAACAACCAAAGGTATGTACCTTTCAAATAGATGTAACAATATTTGTATCATAGGAGCAATACAGCACATAGGGAATGGTGCACTGTTCTGTGGCTTTTCTGCATCACATAATGATTTAGAGATGTAAATCCATTACTTACAAGCTTGCCTCCACTAGTTTCTCTAAAGCTTTTGTACCTGAATAAGTGTTACAAAAATCCTGCTTTTTAAGTTCTGGAAAGCAGGAACCATATTTCTTGTCTGCATTACGTTTGTAACCTGAAGAACACAACTAATTACTTTACGTATAACAGATGGACTTTATTCTGCTAATCTGTTAACAAACATGTATGTTCATAGAAAAATTACTGATGGATCTCTCTTCTTTTTATTATTATTAAATCAAAATATGGAATTCGGCATAAAATTCTAGATAGTTCCTAACCTGCATTTTTTTCTGTACAAGCATATTTTAATTATCTCATTTAACTGTAAAATATATTTCCATAGCAGTGGAATAACATTTGAAATTATTAACATATTTTAGCCTGAGTTTAGAAGTATGAGACTTACATGTTGTGCTAGCATTTTTCAACCTTATAACACCATGCTAAGTATGTTCCTCTCAGAAAGATGCTGACTTCTGAACACTAATATCTGGTAAAAAGGATGGGGTGAGGTATGAAGGCTTGATATAAACACATTGCAATAAATTTATATTACAAATGGAATTTAAGAAATAATAATAATTAATAAATACCAAACAGGAATAAAACAGAATATTGGCTGGTTTTCTTAAGTACAGTTTCTCTTATGATACTTACTGAAGGGAGTTGTAACTGAATCCATTGTTCCTCAAAAAAAAAGCTAGGAAATCAGGTTTTGTCTAAATTAGTGAAATATTTATAAGAAAATGCGGAAGTTATTAAAAGGCTGGAAAACAAAATGCAGCAGGTCACAGGCAAGGATAAATGCAAACCAACTTTGAAGCTAAGGTCCTGTTAGACTGTCAATAAAAATGGTTCCAAACATTCCACAGTATAAAAACATACATGGAAACAACCATATTTCTGAGGATCTTACCTCGTATTTCACCCTAAACATATGCTGCCCTAATAGTCACAAATTAATATTTTTTCTTTACTTATTCTATGTTCCATTCCTTTGGCTCAGTATGCTACATGATTTTGTTTGCAATCTTGGAAAAAGGGAAATTTGCTCCTCTGGGTAAGTCATATATGAAAACAAAGCATGGAAGGACAAAGGAAGCAAATGAGGTTGCAGTGTCACAAGAAGCACATGACAGAACCACAGTAACGCTGGCAGTGTGACAAAAGGAAAAAAGAAAGAAAAAACCCTAAGGAGATCTGAAACCAAACATTTTAGGGTAGTGAAAGAAAATCAAACAAAAACATGAAAAGTCTTTTCATCCCCTTGAAGCTGATGATTTCTGTCCAATTTTTTGTGATCCCTGTTACTTTATATCCATTCAATCTGCACATACCATCCTGATAAAAATATTTGGTCCTAAATTTTACATTAATAATGTCTTCTCCTACAGAATTATGAAACTGAAGAAAAGTAGGGGTTTCTGTAACCCATCTTAGAAAACTAGATTAAACTATAAATCTTTGTTTCCCTTTCTGAAATTATTTCTGTGTTCCTTATTCCCAATTTAATAAGGAATTCAAATTTATTTTTCCTGAGTATAATATTGTTAAAAATCAAACTGGTTTCAGTCTCTGAAGAATTTCTTCCTAGAGCTCTTCTTGATTTTGCTTCACAGAACCAGTAGAAACCAAAGTCTTAATTATTAATTCAGATCTAGGCAAAATATCACTCGCTGTCATAGGCACTCCCCCTGCCTACCTACCCCACTCCCCCAGGTTTCCCTAAGCAACAGGTTTGGGGCCCTGGTAGTTGAGGAGAAGGTATGTGAGGAGATGAATGGAGCCCCTTTGCCTCAGAGAAAGTGGAAGCCTAGAGTGAGGCAACCATCCACACGCCTCGAGACTGCCTTTGTTAAGCAAGAGAGAAAGGTAGTTGTAGTAGGGGATTCCCTTCTCAGAGGGACAGAAGGCCCTATATGTAGACCAGACCCTAAACGCAGGGAGGTGTGTTGCCTCCCTGGAGCCTGGGTCAGGGACATTACCAGAAGGCTACCAGGGCTGATAAGATCCACTGACTATTATCCAATGTTGATAGTTCAAGCAGGCAGGGACACAATCACAAAGTGTAGCCTGCAAGCTGTCAAAAGGGAATTCCGGCACCTGGGGCGCTTTATCAAGGGAGGGGAAGATCAAGTAATATTCTCATCTATCCCCACATGTGGGAGGAGGGGCTCACAGCTGGACAGGAGAACCCACGAGTTGAATGTGTAGCTGAAAGGCTGGTGCAGGCACAAGAACTTTGGGTTTTTTGACCAGGGGATGGTGTACTCTGCTCCTGGCCTGATGACTGCTGAGGGGGCTCACCTGTCCCATAAAGGAAAGCGGATCCTTGCCCAGGAGATGGCAGGGCTCATTGATCAAGCATTAAACTAGTTAGGAAGGACGAAGGGGATATTAAGAAGGCTGGTGGGGGGTTAGGCAAGTACCTTGGGAGTCACAGCAGGAGTTGATGGTGGAAAAAGATAAATACCAAAAGCACAGTGGTGGACTTGGGGACGTTTTTCCCCTCGACAGTAGGGAAAATTCTGTGGATTCCTCTGAATACTCCTCAGTGGAGTGACTTTTGCCAGTCCCCTGTCAGAAATCTCGCCATGGACTGTTGAGGATACCTGCATCTGCTGCCCCACTAAAATGCATTTATGCGAATGCACGTAGCATGGGGAACAAACAAGAAGAATTAGAGATCTCTGTGCGGCTGCAGAGCCACGATCTCATTGCAATCACAGAGACGTGGTGGGACAACCTGGACGACTGGCATACTGTCATGGATGGCTATATTATTTTTAGGAAAGACAGGCTAGGGAGGTGAGGGGGAGGAGTTGCTCTTTATGTGAGAGAGCACCTAGAATGTACTGAGCTCCACCTGGGGAAGGATGAACCACCTGTCGAGTGCTTGTGGGTTAAAATCAAGGGGCAAACTGGTATGTGTGACATTGTTGTGGGAGTGTACTATAGGCTCCCCTGATCAAGAGGAGCAGGTTGATAGTTCATTCTATAAAGCAGTTAGAAACAGCCTCAAGATCCTGGGCACTGATTCTTATGGGGGACTTCAACTATCCAGATATTTGCTGGGCAAGAAACACGGCCAGTCGTATGCAGTCCAGACAATTTCTGCAGTGTGCTGAAGACAATTTCCTGCTACAGATGGTGCAGAAGCCTACAAGGGGAGGGCAGGTGCTGGACCATGTTTTCACTAACAAGGACGGGCTCATTAGGGAAGTGAAGGTCGGGGGCAGCTTAGGACAAAGAGACCATGAAATGGTTGAGTTCAAGATCCTGGGTGGAAGAAACAAGCCAAAAAGTAGCTACCCTGAATTTTGGTAGAGCTAACTTTGATCTCCTCCGCAACTTAATAGGGGCTATCCCGTGGACTACGCTGTTTGAAGGAATGGGAACCTGTGAGAGCTGGCTAAAATTTAAACAGTGCTTCTTCCAAGCACAGGAACGATGCATCCCTTTGAGTAAAAAATCAGGAAAGAGAGGCAGAAGAACTGCATGGATGAACGCAGAGCTATTGAGTAAACTCAAAGAGAATCAGAAGATCAATGAATTGTGGAAAAAGGGTCTGAGCACCTGGGGAGAATGCGGGAATGTGATCAGGGCCTGTAGGGATGCAACTAGGAAGGCTAAAGCCCTCTTGGAAATGAAGCTGGCAAAGGGACATAAAGGATAATAAAAAGGGTTTTTCCAGATATGTGAATAGTAAGAGGATGACCAGGGATAATGTGGGTCCCTTACTGAATGAGGCGAGTATCCTGGTAACGGGAGATGATGAGAAGGTGGAGATACTGAATGCTTTCTTTGCCTCGGTCTTCACTCCAAAGGCCCTTTGGGACCCACGGATCATGTATGAAAGTTGGAGTGTTTGGGAAACGAAGAATTTCCCTCTGGTTGAGGTAGGGGAGGTCCAGGAGCGGCTCAAAGAGATTAATGCACACAAATCTATGGGCCCTGATGGGTTACATCCACGTGTGCTGAGGGAGCTGGCGGAGGTGATTGCTGAGCTGCTCTCTATCATCTTCAACAGGTCTTGGAGAACAGGAGAAGTGCCTTAAGACTGCAGGATAGCCAATGTCACTCCAGTCTTTAAAAGGGGCAAGAAGGAGGATCCCAGCAACTACAGGCCAATCAGCCTCACTTCTGTCCCTGGAAATGTGATGGAACAGCTTGTTCTGGATGCCATCTCCGAGCAATTGGAAGAGAAGAAGGTCATGAGGAGTAGTCAGCATGGATTCACCAAGGGAAGATTGTGCACGACCAATCTCATAGCCTTCCACAATTTCATCATCAGCTAGGTGGATGGAGGGAGAGCAGTGGATGTCATCTACCTTGACTTCAGCAAGGCTTTTGATACTGTCTCCCACAACATCCTGATAGCAAAGCTGAAAAAGCATGGGATAGATGAGTGGACAGTGAGGTGGGTTGAGAATTGGCTGTCGGACCGGGCTCAGAGGGTTGTGATTCGAGGAGCAGAATCTGACTGGAGGCCTGTGAATAGCGGTGTTCCCCAGGGCTTGGTGTTGGGTTCAGTACTGTTTAATATCTTCATTGATGACCTTGATGAGTGAATAGCATCCACCCTCAGCAAGTACGCCGATGATACAAAGCTGGGAGGGGTGGCTGACACGCAGGAACACTGCGCTGGCATCCAGCAAGACCTGGACAGACTGGAAAGCTGGGCAATTAGAAACCGGATGAAATTCAACAAAAGCAAGTGTAAAGTCTTGCACCTGGGAAGGAACAACCGCATGTATCAGTACAGGCTGGGGGATGACCTGCTGGAGAAGAGCTCAGTGGAGAAGGCCCTAGGGGTCCTGGTAGATGACAGGTTGGCCATGAACCAGCAGTGTGCCCTGGTGGCCAAGAGAGCCAATGGGATCCTGGGGTGCATCAGGAGGAGTGTAGCCAGAAGGTCCAAGGAGGTGATCCTCCCCTTCTACTCTGCCCTGGTCAGGCCCCACCTGGAGTATTGTGTCCAGTTCTGGGCTCCTTGGTTTAAAAAGGATAGGGATCTCCTTGAGAGAGTCCAAAGAAGGGCTACAAAGATGATTAGGGACCTGGAGCATCTCCCCTATGAGGATAGGCTGAGTAAGTTGGGACTGTTCAGCCTTGAGAAAAGAAGACTAAGGGGGGACCTAATTAATGTCTATAATTATCTGAAGCAGGGGATGCAGGGGGAGTCAGCCAGCCCCTTTTCAGTGGTCTGTGGGGATAGGACAAGGGGCAATGGCTGCAAGTTGCAGCATAGGAAGTTCCGCACCAACATGCGGAAGAACTTTTACCCAGTGAGGGTGACAGAGCACTGGAATAGGCTGCCCAGGGAGGTGGTGGAGTCTCCTTCTCTGGAGATATTCAAGACCCGTCTGGATGCCTATCTGAGTGATATGTCCTAGAGAGCCTGCTTTGGCAGGAGGGTTGGACCCGATGATCTCTTGAGGTCCCTTCCAACCCCTACAATTCTATGATTCTATGATTCTATGATATACTTTTTTTTCCCACTAATCCTAAATATGATGTTTTTTTTGTTTTCATTTACTTCAACTTTAGTCCATGTCCAATATTAATATTGTAATTTTTAAATAATAAGGTTTTTAATAGTATGAAAATTATTTCCTCTTCCTCCTAGTGACAGTGTGTCTGTAACTGCTATTGAGTCTCTGGAGCAACTTTGGGATAACTAAAGATAGTGTCTATTTCTGTCTTAGAGCATCTTTGTTTTACTTTTTTTTAGTATTCGGTCTGGATACATTGGTTCTTGAAGGTTCACAGCATAAGACTTCCATTACTCAATATTTCTCTTAATTTCTTTTTACTAGGCTGCCGTGATGTTTTTAAGTTTAGAAGAAGTCTCTTCTATTTTTTTGTCTTTCAGTGAAAATTTTCAAGAAGAATCAGAAGCAAAACACAGAATATGACATGTGCTGAATAAAAAATGGAAAGATATTAAGTGGAACATGCTGCTACCATTAAATTGGTTAGGGTTCTAATTATTTGTATACAAGTAGAACTTCTTGACATATTGTGCACAACCACATAATTGAATTTTATACAAGGCATTGAATATGATGATGTTTATACATTAGCACATGATGTATATAAGTATGTATTACTAATATTATATATATCACAGAGAATTTTTTGTTGCAGAGGGAAAGCACTAGTTTCTTCACTAAGCTACAACCTAAAGATCTCCCAGAAAACTCATTTTGGGCACAGGTGGTATTACTATTTCTTTTTTTTCCAAAATAATGCAAAATATTGGTGATTCAGAGAAGCAATAGGTAAACACTATTAGTGTAATCTAGTGTAGATCAGCAAATGTCAAGGCCTGGAAGAAAAGTCTAGCCAAAATAAGGAGGCAGCCTTGAACTGATCTGCAATGTGTATGATAACATGGAAGAGGCAACAGGAGACAAGAACAAGGTAGCAGGAGCTACTGGTACCACCAAAGACAAAAGGAGACACACACCAAAGATAAGCAGAGGTGTGAGGCAATTATTCAAGGAGAAAGGAGTTCAAACTAACCTTGTGGCTCTAACTAAATTCTTGGAACTGCTTTGATTACACCAACCTCTTCTCAGAATTTTTATGCATATTCATGAGTTTGTGTAATAGATATCTGACTACTTGTTGAAATGGTGTGCAAGTTGGGAGGTACTAGCCCCCTTGCACCCAGCGCTGCAATAAACATACCTGCTTTATAACTTCATGAGTTCTGAAGTTTGTTTCCGCAAGTCATAAGTGTTCTAAAATACTAGAACCATTTACCTTATAAAGCATTAAGTTAATTTATTTTCCAACTAGGATGTTGACACCTTTTGTCATCGTAAGTAGATGAAAATAACTTGGAATGGGTGTTACAAATATTCATTCAGTACTATTTAGAGTGTTGATAGAGTGGCTGGGGTTTTGTTTTTTGGGTTTTTTTCCATGTTCTTATTTTCTTAGCAAAGTTGTATCATCTTTATTGTAATGCATAAAACATTTTCCTCCTGTTTAGGAGACACTACTGAAAGGTTATTTACCTGTTTGATCTGTTACTTAGGATGAAGACATTATTTATGGTGCTTTTTTTCCTGTTTTGAATCGTTACAATTCAACAGTCAAGTATATAATGTGATAGAAACATTACAAAGAGATGGTAGTATTGAAAATGTGTATTTGAGTGGTAGATGAGCAGCTTTAAAGAACTGGAGGCTTTCATTAACAATGTAATTCTGGAGATTTGAGTCCTTTTGCTGTAGTTATGTGGAGTTATTTGATTTGCTTTAAGGGACACTATCACTGAACAGAATCCTTAGAACTGTAAGAATTTGTTGTATCCTTTCTAACATAGAAAATTCTAAAATAAAACCCAGCCACCAAACAGTCCTATAATTACATCATTTCCAATTTATTCCACAGCTTTGTTTGCGGAAATCTTTCAAACTGTTAGAAGAACAGTATTTCTTAAGGCATCAGAAATTCTTGTTTTCTTTTTGAGCTTATTTCTCAGTTTAAATTGTTGTGTAGTCTTTTGTTTACAATGTAAGTGACAATTATGGATAAGTTCAATAAAACCCTTTGAATCTAGCATGTGCTCATTAGTTAGCCAACAAAAACACTCAAAAACTGCTGAGGGATATGAGATTAAGAATATAATTAATATTAAGAATCTTTAAATCCAGTTGAGTTCAAAAATTTTGAACTGCTAAGGTACTGTTTGCCACTTCTCCTTTAATGTATTGACTAAATATTCCAGTTTCAAAAACCATGTTAACATTACAAGAGCATTTCATATTCAAGTAGAGGTGGGGAAAAAAGTCCCATGCAAAATCCCCAATTTAAAAGAACCAAGAAAAAAAAAAACAAAACCTCTTTCCCACTATTCCTAAACTCAACAGCAAAGAAACTGTACTGAACTGGAAGGCTGCTTCTCCTTGATGCTGTTGTGCACCTCTGTTTGGTTTCCTGTTCTTAGTTGTTTGCTTACAGAGATGAACAGAATGATTTTCTCTCTCCCTCTGAATAAGAAAGTGGGCAGGAGGGACAGGAGGACAGCATGGCTAAGCAAGGACCTGCTGGTCAAACTGAGGGAAAAGAAAGGCAAATACAAGCTCTGGAAGCAAGGGTGTGTAGCCTGGAAAGAATACAGGGATGCTGTTCGGACTTGCAGAGACGGGGTCAGGAGAGCCATGGTACAGATGGAACTGAATTTGGCGAGGGATGTTAAAAACAAAAAGAAGGGATTTTACAGGTGCATTGGCCAGAAAAGACAGGCCAATGAGAGCATGTCCCCTTTGGTAAATGAGACAGTTGGCTGCAACTGATGAGGAGAAGGCTGAGTTACTGAATGAGTTCCTTGCCTCAGTCTTCTCTAGCAGCCAGGATTCTCATACTTCTCCAATCCCAGAACCTTGCATCCCTGGACCTCTAGGTGGGAACTGGGGGAGTAAATCCCCCCCCACTGTAAGAGTGGAGCAAGGCCAAGACTGCCTCATGAGACTGAATGCCTACAAGTCTATGGGGCCGGATGACATGCATCCCAGGGTCCTGAAGGAGCTTGCTTATGTGGTTGCTGAGCCATTCTCTATCATATTTGAAAAGTCGTGGCTGTCAGGAAAGGTCCCTGAGGACTGGAAAAAAGGTCATCTCACTCCCATTTATAAGATAGGGAGCAAGGAAGACCCAGAGAATTACAGGCCGGTGAGCCTCAACTCTGTGCCTGGGAAGATCATGGAACAGATCCTCCTGGATGACATGCTGGAGTACATGAGGGAAGAGCATGTGATCCAGGACAGCCTGCACGGCTTCACCAAGGGAAGGTCGTGCCTTACCAATCTGGTGACTTTCTATGATGGAGTAACAGCATCAGTAGATAAAGGGAAGGCGACCGATGTCATCTACCTGGACTTGTGCAAGGCCTTTGACACAGTCCCCCACCACATCCTTATCTCCGAATTGGAGTGATGTGGATTTGATGGGTGGACCATGCAGTGGATAAGAAACTGGTTAACAGACCATAGCCAAAGGGTGGTGGTCAATGGGTCTATGTCCAGGTGGAGGCTGGTGACAAGCGGTGTCCCCCCAGGGGTCTGTCTTGGAACCAGTTCTCATTAACATCTTTATCAATGACATCGATGATTGAATTGAGTGCGCCCTCAGCAAGTTTGCGGATGACACCAAGCTGAGTGCTGTGGTCAGCACCCTAGAAGGAAAGGAAGCCATCCAGAGGGATCTTGGCAGGCTGGAAAGAAGGGCCCGGGTGAACCTAATGAGGTTCAACACTGCCAAGTGTAAGGTGTTGCACTTGGGCCGGAAGAATCCCAGACATAGATACAGACTGGGAGGAGAGCTCCTTGAGAGTAGCCCTGCTGAGAACGACTTGGGGATTCTGGTGGATGAGAAACTTAACATGAGCCAGCAGTGTGCTCTTGCAGCTCGCAAAGCCAATGGTTTCCCGGGCTCCATCAGAAGAGGGGTGGCCAGCAGGGACAGGGAGGTGATTGTCTCTCTCTTCTCTGCCCTCGTGAGGCGCCACCTGGAGTCCTGTGTCCAGAGCTGGGGCCCCCAGTACAAGAAAGATGTGAAACCGTTGGAGAGGGTTCAGAGGAGGGCCACAAAGATGATTAGAGGGCTGGAGCACCTGCCCTACAAGGAGAGGCTGAGGGAGCTGGGCTTGTTCAGCCTGGAGAAGAGAAGGCTGTGGGGGGACCTCATTGCAGCCTTCCAGTACCGGAAGGGAGCTTATAAGCAGGAGGGGATTCAACTTTTTAAAAGGATAGACAATGGCAGGACAAGGGGCAATGGATTAAAACTAAAGGAAGGAAGGTTTAGATTAGATATTAGGGGGAAGTTTTTTACAGAGAGAGTGGTGAGGTGCTGGAACAGGCTGCCCAGAGAGGTGGTGGATGTCCCATCACTGGAAGTGTTCAAGGCCAGGTTGGATGCGGCCCTGGGCAACGTTGTGTAGATCCAGGCCTGAGGTTGGTGGCCCTGCCTGTGGCAGGGGGGTTGGAGCTCTATGATCCTTGGGGTCCCATGCCATTCCGTGATTCTATGATTTGCAGTTAAGTGCTATCAAACTGAAGGAATAGAAATGGTGTGTTCTTAGTTTGCTCAGTTAAGATCAGGGTTTTTGTTGTTGGTTTGTTTCAGGTTTTTTTCTGACTAATATGCTTGAGAAAAGCTTGTCAAAATTTAAAAATTTAATCAAAACCAACCACACTTAGTATAGGTTCTTGACTGCTTGGTCATCTCAATAAGCTGTTCTTTTTAGCTAATGATCTTGTAATGCTAGTATTTCCTCTGGTAATATTTTAGCTCATGGATGCACAATCTCATAATACATATGCAGGACGTGTGTCAGTAAGCAGGGTTTTTTTATATTCATTTTAATAATTGTGCAGATTTTTAGGGAGCTTCAATGTTAAGGAAGCATTCGTAAGTTTAAATGTTAATTGTTCTTTGGAGACTGTTTTCTGAGCTACCCTTTGCAAAGGCAGGCTGAGAGAGTTGGGGCTGTTCATCCTAGAGAAGAGAAGACTCCAAGGATACCTTATTCCTACCTTCTAGTATCTGAAGGGTACCTACAGAAAAGATGGTAATGCCGTGAAAAGCCAAAATCAAAACTCAGTAGTCTTCATGACTAGTAAGCAGGAATTCTTTATTGCAGTGCTGGGCACACAGGGGGTTTCTCCTAGAGTGTACCCCAAATAACATAGTTTCACAGCTTATATGCAGGTTATACACACATATTCATTACCTTTCTGAGAAATTATTAATATATTCATTACTTTTCTGAGAATTCATTATCACGTTTCCATTCTTTCCTGCATATGTCTTTAGGTGGTCTTCAAAGACTCTGGTGGTCACTTACTTCATGCATTCATATTCATCACTGTGTTTTTACCTAGAACTATAACCCTTATCTTCCTCTTCTTGTTTATCAGAGCCACATGACTGGTTTTGGGACTCCTTGTGGCCTTGAGTTTTCTTGAAGATAGTTCTGCTAGAAAGCTTACAATGTGCTGGTACACACATTCCACCATACCATTGATACAAAATACGTTACTAGTATCTACAAAAGTCTAAACAGAAAGTCTCTATTAGAATCATTGTTATGTAATATGTTGTTGACACCCACAAAACTCCAGACTGTAAGTCCCCATTAGATTCATCCCTCTTTTCAATGGAGAGGGACTGTTAATCAGTGAGAGGAGAATGGGTAATGGCTTTAAACTAGGGTAGTTTTAGATTAGATATAAGGAAGGAATATTTTATAATGATGGTGGTGAGGCAGTGGAACAGGTTGTCCAGTTCTGGATGCCTCCTCCCTAGCAGTGTTCAAAGCCAGGTTGGATGGGCCTTTAGGCAACCTGGTCTTGTGGAAGGTCTCCCTGCCCCTGACAGGGATATTGGAACAAGATTATCTTTAAGGATCTCATCAGTACTTATTAAAAGGGTGGGTTTCAAGAGGTCAGTCTCCTTTCAGTAATGCCCAGGGGCAACAAGCACAAACTAGAACACAAGAAGTTCCATCTGAACATGAGAAAAACTTCTTTACTTTGATGGTGACAGAGCATAGGAACAAGTTGCCCAGAGAGTTTGTATGGTTTTCTTCTTTGGAGATACTCAAAACACACCTTGACACAGTCCTGTTGTGATCCTACTTCAACAGGGGTCTTTAATTAGATGATCTCCAGAGGTCCCTTCCAACTCTGACCATTCTGTGATTTTACCTTTTCCAATCCAAATCTCTAGGGTTCTATGTTTCTCTCAACGTTTAACAGGTAAAGATCTAAACCCTAAAATTCTCATGGATTGCAAACTTTGATTTCATAAGTCATCAAAGAGAGTTAATGTATTCATTTTTCTTTGCAATATGTTTTCTGTAGGAATTGTATTTTGAGTTCCCTTTTCCTTCCATGTTGTGGTGGTTTAATCTCAGCTGAGAGCCGAGCCCCACACAGTCACCTGTTCTTTATCAAAAAGTGTGTGTGTGGGGAGGGGGGGGGGGCGGTAAGCCGCAGGGGGAAAGAGAAAAAAAACAACCAAACAAACCAAAACCCCATGGGTTGGGATAAGGATAGTTTACTAAAATAGCAGAAAAAAAAGATGAAACAGAATAACAGTGATAACACAACTTTAAAGCACAAGACACATGAAACTGGTGATACACAATGCAATCTCTCACCAAACCACACAACTTAGGCCGTACCACCCAGAGCCGTCCCAGAACCCGACCGTCCCCAAAAACCGCAAATCCTGGAGGAGTTTTTTTCTTCTCCAAGTACCCCCGTTACACTGAGCATGACATAATTGGCATGGAATATTCTCTTTGGCTAGTTCAGGTCACCTGTTCTGGCTGTGTTCCCTCCTTTCTAGTTAGTATGGAAATAAAAAGTCCTTGATCACTTGGCAACAAATGGGGACATCAAAGTGCTATCAGCACTGCTTTTGTCCTAACACCCAAGCATCGCACTTCATCCACTGCAAAACAGTAAATTAACTCCTTCTTAGCTGAAACCAGGACATTATCCACCCCTTATTCCATATCATTTATGTCATAAGCAGATCCAGTAATTTTTGGGGTACAAGCAGTTTCTTGTTTCACACACACATATATGTATGTACACATGTATACACATGCACGAGTATACAGACTCCTTCAGTCTATGGACCATCTCTTTGAGTTTGTTGATTTCATTTAGTCCATAATCTTCAGGCTCCATTTGTCCATTTGTCGCAACTGTCTCAGGGCATGAGTAGTCGTACGTGCCATTGGATCGTTGCATGCTGCATCTAGGGCTCTCAACTAATACACCTGGCATGGTCCATGCTCATAGTCTGTGGGTCGAAGGTGTATATTTTCAAAGGAAAAAAATTCTTGGGAGGCTGGGTTTTAGTTCCATCATCGCGGCACCGATTCTTCATTAATTTGTATGACCCTGGCTGTAATGCCATTGGTACAACATACAGCATTCACAGCAACAATAAAATATACAGTAATGGGTTATTTAGCAATTATTATAACACAATTTCTACTATATTAATGGTATTGGCTATTCTCACCCAAAATCAAATCCCCTTGAGGTACACACTGAATTTCTCCATCCCTCTGCATTACCCACCAAGTACAACCAGATCCTTGAGCAAAACCAATCCCAGATATGGGTTTACCTTTGCCCGCAGCAGGGATGACCCAAACTGTCTTTCCCAATATACTCTTCATGTGCACTACTGGGACTCTGTCTCCTTCTACAGTATGTGGGAATTCTGACTGGGCAGGAACAGCCTGATTGGTAGATCCCCTAGAGTTAACTAACCACGTGGCTTCCACTAAATGTGTATCCCAATGTTTAAGTGTTCCACCACCCATTGCTTTCAGTGTAGTCTTTAAAAGCCCATTGTGTCATTCAATTTTCCCAGAGGCGGGTGCATGATAAGGAATATGGTACACCCACTCAATGCCATGCTCTTTGGCCCAGGTGTTTATGAGAGTGTTTCGGAAATGAGTCCCATTATCTGACTCAATTCTTTCTGGGGTGCCGTGTCGCCATAGGACTTGCCTCTCCAGGCCCAGAATTGTATTCTGGGCAGTGGCATGGGGCACGGGATATGTCTCCAGCCAGCCGGTGGTTGCATCCACCATAGTAAGCACGTAATGTTTGCCATGGTGAGTTTGTGGGAGGGTGATGTAATCAATCTGCCAAGCCTCCCCATATTTATAGTTCATCCACCGTCCTCTATATCAGAGGGGCTTTGACCGCTTAGCATGCTTGATTGCAGCACATGTCTCACATTCATGGATAACTGAAACCAGGACACACATAAAGAAAAAAGAGATACAGAACAGGAACAGTTCCCACGAGAAGGGTGTCCTGTCTAGGTAAATGGATTATTCAGCTCCTAATTATGGAGAAATGCTAAGGAATCTTTTATACTGTTTGTCCTGACATAAGTTAAAATATTCAAACAACCAGAGGCTGAAATTCTAAAATTCATATACCTCTATTAGTTCTAGAAATTTTTGAGATGTACAGAAGTACATATCCAGGTGTAAAAGTCACAAACCCCTCTACGTTTTCCTAAAAAAGTCAGTTAATCACTGCTATGAAATATTTCTCTCTGAAATAGAGAAGTATTTTCTTTTTTAAATTCCATTTGAAGTTTTCTTTGATGCTGTTCACAATTTCTTGTAAATATAAAGTTTTAAAGAAGTTGTTTAATATTTTTTCTATTTTTGTATCCATGCAAAGGGATGCTAAGCCTGCTCATGATTTATTATTTTTTGGTTATACTTTTTTTAAGAGGTAGATTATTACTAAACATTCTTGTACTAGATTATCACTTTATATGACATTGAAACAATGTTTATTCATGGTTGCCTGTAGGATTAAGTGTTTATAATAGAAGCGTAACCTTGTTTATTTGGACTTCAAATGCTGCAACTGAGACTAAGTAACTTTGTAACTGTATTGTAAGTACTGCACAGAGATGTTTCTGTCGCTGTTTTATAAAGTGGTTGCTGTTCTTAAAAGGTTTGTCATTTGAACATTTCCCTGGAGATAAATCCATAGGACAGTTCCCATGTAGAATATCCTACGAGACTATCAAACCTGCTCTCCACTCTCCTACCGAGTTGCGGCAATATTATTTGGTGAGTTGACATTGGCTAGCTGTGAACCAACCTCCTCTCTTACTACTCCTTCTCAGCAAGACAGGAGGAGAAAATAGGGTGAAAAGCTCTTAGGCCAACATAAGGACAAAGAGATCACTCACCATTTACCAAAACAGACTCAAATTTGGGAAGATTCATTTAATTTGTTGAAAATTAACAGATTATGGTAGTGAGAAATATAAACAAAACTAAACCCATTTTCCCCCCAACTCCCCTTCTACTCCTAGCTGAACTTCACTCCTGACTCTTCTATTTCTTCCACATCCTGAGAGGCTCAGGGGAATAGGCGTTGTGGTCTGTCCAAAACATTTCCTCTCTGCCATTGTTCCTCCTCACAGTCTTCCCCTGCTCCACCAAGAGGTCTCTACCATTCTTCAATAATTGCTTTAGTATAGGTCCCACCCATGTGATACAGTTCTTCAGGAATAGACTGCTCCAGCATGGGTCCCCCATAAGCCACAGTTCATGCCAGGAGCTTGTTATGTTGTAGGCATTTCATGGGCTGCAGTGTGGATATCTGAGCCAACATGGTCCTCAATTGGCTGCAGTGACAAAACCTGTGTCACCATGGTCTTCTTCAGAGGCTGCAGCCAAAATTCTGCTCTGGTACCTGGAGCACCTCCTCCTCTTATCTCTTCACTGACCTTGGTGTCTGCAGACGTGTTTCTCACATGTTTTTTTCTCACTTCTGTTTCACAGCTGCAGTGCAGCATTTTCTAAACTTTCTTAAATATTTATAAGAGAGATACCAGCAGCATCACTAACTGTCTCAGTTTTGGGCAGCAGCAGTTACATCTTGGAGCCAGCTGAAACTGCCTCTGTCTGAAATGATAGCAGATCCTGGTGTCCTGGTGTCTTCTCAGGAAAGCCATGCCTGTATATCCCACCGTACCAAAACCTTGCTACATAACCCCAAAACTTATTGTTAATTCACAATCCATATTCTCACCTTGAGGTGCTTATTGTCTCTCCCTATTTTGTAAAGACATCCAGGATAAATCTTAGATGACAACTCCACTCCTTATGCATAAAGAAATACCCATATCCTAAGGGTTAAGCTCATTCTTGAAATAAAGGGAACTTCTTTGAAAACTATCTCAGAGCCGATTACTTCTCAAGAGCCAAGGACAAACACAGACCCTACCTCATTTTCTCCTGACATACAGAAGTCTGTCTAGTGTTTAATTCTCTAATGTAAATCCTTATGTTATTCACATAGACACTTCAGAGTGCAAATGAAATTATAGTACAAATAAAATTATAATGTAGGCATGAGTGATGAAGCAGAGTACAAACTACGAAGGATAGTAATCCTGTTTCTTTAGTTGCACTTTACTTATAAATACATTATTTATTTATATTTTACCACAGGAAAATTCTAGGTTATTCTCAGAACAGAGATATACATTGCTGTCCCTTAGGTTTCTAACCTGTAAAATTTTAGATATGTATTGAAAAATTCAAGGGAAGATATTTTCTGACATTTGAGGTTCTCCTTAAGTCTGTCACTGCTTCCCGTCCCCCTCCGCTTTTCTACAATGGCAGTATAAGCAGCATTAGATAGTAAATCTGAAATATATTTGAGCCCGGATGGGGTTCCTGTATACGAACATAACTCTGATTCTTTCCTACCACAGGCTCCGTCTTTCTCTTTTTTTATTGGTTCCTGGAGAAACTTGGTTCTTTCAGAATTCTAACTCAAACCTTATTTCTGGCTACACTAGCAAAATTTCTCTGAATTTTATCCCATCTCAGTTTGGCCTCGCATTCAGCCAACTGGTTTCTTCTGACTCCAAAGGTGCCTTCCCCCACATTTTCTCCTACAGGAAAAAATATTTCAGATGTCTACATAACATCAATGACCTCCCAATGTTTTTATCAGAGGCATTTATGTTAACATTTCCTTACTGAATATGGGAAATCAGTGATCTTCCTAAAGTATAGTAAGAGATCAAATAAGTCTTCAGTTGTTATGCAAGTTTGCAAACTGAAGCTATAATCAAGTTTTAAAATAGTATTTTAAATCTGAAAAAATCTGTTTGAAAAATGAAAAGCTTTGATTAAGGAAGTTTTAAATGAAATTTTAAACTTTTATATTCCTCACAGAATTTATAAATTACTTTTCTCCATAGTAAGGAGAAAAAAAGAAATTGGTGAAATATTTATGGTTTTGTCAGAAAATCACTGGATGAAGAAAATTTGTTTAATTTCTCCTAATTCTGAAACCAGCTCAAAGGAAAAAAAACAACTTACTGACAAGGGGATTCAATAGGAAAACAATTAAGACAAGACTTATATACTCAGTTCTCTGATTCCATTGTGATTATCTCAAGTACTCTGAAGATTTACAATACACTCCTGGAATCATCTTAGCATATAAAAATGATGAGAATATGCCAAAAAAGACAAAGAAGCAATAGTATCTGACATATCTGGTGGTAGATTGGGACTTAATAACATTAATGATGCAGACAGAAATATTCTGACAAACGTTAATATTATAAATAAATAGCCACACATCCTTCCTATCTAGACTAGTTCTGGAATTCACAGCACTAAGTCAAAGAAAATTTAAGTTGACAGACTCTCCAGTGTTATGCTGTAAAGATATATGTCTATATTTCCATTTTATGCTAAAATTAATGAAAAATAAATAAAAATTACTCTTACATAAGAAATCAGGATTCAAAAGGTACTAGTTCCAAAGAAAACATACTCTCCAATTTCCTAGAGTTATGCTTTAATACAGCATATGAGGATAAGTAAAGAAAGCTAGAGCACAACTTGACAGAAAAAATAATACTCTTCAAAAAATGGAAATCATGCAGATTCCAATGTTAACCAGAAAAAAAAATCTTTTAAACCTGCAAAACTTGTATTTAACCAGCAAACAGTCAGAAAACCAGAACCATGCATTTAGTCCATCCATGTAAGACTTTTCCAGATCCAAATACCTGCATTTGAGGCGACTAAATGCATATATTTTTCTTCTCTTTCTCAGGGTGACATTTCTTCAACAGCAATTTTTTCCTCTGGAAATTTTAATTCTGATTTTCCCTATCCTATTTTGTAGAATGTCTCCACACTTTGTGATGTATCCATACATATAGCTAGCCAATCCATTAGGCAAAAAACCACATAATTCCCTTCAAGGCTAAAAAACCAGAATTACTTTTATAAAATTTTAACTTTCATAGAATTATTTTTACTGTTTGGGATCATATCTGTTCTTCAGGCCTTGTCTGTCTTCTTTAAACCATGTAACTAACAGGACTCAGAGCAATTCCTTCACAACACTTTAATTTAATTTACCAATATAACATCAATATACAGATAAAAAATTCCTGCAACTGCAATATCATGTACTACAACTCCTGGTCTAAGCAGGGTTTAAAGTTTTATTAGCTTCCATCCTCATGCTGAAATTCTTCTGGCAAATTGCATGCTATTAAAGATTTGGTTATATTGCTCTGGTTAACAAATGAAACGTTCTGTCGGGTCTTTGGCACAATGAATACCTCTGACACCTTTATTTATTTTCTGTTGAGAATGTTTTTTAATCAGCATTCTTTTTTCAAACGGAGACACATATTCTGTGGCTCTGGTCTCCTAGCAACCCAGTTTATTATCACTGACTTTTGTCATTTCAAGAGATTTGTGTTCAGAATGCTTTTCATGGCTGCTAATTCTCTGTACAGCTTCACTGACTTAATACTTTGATATCCCATATCAGACCTGGCTTATTTTACCAGAACCAAGAACATATGAAGCACCAGAATAACTTAAAATGACCACCTACCTTTTATAGCCAATAAAATTCTAGGATGAGAAGAGTTCACTTTTTATAAAGACTGGATATAAACTTTGTATATTGGTCACTGACTCATTTTTACTCTAAAATTTATCCTACAGATAGAAATGGAAAATCATATGAAAGGGCAAATACTGAGATCTGTCCTAAGGAACCTGCCTTACCACAAGTTGGACTCGATCTCTTGTGGTCCCTTCCAACCCCTACAATTCTGTGAAATTCTGTGAAATCTGCTCTATTTGAAGAATTAAGCTTACTTAAAAATATGTCACACTTATTTATTTATTTATTGTAAAAGCTACATTTTTGGATCTGTTCTCTCATTTTAAAAAGCTGCATTTTTTATTGGTTAGAGAAAGGATTAGAATAAGAGTTTGCCAGAAGTGGTTTTGGTTAGGTTTTTTTCCCCCTTGCAATTGAAATTACTACTTTATATAACTGTAGTCATAAAGCATGGATTTAACACAGATGTGAATCTTGACTGAGTCTGAACCTTGATTTCCAGTATATACATTTCTAAACAAATTTTTAAAAGTCTGGATTAAGGAAAGATTTAGTACTAAAACATACTATTCTATTTTTAACTTCTTAATGAATTAACAGAATTATTTTGCACATGCAGCATTATGTCTTTTAATTAAAAAGGGAGAGCATAGTTTATTAAATTTTCTAGTACTCCATATCTAGGAATTATAAAAACATAAATGAAGAATCACTTATAATTAAAGGGGAAAAATTAGTATTATTAATATGAATAAGCAACAGAAGAGTCTTTCTATAAGGAGAGCATAAACAAATGGCTTTGGAAAGCCTAGACGGTAACTCATAATCTTTCCAGTAATGATGTTATGCTTCAGATACAGGTGTAAACTGCATTTCTTTTTCATTCAAAAGTTTATAATAAGAAGTGCAGAAGGCTTTGGAGATGGTATAGATAGAAAATATTTAAAGAGAGGATATATGATACATTTGATTACAAGTCTCCCAAATATAGGACATACGGCTTTCATATCATAGCAAAAGCAACACACAGTGTTAGGACACCCTAGAAGGATGTTATAGAGTCCGTAAAGTAAAAACAAAGAAAAAAAAAAGTTACATGGAAATAGTGAAATTCAGAACAATTAAATTCAAAAGGAATTCAGATAAAACATCAGTTGAATTTCACTCTATGTCCTTCACCATACGTAAGCAAAGAATTGTGTTGAAAAAGAATCAAAGAACAATTGGGGTTGGAAGGAACGTCTGGAGGCCATCTGGTGCAAATCAGTGTTCTAGTTTTACATGGCAAGATTCTGGTGGAGAATGGGGGGTTGCAGGAGTGGCTTCTGCAAGAAGTAGCTAGAAGCTCTCTGCAGGCCCCAGAGAGTAAATACCAGCCAGATCCAGGCCAGAGTCATCACTGACCAAGACCGAGCCCATCAGCAATGGTCACAGCGCCTCTGGGAATCCCATTTAAGAGAAAAAACCCCACAAGCAGCTGCTTTTTGCCACCACTGAAAGTGGGATGTAAGAATCTTTGCAGACACCAAGGCCAGTAAAGAAGGAGGGAGCATGAGGCGCTCCAGGTGCCAGGGAGAAAGATGCCCTTGAAGCCCATGGAGAAGACCATGGTGGAGTGGCTGTCCCATCACAGCTCAGGGACAATGATGGAGAACAGAGAGCCCACCTGGAGACTATGGAAACACCAATGATGGAGAAGGTGGAGATATATGGAAGATGCTGTGGACCATGTTGGAGCAAGCCTCAAGAAAGAGAGAGAGAGATTTGTTGGGGGGGGGTAGTTGTAACTCAGTGAGAGAGTTTCTTTCCTTTATTCCATGTTGAGTCTGTTCTGCCAGTGACGCTGATTGCAGAATAATCTCTCCCTGTCCTTAACTCCTAAGCCTCTCAATACCTATTTTCTCCCCTGACAGCTGAAAAGGGGAGTGAGAGAGAGACTTTAGTGGGCATCTGGTTTCCAGCCAGGGTCAAACTGCCACAATTACCTGCTAAAGCAGGTTCACCTAGAGCAGAATAACACAACTATCATATGATTCAAATGTAGCACAATTCAAAGTAAATTGACTTTTTTGACCTATTTGCACTTAGTGGGTGCAAAGCAGGAAGTCTTCTCTTCAAGTCAGTGTCGTAGTGATGCACAGGGCATGAAGACACTAGAAACAGCTGTTTTGGGTTAAATAAGTATGTCCACCCTAGTGTCTGGCCATCAAATGGAGATCATAAAAAAAAGCTATTGCAAAATGTTAAATTACAGAATTGCTATATTTACAAAGTCTTTATTACTCTACCACAAAGCAAAAAATATAAATTACTGATGTTCTGAACAAAGTAAAATAATTTTTTTTAAAAACCCCTCACATTCCAAACTTGGAAGAAATCACATTCCAAAGAGAAAGTTCAGTGTAATAAAATTGTAATGTAATAATAATTTAAAATTTTTGTTTTGTTTTGGTTTTGTCATCAAATTTCCCCCTGCCTCCCAGACATGTAAAATTTACTAGCCTGGGATGTGGATTCAGGAAATGCTGAGAGAGCTGGGGCTGTTCAGCCTGGAGAAAAGAAGACTGAAGGGGGGACCTAATCAATGTTTATAAATATCTTAAGTATGGGGTGCAGGGGAAATTGGCCTGCCCCTTTCTTTGGTGAGTGGAGACAGGACAGGGGACAATGGCTGCAAATTGGAGCACAGGAAGTTCCGCACCAACATGTGGAAGCACTTTTTCACAGTAGGGGTGACAGAGCACTGGAATAGGCTGCCCAGGGAGGTGGTGGAGTCTCCTTCTCTGGAGGTATTCATGACTCGTCTGGATGCCTATCTGTGCAATATGAGCTAGAGAGCCTGCTTTGGCAGGGGGGTTGGACCCGATGATCTCTCGAGGTCCCTTCAAACCCCTACAACTCTGTGATTCTGTGATTCTGTGAACTGTTACGTGTGATGGAGCCCTGCTTTCCTGGAAATGGCTGAACCCCTGCCTGCCCATGGGAAGCGGTGAATGGATTCCTTGGTTTGCTTTCCTTGTGTGTATGTCTTTGGTTTTACCTACTGAACTGCCTTTATCTCAACCGAGTTTCCTCTCTTTTACCCTTCTGATTCTCTACACTCCTCTGAGTAAATAGCTTTGTGAGCATCACAAGACCACCAGGATTAAATCACAACAGTAGGTGTTCCAACTCTTCTGACTAACTGATTTTTACCCTCTATAAGTCTAATAAAAATCCTTCTTTGTTATGGAATTGGTCCTGAATGAAGAGCAAGGCAATTTTAGCCTAGAAGGTAGATCAAATTCAGTCCATTAAAATCATAAAAGGGTTTTATCATTGATCTTAAGGGAGAGCTGGAATGTCACCCTCTCTAGCTTATCACTGTCTTTTCCTTTTAATGACTCAGTTAAAAACAACAAAAAGCTCTTTAGATAATAATCTCCTAGAATTCAGTTTTCTTTGGAGTACGTTCCTTTTCTTAATAAACCATAACCAAGATTTGTTGATACAGATGCCTAGTTGTAAAAAGTATCTTTCTAAAGAGTCTATTGACTTTGCTATGTGTGGTTCTCATCTGTGGTTTTGTTTGGGTTTGTTTGTTTGTTTTGTCTTCAGTATAACTATGCAGTATAAACATTCCCCTCATTATTTAAAATATCAAATGTAACTGGATATTGTTTTGTAAAGCTAAATAATCAGCAATATATTTAACATGTGTAAAATATATATATATTTATTTATCTGTGACAGTTAAGAATAGAAAATGTAGGAATGTGGGGAAAAATGTAGTCATAATTTAAGATGCCTAAATATTCCTCAAAGTTTGAAATGCTTTTTCACTATTTAATTCACAAGCTGAATAACTATTTTCTGTATTTAAATTGTGTATAAACTGTTGCTTATTGTTATGAGTTACATAGGACAGCATATTTTATTAAAAAAAGTATTCATGCATTCTTCACAACTTTTCTATAAACCTATTCTCATGTAGCAGTCATGATGGTTACTCATATTAAAGCACTGAAGTACATTCATTTGAGTAATCTGTGAGCAACTCCACTAAAAATCATGACACTCACACACTTAAAATTAAGCATTTGCTTTTTCAATATTTTTAAAAATTATTATTATTTCCTGAATTGGAAACCTGATGTTCAAAGGACTGATGAAATGTGTGAGGGTTAATAGTTCATGTTATTTAAATCCATGTAAGAAATGTGCTAATGCGTATGTGGTTATACTGTGAAGTTCTATTTAAAGCACCTTGTGATAAAACACAATCACTTGGCCTGCAAATGTTTTCTGTCTTTTGCTTTGGTTTTCTTCACTAGCTATTATTGAAGACTAAGTCTCTCCCATCAGACTATTATTATATGCTAATTGCAATCAAGTTTTTTGGAGCTGTGTGAAGACAACAATATATTTGCATTTTAAAAAAAAAATTGATAAATTGCTCTTCCATATTGCATATTCCCATATTCTTCTTACTACCCATTAAAACATCAGTGTGAACACTTTCCAATTAAAATGAATGAAAAAATTAAACAATATAACAATTTAATAGAAAATTCCTTGGAATATATTTCTTTATCATATTTTAAAAACTGCATCACTGGAATAAACATAAGCAGATGGTCAAGAAGTAAAAGTAACATAACAAGATTTTCTTTTTTTTTTTTAATCAATGCATTTAGCATTTTCTGCTCAGTGTCCCTTAAATGGAGTGATGCATCTTTGTGAAATGTGGATCTAAGTTACAGATTTCAGACAGTCACCTGTATAAATCTTTAATTGACAAATGGAAGTTTGGAAAGGATGCACAAAAAAGAGATACCAGAAACGGAAGAAAAACTTCCATGTAAATGCTTCTAAGAGAGAGACAGTAGTCAGAGTCAGTATGGTGAGGTAATTTCCAGTGTAACAAAGAAAGGAAAATATGCTTATCTTAAAGGGTAGTTGTCAGCCGTCAAATTCTTTTTGTCTAAAATTCATTATAAATACTGAGCATTCTAAAATGTCATTTACTTTAGCGCATGAGACACTTTAAAAGAACCATAATATTAGCTTTCACAATCACAGCTGGGGGCATTAAATCTAACTAATTTTTATGCTTTCAAAATGTACATGTAAATAAACATGAAGCAAAAGTTATTAGAAGCAGAATTTTACCTTCAGTATTGGCCATAACAACTCCAGTAGTGGAGGGCAGAGAGGTTTTTATCTTGTAGTGGTTTCTGTGATTAACCCAGCAGTATCATTCCTTTCCTTTTCACTTTTTTGGGGTTATTTCCTATCATTTCTGCCTGATTATGACTGAGAACCTTTCTGCTTCTTAATCAGGTAGGAGGAGAAGAAGTATTTTTTTTCTGGCAATTTTTCTTGATGATATCTATGTTAACCAATCAATATAGTTTATATAAAAAGAGATTAATTTGCCTTGGGTAGTTAGAAAAGCAAATAAAACTCATTTCCACTTGAAACAAGGGACATGAGCAAAATCCCTGATAGTTTTAAGATCTGGTGGCAAGGCTCACTTAATCAAGAAACAAATCTTGGATTAAAATGAGGGGGGAAAAAAAGTGTTTTTTTCATGCTTGCAGAAAGACCTGAAAATCATAAACATTAAAGAATTACTGTAAAGAAATGTTTTTTATACACAGAGATAATTTAAACCCTGCATTTGTAACTTTTGGGTTTTCTCTCTATTGTGATCAAGGTTGTGCTGTGTCCAGTTTAGGTGGATGATCTTACAGCCGTTGTTATTGTAAGGTAGCTCTTTTTAGTCTCGTTTTCCATCTCCAAGAGAAAAACTGCTAAGCACATGTAGTTTGATCCAAATCAGGGTAAGACTGGATTATTGATTTATTATCATTTAATTAGGTGATTAATTAAATTAATTAATACAGTTCAGTTAATTACTGAACTGTACATTCCGGATCATTATCAGATACCACAATACTAGACTGTTGCAAAACTTTTAGGTTCTTCCCTTTCTGTAACTAATTTTAATATGGTCTGACAATGCACGTGTGTTCAGATGCACATAGTTTCTGGATTTCAGGAGCACTCACACCACCCAGATATACCTCTACTCACCACCCCTAACCCACCCATTCCTGGCAGCATTATGATAACTGTGTCTACAGGTATTTTCACGCCATCATTTACTTCTGCAATAACAATTTTTCCTGCTCTTTTTCACATCCTTGCAAGAAAAGTCCCTCTTTGCAAGTCTTCACTTGCTGCTTATTTTGGCTGATGGTCATCTTACACTCTAATTAGATCAGCTGGGAGCAAATGTTCTGTCAGGCAGTTTTGTGCCTTTGATCCAGGGTCCTTTTGTGTCCTACTGCCAGACATGGACTATATGAGCATACTGAAAACAGTGACTTAACCATTGTTCAAGTTTCAAAATATGAAATAAAAACAAAACAAAACAAAACAGGGTTTTGTTTTTTGATTTGTGGGTTATTTTTTGCTTTAATTTCAGAAGGCCATTTTTAATATGCTAACTATATGATAATTAACATCATCCGGTTTTCTTCTTTTCTACAATATCTTTACCTGCATTGGACTGTAAAGTTCACTTCAGACAAAACTTTACAAACAAGTGAATTTGAAACGATCTTCCCTAAGTACTAAGTATTAACATTTTTAAACGAATTTTAAAGGGATACAAGGCAATACCCTTTTATGGACATAAACTAGAGACAAGATAGCACAATGATTTTATGTCTGGTCCATTTCAGCAGAATGTTTATATAAAATTTTCTGGGGGATGAAATTGTGTGCATGATTATAGCAATAACAGATATATGCACTCTTTAATGTTGACATTTTAATTACAAATAAAAGAAAAAATCCAGTACTCATTCATAATGTGCATATCTTCTAAAGCAACAAATGTAAGAACATTTTAAATTCTTTGCTTGTTGTCTTTTAAAATATATGAACTGAAAAATAACATTTAAATCAATAAAATACACAGTAATCATTTAATATTTATGCACTTGGAACAATCAAATACAGATTCTTAAAGACACAGCAATATAATATGGTTTTCTTTTTTTACTTAAAACAAATCTCTACCCGTAGAATGAGATATATTTGACAATATATTCTCCATATAGATGGGGATACATGTGAAAAAGCCTAACTTATACAGAAGAGTTGGTTTACAATAAAAAGTATTGTCTCAACAAAATTGACTGAAATGAGACCAGTTTATGTTAGCAAGACAATACAAAATCTGTATAGCCTTAATGTAGGTTTCATTAGTGTGTATAGATGGGTCAACATACAGGTGAAAATCTTTAAAAGTCTGTGTATTCTCAGGTCCTTTTTCTACATGACTGCAGTAATAAACTTCATAAAATAACATCTTTATAATTATATGTAGAATTTTATTTGTCTGTTCATAAAGCTCTTTTCACATTCATATTTGTAGAAAATGCATTACAGATGAAAACTGATCCTTTTTTACAGATGTGCAACCTGGATGGTGTAACAAGGATCCCTTGTAATAGTCACAGATACATAATGGTCTTGCTGTCCTTAAAATAGATAATTAAAATGTAAATGAATATGGGTTATGCTGATCAATAATGACTAATAAGGTCTGCATAATTTATAATGCAAAACAAAGTATGTGTTCATTGTATTATAGCTCAATAATTTGAATAAGTTTTAAAGTAAATTAATATTTTCTGAGTTGCTTGCAACTATTTATTGCTATTACAGATCTGTGTGGATGTTACTGTGTGCATATCCATACAACTCTATTTCTCAAATATACAAACATATGCATAACACAAATGTGTTATCTGAAGTGATAGTATTGTTGCTTCTCTTCATTAAAGCAATAATCGACTGTTCACAAAGAAATACACCTTAAAATAAATGCAGTGGTTTTAAATAAATGCCTCTTTTCTGCCAAGACTACAACGGTACAGAGGTAGGAAGTTTCATTTTCCACATTCTTTGTGCAAACATTTTCTTTGGATTCCATTCCTGTGAGTTTGCAGTTGCTGAAATTGGATTTGAAGTATATATTTGAGTGAGCTCCAAAATCACAAATGTAACTTAACCTTTGTTTTTACCGCTCCACTCTTCCACTGCTGAACCAAATATGAAACTCTTATATCTAAGTTGTTCCACATTTTTCATTGTACTTCCTTTTCTTACAGGCAGCCTTCTCCAAAGAGCAGTATTTTGTCTTTTTTTCTTGCTTCTCAATGTCTTTTTGCTCTGCATATAGAACCTGAGTCAAGTCTGTATTTTCTACCTACCTCAGCTAGACCAATAAAAGATATTACTGTTTACACCTACATGTAGGACTTTCCATACTTTTATGTATTTTATTGAGTGAAAGGTTTCCATTATTCCCCCCCCCCTTTTTCCACACCATCTACATCATGCCCAGATCTTACATTTTCAGGTAACTTGGAAGGTTCATAACATATACCATATAACATATAACATACACTTATTTACACCATCTGCAATGGATAAAGTCCTGGCTCTGGACAGGCCTGAGTTAACCTCCCCAGGCAGCATAGGTGAGGTGAGTTAGCCCAGGCTGTTTTCCACACCACCTGACACCACTTTCCCATAAAAGTCAGGGAGGGGCACTCCTGGGCACACCAGGGCAGTTTGAGTGTGTCTAGGCAAGGATGCCCATATTGTGCAGCACTTTGTCATTGTTGGATTGATAAGGTACTTCATGCTATCACTATATGTGAGTGTAATCTGTCATAGGCTGTTACTGTTCCCCCTTCATGGTGATTTTGTCAGGAAATTGTCCTTATCCAAACCCACTCCTCTCGTAATGAGTGAGTAGTGTGTGGAGCTCAGCCACTGTTTGCGGCTGAACCACCACAACTAGGTAGACCAGTAAGTAAGGTTGTTGAAGGATTTACCCCCAATTTCATTTATTTTGGTTGTTAAGTAAATCCTTTACAATCAGTTGGCTGTCCTCACTCATTAATATTCCCCACTTTGTAAAGACATTTGTCAGTTTTGTCCATGTCTCAAACCTGTTGACAATGGAAATTTCTTGAACGATGCTGTCCTTCCCTTTAGCAAAAAATTACATAATGGGAGAAGGGCACTGCTCTGTCAATTACTAAAAGTGGGAAGGTCGTTAGAAGGTGTGTTCATCAAATTACCATTTATCAAGAGATATGAGACCATTCGCTTCATGGACAACTAGCCCTTTTCATGCCTACTTATAAACTTATACAGACAAATAATCCATATGCTGCTAAGAAAAGAAAACAAATTATATACAGACAAATTCAAAACCAAGGGAAAATACATTCCCTAATCCTGAACATTATGAATACAGTTCCCACAGCATACCTGAATATACAAGTTCTGTTTGATCATATTCATCAGTCAGAAATAAGACTTTGATCTGTCAAGTAGGGAATCTCCAGTGACAGTCCCTCTTCTGTAAGGTGCCATCTCAAATGAAAGAAATCCTTCAAACATACCTCAGTCTACAATGTTTTTCAGGTACCAGGGGCTGCATGGTAGCACCCAGACTGGAAGACTGAGGTGGCAAAAATATCTAGTAATTCGAGTGTAACTGCATTAATAAGGTTCTTTTGGCTGACAACAAGCTATTTTCAGTCTTCAGCAAGCATAGACATGACAAATATCTTGCTGTCATTATTCCAATTGCTGACTCTTATATTTACATGCCAAATCAGGGGTTCAAACCCTGGTCTCCACCCCTGGCCTGCACATATACAAACCCATATGCAAACACATGCATAAACAGCCCTGTATGCCCTGGCTGTCCCAGTCCAGGATCTGATCCTGCCCTTTTTCCTTTTTAATTTTTTTTTTTTGTAAATATGTGTATAGTATATTACAGGTTTGCTCATCTTATACAAATGAAATTTTCAAACATTTTGGATTCCAAAGGTGTAGTTCAACTTGTGAATAATATTTTTGGCACAATATTGGTGGAGTAAAAGTTGATAGAGCTAATGTACTCCTGTGTTTAAACATGATATATTTCAAATATGATTTCTTGATTTTAAAAAAATGTAAATTTAGTCAAATCAACTTGTGATCATGGGATACTTGTTATTTTAATGTTTCATTCTACTTCTCAATTATTTTATTTTTAAAATTTCATCAAAATTAGCAGGTATCAACAATCAATGGCATTAAAAGATTTAGTTATCTTCTCATTAAAAGCTGGAATTTTATTTTAAGTTTTTGAAGGTAAAAGTGTTGCGTGGTGCAGTTTACCCCGTGTGCTAATATTTTTCATTTCTTATTTTCATCTTGATCAAAATAAAAATGGATTAATGTGAAATACAAAATAAATACAAATTGAATCTTAGAATTTGAGCAGTATAAATTAAGATCTGGACTTTTTCATAGCTTTCAGGGGGGTTAAAATTAATTTGGAAATACGGAGATTTGCCACATTTTGGTTGTAACAAGATAGTAAAGAAAAATTAAAAGCTGGCAAATATCATATTTTGTCAACATTATGAAAACATTTGAAGTTGGTTCTTGAATCAGAGAAGTTGCACTGAGAACAAAGTTTTTCACCTCTAACTCATTTGTAGAAACCTGTCCCTTGTGGCAGTTCCAGAACTGTGAATTCCTCTCTTTTTGCCAAGTTTTGCGTCTTGGACAGGTCTCCTGTACTGTTTTTGCAAGTCCTCTTCTTTGAGGTAATGAAGGGTTTCAGTTCTTAGCTGCCATGTACAAGATCCTCCTCTAACTGCAAAACTGTTAATTTTAACTCTCCATTATTTGAATCACTCTTTATTATCTGAAGTAGTATCATGATGATCTGAATACACCACCTGAAAGTCCTTAAGAAATCACGTTCAAAACCTCATATGAAATGTTTTTCTTATATTTTTTGCTTTATCCACATTTAAAATAACTTCTGAGTTGTGGTGGTTTCACACCGGGGACCAGGTGTTCAGTTTTCCCCCGGAGAGGGGGGGAAGGAACCAAAACACCAGAGCCCCGCAGGTTGGGATAAGGGTGATTTTACTAGAAATAACAGGGGAAGAACAGGTAACAATAAACAATACAACCTTTGCTGAGATGTGCAGTTCAGATTGCACACTCCCCACAACGGAAACCACACCGACCCGGAGCCGCCACAAAGCCCTTGCAAACCCCTGCCGCGACACAAAGACCCGAGCTCAAGCCGCGCCGCGCCACGCCACGAAATAACAAAGACCTAAACCGAGAGCACGCTCCCTCACAGTCTCTGCTATTCGCGCCCAAACACTGCAACACCCCCTGCTTTTATACTCAGCATGACGTAACTGGCATGGAATAATCCTGTTGGCCAATTTGAGTCACCTGTCCTGAGCCCAGCATGTTAACCCCTTCCTGGCTGAAGCCACTGGCTGAAACCAGGACATGAGTAAACATTTTTAAGGATAGCTAACACAACCACTTCAAATTTTGAAATTAATGATAAAGAGGACAGTTGATTGAGGTGTGTTTTACCCTTATTCTGAATTTTCATTCAAATGAATCTATTAATCTTCAGTTCTAAGTTGTTCGACACAGATTTTAAAGTAGCTTTGTCACCTCAGTTGCCTTGGATAAGAATTTCGTATTTCTCCCACACGCTACCAGAAGCCCTGCAATAGGTGTGATTATATTCACAGCACATGATGAATCACCCTGGCCTCCTGATGACAACATGGAACCAAAGCACAACTTCACAGCAACAAAATGTCAGGTGGTCATTGAAGCTGCTGCCACTCATGGTTGAAGCTGGCAAAGAGTGATTTCTTCCTATATATCCTGAAAAAAATAATAAAAATATAGCTGAGCTTGTTCAACAGGATGTGTCTAATCAGTTTCTCCTTTATTGCTGTCATATACTGTTAAGTTTCAAGAAAATTAATCACCAGGTCCCAATAAATACATGATCTTGTTTCATTATACTTCCTTCCTTTCTTACAAATTTTGATTCAGTTAATATTGAAATTTTTTGTAAAGTTTCTTCACTGATATTTGAGCTAAATTCCTTAAAATAGTGGTCATTCAAGACTTCATTCATGAATGACCATAAACTGAAAAAACTTCACAGACAGTAATGAAGTATTTCTTTTAAAAACAAAGTAGATAGTCATTTTCTAAAAACCATAACTGAAATCTATTAAGGAAGTCTTTCCATGTCCAAATTACCAGTCTTCTTGCTTCTTTAGAAATATACTGCTTTGTTCTGTTTTGAAATTAAGAATGTTGCTAATATTCTTCAGCAATAGAATAATGGAAAATGGGAATTTGTGGCATTTGGTGATGAATCATAAAGCCAGTATGTTCTTGTTGCTGGGAATACAAAACAAACTCTGTCATTCATTTAGGGCACAGCAAGAAACACAATTAGAAAAGAAAGAAGAAAAGGGCCAGCAATAGCAATATTGGTCTGGGTATTTCTTTTAGCAATGAAAATAGCAATAATTTATAAGGAAAAACTGTATGTGAACATAAGAAATACCATATTGGAGCAAATAGATGTTCTGTCTAGTCCAATAATGTTCTCTCAATGATAGCAGATGCCAGATGCTTCAGAAAAAGGCACAAAGCCCCTACAAGGCAACTACTTCTGAAAAATGATTTTGCGGTGTATATAGCCTGGAAATGCAAATTGCTTTCTGTGTATTCCATCCTTAATTTTGTTGCTATGCCAAGACAGAAGCCATACTGTTCTAAATATTGCTGTAGTTTATTACAGAATATGCACATTCTTCTCCTATTGTCTTGCTGTTTAATATATACTAGCAAACTGTTTAAATTCAAAATATATATTTTGATCTTTCTGTATGAGACATAGCATAACCATGTGAATGTCTGCCAGACTCATGAAGACAGGGGCAATAGACATAATCTGAAAAAAATCTGAAATATTTGCACTTTCATTCCTCAAAACTACTAACTGCATTTATGAGAAAAAAGATTGTGCAGAGCTAACACAAAATTAAGAAAGTCTATTTTAAGGAGAGATAAAATATTAAATTTTGTAAATAAAGATGCTTTTCAAATGGATTTGAGGACAAAAATGTAAACATATTTATGTCAAGATCCATATATAAAAAAGACAGTGTCATGTTTTCTTAAACATGACAATAAAAGTCAATAAATTGAGTAATAACAAACTTAAAATTTTTGGTGGATCTACAGATTTACTTTAAAATGAATGAGTGGTATGCTGTATTTTTGACACAGTTCAGATTTCTTCGTCTGAATCCCTCATGTAGTTGTTTCCAGTAAAAAAAAACCCCACCCTTTGTTCCATTCACATACAAGGAAGGTTTTTTAAACTGCCTGCAGGTTTTTATGAGCATCAGTCCTATTGAGAGTTCAAAATAGTGTTCTGATGTACTTTTCTGTTTCTCCTACCAGATTCCTAGAGCAGTTCCTTGGGAATTCCTTTAAGCTTGGAGCAGTTGGAAAGTAGAACAGACTGGTATTAAATGAAAGATATACATTAATATAAACCAGCTAAGCAGGAACTGGCAATAATTTTGTAACATGATAGCTGAAGTACCACAGCCAGTCACTAGATTGCATGAATTTATATATACACAAATGCATTTTTGGTACCAATCTTTCCCCTCCACTCCCGCTCCATGCAATCTATTAAAAAAAAAAACCAAGGTAGGACTGGCTAGCAAAAATGAATTCTCAATTCTGCTCCTTCTTGAACTGCAAAAATAAGACTTTCTGCAAGATACGGCCTGTATTTCCACTGACATTGTGCTTCACTGGTACTGGACTGCTTAGCTAGTCGATCATTCAGCCTAAAAGCAGGTCTCCCTATAACTATTCCAAAATATTTTAATTATCTTTGTAAACCACCTGTTTTCAAAGCATTGGTTGAAGTCATGTTTCCCAGTATAGTCATGAAAACATACCAGAAGCGGTAGCAGAATAGAGGCTATTTGGCACATCAACCAACATGCTTTTGAGTATGGAAGCATTTCTTTATGTGGAATCATGATAAGAAAAGGTTTTGGCCCTGTTTAGTACATACTAAGCAAGCACAGTATATACGATTCACTTTGTTTACCATCTAAAACTTCTTTTCCTGAACTGAATGGTATTGCAATTTGGTATTTTTATATCTTAGGAGGAAATAAAAAATGGGAAGTTGTACTGAAGTAACAAACTTCAAAGAGATTGTCAGTGGACTGCTTCTAGTAAGAAATGAGTGATTTTATTTTTTTTTCTTTTCCCTCACGTCCACTGTGTGTGACACAACAATAATGGCCTCAAGCTACAGCAAGGGAGGTTTAAGCCAGACATTAAGATAAACAAATGGCAGGATAGGTAAACACTCAACAAGGTTGCCTGGGGAGATCGTGGACTTTCTACCATTGGAAGCTTTTAAGAGTTGAGACAAACCTCTCACAGGAATGTTTTAGTCCATTCCTAGTGCAAGGTCACTAGTCTGTTCCATTACTCTCTGATATTGTTCCCTAAACTATTTTTCCATTTCTCTTATTCAACAAATATGTCAAATAGCGATTCTAAGCTCTGAAATAAGGGTAGTGCTATAATAAATACAAAATTGCTGCATTTGTAAAAATAAAAAATACAAAATTTTAAAGAAAAATAAAGAGCATTCAGTTTTCCTATAAGTAATTTTTCAAGTTAGCACAGCATGTGACCTTGAAAAATACTAGCAATTATAGCAATTTTTGCTAGAACCAAAATATATATATAGTTACATTGATGGGCTTATATGAATTATGAGGTTAGTAAAGAAGAGGTTATTAAGTCATGATTTTTGACTGCTATGCTTTGCATATGTTTGTTAAAAAAAGATATACAAATATACAGAATGATAAAGCATGCAGAGGGTTGGACCCAGAATAATGGATGTTAACCAGGCACATGACCGATTCATTATTTTAGGGAATCATGGGTGTAAATGATTAAAAAGAAAACAACTAAACAACAAAAAAACCAAGGAAACAAAAAAAAAGGGGGGTTTTGACAAAGACAGAGTCTTTCAAATATAATTGATGAAAAAGTCAGGAAAAGAAAATATAAATGTTGATATTAAGTACGTAAGCAAAAGATATTATATAATGCAATAAGCTAACACTCTTCCTGTGTTTCCAAATTGGTTTTCCAGATCTTGAGATCCAGAGTTTATCCTTTGGAACCCTTGAGAAAATAGAGTTGAAGCTTTTATAATGTGTTTGATGAGATTTCAAATTAGAGTTTTCATTTCCCATGGCAGAAATAACATTATTTTTCTGTTACTAGACGTGGTAAAGCAAGGCAAGACAGGAAAATGTTCTTCAAATCATGTCCACCTTTGTTAGGAAAGTATGGAAACTGTATTTGAAACAGAGGGAATGTCAAAATACAATGAAGGAGCCTACATTGGCACAATGAAGAAACTTCAGTAATACATGGCAGAATATAGAATTTTGAAACTGGCTATTTTTGTCAGTATGATACTGACATTGTCACATGATACTGTAGTGGTTTTTTCCATTGCTTTTTTTAATTAAAAATAAAACTGTAAGTGCAAAGTGTAGAAGGAATGAAAAATTAAAATAGCATCATTTTAATGCAGTTTCATAATAATAAAAATGAAATCATACTTTGCTTTATTATATATTATTCTTATAACTGATAGGACATAGAGTACTGTATCTCCATTTCAGAGCCATTTGTGACTCCCTGTTGATGGCCTGTCAGTGCTTGAAGCAAATGTTAATCTCTCAAGTAAACCAAAATAGCAAACTTAGAACTTTTTTCTTTACAATCCCTAAAGCTTTGAAAAACAACAAACAAACGTCATCAATTTGAATACAACTCTGAAGCCTCTATTGTGTTTACTGTAGCTGGTCTTTAGGGGGCAGAGCAGATTTAATTTTTTTATTATGATTTATTTAATCTTTTTTCCTGATTTTATTATTCTTTCTCGTATGTTTGACAAGCAAACAAAAAAACAACCCTAAAATAAGAAAATATAAAAATTATTTATGAAAATATATAAATATATGCATGTATGCAAAGTGTGTGTATAAGTATCTATCACTCTTTCTCCATAAATAATTTGTGATAACAGGTAATAAAATATATTTTCTCAATAGATATTGAATAATTTTGAGGGAATAGTGCTTAATTCTTCTCTCAGATACATATAGGCTTCAACTCTAGTCATGTTCATTTAACAAATGGCACAGTTTAGCATATATAATTTGTGCCTCAAAGCTATGCCTTAGATAGCATGGTCTTCTGAAATGATTTTTTGAGTAACAAAAATGAACAACTGTTTCTGTAAAACAGATGTATATTTCACAGTGGTATTATAATATGTTTGTGACTGTCATAGTTCTCTGATGTAATAATTCATCTGATTATCTCACTGTCCGCTACCATCCAGTTAGGTTCATCTTAACAAGCTAATCTATTGATATTTTGGAAAAAAAGGCACTGCAGATGATACTGCTCAGATTCCCATATGCAGAATTCTAATGCTGAAGTTCTGAACTTGTTTATATCATATCTAACATTGGTTTGCATTGATTATTCTCCTAGAGAAGAGAAGACTTTATAGAAAGACAGCAAAAAGAAAGGACAGAGTAGGGATATGGTCACTTGCTATAAATAAAATAGGGTATAAGCACTGAAAAAAAAACCAAAACCAAAACACTAAGCCAAAGAACAATGAGGGCATAAGAGCACATGAGTATAAAACAGCTATAACTCAATTCAGAATTGGAATCAGATGAGTTTTTAACTGTTATTAGACTAAGGTTAAGGATGGGCCTTCCAATCAGAGTAATAGAGGAAAAAAATCAAGCTAGTTTAAAATTAAATGAAAGGACAGAAATGGTCTCTTAGACATCCAATGTCTAAGTTTCTCCCAAGTATATGTCTGTAAATTCTCTTGTAAATATCTCTGGAGGGATAAGACTGAAATACTGATTGTATTTCACTGCATATAACAATTTTTTATTGTTTATAAAAAGTGTACCTCCCATGGGATTCCAAGAAACCTGAATAAGTGTTCGATTCCTGTATTTATGCTGATCAATACCATGAAATATTACTGTTATTGTAACATTAAAATAACAAGAAAACTTTAATTTCATTTCTTTTTTTTTAATTGACATATTCATCATTTCAGTGCTAATGAATATCTGAAATTTAATTTAGAAAAAGTTGATTTATAACTATGTCTTCTGCACGTAATTTTTATAATGCAATGCAACTATAGTATTGAAAGGGTGTATTTCACAACTCTCACAAATCAACAGTGAGATGAATGGATGGAAATATTATTTTTTAAAAATTTTTAAATGGTCACTTACAAGTATGTTCTAGTACGATTCGTGTTATTGGAAAGCTATATTTCAATCTGCTGAAGTTTAATGAAAATTTATAACGCCTACATTTGACAGTAAAGATTGAAAATCACAGAATCATAGGAGTTGGAAGGGGCCTCTGGAGATTACCTTGTCCAATCCCCCTGCCAGAACAGGATCACCTAGAGCAGGCTGCACAAGACAGTATCCAAGACGGTTTTGAATACCAGATATGGAGGCTCCACAACTTCTTTGGTCAGCCTGTGCCGAAGCTCTGCACTGGAAAATCCACTATCTAGCACTAACTCTGGAACATGGAAGAGAGATGGATAAATAAAACTATATAGTTCATACTTTTAATTAGCTGATGTTATATACAATTATACTATCTTCCATTCTCATTTTCTATGACCATTGTCATTAAAAAGTTTTATTAATAAATATGTTAAATATAATTGATTTATGTATCTTCTCCAAATTAAATGACCATTTTAGAAAAATTCTCAATGTTTTTCAGAACAGGTCTTGCAAAACCAGATTTTGGTACAGATATGGGAATGGAATCTTAAGTATATTACCCAAAAGTGTTAGCATAATATCCATCTACACAAGTCAGTTTATCTGACCAGTCAACCAAATTAATAGGAGAAACCCCATTTGATGAATTATAATTAAATAGCCTGATTCCCATTAAAATTCAAGACTTGAAATTATGAGCCATAGACTGTCTTTTTTTAAAGAGCGCTTGTCAACTTGTATTCCTTGAAAAAAATAAACTCACCCCTGCACTTTCTTTCATAGGCCTCTTTCTGTTGTGCTAGTAATCTCTGTGAGTCTCTTCCTAGAACAGCACATGTGCATATTGTTGAGCAGTTCAAAACACTGTTCACACAGCCCTTAATTGTGTAAGGTCCACCAAATGCAACACCAAGGTTATAAGATTCACTCAAAGCATTTGGTATACACTCAAGGTTGTACCATAAGAAATCCACACCACCACCACCACCACAACTTTCAATTATAATGCCATTAAAAAGTGTGACCTATGTAAAATTCAAAAACTAAACAGAGGCTTCTGATTCATTAGATCTATACCATGCAATGACAGCTAGAGACCTAGATAGCTTTCTCTAGCTTTCCAGCCTTCTGTAAATTATATTGATATTTCTCTCCAAACCCTGTATGGAAGTCTCCTTTCTGCGATGTAACAGGTCATGGAGTAGCACCAATTTTTGTAACTACTGTTTTCTTTAAAACTCCAAACAGAAAAATATACAAGACGTCATCATTAATACTGTGTGGAAAGAAGATGCAAAATACAGAGACAAACCAATTTGGAATACATTTCCAAATAGATCAGTGTGTTGCAGAGACTAAGAAAAATGAAAAAAGCTCCCAGCTGGGAAAACATGTAATTGCAACCAGCCAGAACATTGAAACTGAGATAGCAAAACCACTAACAAGGGGAAAAGAAAATTTAAGAGACAAATAAAGGAAGTGTTCTCATATGCACAACATGAGCTCCAGTAAATATGATGAAAATGTTCATCAGTAGCAGAATGTTAAACTGGCATGAAAAAAAGCATAAAAGTGATTATTACAATGCCAAGTAAAACAGACCCCATGTAACACCATAGAAATCTACTTAAAAAAACCCAAAAAAACTAGGAAAAAATTAAGGGGGAAAATGTAAATCAACAAACAAAAATGCCCAGAGCAACATGTTACTAGAATCCCATCCTCAGCAAATGCAATCAAGACTAATGGCAACATTATCACAACAGAAGAATTCGTATTACTCCAGGGATTCCATCAATATGACTATATGTACCCTCAGCATGTGTGCTATCAGGATAATGCAATCTAAAAAAGTTATGCCCATTAAAACAGAATTAAAAGAAGGCTATGCTGTAAATTCATTTCTGAACAAGGACCAGTTCATATCCTAATATTTTATACTCACCAAGTCAAAAGAAAGCTGCACACCTTGATATTAATTTCCCATATACCATTGCTGCTGCTTGGTAGTACTATTAATTTACAGTTGTGTTAAAGCTATATGAATAAAAATGTTCACTTAAACTCTGGAACTGTTTGCTACACTTCTAAAAAAAAATCAGAGTGTATTTTCTCAAGAAAGTGTTCAGTCAAAACAAAAGGTTTGGAAGTTCATATCACTCACTGATCTTAAAAAAAGTTCAGACTTCCAATTTAAACAAGCACACTAGATTATGAATAATTACTTAAATGATCTCTCAATTATCTACTCTGCCAGATTATGAATAGCTAGTTCAGAAATACCATGAAAGTCAACAGTTCTTTTTTTAATTAGCTGCTTATTAATTTTATAAGCATAAAACCAATGTCTCTTGCATAATTCTTCCACTTATACTGCTGAATTGGGTAGTCTAGCAAGAAAAAGAAACATGAAGCTCAAAGAACAATTGCAACCATTATTTCATTTTGGTTAAGTAATCATGTAGCCTCTGATAGGCTGCATCTCCTGTGGTAGAAGAAACTGCCTCTCGGGCAATCTGAAAGCTTACTTTTGCACTTCCAAAGGTGGTAATCGTGACAGAAAAAACATGTAACAAACTTTTAGAATGGTGAAGTAAAAAGTTTTATAATGAGTGGGAAACTGCATTGTCAAAAGATGAGACATTTGTGATGTAAAGGTCTGTTGAGGCCAACAAATTACACATATGGTTAGTGGAAGTGAAGAGTTTGGAACAAAATTGTGATAGCAACAGGGACAGCAGCAGGGAAGAAAAGTCCTAGAACATAGGTTCAGATGGTATCCTCAACAGACCAGGAAGTGAAAGACCAAGAACTAGAGACGTGAGTTAATAGTTGAAAAGACAAGTATTTGAAGACTGTTTTGTGATAGAATATTCTACAGTGAAGAAGTTTCTGAAGAGAAAGAAAAGTTGAAGAAAAGAAAACAAGAATTGCACAGAAAAAGAAACTTGAATGCTTTTATGCAGAGCTCTCAAACTGCAACAAGTAAATAAAATATTTTACAGGCTGTGAGGTTGCACAGGTAAGATAGAAATTTAAACTGTCAGGCTTTGAATGCTCCCTACACAGTGCTTTCTGAGGTGTTAAAATCCACAGACTCACAGGCCTTGTGATCTGGAACAGCTGAAAAATGGAATGTTTACATTTAAACTGAGAAGTTGTTCAAACATTAGATCCTCTTTGGCTAGGATTTAGCTCACTGAGATTTACCATGGGAAATTATTGTATTCGGTCATCAGTAACAACCACAAAGAAACAAATTCTGTATTTGTCTTAAGCTAATTTTTAAAATTCTTTTCAATTAATGATTTATTATGATTTATTATTTTTTGCTATTCCAACTATCATTTTCACTAATTACATTTTAAAAGACTAATATCAAAAAAGGTTAGCACCACCTTAGTATATAAATACACTATATGTATCTAAATACAGAAAAATGTGATGTTATGCAAAAAAAAAGTTTGACTCAATTAAAATTTTTGGTAGCAAGTTTTTCATTTTCAACCATAATAATCTAACATCAAGTTTTATGAAAAGCAGCTGAAAAAGGAGACTAAACTTCTCTTTTTGATTGCTTAAAATCGAAGTTCTCAAACTTATCTTTTTTTTCTAAAATAAATATTCTTTTTTTGTCTATAGTTAAAAGAGTTTTAAAATGCATAAATGCATGTGTTTTTATCTGTGTATGGTTTTGTGTTCCAAATCACTCACGTCACTGTTGATTTGTGAATGACAGGAGCTGAAATGTTTGCCAGGATAATATTTCTGTGCTTTCTTTGCTTCCAGAAACATTTGTCTCATTTTGCTTTTAAACTATTTAAGATTTTCCTGGTTATTTCATCACCTCATAAACCATCCTCTTAGCCCCAGACAATAATGAAAAAGTAGCTTTTTGCTGGCTCCCATAATAACTAGCTCTCCAGAGGGCTCTATGTATACTACCTCATCCAAGAGGTATTGCTGCTGTAATGATAGCTTGAAGCAGGGGAGCTCTAAATAATGGATTAATATGAGAAGCAACATAAATGCATCTTTCTATTAGACTTGTGTTTTCACATATTTTGTGGAGCTCTACTATCTCCTTTGAATGTCTTTCAAAACTACAGAGGAGTATTTCTTCATTTGTCATCCATATTGTTGATGGTGATTGGGGACCCACTCAGAAGTTCAGTGAAGGTATTCCACATCTGCCTTAGTCTGAAATGATACTGTTTCTTCACTATTCAGAATAAAAAAAATGTCATTTACTCACATCTTCTGCATCTCTATCCTGTGGTGACTATTAAGATCCACAGCAAAAAGACACTGAAAACCATCCAGGGAAATGAAAAAAACAAGACCTCTTACTTGAGGGAACAAAAACTATACATGGAAATGACAGGGATGTTAAAATTTCCCTTGTCTTTCAGAAGAATAAAAATGGATTTTAGAATAATAACATGATTGGGAAAATCTGCAGAGTGAATTGCGAGATTGGAAAAGAATTTATTTCTTCGATGTACTATGATTCTATAAGCACTGCCTGAATAATTGCATTTTATATACACTACAGATGCTAGTTTTATGGTGTGTGTGTATATATATGTTATATTAATCTAATAAAAAAAAGAAAAAAATTTGTAGGCTATGTTCAGTGCCAGCTGTGATACTAGTGATGCAAGATTACATGTTAGTGGTAACTTAAACATGGAGATTCTTGTGTTTCCTTCCATGATATGGCTGGCACTAGCCTCTAACCTAATTGAATCAAGGCACAGTTCCCTATTCATAATTGCATTTAAGATAAGTAAACATTCCTGCCTTTTCACTTCATTAAAAACACATTGCATTTTGTAATACTAGATACTAAGTCTCTCCAAGAAAGCCATTATGTGACTTTTCAGGCTATATAAAATACAGTTTCAGTAGGACAAAAATTTATGCAGATGTTTGCATTTTGTTTTCCTTATGTATGCATGTGTGTGTTTGTACACACATGTGTAAGTGACGTGGTAGAGGTAGACAGAATTTTTTATTTATTTTTTTTTAACAGCACACAAGGAATCAGTTGTGTTACAGTATATGCTGCCTGTGGCTATTTACAAAGAAACTTCTCGTCTCTCAATAATATGAAAATCTTCTTGAGAGGAGCAGTGCCATAGCGGTCACTGAACCAGAGAAATTCAATTTGCCTACTGTAAAGTCTGTTTTGTCTGTCGCGGAAACTAATTCAATCCAAAATTACTTTCTTGATTCAGCCACATGAGTCAGTGAAGGCTGTCCAGCCCCTGACAGCAGAGCAGGATCATAGGTAGGAACTGCCAAAATCTGTGTTACTCTATCCAGGCTAGTCTTGTTCCTTTCCTTGTGAAGGGTTTGGAGTTCATGTTCAAGACTCGGAATTTCAGCAGTTTTTACCCTCACTCTTGGAGATTGTCTGAGCACTGTGAAAACGCCATGCCCTCTAAGTTCTTTTTGGTGTTTAAATGGATTTTCCATTAGTATACAAGAAGTAAGAGGATAAATGAAAGAGAAAATTAGACATACTAACGTAAGTGTGGACTAAGAGGGTTTCTCCATTCAGCGGTGCTAAATTGGCAGACAAAAATAAACAAGTGAACTGCAACGTGTGCATATGTTTTGAATAGTGTTCCTGGAGAAATTTGACTGATACATAATGATAATAAACACCATCTTTGGACCATTTTTTCTCTTCCACAGCATGGGAAAAAAAAAATCAGTTCCTAATTTTTGAGCTGACTCTTCATTTAAACAGCCAAGAATAAAGATCCCTGTTGTTCTTTAATGCAGTCCAGGTCAGGTAAAATAAATACTGACATGAGTTTCTTCAAAAATTTAGATTCAGTTTAAATAGTTGTGTTTGACTCAGCAGAACAGAAAGGGAGGGAAATTTCAGCTCACAGGCTGAAATAAGGACAAGGAGATCATTCACCTATTAGTGGCACAGCCAAAACAGACCTGACTTGAGGAAAAAATAATTTATTGTCAATTAAAATAGAGTAGGACTGTGAAAAACAAAGACAAAACTGAAACAAACTTCTTTCCAGGAACACCTTCACTCTATTCTGAGCTCCTCCACATCCTAACCTCCCTCGGAGTCGTTCTGGAGGTAGACAGTGGGGCTGTTGTCAGTCCATAACAGCTCCTCTCTGTTGTCCCTTACTTCTCACATTCCACCATGGGTCCTTCTCATAGATTAGATTTCTTCAGAATAAACTTGCTCCAGCATGGACTCTCCATGGGCTTCAGTTCCTTCAGGGAATATCCACCTGCTCTGGCATAGAGTCCTCCATAGGCTGCAATATGGTTATGAGCTAAACTACAGTAACTTCCATGGATAGCAGAGAAATAGCTCCTCCTTTGACATCTCTCCCATGAGCTCTGGTGCCTGGAGTACCACCTGTGCTCCTTTGCCTCTCATACTGGCAGGGTTGTTTCTCACACTTTTTTCTTTACCTCTCTATTTCTGTCCATGATTTTGCCCTCTCTTAAATCCACTTTTACAGAAGCACCACCACCTTCACTGATGGGCTGAACTGTGTACTGTGGTGGGTCCACTGGAGCTGGCTGGACCTGGCTCTGTCCTCCATAGGGAAACCCCTGCCTCCCTCTGCTGCTAGTGCCACCACCTTAGCATCTACACCCAATGCAACTATAAATATTCCTGAGTTTGGATGCAAAACCATGAGCTTTACACATAATTAAGTTCACTGGAAGTAAGGCTCTGTTGGCTTTGTTTCCCAGATCAGAAAAAAACAAAACCAAAAACATAACCCAAAACAAACCAAAAAGCTGATCTGAGTGTTGAATTAATAAGAAAATATAAAACAAACCGGGCATTTGGATCACAAAGCAAACACTTACAGAATATTTTCAGTCTTGGTGCAACTAGAGTCTTCTGAGGAAGTATGTTCCTATATGATTGCAGACAGATTTCCATGTCAGAGTACTTGTGACCAGTTTGTGTCTCTAATCCTGACTTCGAAGGGAAGATGAAGCTCCCACCCTCAGCTGGGATCTCATTCACAGAGAACATCACTTTTAGGCTCTGAACCTGCAATGATGCACTACTGCAGGAGCTTATTTTGTTGCTTAAATCAACTGGTACTATTTTTTTCCTCCTCTGTGTATGAGGTATTCAACAGCAGTATCACCTGTCAATCTGCAATTCAACACCAAATATATGTTTCAGAAAGCTATTTTTTGGATGAAAACATAATTTAGCGTATGGATAAAAATATATATTCTTAATGTAACAGAATGATCAGTATAATACTGAATTACAAAGTTATTCTAGAATCTGTGGTTTTTTTATTAGTGTGTTCATATTTTGAAAATACACAGTTTTGTTTGTGTGGTTTCAATGCATTTGTTACACTGTATTTCACCAATTATCCTTTCCAATTTGTTATCAAAATGGCTTTGGGATTTCAGGAGCTTCTAGACCCCATGCTAAAGTTGTGCAATTAAAGACATAAAACACACTTCTTGCTGCAATCTTGCTTCTCATTGCCCTCTTCCACTTAACCTTAAAATGTGTTCGCAGTGACTCTTTTGAAAAATGCCTTGATATCTTTTTATGCATTAAAGCATTTTATGCTTTACCATTTCAGAAAGGTCAACTAAGATGAGGGGTACAGACCAATTTTTCTTGTTTCCCTCTTCTGGCATTTTACATTATTTATTTTACTGTTCCTTTGCAGTTCTATGTATTTTATTTGGACACTTTTTGTTGTCTTTTTCTAATGAACACAATCTCAATACAGTGGAATTAGACCAAGTTTACCTTATGCTAGACATAGTCTTTAAAATATATTTTCTTTTTGAAATAAACATACTTCGCTAATGTTATGGTGAATATTTCTGTTGGTCTTAGCTATAAATGTCAGAATGTTGACACAACAAACGTATTAGCAGAGAGGTATCGGCCTTTCCATACCTTCCTTGTTTCATGATGGAAAAAAATGTACATTTTCCCCAAAAATGTACATTTTCCCCAAAACAGCTTACAATGGCTTTTTTTCAGTGAATACTTTTAGGTTGGAAAGGAAAAATTAATGATTTTCTAAACCACCTATAATTCTTGATGCTGTATATTCCCATTTGGTTTAATATAGAGGTTTAATGGCAGATAATGTGATATACAGCCTTAGGTAACAATGAATTTCAGCCTGAAATACTGCTATTCTTTCTAAACTCATAAAATATAACCCTTGGGTAGCAAGAAAGACAGGTAACTCATATGAATTTGTAGGAGAGAATGCTATGAAAGAGGAGACTGCTTGTAACACTAGCATTTTAATTGCTAAGATCTCTGCACACATGTATCATGCTATCAAACTTTACAATAAACAAGAGAGAATGTTGAACCATTTTTTTTAACCAGAACTTAAAAGATGAATCATCAGATCTAGTTGCCAAATACGCTATCACAATAAATTAAAAAACCAAAACAACCAAAAAAAACCCCCAAAACCAAACCTGGCTGAACAGTCCCAGCTCACCCAGCCTTTCCTCATATGGGAGAGGTTCCAGGCCCATATTCATCTTTGTAGCCCTTCTCTGGACTCTCTCAAGGAGATCCCTGTCTTTTTTAAACCAAGGAGCCCAGAACGGGACACAATACTCCAGGTGGGGCTTGACCAGGGCAGAGTAGAGGGGGAGGATCACCTCCTCAGATCTGTTGGGCACACACTTCCTGATGCATCCCAGGATCCCACTGGCCCTCTTAGGCACTAGGGAACACTGCTGGCTAATGGTCAACCTTTCATCAACCAGGACACCCAGGTCCTTCTCCACAGAGCTCTTCTCCAGCAGGTCATCCCCCAGCCTGTACTGATACATGCAGTTATTCCTTTCCAGGTGCAAGACTTTACACTTGCTTTTATTGAATTTCATCCGGTTTCTAATTGCCCAGCTTTCCAGCCTGTCCAGGTCTTGCTGGATGCCAGCGCAGTGTTCCTGCGTGTCAGCCACCCCTCCCAGCTTTGTATCATCAGCGTACTTGCTGAGGGTGGATGCTATTCCCTCATCAAGGTCATCAATGAAGATATTAAACAGGACTGAACCCAACACCAAGCCCTGGGGAACACCGCTATTCACAGGCCTCCAGTCAGATTCTGCTCCTCGAATCACAACCCTCTGAGCCCGGTCCGACAGCCAATTCTCAACCCACCTCACTGTCCACTCATCTATCCCATGCTTTTTCAGCTTTGCTATCAGGATGTTGTGGGAGACAGTATCAAAAGCCTTGCTGAAGTCAAGGTAGATGACATCCACTGCTCTCCCTCCATCCACCTAGCTGATGATGAAATTGTGGAAGGCTATGAGATTGGTCGTGCACAATCTTCCCTTGGTGAATCCATGCTGACTACTCCTCATGACCTTCTTCTCTTCCAATTGCTCAGAGATGGCATCCAGAACAAGCTGTTCCATCACATTTCCAGGGACAGAAGTGAGGCTGATTGGCCTGTAGTTGCTGGGATCCTCCTTCTTGCCCCTTTTAAAGACTGGAGTGACATTGGCTATCCTCCAATCCTCAGGCACTTCTCCTTTTCTCCAAGACCTGTCGAAGATAATAGAGAGCAGTGCCACAACCACTTCCACCAGCTCCCTCAGCACACGTGGATGTATCCCATCCAGGCCCATGGATTTGTGTACATTAATCCATTTGAGATGCTTCTGGACCAATCCTACCTCAACTAGAGGGAAGCTCTTCATTCCCCAAACACTCCTACTTTCATCCAGGATCCGTGGGTCCCAAAGGGCCTTTGGAGTGAAGACCGAGGCAAAGAAAGCATTCAGTATCTCCACCTTCTCATCATCTCCCGTTACCAGGATACTCGCCTCATTCAGCAAGGGACCCACATTATCCCTGGTCATCTTCTTACTATTCACATATCTGGAAAAACTCTTATTATTATCCTTTATGTCCCTTTGCCAGCTTCATTTCCAAGCAGCGAGACGAGACTGTCTTTCAGCCCTCCTTCAGGGTTTGGGTCACTCCCATTTACCTGACTAGGATGGGACAGAGGGATCGTCTTTAGTTTCAAGGTGTCTTCCTGGCATTCTTCCCTCTGGGATGCCAGGGAGCTACTCCACCAGTCAATCTGCTGCTCACACTCTCTGATACTATCAGTCTTTCGAACTCTTCTTTTAGTTCGACTACCAAGCATAGCAGATTGTCCACCTGCTCACACCTCACACAGGTGAGGTGTTTGCCCCCTCATTGTGTCCCCTCTTTGAGGGGCCCAAAACTGAACACAGTACTCAAGGTGTGTCCTCACCAATGCTGAGTACAGGGACACCATCACTTCCCTGGACTTGCTGGCCACGCTGTTTCCGATACACATCAAGATGCCATTAGCTTTCTTGGCCACCCGGGCAAGAATTTCACTGTATCTTGTATTAGCTGACATTGAACATTTCTAAGGAATACTGAAAAAAATATATTATTAAAAAAAAAAAAAGGTGTCTCCTTGAACGTAAATATTATTTTGTCTAGCTCAACCCTGGATTCTCATGCATTGTTTCTGAGACACTAAAATGAATGATACTGTAAAGAGACAGAAGGGTTTTTTTAACATTACATCAATTGCACAATGTGATTAATAATCAAAATAATTCAGGTGAGTTTAAACTGAAAAAGGAAACAAACCAAGAGTATCAGAGAATATATTTTGATAAGCTCTTATTTCTCAAAAATATTTCTGCTAATATTCTTCCATGTGTATATTTCACAATAAAAAAGGATTTTTGCTTTTAACTGTTCTTCATATTGGAGAGCCTTCATAGCACTCAAAAAAAAGTTAGGCATTGTTTAATTTATATTTTCTTTTCATAACATTGTACAATGTGGAAACTGTACAGATGTAAATCCTATTATCACTACCAATGCAAATTTACCATGTGTCAGTAGGCCGGCACTTATCTGTCAGTCCTTTGCTTTTGCCTGGTTCTATCATAGCTTTTTTTATATCATCCTTAGCTCTCTGATTACAACATTTTAATGGAGATTGCCAGTGTGTACTACACCACTATAAAGCAGTTGGCCTCTAACTCAACCATTTAACATAATTAGATTTTTAGTTTCAAAATGCATCAGTTCAGCACTTATTACAATTAATTGAAAAAAAAATCTAAAAAAATGTTTTTAGAGTTTTTTATTTGGACTCATTTGCTGGCAACTTGAGCAAGAAAAGGACAAAGAAAATTCCGTGACATTCCATTCATGAACTAATTTCCAGAGGGATAAGATGTTGTCCCTGCTGAAGTCGATTATGTCTGATGTTTCTCTGACCTGATGCTACACCAAAACCAGCCTTTGTCCAGCCATGTGTAAATTCTCATAAAAAGTGATGTCATAAATGCAGAGTGTCACTGTCTGATTATCTAATAGGTTTTTGACACAGCATTATGTATTTCTCCTTTCCTTCCTGCCTTTCTTCCACATGTAACATCATTTTTTTACCATTTCTTACACTGCCTATATCAGAAAACCTCAATTGGAAATTCAGCTTTTAAAAGGTAGTATCTTTTTTCTGTAACCTAAGGGAGACAGCAGCCTAAAAATCTACTCTGATTCTTCTTTGCTGTAACCATTATTTATCTCTCACCTGAATTATTGGTGGTTTTTATCACACAGTCAGATGCCCTGATACAGCAGCATGATCTGATCTCCTCCCCTTCTTTGTATTTTCTGGAGTGCAATCTCGGGTAACCAACATCCACCATTAACATCAGAATTGAAAGTATTTAAGCTCTTTCTTTCCCAAGTGGCACCTTCATTGATAGAAAAATGGAAAAATACAAGTAGTGGTAGTAGGTTCTCCTGGTAACAGTTAGGAATGTAATCTGACTTTGCATTTGATGGATGGTTATTTGCTTCCCTTGCAGACTATGGACTGTCATCCATTTAAGGCGTCTCTAACTAGATAGAGTATATTAAGGACAGTGCAGAGAAACTATTTCTTTTTCCTCCCCTTCACCCAAACCAAATGAATGGCACTTCAGCTCTTCAGGCTATCAAAAGGAAGAAATAAAAAAGACTGGCAGATTCCCTGAGGTAAGATCTCTGTTTGTGTTTGTGTTTGAAGTCACCCAGAGAATCTGAGCACAAGAACTTGCCAACAATTTTATCCCAAGGGTCACTTCAAGGCCAGTTTAGTTATGGAAAGCAATCTTCTTCTCATAAAAATATAAACAAGGAAATATAAGGGTAAAGAAATGGGAAGGGGAAGAGATGAAGGTGTAAGTTCTAAGTCACCTGATTTTCAAAAAGACGCCCTGGGGTTGATAGTTCAGGAATGAAAAATCCTAATTTCCATCCAACCCACCCCATATTGCTTAATGCTGCTAAGTGTATGAGAAGGCATTATTCTAGGAAACCTGTTTGTAGTTTTGTATCTAAACGATGAAATTATGGGGAGTTTATTTTGGGTCATTTTGGGTTTTGGTCGGTTTGTTTTGGGGTGTTTGTTGTTGTTGGGGTTTTTTTTGGGTTGTTTTTTGTCCCCCTCTTTAAAAACCTTCTAAATTTCTAACTCAAGGAAAAATGCGTTGTTCTTTGGCACCTGGAAAAGTAAAGGACCTTGTAAAGAGGCTTATACTTATAAGGTGAAAATGGATACTAATAAAGAAAACTCCTTTGTAAATGTCTCTAGGTAGGTATAAGGCTCCAGTTTGAAAAAGGATACTTGCTATTCATAGGCTTTTCTATTAATCCTTGTCAATCCACTGACATTATCTATTGCCCTATTTCAAATATATCCTGCACACTTCCTCCATGTGAATTTACAAAGTTATTTTGTATTTTTAATTGTGTCTGTATATATTCTGAGTATAAAAATGTAGCACAGGTTTTAAACCACAGATTTTGTTTAATTATACCAAAAGTATTACTACAAGTTACCTGGTAAGTATTTCCAATAGTCCTTATGGCATAGGTCATCTGAAACAAGACTAGCACTAACCATCTAGCCTGCTACACTACCTAGGTTCCTCCTTGGGAAAGGTAACAATGTCCATAGTGAAACGAATATAAAAATCCCCAACCTCCTTGTCAAATTTTGTAGGGGATGGCTTTCTCTGAATTAACTTCTAGATCTGTACTGGGAAATTATGTGTTTGACATATGTGGAAGCCGGTAAACAACTGGCCTTCAGCTTCTGCCCCTCCATGCAAGTTATTACAGCTATCAGTTCCCTTCCCAGGTTCCTTTCACTTTGTTGGTTAATGTCTTGGTTTCTAAAGATCATCACAGAAACAACCTCTCACTAATAATTCTAATTTTTAATTTATTATATTTTTTTGTGATAGATTAGAGAAGTTAGTAGTAATTTAGACTAACATATCCAGAATGAAATAAGTCCTAATGTGTACTGAAATTCACAACACTATTACCATGTCAGACAAGTTTTCTGACTGCCCCACAAAATCGTGTTATTTTAGATTTCTTTTAACTGCCACCTACCTCAGTTATCTGCACAGCTATTAATAAAACCATGGTTGCTGCCCACAAATTTATGAAAACCAGAATAACTGTGAGAAGGTTTTGCACACATGAACAACTGGTTTTGATTGCTCTCAGGGTACCACTGCTGATTACCGCAGCATGCAGAGTATGTAGTCCAAGTAGTGTTACAGATGTAATCCCAGAATCACACAGAATCACAGAATTGTAGGGGTTGGAAGGGACCTCGAGAGATCATCGGATCCAAACCCCCTGCCAAAGCAGTCTCCCTAGCTCATACTGCACAGATAGGTGTCTAGACGAGTCTTGAATATCTCCAGAGAAGGAGACACCACCACCTCCCTGGGCAGCCTATTCCAGGGCTCTGTCACCCTCACTGTGAAAATGTTCCTCCCTATGTTGGTGAGGAACTTCCTATGCTCCAATTTGCAGCCATTGCCCCTTGTCATGTCTCCACTGACCAAAGAAAAGGGACAGGCCAATTCCCCCGTACTCCATACTTAAGATATTAATAAACATTGATTTGGCCCCCCCTTCAGTCTTCTCTTCTCCAGGCTGAACAGCCCCAGCTCTCAGCATTTCCTCATAGGATAGATGCTCCAGGCCCTTAATCATCTTCGTAGCCCTTCTCTGGACTACTAGAGAGCGGCTCCGCAATCACTTCCACCAGCTCCCTCAGCACATGTGGATGCATCCCATCCAGGCCCATGGATTTGTGCGCATTAATCCCTTTGAGCTGCTCCTGGAGCTCCCCTAAGAGAGGGAAGCTCTTCGTTCCTTAAACACTTCTATTTTCACCCAGGATTTGTGGGTCCCGAATGGCCTTTGGAGTGAAGTCCCCTGTATTACATCAGACAAGCGCAATCCTTCTTTACCAAGGCAACCTCAAAATTGCCATTACATAAACTTTTCTTCGTCAGGTGACACACCTTTCATAAAGAAAGACCATCTGATGACAGCTGCATGGACATAGACCTGAGTAGGACCATCTGTTTCTCCATGTGTTATAATTCACAGCAGTCATACCGGAATTATTTTTCTGTTTGGACATGCTGAGAGTCAGGGTATTATTCATTCTGCCTCTCTCTTCCCTCACTCCCTGACTAGTGCTAAATTCTAAGTAAGCTATACTATTCCTTCTTAAATCACTAATATAAACTATCCCCTTTAAAGGCAAGGCATGACATTTGGTGGCATCAAATACTTCCATAGATTCCCTGTCAAGTAAAGATATGAAGTGATCCCCAGTACAAGAAAGACATTTAGTTGGAATGAGTCCAGAGGAGGGTCACAAAGAAAATCAGAGATCTAGAGCACCAATGCTGTGAAGACAGGCTAAGAGAGTTTGGCTTCTTCAGCCTGGAAGAAGATCCAGGGAGACCTAATTGCAGGCTTCCAGTACCTAATGTGGGCCTAAAGCTGGAGAGGGATTGTTTACAAGGGCATGGAATGATAGGACAAGGGGTAATGCCTTTAACCTGACTGACATTAGATTTAGGTTATGTATTAGGAAAGAATTAGGAAGAAACTCCAGAGTGGTGAGGCACTGGCACAGGTTACCCTTAGAAGCTGTGGCTGCCCCAATCCTGGAAGCGTTCAAGGTTGTGTTGGATGGGGCCTTAGGAAACCTGGTCTACTGGTGGATGTCTCTGGCTATGGCAGAGGGGATGAAACTGGATGATCTTGAAGATCCCTTCCATCCTAAACCATTCTGTAATTCTATAATTCTATGAAAGTTACTGTCCAGTCCAACTGAAACTTTTAGAAAACAAAGTATTAAGGAAATTTAAACTTTAAAAAATCTTTATCTCTTAATGGGCCCTTAATGAGTCTTTCTCATGACTAAGGAGACAATTGACTCCAAGACACATCTTTCAAAATTATCTCCAGGTTTATAGAACTGAATTTTTTTAAGTTTGGCTTTGGATTACAGGAAGGCATATATGTTCATACAGGATGCAGGATTAAATAGTTTCTCAATAGCCTTGAATTTCCTTGCCCATCAGCTAGCACCCTGAGTTAAGAAGGGACATGTTTAATGGGTTGCCTTGCCTCACAGATCACTTGAGCAAGCAGAAATTACAGTGATTGGGGTGCTCACTTTCTCTCTAAAAGAGTCTGAAAAGAAATAACAGACCACTCATACCCAGCATTAATGAGACACACAGCGCATTGTTATAACTGAACACATATTCTCTTGTAGAAACTGGAATGAGACAGATAGACTGATGTTGGCTGTAAATCCATAAAAAAGTTTAATTTAAACCTCCAGTAAAACTATGCTGTCTCAACCCAGGCAAAGGAGGCCTTGCTTTGCAGGTATTTGAAAGATTGATATTCAAGTCTAGGAGCAAATCTGACAGAGCCATCAAACTCCCAGTCATGCCACCACGGACAGAACTGGAAGTGGGGCCTGCATCACACTTCATACTAACCTGTCAAAACAGTGGAGAGAAGAACACTGATACGGATATACCTGCTGAGCATTTATTTACCTCAAGGATTTTCTTCCATCTTAATTTTAATGTCAGTTTAATCAGCATTTCCTTTTTTAGAAACACTAAGAGATAAAATCATTGATGCATAGAATGGTATGGGTTGGAAGGGACTCCAAGGATCATAGAGTTCCAACTCCCCTGCCACAGAGAGAGACAGTAATCTCCAGGCCTGGATCTACACAGGGTTACCCAGGGCCCCATCCAACCTGGCCTTGAACACCTTCAGGGATGGGACAACCACCACATCTCTGGGCACCTCACCACTCTCTCTGTAAAAAACTTCCCCCTAATATCTAATCTAAACCTTCCCTCTTTTAGTTTTAATCCATTCCCCCTTGTTCTGCTGTTGTCTACTCTTTTTAAAAGCTGATTCCCCTCCTGTTTGTACGCTCCCTTCAGGTACTAGAAGGTTGCAGTGAGCTCCCCCAGCAGCCTTCTCTTCTCTAGGCTAAACAAGCCCAGCTCCCTCAGCTTTTCTTCATAGGGGAGTTGCTCGAGCCCTCTAATTATCTTTGTGGTCCTCCTCTGAACCCTCTCCAACAGTTCCACATCCTTCTTGTATTGCGGGCCCCAGCTCTGGACACAGGACTCCAGATGGGGCCTCATGAGGGTAGAGTAGAGAGGGACAGTCACCTTCCTGTCCCTGATGGCCATCCCTCTTCTGATGGAGCCCAGGATACCATTGGCTTTGCGAGCTGCAAGAGCGCACTGCTGGTTCATGTTAAGTTTCTCATCCACCAGAATCCCCAGGTCCTTCTCAGCACGGCTACTCTCAAGGAGCTCTTCTCCCAGTCTGTATATATGTCTGGGATTCCTTCAGCCCAAGTGCAAGACCTTTCACTTCACAGTGTTGAACCTCATTTGACCATTTGAAACCTCGGGCTTTACAACCCTGTCAAAATCCCTCTGGATGGCTTCCTTCTGTTGTATCAACTGCACCATTCATCTTGGTGTCATCTGCAGATTTGCTGAGGGTGCACTCAATTCCATCATCAATTTCATTGATAAAGATGTTAAAGAGCACCAATCCCAAGACAGACCCCTGGGGGACATGGCTTGTTACCGGCCTCCACCTGGACCACCACCCTTTGTCTGTGTAATGTTGTTACATAATTTAATAAACTTTAAAATGAGAGGATAATCTAGTTCTTCAAATCCTTTTTACGGTTGAATCATTTTCACTGGAATTTTGAGGCAGATACCATTATGTTTTTCAATAGCATATACTTTAACGATTCTTACTGGACTATGAGACTGTATCTTAAAACATGACTCATAATTTAGGCTTGATAAACAAATTTATCAGCAGTGTAAATTCCAAATGCAAGTTGCAGCAAAAAGACATACCTTAGAATGGAAACCATTACCCAAAACAAAATAAAGAGGATAGTGCTGTTAATATTTTAAAACTACTTCACCTATTGTGAAACATCTCACTGATTTTGCAAAACAATTTTAATCTCTAAGGATGGATCCACACCACAGAAATTGAAACCTAACATATTACATCTTGAAAACCAAGGATTTCAATGCATTGCCAAAACAAATTACTTTTACTTACTTTAAAAATATATGGAGCCTCCTTCAAGTATTATCATGGATAAGTCATTATATGACTTGCAGGTTCATACATCACTGCTCTTTGCTGTCAGTATGAAAAATAGGACTTTTTGTTTACTTAAAAAATTGAAATGCCATGATTCTGCTGTTGAAAAATGAAAAGGGGAAAAGAGTGTCCTCCCATTTTGAAAAATGTATTTTTTATTGAAGCAAAATAGATAGGAGGAGAAAGAAATCATGTACACTCAGGGAAGCAGACTGATCTCTATTTACACAGGAAAAAGGCTAATAATAATGCATGGGTCATTGAAGACAAAGTGACCAGAACCAAGTATGGAGCTGATGACAACATGAGTCAAAATTTAAGGTCTCAGCCTACAGCAGACCCACCTTTGAATCCCAGAAATGCATAATTAATAAAGGCATGATGAAATGCGATTCACGTTTCATGATAGAGTATGACTCCCCAGTCAGAATGCATCTGTTAATAATAAAAAAATCCCTTCTGGAATGAGACATTAATAGTTCTCATTCATGCTTTAAATAGTAGATCACAGCAATAAATCTGTATTATGATTTTAGGGTGTACAAGTTATGAAATATAATATATTGTTTCTGGCATTTCATTTACTGTAAAATCGTTTTTTAAATATTCGTTAATATTCATTCTTGGAGGCAGATTGATCAAATAATCATGCAAATACTAAAGTGCAGCCTGCATTAATCTTAAGATTTTTTTTTTTAATTTTTAATAGCTTATGAAAAGTAATTTAGCTGTTGTGATGTGAGGAGAGATTATTTTGACAGATTCTTAAAATGTGTGTAATAATAAGGGACGAGTGTGTGTGTGCATGCATTACGTATACTTTGAGGCCTCATCCTGCAGCTGTGAAACAATTGCAGCTTCTATTCCCAGGTCTGTGTGGCTAGGTACACTTTGATGGTATTCATAAATTGTTTATTGCAGGATAAGTTTGCTACATTGAATGGTAGTAAGTTTTACATTTTGATCATTCTCTTTCTTTAAATAACTAACTAATCTTCCTTCATTACCAATTTTCAACAGAAAATGAAAGGAAATAGAGGCTATATTACAAATCTTGAGATAACTTGATTTGTTTCGTTGAGGTAAAACTACAGTCTGTATAAAAAAACCTAACAACAAACAACAAAAAAACCAAAATGAAACCAACAAACTATATAGCAAGCCTTACTGAGATTTCCAAGCAAGGAAGTCTTTCTTAGGTAGCCTCAAACACAGACAGAAATGAACAATGCCTCTACCAGATGGCAGGATTCCCACTAAAAGAAGCCTAAGATGAAGCTGCATTTCAGACTTCATGGAGAAACATAAATTCTCTGCATGGATCTCCTCCAACAATGAATAGCTGTAATTTTAATATCTACTAAACTCATGCCCTTATCATTAATCCAAGAATAAGTCATTTTTCCAAAAGTGAGCTATTAACAGTTCCTCCAATCTAGTGATGAAAACCAAGCAAACCAAAATAGGAACTATGTTCCAAAACAGTGTGAAAGAGAACAAAAATTCCAGAAAAATTAAAAACCTGTTTCCACTATGGGTTAAAAGATTTATTTTCTTCCATCCACCTTCTTCTATTGATGCATTTAAAAATGGAAATCGACATTTCTAGACAAAATTTTTCAATCTAAGGATTTAATGAAAAAAATGGTGACATTTCCAGAAGCCTGATTATCTCTATAGTTAGTCAGAAATATTGTCTGATTCTACAAAAAATTATGCATATTTTCAGTTATGCTGGAATAGATTTTTTTCCTAAAATCAGTTGTTTTTTTCTCCACAGTTAATTTTGATTATAGCAATTAGGTAGATTGTGAGGTTGAAGAAATATTTTTACAATTATTCATCTTTTACACAATGCACATGATGACCAAATGCATTAATAAAAACTTAAAAGCAAAACACAAGGCAAGTGAAAACTGTTTCCCACGCCTTTTTCCTGTCACACAGTGTTGAGACATAAGGAGTTTGAAAACCTTTGTCCAAAGACATTGCAAGAAAGCATGTTTCTGACAACACTGATCCAGTGTTAAACATGCAGGAGAATCTTAGTTTTTGCTAAAGAATAAATATCTAACTGTTCTTAGGAGGTTAGCTGATCATTAAGGGCATTAAATTAGAAATTTCCTAGCAGAAAAGTACAAATGAGAAGAAAAATATTTTTATTCACATACATGTTTTCTTTTTTTTTTTGGGGGGGGGAGGGTGAGGTTGCGATATGTTTGGAAGGAATCCTCCCTGTACTTCTGAAGACTATGCCAAACATATTTTGTGATAATACAGAACAGAATCAATTCATCAAACCTGGAAATGTGGTGAAAAGTGAAATGAAGGAGAGCAGAACAGCTGCCTGGCAAGTGTTCCACAATACTGAGACCAGGTTTTTTTGTAACAATATAAAAACTCAGACAGATAATCTGTGTTGCATACTCTAGCAGACAGTCATAGGGCGTTCACAGAACATATATGCTATACTGTTTGAATGTTCATGTCTAGAAAAGAAATTAAAAGAGAAAAAATTTCAAGAAAACTACACTAGATATTACTAAAGGAATTAATGTCTCTTAACAGCATGCCATAGACTTTTTACTACTCAGAGCCTGTAGATAAAAACTGAGGAAGGACTAGGCACTAATAATATTTGCATATTGGAGCTTACAAAGGTCCCTTAATGTCCAGAAGAACAGCAGGCCCTTGCTCTGGAAGATAATAGGGCACAGGTACTAGGAATCAAGCCAGGGACCAGGCTCCTACTTGTCAGATTCAAAAAGACTCCTAGGACAAAAATAAATGAGGGGTGGTTTTAAATTATTATCTTTCAGATGCAAAGTCTTTAGGAGGGATCTGTGCAGAAAGTACCAGGCAATATAAAAAGTTGCCATCCTTGAAGAAGCAGGAAAAGTATGTTGTCTCCTTTGAAGTGGGTCAGAGAAGTTTGTTGCAGAGGTAGGTGAAACTGTCCTCCTTTTTTTTCTAGTGAACTGATAGTAAAAACTTCTTTAAAAAATGCTTGTGACCCAAAATGACCTAGCTCCCATGAACATAAGTAAATACCACCATCACACCAATGTATATGTAGTATTCGTAAGAAAACCATGACTTACATAAATTTCTCTTGAGATTTTCTTAAAGTTTAAAGAATCTGCAGTGATTCAGAAAGCCTTTGATATGTTTAATAATAAATTATTAACAGGAACAAGTAATTGTTAGTGGTGGCTAAAACAATATTTGGTACGTCTGTACATATTCCTTAAAAAGTGTATCTATTTCCTTCAAATAATTCCATTAGTAAGGTCAGTCTCTTAGCATTTTCCTGACTCAGAAAGATTTAAAAAAAGAAAAAAAAAGCAACAGAACTTCAGAAATAGTCATCTTCTATTACCAAGTTTCATGTTCTCACCAAAGAGGACTGCATAAGTATTCAAGGAACTGTTTTACTCGAATATTGTTCCCTAATCATAAAGCAATCATATGGCAAATGCGATGCAAAGACCTTCACAAAGGCCAGTATTTATCAAAATACCAAATCAGATCAACAATGGTGCTCTCAAGATTGCACTGCAGATCTACTATTTCTGACTACATGCTTGCTTAAGCGATAACTTCCTTACCTAAGAGTTTACTTTCATTGATTTCCACCAATATGAACTAAAAGGCTTTTGCATATCACACATAATTAGCCATCACTGATAGCTTTGAAAAGCAATTCAGAAATACTTAATTTGACTTTCAATGTATTTTTATTCTTCCGTGTAGGTCTCCATCACTTTCAATTTCTGTTAACAATGTGCTATATTATATCTTCTAGTAGAAAATCTGTGTTTACAACTTTCATCTTTTAAACATAAAAATATATATTGTTCTTTGTGTTCTGTATCAAATAATGGTTCCAAAGGTAACTATAATCATCCCAGCTACCTGTAGTGATCCTGACAGGAAGACCACTGACTATCAGAACATTAGTGATCCACATAACAGGTAACAGGCATAAGCCCACATGTGTGGGGTACTAAGCTATAAGGTACATGTGGCTTTCCAAGCTGTGTTGCTTGAACAAATCCCTTGGTAGAACAAACTCATCCAGCACTTTGCAACAGAAAAGCCTACCGGCAGTTCCCACTGGGTACCAGTGGTGGCCCTTCCTTTTGTCTACAGTTGCTCCAGGAGCTATGTGAACAGTCTTTTGTGAACAGAAACGGTAGAGTATTTTTTCATAAGAAAATTCTGTAATAGCTCAAATGAATTAAAAAGGAGAAAACTCTGCAATGGATGGGGACTGCATAGCATGTTACACAGTGTTCACAGACCTGTTTGATGCTACGCCACCCAAAGTTTCCAGCATCCAGAAGGATTTAAGTCTACCTATGCTGTTCTCTTAGTCGTAATAAACAGTATTTTAAATTATACCTTATTGAGCCTAAGCGCTTTTCTTACTGGGTTTGTGATGCATCAGAACCTTCTGATGTGAAACCTATACTGGGTCAACTTTTCAGCTGGGAGACACCAGCTTCATTCAGATGATACAACTGACAGTTTTTAAGTCAAAGCATAGGATCTGGCCATTTATGCCCTAAACTTCCTTAGGGGACAAAAAAATATACATTGGCCTATGGTGTATGAAGTTATAACCATAGAAACAGATTTTTTTCACGCCACTCAAAAGCAAATAGGATTAACATGGTGGAAGGATCTCTCAAAGTAAATACAACTTGCAGTAAAAGAATACCTTAGGAGAAGCTGTGCTTATACTTCATCTCTGTTATGCTTTTTTTTAAAAAATGGTTGTCATTGACACATCCTACACAAGTTCAAGGGAAATGAAGTTCCCTTCGATACCTTTGAATTGAAGTCCTTTCTGTCTATTCCATTAATTGCACAGTGAAAATATGTATGCATTAATGACAGTTGCTTTTAATTTTCCTTTATCAGAAAATACTTTGTAATAAATAAATATGTTGTATCCAAATCCTGTATAGTGGGAATTACAAGTACCAAAGATCATTGAAATATGTTACTAGAAAGAGCTGATGAAAATGATATATTGAAAGTATCTGTTTTCACTCTTAAGATGAGACTCATTACTCTGCATAATCATAGGATCATAGAATCATAGAATCACAGAATCATAGAATCATAGAATCAGAATCGTAGGAGTTGGAAGGGACCTCAAGAGATCGTCAGGTCCAACCCCCTGCCAAAGCAGCTCCCCAGCTCATATTGCACAGGTCGACGTCCAGATGGGGCTGCAATACCTCCAGAGATGGAGACTCCACAAACCTCTGGGCAGCCTGTCCCAGGGCTCCCTCACCCTCACTGGGTAGAAGTTCTTCCCCATGTTGGCGTGGAATTTCCTATGCTCTAACTTGCAGCTATTGCCCCTTGTCCTGTCTCCACAGAGCACTGAAAAGGGACTGGCCATTTCCCCCTTCATCCCTTACTTAAGATATTTATAGACATTAATAAGGTCCCCCTTTAGTCTTCTTTTCTCCAGGCTGAACAGCTCCAGCCCACTCAGCCTTTCCTCACAGGGGAGATGATCCAGGCCCTTAGTCATCTTTGTAGCTCTTCTCTTGACTTTCTCCAGGAGACCATGTCTTATTTAACTTGCTATGAGAGCACGTAATTCTGACAGTGTCTTGAAAGATAATTATTTTCAACTCAGTTCATTTCATGCATTTGGGCACCCCGCAATTCAAATACTCACAGAGACATGCCCTAAGTTTTGTTATCCTTTTGATTCCTGTGGGATTTAAAGAGTATTATCAAAGATATTCAATTTATCATCAAAGGAAGGATTATTTCTTTAAGTTGACAGGGCTGTATTTGAGGGAAATGGTTGCTTCATTTAGTAAACTTTGCTTCACCTGCAGTGTGGAACCTTTTTCAAGTTCTGAGCAACAATGCTGCCGAATGGAACAAATAGCATGTTTCCTCTCAGTAATGTTAGCTGGCTTTGTCTTTTGTTAATCAGACACCATCTGATTTTTACAGGCTTCATGAGCTTTACTGTTCAAAATACTACTTAAAATTAATGGAAATGAAAGAAATAATGGTTAAGATCAATTTCCTTTAAATAGTCACTGGCATCTTTTGGAGCCTTAATTGTGGTCTCTGAGTCTATTAAAAAAATTATGCTTTCACTCATAATGGTCTCCACATTCTATTTCTTTCTTGGTCTGTTTAAAGAATGAGTCACTCAAAGGTGTTATGCTGGCTTGCATTACTGCTTGCATCTCCTGTGTTGTACAGTGTAACGTGAAAGAGAGCTAAATTCTACTACCTTCTTTTCTAAATATATTTCAACATATTGAAATTAAACACACATTTTCAAAAGGTAGGATCCTGCTGTGCACGTAAATCAGTTTCTTGCACATGTATTAGACTATGCATATACCTACCTGGCAGTTTGCATAAATGATTTCCCAAACTGCACACACAGTCATGGTAGAGTTGTCACTGAGATGTTTATTGTTTACTAAATTTTGCTGCACAGTGATTTGGAAATACCAAATTAAATATAGGGGAAATTATGTTCTTGGCCTTTATAATAATTCTTGGCAACTGACTAAGGGTTTTTTCATGGTAGTGACTATCCTGTGTAATTACCTAAGAACTTACTTGCCCTCAAAGAAATGTTCCCAAATCTACTTAACAACGCTACAGTCTTTTATTTATGTACAGATATCCACAGAGCACAGGCAGTAATAAAATTGTATTGCCATGCCCACTCTAGAAGTTGTCCTAAGCTTTACATAGATTATTCCAGAGTATAAACCATTTCTGCATTTTTACTCAAACAAAATCTTGACCATTTGGTGTTGTAGCATTTTTACATGAAATATGAGAAATATTTTGCCAGTATGGGTCAAAGTTGATGAGGGCTTATGATTAAATTAGTGAGTCCAAGCAACATCCACTCAGTAATACGTAACTTTTCTTTCCAGGTCTCTGAAACACCAAATCCATTTAATAAAAGATGTCTGCATGGAAGTATCAGGCTTGAATAAATACTAAATTACAGCTTTTCATTTCACCATGAAAATATTCCTTTTTCCAAATTTGCCACGTGCCCATGATATGTTAGAAATCTTAGAAATGCGGTATACGTTGACTGACAAATATTACATTGACATACAATTTAATGAGTTTATGTCTAAAATAAAAAGTCAATTAGAAAAAATACTGTAGCAATGATTCCTTATTTTAATTTTATATGAATTTAATATTCATGCTTAACCTCATAACCTTTCATAACTGATAAATGCAGAAGCTAAGACAAGATTTCAGAGATATTAGGCCTTTTAAATAAACATATTGCTTAGTAGTGAGGAACAGTGTTTAGCCATTCTGTTATTCTTCACCTACTTTCAGCTCCCTTTGATGCCTTCTGATTGTTCTGGGTGGGTGAGTGCTGGGGTTTTTTGTTCCATTGTTTGTTTTTTCCTGGTAATGCTCAATGGCAAATAATAATAAGAAGCTCAGTCTGAAGTTTTTAAATATTAAAAAAAAGAAAGCAGAGAAACCAGAGAACAGCAATTGAAATGGTTACCAAGATGAAGGGCAGAACCAGAGTACCCATACCTACAGCTAAATATTCAATGTGAGTTGAATTTTCATATGTATCCTTCATACCTGTTAGGTATATGCTGGGAAACAAGTTTTTCTTGCTATTTCTTCCAACACTAATGAAGTCTGTTAGATAGTCCCTATATTTGATATACTCACCATATACTCATGAGTTTGTGCTTTTCATAATAAAGGAAGAAATTTTAGAAGAAATGAAAAAGATATATCTTTTCATTTAAATTTTGTTAACGGTAGGTTTGATAAAATTAAAATTTCAGCCCCCTGTTTTAAGGCTTTCTGAAAAACTGACCTGAGAAACTGTAGTGTACTCAGGATTTATACATAGGCTTGAAATAAGAGGAAGACAGTACAAAAGCTGACAAAGCAGGAGTCTTTAACATAGCTTTCTCAGTTTTCATGATCTTGATTGCTCAAATTAAAATTTCATGCTTGCATCACGTTTCTTTTCATTCAACTGAGGTTGAATGCTTTCAGGGAAATGGCACTTTAAGATCAAACAAGTTAGCTCATAGGAAAGCTTGGGTCTTGCTCCTGTGCAGTGTTGCAGTCTGAGTTACAAGGACTCGCGTACATAGCCTGTTTAACCACTCTGTGTGATCACTCATACTTGACCCAAGATACGTGATGCAGTGTATGGTGTATATTCTGCAACTTGAGCAAAACCAAGTCTTACAGTATGAAAGACAAGTTACAGTAGTGAGTAATCTACAACTACAGTTTCAGACACTGAGGGAAGAAATCCTATTTTTTATCACATATATATAAAATTTATGAAATGGTTGTATAATACCTAGGGAGACTAAGAGTTTATACATTTTTAATTTTTTTTTTTAAATCGGCATGTCCATAGCTAGGGACACAGAAACACAGTCCCTAATCACTGGCCCAGCATCAGTGTCTTGCATATGAAACCATTTCATAGTAAAAGGAATTTTGTCGTTCTGCTTTCTATCTTCTTTAGCACCAGAAAAGTAATGTGAGATCTTGGCAAACCCTTGTCTATTTTTAATGCCTTTAGTTTAATTTTCAGTAGTAGGGTTTTTTTACTGTTTAATTTTTTTATTCTTCTTCAGCAGACATATCCTCCAAATAGTCAAAATATTAACACTATCTCTTTAAAACCATACTGTCTTAAGGTTGGGATAAAGAAAGTTATCTTCTTCCTAAAATTAAGAGGGGGAAAAAAAAGTTTAAATTCTTTTTTATTTAACATCTAGTTAACATTTCCAATATGAATTTCTGAGATACTTGCAGAAAATGGACAGAAACATTTGGAACAAATTTTATGAACTGACAGCCCTATATAATATGTTAAGGAGTTCATAGAGCTTGATTGCATACATGTTCTTGGCATCTGAGTACATAATAATATTTAATCATTAAAACTGCTGACATTTAAGAAAATAAGCAAAATATTGTCCGCCATAATTAGTAAATTTTCCCATAAATCACTTTTAAATAAAATATTCAGCATACGTTGATCTTAAAGTGTTGGCAACTGCTCAGAAAAAAAACTATGCCAAATGTTTTATTTTATTTGCTTTAATTAAGAAAGCAGTTCAGATTCAATATTTTCAAACTAACACAAACCTACAAAAACAATGGTGAAATTGTTTTAATGGAAAGTCGATTTTCTGCTATCTCTGTGGACTTCTTCAAATTTAATTTCAAGGCAGAGAGGTTAAATAGGACCATTTCAATATCATTATTTCAAATTGGAGAACTTATATGTGTCTTATATGTACTGATATAATAGATTAATCAATAGAAATTTACCATTTTATTTTCAAGTAAGAAACAATAAATTAATTTTGCCTTTGAACTATATGTAACTGAATTATATGCAACTGAATTATATGTTAGCCTTAGCAGTGTTCTTTTTTTTTTCTAATTTCTGATTTGTCAGATCATCGATCTTACTTTCTCCCAATGTACTAATACAGTATTTCATTTGTATTTACATAAATCCACCTTTTCAAATATTTCTTACAGAGTTGATTAAGATAAGTACAAATGGTGAAATAATTTTCAGGCTTATTTTAATAACAACTTAATGAAAACAGTACAATAGGACCAAGTACTGCAAGGCACTGATATCATTTAACTACTACTACAGATGGTAGCACAGACATAAAGGATTTTCCAAGGATTGCTGTATGAATAACATGCCCAGTTTGATAAAACATATGGGTGGTTGATTTCTACGATGTAGCATCTTCTTGCATTAAAAATATATAGAACTAGATTATTACCATGACCTTTTATCAATAGACTGGATAAGTAGTATTTTTACCCTCTAGACAGGTGACTTGACCATCGCAGGGATTTTAATGTAGCTGTGCTGTGCTGCTTAGGAAGACAAAATCATATCATGGCTGAGTGATTACAAGGGTCTTCCCCTGATGTACAATTGACCTACTAACTCAGGAAGTTAGGCAGACAAGAACAAAACTAAATTAAGTGCATATAAAATTGATAGTAAAGTCAGAAAAGAACATATTCACTACAAGGCTGTCATGTAGTGAATTGTCTTAAAGCCTCTTAGAATTTGGTATAACTGTGTACTACCACATCTACCACAGAAAGCAATTGCATTTAGGTATTTGCAACTGAGTCTTTAGAATTCTATTTTTAGTGATATAGTAAGTAGGATTTTCTTTAAATTTTGCATTGCAGTAATGGTTATATGAATTTAGTATTACACAAGGTCTCCTATTCATTTAGACCCAAGATACCCAAATAGGATTTGCTCTTTCCCTTCACACCAGGTCTTAAGGGTTCAATCCAGGTAGTCAAAGGGGTGCATGCATGCAAGTGCTCACAAATTGTAATCCAAAGAAAGACAATGAATAGAGTGTTACACTATTAAATGGAGACACTATATACTTCTTTTTTATTAGCCCTGCTTGTGCTTGAATAAACCAAGATGCTATTTTTTTGTAAACCCAACTATTTGTCATAAAGTCAGAGTTGAAAATTATGAAAGATGTGGAAACTTTATAGGGTTACCATTATAAATAAACCTCAGAGCAACAACTGGCTAAGTTTCATGGAAAGATTGTGCAAAATCTATTTTTAAAACTGAATAAACATTATCTGGCCTTAAAAGAAAGAGGCATATTATTACTTAAAATATTTACACTAATGGAATATCCCATATCAGCATTCTGAGGTGAATTAATTTAGTTTAGTAGTACAGCCTGGAGAATAATGTATCAAACATTAAACTCTCAAGATTTTGTTTCAAAGAATTCTAGTTAATAAGACTCTGCTTTCCACTAAAGTTTGTGGCATGATTCCATAGTTATTTTTCTTACATCTTTCTTCACAATAAGACCTTTTATTATGGAAAAGTCAAACTGTTAACAACTGGAATGACTAATTTAGATTATGCCATAGTATGCAAATAATTTAAAATATATTACTACTCTATGGAATTAAAACAGTACTTATTTCAAAGTAAATAAAATTGAACTGAAGAACCATTACTCTATAATTATATACAGGGTAAAACAATATTAATAAAGAAAAAACTCAAAATATTTCATTGATATCTCTATGTGCTCTAAGAAACATTTCAGTAAAAGGGAACAAAATTATCTGCAATTTTGGTTTTTTCTTTTTTCTTTTTTTGTTCAGTTTTTTTTTTTCATCTGTAATCTCCATCCATAGGAAAAGATTTTCAAAAGCTTTCCACGAAGCCCATCACACTAGTCATGGGGTGGGAGGAAGTTTTATTTCTAGCATGCAGTTTAAGTCTCAGTCAAATAATTCTGCAATGAAACAACTCCCACTTTTCTTTCTTTTTTTTTTTTTTTTCACCATGAAGCTCCTTTATGCAGTAAAAGATCAATTTTGGATGCTGCCATATCCATTTTTCTGTTCCTTAAGTTTTCTGCTGAGTCACACTGCAAGTTGCACCAATGTCCAAATAGAAGGGACCCATTATTAGAGGAGAGGTAGAAAGTGTCAAGATCCCCATACTTGTTTTGTAATGAAAGTGAAGAATTTAACACACTAAATGCATATTACTAGCAACTGTGTAAATGAAACAGAGGTACAAAGGTTATAAGAAGCCTAATTTAAGACCTCAAATTGTTATCTAGAGAACTAACTTATCCTTGTAAAACAGATTGAAAATGTTTTGGAAAATTGTATGTACGCTGCAAAAAACAAAGTTTATCTTTAGTACTAGGAGGCAAGACTGTGTTGAGTCTATTCCAAGAGAACACAAATAAAATGCCTGATTTTCAATAACTAAAGCTCATAGTGTACATTAAGGTTGAATTAACATCCTGATAGAGAAGCTGAGGAAAAAAGGGATAGATGAGTGGACAGTGAGGTGGGTTGAGAACTGGCTGTCAGACCGGGCTCAGAGGGTCGTGATCAGTAGAGTAGAATCTGAATGGAGGCCTGTGTATAGCGGTGTTCCGCAGGGATCGGTGTTGGGTCCAGTCCTGTTTAATATCTTCATTGATGACCTTGATGAGGGAATAGCATCCACCCTCAACAAGTACGCCGATGATACAAAGCTGGGAGGAGTGGCTGACACGCAGGAACACTGCGCTGCCATTCAGCGAGACCTGGACAGGCTGGAGAGCTGGACAGGGAGAAATCTAATGAAATTCAACAAAAGCAAGTGCAAAGTCTTGCACCTGGGGAGGAATAACTGACTGTATCAGTACAGGCTGGGGGTTGACCTGTTGGAAAAGAGCTCTGTGGAGAAGGACCTGGAGGTCCTGGTTGATGACAGGTTGGCTATGAGCCAGCAGTGTGCCCTGGTGGCCAAGAGAGCCAATGGGATCCTGGGGTGCATCAGGAAGAGTGTGTCCAGAAGGTCAAAGGAAGTGATCCTCCCCCTCTACTCTGCTCTGGTCAGGCCCCACCTGGAATATTGTGTCCAGTTCTGGGCTCCCTGGTATAAAAAAGACAGGAACATTCTGGAGAGAGTCCATGAAGGGTGACAAAGTTGATTACGGGTCTGAAACATCTCCCCTATGAGGAAAGGCTGAGTGAGCTGTGTCTGTTCAGCTTGGAAAAAAGAAGTCTTAGCGGGGATCTAATTAGTGTTTATAAATATCTTAGACATGGGTTGCAGGGGGAATTGGCCAGCCCCTGTTCAGTGGTCTGTGGGGACAGGCCTAGGGGCAATGGCTGTAAGCTGGAGCACAGGAAGTTCCGTACCAACATGCGGAAGAACTTTTTCACAGTGAGTGTGACGGAGCAGTGGAATAGGCTGACCAGGGAGGTGGTGGAGTCTCCTTCTCCGGAGATATTCAAGACTCGTCTGGATACCTATCTATGTAATACGAGATAGGGAGCCTGCTTTGGCAGGGGGGTTGGACCCGATGATCTCTTGAGGTGCCTTCCAACCCCTAGGATTCTGTGATTCTGTGATTCTGCGATTCTGTGAATTAAAAATACTATAAGAGATTGTTGACACAAAAAAAGAAATTCTTTGTGATACAGAGGACCTATGTTGCCTAAGCACCATTCAGTTATTCCATTGTAGGATCCTTTGAAGGAAAGATGTAATGTGATAAAATTCTCACCAGTTTATAACTGAAGGACTAATTTTTGAATCAATATTAGGGCTAGTTGAATTAAAAAAAGTCACTGGCATTCGTTTTGTAGATTATTCTCAGCTTAACCTGTAAGTAGATTCATAGTTTTAAAAGGCCCCTTTTTCAAGTCTACTACCATTTGAATTGTACCTTTAAACATTTTTACCTCATTTGAGTCTTATTTGTTTCTGAAAGCACAGAAGAAATCATTGAAGATATTGTACTTGTCAAAAGGAGCTGATTTTTCCTCTCCATTTTATCTCGTTTTACACATGAAAGCTCTTAAAACATTAATTTTCATTGATTGTTAACAAATATCTGTTGTACTACAGTGTCAAACTCTATACATTATGTTCTTATGAATGCTTGTATTTATATTTTAAGTAAAAGCTAGAAACTTAGCCACATCTGACAGGTCTCTGGTCTGGCAATCAATTGTGATTACATATGATTAGGCAAGGACTCAGATAAAACCCCTTTCCTGTTTGATTCTGGAAACAATGATCAACACTTCTTTCAATGTCTGAAGACAAAGTGAATATAAATGTCTGAAGATAAAGAATCATCAGCTATTTAAATTATTTGCATAATTCCGTTCTTACATAATAAGCTTTTTGCAATCCAGGGATTTGGATTCTTGAATTTTGCAGAAGAAATATTTCAGGATATGATTTTAGGAGCTGCTTCTTTCCTTGCACCATCGAAGAGTGCACCACCATCAAAGTTTTGCTGAGTGTGTGAGATCAAGGTTTAATCCAAGTTTTGTTCTGTCACCAACTCATGAATTCTAACTGTAAATTATTATGGCCAAATGGTCCTAAATGAAGCAACAGAAATGGAAATATTATCTTAGAAGGTTTGACTACTCAACTGGAAAAAAACAAACCAAACAAAAGAATGATAAGTAAAATAAAAGAAGTAATAATCTGAAAGAAAAATAAGACTGTATCTAAGTGCTTGTTCTTTAAAAATTTTCCATGAAAGCTAAGATAATTGGGATCCTTATTCCAGGCATAAAAATAACACCACTTTGGGTCCACAGAAAGAAAAAACTTCTGTGAAACTATGCATTAGCTTACCTTTCTCTTAAATTTCAGGTGACAATTCCACAAGACAGGATGAGCCATATGGTCATTTCATTAATGGAAAAAAGATTGGACATCTCTCAGGGAGAACCTACAACAGGGAAGAAAAACAATGGAAGAGAAGAATGGATATTCCCTAGATTTTGTGTATGAAACTGTCTTTTTAAAGCCTAAATCATTAAAAGTGTGGGTGGCTATTGCCTAGTAGTGACCTGTTTCAGGTTCCTGACCTAAAAAATGCTTCAAATTCTCCCCAACCATAGTTCTCAGTTTACTATACAGCCAAACAAGTCTCAACACCAACTAAGAAAAAGGAGAAAAGAGAAACGGAACTGTTGCTTCTGGTGGCAGTCAGCTCTTGGATCAGAGAGAGCTTAAGTGAGAAGAGAATGCTTTCCACTGAAACTTGCTAAATTCAGTCTTCAAATACTGTTGTGGTAATTTTTTTTAATAATTTACTGACAAAACAAAATTACTCAAAAGAAACAAAAACACCACCTCTGTAATATGGAGTAGAAGAAAGATATGGAGCTGTTAGACTGAGTTCAGAGGAGGGCCATGAAGATGACCCAAGGGTTGGAGCACCTCTGCTATGAAGACAGACTGAGGGTTGAGCTTATTTAACAGGGAGAAGGCTCCAGGGAGACCATACAGCAGCCTTCTAGTATCTGAAGAGGCCTACAGGAAAACTCGAGAGGGCCTCTTTTTCAGGGAGTCCAGTGATAGGACAAGGGGTAATGGCCTTAAGATGAGCGAAATAAGATTTAGATTGGATTTTCAAAATAAATTCTTCACTGTGAAGGTGATGAGGCACTGTGACAGGTGACCAAGAAAAGTTGGGGATAGCTTATCTGTGCAAGTGTTTAATGAAAGTTTGGATGGGGCTTTGAGCAACCTGGTCTAGTGAAGGGTGTCCCTGCCTCTGGCAGAAGGGTTGGAACTAGATGATCTTTAAAGTCCCTTCCAACCCTAACCACCCTATGATTCTATGGGAAAAGGTAAAAATGTGTAAGTATCTTAGTTTGTAAAAATGAAGAGACCCATATTACAACTTTAATCTGCATAGTAGATACCTGCTTGGCATAGGCTACATATTTTTTTTAAAATTAAAAATTTGTGAAATTCCATTCCAAACGTATCATATTAGTCATATATGATTCCAGTGCATATGGACAAAGAAAGTTGGGTCAGAATTATCTTAATTTCCTTGATGCTTGTAAAAAAAACTTACTACATGCGAAATTCCATTGATATATAGGGATGGATAATAAAAGAAACAGCGTGGAAGTTCAGGAGATTATGGTATGGAGGTAGAGATTTAGAACTAGGATTGTTTTATCTGTAACTTATAAAGCATAATTAGATTATTCTTACATGCCATAAGAAGGTGGCAGACTCTTACTGTTATATGGATGCATTAATGAATAAAAAGTGTAATATATATATGTATACATATATGATGACTTGTTGACACATAAGACTAGAGAAATTTAGTCAATTTAAAGTTAATAAAACAATTTCCATTTGGTTTGGGCCTCCATAGTTTTTTTTTATACTGTCTTACCCTTCCCTTCCTAGAGATCTCCTTAAACCTTGATTATCCATGTAAGCACTCTAAGTAAGTTAGAGTTATCTTCCTACAACATGGTTTGACTATGGACAGTAGCATAAAGCAACAAGACTCCTTCAGACCTGCTCCTTGTCTCATACAATGTCTGTTTCCTCTCTGTTGTACCCTGAGTTTTTAAAATGCAAACACATTCATGGGGAAATGCTTAGGGCACCCCTTTGAAGCAACCCATTCAAGCCACTATCATCTCAAAAAGTTATTGAAACAGGAAGCTATTCAAGTTAGGCAGGTAAATGTGACCCATTCTACACTGTGATGAAAATTAATGGATATCAATTTTCTCATGTCTCCTTCCACTCTCAAGTTGTAACTAAAATGGCAGTTAGAATCAAAGATTAGTTTTCATCTGCTTCTATTTCAACAGCCATAAACGTCACTCACCCTGTGAATCAATATTCAAGTACAGAGCATCAGTCCCTGCAAAGTACAATTGCCATTTCTTGAGGAGGTCTGTGGTTTTACATGACAATGTTCAGATAGAGAAGGGAGGGCTGCAGGGGCGGCTTCTGCAAGAAGCAGCTAGAAGCAGTCTGCAGGCCCAAGAGAGCAAACACCAGCTGGCTCAAGGCCAGAGTCATTAACCAAGGCAGAGCCCATCAGCAACAGTCATAGTACATCTAGGAATCATATTTAGGAGTGAAAAAATCCAAATGCCAGCAGCCACTTTTTGCCACCAGAGAAAGGAGTGAGAAGATATATGAAACTCTGAAGATAACCAAGATCAGTGAAGGAGTGGTGGGGGGAAGAGGCACTCCAGGTACCAGAGAGAGAGATTCCTTTGAAGCCCATGGAGAACACCGTGATGGAGTGGGTGTGCCCCCACAGCCCATAGAAAAGGACAAGACCCAACCTGCAGCCTGTGGAGAGGTCTCACATTGGAGCAGGTGGAAACATACTGAAGGCATTGTGACCCACATTGGAGTGAGCCTCTGACAGCACTTGCAGCCTGTGGAGATAAAGACAGAGAGAGAGAGATCGAGTGCTGCACCAGAGATTTACTGGAGGTGGGGCTTGTGGGCTTGTGACTCCAAGCTGGAGCATTCTGGGCCTGAGAGATTGAGAGACATTCTATGATTCTATGACAGCACCCCACAGCAGTGACCCAACACTGGGACAGCTGGTGAAGAGCTGAAGCCCCGACAGAAAGGACTCACGTTGGAGAAGTGTGTGGAGGACTGTCCCCTGTGGGTGAGACCTCATGCTGGAGCAGGGGGAACACTGTGACAACTAAGGACAAGAACTCATGAGGAACTGACTCCCATTCCCCCCATCCCTGCCCCTCCCTGTGTCATGATGTGGGGGGAAGAAGGGAGAGAAATTAATCACTAAAGTGAAGTCTGCTAAGAAAGTAGGGGCGGGGTGAAGGTTCTTTAAGATCTGGTTGTACTTCTGACTTTTCAACTTTGGTTTCACTGTGTGTGTAGTGTAATAAATTAGACTAAATTAAAATAATTTGCTTTCCTTTATTCTGTGTTGATTCTGTTTTGCCCATGACATTAATTGCAGAATGATCTCTCCCTGACCTTATCTCAATTCCTAAACCTCTCAATAGATATTTTCCCCCCTTTCCAACTGAAAAGGGAAGCAATAAAGCAACTTTAGTGGACATCTGGTCTCCAGCCAGGGTCAAACCATCACAGAGTGAACAAACTGGTAGAAATCCATGTTTGTGGAACTGTCTAATATGGAATAAAATTGCATTAAAATTCTATTTTTGCTCCACATGAAGGGTTCACATTTGTATAAATTTTCAGGCAGGTCAGTGATTGACTTGGTTATTAAATTTTAAAAAAGAAAGAAAAAAGAGGGTAATAATAGCATGATAAATAAGGTGGTTTGGGGATTTTTTTTTTACTTATATTTTAAATGCTAAAATTGTTAATATGCATGGGAGTAATTTATTTGGGAGAGGTTGCCTTTATGATAAAATATTCCAAGAAAGAAAACATGTTATCTTCCATAGATGGCTCAGTTATTTTAATGTCAAAACTACTAGATGCTAGAGTATTTTTATGATCACTTTCTCAAAATTACCAGTCTATATCATAAAAATAAATAATTCAAAAAACCCTAACTTTTATGAAAAGTATGTATTTCAAAGAAATATATAACATTCTAGCATGTAGAATGAAAGAGATTGTTTTCAAGGTGTGTATATATTCTAATATGAAAAACTGGGAAATTAAGAACATTATTATAAATTTAAATGCAGATAGATTATTTTTAATATAAAAATATCTGCAAGTACTTTATATGTGTACCCTATTTGAACTTCACTTTAAGATTAACAGTTGGAATTAATAAATGAAATATCTTTGAATCAGTAAAATACTTCTAAAATTAGAAAAAATTTTAAGAGTATTTCTAAAGACCACATTATAAAGAGCACATTAATTTTTCAAGGCAATAATGAAACCTACACAAGAAAGCTGAGGGCAATTAAAAAGTATTTCAGGTCCTTGGGACAAATGCTGAAGGGTTTGGTAGTGTTCTCTGCTGTCTTTCTAACATAGGGAATAATGAGGGAAAAAATAAGAACCAGAAATTAAATACCTGGCTTCCAACCTGGTGTAAGGAGCAAATTTTTGACTTCTTTATCCATGGGTTGACTGGCACATCACCAGGCTTGCTATCAAAGGATGTGTTGCACTTGTCCTCAAGAGGCAAAAGGATATTGTCTAAGAATCTAGCAGGGTTCACAATTAGAGCTTTAAACTAGATGTGGAAGGAGAACGGGGCAAAACCAGGCTTGGCAGGAAAGAGCCTGGGAATGGCACTCCAGTGTTTGAAGTATGGCTTGCAGTGGGCTTCAGTCTGCTGCCTTAGAGGTAGTGGGGAATAGTATTTCAAGTGGTAGCAAGGATGCAAAGTCCACAGCTGAGTTAGAAAATGTAGCAAGCAGTCACTCAGGAGAGAGACTATTCCTTTTAGAGGTGTAGTGGGATCAATAGCCCAGCTGAGGTGCATCTACACCAATACATGCAGCATTGACAACAAACAAAAGAAGCTAGAGGTTATTGTAAGACAAGGAGACTCTGACATAATGACCATCACAGAAATATGGTGAATGTCTTACATAACTGGAGTGCAGCTATGGCCAGCTACAAACTCTTCAGGTGGTACAAGTTAGGAAGAGGAGGTGGGGTAACCCTCTATGTTAGGGAATGTTTTTATAGCCTTGAGCTTGAGGACAGTGATGACAGGATTGAATGTCTATAGGTTAAAATCAGAGGAGCAAGAAAGAAGGCAGATACTGTGGTGGGAGTCTGCTGTAGACTACCCTGGCTGGTGAGGTAGAAAGAGGCTGATGAGTTATTTTATAAACAGCTGCAAGAAGCCTCACAATCTCTATCCCTTATTCTTGTGGGAGACTTCAACTTACCAGATGTCTGCTAGAAGTATAATACAGCAGATAGGAAATAGTCTAGGAGGTTTATGGAGTGTGTAGAAGACAACTTCCTGACACAAGTGGTAAGTGAACCAACTAGGGATGGTGTCCCACTGGACCTGTTGTTTGTGAGCAGAGAAGGCCTAGTTGGAGATTTGGTGGTTGGAGGACACCTGGGCCTTAGTGATCATGAGATAATAGAATTCTCAGTTCTAGGAGAAATGAGGAGGGGATTAAGTAGAACGACCACAATGGACTTCCACTGGGCAGACTTTGGTCTATTCAGAAGGCTGGTTGATAGAGTTTTATGGGAGACAGTCCTTAAGGAAGAAGCTGCCCAGGAGGGACGGACTCTCTTCAAGGAAGTTCTGGTGGCACAAGAACAGACTGTCCCCATGTGCCAGAAAAGGAGCTAGAGAAGGAGTAAAACAGATCAGCTGAGCAGTAAAGTCTGGGTGACATCAGAAAAAAAAAAAAATAAATCTATGAGCTTTGGAAGAAGGTTGCAGGCACCCAAGGAGGACCACAGGGTTGAACTGAGATAAGCTAGAGAGAAAATCAGAAGGGCTAAAACCCAGCTAGAACTCATATTGGCCAACTCTGTGAAAGATAATAAAATTCTTTCTCCAGATACATGAACAGCAAAAGGAGGGCCAAGGACAATCTTCATCCCTTACTGGATGCAAGGGGAACATTAGTGACAGAGGATGAGGACAAGGCTGATGTATTCCTTCTTTGCCTCAGTCTCACTCAGTAAGGTGAGATGTTCCCTGAGTATTCAGCCCTGTGAGCTGGAAGACAGGAAGGGGGGCAGAACGAAACTCCCATGATCCAGGAGGAAATGGTTAGAGACCTGCAAGGCCAAGTAGACATTCACAAGCCTATGGGGCTGGACAGGTTCCACCTGAGGCTGTTGAAGGAGCTTGGCAGCGTGTTTGCCACACCTCTTTCCATGATCTATCAGCCGTCACGGCTAACTGGGGAAGTTCCACTTGATTGGAGGCTGACAGATGTTGCACCCATTTACAAGAAGGGTCAGAGGGAGGACCCAAGTAACTACAGGCCTGTCAGTCTGACCTCAGTGACAGGGGAGATCACGGAATGGGTCATCTTGAGTGCTATCACACCGCACACACTCGACAATTGAGTGACCAGGCCCAGTCAACATCGGTTTACAAAAGGCAGGTTCTGCCTGATCACCTTCTATGACACAGTGACACACTTAATAGATGAGGGAAAGGCTGTGGATGTAGTTCACCTCGATTTCAGCAAAGTCTTTGACACCGTTTTTCACAGCATTCTGATTGAGAAACTGGCTACCACTGGCCTGGACAGATGCACACTTTGCTAGGTAAATAAGTGGCTGGATGGCTGAGCCCAAAGAATTGTAGTAAATGGAGCTAAATCCAGCTGGAGGCTGATTCCAAGTGGTGTTTCCCAGGCCTCAGGCCTGGTTCCAGTCCTGTTCAATATCTTTATCAATGACCTGGATGAAGGGATTGAATGTTCCATCAGTAAATTTGCAGATGACAATAAACTGGGAGGAACTGTCGATTTGGCTGAGGATCTTCAGAGGGATCTGGACAGGCTGAATTAATGGGATGAGATTCAACAAGGCTAAGTGCAGAGTCCTGCACTTGGGACATATCAACACCATGCAGCACTACAGGCTTGGGGAAGAGAGGCTAGAAAGCTGCCCGGCAGAGAAGGACCTCTGGGTGTTGGTTGACTTGACAACTAAATATGAGTCAGCAGTGTGCCCCAGTGACCAAAAAGGCTAATGACATCTTGATATCTATTACAAATTGTGTGGTCAGCACGTCCAAGGAAGTGATTGTGCCCCTGTACTTGGCATTGGTGAGGCCTCACCTCAAGTCCTGTGTCCAGTTGTGGGCTCCTCACCATAACAAGGACATTGAGGTCTTTGAGCGAGTCCAGAGAAGGGCTACCAGGATGGTGAAGGGTCTGGAGAGCAAACCTTACAAGGAATGCCCGAGGGAACTGCGGTTGTTTAGCCCAGAGAAGATGAGGCTGAGAGGGGACCTTTTCACCACCTACAGGTATCTGAAAGAAGGTTATAGAGAGGTGGGTGATGGTCTCTTCACCCAAGTGACAGGAGATAGGAAAAGGAGGAATGGACTCAAGCTGTTCCAGGACAGGTTCAGTTTAGATATTAGGTAAAAATTCTTCACCAAAGGGTTCTCGGGCATTGGAACAGTCTGACCAGGGAGGTGGCTGAGTCACAGACCCTGGATGTATTTAAAAGATGGGTAGATGAGGTGCTTAGGAATATGATTTAGTAGAGGTTAGCATGGTTGGACTTGATGATCTCAAAGGTCTTTTCCAACCTAGTGTTTCTGTGATTCTGTAATAAACAAGTGTTCCTTGTATGGTATGAAATGTTTCTTCACTTTTCTAGAATCTTCTGAAAAGTGTAATTGTACTTATCTGTTCACTGGTAGGTCTGTGGATTGTTCCTAGTACAGAAAATTAGGCTGAGACAGATATAGATTCAAACCACCAATAAATTAGGGTTCTATCAACCTTGTTCTTATCAGGATCTTCTGATCATACCTTAACAGGGACAGCCAACACTATCCATCTTCCATTTCTCTATACTTACTATCAGAGGATGTCACAGAGGTAATATGGTCTCATCTTGCACTCGCTGAAGGCAGAAAGTTAGCACAATGAAATGTACCCATCCTGTAGGGAAGTTAACAGCGTTCTTGAGTCTTCAACACTACAAAACAATGAAAGAGAGAAAAAAATCTGCATGAGCTTCTTTGAGTCTTTCAGAGTAGAAGTAAAAGGAGTTTATTAGAGTATGTACCTAGATCTGCTCACCAAGTTTTCGCATTGTTCACACAGGTAAGGTGCTGCATTATGGATGAGGAATGGACCACAAAACCTTTTTTCTGCTGACCTAAAATGTACCATACAAGGGAGAAAAGACTGATTTTTAGACTTGTGCATGACAACATTCACAAAGTCTTCTTCAAACCAAACGACTTCAAGTTATTCTATTATTTTAAGCATGCTGCAGTGAGAGATACATGTCAAAGTCTAATGCAGTTTCTGCAGTGTATAAATTAGGATTTTTTGTTTCAGATGTTCTTGTGTGCTTATCCCTGGAATAAAGACTTTGTGTCATTAGGATTTCCTTTTCCCTATTTTGTAAATTCCATTCTGAATAAAATGCAACTTTTTTCCAATGCCTTGTCCATGTCTTAGATATGCCTGAAAATTGTAGAGTCAACACATGAGTAAAAATATGGAAAATCAGAATAATTATAGAATTTTAGTTTAAGGTGTTTTTTAAAAATTAGGGACAGATATTTGTAGAATCTTATGTCCCAAAACCTGAGATTAAGAAATGCAAATCCATGGTATATCTTTGATAACACACTTGTGAGGAAAATATAAGAGCATTAGAGTGAATTCCAGGAAACCAGGCATGCGCACAAAAAAAAAAAAAAAAGGGAAAAAAGGAATAAGCCATTGATGTCAACATCTGAGAAAACAGTTCTGTAAAAAGTCTGGGTTTCTAAACAAGCCTGCAGGTGAAGCAATTTATGCCAGAAGTTATTCCTCTTTGTAGAAATCCCTATTGCTGTATTGATTTAGGTCAAAACCAAATCTTAGTCATGGGGTTTAACAGAATTCTATTGATATTTCAGTAGGCTGAGGAAATTATGCAAATCCGGTAGTTACAGCAAACAAAGTAATTAGCTCTGCAAATTAACTGATTCCAGTAAGAATCGTCATGATCTTAAAGGAATACTGTGAGAATTAAAATTTTCCAAATTATTTATACTATGTAAGGGTACTATTATTATTATTATTATTATTATTATTATTATTATTATTATTATTATTATTATTATTACATTACAGATCTAACATATTTTTGTAAAGATTCATACTTAGGTTATTTCCACTGCATTTCAAATGAATTTTCTTGTAGGAATTACAGTAAGAAAAATGGGTTCTAAACTAACAATGGCTGTTTGTTTACTACAAATTGCCCCATTTGTCTGAAAAGATTACTCAGAAAATGCGGAGTTAGTAGATATTTTAAAAGAAAAAGGGTGGGTTTGAGTTTTTGGAGATTAGGGGCAGTGGACATTATTTATGGAGCAAAATCCTGAACTGCCTTTGAAATATTGACATCAGCAATAATTGAAGGGAGAGGAAGAGCTAAACATACCACCACGAAAAAAATGTGGAACAATGAATATCTGACCAAAGATCAGCCTGTCATCTCAGGTTTAGCATATATAGAACAGTATACACATCTAGTAACACCCGAGTTTCTCTTAGAATTAATCATTTTAGCACTGACCAGCATGACAAGCAGCCTTGCTCAAGAACAAGCTGCTTCACCTTTATTATTGACAGCCAGTAAACTAAGGCCAGCACAGGCAATTTCTGCAAACAACGTTCCTCAGCTGTAGCATTGGTTTTGTAGAGCAGTGGCAGCCTTACAAAAAAGACTTGAAGGTGATGACAATATTACAATAGTCACCCTTTGCAGAAAGGCAATTCAACAGTGTTATTTCTTTTTTTTCTGAAGACGTGATGAAAGAGAAATTAAATCAAATATGGTATATACCTACACACATAGAGACATACATAAAATGCCAAACTTTGCTGATGGAATGTATGAATTTTACATTGGTATTTTCATATGCCATTGAATGAGTTGACTTGTGATAACATATAAACACAGAAAATGTTAGTCACTTTATTAACAAGGACTAATCATATATTCTTCAAGTCATTAATGTCAGACTAAGTTTTTTCAGTCAATGCAAGTGACATGATTCTTAATTTGAACATATTGCATTTGCCTGCAATGAAATATCACATACGTTAAGTTGTGGTCACAGTTGGTACTAGAGAAAATCAAGGGTTAAAAACAGGAGAGAAAAAAATCATTGCTGAAAGGTAGGAAGGAGAAAAAAAATAAAACCATCTAACAAATCCAGGATGGAAACTGATCAGCTAAAAACATTGTGTTGGCAAAAATGATATAATCTGACATAAGCCAACATATGGCAGAAATCAGTGAAACTTCCGCCAGATAGGAAAACATGTTTAAGCCACAGGTTATCAAATAAATGCAGATACAGCAAAATGAAACACCAGAGGAAAACAAAAGTGTGACCAAGGCAAAGGAAGTTTAGCCTGTATACACAGAGAGATAAAAGCTGTGGAATAAAATAGAATGTAATGAAATGATCCTCCTTCCTCTCAGACTTGTACAGTCTGTGCCTTGAAGGTATATATCAAAAGCCCATACAGACAAGAATGGAACCACATGTAACCACACAGAGAGTCTTTTTATTTATTTATTTTCATTTCACATACTGAAAAGGAGGAAGGGGGAAGAAAATCTCTGGTCCCAAGATGAAAAACGCCTCAGGTAATTTTTGAAATATGGTATACGTTACACTAAGGAAAATGGTAAATTTGAAGCAAACCTGAAAAAACTTGAACATTTGGCAAAATGCTATGAAGAATTAATTTCCCTTCCCTCTGTCTCAGCTTTGTGTCCCCACCCATCTGTATCTAATGTAAATCAATTCACGTTACTTCAGCACCATGAAAAGGTTATAGTCTTTCTTCCTGGTGAACATGCAGTCAGCAAATAATTTCCAATCCTTTAAATATAAAGTGATTTTTAATATCTTAACAGGAAAGAATAAAGGTTATTTAAATCAGCATCTCCAGTATTTCTCTCTTCTGAACAACACTTTATGTTCCAGCTGGAAGCCAACAGATGTCAATGAAAATCATAAAGAATTAGCATTATGCACTCATGGCAGGAAACAACACTTAGTGGGTTGACTGTTACATTTTAGCTTAGCCTCAGTTTACAGATGGGCCTGAGACAGCATGCCACCTACATAACAGCACAGAAACTCCCTGAAAGAGACAGCCAAATTTATATCATTTCTGGGTGATGATTCAATAGCGAAGAACTTACCCTTCCACAAATAACAGCGTACTAATAGAAAACTATAATATTCGTAACATCCAAGGACCAGATGTAATTTTACAAACTTTTGAGCTTTCCAGTTTTGGAATGGTTCCATAACCTGTGTACTGGGACATAACAAAGCTGTTTCAGAAGGGCTACAAAGATGATTAAGGGCCTGGAACATCTACCCTACGAGGAAAGGCTGAGAGATCTGGGGCTGTTCAGCCTGGAGAAAAGAAGACTGAGGGGGGACCTAATCAACATTTATAAATATATTAAGTACAGGATGCAGAGGGAATTGGCCAGCCCCTTTTCAGTGGTCTGTGAGACAGGACAAGGGGCAATGGTTGCAAATTGGAGTATAGGAAGTTCCGCACCAACATGCGGAGGAACTTTTTCACAGTGAGGGTGACAGAGCCCTGGAATAGGCTGCCCAGGGAGGTGGTGGCGTCTCCTTCTCTGGAGATATTCAAGACTCGTCTGGACGCCTATCTGTGCAGTATGAGCTACGGAGTCTGTTTTGGCAGGGGGGTTGGACCAGATGATCTCTCGAGGTCCCTTCCAACCCCTACAATTCTGTGATTCTCCAAATCTTCTGCTGAAAAAGCTATTGATATTTTGGTTGGTGGTGGGGTTTTTGTTTGGTTTGGGTTTGGGTTTTTTTTTTGGGAGTGGTGTTTGTTTGTTGGGGTTTTTGGGTTTTTTTTTCAGGACAGAGACTTTCTTAAATGTTTCTTTATATTGTGTCTTAACAGACAGGCCAAGTTAAATTCCAACCACAAACATGGAAAGACCTAAGTGTATATGATGCCAATTTGCATCCATGACTACCCTTGAATCCTCCTGGATTTGCTATCCACTATAAAAGCTGAGAGGTTTGGTTGTTTGGGTATTTTCAAATGATGAAATAAATGCAGCTAAAGGGTAAACAGATTCAGTCAGTACTACATTTTGAAAGATAATGGCTATCTCATCTAAAAGATGCCACGTCTTTGTGGTCTATTCTTTATTCAGCATCAATACTGAACAAACATAAAAGACTGTACATAATGCAAAGGTTTTAAAAATAAAAAGATTTGTATTTCTTCTTGTGAAACTCAAGATATTTCTGTTCTCTAAATAACATGAAAGTAAAGAAAGTAAGCCTGACAGAAACACACGTCTCACAAGGAATGTTAAACTGTACATTTCTTTTCCAGATTTCATTGGGCAGCAATTTTTCTCAGGAATGAGTTGTTAAATGTAGGTTATTCCTACAGCTTTGGGGAAACATTTGATGGATAATCAAACTCTAGCAAACACACCTCCTTCCTTGAAGCTCATGAGAGAACTAATGTTTGCCTGTTGGGGATATTTGATAAAGTGTAAGTGAAAATTGCTGCACTGAGCCACCAGCCCCCCAGAGGAAATGAGGTTTGAGCATCAGAGAAATGGAAAAGATATTTAGAGTGACAGAGAATAGGCTTAGTCCCAAAGGATAACTTTGATTTAAAAAGTGTGTGATTGTGAGAGTCACTATCGCCTTCAATTAATTAAGCACACAATCAAAACTTATATAGTGGTCGATCTTTTTCAAAAGGGAACTTACTCAATAAGCAATTTTCCAATGTGCTCTCAACCTAAGCATTTTAACTCTTATTACAAATGCTACCAATCAATTGTGAAATCTATATTTTCCACAAACAATTATAGAATTATTTTTAAACAGTTTTCTGCTTAAGGATTTTCTATATATGCATGAGAACACAGGTACTTACCCAAATGAAGCAGAATTTCTAAATCTAAATGTATATATTTTGTATGTGTTACTATTGCCACATGTAGAGCTAGATGTATGAAGGCTAATACTTTATTAAAATATACTGGACCTATGTTTAAAATTCTAAAATATAGAGCTGACTGTCATAAAGTCTATATTTTCCAAGCACATGCAGATCATCCTTGCCTCTTAAAAAAGAGAAAATAACCAGCGCATTACAATCTGACTCTCTGTATTTTAAAAAATAGTTTGTCAGGAATAGATACTCTAAATTCCGAAATAATACACTAAACTGTATTGTAAAATCTAGGCTTTAAGATTTTTAGTATATTAAACAATGTTAATGGGAAATATACTTCAGTACTAAAGAATATCTCATGACTATACAATCTTAGATTTTTCATATGATACTATTGTGTGTACCTATAAAAAAGAAAATATTTGCCATTAGAATTCACTTAATCACAGTGGAATATTAAGTTCTAGAACTCAGTATGCAGAGCGCATACTTACAGATGTTTCAGAAAAGAAATTAATTATTTTGCTATTAGGATGTACGATGATCTTTGTCCAATATCTAATATTAATAAAATGAAAGATATTCTTGATACACTACTGTTAGGCCAGTGGTGGCATAGTCATAACTATTGCATGTTCAGGTAATTTGTGTATAAATCATTAGGTAGGGTGAGATGTAGAACAAGATTTGTACATAAATTGAAGACTTGTGAAGCACATTTCAACACTGCTCCTCGTGTTCTGTCTCCTAAAGGTGTTTCAAGTCCTGTTTAGGGTTACAAAAAATTGCTTTAGGAACACCACCCAGAAATCTTCCTTGAGGCTGAATAATCATAGATGGTATAGCATGTAGGAGAATATGGGAAGTATCTAGAAAACTTCTCACCTCCAACAGTTTGGAGCTTCACTCCTGAACAATTACAGGACTCTGGGATGCACATTTGGCAAAGGCCTCCTGGTTACTAGATTGTCTACCACTCAAGCTGTTCCTGCTCAGTCAAGATTCCCACATACTGTAGTAGGGGAAAAGATCCCTGTAGTGCACATGAAGAATCTGTTGGGGAAGACTGTGGGAATAAACAGAAGACAGTCTGTGTTATCCCTGCTTCAGGCAAAGACAAACTCATATGTGCAATTGCTTTTGTTCAAGGTCATGGGTGCACTTGGTGGATGATGTTGAGGGATGGGTAAGTCCAATGTGTATCTCAAGGGTTTTTAAGTTTGGGTGAGAATAGCCAATAAAGTAAATTGCATTGTTAATTACTAAAGAACCCTGACTTTTTATGTCATCGTTGTAGTGATTGTTATATGTCCTATCAATAGTATTATAGTAAGAATTCCCAAAAATGAATGCAGGATTAACTTTGATGAATCCAAGCAATGTGCAGCTATGATGGAACTAGTACTGACTTCAGTACCCAGCACCTAGCAACTTCCTTGAAATGAACATCTTAATACATGGAGTATGAGCACGGACCACACCATGGTCTGTAGATCAAGAGAATGATATCTGTGTATTCACATACAGATTATAGATATAGATATCAAAGATGGGGAAAGTGGTGTTGTGTCGCCTTCGCAAAGGTGCAGCGGCCTGATTTAGGAACGGCACATCGACCAAACCCATGTCGCACGGACCACCTGCTCACAGATGTCCAAATGATAGATGGCAAGTGGCGTTTATTAATAAGTAACACGACCTTATATAACTGAGGTTCAGAACGTCACTTCCGCCTGCTTGCTATTGGCTATTAGGGGAGGGGCCTTATCTTCGTGCATATCACGTGATCTTCTGACCACCAGGCCCTAGCTAGCAACAGTGGTGAGTAATTGGAAATGCAGTGTCTAGGTATGATGAAGATGGCATAGAATAAGGGGTTTATAAGGTCCTGGTTACAGCTGGGATAATTAATAAGCGACCCTGGACAGGTGACCCAAGCTGGCCAAAGGGGTATTCCAAACCATGTGGCATCATGCTCACCATGGAAAGGGACTATTCAGGGATGGGTAGCCTGGCATGGATCTCGGATGGCCTGACTGTGGGCTGAGAGTATGTTTGTTCACTGGGTGTGTGAAGTGCCTTATGTTATCACTCACTGTGCATAGTTTAAGTCCTGTCACTGTTATTTCCTCCTCCTTGTGCTGTCCCAGTAAACTGCCCTTATCCCAAACCATGAGGTTTACTTTATCTTCCCCTCACATATGTTAGTTCAGAGACAGAGATATGTTACATGTATGGATCCTCAGACAAACTGCAGTACTGAGAAAGTGGTAGGCCAGTAGTCATGAAATACTCATTTGAAGAAAGATTCAGCCATTAGAATGTGTTTGAAATACAGAGAAAGTGTTATGACACTTGCATTACTACAATTTATAAAATAAATTGAAACAAAAGTCCCAATAAATTAAACTTTACTTTTAAATATGGTTGACAGACTAAGGAAACTTGGTTTTGAACCATATCTATCACAAAATTGTTTGTCCACAGCTGGCAAAGTCTATTGTCTCTGTATGTGTCTGTGTTCTCAGAGATGAACTAATTGATCTGACAGTTATGATTGTTTTTAAGGTTTTGAATTAACAACTTAAAATGTGGAAGGATGGGAGGAGTGAGCTTTCCTTTTTTGACATTGCAGACAATTGATTTTCTTAAAAACCTCTCAGTAACTATCTAATAGCCAGAGTCTGATTTTTATCCTCCAGCTTAGTGGAGGATAACGTTTTGCTGGTTAAAGTACACATTTTTCCAAGTAAATACTCTGAAGGTTCTTTAAACTGAATTGAATTATTTATGCTAAAAGTTATCTAAGAGAGGTTTAATTATATCCACAAGTTTAAAAAACATATTGCTTTTAATGCTGGAAGATGTTATAAATTTTTTTGGAAACTGAGGCACTTCAAAATCTGAGACTGTGTAATCCTAAAACCAAAATACCATAAACGTAAATTTTGCCAAGGAAAGCATTACCAATCCAGACAGAAATTTTTCTTCTAAATGAACACAGAGAAAACACCAGACACATTTTAGTCAATCAGAATGAGGGAAACATTTTCTTCATGAGCAAAGAGTCTTCCTTTATCATTCTGTTTTTTCTGGTGAGACTGGAGGGGCCAGGTGGGAAGGGGATGAATTCTTCTTCATGCTGTAGTTTTCCCTGCTATGCCTTTTTTATGTTATGAAAACTCAAACCACTCTGGTATTCCTTACCAAGTGTAACTTCCCATTCACCCCATCTTTTCTGAAGTCAAGTTTAGTAACTTGATGTTGCAGTAGGCACAATGCCTTGGGCTCCCTAGTTGTGGTATCCCACACTAATGCAGAGACCTTCTGCAGAACAGAATTCTGGAGCATTGCATCAGAATCTGAAGAGACTGCGAAGTCTTGTCCAGAGGGAGAACTGACTCCTTGCAACCCTCAGACTGCTTCCACATTTGACAGTCAGGGAGGCAACAACGCTGTCATGTTTCAACTTTTCCAAGTACCTGGCTGAGGGCAATCAGGTGCTCAGGGCTTTAATCAGATCCTGTGAGTCATTGCTAAAGGCTTTCTCAGCTGCTTCTTCCAAGAAAGGTGATTTCACAGAAGTATTTACTCATGATGTATTTTGATCAGGATTCCCAGACAGATAGCTCTGACAACTTCCCCTACAGAAAAATTGTTCTGGACTGGATTTTGGTGGCTGCTCCTGTTAATAGATTGAGTATAGGAGATACAGGCTGAACCTAACTGAAATATCACATAAAAGACAGAAGAAAATGAATAGTAGACAAAGGTAAATTACCAAGTACTTAATAAATCTGAATCCCAGAATTCATCATATTTAAAAGCAGAAAGAGAAATCAAGGAATAGAAGAGGGTATGTGAGGTATATAAATCAAGAAGATTGCTACTACTAAAGTCAGTAGATTAACCTCAAGTTTCAAATGATTGAAAAATTGGTACGTATATTGAAAATGAAAGGAAGATTGTGCAAGACAAGAGGGCATGTAATGAAGGATTTTACAGGCTCATCAGAAATAAAAATTGGAGAAGACTGTAGGCCCATTAAGGAAGGAAAAGACCTTTCTAACAAAGAACGTGTTCACTCTTTAGAAATAGTGATCTATTTGTTTCAGTTTGAGCCAAAGAGACAGAAAGGGCTAACAAATTATAAAGTCAAAAGTTTCATCACTTGGAGCATGAAAGGCAGTGAAGAAAACCCACATTTAAAGTTATAGCTTTTACTATTATAATTGTTATTAATTAGAAAGATCATGCAGTCTGTGATGTGTTTCCAGTAATAAATAATCTGTTAGAGCTACAGTGAAAGTAAAAAGGTCCTACATTATGTTCTGTTCATCCTAAACACTTCACTGGAGGATTTCCAAAGCCTGATTTCCAGTACTACAGAAGCTGAATAGTCTGGGCTATCTCTTATACACTTATTTTGATTCCAACACCAGAAAAGCTGTGGCGACTGTAGATAAACATCCAGTAGTTGAAATTGTGCTGCTGTAACTATGCTTGTTCTGGTCCCCCAGGTAGCTGAGCTAAAAATTCATTCGTATGTGCTGTATCATACTTTCTCGGGCATTAGAGTTTCACTTATGGAAAACAATCTGTGATACCAGTGTAGTAATTTTTACTTCAACACATTTAATATCAAGTTCCAAAGAATCTTTGAATTTTATGGGAGGAATCTCATACACCTCACTTTATAAATGGAAAAATACAATTGAAGTAAAATAATTTCCTGAATGTCCTTGGTTAAAGTCAGCATGGATGTACAGTCTACATGAACTACTAGCATGAATACATTACAATAATTTATATAATTTCATAAATCTTATGAATTTATCATCATTATAGCTGGGATAATAAGGCACTGTGAGCTGCTACTGCATTTCAAAAAGGGTTCAGAAGTAGCTCATAATTCATCCTTCTTAGAATTTAGACTGGAGCAGAAGTCAGTGAATACCTGAAATGAAACACAAAGATTGACCTACTATAAAGGAAAGCATCATTTTAAAACATTTTTCTTTAAAAAGAATTTGCTTTAAAACTGAGGTTTTGGCCAAAGCAAAAGTGTTAACATATGCCAAGGCACTACTTCCAGTTGACATAAACATTCCATGAGAGATACACAAAATCACACAATAGATATTAAAATCTAAATAGTAAATAGGAATCAGATAACAGCCCAAATTCAGAGGGCTTGCTTTTTTAATATGAGATTTATACTTTTAATTTAAATTTTTAAAAATCCTTTTCTTCTTTTTAAGAAGATTTAGTACTAAAGGTTTGTCAGTGTGTTCTAGATATGAATCTAGCAGACAAATGACAGAAGCAGAATTCCAAAACTTAAGCTGTGGTTTGAAGAGCCTGATTGACTCACAGTGGATAGAAGGTGATTCAAAAACCAATATATTTTAAAAAAATCTTAATTTATAGCTATTTTTTAAAATAAGGTTCATTAAAAAAATTATTGAGGCAGAATTAAAACTTCTCCAACCTGAAAAATAAGCAATGGCTATGTAGCAGCGATGTCCTGAAATGTTGTTTTAATTAAATATAAGTCCTGATCCATCCAGTCAGAAGCCCAGAATGTAGATTTAATGCATGAATAAAACATTATTTGATCCTTGTTGTGTCTTTCCATTACAAAAGAGTGTTGCATCAAAGAAAGGTTAATTTTTTAATAGTTTAATCTGTATCCACAATAGAAGCATGGTAAAGTATATACCAGTGCAGGTACACAAGGAAGGTGTTAATTGGGCTGTATGATATCCTTAGGTATGCAAATGTTAAAATAATAAAAAAAAAGATGACTATGTTTCTATAACACAACAGTTGTCAAAAATGGGTAAACAAAGATTTTTGTTTAACTTGGGATTCTGTTAGCGTCATGAAGCACTCAAACCTGCACTTCATGTCTGATCATAGCTAGCAGAAGTTACAGAAATGCACTTTGTGTGCAGAGTCTTATAATTCACAGTTCATTTTTGTTTATGTTCCATTAAACACTTTGGGCTGTCAAATATACCTTATGCAGTTAAATGAATAAAATTGTAGATCTAAAGTAAGTAATGTTTCAACACTCTGTCTTGAAATAATATAGCTGTTGCCAAGGTATATATGGTTTCTCTGTGCAGTTCACCTTACAGTTACTAACTAGACTGTAAAACAACCCTTTCATTAATGCTGGCCAGGAGACAGGCTTACCTCATTAGTTCAGATTTGTTAACCTATTTGTCATAACACTTCAATGTTCAAACTGGACCTCAGCCATCATTCTATTCCTCACACATTCTCAAGGTACAGATACCCTGTATGTTTTTATACTTCACACTGTTGGTATAGGAAAGCAGTGTCATCACTTTGGTATGTTACAATCTGTTGTGCAACACAATGTGATAATGAGAAACAGTGAATAAGAAAATTATTAACTCCATGTTAATCATTTTATAGAGTTGGGCTGACCCAGTTTAAAATTTCTCTCTAGAGACAAAATCTGTGATTTTGTAAGCATACACAGTGAATCCTGTGCTGGGAATCTGAAACTAGAACACTAACAAGGAACCTCAACTTTAATTAACCCCGGAGAAAACTGCATAATCTTGGTCAACCTGCCACCTGCTCCATTATAACTTTGCAATGACATGTCTACATCTTTTAGAAGAAACTGCAGGGAAACTGCAGTTTAGAACAGTGCTCTATTATTACTTTAAACATGTTTGGGTATCACATTTCTCGAAGTATACAACCAGATTTACCTGTGGTCTTCCTATGCAGAATTGTCCTCCCATTTTTCACACAATAGACAGTAGTAGGCATTGTTAAAACCTTCCTCCTATACGTTTTAGGATTTAGTCGCAGTTACGCACTTGCAAGTATTTTAATAGCTCATGATTCTCCTTTATCTCATTTATTACTTTATTAGAAACAAGGATAATTTTAGGACAGCATTCTCATAAGGATGGTGTTTTCTGGTGTCATTGCTGTTTCTTCTTTTTTTCCACTGCAAAACAGATTTTCCACAGAAACAACCTATGACATTTTTTATAAGAAAACATCTTTGGGGTGAAGGTGATTGATCACACTGCAGAATCTCAGACTGTTGGCTTTAAAGAACTTAGCTGAAAAATTCCAATTTCCTGATGTAAAACTATCTGCCTGAGGATGATGCCAAGTATTGTTTTGCAAGGGTTAAATTGCATCAGGTGAAACTTCATTCATTTGTAATGCTTTCTTCTCACCAAATTGGAGCTAACATTGCAAGAACATGCTATTTACAGGTTGTCAGTTTCTGAATCATTATGTATGTGATTGTTTTATCCTTTTTATTAGCTACGGAGACTAAAGTATTATAGGGTCTCAATAACCAAACCTGGGAACCATGTCTAAAGAACAGCATTAATTATGAGTCACCTGCATAGTAAAAGATTGCCTAGCATTGTACAATGTTGCAGCCGATTGCACATGAGTCTGCACAGGTGTTGCTTGTGTCATTGAGTGAGACAGTACTTCCCTGTATTCTTTGTTAATGTGAGCTGAAACAACTGGCTACAGTCTTTGAGGTATTTATTGTATGTTCAAAAAAAGAGGGAAATTTTGCTATATACTTACAGCTGACCATGCAACACAACACACTAGTATCTGAAGATAAAAAGCATCAGAAATCCAGTGCTTTATGACATGTTTAGACGTGTGGGTCAAAGGAGGGAATGTGGAAGTAAGATAAGTTAGTAAGAATTTCAGATGCTGACTGAGAACCTCCATCAGCATTCACAAATACCGGATTAAAAATATTAAAGAGATAGCCTCTGATTGTGTTAGGATTAGAGATATCTTTGCTTCAACACTTTATGGACCTAGTCTCCATGATTGGTCTGATTTCTGAGTAGCTAGCTGACACTTTCAAGCATACCAATCTTGTCTGCCTGCAGCAACAACTTACAAAACCTCATAGAGGAGTTTGTTAGAAGATTTTGCAAGTTCTCTAATTCTCAATCTTGACAGAGAAGGCATAGAAATTTTTGTGGAAAGCTTTATACTTTTCCAACCTACTTTGTACCCAGCACAAGATTAAAGTTGATAGTTGATGGCTTACCATACACAACCTTTTTCACACCAATTTTCTGATGGTACTTCTACCTTCTGTGGTTTCCTCTTTTTCAGATACCATTTGACTTTGCAAACACTGTCTTTGTGCTATCATTTTGAAAATAAATGTAGTTCATCATCTGTCTGGAACACTTTTGACTCACAGTTTATTTGGCATGGAGGAAAAGTGCATCTTCAGTTTATCTCTTATGACATTAACCTTGTAAAACACATACATATTTGGTAATTTTTCCTTTTGATTTGCAGTGATGAACTCATGTTGTATTTCTGGTTTTACATCTGGTTTTGGCTCATGACAGTGCTATTCTCAGCCTGAATGCATACTTTTAAGTATACTTACTTACCTAGATCATTCTAAATGCGATAAAGTATTTTTGAGAAAGGGAAGGTAGATTTGATCCAACATTTACACTAAATTTATTCTGTGTCATGTGTAAAGGGTCCCTTCATATCTGCAGTGTGTAGGAGGATATGGACCAGATGAAAAATAAAGGCAAGACTCTGTGTTTTAAGAAAGTGAACTTTTAGTGGATAGCTCCCCCTGTTAAATTGTCCTCAGGAGTAAAGGAGCTAAACAGAGTTGGGAGCTCTTTATGGATACTTTTTCTTAAGAGTACAAGTGCATGAAAGCGAAGACATCTTAAAGTGCATGAAGGAATTGCATGAAGGAATTGCAGAGGCAATGGAACCAGGTACGCTTGTCCCAGGAAGAATATAGGGATGCTGTACAAATGCATAGGGATGGGAATGGAAAAGATAGAGCTCAACTGGAGCTAAAATTTGCAAGGAATAACAAAACTACTACTACTACTACTACTACTACTACTACTACTACTACTACTACTACTACTAGCTTCTACAGGTACACAGGCCAGAAAATAAAGAGTTAAAAAATGAATGCACTGATAAATAAGCAAGGATAACTAGTGAAAACCAACATGGAGAAGGCTGAGGTACTCAACAACTTTTTTTTCCTCAGTTTTCACTAGCAATCAATCTTTTCACATTTCTCAAAGCAATCAATCTCCTCACATCTTTGAGGTTCCTGAACCTCAAAGCAGGGAACAGGAGAATGAAGTCCTTAACATTATAAGAGTTCAGCTTTGAGACCCCCTGAGTTATCTGAAACACACACAAGCCCATGGGACTCAATAAGATGATGTGCTGAAAAGCAGCCCTGAGGAAAAGGGGCATTTGTGGATGAAAAGCTGGACATGAGCCACCAATGTGCATCCACAGCCCAGAAGGCCAACCGCATCCTGGGCTACAACAAAAGGAGCATGGACGGCAGAGCAAGAGAGGTGATTCTGCCGCTCTATTCTGCTCTGGTGAGATCTCACCTGGACTACTGTGTCAAGCTTTGGAGCCCTCAACTCACCGACCTGTTGGAGTGTGTCTAGAGGAGGGCCACAAAAGCGATCAAAGGGCTGAAACACCTCTCCTATGAAGACAGGCTGAGAGAGTTGGGCTTGTTTGACTAGGAAAGGAGAAAATCTGGGGGTACCCTATAGTGTCCTTCCAAAGATGCTGACAAGAAAGCTGGAAAAGAGCTGTTCATGAGGCCATGTAGCACTAGGACAAGGGTAAAAATTTTTAACTAGGAAAGGGTAGATTTAGGTTGGATATTAGGAAAAAATTCTTCAACATGAGGGTGTTAGATTACTGGAACAGGTTGCCCAGAGACATAGTGGAGGCCCCATCCCTGGAGATGTTCGAGGTCAGGCTTGATGGGGCTCTGAGCAACCTGACCTAGTGAAGATGTCCCTGCTTACTGCAGAAGGGTTGGACTAGATGATCTTTAAAGTTTCCTTCCAACCTAAAGCATTCTATTATTCTAAGATGCATCCCAAGGTATTGAGAGAATTAGCTAATGCAGTTACCAAGTCACTCTCCATCATATTTGAAATTATTAGCCAGTCAGCCTAACCTTCTTTCCCAGTAAGATAATGAACAGATCCTCCTGGAAGTTTAGCTGAAGCATATGGAGGTGTTTAGAGACAAACAGCATGGCTTCACCAAGGGCAAATCATTTCTGACTAATCCAGTGACCTTCTGTGATGGAGTTACTGCACAAGTGTACAACAGAAGAGACTTCTGTTGGGCCTTTGACACAGTCTCGCACAACATCCTTGTGGCTAGATTGGAAAGATATGGCTTTGATGGATGGCCTATTAGATATATAAGGAATTGGCCAGAAAGCTGCATCCAAAGAGTTACAGTTAATAACTCATTGCCCAAATAGAAACCAGTAATGAAGGGCATCTCTGAGGGGTTTGAACTGGGACAGATATTATTTAATGTCTTTATTAATGACATAGTGAGAGCACTGGAGTAGGCTGCCCAGGGGGCTTGTGGAGTCTCCATCTCTGGAGATATTCAAGACCCATTGGACACCTACCTGTGCAATCTGTCCTAAGAAACCTGCTTTGGCAGCGGGGTGGAATCGATGATCTCTTCAGGTCCCTTCCAACACCTATGATTCTGTGATTCTGTGATTCTCCGATTCTGTGATTCTGCGAATGCACTCTCAGTAAATTTAGAGATGATGACAAGCTGAATGATGTAGTTGATAAGCTTGTGGTAACGGATGCCATCCAAAGGGACCTTTGCAGGCTTGAGGAATGGACCCATAAGAACCTCATAAAATTCTACAGGGCCCAGTGTAAGGTTCTGCACCTGGGTCAGGGTAATTCCCAGAATGAATACAAACTGGGAATTAGTGGATGAAGAGCATCCATGTGGGGAAAGACTTGGGGGTACTGGTGGATGAAAAATTGGACATGAACCACCAATGCATGCTACATCCCAGAAAACCAATTGTATACAAGACAGCATAAAAAACCACGTGAATAAAAAGAATTTTGTCTAGAAGGTTGTAGGAAGTGATTCTCCCATTCTAATCTGTTCTTGTGGGACTCCACCACCTGGACTTCACATTCTGATTACAATTACTATACAATTACCCTACAATCTCACTGCTTTTTACTCTGCTTTCAGAACCCTTTTCAGCTGTCATCATAGCATCACACTTAGTTTCATGAACATTATATGCTGATATATGTACTCTGAGGATTATTTCCCCTGCTTTCAGCTGTCATATTTATATTTTTGACAGGTTCATTTAATTCTTGGAGGGTGTGATAATAGAGATAGAATTGTGACAATACAACTAGCCATTCAGGAACTTATAGTTTTTACATTAACAAAATGCCACACAAAATACAAAAGTTCTGAGATAGCAGATGGGGATATAAAATTAAAATTATGTCTGTGAAGACAGAGGTATTTCTCAGTTCTTCATCCCAACCCAGTAAACTACATTTTTCTTTTGCAAAAATATTCATCTTACATTAATGATAAATTGAGGCAGAATGGCTAGACAAAGCAGTACCTAGACCTCAGTCAAGTAGAAACCACGAAAAAGTTTGTAGTAAACGACAATACTGAGAAAAATTAATTAGCCTAGCTTTTAAAGGAAGACATTGCTTATAAATCTTGCTTATGATTTTACAACCGGATAAAAAATGATTTTATATTCTGGATTCCTCTTGGTACCAGACAGTGGTCAGGGTTTTTTTTTAACTCTTTTAATCCTGAAGATGAATTTTGAATATTAAATGGAAGAAAACTCTTCAAGGATTTTTAAGCAGGTTAAAGTTTTTTTTTTTTTTTTTGGTATGACTGAAGTAAACTTTGTTTGAAATTTTATGTTGCTATGTGTCTTTTCCAAGCATGTGTATTTTATACATCCATATATAAGAAAAATAAACAAATCAATTAATTCTAGGAAAGAACTACTTTTGTTTAAAACTCTGGGGTTTGTACCTGTATGTTATGCTCTTCTGAGAAATATTAGACTTCTGAGATGCATGAAGAGTAGGCCTTAAGATTTTCATCTTGTACAGACTTTGTTTTGTATCAAATAAAAACTGCATTAGCTGTTATCTGAGTGGAGTGCATAAGGTTTCTTATTGTTCATATAGTAGTAAGGCTAATTTGACTACAGTCAAGCGCTGTGATACGAGTGGTATATAAATTAATAAATATTTTATTAATTATTTATTTTTATAATTTATTATTTATTTTTATGATTTCAGAATTATTACCATTTGAAACTTGCTAAAGGTAAGTGTTTGATGTGACTGCAGAAAAGCTGGAGCACATGTGCTGAAACCTTGTAACTGCTGCTGCATTTATCTTCATGCCACCGGTTGGTAATTTTTTGGTGGTGCTACAGAAAACCATGAGAAAGATGCTGCCAAGTTCTTGCTCATGCTGTGAAAGTGACTATGTTAAGCTAATTTTTTGGATATGTTTTCTGGTGGTATTGCTTAAGCAAACGAATGTTTCTGTTTTGCAGCTGGGCCAGATACTAGTAACGTTTTTTTTAGCATGGTAGAAACAGTGGTGTCTTGGGCCACAGGGCCACTTTGTCTTTATAATTTTTTAAGCTGAATAATGATCACAATGTAAACATGATTAATCATTGAACTGACTAGCACAGATGTCCGAACAGAGCTGAATTTAATGGAAGGGAATATCTCAGTCTTGGTAAATGCTACCTTAAACTCAGAGCCTGTTAATTGAGACTGTGAGAACACAGACCACTATAGAATCCTAGCAAAAGATTCTTCTATTAAAATATTAAAATATAAACAGTAAGAGGGAGAACAGACATTAGTAACATTAGCAAGCATGTGAATGAAAATAATGTTGAGCTAAAATGTTTTTCCATTGTTTGAGAACTTACATATAGAAACTATCAAACATAAATGATGTTAACATGTTTACATGTGTGTGAGCAGAGTACTGTCATCTTTCTTCAGGCATGCCAATAAGACATTTCAGATTCTGTAATGAATTTCTCAAAAACTGGCAAATGATTTTTTAAAAAATATTTCTCATTTTTTAAGAAGCAGAAAGTTATTGAATTGATTACTTCATCCTGGGGAAAAAAACCCAGATACTTCTTATGATACTTTTATATGCCAATATTGATAAATAAGATACAGAAAATAGTTAATCCAAGATAGAATTCTAGAATGGAAAACACTATTCTTGAAAGGGAGACAACGTTAATTTACGAGATCCTGAAGTCTGAAGGTTGGCCAGGCCTATGTTCTTAAGAACATGGAGCATGGAGACTCTTAATCATGACTGTTTATGCTACAGGGCAAATATTTGCCTTTTCTGGTAATTTTTAAAATTTTATTTATCTCCAATTACAGTTTTCAGAAATTTAGCGACTCCAGGGCTCAGGAAAATATTTCCAGTTTTTAATGACCAAGTTCTTTCAATGCAAAAGATAACACTAAAAAAAAAAAAGAAAGAAAAAAGCAATGTTCTCTACTATAAAGGAGTCCAGGAGCTCTGTAGGACCCTCAGCTGCAGTGGGCAAGGAACTAAGTAATTACATATTTTCATCAGATATGAAAGCTCTAGCAATGAAACAGAACCAGTGGTCAATCAGATCCTGGATCAGAAATGGAGAGGTGGTGTAAGTTAGTCTTTAGGGAATTAATAAGCTATCTTTGCAGGAATACTAGTCTCAAGAGAGGAGAAATTAAAACTTTCATTGGAATCATTGGCTGAGCTTATTGTGAAACAATAGGGAATAATATTTTTTCAAGGTATAGGCAAGGAGAGTGGCTTTAATTACCAAAAAAATACAGAAGGAATGTTAGCAGTCTTAGGGTATAAATAAGGCTTAATTGTTCATAGAACAACCTTGTTCATTCTTTTTAAAAGTGATTTTAAAAAAATGGATCTGAGAAGAAACTTTTGGTTTCTTCACCAAGTTACAGACCACGTTTTTCCAACTTGGCATTAAGAAATCAGCATGTGTCATACAATGAATACAGGAAAAGGCATTTGTTAAGCTCCAGGCAATTTTAATTTTCTTTCAATTAAAACACATAAGGGCAAGATAAAAAATAGATGATCTCTATCTACTCTAAAAACTGCCTTCATATCCAAACACTAACATAAGCAGTGATAGGTCTGGGGGCTTTTTTTGTTTGTTTCTGCCCTGAGATTCACTCTAGATGTAAAATACTATCTAGAGAGCAAAATAATATCAGGATCATCCTGATTGCCAGATAACATGACCTGTGAAAGAAATTACATAACTTCAGAATATTTTTTCATTAGGCTTCGTCATAATTCTTTAAATTAATGCAATATATAATGCCTAGAAATTTGAAACTGATTCCATAAGAAGAAGGAGAAACAGATTTCCTAAAATAAATGTGAAAAACTTTTGGCTAAATCCCAAAATTAGTTAAACATGCATAAAAAAAGTGTTACCATCCGTAAATGCTTATCAATCTATTGAAATCAATACTTAGATTGAAATAATTGAATAATTTTAATTTAAATTAGAATTGCAACTGTTTCTAATGGAAATAATTCTTCTCTTACATCGATAACTATTGAAATATTTTCTACACAGATTCAGTATCTCTGTTATTCCACTAAAAAAAAAAGTTTTGTGGTAAGGGATAACTTGGCACTAGGCATATGTTCAGTATGCAGAACCTCTGAAAGTTCATGTATGATGTGGCAAGAGCAGAATTTTACTTTCTCAGTTTCCTTAGAATTTTCAGGCCACAGTGGAACAGGAAAAATAGCTTTAGTAGTAATATACATACTTTTTTTTAAGCTTTGTTTGACATTTTCCAGATTTGATGTTGCTTTTAACAGAGGAGTGCTAGGGCATGTGGCAAAGGTTTGAATAAATAAATCTAATTTAAAGTGTGTGACTTAATAAATGGAAAGAATTAATCTCTGCCAGGCTGATGTTCATTACATCATTTCCATTCCTCATTTATTTTCTCTAAGAATTCTAATCTTAAAATAAAGAATATTTGTGTTTACTAAACAGAAATCTTTACATTTGAAGAAACTTCAACTTGTTCGGATAATAAATAACATGAAAACATAAACTAAATATCTCTGAAACTGCAAGATGAAAGGCAAAGCTTTCACACATCAATATGAGTGAGTGCAGGGTTTCCCATCCTGCCCAATGAAACCATTACAGATGACACTGTAATGATTATTTTGTTCACACGGTTTATAAGCAATCATAGGTTTTCAAAGGGAAAGGTAGCCCACTGTTATAGCAAAACATCTTAAATTCTAGGAACTAGTGGGATTAGTATCTTTGATGATTTATTCCTAATGGCTTTTACCTCCAGTGAACTAGATTCAGATGTTCTCTTTGGATGAAAGAGAAAAATTACATAATAGCCTTGCTTTAAAAACTTGATGAAAATCCATTTACCTTGTAAAATTGCCCTAAAGATGGTATGCTTTTGTGCATATTTAAATAATGATTTCACAGCAGTGGTAGAAATTCATCAGATCTGAACTGCAATGTATTAATAGGGCTGTGTGAAACAAGATTCAACAATAGCTCTAAGCAATTGCATTTTGCCCTTGTTTACATGAACACTATTTTTTCCTCTCTCATTATTTTCAAAGAGAAAAACAAATTAGCAAAATGCAGGAATCTGAAATATTTCCTAAAAAGACTTGAAAAGACATTTCTGAAAAAGACTTCTAGGGTTCTGTTCACCCATTTAAACCTTAGGAAAATAATATGTGCCTCATCAGTGTATGAGATAATTCTTGTCCTTTTCAGAGCTGGATTTTCATCAGTTTCTACAAGCCTTATGTATAATGTTCTGTGCTTTCACCTATGAATTCACCAAAAAAAAGGGAGGATTTGCATACATGTGCAAACTTACGGGGAAAAAAAGAGTTATATTATTATTTTCTTTTTATTATTTTTATTATTATTGTTGTTATTATTGTTATTATTATTATTGAGTAAGTTCAAATTTCTAGCATGGTTTGGTGGTTTTGAAGCTTTATACTTATAGATGGTTATACTGAATTAGTTTCTTCTGCATATCCTGCTAAACTAAGAAGCAGAAGAAAGAAAAATGCATATTGAATTAAAGCAACAATGCTTTAAAATAGTTTCAATTTCTCATACTTATGTTTTCTCTCTCCCTATCATAAATCTTCATTTAAGTGACAAAGACATTATGGTACAAGTCTTGATCAGTTGCTCACTGTCCAGGTATGGACTAGGAGAAAGCATCATAGACTTAAATAATATTAAAACCAGAACTACCGAAGAAAAATATGAAAATACTCCCAAGAAACATGACAGCATACAGTATTCTCAGTACCCTTTATAATGGTCCAATACTGAAAGAGGAGGTCCCAAAGACCTGGTCAATATTGAAGCACCACTTGAAGCTCAAGTTCACGACTTCCCAGCGAATAGGAAATCAAGCAGAAGAAAAAGAGCTGGATGACTGGGCAAGGAGCTCCTGAAAACAAATTAAAGGAAATAAGGAAGTTTATAGAATGTGGAAAGACAGTCTGGCCACTTCAAAGGAACATAGGAATGTAGTCAAAATATGGAGTGATGCAATGAGAAAGGCTAAGGTCCACTTGGAATTAAAACTGGCTAGGATGTTAAGGACAAGTGATTTTTCAAGTACCTTAGCAGCAAAAGAAAGGCTAGGGAAAATGTGGGCCAGCTGCTGAATGGGGTAGGTGTCCTGGTGACGGAGGATACAGAGAAACCAGGGTTATTGAGTGCCTGCTTTACTTCAGTCCTTACTGCTAAAGGATACCCAGAATTTGGAGCTAGGAAAGTCTTGTGAAAGGAAGACCTCTTGATTGAGGAGGATTGGGTTAGAGAACATCTAGGCAAACTTGACATCTGCAAATCAATGGACCCTGATGGGGTGCATCTATGAGTGCTCAGAGAGCTGGAAGAAGTTATTGCTAGGCTGCTTTCAATCACCTTTGAGAGATCATGATAAACAGGAGGGATGCCTGAGGACTGGAGGAAACCAAATGTCAATAGTCTTCAAAAGGGGAAGAAGGAGGACCCGGGAAACTACAGGCCAGACAGCCTTACCTCCATCCCTGGAAAGCTGATGGAACAGCTCATTCGGGGGGCTATTAATAAGCATGTGGAAGAGAAGAAGGTTATTAGAAGTGGGCAGCGTGGATTCACAAGGACACACCTGGAATCCTGTTTTGGGCTCCCTAGTTCAAGAAAGATGGGGAACTACTGGAAAGAGTCCAGTGGAGGTCTACAAAGATGATTAGGGAACTGAAGAATCTCTGTTATGAGGAAAGGCTGATATAGCTGGGTCTCTTTAACCTGGAGAAGACAAGTGTGAGAGTGGTTCTGATCAATGCTTAAAGGTATTTAAAGGGTGGATGTCTAGGCTCTTCTCAGTGGTGCACAGTGACGGGAGAAAAGGCAAAGGACACAAATTGGAACACAGAATCTTCTATCTGAACATGAGAACTCTGAGGGTGACAAAGCACTGGAACAAGTTTCCCAGACAGGTTATGGAATCTCCTTCTCTGAAGTTATTCAAAACCCACATGGATACAATCCTGTGCAACCTGTTCTAGGTGATCCTGCTTTAGCAAGAGGGGTTAGATTAGATGGTGACCTGAGGTATCTTCCAATCCCTGCCATTCCCCTTCTAGTCCTTACCATTCTGTGAATTTATGTGAATATACAAGGTTTTTTAGTAAATTTATCACAAATAAATTCAGCCTTTTCACTTTCTTCCAAGTTTTCTGTATCTTGCTGTCTTTCCTTGTGATGTCTTCATGTCTACTCTAACAGAATACAGTGTTCAATTTAGTGACTGAGATGCAATTGATGAATTATTTTCTATGTGGTATTGTATGGGTGAAAGAAAAGTTAAATAATGGGATGTCCTGTTGCCTTTCGCAACGGCACGGCGGTCTGTTTCAGGAACGGCACATCAAGCAAACCCAGGTCGCGCGGACCACCTGCTCACAGACATCAATATGATGGATGGCAAATGGCATTTATTAATAAGTAACACGACCTTATATAACTGAGGTTCAGAACGTCACTTCTGCCTACTTGCTACTGGCTATAGGGGAGGGGCCTTATCTACCCGCATATCGCGTGATCTTCCAACCGCCAGGCCCTAGCTAGCAACATATCCCTCCTCGCTATGCATAACCAAATTACAATAATCCAAAAATTCTATTAAACTTGAGTAAGAAACATTGGGGTGTAACCTGAGGTAATTTAGGAATAACATTAGTGCACAGTGAACTGGTACTGAGGGGTAACATTGAATGGGTATACGGGGTCCCGCAGGCATTGCAGCCCCCACCCGCGCGGAGGCTATTTTGCCGTCATCTGGATTCTGCCAGTGCAGGACTCCCAGGCTTGGACGGGACGCTTGCCACCGGGGTGTACAGGTTACGGGGGTGTCCGACGATCCAGTCCTGTAAACAGAAACTCACAACTTTTGTTAAAGAAAGTTGCTACACCACGTGGCTAATAACTTTATCGCAGACAAAGAAGGGATAGGATTATATGATCCTAACAGTTACTTGTTTTGTTGGTTTCAACCGTAACAACAAAACCTCAGTCCTTATTTAACTAACTCTGAAAGCCGTCCCATAAACGAAACGCCATACTATAAAATGTGGCAATCTAAAAACGTTATCTGCACACCTGCTGTGACATGTTCACTTACTTCCAAAAATGTGATTACCAAATACTTCTAATTTTTCTGTTTCATGGGAATTTCAAGGATACTGTCAGGGCCTCTGTCTTTGCGAGGAGAGCCAGGTTGCCGGCAGGCCTGCTGTCCTCTATGACCATTTTTCATTTTTAGTATCTGCATCACAAAAGCATATTAGAACTTTAGAGGTCTCTGCAAGGGCCCTTTGCAGAAAGCTCAACAAGCATGGCGGTAAATGTACCGAATTGCCAAATCCAATAATCCAAATTTGACCATTGACAATATCCATCCTGAAATTTCCCACTCCTGAATCCCATTGCCCAAATTCCCCCCCTGCTTTTTTTTTTTTGTTTTGTTTGTTTGCTTTGCCAATCAGGAGTGTCAGAGGTGCAGATAACCTCAGCCTCACATTTCTGTGTTGGCACCGATTGCAGCCTGTGACCTTAGGCTGTGCAGAAATCCCTATTTCTCTTATTTTTATTTACCACAAACACACACATATTTCAAAGACTATTCAAAATGTCCTGTAGCAAAACTTGTAGTCCACTGTGGCTGCACTTGGAACCCTTGACTTCCATTACTGTGATCAGGATCCAGTCCTGGTTCATGCAAGCTTGATTTCTTCTGTATCCATGGCATCTTCAGTGACACAGGCAGATCTCCTGTACTTTCATGTTTTCCAACTTTTCAAGAACAAGTTGAAGTTGCTGGTCTTGGTTTGCATTTTCAACTCCGTCACGGGGTGCCTTAGGCTCAGTCAAAGTTAGAAGCAGATAGATATTGAAGGCAGTCAGTTGTACGTTTGTTTTCACATTTTTCCTTCCAAAAGCATCATACAGGGGGACCATGATTTCAGGAGGGATCAGGACAATATTGCCCAGTTATTTGTGCCTTGCACAGTTGTCCTCCCATTCTTGTTAAAAAACAATCATCCCTCCCCCATCAAAAATGAACCTACAAGTTTGTTTTATAACAATCGCTTGTATATCCTTAGGGTTTATTATTTTCCTCCAACCCGTGAGAGGAGTTTTTCCCCCTCGCGGTCCCTCTTTACTGCGGCTTTCAACTCTGTGATGGGTTACGAGCCACTCGTCCCCACTGGTGTCTGCTGATCCGCAGTTGAAACTTGACTGACTGGTTCTCTGATACCTTTTTGTTGGACTCCAGCCCCGCCCACTTCCCTTGCGGGCAGGCCGTCCGCTCTGACCCCGGCTAGTGTCTGCTCCGGAGTCAGAACTTGACTGACTGGTTACTTCCGGGCCCCAGTAAGTTTTGTTTGACTCCGGCCCTGCCCACTTCCTTTGCGGGTGGGCTGTCCGCTCTGATTGGCTCTCTTGCCCCTCACTCGCGCTCCCCTCTCATTCCTGTTTATGCACGCTTGTTAGTTCTATGGCTTTCTCCCTGTTCCCGCCAAAGGCATCCTTGCTTCTCCCTTCCCTTTGCCACTCGGCGCCATCTTGGGGCGCATACGGTGGTGTTCCATACCACATGTCCTCAAACTCTAATTTCTCCGCGGCATCCCCGGCCTCATCGGCTGACCCGTCCCGCCTGCTGTGGTGGTCCATGCCCTGCATTTTCTCGGCATCCCTGGCCTCCTCGGCCGACCCATTCCGCCAGCGGCGGTGGTCCATGCCATATATTTTCTCGGCATCCCTGGCCTCCTTGGCCAACACATCCCGCCTACGGCGGTGGTCCATGCCATACATCTCCGGGGCACCCCTGGCCTCCTTGGCCGACCCGCCCCACCACTTATATAACTTTGATACGACCTTCACAAGGGCTTCCATCCTCCTTGTTGGTCCAGGACCGTCCTCCCCGCCGGGCTTGTCCAGCCGCTCCGGCCGCCGTTCACCCGAATACAGGCGAAATCCCGTTCCCAGGTTTTACTCCCGGGTTTTCAGCACCACTGTGTTGCCTTTCGCAACGGCACGGCGGCCTGTTTCAGGAACGGCACATCGACCAAACCCAGGTCTTGCAGACCACCTGCTCACAGACATCAATATGATGGATGGCAAATGGCGTTTATTAACAAGTGACACGACCTTATATAACTGAGGTTCAGAACGTCACTTCCGCGTACTTGCTACTGGCTATTAGGGGAGGGGCCTTATCTACCCGCATATCACGTGATCTTCCGACCGCCAGGCCCTAGCTAGCAACAATGTCCTCCTCCAGGAGAAGAGCAAATTTTAAGGGAACATTATCCCAATGCCATCCCATAGAAGTGGTGAAGCTAACCTTAATTGTCTGACATATATCCCTTAAAATTATAGTCAATACTGCTATTAATCTTTTAAAATTATATTTTCTTCTAATAAAATAATTACTGTACTGGACTTTGCAGGTTCTATTCAGCTATTTTGCCCAATCACACTGCAAGTCTCAGTGTACATTTCCTGAATTATCTGCCAACATTCTCATCACTTTATATTAGACTCATTAAGCCTCCTTTATCGACCCAAGGTGCTGCATTTCTGAGTCATTCTGAACTCTGGTCTCCTCCACAACTGTGCTGATGAACTCCCTTTTTTTGTGTGTGTGGTAAATTCCACCAAGTCACTGAAAGTCATCTCTTCCAAGTTGTTGATCTACAAAGAGGAAAAAAAACCAAACCAAAAGCAGTTCTAGTTTTAATGCTTATACTAACATTTCAGTCAAATTATCTACCACAAACTGTATGATTTTCTGCCTCTAATAGCCATGTAGTTTTCTAACCTGTCCAAGATTTTCGGTCCTTTTAGTACGGCACTGTAATTATAGCTGTCACTGGTTCTGGTTTGTTTCTGAGATAAACCTCTGGTAGGACTATTTACGCAGAAAGAGATGTGGGAAAGAGAGATAAAGTAATGGGAGACATCTAGGATTAGCAACCATCTAAAGTGTTAATGATCTTTAAAGAGCCATTGGAAAGAAATGCAGTGAAGGTACCTAATCACCACCTTGAAGCTACTGCACAAAGAACCTAAGCTCTATTTGAAATGTAAGATTGTTGGTAATGAAAAGTCTAACAAGTATGAGGATACATATTATATACTTAAATATTAATTTCAATGCTTGGATGTTCTACATTGAGGGATGGAAGAGAACATGGTCAATACATCTGCTGGAAAAGTAGCAAGGCTAGGTGCAGGCAATCCAGTAGCCTCCCAGATTGGAGTTTTCATGTTCCTATTAAAAAGTGTTTGCCATATTTGGAAGTTGAATTGGGTATTCTTGAGGTTGAGTCATTTTGTACTAACAACATTTTGGTGGCATTATTCAAACTACTGAAAGAATATTTGCCTCATTAAAATAGTTCTTTTTGGTAGATGTCGAAACATTGGTATGATTTTTAAAAATCCTTTAAGATTTCATAGGCTAGAAAAAGAAAACAGACATAAGTCTGAACTTATTGAGACAACAATAAAAGACCTATTTATGCTTAGATAGATTAGATTAATACAGATTCCAAGTCTGTGTGGCTTGATATTGAAGGAGGATAACCACTTTGACTCAGACTCTAAAGGACAGAGAAATTTCATAGAATCACAGAATAGTTTGCATTAAGAAGGGACCTTTAAAGGTTATCTAGTACAACTTCTATGATATGGATATGGACATCTTTAACTGTATCAGATTGCTTAAAGTCCCATCAAGCTGACCTTGAAAGTTTCCTCTCAAGCAGCCTGTTCTGATTTTTCACTGCTTCATTGTTGAAACTTTCTTCCATATATCTAGTCTGAATCAACCCTTCTTTAGTTTTAAACCATTACTACTTCTCATATTACTACAGATCCTACTACAAAGTCCTCAATGCATTCTAGGAATTTCCTGGGCTGCCCACAGCTCATGATGATATTTTTCCATCAGACTTTGATGTGGCTGAAGTCCCCCAGGAGGATAAGACTTTGTGAATGCAATGCCTCCTCTAGCTGGACTAAGAAGGTTTTGTCAACAGGCTCCTCTTCATCAGGTAGCCTATTGTAAACAGGTTCCTTTTGTTATCTCAGTGTCTAATTCTTACCCATCAGCTTTCAGCCTGCTTATAGCTAGTCTTTAGAGACAGTTCTTAACAATTTATCTGTTTCTTGACACAGAGGGCAACCCCTTCACCCCTCTTTCCTCACCTGCTCCTTTTGAAATAGCTGTAGTCATCGATAGCAGCACTCCAGTCATGGGGTCCATACAGCCAAGTTTCAGTAATGGCAACTAGGTGATAGTTCTCTAGCTGTTTCAAACAGCTAGGTAGACTTTGGCTGGGCTGTTGACTGCTTCAGCATTTTAGAGGAAGAAACCTAAATTCCTTTGAGGCATTTCACTGGTGTTGCCTTTTTCCCTCCTATTATCTCAGGAGTTCCTGGCTCATCTCTGTAAGACTTCTAGTGAGCCTCAGTGAACCCAGAATATCACAGAGCAAAAAGCTGAGGGCTTTTAACTAGCATGCCATCCCTGTGCGTCTTGTCCCATGTGTTTTCATGGGTGAGCCTGATGTTACCCCCTTCCTCCTTCATAACTAGTTTAATGATATGTCAATAAGTCCTGTTAGCTTAAGAGCAAACACCCTCTTCTCCCTTTGAGAAAGATTAATTCCATCCAATGTCAGGTTTGGCATTGCGTAAATCATCATATTATTGAAAAATCCAAAAATTCTGGTAGTAACATCAACCATGGAACCATGCATAGACTTACTCCATCTGTTTCTTCCAATAATTCTGCTTTCACAGAGTCACAGAGCCACAGAATGTCAGGAGTTGGAAGGGACCTTGAAAGATCATGTAGTCCAACCCCCCTGCCAGAGCAGGATCACCTAGACTCAATCACACAGGATAATGCAACAACTAATCAAGTTACTCAGAATTCCACAAGGCTCCATCCCTGAGCTCAAAGTCCTGCTAAAAATGGAGTACCGGTCTCACCTTTTAGCAATGAAAACAAAATTCTTCCCCTCTTTGTCTGCCCAGTGGAAAGGAAAGGTGTGTTTTCAGAGCCAAGGTAGAGACTGCTAAATGGTGCTAGGAGCTTTGGTGCATCCCCTTGAGAGGCTTTGCATTTACGCGAGAGCTGAACAGCAGCACCCGTAGAAACAAGAGGTGGTCCGTAACTGAGCTTAGGGGGAGTAAGTGCAACCCCACTGCCCAACATCTTTCAACTGCTGTATAATATGGAAGTCACAGAGCAAAGGTGGGTTTATTAAATTCACTGGCAGGGATTAGGCAGTATGTTTAGGTATATTTGCTGATTTTCACAGGGAAAAGAAACTAATTTCCAGGCACAACATACCTCCTTTAGGTTCAGCATCACTGCCTCAGCACTGTAGTTTGGATAGGTGCTGACATTCCTGTGCACAGTCAGAACAGTTATGTTACTGTGTTTTCGGTGTCTTGGTAGCTATTTATTTTAATTTGCGAGGAAAGGGGCTGTTTGCTGTGGAAGTGCAACCCTCTCTCTTCTATTTGCCAGTTAAATACATCTTTCTTCCTTCCCACCATCATCCCCTTGTTTTCTCTGGCCAGCTCTGATAGCCTCTCTGCTTCTCCTGCCGTTGTCACCCATGTTTCAAGTGGAAAGATAGTTAAAAATTACCTGTACTCCATATTTCTTCACAAACCATCCCAGTGCCTTGAAGACTTTTGATGATCCTAGGACTACATGTTGTAGACTCATCACCACTCACACGGAGAGCAATAATGGGAATAGTTTGAGGGTCACATGGGACTAGGAAGTTTTCTAGTGTATGTCTGTAACCCAGGCTGAGGGAAGCAGTAGCCTTCCCTAAAACAAGGGTATATCTGTTATTCTGAACCCTCTATTCCCTTCAAAAGGGAGTCACCTGTCACTCTAACCTGGCATTTCCTCTTTATCAAGGCAGTTGTGACCTCATACATGTTGTGTAGAGGCACATGGGAAGGCAATATATGCAAGAGTCTGCTGCGTGGAGCATGGACTTGTCTCCATTTACTCCTTTAAGCTACTGCCCTCTGCCTGGTGGGAGGAGGAGACAGCATCCCCTTGATCTTTTTTTATTTCTGGTCACTGTCCCTGTTTCTGCCTCAGAGATGGCAGAGCATGGGTCTACCAGTCTATCTGTTTCTCAGCCCCTCCTTGATTCTCCTTAATATCCTGCTTCTCATGGTTCTGCTACCAGGCTAAGCACACCGTCTACTTGGTTGCACTTCACACAATTTCTCTTGACACTGCTGTCAATTACTAGTGAACGGCTCTGGCAAGCCCTGCTGCCTGAGACCTGGATGACTGCATGTCTTTGTGGGAGCACTGTATGGGTTGCCATATGCATTCTGGTGAGTACAGAGGACAGAGATTTCTGCCAGATACATACCATAGCTACTTCTTGGGAGGGTGATGACCAATCAAACTCTGTGAGGGTGACTAGGTCCTTTCTGAGCATCTTTCCACATCAACTGCCACAAAGACTGCTGCACCATGCTCTGCTTGCCCTCTCTGTTCCAAGTGCTCCCAGTGACTTGTGCTCCCTAGGGTTGTGTAGGTGGAGGTGTGGCTGAAATTATTCTGGAAATGCCCAGGCTGCATCAGCACCTCTTTCAAGAGCTGCCAACCCCTAAGGGGTCTCTCCACTGCTACAGTGTTTCCTGGCTGGGCAAGCTCTGGAGCTGCTTGCTTCTGTGACTGACTGATGTAATTTTACTCTTTCATTTTGATTTCCTAGCAGTTTTGAAATTAAAAACTAAGACTACCTTGTGTATGGAAGAAGTTGAAAATAGAGAACTTGAATTCAAAGCCTGACCTTCCTTGACCTTCTGAATTGCTCCCAACACTTGCTGATAGAGCACATAGCAGCTGTTTGAATATGTCATGGTGCATGTGTTAGTCATTGCTACATACAATAAGTACTGTTTGAAGTTAAACTTGATGCCATCCAACAATGTTGTTTTGTCTGATGGTACATTTTAAACAATGTGTTTGCAAAGAATGTAACTAACTACTGTATTTGACTCTAACAAGAATACTAAATGGAAGAAAGATTGTTTTATAATGAAGTAGTGCACACTTCAGGGTTTATAGTTTTTCTGATGTGAGAGTTCACACAGAAGAAACATGAGCTTTCCTAGGAGGTTCTGTAGTGTGTCCTGGTTTCAGAAATAAATGCATTAACATAAAAATTTATGTTAAAATTTTCTTAATCAGACTGTATTACTTTTTCTCCCAAATATAATGTGACTAATTAGGATGATTATTCATCTTACTGGTTCTGTATAAAATCACTACATTATAAAGATAGCAACATCATCTTTGTTGGGGCTGCTTGGACAAAGCAACTCCTTATGTGATCTTTTATCTGCTGAATATAAATACATGCTTATGTCTCAGCAGCTGCACATGAATGACATGTAAGGCTGTTTGAGAAGAGTGCATTAAATTTTTCTAACTTAAGAAACACATAGTGAAAAATGAAGCATTTATATCTTATGGACTAATATTTATACAGACACTAATATATTAACAGTTATATGAGTGATACCTCAGTTCTCTCATTAAAAATAGTTGTGTCATGCATCATTCACTAAGATAAATAATGTTGGAAACAGTAGGAATTTTAGCATTACCTCAAAAAAATTCAGTTAATTCTGTAAGTGGACTATAATATCTCAATTAGCAATAAACTATTTGCCTCAATCTAAAGCTCCACACTCCAGGCATCTTATTGAACAATTATAAACTCATACCTTTGAAACAATTAAGATTAAAAAAGCAAATTTAGGGTTTCTCTAAGACCTCTAATTTGGTATAAATTGTTAAATGCATATCATATGCTATCTTAAAAACATCACTAGATTTTAAATGTCAGGAATTAGACTATTCAGAGTGTTAGGACATTACTTTTCTAAACTTATATTGAACTGGAGGTCTATATTGCTTCCATTAAAGTTTTTTACTAATGTATGGAAAAGTCACAAATAAAAGAATATTCTTTGGCAGACAAAAATCCCATCAATATTTTATCTGCTGTTGTATTTCCAGTACTAAGGGAACCCAGGTCAATTTATAATTTCTAAACTTCTTGCCTGTATGGATTCAACTGAGTTGTCTATTGCTTTAGGTAATCCTATTTTGCAATTTTAAGTTTAACTGTCATTTACCAGTTAGTATTTTCTTAGGAACTCTATGTTTGGTCCACATATGAAACTGCTTATTTGCACTTTGGTCAGTAAGTGTTGGACCAGGTATTTGGGCAACCACACTGTATACCATTTTCAGTGCAGGAGGTAACAGAAATTACATAGTCAGGTGGTTGGCATAAAGAAATTCAAAGAATCAATGTTTCAAGTACTAATACATATCTATTTACATGACAGTCAAACAGTGGTACTCTCTCAGCTAAGAATTGCTGGTAGTTGGATCATTATAGCCTGTAAAACAGTCCTTGCAAAAACATTTACTTCATAACTGAGGAAAGAAGAGCATTCCTAATCTTTGAATAGAGATAAATTTATCAGTTCTAGGGTAAAAGAAAACTTGGAGCAAGTCTCAACCATTAGCTTACCATGTTTGTTGCTGCGTAAAAGTTCTGCAATCAGTTTTTTATTTAAAAACCTGTTTATACATACCAGCTGCTCTCAAAAAGTGAAGAAATTTGAACAGATTTCACGTATCTTGCAACTTATCTCTTACACTCTTGTATATAGCTGGCTAAGTAAATTGGAGCCTTTTGATTAAAATCATACATAGCATTTTCCAGTTTAGGTTGCTCTTCTATTTAATCATTAAATGGTTCTTCAAGAGTGAAAAAGAGAAGTGAATGAGAAATCTCATTGCCCAGTAGCCAATCAGTGTATATAGTTAAAACACATCTAGGTCAGAGGCAATTTGGGATAATTCTACAATAGCAGCTGGTAACCTGTCTTCCTTTCAAACCACCTTTGAGTGTCAACAGGCCTATCTCTATTGGCCCCAGAATACATAATTTATGAAAATACACATCTTTGCACTTTCAAACTTTAAACTTCTCTAAAACTCTTTGAGTGTTCTTCATTTGCCAAAACATAAGCATCTAGTATCCTCAAATATCAGAAAACTATATGGATGGGGTTATACTTTATATCATAACATCTACCCAAGATACCATTAGTGATCAGAAATGGCATTAATTGTTTATGTGTAAGTGACTTAATCCCATGAAGTGTATATAATTACTTTATAAAATCACAGGGTTAGTTTTTTTTATTTGTATGCAACTGTGTTATAGATGTATTGACAAGAAGGGTTTTTCATACCTCTATATCTGAAGTGAACCCATTCATCTAGGAAAATAATAATCAGTCTGTTGATAGAACCCCATTTTGCTCCCAAATGCACATGCTGATTTTCTGTTCATTCCATAGGTTGATTCCATTCAAAGAGGCTATGCCAGCTGTGAAATTTACCCTATACCAGCTGTGAAATTTACCCATTGACTTTAATAGGACTTGTACATGTGTGGTGTTGCTCAAATGTCTTTGGAGTATCCATATGATTAACTCTGAATAGAAGACAGCACAGGCTTAATGCTGTGTACAGGCATAACTTCCTATCTCTGCCGCAGCAATAGTAACTGAGGAATAAGATCTATCACCTTTCTCAAACAGCACACACACACTGAATTATCCCACTGTAACCAAATAGATTTAGAATTCCTTACCATATTGACACTGCTTTTATATTATTGAAGAGCTATTCTCATTGGAATTGATATTCTATCAGTTTTCCACACAGTGTAACAATATTGATTACCTCTTATTCACATCTTGCTTGAATAACCCTGTCAAATTTTTTATATGAAACTCAGACAAAATAGGATCTTTAGCATGATGGCTATTTGCCCTCTCTCCTGTCTTTTCCCCTGTTTTGTTTTTGTTTTTTTTTTAATATAGGCTTACGTGAGCATTTAACAACTCTGATTCTAACCACTTACACTTTGTTTCAAGTAGAAATTCTTCAGGAGCTGGCTATTAATAGCACCTTGTGACCACTTTATTGAAACTGGTTAGGCAACCTAATCTGTAAATCGTGTAGTGTTTAGTTTAATACTCCTTAGATAACTGCACATTGGAAAGTTTTGAACAAGATTATTACAAAGATTTACAATATTGCTAGTATACTTATGGTATACAAGTAGATGCAGCATGGCCACAGCATCTGCATTGGAAAGTCACTTGCTCCCTTGTCATACAAGCGATGGATTCTCCACTAATCAAAATATTTTGTTAAATTTATTTTAAAATAATTTATTTAAAATGCTCATGGTTTTAAAAATCTATTAACCATATGTACTTTGACAGTGGTTCACATACAGCACCATGCACTTATTTTAATTTTCTGTGCTATATTATATGCTAAACTTTTAAATTATTCTTTCGTTGATTCTTCCACAGATGCATTTAATGTTCTGTGTGTCTCAGCATTGGGCCTCACTTTTGTCAGAGCCCTCTGAATAAAAAGGTATCTGGAAAAAGGGACGCAGAAAACATTGTGGTACATCTGGACTGGTAGCATATTAGATAAAAAAATCTATTCTGCTTTCTCAAAATATCTTTTCATATTTTTTAGAAACAACAAATTTTACTTTGGAAAAGTGAATTTTACATCTGGAATTTACTTTTGGATTGAAGCTTTTCTCTAGGTATAAAAGTTTTGTGAGCACAAAACATCTAAAAACCAATATATGAAGCATTAAATGACTTTTCTTCACTTGTCAAGTTTCTTGTTAATTTATCATATCAATTCTACACATGATTAAGATTCAATTGCAATTAAAACTTGGCTAGTATATTTTATTTTTGCTATGACCCTCTGTGAAATATGACACAGATTATAACTTGTCATTATAAAGATGGTTGCTTATCATTACCATGGTATTTGTAATACCAAGTATACTCTAGGAAAAATAAATATTAACCAACATAAGGGATCAAGTCCTATAAGTGAGGTTTCTGTTCCTCAGCATCCTGAAAATTAAACAGGGCAAATGATTGTAAATACAAATACATAGATGGCAAATAATTCACACACATACAAAATAAGGAACATTAAGATGCAGCACTAATGGTTTGATTGGCTGCTTTTATTACACAGGTGCAGGGAACTACAATGTCCCTGTGCTACTGCAGCATTATATATTCACCACTTAACATTATCATCTTAAATTAGATTAAAAAGACCTATGATTAGGAAAACCTTGACTCAAATGAGTTTCTGGAAGCCAGTGATGTTAGCTTCAGTTACATGAATTCAATATATATATGGAATCTGAAAAGCTTGTTCATATCTTAAATTTGTTCATAAGTTTTAGTTTGTTGCTTGTTCCTCCCCCTCCCCCCCAACTGCTACTTATTTTACATTTGGTGATGATTTGAGAAAATATATGTAACAGCATCTATTACTGTCAGTTAGAACACTGATAGATACGTTGGATATAGGGTATATACTGCTGTAGGTGGCCTGTCTGATGTTTATCTTAAAGAAAATCCAAAGCCCAAGGGTGACAGAAGTTGGTATTGTTAACTGTGTTTTCAACTGAGATATTAGAAAAATAGGTTAATAGCCCTTGTGTCTGTAGTTGTGGCTTTTCTGTAAGACATTTTTAAGGAAGTCACAGAATGCGAGCTAGTCATGACGTAGGGAAAGAAGGTTTTTCTTTCTCATGATATCTTCTTTAGAAGAGATCCATGAAGGGAAAAAATAAACCCAACAACCAACTTTTTATACCTGTACATTGAGAGACCTATTAGGAAGTAATTATAACTTGCATTAGAACAAAGGTATCAGGAACTGTAGCAGAACACTGAAATGCTGCAAATGAAGCCTGAATGCCATGTTCAGCTATGGTTGTTGTTTGGTTGGTTAGCTTTTCCCTAAAATAATTTCTTCTTTACATCATAGTGAAAGGTTACCTTTTCACAATCAGGGTAATGTTATATATATTTTTCTTTTTGTTCCCTTTTAATAGTTAATCATTGTGTAATGGGTTTAGTGTGATTTACAGTCTTGATGGGGCTCAAAAACTGAGGTGGAGGGCTGGCTGGCATCAGCCAGGGCAGCGCCATCCTTGAGCACCAAGAACTTCTACAGGGATGCAGAAGACCCAAGACTGGGACATGATATTGGTCCATGGATGATGATTACGAAAAAGGCAAACAGTGCCTATGGACAGTCATGGAAAAGGTCACAGGCAGTATGTGCAATCTGCCTCTCCAAACTGCATTGTCTGAGAAAAAGAGTAACTCCAGGCATAATTTAGGAAACTTTAGGTAACTGCTGTACCCCTTGTATGCTGGTGATCTGACCCACGAGCTGTTCACACTGGTGCTTTGCTAAATGGGTCTGTTCCTTTCCCACTGCCTGCCAACAAACCCTAGGCGTAGGAAGCCTGTGGGACAGGGCAGCTGTGGGGAGCTATGAGTCACAGCTCATCCTCCCACTCCCTGTGGCTGCAATTATGCCTCTTGCATCTGTGCCTCACTTGTGAAGGGGATGGTGGTTTTCTCTGGGTACATACGCTGTGGCATCCTTCAGTCCATCCACAAGCGTTAAGAGTTCCTTTCCGTTACCACACTCCTCTTAACAGAGAAAACAGAGAAAAAACCATTATGTCTGCTATATTCTGCTAAGTTATAAATAATTCCTTATTTGTTTATACATTCATCATTTCCTTTGCTTAAGAATCTTTACAACTTTCCAACTTAATGGAAAATTTTATTGATTTGAATGGAGTTTGGTTTTTTCCATGTCTCGCAAAAAAAATTTATTGTTTTGCTAACTGGCAGAGGGCAGTAGTACATCTGGTAACAAGGACAGGCAAGTTTACCTAAATTACACCTACCTAAATTAGGGAATTATATTCCAAGGTTACAGGTGCCTTACAGACACCAGAGAAAGAGAGAAGAAAATGTCTTTTAAATAGACTTGTCCTAATAAAACTGTGGAATACATGCATTTTCTTTCCTCTTACGTTAAACTGATAGAAGTCTTTAATGTGCAGGTAGCTTGCTGCATCTCCATTTGTAAAAAATACTGTTTAATTTTAATTCACTTGTTATACTACCCACAGAGAAGCTTATCTTAGTCTCATTTCATATTGTGTCAAGGGTACAAACACCACTTAAGGTTTTCCTTCCACAGAAGTGCTGGTCATGATCACAGAATAGACTTACTTGTATTGTAGCCAATGCTCACTGCAATCAAGGTCCCCATGTTTCAACACCACTAACCTGAATTCTTTATTATGAGGCTTGCAGTCTGTAGTGTTCCACTATAACTGACTGCAATTTCTGTTGCAGCTACGAAAAAGGGTTTTGAAAATGGAGGCTATGAACTTGCAGTATTTAATTCAGCTGTATTTTAGCTGTTCCTAGCTTTATATTTCTGTTGAATTACATATTGATTATCTAAAACAGCAAAATAGTTTCTGAGGGGAATTTGAAGGTTAGATAGATATGGAACAGACAGAGAAGGACTTCTATTGCTTGGATAGATATCACAGATTGCTTGAGAATGAGTTATTTCTAGTGAAGCTTAACAGCAACAAAATAATCACAGAGTCTGGTATTTCAAAATTAACAAGATGCTTACAGGAAAGAAGCCATTAATTTGTGTACTGGAGCGTGTGCAGATTGAGAAACCACATTTTACTTGCCTTGGTGTGCCTTTGCATCATGCCTTTTTACAAACACCTTCTTAACAAGTAGAAAATATGAAATTACACTGGTGTCTATCTGATACAGTGCTATTTTGTGCAATGGAAGTGTCTGTTTACCCAAGTCTGACCACAAAATACTAAAGTAACAGTGGTGGCTGTTAGTAACCTATTTTTTTATTTTTTAACAAAAATCACTGAGTTTGCTCTCCCCAATAAGTTTGGGGGGGTTAGAGGGGAAGGTGGAATGCGCGACGAGTGTCTCAATTTTCTGCCATATTTTCTTCTGTGAGTTTTGGGAAATTTCCCTGGTTTTTTAAATGTAACAGTATTTTGCCATGCAGTTTGACACCTAGATGAAGTCAGAGAAGGGGGTTACTTTTAAGCCTCTCTAGATAAATGTCTGGCCTCCTTCAGACACTAAGCACCGCATTGCTAGATCTCTCATCACAATACCTAACAGTCAACTAATTCACATGCATTCTTACATTTTGCTTATCTTGTAGCTTTATGCTCCAAATAAAGTTTGATCCTGAGTTAACAGTAAAGGCTGATGTTGAATAGATTTTACAGAATTTTCAATTCCATCTTTATCACTCTTAATATTCCAAATGATTCAAAAATTTGTCAGTGGTTGTTATTTTTTTTCCCCAAAAAATGGTAAGAAGTTAAATTTAATTTGTTTTGCTTACCTTGAGTAGAAGAATAATGCCATGTGGACTCCTAAATCTTGTTAATGGCTTCACTCAAAATCCAGTTGGGAAAATTGATACTAAAACAGTTTCTCCTTATTAGCAACAGAATTATTTAAAAATGCTAATACAAAAGCATATGTAAATACTATTTTCAGAAAAAAAAAGAAAACCAAAAAGCCTAGTTCTGGATGCCTCATGCACCTGGATGAATGAAGCCATGTGTCTGTATGCGTGGCTTCACTAGTAGCAGGGAACTAACTGCATGTTGGAATTTTCTGCCCTGGTCTTGGCTCACCTGCAAATCTTATTGGGAGGCTACTGAGTGGGCCATCTGCAGCAGATGCTGCAGAAGGACATTCTGAGGTGTGGTCCTTTATGTTTCTACAAGTTTAACTATAGCCAGTTGATAATGGAGGCTATCCTTAGTCTGCATAGAAATGTTTCTTTCTCTAAGACTGAATCCCCTTCCCTGAGATCATGGTCTCATTATTTTGCTCATTTTTGCCTTCTCTTTTCTTCTTTCCTTCTGTCCAGATTCTTTCTCTGTTCTCCGATTTTTAGATTGTTGTGGCCTCTACAACGTTTCCTCTAATTGCTTCTATCAATTGCTTAGTTCATGTAGGTATCAAACTTCTGAGTTTAACTTTGGTAGAAATAAATTGGTTCCTTGCCCTAGAAGGGAAAACCACAATACTAGATAATGAACCTGCACTGGCTACTCAGATTTGACATTCGTTTTTTTGGGTTTTTTACCTTTTTCCCTAACAGGGACAGGGATGCTGTTAGAAAGACTCCATTGGCAATGAGTACAGTCAAAATGCACAGATTGATTAGTGTTCTCTCCAAAGCCCATTATCTGCTTTGAAGACTAGTTCATTAAAATGTGTCCTGTTTCTACAATACAGAAGCTTGTGAAGACTACTGAGGCTGTAAAAATTAATTTTTTAAACCTTTCTCTAGGTCTGTATAAAAGCAGAAAACTTCTCAGCACAGTGGTGATCTTCCCGAGGTATTCCATGCTTTGTTAAAAGTGATTTTGTTGTTGCTGTCATTTCCATATGTTTCTGGTATGGAGATTTATTCTTTGGGAAAAAAAGAACATTTATAGGAATTAATAAGCTTATTTCATGAAAATTAAATACAGATGCGGGCATGTGCATGAAATGAGTCTTCTGAATCAGTTTTCCGATTTTAAGCAGAGGCTTTTACATTCTTCTGTCCCTAATGTCTTAAAAATATTTCTAGATGTGCTTATTTTAATTTAAAGCTAACCGATATAGCCCTCTTTACTATGATCATTTAAAAAAAGTATTTTAACATTCCACAAGCAAAACTCTCACTAGTGAAATCAACTAGCTGAAAATTGATCTTGCAGTTATAAATCTTACATGTGGAACGCAATAGCTAAAATTAAGATACACTAATTACACAGTAATTGCTAAATACATTGCATATAATTTAGCAATGTGCTCATGAGTTCAGATCAGATTTTGATGTCTCTGATCATGGAAAGACCAGTCACCAGAGGGCAAAATGGCAACTTTGATGATAAAATTGATATCTATCTAAGAAAGGGTTTAGAACCCTCTTCCAAGTATTGAATGCATGTAAAGATTTCCTTTATTCCATATTTCTAACTGAATTTTATTCTAATAATTGTCTTCAAAATAATTTGATAGAGGTGTTTCTTCCTGGTTTTGATTCCAACACATAACAATATTTTAAATTATTTCTTAATTTGTACAGATTACAATTAATTATATTTTTGTACTGATGCTATGCCACATGGGTGGCACCAACTTATGAATCTGGAGATTATGGAAACCAGTTGAGGAGTCTCAGTCACATTTTCATTTTAGCAATTAAGCAGATTTGAGCAATTTAAACTGCAGTTAAACAATAATGCAAAAAAGTTGGGTTTTAGAGATGCCTGCAAACACAGTTAACGTAAGAAAATGTGATTAGCAAAAATAGACATGTATGTATAATGTTAGCAAAAGACAAATAATTAATTTGAAAACTATGGAAATTAAAATGAAAACTTAAAGCTATTGAAGACAACACTTTGATGAGTTAGAATCAAAAAGAGGTATGTCATTCTAAGCAGGAAGTATTTAAACTTACATACCTGAAATAGAACAAACATAAAACGTTTGGGATGAGATACTGAAGAGCACAATTTTTCGTTCTTTCTTATTTTAAAGAAAAACAGTCTTAGGTATTCACATGTTGTTTTAATAAACCAGTTTTTCTACTATGTCAGAAATTACAGAGATTCTCAGGTACCATTAAAGTGGAATAATTTAAAGTTAACAGAACTCAGAGTATAAAGATTTGAAGAAAGCATGTTAGAATTAAAATGTGTTAATTGATCTGAGAAATAGTTATTAATAGGAGTTCCACTAATGGATATTTTAGTTGTGGAATCTTGAAATAATCTCTAAGCGCAATAGTTTCTTACTTGTTTCTTATGTCTTCAGGCATATATATTGATAGACTTCACAGCTGTACACAGCTGTAGGGAAAAGCTTTTGGACTATTTAGGATTATTTAATCTGAATCGCTTTACCATCAGTTTCCTTAAAATGAAAAAACGGGGGAAGCTACTTTAACATAACTATGTTAAATCATTCAGTTAGGTTCTCAATGTGACATCCACAGCTAGAGAAACAGAAAAATCAAGACTTAAGGCTAGCCAACTCCGAAGGAGTTTAGGACAGAGAGGATTTATTCTCTCAGTGATCTTCTTGTTGTTCCGGTGTGTGAGGCTGAGTAGTTGTCCCAGAGTGGTCCCTGTGTGCCCAGTCACTCACACAAACCAGCAGAGAACAGCTATTTCATCAGCATTTGGGAAAACTCAAGCACAAGCAGTTTGGTCCAGTCCTTTTTTTTCCAGCTGAAAAGGACAGAACTTTCCCTCTGGAAACACCTTCACTCTATGCACATATGAATGTTTGGAGATCCCTCAACGACTTTAAGTCTGTTTAATAAGTGTATTGGGTTACCACTTGTCTGGTCACCAGCTCACACTGGCTAGACGCCTCCTGCCTGGCTGATCCAACTGGGAGATCACTTCTGAATCACACTTGCACCCATGGAGGACCCAGAGCAGGCTCACATGGAAACTAGTAAGTAATACGGTTTAGTAAGATCAGGTAGAATACAGTGTGACCAAGTGAAGGGATGGACAGACAAGCATACTGCCCAGCAGCATGTTTATTTACAGACAGACTTCTTTAAACACCCTTCCATCCTGTTTTCCTCCCTGATCAACCTCTATTCCTTTTCCCCAACTTTGGTCTTTCCCTGAAATATCCTATAATAGTTTTAGCACATTTCCACTATTCCCTTAACACATACCATGAGAAGTCTTGTGAAGTCCCACAAGTTCCCTCAAATGTCCCACCTTAAGTGTGCTCTTTCCCATGGGACTCACAATAGTATACTTTACCCTCTCTCCAGATGCAAGGGTCTGTTGGAATCTCTTCTTTTGTTTGTGGGTTTTCTAGTGAGCCATCAGTGAGTGACCTGAGAACTCTGTTCTTTACTACTGTTTATCTCCTATCACATAGGATTTGTGAGTCTTGGTTTATTGCTTTTCTTTGAAACTACATACTAACCACATACTCTTAGAAAGCAGATATGCTTTCATTCTGCCGATCCCTATACTAAGGATTGAGAAAAAAACTAAGAAAATCGGAAATAGTGTGAATAACTAAAGGATGTATGAAATAAATGAACATTAAATCAGAACTGGTTAGTAAAAATTAAATACAAGTAGATAGGCAGAGGAAAGATATAAGTCAATGAAAAGCAGTAGTCAAGGATACAGAGAAGCACTGGAAATCAGGGTATGACCATCTTCCTTCTTTTTCCTGATATTTTTCTCTCATTATCACTCATTTTGTTGTTTGTTTAGATGTTCCTAGCTCTAAGTCTGCAGTAGGATTGTTTTTAACATGGATTGATGGAATTGTAAGAACTGCTTCATATAGCATAGGAATTGCTTTCAAGGAGATAAAGATAATTCTTGGTCTCTTCCAGCACAGTAACTGTAGGACTGTCAAATGAAATCACTGGGATTTCATTGAATTTACTGCTTCTTCTTAATAGACTTGTTACATTTCTCTTCACTTTTCACATTCTTACTGGCACTGAAATTTTAATACTGAGATTTTATGGGTGTTAAACTGCTAGCAATATCCTGAAGGGTGTTAAACTACTTGCAGTCTACTGAATAGTCTGTAGTTGCCTATAATTGCCTAGATCTAGTCACAGTGCCGTCAGTTTTTTTGTTGTTTTTGTTAATGCTTTAAATTGCACAATTGTCTTCTCAACCTTCTAACTGCTTTCTGATGACCAGATTATCAGCATTTTCATAAAATCACTAGTAAAGAGAAAGAAATTTCCTTCATTTCAGTTAATTTTGCAATTATCTATATTTTTATAGCCCATCAAAATTACTCCCTTTCATAATCTCACATTAGTGTCAGATATGAGTGAGATACTTAATACCCTTGTTGTACTCCAAGTTTTATTTTCATCAAATTTTTTTCAAGGATTGTGTCTTATTTTCCCAGACAATCATCTCATTCTGGAATATTGTATGGTCTTTGAAAATAACCTTTCATAGTGTGGGGGTTTTAGGATATTTTTGAGGTTAAATAGCTATTTTTATTTAAGTATGCGATATTACCCTTTTTTTCTTTTTCACCTTCTGTTCCTTCTATGAGATGATTCTGATAACTCTGAAATTGTCTTGGATATTGAGATTCATTTACTGACAATTTCAGATAATAGAAATAGATGCAGTAAACTTGCTCCTGTTTCCTTTATCATAGTTTTTCTTTTAAGTTTTTCCTTGGCAACCAGCTTGAAAGTTGCCAAGTGCACATCATGGTCTTGTAACTTTCATATATTTGAAAATTTCAGATATTTCCTTTTTCCATTAACTATTTATTTCTCTATGCCACGTCTATTCAGGAAAAGACATTACACTTGTTACTTAGCTCCCAAATTTATATAGGTAGAAAAATGTTTAGCATTAGGATTTAGTTCTTACTTGTTTAGTTTTGCATTATTTCTCCTTATAGGTGGGTCTATCAAGCCCATGGAAACATGAGACCTACTACCAATAGTAAGGACATAGTAAGAGTCTGTGATTCAGTGAGATACAGTTTGTAGGAAGGTCTCCTCATCTATTAGATGACTTTTGATAAAAAATGAGACACCAGAATGGTGCAGCTTGAATAGTAGTGTGGGCTTGATGGACAAATCGGATTTGGGAGACTATCTGGAACAGATACTACAATATAACAACCCCTTTGGGGCTTTATAATGAAGATTCACAATGATCATCGTATCTCCAAATAACAAAAGCAAAATGATCATTAACTGTGACTTTTATATCTGGTTTCAAACACTGTGTAGCATTGGAATCATTGAACAAAATTTATCCCTCAACATCATCTTAATAGAGCGATCATATTCTTTATCAAGATCCATCCCCAGCCAGCAGCTGAACACCATGTGCCATTTGCTCACCCCTGCCGTGGTGGCATGGGGAGGAGATGTGGAGACAAAGCCAAATGTTATCGGTTGGGATAAGGACAGTGTACTGGCACAGCACAGGGAGAGTGAAATATCAAAAACAGGATTAATAACAGCATACACAAAACTGGTAATACTACACAATTTACTGACCTGATAACCTACCAGATACTCAGCCCACTCTCAGACTGTCCCAGAGCTGTGCTGATTGGCCCTCCCAGATTAGGTCCTTTAATGGTGAGCTTGGTGTCATGTGATATAGAATATCCCTTTGGCCAGCTTGGCTCATCTGTTATCCTGGGTGCTTGTGTAAATTAAGTCTATCCTAGATGAAACCAGGACATTCATATAACGGTAGTTAGCAAAACTCTAGGTGCAGTAGGTAATGCTTCTGTGCTACACAAACCCAGTTGATCCTCATGGTTATAATTTGCATTTCCCTTCACAAATTTACATTTCCCTTTACAATTGTTCTACTATGATCATATAAGAAAGATTTTGACACAATTTTAAATGGAAATAAAGGATTATCTGCATGTCCAGAAGGAACTGATGATGAAGTGGCCAAACCAATCTCTATCATATTTGAGAGGTCCTGGAAGTCTGGGGAATTCCCCAGTGACCGAAAAAGGGAACTTATAACCTCCAATTTTAAAAAGGGGGAAAAGGAAGATTCAGGGAACTACCGGCCAGTTAGTCTCAAATTTGTGCCTGGTAAGATCATGGAGCAGATCCTCCTGGGGACAATGCTCAGGCAGATGGAAAATAAGGAGGTGACTGATGACAGACAACAGGACTTCACTAAGGGCGAATAACACCTGGCAAACCTGATGGCCTTTCATGATGAGGTAACAGAGATGGTGGACAAGGGAAGGATGACAGACAATTTTCTGAGACTTACCCTTATTTAAGTCATTGAAATGTCATCATTTCAATGTGTTCCTTTTTATTTAACTGCTGATTCATCTAAGATCCTCACAGAATTATTTATGTAAGGTTTTTTGTCTACTCTTAGCTGCATTTGAGGCTTGTGCAATTATAGAAATAGATGCCCTATGACATTGCAGTTTCCTTGTAGCAAATTTATTTAAAGCGTATGTGATTTTACAGTAATTATGCTTGTTTTCAAGCAAATATATTATCTAGCAGAATGTTAGACATTTATGCAGCAAAACTATTCTGCTAAGGGGAGATTCACATCATCATTCTGGTACGGAATAATGTTGAATATAACCACTTTTCTTCCTTTTATCGTGAAAAGTTTTCAATTTCTGTCAACGAGTAGTAAGAAACAAATACAGAAACAAAAATATGTAGTTTATTTACCAAATATACACTAACTAAGATTTTATAAAGGAAACTGTAGGGAAACTAAAAAGCATTGGGAAAGGTTGTGGCATATATGATTGAAAAGATGTAAGGAATCTCTGGTTTCTTATCTGTTTTATGAAAGATGAAATATTAAAACAAAATTCAGTTTCTTACAGTGACTGCAGATCTACTGACCTGGAAAACATTGTATGATCCATATATATTCAAAACATTGACACAGAAAAACTGATCATTCTGTTTAGTGTTTTCAGTCCCATTTTCAAGTTAACAAATCATGTATCACATTAAAAATTGTAGCAAGCTATTCTGCTCCAGTTCCTCTCTGCAAGTGATCTATCATAGAAATCAAACATTTAAGGCAAGTATATTTACAACTGTATTTCTTTTCAATTCTTCTACATTCCAGCATTAACAGTTTTGTTGCGAGCATGACAACTCAGTTTTACACAGTAGAAGTTTCTTCTCCTTGATTTGATCACTAAAAATATGCTTTACACGTATGCCTTGATGTAAAAGTGGGCTTTTTACTCTGTGTTCTATGCCTTACCATAGGCAAACGTGTTCTCTATCTCTTAGAATGGGATTCAGATTTTTGTAATCAAATATTAAGAAGAACACTAACCTCTTTTTACTGTGCAGAACAATTTGGAAGAGCAAAATGGGGTTTGTTTTCATATTGAATAGGAAGACTAGATTAAAACCAAATTATTCAACACAGCACAACACAATGAAAAGAAGGAGACCATGACTTCTCAGGGGTCAGTGGTTATTCCTTAACTTCTCAGGAAGGTGGGATACAATCATCGCAGCAAATTCCGGGGAAGCTGCATCAGAGTTCCTGGTGGTCGGGGTACCATTGTCTCCACTTTCTGCCTAGACAGAATTTTCTCATCAGTGCTCCCTGCCTCACCCCTAGCTTTAAGAATTACAGTAGTCCTGGATTTCTGCAGCAAAACCCCATATGGTCTCAAGTTGATAGTGACTTGGGAATGAAAAAAAAATTATTTCTTATCAAAAGATAACTGATAATTGGAGTTACTTGGAAGAAGTAAGGCATATCTCTGTAGCCAGGGTGAATACTCAAGTTGGCTGTTACAAGGGAAGGAAATGTTAACTAATTGGAGACTGAAGCAGTGAAAGTAAAACCGCTAATTATACCACGTGGGACAGACAAATTGTGACATGTTAATGTCACTTTTTATCCCTATAACCTTTTTTATCTCTGTTGTTAGACGATTTCTTAATTAATTCTTCTTGTCTGGATTTTAAATAAGCAATGTTTTTCATCTATAGACGTCATTGAAATAGTTTCAACTTAAGAATAAAAAGTTTCAGAAGATTCTCACTCCACAAAAATGAGTAGTGACCATGAGAAGAACAAATCATTAGAGCTATTAATTAATATGAACATTACATACAGTTTTACTGAAAATCCCCTTATTTGTCTTGCCTCCATTTTCAACAATATATGCAGGAATTGTTCATGTATTCTAGGTAATAATACTCTTGCCCTTTTTTACTCAAAATATTTGGAGCAAAAACAGAAGGACAGAAGTTACATATAAAAATAATATTTTGTAAAAGTAGATTTATTTATTAAATAAATTTGTAAATTCTTTAACTAAGAAAAGTATCCAGTGACTGATGGGTTGTGTTAGGGTAGGAGTCTCTAGTTGAGTATAGGAAATGTTCTCTCTTTTAAAAATTAGTCATCTATGTATTGTCTTTGTTTTGTACCCATTACTTCTGATCAACTTCAAAGACAGGTTTTAGTACTATAAGGTTGAAAGTCTTTTGAAAGGGTTTTAAGACTTTCTAGATCAGTAAGCCATTGTGCCAAATTGCAAAACGTTGTGGTGGCAATGTGACTGAAAGACAATGTTCATTGAGTTGTCTCTTTCACACTAGTTTGGATATTCATTGCTAAATATTCTCGCAGAGGAAGTACCAGTCTGCAAATACATCCTGATGGTTTATTCTCTAACATTTCTACTTTTAAGCGAATGTTTATAAATTCGGTATACACCCATCAAATATATGCAGAGACACACATACACACACCAATGTATAGGGGCATATATGCCCTGATGTATCAGACTTGAAAGATTTCCTATTTTTAAAATAGACTCTATCGTGACTTAACCTTAGGTTGTGTATTCTAGCCAAGAGTGTGCAGTACGTTTCTGAAATATTGCTATAAAAGTGATTTCCATTCTATAAAAGCTTTACAAATTTTAAAAAATACATAGTCACAAAAAATATATTAACATTATTCTTATAAAGACCTTGCTGTCTTTGCACTCATGAAACATTTTAATGATGCAGCCATTTTCTTAGTAACAAAACTATTTTAAATAATTTCTGCATTAGTCAGTTATGACACATTTCTATGATATGTACGATGGAGAAGTTAAGCACTGGCATGGGTTTCCCAGAGGTGTGCACTTTCTGTCCATGGAGATATCCAAAACTCAACTGTATAAAGCCCTGAGCAATATGCTCTTACTCTGAAGCTAGCTCAGCTTCATGCAGGAAATTGAACCAAACGACCTACATAAGTTCTTTCCAACCTAAATTTTTCTATCACTCTATTATAATTAGAAAATACCAGATTTCATTAATATGATAGTTTAGGAGACATTCATATAGTTCTTAATATAGTAGACAAGGGAGTTTAGGTGAAGGTAAACACAAGACTGAAAATTATAATTTCTTTTGTAAAACAACATTCATAATTCAGCAGAAACCCATAGGAATCCAAACTTACTTTTTCAGTTGTGTATTCTCTGAATATAAAAGATATGTGGAAGACACTGAAATAACAGGAAAAAAACCTAAAATTATAGAACTTTATTTTCCCTTCATCACCTCGATTGACCTCCTCAAAAAGTAACCGCCCAAAAAAAAACATATAAAAGAAACACACAGTATGTTAGAAGGCAAGGAATATTTCCTGAAATAGTCTTAAGTTAAAATGAGAAATAAAGCTTCAAACTATTCAATTAGACTTTTCAATTTAAAAAACAAAACAAAACATCCAATGATGTTTTTCCTAACTTCTTTACAGATTTAAGCTACAAAATATTTCAGGTTTTTTGCTAGTTTGGTTTTAGTGTTTTTATAGTAATAATTGTACTTTTCATTAATATAGTAGATTTCATAGACAACAACCTTATTAAATGACTTTTTCTCAGTCTCTGCTGAATAGCCTCTACCATCTGCATTCTTGTATGGATGCATCCTAGCCTCAATGTAATTTGTTGGAGGGAATAAGAAAAAATGGCTACAACAGAACCTCAGAGACAATTTCACACATCTGTTCCTACAGGTGATCTTTCATTCTTTTTCATTTATAATTAATGAAAAATAATGGTGCTGACACAAGTTAATTAGTATGAAAAATTACAGTTTATGCTATTCATTATTTTAATGGCAAATTACTTGAGATTTTCAAACACTGTTCCTAAGCAATTAGAAGTGTTCATAAAGAGTTCACCTGTGACTTTTTTTTTTATGAGTTTGCACTCTGTGTAGTGAAGGGAACACCCCATGTTTTTCATTAACATCTGAGGTAACACAACAAGAAATATTAATCACTAGTTCTGTGTCTGAGGGAGTAAAATGAAGAACAAACTGAGCATATGTTGATGTAGCAGAGGTCAATCAACAATACACAAAGATATTCATTGTAGTTAAACTTTTCTTAACAGATCTAGGTGAAATATTAAAACTTGTCATTCAAACTAATTTAATGTAACTGGAAATACTGTCATAAATTCTGCAAAATATTAAATTACTTGTTTAAAGAATAGAATTAACATTTTCCTGATTAAGACATGCAAATTGGGGTAATATTTCTTCTATATCTCACTTTCCTTATTTTAAAAGTATATGTGATATTTTTCAGATAATTAAAGATAATGTATGGTTGAAACATACTAATCAAGTCTAATGTGAGTAGGCAGACAGAGAACTATGAAAAAAATCTCATCCAACATATTTAGAGCAAATAACAGCTGAGAATAAGTTGCCTTGCATTTTACTTGAAAAGCTTAATAAATGAGAAATAGTATTCCTTTTACTGCATATCACTGGTGTATTCCTTGAACAATGCGTGGATTAACACAAAAATTAGCTCAGGAAGTGATGTTAAACCTGTTTATCTTTCATCTAATTAGCTTTTAGGCACATTAAATCCTACTTCATTATTCAACAATCTACTGCTATGTTAACCTTATAGAAATCGTATCAGTCTCAGCGCAAGGATTATCATGAATCACAGCACACAAATTGTAAAATAGTACTTCAATATACATCAAACATCTGATCCTAAAAACAAAGCCACAGTGCCAGAGTAAAATTCTATCACAAAACAGAAATCACAGGCACCATGAAAAAGAACCTAAATTTTGATATTTCAAAAATACTCTATTCTATTAATCATAGAATCATAGAATTGTAGGGGTTGGAAGGGACCTCAAAAGATCATCTGGTCCAATCCCCTGCCAAAGCAGGCTCCCTAGGACGTATCACTCAGATAGGCGTCCAGATGGGTCTTGAATATCTCCAGAGAAGGAGACTCCACTGCCTCTCTGGGCAGCCTATTCGAGGGCTCTGTCACCCTCACTGTGAAAAAGTTCTTCCGCATGTTGGTGCGGAACTTCCTATGCTGCAACTTGCAGCCATTGCCCCTTGTCCTATCCCCACAGACCACTGAAAAGGGGCTGACTGATTCCCCCTGAATCCTCTGCTTCAGATAATTATAGACTTTAATTAGGTCCCCCTTTAGTCTTCTCTTCTCAAGGCTGAACAGCCCCAATTTACTCAGCCTTTCCTCATAGGAGAGATGCTCCAGGTCCCTAATCATCTTCGTAGCCCTTCATGGACTCTCTCAAGGAGATCCCTGTCCTTTTTAAACCAAGGAGCCCAGAATTGGACACAATGCTCCAGGTGGGGCCTGACCAGGGCAGAGTAGAAGGGGAGGATCACTTCCTTTGACCTGCTGGCTACACTCCTCCTGATGCACCCCAGGATCCCATTGGCTCTCTTAGCCACCAGGGCACACTGCTGGCTCATGGCCAACCTGTCATCTACCAGGACCTCCAGGTCCTTCTCCACAGAGCTCTTCTCCAGCAGGTCATCCCCCAGCCTGTACTGATACAAATGATTGCTCTTTTCCAGGTGCAAGACTTTACATTTGCTTTTATTGAACTTCATCTGGTTTCTCCCTGCCCAGTTTTCCAGCCTGTCCAGGTCTCGCTGGATGGCAGCGCAGTGTTCCTCCGTGTCAGCCACCCCTCATAGCTTTGTATCACTGGCGTACTTGCTGAGGGTGGATGCTCTTCACTCATCAATGTCGTCAATGAAGATATTAAACAGGACTGGACCCAACACCGAGCCCTGGGGAACACCATTAGTAACAGGCCTCCAGTCAGATTCTGCTCCTCGAATGACAACCCTCTGGGCTCGGACCGATAGCCAATTTTCAACCCACCCCACTGTCCACTCATCTATCCCATGCTTTCTCAGCTTTGCTATCAGGGTGTCATGGGAGACAGTATCAAAGGCCCTGCTGAAGTCAAGGAAGATGACATCCACTGCTCTCCCTCTGTCTACCCAGCCTGTTATGAGATCGTAGAAGGCTATGAGATTGGTCAAGCACAATTTCCCCTTGGTGAATCCATGCTGACTACTCCTCATGACCTTCTTCTCTTCCAGTTGCTTGGAGATGGCATCCAGAACAAGCTGTTCCATTACCTTTCCCGGGACAGAGGTGAGGCTGACTGGCCTATAGTTTCTAGGTTCCTCTTTCTTGCCCTTTTTAAAGACTGGAGTGATATTGGCTATCCTCCAGTCTTCAGACACTTCTCCTGTCCTCCAAGACCTGTTGAAGATAATAGAGAGCGGCTCAGCAATCACCTCCGCCAGCTCCCTTTGAGCCACTCCTGGACCTCCCCTACCTCAACCAGAGGAAAATTCTTCCTTTCCCAAACACTCTCACTTTCATACAGGATCTGTGGGTCCCGAGGGGCCTTTGAAGTGAAGACCGAAGCAAAGGCAGCATTCAGTATCTCCACCTTCTCAGCATCCCCCGTTACCAGGACACCCTCCTCATTCAGTAAGGGACCTACATTATCCCTGGTTATCCTCTTACTATTCACATATCCAAAAACCCCTTTTTATTATCCTTTATGTCCCTTGCCAGCTTCATTTCCAAGAGGGCTTTAGCCTTTCTAGTTTCATCCCCACAGGCCCTGACCACATTCCTGTATTCTCCCCAGGTGCTCAGACCCTTTTTCCACAACTCATAGATCTTCTGCTTCTCTTTGAGTTTACTCAATATCTCTGTGTTCATCCATGCAGTTCTTCGGCCTCTCTTTCTCAATTTCTTACTCAAAGGGATACATCATTCCTGTGCTTGGAAGAAGTGCTGTTTAAATGTTAGCCAGCTCTCACAGGCTCCCATTCCTTCAAACAGCGTAGCCCACAGGATAGCCCTTATTTAGTTGCAGAGAAGATCAAAGTAAGCTCTTCCAAAATTCAGGGTAGCTATCCTACTTTTTGGCTTGTTTCTTCCACCCAGGATCTTGGACTCAAACATTTCATGGTCGCTTTGTCCTAAGCTGCCCCCGACCTTCACTTCCCTAATGAGCCCGTCCTTGTTAGTGAAAACATGGTCCAGCACCTGCCCTCCCCTTGTAGGCTCCTGCACCATCTGTAGCAGGAAATTGTCTTCAACACACTGCAGAAATTGTCTGGACTGCATACGACTGGCCGTGTTGCTTGCCCAGCAAATATCTGGATAGTTGAAGTCCCCCATAAGGATCAGTGCCCGGGATCTTGAGGCTGCTTCTAACTGCTTATAGAATGCACTATCAACCCGCTCCTCTTGATCAGGGGGCCTATAGCACACTGCCACAACAATGTCACACATACCAGTTTGCCCCTTGATTTTAACCCACAAGCACTCAATGGGTGGTTCATCCTTCCCCAGGTGGAGCTCAGTACATTCCAGATGCTCTCTCACATAAAGAGCAACTCCTCCCCCTCACCTCCCTAGCCTGTCTTTCCTAAAAATAATATAGCCATCCATGACAGTATGCCAGTCGTCCAGTTTGTCCCACCACGTCTCTGTGATTGCAATGAGATCGTGGCCCTGCGACCGCACAAAGATCTCTAATTCTTCTTGTTTGTTCCCCATGCTACGTGCATTTGTATAAAGGCATTTTAGTGGGGCAGCAGATATAGGTATCCTCAACAGCCCACAGCAAGATTTCGGACAGGGCACTGGCAAAAGTGGCTCCACTTAGGAGTACTCAGGGCAATCCACAGAATTTTCCCTACTGTCACATGGAAAAACGTCTCCAAGTCCACCACTGTGCTGTTGGTATTTACCTTTTTCCACCATTAGATCCCGCTGTGACTCCCGAAATACTTGCCAAACCCCAGCAGCCTTCTTAATATCCCCTTCCTAACTAGTTTAAAGGTCGATCGATGAGCCCTGCCATCTCCTGGGCAAGGATCCACTTTCCTTTATGGGACAGGTGAGCCCCATCAGCAGTCATCATGCCAGGAGCAGAGTACACCATCCCCTGGTCAAAAAACCCAAAGTTCTTGTGCCGGCACCAGCCTTTCAGCCACACATTCAAGTCATGGGTTCTCCTGTCCTACTCTGAGCCCCTCCTCCCACAAGTGGGGATAGATGAGAATATTATTTGGGCTCCCCCCCCTCGACAAAGCACCCCAGGTGCCGGAATTCCCTTGCAGGCTAGACTTTGTGATTGTGTCCCTGCCTGCTCGAACTATCAGTATCGGATAATAGTCAGTGGATCTTACCAGCCCTGGTAGCCTTCTGGTAATGTCCCTGACCCAGGCTCCAGGGAGGCAACACACCTCCCTGCGTGTAGGGTCTGGTCTACATATAGGGCCTTCTGACCCTCTGAGAAGGGAATCCCCTACTACAACTACCTTTTTCTCTTGCCTAACAGAGGCAGTCTCGAGGCATGTGGATGGTCGCCTCACTCTAGGCTTCCGCTTTCTCTGAGGCAGAGGGGCTCCATTCATCTCCTCACATACCTTCTCCTCAACTACCAGGGCCCTAAACCTGTTGCTTAGGGAAACCTGGGGGAGTGGGGTAGGTAGGCAGGGGTAGTGCCTACAACGGCAAGTCAGGACTGTCTTCCAGGCATCCTCGGGGTTTGGGTCACTCCCATTTACCTGGCTAGGGCAGAGAGAGGGGACCGTCATCAGGTGCGAGGTGTCTTCCTGACTCTCTTCCTTTTGGGATGCCAGGGAGCTACTCCACCAGTCAATCTCTCGCTCGAAATCCCTGATTGCTCTCAGTCTTTTGTTCTCTTCCTTTAGTTCTACTACCAAACAAAGCAGATCATCGACCTGCTCACACCTCACACAGGTTAGGTGCTTGCCTCTTTTCTCTGGCAACTGCAGACTCTGGCATTCCCTGCAGCCTGAGAACTGAACCGTAGCATCCCTAGGCAGGCCCTCTGTCGGGGTTGCCCCAGATTTGTAGGGGGAGCTTCTCCGCCTGGTGGAGACCATGGTTGGTTGACTGTCTGTGCACACAGCAGACAGGGAACCCTCAGCTCACCCTTTGTACTTTGTGAGTCGGTCCACTGAAGTTACCCTCTCAGCTAGCTAGGAGGGGAGGCTTGCTCTGCCTGTCTGCTCTGCCTGTCTGCTCTGCCTGTCTGTCTGCTCTGCCTGTCTGCTCTGCCTGTCTGCTCTGCCTGCGCGAAATGCCGCGATTACTGCCGTGCCACGCCCAGTTTGCCAGTCCTGTTGGCTGCGCTCAGGGTCACTGCACTCCCAGAGGCCACTCTTGTATGGAGAGGGATAATTGCTGTCGGCCTTAGCTCCGCCCCCTATGAGTCACCGCTCCAGGCAGTGCAGGGGACGAGCAATGGCTGTTGATGGGTGCTAATGGCCGCTGATGGGTGCACCTACTTCCTCTCTCCTTTTGATCTTTGGTGATTTTTGTTAGTTGCCCTCCTGGATCTATGCCCGAGGGTTGTTACTTGCAGAAAGGGGTCCCTTGACAGAGTCTCCTGCTTTGGAGCCCTTCTCCCCAGCAGCAAGTGCCATGATTCCCGTAAATATGTTACCCCTCACTGGAGTACATAAACTGAGTACATCAATCTAATATGCAAGTACAGAGGAAAAGATGGAAATTTATAAAAGATCTCAAAGAGGGGAAAAAATAGCTTGTCAGAAATTTCCTCGATTTTATGAATTTACTCAGTTGCACTTCTTTTGGAATGTAAAAATGATTCATCTGACAACTTTTACACCATATATAGAATATCTCTAATTATTCAGAAGCTAAAGATTTTACTTAATTATTTTTATTTATTTGTTTATGGATTATTAATGTTTCAGAAAAGCCACAGTTTCTACTTAAATGTTCTCTTGTTGTAAACTTGTAGCGTTGCTACTAAACATTTTAAATGCAAACATCCACAAACTATAAATAGATTGTGTTTTGTGATGCAGACAGATGCTCACTTGGGACTACTCCAATACCACTGAACTAATTTTCATTTAAAGCTAATAAAGACATGACCCAGCATCTTCAAAGCAAAAAGTCTATTATCTAGACATTAACCAATTGTTCCTCTACTTTTCTGTTGCTTGCTTACATTTTATGTAGTAGACTAAATTCAGCAGACATATTTCCCCTCACAAAAAAAGCAAATATACTTAGATACTCGAGGTTCTCAGCTTCAAAGAAAGAACTCAGGGCTATTTGACACCAACTAGTTACAGAAAGAATCAGTGTTGAGCGAATGATCTGGGTGCCATCAAGCATTTTTAGGTTAAGTTAAGGAGATGACAAAGAGATAGTATCATCAACCACCAAAAATACTGTAAAATTCAAAGGCATTTTACTAGCATTATGGTACATACTTTAAGCAATACTCTGACAATCAAAAGTATGGGCTATCACATAAATAAATATAGTGTCTTTTGCATTACTGTTTCTTATGGTCATGAAATCTGCGAGGCCTATGGTCTGTAGAACATGGTAGATTTGGGAAATGTTTGGGAAAGGACATCTATACTCGTAGGAAAGTTTTTAAAATGTTTCCTTGAGGTGAGGCTCTGGGACAGGTTGCCAAGAAAAGCTGTGGATATTCACTCCCTGGAAGTGTTCAAGGCCAAGTTGGATGGAGCTTTGGGCAATGTGGTCTAGTGCAGGAGGTACCTGCCCATGTCAGGGGGATTGGAACTAATGATTTTTTCCACCCAAACCATTATATATTTTTTCTCTTTTTCTTATCTTTTACCCTGAAAGTATAGTCAAAATATTTTCACCAAATATTTCAATATTTTCTACAAAATGATTGTACAGCTTTTGGCTACTTCCCCTCCTGATTCTATGATTCTATGATCCGTAGCAGCAAATAGCAATGAATTTGTCTATGCTACCGGCTTATATTTTAAATGTATGTACTTTTAAGTTTGAAACATAGCTGTATGTATTCAGAAAGTGTTGGACCAGAGTCTCAGTGGGTTTGAACCAACATAATTCCATTGTAGCCAGCAGAGCTTAAATAAATTGCACAGTAATTTTGACATCATAGCTCTTCTTTATTCTGGACTTACCCAATTCAGTGAAACAAAATTAAACATCGCACTGCATTCTGAATATGTATATAGATTTCTGGGGGTCCTATAAATTTTCCAGTAGTACTGCTACTCAAGTACTACTGCTTTAACAAATATATGCAAGGACAATAATCTCAAAATAAATTCTTTTGTGCAAAAATAAAGAAAAAATTAACATTTTAGAATTACTAGTGTTCAAGCTTCTGGTTAAGCAACCAACTTCCCAACTGTAGTGAATTTGAAATATGTTTAATCCAATTGATTTTATTTTTTATGTTTTCTTCATTTTTTTAACCGAATTTTTGTTAATTTTATTCATAGTAAGCTATATGATATCAATTTTTAAACAGGTATTTCTGTTGTTTATATTTAAAGATTGGAAACACAAAAAACCCTAGATTTTTCTGTTGCAAATCCCAGAAGTGCATTCTAGGTCTAAAGGTTGAACTTGCTTGAATATGCTTCCCTATTACTTAATATGGAAGTTTCAAAGAAGGAATAATTTAATTTGAAGAAAAGAAATTAAGTTGAAAGACTAGGAAGATGGCCTTTTCTACTATGGATAGCAGCAGCATGGAAATAAATTTTAAAAGCTGAAATATATCATTCATAGCTTCCCTCTTGCATGATAAAAACATTTGCACCACATTGTAATAGCATGACAATTTCAGCTGTATATGGAAAAGGAAGTTCCTTTCATTTCAGTCCAAATAATATATTATACACATGTGTTAGGCATCCTTTTTCCTGTCAGGATAGAGATTCTGATGTGGTATGGGAACATCAATGACTTTCAAACTGTCATTCAATGTAAAGACCATAATGTTGTAGCCTAACTAATTTGACAGAAATATCATCACCTATGCAATTTTGTATTGCCACTGATCAAATCATGCACAGATTTGATGCTTATAGATGCATGGCCTGAATTAGTGATGTAAATCATCTCTGTGGTAAATGGAGATCCATGTTGTTTTAGGTTTGTGTGGTGATATTTTGGTAGGGGGTGGGGGCTGCAAGGGTACCTCTGCAAGAAGCTGTTAGAAGCTTTCCCTAGGTCAAATGGAGCTAACATTAGCTGACTCCAAGACAGACCCACTGCAGGCCAAGGCCAAGCCAGTCAGAGACAGTGGTAGCACCTCTGTGATAACATATTCAAGAAGGAAAAAAACCAAAACCAAAACATTTTGGGAATATTTTTCCTGCCAGAAAAAGGAGTGAAAAGATAGGAGAAACTGTAGGCACCAAAGTCAGGGAAGAAAGAGGTGGAGGAGATGCTCCAGGAGCAGGAGCAGAGATTCCCCTGCAGCCAGTGGAGAAGACAATGGTGAAGCAGGTTGTCCCCCTACAGCCCATGGAAGGTGGTGGGGAGCAGAGATTCTACATGCAGCCTGTGGAGGACCCCACAGTGGAGCAGGTAGAGACACCTGCAGGTAGCTGGGGCCCAGTGGGAAGCCCAGATTGGAGCAGGCTCCTGGAAAGACCACAGGTCCATGACCTGTGGAAAGAAGTTCCATTTTGAAGCAGGTTTTCTGGCAGGACTTCAGACCCTGTAGATGACCGACATTATATTACTCTATTCGTAAAGTTCTGCACCCAATGTAAGAGACACATGCCTAAGCAGTTTGCAAAGAACTGAAGCCCATAGGAAGGACTCATGATGATGGAGGACTATCTCCTGTGAGAGGGACCATATGTTGGAGCAGTTCTCTCCCTGAGAAGGAAGGAGTAGCAGAGACATGTGATGAACTGACTGCAAACCCCATTTCCCATCCTCCATGCTGCTCAGGGGAGGGACGTGTAGCATTTTGGAATAAAGTTTAGCTCTAGAAAAAGGGAGGGGTAGGGGAAGTATTTCAATATTTTATTTTATTTTTCATTGTTCTGTTTTGCTTGGTAATAAATTAGTTTAGGTTTTTCTAAGTTGAGTCTGGTTTGCCTGTAACAGCAATTGATGAGTGATTTCTCCCTGTCCTTATCTTGACCCATAAGCCTCTCATTATATTTTTTCTCCCCTGTCCAGCTGAGGAGGGCAGTGAAAGAGCAGCTTTCATGGGCACCTGAACTCCAGCCAGGGCCTTAGTTGTTTCAAAAGTCTTCATAAGCTGGTCTCTAGCTCAAGTAAAGTCACATGTGTTTATCATATTTAATCCATGGTTGAATGAAGAAGAAAATACGTCTTGTATGAACAGGTTAATGTTTAAGCATTAAGGACTTTACTGGAAATTAAATACTAATTTTCTTTTTTATAAACACAAACTTATGTCCATATATATGTGTATTTTTCTGTTTATTTTACAGAATACTAAATAATTTTGTGGTGCTGGATATCTAACATAACATGAGCAATATATGACCTACCTCACTCATGATCTAGAATTCCTTACCTTTACTTTCTTTTAAAAGTTGAAGGAATCGTAAGAGTTTCTGACTGTTTTCATGCAATGAAACAGGATGAGTGGCTCAAGACCTATCTGGAAGAGAGACACCTAAGTGGTAATGATCAACAGCTAACTGAATATGAGCCAGCAGTGTTCCCAGGTGGCCAAGAAGGCCAGTGGCATCCTAGCTTGCATCAGAAACAGTGTGGCCAGTCTGAGTAAGGAAGTGATCCTTCCCGTGTACTTAGTGATGGTGAGGTTGCAACTGGAGTATTGTATTAAGTTTTGGGGCCCTCACTACAAGGACATCAAGATTCTTGAGCATGTCCAGAGAAGGGCCACAAGGCTGGTGAAGGATTTGGAAGACAAATCTTATGAGGAGCAGCTGAGGGAGATGGTATTCTTGAGTGTGGAGGAGACTGAGAGGAGACCTCATTGCTTTCTATAACTACCTAAAGGGTGGTTGTAGTGAGATGAATCTCTTCTTCATGGTAGCTAGTGATGGGACAAGAGGAAATGATCTAAAGTTGCATCAGGGTAAGTTTATGTTAGATATTAGGAAAAAATTCTTTACTGAAAGGGTTGTCAGATATTGGAACAGGTTTCCCAGGGAGGTGGCTGAGACACCATCCATGGAGGTGTTTAAAAGAATAGATGTTGTACTTGGTGACATGGTCTAGTTTTGGACCTAGTAGCTCTGGATAGATGGTTTGACTTGATGATCTTGAAAGTCTTTTCCAACCAAAACCATTCCATGATTCTATAATTCTAAGATACATTAAACATTTAATTGCTATTGCAACAACAGTACATGAAAACTAAACCTCCCCCGGCTTTTAAAAATATTTTTAAGTCTTTTGAAAAGGCTTGCAAAAGAAAGAAAAGAAAGAAAAGGAGTTAAGAAACACTTCAGAAGAATCAAAAATAGCATTCAGAGAAAGCTACAGTACATAAATGCCAAATTAAATTGACTTAGAACACATTATTGCTCCCATTTTACTTCAGCTTCTCTGAACTTTTGTATTGTAATTGTGTTCTTTTGAAAATTTAATGGAAATTTTAAACTGCAATATATATTTCAGCACTGATCTAAGTAGTCTTCTATGGGTTTTGTTTTTTTTTTTAACATATGAACACACTGAATAGAATTTTCTCTGAGGGAGTAAGGCCTAACTGTGCTGCCAAACTTTGTCATACGCTCTTGATATTTGTACAGTCAGGTCTAAAAAAGCATGGAATAATTCAAAATAAGATCCATTTACTTTTAAATTACTGTGTTTTTATCAGTATTTGTACTGGGTATTAAGGAGCGATGGAAGGCAAGCACAAAGTATAACATGCATGTATTTTTAAGAAGTTTGATAACACGAGAAACATACATTAGAGGTTTCAAAAAGTATGTATAACATATGACCCCCAAAGTATCACAAAGTTCAATGAATAGTTTGCATGTTATATATTTTCTTGGGCAAAATTTTTCAAATTATACCTAATATTTCATTTTAATGTCTTAGAGGTACATATACAATCTCATTAGTAAAGATAATCACAAAAAAGATATGGTACATACCACAGCATGGCTATTTCACAGTTACTTGCAGATTTAAGTTTATGAACTGGACAATGAATGGTAAGCCCTAAAACATGTCAGAAAATTGAAATGCTACACCTTATGTTTGTACATGATTTGCTCCATTAAACGGTTATAGATTCAAAATAATGCCAGTCCCTTATTTATATGTACTTTGCAATGACATGAAATATTCAAGCAATTCAAAGTACCTCCTGTTTTAGACTTTTATTCATTATGCCAGGAATTTGGAGAGAAATCCTGAGACATTTAATGTTTTGTGTTTAAGATGGAAAATGAACATAGAAACAAACAATCCAATTTTGTAGTTTGTTAGTCTCTGCACACAATGGGTTTGGTACATATAAGATTAACTGGAGGAACAAAAGCCTGACTCCAGTGGGTCACAGAACAAGGATCTCTATACTTGAATCAAAGATTCAAACCTGTGAGGCCTAAATCAGATGATAGGCATCTGAAGTGAAAGACATCTGGAAAAGTACAAGATTTAGCAGATATCTACATCTGTAGAATAACCTCTGACCTATTCAGTGTTTACTCCCAAATAGTCAAAGAACAGAAGCAGGCATTTTTAGTGTGCAAGTTAATGTAATGTCTAATATAGGTGAAGGAAGATGTATCCCAGCAGTTCATGATTTTTCAGAAAGTTAGCTGAGGGTAAATAAATCAGAGACTCAATGTAGAGGCTTGCAGTGTAGATGCCAAAAGGTAGGTGAGATGACTCCCTCTTTATGTGGTGAAAAGGCTTCATAGCTCTGCTATAAATTGAGACAGAGGCACCGGCATCAGAACGAAACCTGAGAGATTATTTATGATTGCTAGGAAAGATTATCTATCACCTGAAAGAATGTGTCCTGCCTTCTATCCATGTGCAGCCTGCACAACAAAGCATGAGCCATCATCAGTCAGAGGAAAAGGGAAGGTTAACAGCTGGCTGAACAGTTAAGTCTTTTCTCTCCTCTTACACTCACTTAAAATAAAATCTTTTCTCTTCTGCTTCTCAAGTCTCCCCTCCACTTCCATAAGGGATCAAGGTAGAATCAAGGAGTGCTACTCCTTTCTTTCCCTACCTAAATTGCTCACAAAACGCTCTTTAAACTAACCTGGGCAGACATGGGTTTACAAAAGGTGGATCCTGTCAAACTAACCTGATCACTTTCTATGGCAAGGTGACCTGCTTAATGGACAACGGGGAGGCTGTGGATGTGGTCTACCTGGACTTCAGTAAAGCCTTTGACATGATTTCTCACAGCATTCTGACTGAGAAACTGGCTGCCACTGGCCTGGACAGGTGGACCCTCAGCTGGGTTAAAAACTGGCTGGATGGCCCAAAGGGTGGTGGTAAATGGAACAAAATCCAGCTGGAGGCCTGTCAAGAGTGGTGTCCTCCAGGGCTCAGTTCTGAGACCAGTCTTGTTCAACATCTTTATCAATGACCTTGATGATGGGGTTGAATGTTCCTTCAGTAAGTTTGCAGATGACACTAAGCTGGGAGGGAGTGTTGGTCTGCTTGAGGGTGGAGAGTCTCTTCAGAGGTATCGGAACAGAGTGAACCGATGGGCTGAGACCAATGGGATGAGGTTTAACAATGCCAAGATGGGTGTAGATGAGGAGCAGACCTAGCAGGCCAATTAGAATTCACTAGTAGGAAGTGACAGGTAACTAGAAGTAGAGGCATGTTAAATCCCTCTTAAACACATTTGGATAAAAAAGCAGTGAGTTCATGCTTAATGTCTTGCATGTAATAAATTGAATCCCTGGCTGAGTTACATGCAGCTGAAATTCTCAGCTGAACTGGAATCTAAATGAAACTTCGTGACTCAATTTGAAAAAAAATAAATCTCATAGAATGTTCATTTTCTAATTTAAAGGCTTTCCAGCTGATGAAACATTTTAAAATTGCATGTTGGTATTTTCTCCAAAACACAAAAGTATGACTTCATGATGCCGCCTAAGCTACTTCATAATTACCTGTGTGGCCTGATGCAACTTGACTTTCACTCAGTGCTCATGTTTGTTCTGTTCTGGTCTACAGTTCAGCCTGAGTTTGATGTATCATATTAATTTATATTGTAGGAGTTGATCAATTAACTTGAGAAAACTCTGTGTAGTGTTGATTCAATCATATAACAAGCATAATTTAATACAAATTGTGCATCAGACATTGATTTTGCCCAACTGCTCTGTAGAATTAGTGTCACTAAAGGATTCATCCAAGCTGAACGAACAATACTAACCATTTCTGCAATTTATCTCTTGCTATAATGAAGAGTAAATGATATAATGACCAACAAGATTAATGATAAAATAAACATGCTAGTTAGATTCACTCCACAGAAGTCCAATTCAAGACAATGCCTTGCAATCAATAAGCTGGGACTTATAATAACAAGTAAAAATGTTAATATAAATATGAACCTAATAATTTAATTTGAAAAAAATGCAGTAGTTATACTTTTAGTTATATAATTCCATAATTCATGCTGCTAGTGTGAATGTCAATAGCTGCTCTGAAAAAAAGTACAAAACACATAATATATCAGTTGCTTCTTTCATTAACTAGGAAATTAGTTTGTAAAAACTTAATTGAAGTGACTCCACATCCCAATTGTCAACAAAGAATCAACAAATTAGTTTTTTATTCCTTTATATTGAAATTAATATACCTACCAATCACACACAGCTTTCAGACACTGTTGAGGTGAGTACAGGAAACTGAACCAGTATAAATGGAAACAAAGTGTTTCAGTCACCCTAATAAAATAGCTTAATTTCCAGGTTAGTATGGTTTTAGTTTAGGATATGATTTTTATTTTAAAGGAGTTATAGCAGCTATGAGAATATACAGCATGTTAAGGCTTTTAGGAACAAAATGTTGTGTGGCTTTATCACTATGGAAAATCACTACGGGCTCTGAATTAAAACAATGGGTACTGGTTATAGACCTTGAGTTATAACAATAGGTGCAGAAGAAACTGACTTCGGTTACAAAAGATCAGCCAGAGATAAAATGAGCATGCACAAGAATGTGGTTCACTCACAGACACAGTGAGGAAGACTATCAACGGCCACCAGAGGACCCACGCTCAACATAACTACGCATGCGCGAAGTACATTTATATTTGATAATGATTTCCAGGAAGTAACATGAAGGGAAGGGAAGGGAAGGGAAGGGAAGGGAAGGGAAGGGAAGGGAAGGGAAGGGAAGGGAAGGGAAGGGAAGGGAAGGGAAGGGAAGGGAAGGGAAGGGAAGGGAAGGGAAGGGAAGGGAAGGGAAGGGAAGGGAAGGGAAGGGAAGGGAAGGGAAGGGAAGGGAAGGGAAGGGAAGGGAAGGGAAGGGAAGGGAAGGGAAGGGAAGGGAAGGGAAGGGAAGGGAAGGGAAGGGAAGGGAAGGGAAGGGAAGGGAAGGGAAGGGAAGGGAAGGGAAGGGAAGGGAAGGGAAGGGAAGGGAAGGGAAGGGAAGGGAAGGGAAGGGAAGGGAAGGGAGCAGCAAGCACATTACTGACTCATGTTGAGCTTTTCATCCATCAATAACCCCAAGTCCTTCTCCTCAGGGCTGCTCTGAATATATTCTCTACCCAGCCTGTAGTTGTGCTTAGGACTGCCCTGACCCATGTGCAGGACCTTGCACTTGGCCTTGTTGAACTTCATGCAGTTCATACAGCCCATCTCTCCAGCCTGTCAAGGTCGCTTTGGATGGCATCCCTTCCCCCCAGCATGTTGACCTCTCCACATGGCTTTGTATTGTCAGCAAACTTGCTGAGGGTGCACTCAGCCCCACTGCCCTTGTCACCAACAAAGATTTTGAACAGTGCCAGTCCCAATATCAACCCCTGAGGCATGCCATTCATCTCTTACCTCCACTTGTGCATTGAACTGCTGCCAAAAACTATCCCACCGATTCCTTTTTCACTCAGTGGTTCATCATTCAAATCTATGTATCTCCAATTTAGAGACTAGGATGAAACACATGACTGTTTTAAATGCTGTAGATGTGCTTGGGACTGCCCTGACATTGAGCTGTTTACCACAATTCTTTGGATGCAATCATCCAGCCAGTTCTGTGGATGCAATCATCCAGCCAGTTCCAGACCAAGTGGTCTATCTGTGAAATCCAACTTAGAGACAATAATGTTGTGCTGGACAGTGTATAACACCTTGCACAAGTTCAGGAAGATGATGTCCATCATCTCTGTCCCTCCACCATAAAAGGACACCAGATTTGCCAGGTATGATTTGCCCTTAGTGAAGTCATGGTGTCTGTCATCAATCACCTCTTACTCGCCATGTGCCTGAGCATAGTCCCCAGGAGGATCTGCTCCATGATCTTACCAGGCAGATTTGAGACTGACTGGCCTTTAATTCCCTGACTCTTCTTTTATCCCCTTTTAAAAATTGTGAGTTATATTTCCCATACTGCCAGGACTTGCTTAGCCACTTCACCCACCAGGACGCATACCACGTTTTCCGTCATCTTCCTTTTATCATTGACATACCTATTTCCATAGGTATTTTTTGTCCTTGACCCTCCTGGACAGATTTAATTTTATCATGACTTTAGCTTTTCGAACCTGATTCCTGGCTGCTCGGACACTTTCTGATTATTGCTCCCAGGACTCCTGCTCTTCCTTCCACCCTCTGTAGGATTCCTTTTTACATTTGGGTTTTCTCAGAAGCTTCTTGTTCATCCATTCAGGCATCTTGTTGTTTTGTCTTTGACTTCCTCTTTGTTGGTAAGCATTGCTCCTGAGTTTTGAGGAGGTGATTCTTGAATATGAACAAGCTTTCTCTGGTTCCCCTTCCCTCCAGGGCTTTGTCCCATGGTACTCTACCAAGCAGGTTCCTGAAGAGGTCAAAATCTGCTCTCCTTAAGTCCAGTAGTGTGCCTGCTGTACATTCTCCTCACTGCCCTGAACATGACATCCACCATTTCATGGTCACTGCAGCCAAGGCTGCTCTTGAGCTTCATATTTCCTGCGAGCCTCTGTTTCTTGGTGAGAAGAATCACAGAATCACAGAATCACAAGGTTGGAAAAGACCTTTAAGACCACTGAGTCCAACCATTCCCATTCTATGATAAACCATAACCGTAAGTACCTGATCTACTCTTTTTTTGAACACATCCAGGGATGGTGACTCAGCCACCTCCCTGGGCAGACTGTTCCAGGCCCTGACAGCTCTTTAAGTAAAAAATATTTTCCTAATGTCTAATCTGAACCTACCTGATGCAGCTTTGTGCCATTTCCCCTTCTCCTATCTTATCACTTGGCTGAAGAGACCATCGCCCACCTCTCTACAACCTCCTTTCAGGTAGTTTTAGGTGGTGATATAGTCTCCCCTCAGCCTCCTCTTCTCCAGGCTAAACAACCCCAGTTCCCTCAGACACTCCTCACATGATTTACCCTCTAGTCCCTTCACCAGCCTGGTTGCCCTTCTCTGGACTCACTCAAGGACCTCAATGTCCTTCTTATGGTGAGGAGGCCAGAACTGGACATAGTAGTCAAGGTGCAGCCCCACCAATGCTGAGGACAGGGGCACAATCACCTCCCTAGACCTACTGGCCACACTCTTTTTGATACAATCCAGGATGCCATTGGCTTTCCTGGCCACCTGGGCACACTGCTGACTCATATTCAGTCAACAATCAAGGAACACCCCCAGGTCCTTCTCTGCCTGACAGCTCTCCAGCCAGACTCCCCCAAACCTGTAGCACTGCATGGCGTTGTTATGGCCCATGTGCAGCCCTCTACACTTGGCATTGTTAAACCTCATCCCATTAGTCTCAGCCCATTGATCCAGTCTGTTCAGATACCTCTACCCTCAGATACATAGGTATACCCAGAGATACAGACTCTCTACCCTCAAGCAAATCAACACTTCCTCCCAGCTTAGTGTCATCTGCAGACTTACTAAAGGAACATTCAACCCCTTCATCAAGGTCATTGATAAAGATGTTGAACAAGACTGGTCTCAGAACTGAGCCCTGGAGGACACCACTCTTGACAGGCCTCCAGCTGGATTTTGTTCCATTTACCACCACCCTTTGGGCCATCCAGCCAGTTTTTAACCCAGCTGAGGGTCCACCTGTCCAGGCCAGTGGCAGCCAGTTTCTCAGTCAGAATGCTGTGAGAAATCATGTCAAAGGCTTTACTGAAGTCCAGGTAGACCACATCCACAGCCTCCCCGTTGTCCATTAAGCAGGTCACCTTGCCATAGAAAGTGATCAGGTTAGTTTGACAGGATCCACCTTTTGTAAACCCATGTTGACTGGGCCTGATCCCCTGGCCACCATGTGTGGACAGGGTCCAGTATGGCACCTCTCCTTATTGGCTCCTTTATGACTTGGAGAAGGAAATTATTAATGTATTTCAGGAACTTTCTGGATTTCTTGTGCCCTGCTGTCTTGTCCCTTCAACAGATACTGAGATGACTGAAGTCTGCCATGAAAACTAGGGCTTATGAACATGAGGCTGCTCCTATCTGTTTATAGAGGGCATTGGTCTCCCTGGTAGGGTGGCCTGTAGCATAACCCCACCACAGTGTCCACTGTTCCTACCCTCCCTTTACTCTTGTTTCACTCCTCATACATTGCCAGGCAGAACTCCATGAGCTCTGTTTTTTCATTGACATAGAGGGTGACACCCCTTACTTGGCTTCCCTACCTGTCCTTCCTAAAGAGCCTTTGTCCTTCCCTCCCAACACTCCAGTAATATGAGCCATCTTACCTCTTCTTGGTGACACTAGTGAGATAACCCTGAAGGTATGCACACATCTCTAACTCCCTCTTGTTTATTACTGTGCTACCTGTGTTTGCATAGCGGCATTTAAGCTGGGTCCCCAGTGAAGTTGCTTTGCTTGCTGAAGTGTCTGGAATTTCTTTGAGATACTTCACCAGTATTTCTCTGTTGTTTCTTATTACTCAGGAGTTCCTTGACCATCTCCATAAGTTTTTCCTCTATCCACCATGTCTCCGAGTAACAGCCTAAGGGCCCTCCCTAGCACCCCATCCCTCCAACTGTGGCATGTCATCCCACAGTTTGTCACAGACAAGTCTGATATTGTGCCTCCTCCCCTTCAAGCCTAGAGTAAAGCATTGTCGGTGAACCCTGCTAGCTCCTGGGCAAAGACCACCTTTCCCCTTTGAGAAAGGTGAATTTCATCTGAGGCCAGGAAGCCTAATGCCATATCATGTTATCAAAGAGGTGCTACCACCATTGCTAATTGGCTTGGCCTTGGTCAGCAGTGAGTTCATCCTTGAGCTGGCTGGGATTAGCTCTGTGATATCTAGGGGAAGCTTCTAGCAGCTTTACCCAGAAGCCACTCCTGTAGTCCCTTCCCTCTTCCTGCACTACCAAAACATTACCACACAAACCAAAACACAGGGCTACCCCATCCTACTGCCTCTACTTCCTTGTCTATCCCTTCTGAAGGGTTTGTAGTCACCCATTGAAGCACTGCATTTGTGTGTGTCATCCCACCATGTTTCTGTGATTGTAACTATAGCACACCTTTCCAGCTGCCCAATAGCTTCCAGCTCCTCCTGTTTGTTGCCCATTCTGTGTCTTTTGTTGTAGATGCACTTCAGTTGGGATATAGACCTTGCCACCTTTTTTGGGAAACACTATTTGCTATGTGACTGTTCTTAAGTGCTTCTATAATTTCTAACATCAGTAACCCTTCCATCTTTACTGCTGCATGGTTCTCCATCCTACACCTCTACTGAGATGGCTACAGTGCTACAGACATTAATTAGTACAGGGACATTTCAAATGTGCAACACTGTACTTAGCATATGGTGGAGAAAGCCTAAGAACCAGTCTAGCACACTGACCTTTAAGTATTGATATGCAACTCCCAGGCTTATCTCTAGTAAGCCAGGTTTTATCCCTTTCCCCCTTCAAACCTAATTGAAAGTTCTTTAACCAGTGCAACTCCAACAAAAAGTTCCTTTTCCTCCTTTGAGGCAGGTTTTTGTCATGTAGAAAAAAATAGAATAAAATAGAACAGAATAGTTCCAGTTGGAAAGAAACTGCCATGATCAACTAGTCCAACTGTCAAAATGTTGAACTGCGTTTAACATCTTCAAGGATTTTTGTCTTTTTTTTTTTTAAATGTTTATTATTTTAGTTTGGGTATTTTTTGTTGCTATTTTTCTCCAACAATTGAAAGAAATGAGAAGGTACAATAAAATAAAACTCATAGTACAAGCTTTAATAAAAACTATGTACATCAAAACCTTTTTCCAGTATTAATTAAAACTAAACTGAACAAAAAAGAAGAGATATCAAAAAAAAAGGAAGCTAATGATGTTTAAAAAGGTAGCTAATATTTGAGAAGTGAATTAAAACTCTTGAACCTTAGTCTTTTAAGTACCTACCCTCTGAAATGGGTGCTCAGTTGACCAAAATATCTTCTAGCTAGTCCTAACAAAGAGGCTCTGGTTCCTGCCAGGGTCAGCAGGTAAATATTTCTCCTTGTTCCTTCTCTGCCTGTCAGAGTTTGGGATGTCTTTTCTGATGTACTTAATCACTTTTCTTAAAAGCGTCTTCTTTTCACTGTATAGGGCTTGTAAATCCTGTGCTCTGAATGATCCAATTCACATTTGGTTTTATTAAATACCACGTATACTGGGACATTAGGATTTTTTTCCCCCTCAGTCTTGTTCTGCTGCATTCTTAGCTGGTGTTGGTCTTGCCTTTAGGGAACATATTGCTGGTTCTTATTATGCTCTTTAAAATGCTTTTTACCTTTCACTCAGGCAAAAAAACTGTCTATTCACTTTGAGGAGAGGATATTTCCAGGGTTGCGATTCAACAAGTATTGGTATTTTTAAATTTCTTCAGCACCTCTTCTACAAAATTTTTTTATGTTTTAAAATTTGGAATATTGACAAGCTTATTTTGATAAGGAAATATATAATGGATATTCCTGTGGTTTAAGAATGGATATTCATTTGGAGATCATACAGGAACAGAGGGTGTGTTAAATCAGCTAAGAGTCATTGCATCAGGAGAATGGAAGAGACCTCCAGTTCCCTTAAAGTGGCTTGTGCCAAGGACCTAATGACTATGCAATGAGACATGAGGAGATCATTCCTTTCACATTCCATCCAAAAGATATCAGGAGAGACATCAGGAGCCATTCACACATCAGGAGCCATTTGCACACCAGGCCTTCAGTCATCCACCCTGAAGCATTCCCTCAGCCAGGTGGAAGGTTGTGACTATGCCAAGGATGACTACAAAAAGGGAGCATTCTGTCATGGAAAGAGGAACCAAGCAACTGAGGAACAAGACAACAATGGGAACAAGACAACCAGGAGAACAAGACATCAGAAGAAGAAACCAAGAAGACATGGAGACATCAAGAAACATCTCCCCATTGGACCTGAAGAATGCTCTGCCATCAGACCTGAGGTCATCGGACAGACGGGATGCTGTAGCTCCGTGGTGGTAGATATAGCCTCTCTCTCTTCCTCTTTTCCACTCTCTCTCTCTCTCTCACTCTCTCTTCTCCACCCTTTTCTCTTTCTTCCCCCCTTTACCTGCACGTTTGTTGTGGGCCAAATCAAGTAACTTTAACCTTGACTCTATTTTGAGTCTTAATTCTGTTCTCTGAGAATTGCAAAGAACTGATCACAATAAAACACCTAGTAATTGGATGTCACTCAGGGGTTAAGCCCAGCTGCCCCCAGTCACCCAGAGTGATCTGAAGTTCAGATGGAACTCCAGGGGGTTTAACCTCTGCCAAATTAAGTCTTGTCTAGGTTGTAGATCCTGACACACTCTCCACTAGAAGAGGTTACTGGAAGCCCCATCCAACATTGCATTAAACACTTCCAGGGAGGGGGCATCCACAACTTCTCTGGGCAATTGGAATTCTTCCTTATATCTCGTCTAAATTTACTTTCATTCAATTTAAGCTCATTCCCATTGTCCTGTCACTAGATGCACTTATGTAAAGTCTCTGTCCAGTTTTCAAATTGCCTCTGAATATTTTGTAACCAAATAGATTTTTCTTTTGTAATCTGAGCAGATGTTCATTCAATGCATTGATTGGTAATACTGCTTATGTTACTTTTTAAAATAAGAAATTTTGAAAGATCCTCATAATCATTTGCAAAGTTCTCATCAGTATTTGTGACCAAAGATAAACCTCAAAGTTACTAACATCATTTTTCTTAAGTCATAATTTTCACATATTCTTCTAAGCACATAATGAACAATGTCCACCAATGAACAATGGCATTCCAGACTTACTTTTAAATCATGTCCAGCATTATTCAGCTTCAGATTCAATATTGATATTACTTGATAATACTGCAGTATCAAGAAGCCAGTAACAGTTACATATATAATCTTAATTCTCTTGTAAGTAGCTTACAAATCAAGCTTTAATGTCTGGTCATATATCTTTTCTTTCAAAACTGTTTTGTGTCAAGCAGGAGCAAGCTGGATATCCAAGAGGATATAATTAAGGTTGCAAGCAAGTTGCATCACCCTAATTTTTGCTGGACTTTGGAAGCAAGTATCTAAATTACATGGTCCCATTCCCAGAACAATATGTCTGGTTTTTTTCAGTCCGGGATTTGGGTTGAAGATGGCTGATATTAATGTGCTGTAATGTAACCATCAAACAATTAAAAACATTTTAAAAGCTCTTCTACACTACATATGTACCCTTTTCTACACATAGGCAAAAAGGAATGTAATGCAACAATCAAGAAAATTTTAAAGAAAATTTTACAGTTTTGTGGTCTGAAATAACTAATCACAAAACATACAAAATCAAAGCATTGTGTTTATGCTGCAGTATAGTTCTCAGAGCTAACCCCTTGTATATTGCTCCTGATACAGGTTTAAAAAAAAGATGAAAAGGGGGAAAGGAAAAAGGAAAAGTAGGATAGGGAAGAAAAGGAAAAAAAGAAAAAAGAAAAGCGAGGGAGGAAAAAGGAGAAGAAAAAGTACTATTAGTGATTCCCATGACTTAGTTTATCACAGAATCACAGAATTGTAGGAGTTGGAAGGGACCTCAAGAGATCATTTAAACATTGGGATACACATTTAGCAGAAGCCACATGGTTAGTTAACTCTAGGGGATCTACCAATCAGGCTGGTCCTGCCCAGTCAAAATTTCCACATACTGCAGAAGGAGACAGAGTCCCAGTATTGCACATGAGGAGTATATTGGGAAAGACAGTTTGGGTCATCCCTGCTGCGGGCAAAGGTAAACCCATATCTGGGATTGTTTTTGCTCAAGGACCTGGTTGTACTTGGTGGGTAATGCAGAGGGATGGAAAAGTTTGATGTGTACCTCAAGAGGATTTGATTTTGGGTGAGAATAGCCAATATCAATAATTAGGTAGAAATCGTGTTATAATAGTTGCTAAATAATCCATTACTGTGTGTTTTATTATTGTTGCTATAAAATCTGTTTTATTGTTGCTATAAATACTGTATGTTGTACTAATGGCATTACAGCCAGGGTCATACAAATTAATGAAGAATTGGTGCCACAATGATGGAACGAAAACCAGCCTCCCAAGAACTCTTTCTTTTCTCCTTTGAAAATAAACACCTCTGACCCACAGACTATAAGAACACCTCTGACCCACAGACTATAAGCATGGACCATACCAGGTGTATTAGTCGAGAGTCCAAGATACAGCATACAACGATCAAATGACACATGCGACAACTCATACCCTGACAGACTGTTGTGACAGATGGATAAGTGGAGCCTGAGAATCGTGGACTGAATGAAATCGGCAGACTCGGATGGATGGTGCATGGACTGAAAGAATCTGTGTACATGTGCATGTGTGCATGCATGTACGTGGGTGTGAAACAAAAAAACTGCCTGGACCCAAAGAAAATTGCTAGATCTGCTCATGACTTAAATGGTATGGAATAAGGGGTGGATAATGTCCTGGATTCAGACTAACAACGGGCCATGTTGGCCAATGAGAATATTCCATACCAATTACATCATAGTCAGCTTCGGTATAAAGGAGAAAAAGCACGCCAAAAACACAAGTCAGGCAGGGCGCGGCTTGAGCGAGGTCTGGCAGGAGTGGCTCCGGGGGTTAGGCGCGGCCTCTCAGTGGCATGCGGCCTGAGGCAAATATGGCGGCAGTGGCCGGGCCCTGAGTCAGCTCAGTGGGTCGGGCATGGCCTAGTCGCGGGTTATGGTGAGAGGTTGCATTTTGTATCACCAGATTCATGTGTCCTATGTTCTAAAGTAGTGTTATCACTGTTGTTAGTTGTTCTTTCTATCTTTTCTGGTTGTTTTAGTAAACTGTCCCTATCCCAACCTGCGGGGCTTTGGTTTTTTTTTTCCTTCCTCCGCAGATTTCTCCGTTCGCCCACCCCTCTCTTAAAGTGACAGATAACTTTTGTGACAGATAACCCAGTTCTCAGGCTGGGTCTGGCTAAACCCAGGACAAAGAGGAACCTAGTAACTATAGGCCAGTCAGCCTCACCTCTGTCCCGGGAAAGGTAATGGAACAGCTTGTTCTGGATGCCATCTCCAAGCAACTGGAAGAGAAGAAGGTCATGAGGAGTAGTCAGCATGGATTCACCAAGGGGAAATTGTGCTTGACCAATCTCATAGCCTTCTACGATCTCATAACAGGCTGGGTAGACGGAGGGAGAGCAGTGGATTTCATCTACCTTGACTTCAGCAGGGCCTTTGATACTGTCTCCCATGACACCCTGATAGCAAAGCTGAGAAAGCATGGGATAGATGAGTGGACAGTGGGGTGGGTTGAAAATTGGCTGTTGGACCGAGCCCAGAGGGTTGTCATTCGAGGAGCAGAATCTGACTGGAGGCCTGTTACTAATGGTGTTCCCCAGGGCTCGGTGTTGGGTCCAGTCCTGTTTAATATCTTCATTGACGACATTGATGAGTGAAGAGCATCCACCCTCAGCAAGTACGCCAGTGATACAAAGCTATGAGGGGTGGCTGACACGGAGGAACACTGCGCTGCCATCCAGCGAGACCTGGGCAGGCTGGAAAACTGGGCAGGGAGAGACCAGATGAAGTTCAACAAAAGCAAATGTAAAGTCTTGCACCTGGAAAAGAGCAATCATTTGTATCAGTACAGGCTGGGGGATGACCTGCTGGAGAAGAGCTCTGTGGAGAAGGACCTGGAGGTCCTGGTAGATGACAGGTTGGCCATGAGCCAGCAGTGTGCCCTGGTGGCTAAGAGAGCCAATGGGATCCTGGGGTGCATCAGGAGGAGTGTAGCCAGCAGGTCAAAGGAAGTGATCCTCCCCTTCTACTCTGCCCTGGTCAGGCCCCACCTGGAGCATTGTGTCCAATTCTGGGCTCCTTGGTTTAAAAAGGACAGGGATCTCCTTGAGAGAGTCCATGAAGGGCTACGAAGATGATTAGGGACCTGGAGCATCTCTCCTATGAGGAAAGGCTGAGTAAATTGGGACTGTTCAGCCTTGAGAAGAGAAGACTAAAGGGGGACCTAATTAAAGTCTATAATTATCTGAAGCAGAGGATTCAGGTGGAATCAGTCAGCCCCTTTTCAGTGGTCTGTGGGGATAGGACAAGGGGCAATGGCTGCAAGTTGCAGCATAGGAAGTTCCGCACCAACATGCGGAAGAACTTTTTCACAGTGAGGGTGACTGGAATAGGCTGCCCAGAGAGGCAGTGGAGTCTCCTTCTCTGGAGATATTCAAGACCCATCTGGACGCCTATCTGAGTGATATGTCCTAGGGAGCCTGTTTTGGCAGGGGGGTTGGACCCGATGATCTCTCGAGGTCCCTTCCAACCCCTATAATTCTATGATTCTTTGATTCTATGATTCCTAAGGAACAAATTTTCTGGTTTTTTTCCTTTGGTAAATGTTCCCCAGACTGATTTGTAATAAGGATTCAGAATGAATGTTACACTTTGTACAGATATATTTTAAATCATTTAAGATTCCTGCTTTGCTATATTATATGATAACTTGATTGTTTACCTAAATCACTTTTTTTTCTCCTAATTTTTTTAATAAAGTTAGTATTTCATACTGTTAGTGTCCTTTGGGATCCTCAAGCTTCAGGCATGTTGCCCACTATTTGGCCACACGATGGAGAGATTTTCTGTCTAATGATAACTAGAAAACACATCTTCCTCACAGATGCTTCTGTTTCCAGCTCTCAGAAAGGCCCACACAGCAAGATGCAAAACAGCCCAGGAAGCAATATACAATCCTTTTCTCTACTCAGATACCTGGGGAAATATGTGATGGATTGGTGGTCACCTCATATTCATCCAGAGGCTTTTGTTTTAGGTATAGGTGTCCCAAGAAGGATTAAATGCTTTCAGATTTCCCCCTATTAAAACCAGTATCAAACCTAGCCTAATAGAAAATAAATAAATGAAATTAAATGAAATGTAATAACTAAAAATTAGAGAATACATCTGAAGACCTTACAGGAGAGACTGAAATGAAAATATTCAGTAAAGCTAGGATTAAATGAGAGATGTTAAGATTTCCCTCCCTTCATGAACTTCTATTAAGAACTTGATTGAAATTGTTAAAAGCTCCAGTCTCTGGTTTTCACTGAAGCCTTTATTGCATGACTCTAAATCTAAATCCAGACCTAACTTCAGAGTTCATTCAAATTTAAGTCCTTCCTCTGCACCTGTATGTTTCTTCATCTGTTTCCTCTGAAGCAGAGATAGAAAAGTATCTCGTACCTCTAGCCCAAAATCAAGTCATCAGTGACAGTCATCCACCATCAGTTCCTGTCTGCCTTTTTGCTTGCTTAGCCATTGATGAGTTCTTAATTCCTTATAAGACACAATGTCCTTGCCATTGATATCCTCAAAATAAATAACATTGCTTTTAACAGAATTTAACAGTTCATCACCAGGAAGGACAGATAGAAGTCATGAAACCACATTACCTCAAATGGCTACTGAGGGGATTTCTTCTTCTAGACTATGTTTTTCACTCCTATATTTATGAAAAAAATTAGACCTGACATAATCTATTATCTTATTATTTTGGTTTTGTACTGTGAAGTCTATAGCAAAAATTTTGTCCCTACTATATTGACTTTTCTTTGATCTTACAATCATGCAGGCTTCTGAGTTCAACAAATCAGCAAGCTTGATTCCTGAGATACATGACAATGAATCTTATTTACTAAATCACATTTTAAAAGACATTCTGATTATAAAAATCCTATAAAAATGCCTTCAAAAGTCAAAAGTCAAAACCAAGCATTTGCTCATTTCCAACCTTAACAGCTTCCACTTTCTGTTTTCATTTTAAATGTTTCCCATGCTGAAAGGATGAAACAATTATTTATATATTATTTCTGTAACTGAATGTCGACACTGTTTTCCTTATGTTTTCACATAGTCCTTCCTGAGAGAAGACACTTCCAAGAAACAGGGCAGGAGTACCATACAGTCAGAAACATCACCCAAAGTCATGATAGTCTTGCCGCTTTGCTCATGCAGCTGTCCTTTACCCAAGTTCTTGACAGAAAGCTCAGAAAAGCAGTTAGTTGGTTTATTTTCCTATATGCTTTATCTGATTTGTGTTCTCAACAGAAAGATTATGATTTTCTACTTCCTTATGGATCAAATGCAGCCATTTTCAGTGGAAAAGTAGCAAATAAGGATAGACCAAGAACACATACATTCCCATGAAAGTCATAATAAAAAAAAAAGGTAAAATACTTGAGAATTGTGAGAATGTTAACTAATTCCAAGCTACCAACCAAGTCACTTATAAACTGTAAATAACATGACCCCAAGAAATAAGTCAGATGATCTTGTCAATGTTATTCAGGAAAATATTCATGAATCAATTTTTTTGCATTATTTGACCCTGTAGCTGGTGATGACATTTATGAAAGAACATCACAGCATTTGTGTTTTAGAAACTATAACTCTCTTCATTTTGCACCTCACTGAATCTTTTAGAAATAAAATAAAAACTAAAAAAAGTTCTTGTTTTCATTTTGGTTTAATTCTTATCATTAATAAAACAGATGAGGAGTTTTTCTTAAACCTTAAAATAAGGTCATAGTTGTTGGGTTGCTGTAAATGTCAGTAGGAGGAATTCACATAAGAGCCAACCTGGGATTAATATTAATAAATGTGCTCATTGCATTTAAAAATCCTTGCAATGAAAGGTCACTGTTAGCTTTGAGTTCCAAAATTAGAACTGTCTTTTAAAGACCATCAAAACCAATAAAAAAAATCTGAACTGCACTTGACAGTCTTGCCTGTGACTTTTGCATTAAAGCAGGGTGGATAGATATAATAAGAGTAATATGGAATAATGACTTTTGCTTTGTAAAAGACAAAGGTGTCCATTATTAAAAGGATCACCTTTCTAATCATTAGTTTTAACTGAACAAAAAATCTGCTAAATAAATTCCATCAAGGTCCATTTTCATCTACCTTCTCTCTCTTAGTCACTTACTTAGTAAAGAAGTATACAATTTCTTTTATCCACTTAGCCATTTCCTTGATAATTATCTTCCAGCATCTAGACACCACATTAAGCATAGGAGAAAATGTATTACATTGTACAGTAATGAGAATTGGTGTTAGAACCTCACCAGAGTATTTCTTTTATTTAAACAGTAGGAAAAATAGAATAGATGTACTTGCATTTTTCACAATCAGATGAAATTCTGTTGATGGTCCAACTTCTTGTACAATAATGGTGATGGTAGTTTATCTGTATTTTGCTGCACTTATGTCTGGATATCAGCTATTCCATGTCCAGTTTCTCATCAGTGGTTGTTAGGACAAAAGAAAAAGGAAAATAAGGAGAAAAACACAAAATATATGGTTGCCTAGGGAGGTGGTGGTTTCCCCCTCCCTGGAGATGTTAATGGCTGGCTTGGATGATGCCTTGAGCAGCCAGGTCTAGTGAGAGGAGTCTGACTGGAGGCCTGTGAATAGCGGTGTTCCCAAGGGCTCGGTGTTGAGTCCAGTCCTGTTTAATATCTTCATTGATGACCTTGATGAGGGAATAGCATCCACCCTCAGCAAGTACGCCAATGATACAAAGCTGGGAGGGGTGACTGTCACACAGGAACACTGCGCTGCCATCCAGCGAGACCTGGGCAGGCTGGAAAATTGGGCAGGGAGAGACCAGATGAAATTCAACAAAAGCAAGTGTAAAGTCTTGCACCTGGGAGGAACAACCGCACATATCAGTACAGGCTGGGGGATGACCTGCTGGAGAAGAGCTCTGTGGAGAAGGACCTGGGGGTCCTGGTTGACGATGGGTTGGTTATGAGCCAGCAGTGTGCCCTGGTGGCTAAGAGAGCCAATGGGATCCTGGGGTGCATCAGGAGGAGTGTAGCCAGCGGGTCAAAGGAGGTGATCCTCCCCTTCTACTCTGCCCTGGTCAGGCCCCACCTGGAGTATTGTGTCCAATTCTGGGCTCCCTGGTATAAAAAGGACAGGGATCTCCTTGAGAGAGTCCAAAGAAAGGCTACAAAGATGATTAGGGGCCTGGAGCATCTCCCCTATGAGGAAAGGCTGAGTAAGCTGAGACTGTTCAGCCTGGAGAATAGAAGACTGAGGGGGGACCTAATCCACGTTTATAAATATCTTAAGTATAGGGTGCAGGGGGAATTAGCCTGCCCCTTTTCTGTGGTCTGTGCAGACAGGACAAGGGGCAATGGCTGCAAATTGGAGCACAGGAAGTTCCGCACCAACATGCGGAAGAACTTTTTCACAGTGAGGGTGACAGAGCACTGGAATAGGCTGCCCAGGGAGGTGGTGGAGTCTTCTTCTCAGGAGATATTCAAGACTCGTCTGGATGCCTATCTGTGTAGTATGAGCTACGGAGCCTGCTCTGGCAGGGGGCTTGGACCAGATGATCTCTCGAGGTCCCTTCCAACCCCTACAGCTCTGTGATTCTGTGATCTTTAAGGTAGTTTCCAAACCAAAGCATTCTATGACTCTATGAAATATAATAAATCAGATGTCCTCTCTCCTCTAACCTTTTCCTATTTGCTAAGAGTCCAGTTTTACTGTTGTCATGGTGTCATGGTTTCTTTTCAAAAGTGAAAACTTTGTTTCTACAGGGATTACTCATCTAGATAATTATCCGAAAGACTTTGACTCTATTTCATAGTGATTTCCACTTTAGCTGCTGGGACACATAAGACGAACACCTCCTCTGATGCTTACCCACCTTGCTGTCTTATCAGATCACTGTAGGGCAAAGTTAGAATGAGAAACAGTAGGCAGAGGTTAGAGATGAGTTGATGACAGATGGTCCAATAGAAAGCAAATTACAAATCTCATGTGTGAGGGGGATTCATACCATGCATGTGACATCCATTCAGGAGACTCCCAGTTGTGCATTTTTGTAATTGGGTCATTGAGCTTCTGGATTTTTGGTTTGGTTGACATTTAATCTTCATTTAGTTTTTGAAATCTAATTTTTTAAAGAAAGCTTTAAGAAGAGCCACTGAATTAATCTTTAAGAACAGTGCAGTTTGGCAAAGGAAATAACTCTAAAAACTAACGGGTACTATATTAAAATGCCAAATATTTTGAAAACAATTTTTTTTCTTAAGAACAGTATAGATGAAAAAAAGAACTTGTTCTCCTGTAGGCAGCATTATTGTAGAATAGATTTTATATTACGTTATTTTCAAAATTATTACTTAGTAGTTTTAAAATTAAACATAAAACCATTATTTTTAATTTAAGGGCAATAAATAGCACAAGACTATGCAATGAACAAGCTGTGATTTAAATAACAAATAGTGAGAAGCATCTGTGCACAAAAAGTGCCAGCCAGAATGCCTTCGCTAAGGGCAAATCATGCTTGACAAATTTTGTGCCCTTCTACAATGGGGTTACTGCACTCACTGGTGAATAAAGGAAGTGCAACTGATAACATCTACCTGAACCTGTGCAAAGCATTTTATACTGTTCCACAGAACATCCTTCTCTCTATAAATGGAGAGACATCAATTTGATGGAGGGACTTGATGGATAAGGAATTAGATGGATGGTCACACTCAGAGAGTTGCTGTCAAAGGCTTGATGTGTGGGTGGAGAGCAGTGAAAAGTGACGACCCTCAGGAGTCTGTATTGAGACAAGTATTATTTAACATCTTTGTGAGGACTAAGAGCACCCTCAGAAGTTTGAGAATGACAGCAAGATGAGTGGTGATGTCAGGAGTCTAAATGGAAGGAAATTCAGAGGGACATTGACAGGCTAGAGAGACAGGCTAGTAGGAACCTCAGGAAGTTCAACATGGACAGCTGTAGAGTATTGCATCCAGCCTGGGTCAGGGCAATCCTGAACATGGATACAGTCTGGGTTACTAGTATATTGAGAGCAACCCTGCAGACAGGGACTAGGGTGTATTGGCTGATGTGTGCTAGCAGCCCAGAAATAAAACTGTATCCTGGCCTGCATCAAAAGAAATGTGGCCAACTGGTTGAGACAGGTGACTTTGCCCCTATACTTTGCTCATGTGAGACCCCACCTGGAGTATTGCTTTTAACTCAGGAGGCTCTAGCATAAGAAAAAAATGGACCTGTTGAAGCAAGAGCAAAGGAGGAGTATGAAGATGGACAGAGGGCTAGAACAGGCCTCCTACGAAGACAGGCTGACAGACTTGAGCTTCTTCAGCCTGGAGAAGAGAAGGTTCTTAAGAGACCTTATAGCAGCCTTTCAGGACTTAAAGGGGATCTACAGGAAAGATAAAGAGGCACTATTTAGCATGGACTCTAGTGATAGGGCAAGGGGTAACAGTTTAAACTGAAAGAGAGTAGATTTAGATAAGATAAAAAGAAGAATCGTCTTTACTATGAAGGTAGTGAGGCACTGGGACAGGTTACTCAGAGAAACTACACATTTCATAGAATCATAGAATCATAGACTGGCAAGGGTTGGAAGGGACCCCGAGGATCATAAAGCTCCAACCTCCCTGCCACAGGCAGGGCCACCAACCTCAGGCCTGGATCTGCACAAGGTTGCCCAGGGCCCCATCCAACCTGGCCTTGAACACTTCCAGGGATGGAGCATCCACCACCTCTCTGGGCAGCCTGTTCCAGCACCTCACCACTCTTTCTGTAAAAAACTTCCCCGTAATATTCAATCTAAACCTTCTCTCCTTCAGCTTTAAACCATTCCCCCTTGTCCTGCCATTATCTGCCCTTTTAAAAAGTTGATTCCCCTCCTGTTTGTATGCTCCCTTCTGGTACTGGAAGGCTGCAATGAGGTCCCCCCGCAGCCTTCTCTTCTCCAGGATGAACAAGCCCAGCTCCCTCAGCCCCTCCTTGTAGGGCAGGTGCTCCAGTCCTCTAAGCATCCTTGTGGCCCTCCTCTGAACCCTCTCCAACAGTTCTACATCCTTCTTGTATTGAGGGCCCCAGATCTGGACACAGTACTCCAGGTGGGGCCTCACGAGGGCAGAGAAGAGAGGGACAATCACCTCCCTGTCCCTGCTGGCCACCCCTCTTCTGATGGAGCCCAGGATACCATTGGCCTTGCGAGCTGCAAGAGCACACTGCTGGCTCATGTTAAGTTTCTCATCCATGGTGACACCCAGGTCCTTCTCAGCAGGGCTACTCTCAAGGAGCTCTCCTCCCAGTCTGTATCTATGTCTCGGATTCTTCCAGCCCAAGTGCAACACCTTACACTTGGCAGTGTTGAACCTCATTAGGTTCACCCGGGCCCATTTTTCCAGCCTGTCAAGATCCCTCTAGATGGCTTCCTTTCCTTCTACGGTGTCAACCACAGCACTCAGCTTGGTGTCATCTGCAAACTTGCTGAGGGTGCACTCAATTCCATCATCGATGTCATTGATAAAGATGTTATAGAGAACCGGTCCCAAGACAGACCCCTGGGGGACACCGCTTGTCACCGGCCTCCACCTGGACATAGAACCATTGACCACCACCCTTTGGCTACGGTCTGTTAACCAGTTTCTTATCCACTGGATGGTCCACCCATCAAATCCACATCTCTCCAGTTTAGAGATAAGGATGTGGTGGGGGACTGTGTCAAAGGCCTTGCACAAGTCCAGGTAGATGACATCGGTTGCCTTCCCTTTATCTACTGTTGCTGTTACTCCATCTTAGAAAGTCACCAGATTGGTAAGGCACGACCTTACCTTGGTGAAGCCGTGCTGGCTGTCCTGGATCACATGCTCTTCCCTCATGTGCTCTAGCATGTCATCCAGGAGGATCTGTTCCATGATGTTCCCAGGCACAGAGGTGAGGCTCACGGGCCTGTAATTCCCTAGGTCTTCCTTGCTCCCTTTCTTATAAATGGGAGTGACATGACCTTTTTTCCAGTCCCCAGGGACCTCTCCTGACATCCATGACTTTTCAAATATGATGGAGAATGGCTCAGCAACCACATCAGCCAGCTCCTTCAGGATCCTGGGATGCATGTCATCCGGCCCCATAGACTTGTAGGCATTCAGTCTCATGAGGCGGTCTAGGATTTGCTCTGCTCTTACACTGGGGGGGGATTTACTCCCCCAGTTCCCACCTAGAGGTCCAGGGATGCAAGGTTACGGGATTTGAGAATTATGAGAATCCTGGCTGCCAGAGAAGACTGAGGGAAAGAACTCATTCAGTAACTCAGCCTTCTCCTCATCAGTTGCAGCCAGTTCTCTTGACCTGTCTCTTCTGGCCGATGTACCTGTAAAATCCCTTCTTGTTGTTTTTAACATCCCTTGCCATCCTTCTGTTCCATCTGCGCCTTGGCTTTCCTGACCCCGTCTCTGCAAGTCCAAACAGCATCCCTGTATTCTTTCCAGGCTACGCACCCTTGCTTCCAGAGCTTGTGTTTGGCTTTCTTTTCTCTCAGTTTGACCAGCAGGACCTTACTTAGCCACGCTGGCTTCCTGACCCTCCTGCCCACTTTCTTATTCAGAGGGACAGAAAGCCCTTGAGTTCTCAGAAAGGCATCCTTAAAGAATAGCCATCTGTCCTCAACATTTCTGTCTCTAAGGACAACCTCCCAGGAGATCTTGGTCAACAGGTCCTTGAACAGCCTAAAGTTTGCTCTCTTAAAGTTCAGTGTCCTGATCCCACTCTTCACCAGGCCCACATCCCTTGAGATCACAAACTCAACTAGGGCATGGTCGCTGCAGCCCATGCTGTCTCCAACCTTAACACCTTTAATGATCTCCCCCACGTTGGTGAGCACCAGGTCCAGCAATGCATCTCCTCTGGTTGGTCTATCAAGTATTTGAACCAGAATGTTGTCATCTACAGACTCCAGGAGTCTCCTGGATCTCTTGCAGGTCGCTGTGTGGTTTTCCCAACAGATGTCTGGGTGGTTAAAGTCCCCCATCAGAATGAGTGCCTGTGACCGCGACACCTCCTGCAGCTGAAGGAAGAAAGCCTCATCAGTATTCTCTCTTTGATCAGGTGGCCTGTAGTAAACCCCTTTCACCAGCTGCTCTTTTTTAGCCCCATCCCTAATTCTGACCCATAGGCTTTCGACCTGCTCCTGGCCACTTCTCAGAGAGAGCTCCTCACAGTCTATCCACTTTTTAACATAGAGGGCAACTCCCCCACCCTTCCTTCCTAACCTATCCCTTCTAAAAAGTCGATACCCTTCTACAGGGGTATTCCAACTGTGGGAATCATCCCACCATGTCTCCGTGATTGCAACTACATCAAAGTTTTCCAGTGCCATCACGGTTTCCAGTTCCTCCTGCTTGTTACCCATGCTGCGTGCATTCGTGTAAAGACACTTCAGCTGGGCTTTCTGACTCACTAGCTTTTTTGAGGAGCCCTCCCTCAAACCTCTGGGAGGAATCTGAAGTTTTCCCCCACTGCCTCCTAGAGGGACATTAGAAGATTCCGGAAGGGGGGTCAGCAATACCACCTCCTCTGAGGAGTCCCCAGAAGTTCCTAAGGGACACTTTAGAGGTATTTCCCTACAGTCTTGTGGAATTTCAGCATCTCCAAGCCCTTCTCTATCCTGTTGAATTTCAACCTCTTCACCCTTCAAATCTTGTATAAGGCTAGAGGTGACTTGCTCAACCCTAGCAAGCCTCACTATTTCCCCTCCCGCATTCCTAACTAGTTTAGGAACTAGGAACCCATTGCTAGAAGTGTTCAAGGCCAGGTTGGATGAATCTTTGAGCAACGTCACCTATCGGAAGTTATCTCTTGCTATCACAGGTGTTTGGAACTACATTATCTTTAAGGTCCCTTTCAATGCAATTTTTTCTAAGATTCTATGAATAATCTAACAGTGCTCTACAATGTTTAGAGTCTTTAATACAGTCCTTGACATCTCAGTGTCAATAGCACTGTACGAAGGGGCTGAATTTTTTAATATTTCAGTCACTAGCTATTAGCAGCTAACATTGAAGAATTTTCTTCTGGACCTTGTGTCGCTATCAATTCACACAGCAAATATGTTTATCCCACAGTTATCTATGTAAATCAAAAATCTCCCTCTTTCTACTGGCATATTTCAGTAATGATATTACTGTATACTATTCTCTGAAGCACAGTGTGGCTGGCATCACTATTTTTTAAATAAAATAAATTGGCATCCCCATTTTTTTAAAGTGTTTCTAGTAATAGCTTTTTGTTGTTGGTAGAAAGTGATGATCCTTGGACATTTTTTGCCAATTCAGAGTACACAAGTACTCTCTTTAAGACAGCTGATCACTCCTGAAGTGACATGAAATAAGCTTATGCAATCAGAAGTATACCACTTCTGTACACCTCTGTTCAACAGATTCAGCCCCAAGCTTGAAAGACTGATGGAGGAATGTCTCAGATATCCAAACAGCATAAAAAACTGTGCCAAACATACACAGACACTTATCTGATGTCAAAACAAAACAAAAAACAAAAAAACCCCAAAACCCACCAACAAAACCCCACCAAAAAACAATGCAAAATAATACCTGACCCTTCCCGCCCGCTCTCCCACCCACCCCCCTAGCCAAAACCCCAAACCAGGATGCTTGTAGGCAGCTGGTGTTAAATTTAGAGGTTTTTACATTGAACAAAGCATATTTCACAAAGCTCAATAGTAAGCAAAATAATCTAAGATTAGGGCAGTAACCTTGTTTTGAAACTTTAATTACACAAGATTTGCAGACTTTCAGTAAGCAAGTATACTCATGTAACCTAAGTATAACTTAATATTTTGGGAGGACATGTCCTCATTATCAAGGGTCTTGACCAGTCTTCATGAAAGGTTCCGGCCATTCATAGTCAGCTATTTTCAGGAGAGAGGAGAATTAAATTACAGTTTTAATTTTAATTTCAAATATCTGTGTTGTACTTTAACTGTTGCACTAGTTTATTTCAGCTATAGACTTCTCAATGTATAAATGTATATATTTATACATTTTGCCAGTGCCTCTACTGCCACTAGTCACACTTGCCCAAAACTCTCTTAGTCTTCTTTCCTTGTGACATTTCAAAGCACTTTTAAAAGAATTCATAAAATGTTTAACCTTATACCCTTTTCCAGTACCATACTGAAGTTTATTAAATCATCTATATGCTTAAATTTTTCCACATCGGTGTGTATTTTTGTGTGCTTTTTTGGGTGGTGATTTGTTTTGGGGTTTTTGGGAGGGTTGGGTTTGTTTTTTTTAATGTGCATCATAGGAAGATTTACATATACTTCACCTACTATGGTCCAACTCCTTGTCTTATCAAAATTCAACTATGTCATCCATTTCAGAGTGAGACAGGTTTTCCTCTACATAATTGCACGGTAATAGGGACAATAGAATAGCTACATATTAGTGTTTAAATTCTGCCATTTTTAAGGTTTCTCCTGATAATTTTTTTTCAATTAAAGCCACAGGATTCTAAATAAACCTTTATATTTGTTGAAAGTTTATGTAGTTGCTATAAGGCTTTGCTTACATGTTTTCAGGAAATGTTAATGTTTGTTTTTTAGAGCAAATGTATTATAAAATTTGGAGGTCAAGTTTGTATTACGGTCATAGAATGGTCCGGGTAGGAAGGCACCTTCAAGATCATCTACTCCCAAACCCTTCTGCCACGGGTAAAGAAACCCACCACTGCATCAGGTTGCCCAAAGTCCTGGCCTTGAACACTGTCAGGGGGCGGGGGGCAGCCACAGTTTCTCTGGGTAACCTGTTCCAGTGCTTCCCCACTCTGATAGTAAATAATTTCATCCTGCCATCTAAACTTTATCTATCATCTTTTAGTTTAAAGCCATTATACCTCATCCTATCATCACATAGCTAAGCAAGCAGCCTTTCTCTAGATTTCACGTAGACGTCTTTAAGTGCTAGAAGGCCATTATAAGGTCTCTCTGGAGCCTTCTCATCTCCAAGCTGAAGAAGTCCCACTTTCTCAGCTTGTCTTTATAGGATAGGTGCACCAGACCTCTGACCATCTGCACGGGCATCCTCTGCACTTGCTGCAACAGGTCCATTTTGTTCTTATTTTGGAAGTCTCAGAAATTAAGACAATACCCCAGATGTCTCACCAGAGTGGAGTAGAAGAGCAGAATCACCCCCCTCAACCAGCTGGTCACACTTCTTTTGATGCAGCCCAAGACACAACTGACTTTCTGGGCTGAAAATACACACTGCCAGCTTATGTCAATCCATTCTCTGCCCAGTCTGTAGTTGTGATTGGGATTGCCCTCACTCATCTTCACTTTCACTACCTTGCAAACCCATATATGGTTCCTATGACCATGTCAGGGTACCTTCGGATGGCATCCCTTCCATCCAGCCTGTTGAGTGCCCACACAGCTTCTTGTTTTTGGCAAACTTGTTGAGGGTCCACTTCATCCAATATTGCCAACAACGATGTCGAACTGTCCCAGTCCTAATACTGACCCCTGAAGAGCACCACTCATCACAGATCTCCACGTGGATATTGAGACAAGTGGAGATCCTTGGAACTATGTCCAAGACACTTTTTCCCTATCTTGTTTAAACCTGGACTGTGGATTTTGCCAAAAAAATGTGAAGTTGTGGGGTTTACTTTTTCCTAGTCCACTTTCTGGATTAGACCTTCTTCCATTATCCCAGCACACCTCCAACATTCTGGTATTTGCAATGTTATGACCATGATCAATTTAGTTGCTGTTTTAAATCTTTCCTGAAGAGCTTCTGCTACAGAAAGAGATAATGTATTTTCCTCTGGGTACTTCAAACTGAAAATGTCATTTTCCAGAAATTAAAAGATCAGCTTCAACAACATCTTCTGTATCACAGCGTCAAACAGGAACTGGCCCATCTCTCTTTTGCTTTGGCAGGTATTTAGATGTAAAATATGCATCACTTAAAAAGGGAAAAAATATACATGACAAGGAAGCCTGAATTCAGTGCCTGAACATGAAGAACTGTTAACTTTAAAGTACAGGAGTATAGTTGCTTTTCCTGAGTACAGTCAAACCTCATCTGAGTTACTAGCTATGATGAATTTTTGCTGTAAAGAAGTGCAACTGTAACAACATCCAAATAATATCAGTGTTTCATGTTGTCCTTTAACTGTAACTCATGAATTAGAATTTGGGGTATGTATCGTTCACACATATTTGATAGCTGCATGAAACTACTATACAGCTCACAGAGAGACACAGTATTGCCTGTGTTCAAATATGTACACTGTCCTACTGAACAGGCATCACACACATATGTATATATAGCAAGGCCAATGCTTAACCAAGACAGTGACATGAAGTCATATTTAAAATTGAGCAGCTGTGAAATTTGATGAAAACACCTATTTAGCTGCTTTTTGTATTAGGCAGTAGATCTATGTTCCAATAGATATATTTTCAGTATGATTATAGCTCATTTACATTTCAGAAGAAGTAGGGAAGCAAAGTAACTAATGTCAGTGAGGAATGCAGATGCACTGGCGATAAATAAAACAGGAACACCTGCAATGAAACTAAAATTCTGTATTAATTTTACGTATCCTGTAATACTTGATAAGGCTATTCTAGATTATGTGGAACAAAGGAAGAAAGGAAAAGAAACACTAAAAGTTTTATCTTAGATTACATTACAAAATACTTAGAAAGTGCTTTCTTTGAAAGCAAATGAGAAAATGCAATGTCCCAAAAATTCTGTGAACATTTACTACAGTAATTAAATTTAAATTTAGACATCATTATGTCATTGCATTTTATCTCCATACATGCAAAATGCAGTAAGATATTATCCTATATTAAATCATAGTATAAACTGAAGAGAATTCTTTTTATACTACCTCAAAACACTACTGAACACATGAAAGATTTCTCTTGGAAAAAAATATAGAATATGTTTTCACATTTCCTTTTCTGCAGGTGGCAAAAGAAATTTTCACAGATTTTGTCAGGAGCTGTGATTTGGATTATATGCACTCAGGAACAACAGAACATGTAAAAACAGCACATGTGTAATCAGTACATAATTTAATGGCTTATTGCTTTAGAAATAAGAACTTTCTACTGCATTCCAGCAGGTTGCAATAAGAAATAACAGATAAAGCTTGCTGATTTTTGATGGATCGATCTCATCCCAGGAAAACCCAGGGAAGGGACAAGGTTAATGTTTGCTATGAATATCCAGCTAACTTGTATGAAAATTGGCAGACCTATACTTTGCATTTACCCTGTAAGAGCATTTTAGTACCACATTTAAGAAAGAACAAGTGCTCATAACCCGTAACAGTTTTTAATGTCATGACAGTAACAATTTTTGTAGGTTTTTTTTTTTAATTATTATAGCTGTCTACTCCACTACTTTTAAGCTAATTTTCTGCTTAATTAGCTCCCATCTCCATTGTCTGTCAAACAATTCAAAACCTCTGATTGTCTTCTGATCTAGAAACTTTTCAATATTAAATGTTTCTCATTTTAATATCTTACTTTGTAAATGTTCATCTTATGTATAGAAGAATTATTTTGATTTAACTCAACAGTTATATGGTGTTAATATATTAGTGCCTTAGGTGCTGAAAGAAAAAGCTTCGTTCTATAAACCTTTGACCTCATTAATTTTCTATTTACTTTGCAGGAGAAGCATTTCTTTAGAATGAAATATGTTTCTGTAACAGTAAAAGTATCTGCATTTTGTAATTGTGTAGGATCAGACTCACAGTGCTGGAATTGCACTATTGACCATGTTCAATCACTGCAAAAAGTCTTTGTAGGTTTAAAATTTAAGGACATTATATTTCAGTGACTAGGCATCATTTCCAGAAGGCAATTTCTGTGCACCTACCCTTGTTTCAGCAGTGTGGTGGTTTAACATCAGCTGAGAGCTGGGTCCCACAAAGTTACCTGTCTCTTTAAGAGAGAGAGGGGAGGCGAACGGAGAAGCTGTGGGGGAAGGAACAAAAAAACAAAAAAAACCTCCATGGGTTGGGATATGGATAATTTACTAAAACAACAGGAAAAGATACAAAGAATAACAGTGATAACACTATTTTAGAACACAGGGCACACGAAACCAGTGACACACAATGCAACCTCTCACTGCAACCCGTGACTAGGCCACGCCGCTGCCATGCAACTGCGTGCCACACCTCACCCCGCAGGCATGCCACCCCCAAACCCAAGCCGCGTCTGCCCAGAGACTGCGTTTTTGGCACACTTTTCTCCTTTATACAGAACATGACCTAATTAGTATGGAATATTCTCATTGGTCAAACATGGCCAGCTGAAACCAGGACAAGCAGCTAAGGAAATGTAGTAACAATGACGTATTTTTCTATGATGATCAGCCATGCCAGCCAACCAATGAATGGTCTCAGAACCACTTAATTTACTAGTATGGAATAGTTGTCCAGCTAATCATAACTATCAGCACCATCATCATCATCTTCATCATCATCACCATCATCTTCACTATGATCTAATAGAATTTTTAAATTATATTGAAGAAATAGCAACATTCTTAATTTAAGACCTTTGATTACCCTAGGAACCCTGGCCAAGTCAGCATTTGGAAAGTGATTATTTTGGATATCTTGCCTTCTTTATTACTGGATTTATGCTTCCCAAATTGAATTACAATCTGCTTTGGATACATAAAATGACACACATATTTTGAATTTTCTTCTAAAAGATCATTTCCTTCTTTCCTGGAATCTTCTAAGGTCCCTCTAGGAGGCAGTGGGGGAAAACTTCAGATTCCTCCCAGAGGTTTGAGGGAGGGCTCCTCAAAAAAGCTAGTGAGTCAGAAAGCCCAGCTGAAGTGTCTTTACACGAATGCACGCAGCATGGGTAAACAAGAAGGAGGAACTGGAAACCGTGATGGCACTGGAAAACTTTGATGTAGTTGCAATCACAGAGACATGGTGGGATGATTCCCACAGTTGGAATACCCCTGTAGAAGGGTATCAACGTTTTAGAAGGGATAGGTTAGGAAGGAAGGGTGGGGGAGTTGCCCTCTATGTTAAAAAGTGGATAGACTGTGAGGAGCTCTCTCTGAGAAGTGGCCAGGAGCAGGTCGAAAGCCTATGGGTCAGAATTAGGGATGGGGCTAAAAAAGAGCAGCTGGTGAAAGGGGTTTAATACAGACTGCCTGATCAAAGAGAGAATACTGATGAGGCTTTCTTCCTTCAGCTGCAGGAGGTGTCGCAGTCACAGGCACTCATTCTGATGGGGGACTTTAACCACCCAGACATCTGTTGGGAAAACCACACAGCGACCTGCAAGAGATCCAGGAGACTCCTGGAGTCTGTAGATGACAACTTTCTGGTTCAAATACTTGATAGACTAACCAGAGGAGATGCATTGCTGGACCTGGTGCTCACCAATGTGGAGGAGATCATTAAAGGTGTTAAGGTTGGAGACAGCCTGGGCTGCAGCGACCATGCCCTAGGTGAGTTTGTGATCTCAAGGGATGTGGGCCTGGTGAAGAGTGGGATCAGGACACTGAACTTTAAGAGAGCAAACTTTAGGCTGTTCAAGGACCTGTTGACCAAGATCTCCTGGGAGGTTGTCCTTAGAGACAGAAATGTTGAGGACAGATGGCTACTCTTTAAGGATGCCTTTCTGAGAACTCAAGGGCTTTCTGTCCCTCTGAATAAGAAAGTGGGCAGGAGGGGCAGGAAGCCAGCATGGCTAAACAAGGACCAGCTGGTCAAACTGAGAGAAAAAAAAAGGCAAACACAAGCTCTGGAAGCAAGGGTGCGTAGCCGGGAAAGAATACAGGGATGCTGTTTGGACTTGCAGAGACAGGTTCAGGAAACCAAGGCGCAGATGGAACTGAACTTGGCAAGGGATGTTAAAAACAACAAGAAGGGATTTTACAGGTACATTGGCCGGAAGAGACATGCCAAAGAGAACGTACCCCCCTTGGTAAATGAGAAAGGAGAACTGGCTGCAACTGATGAGGAAAAGGCTGAGTTACTGAATGAGTTCTTTCCCTCAGTCTTCTCTGGCTGCCAGGATTCTCATAATTCTCAAATCCCGTAACCTTGCATCCCTGGACCTCTAGGTGGGAACTGGGGGAGTAAATCCCCCCCCACTGTAAGAGCAGAGCAAGTCTGAGACCGCCTCATGAGACTGAATGTCTACAAGTCTATGGGGCCGGATGACATGCATCCCAGGATCCTGAAGGAGCTGGCTGATGTGGTTGCTGAGCCGTTCTCCATCATATTTGAAAAGTCGTGGCTGTCAGGAGAGGTCCCTGGGGACTGGATAAAAGGCCATGTCTTTCCCATGCCTGGGAAGATCATGGAACAGATCCTCCTGGATGACATGCTAGAGCACATGAGGGAAAAGCATGTGATCCAGGACAGCCAGCACGGCTTCACCAAGGGAAGTTCGTGCCTCACCAATCTGGTGACTTTCTATGATGGAGTAACAGCATCAGTAGATAAAGGGAAGGCAACCGATGTCATCTACCTGGACTTGTGCAAGGCCTTTGACACAGTCCCCCACCACATCCTTATCTCTAAACTGGAGAGATGTGGATTTGATGGGTGGACCATCCAGTGGGTAAGAAGCTGGTTAACAGACCGTAACCAAAGGGTGCTGGTCAATGGGTCTATGTCCAGGTGGAGGCCGGTGACAAGCGGTGTCCCCCAGGGGTCTGTCTTGGGACCGGTTCTCTATAACATCTTTATCAATGACATCGATGATGGAATTAAGTGCACCCTCAGCAAGTTTGCGGATGACACCAAGCTGAGTGTCGGTTGTTTTTGACACCCTAGAAGGAAAGGAAGCCGTCCAGAGGGATCTTGACAGGCTGGAAAAATGGGCCCGGGTGAACCTAATGAGGTTCAACACTGCCAAGTGTAAGGTGTTGCACTTGGACCGGAAGAATCCGAGACATAGATACAGACTGGGAGAAGAACTCCTTGAGAGTAGCCCTGCTGAGAAAGACCTGGGTGTCACCGTGGATGAGAAACTTAACATGAGCCAGCAGTGTGCTCTTGCAGCTTGCAAGGCCAATGGTATCCTGGGCTCCATCAGAAGAGGGGTGGCCAGCAGGGACAGGGAGGTGATTGTCCCTCTCTTCTCTGCCCTCGTGAGACCCCACCTGGAGTACTGTGTCCAGATCTGGGGCCCTCAATACAAGAAGGATGTAGAACTGTTGGAGAGGGTTCAGAGGAGGGCCAGAAGGATGATTAGAGGGCTGGAGCACCTGCCCTCCAGAGGTTAAGGGAGCTGGGCTTGTTCATCCTGGAGAAGAGAAGGCTGCGGGGGGACCTCATTGCAGCCTTCCAGTACCAGAAGGGAGCATACAAACAGGAGGGGAATCAACTTTTTAAAAGGGCAGACAATGGCAGGACAAGGGGGAATGGTTTAAAGCTGAAGGAGGGAAGGTTTAGATTGAATATTATGGGGAAGTTTATTACAGAAAGAGTGGTGAGGTGCTGGAACAGGCTGCCCAGAGAGGTGGTGGATGCCCCATCCCTGGAAGTGTTCAAGGCCAGGTTGGATGGGGCCCTGGGCAACCTTGTGCAGATCCAGGCCTGAGGTTGGTGGCCCTGCCTGTGGCAGGGGGGTTGGAGCTTTATGATCCTCGGGGTCCTTTCCAACCCTTGCCATTCTATGATTCTATGATTCTATGATTTCCAAATGTGTTTATGTTTATTTGCAGTTTAATAAAAACAAACCATTATCTCTGAATCAATATGGTCTTTAAGAACTAATATTTTAAGGGGAAAATTATGCATCCTTTAAAGCAAGTAAATATGATGAAAAACAGTGCTGATTCTTGAGCAAGTGTCCCAGTAATAATATCAGCATCATTTTCATTATCCATCAGCAAGTAAATAAATTATACACATACTTTAAATTTGAATGTGTTTGATGTAAAATGCAGGCAAACTAGATTAGAGCACTCTTCTGAAAGTGTGGAAGATTTTTGTTTATAAACTGCTGGACTACCTCCAAAGACATCAAGAAGTCCATCAATTTCAAGAGCTGAAAAATTATTCTTTTTTTTTTCTCAAAAAACCAGAACACAGATCCGGAAGTACCTCTTGAATCACATGTTCCAACTACTGTGGGATCATTCCCATGGAGACAGCCTGAGAGTGTGGTGCATTGACGTTGCCTGACCACTGGACTCAACTTGGCTTCAACATAAGGTTGCTCTAGAATTCCACTTTTCAGCAGGACAGAAAGAGGAGAAAATCAGATGTAAAAAATTCATGGGCCAGTACAAACAGTTTAATAAAGCAAAACCAAAATGCCACATGTTAAAGCAAAGGAAAACTGAAAGATATATTCCCCATTACAGTAGGCAATGCCCTGCCACTTCCCAGGAAACAGGGTTTCAGTATTCGTAGCAGTTGCTCCAGAAGACAAACATCGTAAATAACAGATGCCCGATCCGTCTCCCACACCCTTTCTTCCTCCTTTCTCCTAGCTTCTTATTGCTGAGTAGATATCATATGGTACAGAATATTATTTTGGGTGACTTTGGGTCCACTGTCCTGGATATGTCCCTTCCCAAGATCTTGCCCACACTGAGCCTGAGGGGAGAACCTTGGAGAGACACTTCTGGTTCTGTGCCAGTACTGCTCAGCAGTGGCCAAAGCACAGCTGTGTTATTGACATCTTGCTGGCTACCAATACACAGCACAGCACTATGAGGGCTGATGTGGGAAAAATTAACTCCATTAACTCCATCTGAACCAGACCCAACACAGGCTAGGAAAGAAAACAACTCTACTGATGTGCTCATACTGCCAACAAGGGTTACCAGAAGGGTATCCTTATAAACTGAGGCCCAATAAGAGTGGTTTGATTATAGTTTCTAATACTACAATTACTTAGGTCTACCAAACAGGGTAAAGCACAGGCAAGACCTTGCCCAAGCCCATCTCCTTCATCCCTATGCCCCTCCCACCCCATGCTACATCCTAAATTAATTAAAAAATATATATACAAGGGAAATGGAGTTACATATGGAGTGATGTTATGACGTTATGTTCTTAGCACAGAGCCTAATCCTTTACTGACAACCACTTCTGAAAAGTGAGTTCCTGAAAATTATTGAAAGATTTGTGAACTGATTGTTACAGTAATTTGGTTTCAGGAGAGGAACATCCATGATCCAGATTGTTCTTTTCTTGCATAAATTTAGCTGATACTGCTGTGTCACGAAATGATTTGCTGAATATATAATCATCACTGTGAATCTGAGTCAGCTAATTGTTTGTGGGTTAGAGAATTCCAAATAATGATTAACCTTGGAGAAAAAGGAATATATGAACACTTTAACTACAGCCCTTCTTTTTTTTTCCTTTTGGTATGATTATTATTTTCCTGAAGTTGCTGCTTTAATTGGATCTTAAACTTTATTTCTCTTCAATTTTATCAGTAACAGCTTTAAAGAACTGAGTATATCACTCAGATGAGACAGGTTTCTGTCAGAGATGTATAAAGTCAGCAACATTCTCTTTGTTAATTGTATAAGCATTTAGTGCATTTGAGAGCTCTTTTCACAGTAACTGAGCAGCATGAGCATGTTACTAAAAAGCAGCTGGTAGGAGCAGTAGCAGTTATTGAATATTTGACTGCAGTTGTAGCTTAGAAGACATCTTCAAGCTAAACTGTATTGTGAAGAAGCATCTAGCAAACAATTTAATATCACCAATCCTTTTTATCCAAATTTGTAGGAAACAAAAGCTCTGGAAATGGAATTGAGAGATAAAGACAGGCTTCTGCTTCAATAATTTTGAACATATTAATTTTGACCATACTTAAAAATTATACAGAAGACTTTCTCCCTAAGCTAGAAGTCTTTCCTGGTCTTTATTGACTTAAAATAGATTCACAAATCTGCAAAGCTTTCTCAATTATCTTTACCAGCTCTATGATAATGATTATACAACTTGACAAATAGTTCTACATCAGTCTTTACCTTGTGATTGAATAAAATTTACAGTGATAGACGACCTTGATTTTGAGATGTCTAAAATGTTCCCCAGATAACTTACTACATTGATTAATTACTTTTACTGTTAAAAATTGTTTCCTTATTGGTCTAACTTCCTGCCTTTGGAAAATAGGATGGTTTTGCCTGCTGTTTTAAAGAAACTCCATCCAGTCCTCTCCTTGGGTAGGACCTTGACAGTTAATCATCTCTTCATCCTCATCAGTATGAGATGAACAGATTGAGCTCAATACTTGTTACTAGATCTGGAGATTTTTTTCTTGAAATGGGGTTGGATGAATCCTTTTTGTAAAAGTATACAAGTAGGTACTCCAAAGTGAAACAAAAACCATTTAGACATGCATCATATATGGCGTACTCAGTAGAGTGAAAAGGTCTGAAATTAAATAGCTGAGCATTTTTCACACACAACTGTAAACTAACCTTTTGAAAGATTTGGCTTCCCGTCTGGAAATTTGCTGACAACACACACTGATGAATGAAGTCTTTGTCAGGTTCCTGCTAACAGATGTATGCCCCTTTCACAACCTTGTGTCCAGAAAAGCAACTTCATCAACATAACACCAGAGATTTCAACATTTCATATGACTCGACAAAGGCAAAAACAGAGAGCGAAAAGTTCAGTGATGTACCTCAGCCTGGCTAACATCATGAAACATAAATTGATTGCTGTCCCACTTTCTGTTGTATATTTTTTGTTGAAATACAAATCTATTATTTTTATTTCACTAGAATATAGTGTCTGATAATTATGTATATGAGGTCACACAAAAATACCCAAATCCTAACTATATTGCATTGCAAAAGTGATTTTAGAAGCTCAGAATAGAATTAGGTCCTACTGATAAAAACAGTGCACGGATTAAAATAGTTGTATGTTACAAATGTACTGGTTCAGTCTCTTCTTCTTTTTCTGGGATTTTACTTAATGACAAAACATGAGGATTTCTATTGTCCCTTTAGTCGTTGAATATTGTTTGTGGAATTGGGGATTAATCAGAATTGGCTACTCTATGTACGGTTTCTTTTTCTATGAAAAATACTCTTTAAGTTCTGTCATTTTCAGGACAACTTTTTATGGCATTTTAAAAGGATAATATAAAACTTAGTGCCAACCCTCAGACTAAACTTCAGGGGTGGTAATCAAAGGACAATACAAATAACCTACAGAAAACTAATGATGGATGTCCATTTAAGGCCTGTCTGCCACCTAAGTGAAAAATTTCTGCATTGTTCTTAGTGGCATGATATTATAGATAGAATTTTTCAAAGAACTGGCTTGTGCAGAAATACAGTTAAGTATCAACAAATTAAATGGGGAAAAAAAACAGAGACATGGAGTTGATGCAGTCTAAGTCCTGTCACCTTTCTAGATAGGAAACTCCTTTTAAAATCTATGTCAGAAGCCAGTATGTAAGAGACATTTCACAGGATTTGCTTTCTCCAGGATTTTCAGGGTTGGACTGAACATCTGACTCAAGACTAAGCAGAAGAAAAGGTACTACTTTTCAAGTAATTTAGTAGTCAGAAAACTTGGTATTCTGATACTCAAAATATAGGAAAAATATGATTAAGGTTTTTTAACCTGTGGCTAATACAGACTTATTTCTGAGAACAACATATTAGAATTCTGTGACATAAGAAAATATGCAGATATGAATTCCCAAATCATTATTTAAAACATAAGACAAATTTTAATAGGAAACATTATCAGTACCTTCTCTTATTTTAATTGTGTATAAAATAGCATGTTATGTTCCCTAAAAGCTATAAGAAATCCCCCTAAATACATAATTAAACTTAAGAAAATCATATTAATTGACTAATGATGTAGTTTTGAAATTAAGTTTCTTAAGCTTGACATATACTAATATATATCTAGCAACTAATGTTTGTAGAGTAGAATGGTATAAATGCTTCTGTGTTATTTTAAATTTCAGGGACACTAATGTGTTCTTGGATAGCAATGGTCAGAAAATAATTTTGTTCGATAAGCCTAAAGAGTGTCTGAAATATCCAGAAAAATATCATTTCTTATTGTAAAACTTTCTACTTATGTGTTCCCTACATTCTCATATCTGGTTGGGTTTTTCTTTGCCTTCTTGTTTTTCCTTTGGGTTTCTTTTTTGCCTGTTTCTTCGTTGGTTTTCTATTTAATCATGGTATAAAATGTACATTTTAAAATTCTGTTTCTATTTTTGGTTGTTTGTGCTCGTGCTTTGGAAACATTAAATGGAATTTATTTAGCATTTTAAACTTTATATGAAATATTTTCAAATTGAAAATGCATCGAACATTTTAAACATGCAAGAAAGAAACACTTAAATACTGTAATAGTCTCAAATTAAATTTAAAATATTAATCATGTTTTGCACTAGTTTTCTCTTCTGAAAATGTGTCCATCAATGACAGTCACATACAATTCAGCAAGGAACCACCATCTTTCAAACATCTGTGTATCCCATAAAGGTCAATGGGATTAAGGTTATGGACTATCATTACAAAAAATGGCAACTTGAGCAAGTAATGTTTTTTCCATTCTTCTCAATTGGACTGAGGTCTCCAACTGCCTTTTCTCTATGCTCTCACAGCTTCCTGACAAAATAAGGGGCCAACATTTTTCTTTGAGTGCAGCTTCACTTCATTGTCATTGTGACATTTAAAAGGCAATGGCCACTTTAAAAATGGCATTTTAACAAAAGACAAGTCTGACCTCATGTTGTGAACAATAGCCATTCTGAGAAAAGACAGCTTTTTACTCAGTGCCTCTGGTAGGGAAAATTTGAAGTATTAATCTTTATAAAAAAAAAACTAAACAAAATAAAGAGTGAAAAAAGTAGTCGTTTGTTTTGGAAAATCATATGTTGCAATTTATCTACTTCCTGGAAGAGACAGAAAAATATGGTGTGCTTGGATTAGAAGGAATGTAGGAAGGAAGGCACACAGAGTGTTATTTTTTCAGGGGGTTCACACAGTTTAATTTGTTAGAACATCAGGGAATTACAATTCAGCATTGACACTGGAAGAAAAAGAAGTGCTGCAGTATAACCTCACTTAAGGCCATAAAATGGTCTTAGCAATGTGTGTTTACCACATGGTATATTTAACCACATGAAAAAGTTAAGAGTGCTCATGTGACTCTACTAATATTCCATATTTTAAGAGCATTGGCTTTCTCTGAATAGCATAAAAATTGACTTCATCAAGTGTCTTTTATAGATTGTTTCTGTGCTAACTTAATCACAACATTCTTATAACTGAAATCCATCCTAAATTTTTTTCCATATTTACCTTTTCCTCCAGCTTCGGCCATAGCTTTTCTTTACACTTTTGTTGGTATAAAAAATATGATACGCAACAATACTTAGTTATGGTAGCATTTCATCTGCTCAGTTACTTTGATACTAAACCAATTCACTGTATTTAACCTTCACAGTGGTGCGCCCTCATTTTCACTGGTTTCATTAATTTTATACCAAAATAAATGGAGTAAAAGACACAAGAAAAACAGCAAGTTGCGTTAGAAAGCATGCGCTGGATGGGTTTTTGAAGATTAGAGTGCATGTAGAAAATGGTAGGCCAAGACGCATTTTTACAAACAAGGGAAAATAACAGAGCATGGCAGGAGGCCCCACTGAAGGAACATAGTTCCCTTTCACTGAGTTTTCACCTAATGGTGCTGCCTCTTTAAATATCAACACTGTATTAATCACAGGCAGGAGTACAGGTTGCAGATCAGGTCTGCTAGCTCCTCTCTGGTGAATTCACATAAAGGATGTTCCTCTCATTCAAGTAATTCAGAAGGTGACAAATATTACAGATGCTGAATTTATGTGAATGCTTGCTCTCTGTTTATTAACTCATCAATCTTGCAAGAAATAAAAGGCCCAAACAGTGAGGTAAGTGGGCTTTTCTTATCCTGTCAGCTCAATGGTGTCTAAAAGTAATCAATATCTATAATTGCTAAATCCTTCCAGGTTTTTTTAACCCTTCTTTAGTAGTCTACTTCCACATCTGACAGGTTGATCAAATCCAAAACTAATTAGAAAGAGTGACATTTTAATTACTGCACTTATGTCTTTAATTTATTTCTCAGTCTTACTAAAATTGATTCCATCATAATAGCAAAATGAGTGTTTTTTTCTTTTTTAATTTAATTAATTAATAGAGCTCTCCGTAGAAAATCATGAGCAGAGCAGATAAGCATAAAATATGCCGAGATGCAAAGAGAATGGACAGATCTTTTATGCCATGGAAGTTTATTTTTTACTTTGTTTTTGATTTACATACATACATTTCTCTGTGTATTCTCACTACTTTAAGAATAAATAGTACCATTTATGAACAACAAAGATTTTTTTACATCTCCAGGTCTCAATGTAAGTAAAATTTTAAAAAGCATTAAAAAAAATGCTTCTTTAAATTTGGAAGGAAAATTAAATTCTAATAGGCATCATAATATTAAAATTAATAAAGAAAAGGAACTTGTTTATTTCATTCCAATTCTACTTAATTTTTAAAAGTATTTTGTACTTTTAAGCAGTTGTCTTGAAGGAGATTATACACATTTCCCCTGGTCATTTAAACTATCTTATTAAAGTAGTCTTTTTAATTTCTAAACAGTAGGAAAAAAGAATCCAAATTCTTTTTCACACTTTGCAATCAATAGAGGCTAACTCAGTAAGTTCAGTGTTCCCCATGTGTCATACCTGCATTTTAGTCTGAATAATTGCCAGCTGAGAGTGTATTTAAATATTTTCTTGCAGACAGAATATTGTGCAACTAGAATTTAGAATTCCCTTAAATATGAAGATACAAATATTATGTATATCATTCCACAGCTACATGTAAAGATCACGTTTAATAACTGAGCTCTAAATCAAAAAGAAACTCCATTTTTAAGTAATATCAAGTTGCATGCTTTTTTCATGCCATTCTCATTTTCTGGGGTCACTTACACTTACCAAGTCAACAGCTTGCTCAACACAGATACTTTAAATTAGAAGTTAACATTAATGTGGTTTTAAGTCATAAATTGTTATTAAGTATATAATTTGTCAAATAATTATTGGTATTTCTATAAATGGAATATGCTTGATAAAACCTTTTCAGACAATTGTATTTGTATGCCCTGCAATTATGCTAGAAGCAGGAATAAACAAAAACTAACCTTAAGTATAATAATTACACTCTGTAATTCAAAATCTGTGTGTCAGGATGGTCAAACCAATGGATGGGAAGACTTCTGACAATGTTGTCACATAACATAATCAACTTAGTAATCACTGTAGAAGTTATGAACAGAGTATTTGGAAATATGTATACCCATGACAACCAGAAAGAATAACTGCTGGTTAAGAATCAACTGCCAAAGGGCAAAGACTTTATGCTTTTGTTAAAAAGACTGGGAATTTCTTCAAATTCTAAGACTGTGACTATGGCTTGATACCAAGATGTCATTCATACAGGCTTCCATCCAAAACTTATATATTGCAGATGTCAAACTGACCCACTGTGATAGAAGATTTCTTGGAGGCTTTATGCAGAGCCCTGTTGTGAGTAGAATTACTCATCTTATTTTGAGTAATCTTTTCAGTGGCAATCCTAGATATGGTTGAAGGCTGCTATTAAGGTGCTTGTTTTCATATCTCTGTATATAATTTTAAAGCTCCTACAGCCCTTTGAATAGAAGAACAATGATTGTGTATGTCTTAATATGATCTTGTCCACATTTGAAAAATTTCACTTTTGTTTCAAGGGTTATCTATGATAATAATAATGTCGTTATGGTTTTAGATATCACATGTTAGAAAATTTTTCTTCATTTTATATTGAAAAATTAGTCATTGTGGACTTGTGTCCACTAATCTGTATAGTGCTTTATTCCTATTTGTGTTATTGTAGGTGTGCGCTGCTTTCAGATCTATAGTATTTACAGCACTACCTCAATGAGAGACCCACTCAAGATCCACAGTGAAAAACACCCCTCAAAATAGCTAACAGAGCAAGGAGGTGCATACAGATCAAGTAGACAATGTTTGCCTTGATGGACTTCTTGCAGCACTAGACAGAAACTCTGCATTCTGCTTTACTTCAGGAGCATTCTTGGATTCAAAGAACATAGCTAGGACATGGAAACAATTTACTTTTTCTGGATAAACATATATATTAACATATATACATATTTACATATGCATATATGAATATATATACACACAAGGGTGTATATATATATGTACACACAGGGGATATCAGGGAGATACATATATATATATGTGTGTGTGTATATGTGTACAGTAATTAAATACTAATACTTTTAGCCATCTAGTACTTTTAGTACTAGATGAGGTCAGAAAAAATGTTAGGATTTTTATCGAATGTTTAAGTAAAAATTTTAGGGTTGAGACCAGTTTCTGAATAAGCATTAAATGACGGATTTTGTCTAGTTTTATTTTGGATGCATACAAGCTATATAAACTGAAAAACTGCATTGCTCAAGGACAACTGTTGTTGTTTCATTTTTACCAAAATGAGCAAGCTGTGAAAAAAATGTCCAGTATGTATCAAATTCTGGGATTTAACATGTAGTACACACAATGATATAACTGCTGCCAGTTTGGCAAATTACTACAAACGCCAGTCTGTGTGTGCAAGCCATTTCCCATGGTTACAGTGCTATCTCTGAAGATAGACCAACTAAGCAGCATGCATGGGGACTTAATAACACATGGAATGTGTCTCTACATTAGGATCAGCCCCACAATCTGGGAGTCATTGTTTCAACACAAGGGAGATTTCTTTTCAGAGAGAAACCAGCCTATATGTGTGTGCTTCTGCACAAATGTGTATGTGTGTTAACAAGGGATGTTGTAGTGGTATTGGAGTTTATCCTGAGAGACAGAGGGACACAGTCAAGGCTCAGAGTCAAGGTGAAAGATTAGGGATTTTTAGGTTACTCATTTAGAACTTAAGGGCATTAAACAAGAAGAAGTGGAAGGCTGAAGGGAAAATCAGCGAAGAGCTCTCGTGTGTGTGTGAAGTAATCTTTCTGTGTTTGACTAACGTCTGCAGACAGCAATGAGTATATGGAGTTTATTGTATAGCTGAACATGACTGAAATTCATAGTTAGAGTTGCAGCCAGTTATTAAGGAGCATTTAGAGTGGGTCTTCAGAAACTACACCAAAATACTGAAGTTTTCTGTATTCTGTTTATATTTCTACCACTTGCTTTATGAGATTCTTTTATTGCTTGAGTCACATTTAAAGCTTAACATTATTACCTCTTAGGATTCAATCCAGCCACTGTCCCTTCATCACAGTAGTTACGTTTTTGCAAAAACACTAGTTAAATTAAAAGTGTAATTTGCCATCACAGTTGTTGGGTTTTTTTCTTCCAAGCTAACAGTTGTAATGTTTCAGAAATATCTTTTTTTTCCTAGGTTTTGGTGGTGATGGTGGTTTTGACATAAGAGAGTTTCTTATAAGAGCATAATCAAACTTCCAAAGCAAACACATTATCACATGATTAGCTACATAATAGAAGTGGCCCTTTTGGTTCCTGAGTATACTCAAAATTATCCTTCCACTTTATTTTCACAGTATTACTTTGTTAGGCAGTAATCACTAGAGAATCTGTGCTGTGAATGTTGTAGATCCCTAAAGGTAAAATTGTAGGGAAAAGTGAAGAGGTCTCATGAATCTTCCATTGGCACCCAATCCTTTGAGCTCTCTGAAGGGGATCAGTGCTAACAGAAATCTATACCTCAAAATAGAAGTATAGAGCTGTATTGTGAGATCATTATCACGTCAGATTTTCCAAAACATTTGCTTCAGAATTTCTTGCCCACCAACATTAAGTTATTATTGTGCTGGATTTCTGACCATACTGATAGGTCATAGTTTAAAATGACTCATCAAAGCTTCAAGAGGACAGTTGATACAACAGATAAATCAGTTCTTCAACAGAAAGTTTTGTCTTTGATAGTTTACTCATCTCAGGGCTGTTAACTATATGAGAATAATAATAACCACTTGCTCAGAACTTAATTTTATCATTTTGCTTTTGGGTGGGGTAAGACCATTATTACAGAGAACGATTTTTCTTCAGAACAGTGCACATACCTGGCTTTACCTTTGGGCAAAAGGAATATAGTGCTGTGCCTTCAAGACAAGTTAAAACCACACATGCTATAAATAGTGAGAAGTGAATTGAAATCAGTGAGGAAATAAGCAGACATTTATAATAAAACACAGTGAAAAATAAAGGTATTTGTACCAAAAAGTGAGATAGGGAACAATAGAAATCTGTATTTTTCGGAGTTTGAAGTCTTAAGATGTGAAGGAAGGAGCCAATAGGCAAGAGAAGGAACTGAACTTTGTTTTCCTCACAAATCATTATTTTCAGGATATCTGCTTTAGTAAAACCACAGCACTAGCTAAAAACCAGACAAAATAGCCCCAGACCAAAACAGCATAAACCCAGACCTATGTCAAAAGTTCACATGTGCCACTGTCCTTTTAGAAAAGCTTATCATTTAATGTGACAATGATAAACATTCAAAATTCCTATATCCAGCATGGAGATATTAATGCCTGTAGATATCTGTTTCAAATACCTTTAATTATTTTATTTTGCTCTTTTGGTGTTATTTTTACCTGTTCTAACTTGAGGGAAACTAAAGTAGTTTAAAATCACTTTTCTATTTCTTTTAATAACCGTGTTTGATAAACATCTAGCACTGTACAGCAGAACACAAAGTCTCCCTTCACTTTTGTTCCTCAAAGGGACCAGTTCATCAGCAAATCACGAGAAAAAAAACCTAAAACATCATATTGGTAAATTCCCCAGCTGGTTATTTGAAAAAGAGATTGAATGTATTTAGGGTGTTGTGCCTGCTCCAAAATGCCAGTGGATTCAGGCAGGTCATAATTATTGAAAAGATACCATAGAAGCAAAGTATTCCTGTTCTGAAACCAGACATTATTATACTGTTTGCAGTTTGGCAATGTGTTTGAATTTTAAAAGTATGCTCCAAATTATATAATTTAAACAATTACATAAAAGCTGTGGAAAAAATACCTTTGTTTTTTTCAAAAGAATATTTTTTTAAGTGATATGCAATTAATTGAAAATTACCAATTATTTTTCTACCAGTTCAAAACATCTGAGCAAATAAAAAGAGCTGATGGAAAAAAGAGCTGGCAAATTAAGAAAATTATGGAATAGCTTCCAGGATGTCTACTTCCTGAAGACAATCTCTGTATGATTGTGGTTATACCAAACAAACTGATTTCCTAACATACACTTGAGGCTGTGAATGCAGCTTGTATTTTAAGAGTCATTCATTCAATTTCCTTTAATGTTTCTTACTCAGAGAATTATACTGCTCACCTGTAACACAAGGGTTACAGTTGTGATATTAATCCTAATGAGTTCCAAATTTAAATATTCTTTATATTTCTCATTCTTTGCCCCAAAGCACTGGTAGAAATGCTTTGGTTTTGCACTAACAGAGCAGGTGTTTTGTGTGCAGTGAATGGAACATCTTTCTGCCCTGCTGAGTCAAATTGGAGCTTTCACTGAGACTCATATTAATTCTTCTGGGGGAGAAAGGGGGATAAAGAAAATGAAGGAGAAATAGTGCTACCTTTCTAAAATCCATTTAAGCCATAATCCTCTGAAATTAGAGTATGCCATCTGATTTATCAGTTATCATAGCAGTGACCTGTTTGTTAACAGTGGAAAATACAATTTCAAGGAGATTAATTCTAACGTAAATGATGGTTTATGTTATTATCACTATTGTCATATGTGCATCTTCTTCATACATAACAGATCTCAGCTGAAAGACATTGATGGAACAGGAGCCAAGTAGTTGTGAACCCACACATTTTCATCATATTTATATGAATAGTTCTCCACAATACAAAAAATATCAGTAATACCTACCTCTGTGTCCTTTTTAATGAAAAGTCTACAGTTTAAGAGATAAGAAAATGCTCTCACAAGTTTGCCTCCCAAACATTTCTCTCAAAATTTTGTGCTGTTTACACAATAGAAATAGGTGCAAGATACCCTCTGTACTGAAAAAATTCTTAGAATCATAGAATCATAGAATGGCAAGGGTTGGAAGGGACCCTGAGGATCATAAAGCTCCAACCCCCCTGCCACAGGCAGGGCCACCAACCTCCAGGCCTGGATCTACACAGGGTTGCCCAGGGCCCCATCCAACCTGGCCTTGAACACTTCCAGGGATGGGGCATCCACCACCTCTCTGGGCAGCCTGTTCCAGCACCTCACCACTCTTTCTGTAAAAAACTTCCCCCTAATATTCAATCTAAACCTTCCCTCCTTCAGCTTTAAACCATTCCCCCTTGTCCTGCCATTATCTGCCTTTTTAAAAAGTTGATTCCCCTCCTGTTTGTATGCTCCCTTCTGGTACTGGAAGGCTGCAATGAGGTCCCCCCGCAGCCTTCTCTTCTCCAGTCTGAACAAGCCCAGCTCCCTCAGCCTCTCCTTGTAGGGCAGGTGCTCCAGCCCTCTAATCATCTTTGTGGCCCTCCTCTGAACCCTCTCCAACAGTTCTACATCCTTCTTGTATTGGGGGCTCCAGATCTGGACACAGTACTCCAGGTGGGGTCTCACGAGGGCAGAGAAGAGAGGGACAATCACCTCTCTGTCCCTGCTGGCCACCCCTCTTCTGATGGAGCCCAGGATACCATTGGCCTTGTGAGCTGCAAGAGCACACTGCTGGCTCATGTTAAGTTTCTCATCCACTATGACACCCAGGTCCTTCTCAGCAGGGCTACTCTCAAGGAGCTCTCCTCCCAGTCTGTATCTATGTCTGGGATTCTTCCGGTCCAAGTGCAACACCCTACACTTGGCAGTGTTGAACCTGATTAGGTTCACCCGGGCCCATTTTTCCAGCCTGTCAAGATCCCTCTGGATGGCTTCCTTTCCTTCTAGGGTGTCACCCATACCACTCAGCTTGGGGTCATCCACAAACTTGCTGAGGGTGCACTCTATCCCATCATCGATGTCATTGATAAAGATGTTATAGAGAACCGGTCCCAAGACAGACCCCTGGGGGACACCGCTTGTCACCGGCCTCCACCTGGACATAGACCCATTGACCACCACCCTTTGGTTACGGTCTGTTAACCAGTTTCTTATCCACTGGATGGTCCACCCATCAAATCCACATCTCTCCAGTTTAGAGATAAGGATGTGGTGGGGGACTGTGTCAAAGGCCTTGCACAAGTCCAGGTAGATGACATCGGTTGCCTTCCCAGGGTCACTGACAATGTTTCAGGCAGATACTCATTTTTTTAAATGTAAATAAGTATTTCCCCTTAAACATTAGGAGAATCTTAATAAGAACTATGTATACTGACTAGTCACAACAGAAAGTGATTATAGAAGAGAAGGAGGACATAAATAAGGAGCTGTAGTACTATCTGTATTCACTGTCTGTTGGACGATATCAGGAAAGGGAAATTATTTGGGCCACATAATCACTTCCCCATATTTTCTTAAGCATCCATTAGCAACATGAAAGCTTGATTAATAATAACTGTGCCTCCTGTCCTTGTATGTGTGTGACCAGTCACCTGTTCATGTTCAGGAATGACTCTTTTCCCCTTCAAAGTCATAGAGCTGGTGCATTTTGTTGTTCGACTGACTGATTGTTCAAGGAGGCAGGGTTTGGCTGACAGGTTTCAAGCATCAAAGTTTATCAGAAAGAAATTAAATAGAGTTCTTCTACAACATTGGAGATAAAACATCAGAAAAGATTATTTTCCACACATGTTATATCAAGATTTCAGAGGTGGAGACATGCTTACAGGGTAAAATGGGTGAGGAGGACGATAGACCTGTGCAGAAACATAAAGATTCCTACGCTGGGTGGAGATGTATTGCTTTGCACCATTTATACAAAGTGTAAGGAGGCCAGGGATATTTCAGAGAGAGTCTATTCCCAGAAAATATGGTGATACTGTTACTTGACCCTTTTCAAACTAATTAGAAACATGGCACAAGAATGTGACAGACAGAACTTGTTGTTTACCTGCGTTGAAACCAATAAGGGTTCAAATCATATCATAAAGTCTTTCTACATCACTGTTCTTCAGTTGTCTGCCAATCTGATTCAAAGTATTTCACCTCTCGAATGCCCATTCTTAAAATATATATATATATATATATACTCAAATGCCAGGGTTACTAACAAGAGCAGCTAGTATCACCAGGAAGAAGGTTAAGGCCTTGCATGTTCTGGGGCCTCATAATGCTAAGGTAAACTTTTGAGCATGAGCTGTAGAGGTTCTGCTCATAAAGAAATGATGAATTTTTGCTCACAACATTTTCATGGAAAGTTTATTTAATGTTCCTTTCATTCATAGGACAATGTCAGCTGTGAAGGATATACAAACCTATGAAACATAAATGAAACAAATATTGGAGTAACTTCTGAGTACTTCTTACCTTGTTCTTGGAAAAGCTTGAAATGTACAGTTAAGCTGACACATCTGTGTGTCTTGGGACAACACAATTTTCCTGCTAATCTTTACCAGCACATTCTTTCAGCATGACTCACCACCACTTTGTTCTCTTGGTCTCCTTGGTACAGAGCAGTCAGTACCACCAGTTACATATTACTTTGAAACTGAAGTCCTTTATTTGAATTTCACTTCTGTAATGTATGCTGGCATGTTTTCCAGCTATATTCCAACTAACTGTATCTAGTTGTTGTCTTTTCTTAGTCAGTCTTGTCTTATTGTTATGGAATAGTGCAGCTTCAGCTCCAGTTTTTCTGTAGCAAAGATTAAAACCAGATAGCATGCTTGCATCCTCGCAGCTCTTGACACGTTCAAGGATATATGTCATACTTATTGGTCAGCCAGCCTTAAACTGAAGAAAAGCTCATTGATAATGTAACAGCTGAAATTAAATAAAGAAAATCAAATTAATCTCAAGGGTATTTTAATAGGCAAAAATATAATTAAAAGAATATTTAATTTTAAAAGTTTAGAAGGAGAAAAATATAGGCTAGAACAAAGACATACAATTCAGTAATTAATCTAATTGATTGTACTATTATAACAGGAAAATATTATTTCCAAAGCTTTTGTTCACTGAGGAAAAGAAAGGATGCCAAGAATAGAAAAAAAACCCAACCCATACACTGAACGTCCTTCAGAAACTTTCCTAAATTAGAATTTTGTAGTACACATGTAGCACCTAGCACATACAGAAGATGCATGACATGGTTCAGCCCCAGCTGGAAGCTGAGCATCAGGCATCCACGTGCTCACTCCTCCCCCAGAAGGATGAGGAGGATAATGGGGAGACAGACAAACCCCGTGGGTTGGTATAAGGACAGTTTGCTGGGACAGCACAGGGAGAAGGAAAGAACAAGAGTTACAACAGAATATACAAAACTGGTGATATACAGTGCAGTTTCTCACCAACAACTATACAAGGCCCACTGTACTCTCAGACCCATCACAAAGCTGGACCATCCTAGAGCTACACTAATCCTCCCTGATTAAACCCCTTCTATATTAAGCATGATGTTATGTGGCAGGGAATACCTCTTTTGGTTAGTTTGGGTCACCTGTCCTGGCTGTGTCCTATAACAACTTCTCATGAGAACTAACCCTATCTAGACAAACTCAGGACACTGCAAGCCTCAGAAATTTAAATCTAAAGATCATAGCCTGACTGAGCTCAGATAAAAACCAAACAAACAAACAACCCTAAGTATCACTGGATGCTCCAAACAGAAACCATTGAAAGCTTAATACATTTAAAGCATACATACTGCTCAGATCCTGTGCACTAGCAAAGAAATACATTATGAAGTTCAGAATGATGGTTTAAAAGTAATATATCGGGTCAGATGCCAGTGCCCTTTGAAAAATTTATCTGTTGTTCAGATGTCAATAAGGATACAGAATTTTATTAAATATGTTCTTTGAAGAATCCTTGTGAACTTTCCTCTGGCTGGATGTGGTAGCCCTTTACTGTAGACACTGTGCAGAAATGAAATCTGAAAACATTGAGAATATTTTTTTTCCTTTTTCTCAGTAGAGATGATCTCTAAATACTCCTATTCTTTGAACAAAATTATCCAAAGAGCATTCTTCTTCCTCTGAATAATTTTTTGAGAACACTTTGAATTGCTAGGCGTATTTCTTTTTGATTAGTATAAGGAAACTGATACACTGTAAACTTTTTGGCAATGAGCATGGAACATCAAATCAGCACTAGCCATTGAACCAGAATGACGCTGCCTGCAAGTAATTTAGAACAAGAAATAAATTATATGACTGAAGAGATCATGAGATGTTACTTCTCAAGTTGGCAACCTATTGAAGTCAAGTGGAATTATAATGTCCAGGGATTCCCACTGGCCATTAAAACAATTTTTACTGCTTCTATCTACAGCAGATTATGGTATTTACCTAATGTCAAAAGAAGAACAAAAGCAAAAAATAATTTAGTGCTTGACAGAAAACTTCAGAACCCTGTAGAAATTTCAGTAATTTTGAAAGGTAGTTAGAACTCTCAGCAATTGAGGATACCACTGAAGCTTAAACGTGGCCATGCACCAAGTCATCAGTGGAAGCACAGCTGGGTTTTTTGTTCCAAGCCAAAATGGACAGGTTTGAAGTAGGCAATATCTTACTGTTTTCCATGAAAGATGGAAATGATCCATTTCACAAAAGTTTTATGTATGATCTGTGACAATAGAGATACCTTTCAGGAGCTGGCAATGGCTGACAGTGAACTAATTGCAATCCCTGGCAGTGAGGAAATTACCATGGCCTACTAAGTGTAAAAACTGCAGAACATTAGCATAATTAAGCAAAATATTTATTTTTAACAAATTTTCTCCTTATACCTCAAAGGAATAGAATTAACAAAAATTTAACCCTAAATTTGAACTGTTTCATGAATCTCCAAGAAGCATGGACTGCAATGGTTGTTTGTATTGATTCATCTTAGATGTTTGTATCATCAGTTATACTCTCTATCATATGATGGCATTTGAATTTGTGTCTAGACTATATTTATGAAAGGCTTTTTTCCTTTTTTTTCCCTTTGTGATCTTTACTGTCATTTAGCTTCTGAGCAATGCCTCTCTTGAAGCTTTAGGTGAGGTGCTTCTAAAAAATGTGAGCAACCTCAATAATATGCTAGAAAGGAAGGACACAAAAAAAGAAAAAAAAAGTAGCTGAAGTAGTGTAAGTACCATCATATATAACATGACTGATTCATTGAGTATTGCACTGATGGGCTCAGTATAATGGGAATAAAAAATATAGTATATGCTAAGTGTACTTCTCCAAAAGCTTTATTTTGTGGTTAGCAGAGTTATGATCTATTTTGTCAATCCAGCTGTCACTGTGATAGTAACATAAAATTAATACCCCATGTGCCCAGATAGAAATTTATAAAAGCAGTAACAGCAAAATTACAGATCTACTTTTCTTTATTCCTTACTTCGCTTAAAGAATATTAAAAATACTTTCTTCTGACTGTTTAAGGGTCTTCTAGGTAGACATGCATAAAACTGTAACAGCTGTTTTTCTTTATGTAGGTCTCCAATATCACATCTACTGACATTGATCCCTCCCTTCCCCTCTCACCATCTTTCTTCTTCACTTTTATGTGGTGGTTCAGGCCTAACAGTGGCTGAGCACCACACACCACTTGTTCACTCACAGAGGGGAAACAAACAGAGTCTCCATGGGTTGGGATAAGGACTGTTCACTGACAAAATCACTGTGAAAGGGGAACACTAACAGCCCACAGCACATTTCCCTTCCACCTGGCGAGAACACAGAAAACCTTATTGACCCAGTAATAACAGTGTTGCACAACACAAGGACTGCCCTGGAGGCGCCCTAGAGCACCACTCCCCAACTAGCCCCTTTTATGGGGGAGTGATGTCAGGTGGTGTGGCTAACTCATCTCACCTGGGCTGGCTGCTTGGGGAGGTTAACTATGGCCTGGCCAGAACCAGCATACTTTTATTATGATGCCATAGTTCTCATTAATATGTTTCTTTAAAAAAAAAATATTAATTATTCTTATGCCATCCTATATTACTACCTTATAACATGTTTGTGTATTTACAATTATAACATTCTGTTTGTTTCAGGAATTGAATAAAAAAAATTAAAATTAAAATAGAAAAAGAAAAACTTTCAGCATTACACTCTTCCAGCATATCTGCCCATATTGAACCAACTTGAGATATTACAAATGCATAATCTCAATACTAGCACAAACATCTTAATACACTAATATATTTTGGTACCTCAGAGTTATGCAGTAATTTAAAAGCTGTCTAAATATAACATCAGATGTAGGCAATTTTATTAATAAATAAATTTTTTTTTCACAGAGAACTAAAAGATTATTTTTTCAAACAAATATATTCTCATACATATTAAATTTATTTTTAAGAATTCATGTATTTCTTTTCACCCAGAAATGAATCCTGTTTGCCAGCCAAGCTATATGACAACCATTCACAGAAACCTTACAAATATCCCAGACATCTATAATTCATGACAATTGAAGCACTAGCACTCAGGAATACTACTCTCCATTTTAAATAATGGCTAATTTTAATTGTATAGTATTCTTTTCAGCAACAACATCTAATTAAGGCATTTATTAAAGTTGTGTAATGTTAAACTAACAGGGAAAGCCTAATGGAGTCTATTGGAATTTTTCCATTAAATTAACATTATGGACTTTTAATGGATGTCTTAATTAGATGCTGTTATTAACAGGGATGATGCACAAATAAAAATCAGGCCCTATGTGTGCAGAATGCCTCATTAGAATTCACTGTGGGAGATAGATAAAAATGCCTCAGTCTACCTAATGCACAGAAACAATTTCTTCTCTAAGGAAGCTGGTTTAGGCTTGTGTGTCAAGGTTTTGGGAGGGGAAGGGAGTGAGGGGGTAGCTTCTGCAAGAAACTGCTAGAAACTTCCCCTCAGTCTGACAGGGCCAATACCAACTGGCTCCAAGACAGACCCACTGCTGGCCAAGGTTGAGTCCATCAGCAAAGGTGCTAGCACCTGTGTGATAACATATTTAGAAGGAAAAAACCCCAAATCCAGTGGCAAATTTTTGCTGCTGATGAGAGAAGTGAGATGCGAGAAGCTTTGCAGACTCCAAGGTCACTAAAGAAGGAGGGGGAGGAAGCACTTCAGGCATCAGCGCAAAGATTTCCTTGCAGCCTGTGGAAAAGACCATGGTAAAAAAAAAATAAATTAAAGACCATGTACCCCTGCAGCCCATGGAAGATGATGGAGAGCAGAGGTTCCATCTGCAGCCTTAGGAGGACCTCACACTAGAGCAGGTGGAGACATCTGAAAGATCCCATGACCTAGTGAGAAGGCTGCGTTGGAGTGGGATGCTGGCAGGACCTGCAACCTGTAGAGAAAGGACCCTACACAGGAGTAGGTTTTCCAGCAGGACTTGTCACCCCATGGGGGAACCACACTGGAGCAGTCTGTTTCTGAAGGTCTGCAGCGCATTGAAGAGACCCACTCTGGAACAGTTAATGAAAAACTGAAGCCCCTGTGGGAAGGACCCACATTGGAGGAGTTTGTGGAGGACTGTCTCCTGTGGGAGGGATGTCATGCTAGATCAGGGGAAGAGTGTGAGGAGTCATCCTCCTGAGGATGAAGGAGTAGCAGAGACATGTGATGAACTTTTTCCTGGAATTAGGTCCAGCATGGTGAATAAGGTGTTGATGAATCTAAAAAAATGCTGTATTAATATGTTCGCTGCATTTTTTACTATCTATCTCAATTGTACATGCCACCACAGCTGAAAACTCTGACTGCACAGTAAGTAATTAACCAGAGAATCAGAGAATCATAGAATGTTTTGGGTTGGAAGCAACATTCCAAGTTCATCTAGTCTAACTTCCCCCATGTGAACAAGGACATCTTTTACTAGATAAGGTTCCTCAAAGCCCCATCTGATTTGACCTTGGAAACTACCAATTATGGGGCATCCCCAGCTTCTCTTGCAAGCTTTTTTAGTGTCTCACCACCCTCAGTGTAAAACCTTTATTCCTTCATGTCCAATTTAAACCTACTAAAATCCAGTTAAAAATCATAGTCCCTTGTGTTGTCACTTGGTAAAAAGTTTCTTGTTGTCTTCAAAACCCCTTTTTTATATGGAAAGGCCACAAAAAGGTCTCCCCAGAGTCTTCTTTTCTCCAGGTTGGACAACTCTCTCAATGTCTCTCCACAGAAGAGATGCATTATACATGCAATCATTTTCACAGCTCTTCTCTAGACCTGCTCTAATAGGTCTATGTCTTGTACTGTGGATCCCAGGTAGGATCTCACTAGAGTGGAGTAGAGAGGAGAATTAACTCCCTCAACCTGCTAGCCATTGTTTTTTAATTATTATTCATCCCAGGATACAACTAATTTTCTGGGCTGCAAGCAAACATTGCAAGTTTATGTCCAATTTTTCAACCATTAGCATCCCCAAGTCCTTCTCCACTGGCTGGTCTCAATCCATTCATCCTTCTATCCATCCAGATACTGGGGATGGCCCCAAGACTGGTGCAGAGGTGCAGGATGTTTTACATGGTCTTGTTGAACTTCATGAGGTTTGCACAGGCCCACTCCTCAGGCCTGTAGAGGTTCCTCTGGTTGCAATCCCTTCCCTTTAGTGAATCAACTGCATCACTCAGCTTGGTGTCATCTGTGAACTTTAAAGCTTATACTATATGCACTTGAACCAAACAGTATCTTAGCTCTTATACATATAACTTATCCCCAGAAGTGTGGTGAATAAGTGGTTTGTGAAAGAAAGAGAAGGAGAGACACTAAACATATCTATATAATCTTTTCATACCACTTCTATCACTACAATAAAACAATAATTGCACATAATATTTTTACTATAAGGTACAGCCTACAACAAAAATACTCCAGGCTTGATTCTGTAAAATAAGGAGTAAGCTTGTTCTCAGTATTAGATATATGATCAATCCAAATAAATTCAGTAGTTCTTTACAGTGTTGTGATCACTGTAAAAACAGTATTGTGGAACATCGGCCCTTGTTTCATTCTGTGTTTATTTCCTTTTCCACATTTGCATAGACTACTATTTCTAAAAGATTTAGAATTTCTAATCCTCTACTGGCTTTTGCATTATAGTTCAATTTTAATGTAAATAAGAATAAATACAATGAAAAATGTATGTTTCTCAAAATAGAAGTTTGTGGATTGTCACTCCTTAAGTTGTCCTTGTTCTTTAAAATTGCTTCTGTTTTCAGGGCCTTCCACTGAGATTAAGATGGGATGTCAGCCAAAAGGAATTTAACTTAGTGTTTTCCATTAGGGAACAGGCCAGAGTTTTGATCTTGTTCATAATTACTTGAATATGTAAACCAATGATTTCCATCTTTAACGGTTTGGCAAGAAAGATTAGGCAGACTCGTTTAAGGACTATTATCCTTTGAAGCATGCACTATAATTCCAAATCATTAAATTTTCAAGCTGATTATGTTCCTCCAATGTAATATTTTACTTCTTCATTTTATAATTAAACATTTTAAACATGATAGAGAATTATAAAACAATATAAAACTGAAAAAAGAAGAAAGTAACCTTTCTGATGTTAACATTTCAACTAAGAAGAATTTGAGTAGATGCTATGTAGAAAAATGTTAAAATAGTTTATATCATTTTATATTTACCATATATTATCACTACCTGCACCACTAATATATCAATATGCATTATGGGATCATTCTGAGTATGCCTAACATTCATTGTAAAGCAGATACAGTAAAGAGAAACTGGTTACCTTCCAAGCAGTTTCAAAAGTACGCATTTTAGATTCAATGGCAAAACACCTATGGAGCCAAATTGAGCCTATCCTGCTTAAGTACTGTGCCTAGAATCCTACTCTGATATTTTTTTTTCCAAAATAGTTTAGGCAACAAATTAAGAAAATGCAAAAAATGTTTTTTGTATGAAAGCAATGTTTCCCAATTGTTTTGCTGTTATGGCAGGATTTTGGTAGCTGAAGGGGCTGCAGGGGGGTGACTTCAGTGAGAAGACACCAGGATTCACCCCAGTGTCATATGAAGCCAGTTCTAGCCAGCCCCAAGGTGATCCCATCACCTCTCAAAGCTGAGCTCATCAGAGATGCTAGTGGTGTCTCTGTGATAACGTATTTCAGAAAGCATAAAAAATGGTGCACAGACGCTTTGAGAGGGCAATGAGAAAAACACATGAGAAACAGCCCTGCAGATATCAGGGTCAGAGAAGGAGGGGGAAGAGGAGCTCCAGGTTCCAGACCAGAGATTCCATGACCATGGTGAAGCCGGTTTTCCTCCTGCAGCCCATAGTAGAAGATGTTGGGGAAGCTATCCACATTGCAGCCTCTGTGGGACCCCATGCCAGAACCAATAGATATATATGCCTTAAAGGAAGCTGCAGATTGGATATAACATGGCAGAACAGATTCCTGACATGAACTGTGGGCCACAGAAGGGACCCTGTGCAGGAGCAGGTGAATTGTCGTCCATGGGGAGGATTCAAACTAGAGCAGTTCATAAAGAAATGTATCCTGTGGGAGGGACCCCATGCTGGAGCAAGGGAAGAGCGTGAGAAGAGGCTGGCAGAGGTGAACTGTTAGGGACTGACTGCAACCCTCATTCCTCATCTCCCTGCATGGTTCACTGGGAAGGATGTAGATGAGTCAGGACTTAAATTGAGCATGGGAAGAAGTGAGGTGTAGGAGAAAGGTGGTTTTACTTTTGTTTTTATTTCTCAATATCCTACTCTGTTATAAATTGGCAATAAATTAATATTCCCCAAGTCGAGTCTTGTTTTGCCTACAACAGCAATTGCTGTATGATCTCCCTGTTCTTATATTGACCTACAACTTTTTAATTTTCTTTTCTCTTCTTGTCTTGCTGATAAGGAGGAGCGAGATAGCAACTTGGTGGGTATCTAACAGTAGCCAGAGTTAACTTGCCACGCTGATTCAATTAAAAAATGATCTTTCTACACCTATCATGAATGCCCCTCAAAAGCACTTGCTCCCATGTAATCACTGCAGTAATCTAGGCAATGAAGAACATTTTTAAGACAAAAATAATTTTGGATTTTACTTAACATATATCCACCTGGGATATCTGAATTCCCCACCTGGGCAGACTATGAGACTTGGGCAACACATCCACAAACTACACTGATGTTACTAATCCCTGAGCTGCCAGTGAGCTCTACAGCTGTTCTCCACTGTGGGAGAAGATTGCTTTTCAAGAGCTCCTTATTTCCATTGCCAACAAGACAAGGATTTAACATGCAGTGAACCTCCCTTGCTTTGTCAGCAGTATTTCTGGGCTCCTATATATTCTCACAGGATGGAGTTTAGTGCCATCTAACAAAGGAATAACTCTGCTTTCTTTATACAGAAGACACTTACCTAAGTACTAGAAGCCCACAATATCATGCATAAACAAAAGCACAAGCAATTTCATTAGTCATGAAGGATTGTTACTTGAGCAGTCCCCATGTCCTCCAGGCAAAAGCCATAGAAGAAAACTATTTTGGCATGAAAGTCTCAATGATTAGTATGCTTATATTAATATAGTGTGTGTATAAATATATTTATATGCATGTATATGTACATGTACACTGAAAATTTCTGTAAGTTTGGAGACTGTTTCTGTTTTTAGTGGGTCAGCAATACAGATTTCCCCATTTAGGCCCAGGTAAGTGATAGCACCCACTGAGAGATGTGGATACGAGGCACAATAGTAAGCAGCTTTATTTGTCCTCCATTAGAGCTTGCAGAACCTTGCACACTAATTCCTTGCACATGTGTTAGCTATCTCCTATTGACAGATAGCCATCAGAGCTCTGTGTGCACATACCTGTTTGCCTGAACCCTGCTCAGGAACTCGAATTCCTTGCTGAAACATCTTTCCATTTTCCACATGTTGCAGCTACTTGAAGTAAAATTTCAAACCAGGAATGGCAGCAAACAAAATGAATGTGTTTTACTGTATTTACGAGCACAAACACACATCTGTATGTTCTGAGAACCCAACCAAGCAAGCTTTAGTTCATTGAAAAGGGACTTTATTAGATTTCATAGCAGTTCTGTGGGAATGAATTCTTCTACCTAGAACTGGATAGAAAACAGGAAGCCCTATAAAACTGACAGACATTTCAAAAAACTTTGCATGAACAGATCAGAAAATTTTAGAAGTTTTCATAGATGGCATCACAGGATATGAGAATTGCTAATACTGTAGAATTTACAAATAGGATTTTTGGTTTAGTTCAGAGACGTGATTTTGTGAATATATAATCCCTGGTAGTTACCTTGTCCACATTAACATGAAAGGACTTCACCCTTTTAATGCCCTCCCTGTCCTCCCTTTGGAGGCATTCCTCTTAAGAGATGATTAAACAGGTATTAGAAGATATTTAAAAAGTTGTCATTCCGGTGGGAAGAGAGAGGTGATTCTTTAGTTAGTGTCAAGGTAATTGAGGCTGCATGTGACCAAGACCCTGCTCTTCTGCCTGTCTCACGTCTGTTGTGATCTCTCCTAGGTATTTTGGGATAACTTTCTATCATTTGGCTTCTGCCAAAAATTCCAGTTTAAAAATAATTTCTTATCAAAGGTGCTATGTTATGATAATTTAATTGAAAAAAAAATAAACTCTATCTGACTGTCTTATCCTGATATGCCTATTTCTGTATTTCTGGACCTATTTCTACCTATTGTAATTATTTTGAAGCTGACAGGTTTTCATATTAAAAAAGTCATGTTTTCCTCCACATATGAAAATAAAATGCCTGTTAGTTCAGTTGTATGTGCTTTCAATGCATTAATCATTCTCTGTTAATACATTGCTACCTGTTGTTCATTTACAGAGACAACTGATATAGGATGTCATAGGATGTCAATTTTTAGACTGAATAAGATAAGGGCAAGCTAGTATCAGTTTAAAACAGAGAAAATTGCCACATAATGAGTGAGTATAATAGTTCAGAATAGCCTTTTATAATGTATGTGTCATTTATTCCTCAAATGAGGCAAAAAGCTGTGGTTCAGACCACTGTAGATTTTTCCTTTGGGTCTCTATTTAAGGCTTTATGGTTCCCATGTTTATGCTCATTCAGTCCAAACACAGAGCAGGAGATTGTGCATGTATACGTTTCGATACTTTCAACTATTATGATGTGAGTGTTCTAGAAATAGATTTGTTTATCAGACTTCAAATAAATTCTATCAAATATCAATTACCCATTAGTCTAGCTAATCTCTGTATACTCACCTCCTTGTGCCTCTTTTAATTTATTTATTCATTATATGTAAAACCTGTTTTATAAGATAAAAATGCATGCGAGTCTTAAACCTGCAGGGTATTTTTAAACTTTTTTAATATCAGGAAAAAAGGACATCTCTGCTTACACTTGTTTACATCTCGCCTAGAGCATCCTTACATCCTGTTACATCTCGCATCTCGCCTAGAGTTAATTAGATGCCTTTGTCCTGGTTTCGGCTAGGATAGAGTTAATTGCATGGGAGCTAGGGTGTGAGCAGTGCTGATAACACAGTGATGTTTCCAAGCAATCAAGGACTTTTCAGTCGCTCATATTTCCTTACTAACGAGGAGGGAGGGGACACGGACAGGACAGGTGACCCAGACTGACCAAAGAGGGTGTCCCATGACAATTACGTCATGCTCAGCATAAAACTGAGGGGGGGAGGAGGGGAGGCTGGTGAGGGGAGGAGTAGGCAGCACCAGGACGCATGGTTTTCAGGGACGGTTCGGTTTTTCAGGACAGCTGTGAGTTATACAGCCCAGAGTTTAGCAGTTCGGTGAGAAACTGCATTGTGTATCACCAGTTACATATATTTTGCTATAAAGTCTTGTTATCGTTATTATATCTACCTCACTGCTATCCCAGTAAACTATCCTTATGCCAACCCGCGAGGTTTTGGTTCCTTGGGTTTTTTGTCCCTTCTCCTTCCCTCTCCCCCTCCCTCAACTCACTCCTCCCCCCACCCTTTTAAAGAACAAGCGGCTGCATGGCGCTCGGCTCTTAGCTGGGCCAAAACCGCAACACCATCTTATCCCTGGGTGCTGGTATTCCCAAACCTGTAAGTTCCCAATTAATGGCTACCAAATTTCATTTATAATGAGTACTCTAGAAATAAAACTTCCTTTTCTGCAAATAAAATTGCTGTACTACTGCTTCTTACATAAGGTTATCGAGATGGGTGAACTGCATTGATGGGAAAACGATTTTTCAAACCTCAACTGTTTGTCGATTTGATCTAGTGTGAGCCCTCTAAATCATTAACTGTAATTTACATTCTTAAAATTTCAAAGATGATTAAACCAGTAAAACAATGTGCTCCTTCTAGATAAGAAAAAGACATTTTTCTTAATTAGGTCTGAAATACTCCTAAACAAGAGCTGGCACGAGTAACCAAGTATGATGCTGGTAAAATGTATATGATACATATGATACATATTTACTGTATTTTTTGCATTACTGTATTGCTTTTATTTGTCTTCCTTGCATTTCAGAAACAACCTCTGCACCTTTGTTTCTTCCCCTATTGAAGTAAAAGCTTTTCTTCTACTCCTCAGTGGCATGTTGTCAGTATGGTATTGTCATGGACCTAAACTTTCCTAACCTCAGTAGACTTCCCTGTGTAAATATTTAAATTGCATATTTTCACCTCTAGTTACTGCAACTGAAAATCTGCTGACATAGGAAAAGGAAAGATTTGACAAGATTTTACAAATTTTTCCACTGTTGAATATCCATATTTCTGTTGCCTTAGCAAAGGTGTGGCGACCTGGTTCAGGAACGGCACAGCGACCAACCCCAGGCTGCTCGGTCCATCAGCTCACAAACACCAATACGGTGGATGGCAAATGGCATTCATTGAAAGTTAACACGACCTTATATAGCTAGGGTTCACAACGTCACTTCCGCCTCCTTACTATTGGCTATTAGGAGAGGGGCCCTATCTTCCCATATAGCGTGAGATCTTCCGACTGCCAGGCCCTAGCTACCAACATATTTCCTGTCATTTATGCTTAGACACTTGTATGAAATATCTTAATTAAGGAGATTGTCACTCCATTTTCCCTTGAAGTTTGCAGGCTACCCAAAATTCTACTTGCTCTGTGGAGTAGTCTAATTCTTTCAAGTAATATTAGAAAGGAGCTATAGTAATTGCATTACTAATTTATACACCTCAATTATAAGTCTAAAGTTAAATGAGGTAGATCCAAGTTCATGTCCACTCATATCTCACTGTGGACAAATAAATACTTGAAATGTTTGTTCGACAAAATTTGGGGAAACATTTGCTTATCAGGTAATTAACATGATTCCTAACTGCATTTTTATGCAAATTATTCATCGTGTTCCTATAAGGATATCAGGCTTTTTCTTAATTGGGTTGGTACTTTCCATTTTCCCATTTCCTTTCAGATAAGTAATAGAATGCTTAATAAATGAGTTGTAGGGACTTATTATTTATAATATTACCTTTATAAAGTGCTTAGGAAAGAATCATGAGACCTTCGATTTTTTTACTAATGATGTAATATACCATACCATTCGTTCTTACCGCCCAGTGAAATGGATTCACCTGTAAATCAGAACGTACAGAAAATGTACAACTAATGTGCAAAATTCAGATTTGCTTTCCACATCAGTACAAAATATCTATCACCTCCTTTCAGAAATATTTTGAAACGTGTCAGCACTGAAATACAACAGGTGATTCAAAAGTATAAGGTGTAAATCCAATGTTATGGAAGACCAAGACAAAGTATTTTGGGCCTCAGTTGGACAAACTTTTTGATGCTATTTTATGTGACATTTCTGAGAGCAACACATGTTGGCCACATAGCCTAAATAAGAGAATTTACACCAATTTCTGACATACTTTCCACAGGAAAAGAAGGAACATCAGAAATTGTAAGCAAACATCGATTTAGTCTCACAAAAGTTCTTTGAATGCATTGAGTCAATAATGAGTAGATAGGGCAGGAGAGGAGAAGGAAGAATATCTAATAATAATACCCAATATAAGTATAAACAAATGAAATTACTTTATAAAGCAATATTCAAGCTATTCAACTTGTCATACGCATGTTTTCCTTTTTCCTCTAACTTTTGCTTGAAACCCTCTCATTTAATTTGTATTCATGTACAGTACAAAAAATTCTAGATGTCAGTGCTGCTCCAAATTAATTTTGCTGATGTGAGGTGATGCTTCATTTAGACATGAACTAGCTGTACAGTTTTTTATGTAAATTTGCATCTATTTAATTTAAAAGAGTGATTTTAAATATAATAGCAGAGCTTGGATTCATCTGCACTTTTAATTAATTTCTCACATCCTTGACACATGTAAATTGAAAGATCTCTAATGGTCGATCAACAGCAAAAAAGACCAAAACAACAATGTACATATATAAACTAAGTTCTGAAGTTGTAGATAGCATATTGAAACAAAGTTATGAATTCTACAGGGCACAATGTTTGTCAGCATGTTTTACAGGTCGCATAGGCCTGTAAAACTGATGTCTACTTCCCTGCTGATTCTGCTTTTTTTTTTTTTCTGAAATTGAGATCTTCATTATATTGCCATAGTAGCAAGCTGCCTGCATGACCCTCTTAAGGCTTGGTACCTGTGACGCATTCATTTTCTTTGGTCACTTCAGAAATGAATGTAGTACATCATGCAGTATTTATCAGCGATCAACTAACAGTGCCATAATCAGAGATTCGCACAGCAATGAGATGCTCATCTTTTTTGCATAAATGTTGCATGTACTTCCCTTCAAGGGAAGGAACTGTGCTTAACACGCAAGCCAGCTCTGGGACAGAGGGTATGTGCAAAACCAGAAAGTTAACACCTCCTGATCACAGAATCACAGAATCACAGAATCTTAGGGGTTGGAAGGGACCTCAAGAGATCATCGGGTCCAACACCTCTGCCAAAGCAGGCTCCCTAGCTCATATTACATAGATAGGTGTCCAGATGAGACTTGAATATCTCCAGAGAAGGAGACTCCACCACCTCCCTGGGCAGCCTATTCCACTGCTCTGTCACCCTCACTGTGAAAAAGTTCTTCCGCATGTTGGTGCGGAACTTCCTATGCTCAAGCTTACAGCCATTGCCCCTAGTCCTGTCCCCAAAAACCATTGAAAAGGGGCTGGCCAATTCCCCCTGCCACCCATGTCTAAGGTATTTGTAAACACTAATTAGGTCCCCTCTAAGTCTTCTTTTTTCTAGGCTGAACAGACCCAGCTCACTCAGCCTTTCCTCATAGGGGAGATGTTCCAGACCCCTAATCATCTTTGTCGCCCTTCTCTGGACTCTCTCCAGAAGGTCCCTGTCTTTTTTATACCAGGGAGCCCAGAACTGGACACAGTATTCCAGGTGGGGCCTGACCAACGCAGAGTAGAGGGGGAGGATCACTTCCTTCGACCTGCTGGACACACTCTTCCTGATGCACCCCAGGATCCCATGGGCTCTCTTGGCCACCAGGGCACACTGCTGGCTCATAGCCAACCTGTCATCAACCAGGACCCCCAGGTCCTTCTCCACAGAGCTCTTTTCCAACAGGTCATACCCCAGCCTGTACTGATACATGTGGTTATTCCTCCCCAGGTTCCAGACTTTACACTTGCACTTGTTGAATTTCATTAGATTTCTCCCTGCCCAGCTCTCCAGCCTATCCAGGTCTCACTGGATGGCAGCACAGTGTTCCTGCGTGTCAGCCACTCCTCCCAGCTTTGTATCACCAGCGTACTTGCTGAGGGTGGATGCTATTCCCTCATCAAGGTCATCAATGAAGATATTAAACAGGACCGGACCCTACTTTGTTAGTCTAACCTGTGTAATGATTATATTTAAACCATGCTACTTCCCATAATACTTTAGACAGCCAGTTTATTCACTTTGCGTCCAGCTGTTCTCAGTTTCTCCACTACTTTTTTTTTTTAAACCATTGGAGAGGAGGACACAAGTGAAAAAATATAAAACTAAGGGCTTGTAGAATTTTTTTTTTTTTTGGGGGGGGGGTTTGAGATTTTGGGGGCTTTTTTTAAAAAGTGGCAAGTCATAGCCTACTTAATGGAAACAAGTTCTTTTAACACTATTTTAGTCCACTTTTATCAAATAAATACTGTGCTTAATCTAAAATTGGACTCCTTTATTTATGTTTCCAGTTGCCTAAGGACTGATTTCTTGAGTTTGTTCTTAAATTGCATTGCTGTCTCTTCCACTATAAAAATTATAAGATATATAGCAATAAGTATCACATTTCAGGATCAGGAAAACATTGATTAATGTTTTTGAAAAAGATGCCAGCAAACCCTATTACAGCATTCCACAAAATAAGAATAACTCCTTGAAAATATGTCTTTTTCTTGTATTTAACAGCATTTCTGCTCTTACTGTAAGAAGATATGACTGTGCATTGTAGAACTGTTACAAATTTTCTAAATGGCTAATCTTTTTAAAATTATTATTAAGCAGGTCATGAAATTCTGAGACAGGTTCATGCATTTCTCATACATATTGTGTCCTATACCTAAACTTGTTTAAATTTACTTGAAGATAAGAAAATTTATGGGTTTTTTCATTCAGTAGGATTGAAAATGCAATGCTGATGCTCAAAAGATGAACATATCTCAAATTTTTGATGGCACAAGCCCTACATTTAAACTAGGGTTTCAAAAATCTACAAGAGATTAGGCAAAATTATAGGAAAGATAAATTTACACAGTTTTAAATTTATACATCTTCTTCCCTGCTTTCTTCCAGTGCTACTGCTATGGAGATACCAGCTTAATCAGATAAAAATAAAATATTTTGTCACTATTGGCTTTTTTATCAGGATTTATTCTCCTTGCTGCCAAAGTAATCATGTAATCATAAAAGCTACTTTAACACACCTGAGAACAATTATTCTGAATTTTGTGCATTTTTTTCTTTTTCTTATAATTCAGTTGGGCTTTGTAAAAAGAAAAAAAAGTTATTCCATTTACTCCCATTTCTCACGAAAAGACTTGTAGATTAAAAAAAGCCCCACCACCCACAAAACCAAAGTCCCAGACAATGTATGAAAAACTTATTTAACCAATTATCTGATCCTTCGCAATCTTTTCAAGTTATTTCTGTGGGCAATGATGCTTGACATACCTACTTAATGCATGTTATATCAGAATTTGCCATCTCTGCAGAAATTAGATTGAAAGCTCTTTATAAACTGTTTTCTTCTTATCAAGATCTGCCCCCTGGGTTTGGATTTCAAATTCAGGGACCTATAAATAAGATCCCTTATTGTGAGACCAGCCTTGCCATAAGGAAAATGTATAACTTATAAATGTATTAAAATATAGTAATGTTTGTTTTGGGTTTTTTTTTTTTTTTGTGTTTCCTTCAATAAAAAAGCATCATTCACAACAAACATTCCCTTTTCTTTTTTCTGTCTTTTTTTTTCATTTAAAAGACCTATCAGATGAGCAGAATGCTTTTCAGTGCTTTAACATCAACACAGGAGAAATATAAATATGATTATTGAGGAACCTACCTTCAATATTGTAGAACTAAGAAGTATAGAAAATAGCCAGATGACTTTTCCATGTACCTATACTCTAGTTTTGATGAAAACTGCTGATGGAATATCCAGATGCATCAGACAGTGAGGTTCTGAATGAGTCAGATAGTAAAACTATTTGCTGTGAGAGCAGGGGAATACTCAAGTGTCTGAGCTGGTAAAGGGCCTTGAAACTTGTTCTTTCAAATCCTGGTGGGAACTACATTAATTTGGATATTCTCTCAGACTTCTTATGTCTTTCTATCTCCACTAGAATGAAAACCAATTTGAAACCTCTCTCTAGTACTGTTGTTTTGTATTGGCTCCTCTATCTTTTATATTCCTAGATGCTTTGCTGTCTACATTAGATCATTTTTCCTCCAGGACTCACAACCCTGGCTGTTGGGTCTTATACTTTTATCTAACGGGCTTTCTTTTGGAAAACTTATTTCCCCCAAGTTTCCTCAGGAGATTCAACTGTATGAGCATTCCTTCCTTACCTGTAACCCATAAAAAATTACAGCAATGTTTGCTGGTCAAAGACTGCTTTTGTTAGGCTAATTTTTTCCATAACCAATTTATTTCATCAAACTTTGTGTAACTTAACTGAAAACATTCCAATAAAATGCATGTAAATAGCAAGTAAATCTGCATATAGTTCATACTTTTTTTTAAATTCATAACCCACAGTACACTTTTTAAGTGATGCATACATTTTTTATAGTCTTTCTGTTTGTATTTTTTTTTTAAATACCGTTCCTCTCCTTAAGCTAATATTTTTTAAAAGTCTTTCACTAACGGAAGTGACTACTGTCATCGGCTTGTTTTTATAGTAGTTTCAATGATCATAAAATGACAGGCAAGCAAAGAAATTACTATATGCTTATGGTATATATAAGGGCATATAGAGGTTACAGCACATGAACTGGAGGCATACAAGTGTGCTGCTTTGCAGAAGGTCCTGTTATATACTGAATATACTATTCCTATGGTTCAGGCTAAAATGTGTTTCATCACTGTTTAATAATGCTGCATTATGGACTGTGGTTATCTTCCCTCGAAGACAAACAGCTTTTCAGTCACTTGGTGCACTGCAAGCATTCCAGCCTTGAGCCTATACCAAGTACAAGGAAACAACCTCCTCATTCCCTATGTGCTGCTTTCATTTAAAGACACATTCCAAGTAGAATAATGCCAGCATTTCTACCCTGAGGACTTCTTCAACACATTCACAGATGTCTGGCAGAGCCCACAAATTTATGCAGTGGCCCTCTCAGCAGTTCGAGGCTATACTCACCACAATGCCCAACCATTGAGTGGCCAATATCACCACCAAGGTTCCTTATTACTGTTAGGTGTAAAAGAGTCACTCCAAATGCTGGAAACACCAGGATCATATGTGAGACTTGTGTTAAACTGTGAGAGGAGAAGGAAAAAAAAAAGCAACCAAAAAGTGAAAAATTAACACCCACTAATCCTTCAGTGGAAACTCTTGCATTCAGCTTCACTATGCAGAATAAGATTTACACATCCTGTCAGCAGCCATCCCAAGCTGAAATCTCCTTATCAGCTAGTAACAGGTGTGCCTCCAGCAAGCTCTCAACTGCACAGGAAGAATGTGAGAGAAAAAATAGAGTAGCCACTGACCCAGGGCTCTACTCCTCCACAGAGAATGAGAAAATTCCCAGATGCTTCTATGAATCAGTAAGCACCTTCTCTCCTGACATTAATGGGAGTGTAAACTAGAGACTTGCCCCATTCATGTTTTTTAGTTGTCTCATCTTGTACGTGAGTCCTCATACAGCAACTGATTTCTGCAGGACAGGTATTAACTCGTGTTAGTTTTCAGCAGGAATACAAGTCTCTTGTCTCCCTGAACTCAGAAGCTACTTTCCTGGCCTGCTTCCTTTCCTGTTTATTCCTGCTGGCAAAGACTTCTCAGGGAGGATGGCTGGACAGGAACAAATGACTACAAATGGAGTCTTTCTAGTGAAAAATCTTTGGCTGGAGATGGCCAGCTGGTCAGTAATTGCAAGGATCTCTCCCAAAATTCTGTGTCTCCTTTTATTTTATTTTTTTCACCTCTAAACCTAGCTTACTGTTTCTCTTAGCAGTCCTGGCTGAGGTACAAAATTTCATTTGTCTCCAAGACGTGATGTCTCCTTTTCAGGGAACACTCTGTACAGGTGCTAAAAACTTTACTCCTGAATTAAGAGAACTGCTCCAGCATTAGAAGAAGGTGACATAATGCTTCTAAGCACACAAAAACAACATCCCATGGAGTGGGGGTTGGGGGGGGTAGGGGGGTGTGTTGGGGGGTGGGGGTTGTTTTGCATGAGCTAAAACATGACATTCTTGAGATAATTAAAGCCCATATTCTCCTGTCAGAAATTTGCATCATGCTCCCATTTGACTCTAACCAGATCCCACTGGTTAAATGAGAATTACACCATCAGCTCTGGATCAGGTCCATTGACTTCGGGGAATGTAACTCCATGATATATGACAGCAAGAAGAAGATAAACTTACAGAACACCAAGAAAAGCAAACTAAATGTAAATTAATATCTCCATAATCTTTTAAATATGTAAATTTCAATTGCACAAATATTTAAACTATGCTTATTCTGTATATTAAATGGTCCTGGTGGTAAAGAGATGATTTGCATTTGAGCCTTTGATAGGGGAGAGTACTGATTTGTAATAAAGGAACATATGTTCAGAAATAACTATGCGAGTCAAAGATACCAAATACATAAATTGTAATGCATAAAACTAGTTTTAAATATCCCTAATTTAGTGTGTGACATTTTATGTATGACAATTGAATTGATGTGCATTCTCAAATTGTACATTCAAAACTGCTTGCATTTTCTTTCACAACTTACACTGAGGAATTTATTGAAGATCACCGACCAGCCCAGTATATCCCACATCAGATCCTTTCTTTTTTAATGACACACCTGTTTAACTAACAGTTGTCACCATCATGCACGTTGCTCATTCCACTGACTAGATAGGATTTCTTTGGTTTCCTCTATGATCTAGTCAAGTGCCACAAATTAAAACAACATCCTCTTGTCATTCACCTTTTTTTCATACTGTTACTATGCTCTTGCAGGACTCAGAGTACCAACCTTTTCATCTCTGCTCTTCCATTAATACCAACCTCTAACTCAGTTTTCCAGTTTGAACCACAAATGTTTCTGTTGTCTCTGTGCATTTTACCCACGGAACTCCTGCTAGCTCAGCTACAAAGTCACTACTGTTTACTCCTTAAAATCATTGTTCAAGAGATCCCAAAGGAAATTGTCCATGTGACAACAACTAGGCTGTATAAGATCTCAATTCCAAGAAATTATCAGATTCAGACCACCAATCTCTGCACACTATGATTTATGTACTTGGTTTGCCCTTTCCCTTCCCTCTTCCCTTTTTCTCCATTGTCATAACAATGCCTCAAGTTACTTTGAGAAAGTGTTTTTATGAACTAAGCATAAAGGAAAGGAAGAGCAGAGTTGAATCTTCCTTATCAGCTGCAGTGAAGTATGAGAAAAATCTGGAAGGAGTTATAATTTTCCGTAAATTCCCCATTATTGTCAGTGATTAGAACATTTATTTACATCAACAGAGCCAGACGCTGTACGTTTTAATCAAGTGTTAATCAGAGCCAATGTCTGATGTACATACAGTCCTTTGAGTACTGGCAGACAGGTTAGAGTTCAGTGAAACCAGAAGCATATTGTATTCCAAGAGCATTCCCACATTTCTGGTGATTTTTTCCCTGTAGTTTCTTTACCTTCTTGGGTTAATTTATGAATACATAGTACTATCAAATATGATGGTGAATTGTTTTTTGTGTTTTTAATGAAACAACTAATGTAGAAATTAGTCAATACTGTTGTTTGCATAAGTACTTTCACATTTATTTGGTGCCAATAATTTTGTGTCAAAAAAACCCCAAACTTGCTGTTATTTTGCCTTACAAAAATTTTTCTTCATTTTCAATGTTTCTAATTACATATCTAATTGGCTACATATACACAATCAGACCAGCTGTGATTGGCTGCACATTCACTTCTGCTTTATTATCTTTAAATTCAAATAATCATGCAATTATCATAACAAGCCATTGCTTTCAATGGAAGTGGAATGCATGGGCAATTATCCAGAAGAGACAGATTTGTAATATAATGGAGAAAACCCAAAAAAACCCAAAAAAACAACAAAACCACACAAACAAAAAAAAATCCACAAAAAAAGCATAATATATATTTTCGGTATATAATCTATAGGAAAAATATTTCAATCAGATAGATACATCTGAAGAAATTTTTTTCTTCATACTAAATGTGCTTTAGATTTACATGGAGGTACACAGGCACCTGGCTACAGAGTTCATTTTGAGTATTATTTCGGGGACCACACTTGTTAGAGAAAATTTAATTAATTGATTCAGTAATTTTTTTTATTACAATTAATATTATCTTGGGATCTTCTGAATTGATAAAAACACTCACACAAAATACTGTTCACTCTTCCATTATTTGCAAAACTAGAAAAGTTATTGTAAAATCTATGAATTAAATTTATATTAACTACTTCCTTTAAATGAATTGTAAAAAACTTTAAGAGGTTCTAAAGCACATGTTGCAGAGGAGCTTTTGTTCAGCTAAAGGACAGGAACGGTTGGACTTGATCTTAAAGGTCTTTTCTTTAAATCTAGAAAGAATGTTAACATGTATCTTCTTTCAGTTCTAGCTTTGAAACTGATTTATTTAATGTATGTTAGATAATAATAATGAAATCAATATAATTAAAAACAGTGGAAGTGCCTAGTGCTGTTATTACTCAATACAGCTTCCTATTTGGAGTGCTCAGGCATCATAAGGGTTACTCTTTGTGGGTGCTAAGTACCAAACCATCACATACAGGTGCTGGTTCAAGATCTGGAAGAGTAGAGCCTTCTGTGTGTTCTGGGGAGGTTTCGCATCTTTCAAACTAAACTTTATTATGTGAGACAATTTTCAGGCTATTCATCATTGATAAAGTCAGTAGCAATAAAACAGGTAGGTATAGCCTGTTGGAATTGCTGATACATTCATTCAGACTATATCTAAGATAAATGATTTGTAAATGAACACCTAAAATACCTCTTAGTCTGCACTCCCTCTCCTTCCTATGTTTGATTTATTGATTTACACTTGTAAACTGTACTCTTCAATTAGTTCTTGAAAGGTGAAACTTCTCCTAATCTAAACCACCTTAAAGAAAGGAAAAGAACATAGGTACCATGAAGATTTTTAGTTTCATAGTAGTCATACCTCAGTTTAACAGATCTTTAATTTGTAAGTAAATCAAGTTAATTGTCACAAACAGCCACCATTTTGGGGCTCTTTCAAAAGGCAGCACTCCAAGGTTCTCAGCAATTTATCTCTCCTGCAGTGTGATTCTCTCAGAGAAAGGGAGTAAATTGATTGAGGAACATTAACAATTTCAGTCTGATTGCAGTTCATTCTAGTTATCTTGCGATCTGCATTGGGGTTTTAAAGGACAGTCTCCTATATCAGCCATCTCTTTCCTCCTTTGGTTTGTTAAGCATGCTAGAATTAAGCGGTTTTGGCTAGAATAGAGTTACTTTTTTTCTAGTAGCGAGTATAGTGCTCTGTTTTGGACTTATAATGAAGAATTATGTTGATTGCGCACTGATTATGTTGTTGCTCGGCAACATTTACACCAACTCAAAGACCCTTCAGCTTTTCATGCCCTGCAGTGAGGAGGCCAGGGGTGCACAAGAAGCCAGGAGGGGACATGTCTAGGACAGCTGACCCAAACTGGCCAAAGGGATATTCCATACCATGTGATGTCATACTCACTCTATAAATTGGGAGAAGCTGGCTGCGGGGTTAGACTGTGTTTTCAGAACTATCTGGGCATCCATGGTCTATAGGTGATGAGCAATTATTTGTGCATCATTGGTTTTGTATATTTCTTTTCCATTATTATTATTAGTAGTACTATTCTCTTCCTTTTCTACCATAATAAACCATCTTTAGCACAACACATGAGTTTTGCCTTTTATTCCTGATCCTCTCTATCATCCCACTGTTGCAGGAGGAATGAGCCAAGGCTGTTGATTGTTTTAGCTGCCTGCCAGGTTAAACCATGACAGTAAGAAATTAGACAAGAAAACACAATTGGGTTGCTTTGGAAAATGTAAATTACTCAAACAATTGTGGTAGGATTTCTTTCACTGCTTCATCAAAGTACCAGTTTTTATTTTAGGAGGCAGGTATATTGCAGAAAGCCTTGTTTTACTGCATATCTTTAAAAATAACAGGATATGGAACCTGATTTACATTACTTTTGTAACTACTTTCTTGCATTCCTGTTTGTTCTATTATTTCATTTCCATGACAATATTTAGTCATCAGATATGAGCATATAGGTGCATTGTTTTCTTAACAGATAATTAGAGAAATGTTTAAAAATGTATATGTCCTAAGACCACGCTTTTGTCTTCAGGTACATTACTCAAAATATAGGGAATATCTTAGCAGAAAATAAAATATTGTTTGAATGCCTAATCAAGTATTATTTTAAGGCAATCTAGGATGTATTTAAGTTCAATATGAACTTTGCAGGAACACAATGACATTAGAGTATGGTCATAATGTCCATAATTTTACATATATACAAACACCAACTTCCAGCAGAAGTAGTGAATTCAAACTCTTTCAGTGAAAATAAGTTTGCATTAGTTCCACTTTTTGTTAAGTAGGTCACATACCTCCTAAACTGTTCTAGCACAAGGCTGGTCATCTCACTGTATTGCAGCAATATCTTCTCATGTGAGCAAACCAAAGTACCTCATGTTATGATCAGACTGAATTAACAGTATATGGCATTTGGAGGTTCTCATACACACCATAGAAAATCAAACAATGAAAGATTAATGAAAGGTCTGAAAATCTGTGCAGTTTTAACAGCTTTTGTTCCTATATAAGTGGGTGTATACATATCACCATTTCTTATCAAGTTTCATTACAAGTACGCATAATTCACAGACAGGCTGACTTCTTTCAGTTCTGAATCAAGATTGGGAAACATATTGCTAGCCATATGTTTGGCACCTAGGAGCTTGTCTAACTAAACAGCTTAAACAAAAGCTTTCTAATATTAATTAAAAATACTATTAACAGACATTTTAAGCATCAGGAAAAGAACTTTAAATTGCTATTTTGAAAATATTATTTCTGTACACTATTGGCTATATAAATCTCCCCAATATGAGAGCCAAAAATCTTTATTCCAAAAAAACTTCCTTTACAGTGCAGGAACAGCATCAAAGATAGTGCAACATGAGAATTCATATCTCTCAATGCACAAATTTTTAAAGTAGGTTCTAAAATATATAATGCTACATAACCCCAAATAATGCATTGACCTTAATGGGGGGTGGGTGTCAAATGACTCAAGAAAAAATGGTTTAAATATATAGAATATGACTGAAAATATCTGAGTTGGAGAAGAACAAGGAAAATAAATACTACTATTAAAAAAAATCCATTTCTTCTTTAAACAAACCTAAAAAATACGTTGCTTAAAATTTAAGCTACTTGAAGAAGAGAGAGAAAAGGGAAGGGGATGGGTAAGGGGAAGGGTGTTCCAGCTAGAAGGGACCTACAGTGATCATCTAGTGACCACTTCTTGGTTGAACAAAAGTTAAAGCTTGTTCAAATACTTCTTTAGTACCTACAGATACGGGGCATTGACTATCTCTTTAGGAAGCCTGTTCCAGCATTAGCCCACCTTCTCAGTAAAGATATGCTTCCTAGCATCAAGTCTCAACCTCCTCTGATACAGCTTAAAGCAATTCCCATGTGCCCCGCCACTGGATCCCAGGGATAAATGCTCAGGACCTCCCTCTCCACTTCCCTTCTTTGTGGAGAGCAATGAGGTTGCCCTGCAGCCTCCTTTTCTCCAGACTAGACAAACCCAGAGACCTTACCTGCTCCTGACAGAATATGCATTCCATACTTCTACCAGCCTTTTTGCCTTCCTCTGGAAGTATTTCAGTGCTTTAACATCCCTTTTAAATTTTGGGTGCAGTACTGCATGCAAGACTCAATGCTAAAGGACACAGACCTGTTGGAGCAAGTCCAGAGGAGGGCCATGAAAGTCGGTCAGAGGTGTGGATCATCCCTGCTATGAAGACAGGCTGAGTGACTTGGACTTGTTCAGCCTGGACAAGACAAGGCTCTGGGGAGATCTGATTGCAGCTCTCCAGGACTTAAAGGGGCTTATAGAAAATGTGGAGAGGGACTATTTACAAGGGCATGGAGTGACAGGACAAGAGGGAATGACTTTAAACTGAAGGACAGTAGATTAAGATAGATTAAGATAAGATTTTAGGAAGAAACTGTTCCTTGCGAGCGTTGTGAGTCCCTGGCACAGGTTGCCCAGAGAAGCTGTGTCTGCCCCTGCCTGGCAGTGTTCAAGGCCAGGTTGGATGGGGCTTTGGGCAACCTGAGCTAGTGGACAGTGTCTTTGCCCATAGCAGGCAGTTGGAGCTAGATGAACTTTGAGGTCCTTTCCAATCCAAACCAATCTGTGGTTCTATGATTCTATCAATACAGCAGGATAATCACCAATTTTGAGTGGCTAGTTATGCTTTGTTCGATGCACCCCAGGATGCGGTCTGCTTTCCTGGCTTCCAAGGCACACTGCTGTCTCATACTGAGCATCCACCAGCAGCTCCAGATCCCTTTCCACCGGGCTTCTCTTATCATTTTCCCATATACACATCCAAAATCTTTCAGAAAGAGGGATTAGAGCAGCACTACTTTCTACATACAAATTTCTGATTGAAAATCCAGTTGGGGTTGCAGTGAAAATAGTTATAATTTTCATTCCCTTTAGAAGCTGTTATCTTTATGAACTCTAAAAAACAGACAAACACAGCATTTTTGGATAGCCAATGGAATGTCGAGGATGTTGAAAAAGCAATGAAGTCTTCCACTGTTTTAATGTCGATGACATTATTGAGTGACAAGGAAGATAATTTTTCAATTTTTTTATGCCTTCTACTATTAATTTTTTAACCAATACTACTTTCATGTTCTTTTCTTTACCTCTTCAGCAACTGTGTCACTACTGCAGCATTTTTTTCCTTCTTTTCATTCTACTTTCTATCTTCTTTTCAGGTAGAGATGATAGATATTATTTCAGTATAAGGAAGACTCTAGCTGAAAATCTCAAATACATTTGCCTTTCAGTAAACCATATATATTGTAGTCCCTAATTATTAAGCACACTGAAGTAAGGAAATTAGGAGTGCTATGATAGATGTAGGAACATAAGTAATGGATAAAAACATTCAGAGTAATGAGATTGTTCCTAGTTCTTAATACCTCCATTGTCAACAGAATATTTACGAATTATCATGCAGTTTATGATCAACTAACCACTAGTGATCACCATGTGCAAATGATGGAGACAAAGGACAACGCCCTACTTTACTTTCTTTTACCTGTAGTGACATAGCAAGCATATACTAGCAGAGATTAAAATAATTGTCTTGATTTTCAGCAAAACATAGTTGAACTACCAATTACCGGTGACAGTGCAAATACTAACGCAGCACATAGATCCAGCATCCAGAGAAAATTTCTGCTGGGATCCGTGATACTCTGTCTGATTTTCTCTGCCTATTAAACCAGACTAGAGTGACAGAGAATAATCCTTGCCTTTCCTGTGCTTCCTTGCAGAAAGGAAAGAAGCTCTGCTGGCATCTCTAAGAGAGCAGCTTCTTCTCGTGAGAGACCTGCATTTAGTAATCATGCTACAGTAAAGGTGACAATATTTTTACCATTTTGAGTTTGCTGACCAAGGCAGTGGGACTATTGCAATACTGCTATGGAGAGTCTTAAAGAGGCCACAATAAATCTATTGAAATCAGAGCATCTGAAGGTGTCTTCTGGAGTTTTCTAATTTCCTTCATCTTAATTGTACCCCTGGGACATCAAACATATTTTTGGATAGGACTGAATCCTACCTCGAGTTGCAGTCTAGTACCAACCCAGACTGGAAAGAAAATAAATAGCTCATGTAATAAATAACCTTACTATTTTCTTAACTTAAATAATCCACCATCATCGCATGCAGTGTGGGAAAGTCTCTTCCTTGGGCTCAGGTACAATTCAGTTTCTGTTTCTTTCCCTTCCTATTGTTTGGTTTTTTTCTTACTTCTATAGTTTTCCTGTGTGCTGTTCCATTCCTTGCTCTGCATTTGTATCCCTTCAGCTTCTCCAGGGCATGGAATGGGGCACTCTAAAATCATCATCCAGCTTCACAACTGACAATCCAAAGAACAGTGAGGCAGTTTACACTTTAGTGAATAAATCCATCTGCAGATTTCTGCTTGAGTTTTCATTCAATTCACATTCATTTCAGTTCAAGTTTTCATTTCACAGTTTTGAGGGCTTGACATAGACCTGTTTTACGAAATAATAAAGTGTGAAATCCTGAGTAATCAGAATATATAGCGAATAGCAAAAAAAAAAAGTGCTCAGGCTCCAGCTGAGCACCTATATCCATCAGCAGCAAAGCTTGTTAAACTTCTACTTAATAACCTAACAGTCTCTGTATGTGACTTCTTTAGATACAAAGTCTTTCAATAAATGCAATTGGATCCCTTCGTCCTTAGGCCTCTTTGGAAACTTCAGCCAAAACCAAACTGAAACCAAAACCAGCCTCTCAAAAAAACACAAACAAAACAAAAAAATTAAGAATAGAAATAATCTCAAATTTTCCATCTGTCCATAACAGGCCAACTTCTCTCCATTTTCTACTATAGATATTTCTGGAGCATCTTAATATATTATTGCATAAGGTTCTTCCAGTTGTTTTGATGAAAGCTCCTTATAAATTAGAACTTAACAGTCTTCATTTTCTAAGAAAATATGTCTCTAATCATGCATTCTGCTCTTTATTCTGATTACTCTATTTATTATTTAGCTTTTACATCATCAGTGGCATTGATTTCACGTTTTGTTTTTGCAGTACGACATGTGGTAAGTTTGTCCATGATTAGGACTCCAAAGTAGACAGTTTTTCAGGAGAAATTTATTCATCATGAATGAAAATGGAATCTTTCTAATGTCTGAGTTTAAATGAAAAATACACTGGATTTATATGTAATAAAATATAATGAAAATTTTAAAACCTAAAAGCTTTGGTTTAAAATTTCAAGAGAAAAAACCCTCTACATTTCAAAAATGGAAATTTCTGCTTTAAAATGTTCATATTCTATATCTCAGTGTTTGAAATGGTCCACTTTTTATTTTAGCCAAATTATTAACAAAGTTTTACTGCTTTAACTCCCTAAGAAACTATTTTTTATACAATATTCACCGTTCATTAAATTTTTCACAGATATACTGAAAACAAATTGAAAATTGACTTTAGTTTTTGGCATTTTTTTCTTTAAATAAATACTATATATAAAATATGTTGCCTCTTTGGCTTATACCCCTTTTTTCAATGTGGAATTAATCTTAAACCCACATATTTCATAGAACAATAAGTGGTATTTTAAAATGCAAAATTTCTGAAGTAAGTCAGGACTCCTTTCCAGACCTGAGGGTAAAGTTTGATGGGAAATGTTGTATTTTAGATGTATTTTATAATTGTATTTTATTGGGGGAGGGGCAGAGGGAGAATAAAACTAAATCAAAAAATAAACAAAAAAGCTGTCTTATTGGTTTCCAAGGTGTTTCCAATATTTTTCTTACACAGGAAAAGCTGATAAATCATAGGACACGTCTTTAGCAGTACTGGGAGGATTTTTCTATTTTCAACTTGCTGTTCTTTTCAAATAAAGGAAGGTCAAAGAAACATAAAAACATCATTCTCAGACTGTTTCTTGAATTTATGCACATATCTAATCAACCTTCACTTTCCAGCAGGTGTAAGCACACTGAGTTTTTTGTTTTTACGTGGTATCAATGTGGTGGAGATCAAGTCCCCACCAAAGCAACTTAATCACTCCCCTTCTCAGTTAGGCAGGAGAGAAAACATATATTGAGGAGCTTAAGCGTCGAGATAAGGACAGGGAGAGATCATTCCACAATTAATGTCATGAGCAAAACAGACTCAACATGGAATAAGATGCATCTAATTTATTACTAACCCTTGCCCCCTGCCCATCCTTTCACCAAGAAAGTACCCAATGAAAACAGACTAGGATAATGAGAAATAAAATCAAATCTTAAAACACCTTCTTCCCACCCCTTCCTTCTTCCTGGGATCAACTTTATTCATGACTTCTCTCTCTCCCCCCACACCAAATGGCACAGTGGAACAAGAAATGGGGATCGCAGTCAGTTTATCACATGTTGTTTTTGCTACTTCTTTCTTCTCAGTGGGAGGACTCCTCATAAACTGCCCCTGATCCAGCTTGTGGTCCCACCCATGGGAGGCAGTTCTCCATGAACTTCTCTAGTGTGAGTTCTTGCCCACTGGGACTTCAGTTCTTCATCAGCTGCCACAGCATAGCTTCCATGGGGTGCAGACCTTTACGAACAGACCACTCCAGCACAGTCCTCCAAGTGACAAGTCACAAGTCCGCACCAACAAACCTGCTCCAGCATGGTCCACTCATTCCACAGGTCGCAGGTCCTGTCACGAGCTTGCTCTAGTGTGAGCTTCCCACCAGGTCACAGCGTACTTCATGTTGTCTCCACTTGATCACCATGGGGACCTCAACGGGGCTGCAGGTGGAGTCTCTACTCCCCATCATCTTCTGTGGGCTGTAGGGCAACAGCCTGCTTTACCATGGTCTTCCCTACAGGCTGCAGAGGAATCTTTCTCTTCAGCTCCTAGAGCACTTCCTCCCCCTCCCTCTTCACTGACCTTGATGTCGGCAAAGTTTCTTACATCTTCTTTCTCTGGAAGTAAAAAGCTGTCACTTGCAGGTTTTTTCCCTTCTTAAATATGTTATCCCAGAGGCGCTACCACTGTAACTGTTTGGCTCAGCTTTGGCCAGCAATGGGTCCATTCTTGAGACAGCTGGTATTGGCCCTGTGGGAAGCTTCTCACAGAAGACACCCATGCACCCTGACACCCACCCCTCCACCATTCCTCCCTTCCTCCCCCCCTCAAACTTTGCAACACAAACTCAAATCTGCAGAGTAATTAGATATTCAGTCACTGACTGTGGGAAACTGGGGGGTGGGGTTTGTTGCCTGAATAAAGACAAAACTGCTTATTACCTAAAAGTTAGGTAATAACTGTTGGAAAAAGTATCAGGCACTGGAACAGGCTGCCCAGAAAGGTGGTTGAGTAACCATCCCTGAATGTATTTAAAATATGGGTAGATGAGGTGCCTAGCAATATGGTTTAGTGGACAATAGGTATGGTTGGACTCAACGATCTCAAAGGTCTTCTCCAACCTTGTGAGAACTGTCCTATTACTGCCATTCTGAAAATGGAGGTATATATATATATAGTGTTTGCTCCCACTGAATTTTTCCAAATTCTGCTTAATGATCAAAGACTATGATATTTTTATATTTTTTAAAATATATATATTTTGGGAATCCTGAATAGAAGAAATAACACACTGAAATAACATATACTGCAAATTATTGCATGGAAGATCTTTGGGAACTTAATTGATGGTCTTAAGCATTTCAGAAAGGAAGAACTTACTCTATCCCTTTAAGGTGCAACAGGAAGATCAGCAAAGCTGTATCGTCACCACAATCACATATTCAGTGCAAAGTTGACAAAATCAGTGTGATTTGTTTGCTCAGTTCCACAGCCAGATGGGGATATAAAAAGTAATATTTACTTGTGCAAAGTTCTGTCCTAAAACTGAACCAAGGTGCAAATTCCCACACTGCTGGTGGTGACCAAAGACACTGTAAGACAACTCATATAGATATAGCTATAATTACGGCCACATTTTTATTCAGTGCATGGGTCTGTATTTCCAACTTGAGTAAGATAGGTCTGCCACTTTGTGTTGTTTCATGTCTTCTGGTTTTTTTACCTTAAGTTACATAAAAGCAAAAATGGTTCTTTATCTTAACACCACTAATACACACATGTATGTGTACACTTTAGTGTGGACAAACTATAGCACTTTCAATTAAAATCCAGTATTTCAGACATCTGTGTCAGTAATGAATGGTATACTCACAGGGGTTGTGAAGCAATTCCAATTGTATACAATGAGTTCTATTAACCTTCAAAAATTAATGTTCGGTATCCACTATTCTCTGAAATATATTTGAAATTTCTAATCAGAAGTCCACTAAATTGTTCTTTAATTTTCTTCCACAAATAAACCTGCATCTTCTGAAGTAATGTAAAAGGTGAATAAAGAAAAATTTCCAGGAATTCCCAAGAATACCATGGCGTGGATGAAAGTCTGACGAAAGAAATATTGGTTTCCTAAAACCTTGTCATACTCAGAAGACATGGGTAAAACCTAACATTTTATCCATTTCCTCCAAAGTGGAATAACATTCATAAGACTTAAACTGGAAGAAATACCTGCAAAGATAATAAACCAGTTAAAATATTTTTCTTGTGAAGAAAGGTTTTCTACTCTACTTACTTTAATTAAACAGAGGGGGTTTTTTGTGCTTGTTCAGTGAATTCCCGCTTCTTGAATTTCCATATCCCATATGTATTTAATACATAGGAGTCAGGAAAAGTCACAGGCAAGCCCAAAGCCAAATTCAGTTTTCGCTAAAAAGACTGTTCCGTTTTGACTTAATGTCCATTGTGTGCTCTTTACCATTTGTACTTCACAACTCCAAGTTGACTTACTGCTTTTTCTTTAATCAGTTTTGTTTTCACAAGGCCAGAGGTGTTCTTTTTTAATTAGCATAATGAACAAACAGGAGTTATCTCATATCTTAGTTTGTCTCTGTAGAAGAGTTCATTAAAAGGACTGGATTTATCTTGTTAAAGAGGAATATTCATTCCCTGGTAACCCTTCCTCTGCTACATACAGGATAAAACTACAGATAAAATATTTTAATTTATTGAATTGCTCTCCCCCAGTGTAGTTCGGTTAGTCAATATATGAGGGCAGGACTTCACTCAGGAGAGTGTGGGGAGTTATCACTGCTCCCAAGCACAGCCACCTTTCCTGGTTCTGCAGACTACTTGAAACTGGTGGCTGCCCTGGTGCTACCTGCTGTCAGATGTGCTCTTGGCAAAAGGAGTCGCCATATGTCCAAGACACCAGTTTACTCATGGGAACCAGGAATCAGGTCTCACTTTTGGAACATAGTTTAAGTGAGCCAATAGTGCAAAAATAATGTTAGTCTTTAGGGTGTGTAAACTTTCAAATACATTGTCCAAGCCATAAGAAAATAGTGAACTGCAAAACTGAATTAAAGTGTTCAAAGGGTGTTTTTTCTGATGGGATTTCAATAAAAGGTACTCAACGGAACCTTACAAAAAAAATAAAAATAAAAGCGCTAAATATTTCTTTTAGCTTATTATTCTAAGCCACCCCAAAATAAAAAAAATCACTGCAAATTTCTTTCCATAGCTTTGATAAATTTTCATACACATGCATTTTTATCTCACATAGCTATGTATATCACAGCTGTATGAAACACAGCCAGGAACTATAAAACATTTCCTTGAACATGGTTCTCTGTGAAATGCCTCACATAGCAATTATCAGTTTATGTACAGTTCAGCCCGGGTCCATGAACGAGCCAAGGACCAAGGTGCAAGCTTAATCATACCCTCAGTAAGACTGGATCCTGTGTCAGACACCACACGCATGCATCACCAAACCTGATACACCAGAGGGTCTGCACAGGTAGAGAAAAACATATTCTGTATCATAGGACACTTCATAACAGCAGGAGGCTGGAAGAATTTGTGGGGTTTTTTCTTGTCCCTAGCCAAACCCCATAACACCACTAACCCTTTGATATTCTGTGGCAAATACAGTAGTGAGGTCTTCTTTTGTTCTTCTCTTGAAGCATATTATCTCCTAGTGACATAGTCCTTTGCAAGAAATAATTACACTAGATAAATTGGTAAAACACTAAGAGTTGAGTGTGATGGGGCATTTCATTTGTTTTTAATGTAACCACAAAGAAAACTGCCAAGTGGCACTGCTGACACAGAGTAAGTATTAACTGCAAAAGAAATGCTAAAATGTTGGGAAGAAGCAAGGAAAGGGAGGTTGTCCTCTTCTCTAGACTTTCCTCTTCTAATAAAGCTACAAAGAGGCAGTTTCAGATGTCTTTCCGGCTCCCAGACACAGGTTTTGCCTTGTGTTCATATCCTAAGTGACATATTCCTCTACATGTGTGTTATGGTTTAACCTGGCAGGCAGCTAAAACAACCACACAATCTCCCCAGCGTGATGGGGGAGAGAATAGGGAGAAAAAGTAAAAATCATGGATTGGGATAAATACAATTCAGTAGGACAAAAAGGGAAAAGAACACTATGACTACTAATAATGATACAAGAATATACAAAATAAATGATGCACAGAACAATTTCTCAACATCTGGAACCAACACTCAGCTACTTCCCAAGACAAATTGCCTCCTACCCAAGCCCCTTGTTATACACTGAACATGATGTCATATGTTATGGAATATCTCTTTGGCAAATTTGGGTCACCTGTCCTGGCTGTGTCACCTCCTGGATCCTTGGACACACACACCTTCCTCCCTCCTCCCCATCCTATTAACAGGCCAGTATGAGAAGCTGAAAAGTGCTTGCCCACTTGGCAAAAACTAAAAACATCTGTGTGTAATCAATATTATTCTCATCCTAAACCTAAATTATAGCACTATATCAACTGCTAGAAAGAAAATTAACTCCATCCCACCCAAAACCACAATAATGTGATTACAGAGCTCCTAGATCAAGCTACTGGCTTCTTTGGGAGATAATGCTTGCCTGCAGGAGGAAAGACCAAAAGGATACTGCATTGTGCTTCTGTAGATGCATACCCTGTCCTGAAAACAATGCAACAGCTGTTACACACTGAAGAAATGCGTAGCTGAGGTCCATTAACAGTATTTACGCCTCTCTCATGACAATGTACATAAAGATGAGAAATCCTGAAGCAGACAAGGTATAAACAAGAGGTCAAAGTGGGTGAAAATGAATTATAAAATTGTACCTGTTCCTATCCTCTTAGGAACTACACACTGTATCTTGTAAAACATGGATTAATTAGTTGTCAAGAATTTTTTGCAGCAAAATGGCACATGTGTTGAAGCATTGCACTGCTACTGTTAATTATTAGAAGTAAAAACCCTAAACAGCTTGTTGTGCAAATTCAAATCCTAAATTGTGAGCTATGAAACTTGTCTTCCACAGCTGTATGAGTTTCAGTGCCAAAGTACACAAAGGCATCAACAGGTAGCAAGCAAGCCAGTCACAACGCCAGTCCAATTATACATGTACAGGACTTCTAATGCATTCTTTTTTAAAAAATCTTATTTTAAGAACGTTTTGGGGTTTGCTAGTTTGGTCAGGTGTTTTTATTTTTTTGTGGAGAGATGGTTAAAATCTTTCAGAAAAATAGTTCATTAAAAAGCAATAGTGACCTTCCAGCTACATGCATGGAGTATATATACTTAACTATTACTGATAAGAAACAGAAAACATTACCTTAGACTAAACAAAAATAATCAAGGGAAGTAATCTTATATTATTCATGTATCATTTTGATTCCAAGCAACATTTTATTGTTAAAATTAGAAAAACTCCTGCTATTGGAAATACAAGACCTATTTTCCTACATAGGCTCAATCCTAAGCTTTCTGTGAAGTTGCAGTAGTACCAGCATCATTTATTTTGCAAGGTTTGCAAGTCTGGATCCACTGCCCAGAAGACATTCTAAAATGAACTGTAAAGCACCTGTTTTAAAGAGGAAATAGTGAAAATCGAACAGAATAAATGTTTTAAAAACAAGGATTGCATTGTCTCTAACAATAGCAAAAGAATCATTAATAATCACCACAAGAATATAGTAACAAATCTAATAAAACATCTTTAAAACATGCAACAAAGAACACTGTGGTGGTTTTACATGGCAAGATTCTAGGGGGTGGGTGTCTTCTGCAAGAAGCAGCTAGAAGCTCTCTGCAGGCCCCAGAGAGTTAACACCAGCTGGGCTCAAGGATGGACTGACCACTGACCAGGGCCAAGCCCATCAGGGATTGTGAAAGCACATACATGAACCATGTTTAGAAGAAAAAAACCAAAAGCAGCACATTTTGTTCCCACGGAAAGGCATGACAAGATGTTGCAAAACTCTGCAGACACCAAGGTAGGTGAAGAAGGTGGTGGGGTAATGTGCCCCATGCACCAGAGTGATTGATTCCCCTGCAGCCCATGGAGAATACCATGGTGGAACAGTTGTACCCCTGCAACCCTTGGAGTATGATGGGGAACAGAGATCCCCACAGCAGCCAGATTCTAACTGGTCAGTGGGCTGTGACGTCACCAGGCCAAGCACTGTGACATCATCTCCCTTACTGCTTGCAAGCCGGGTGCTGGCAGGGGCTGGCCCACACTGTCTCAAGCTTGGCCCACTGCTGAGCACAGTGGTTGCGAAGTGCTGGGAGGTGCTTTGGGGGCTGCCACCAGCAGCTCTCGGTGCCCATCCCGGAGCCGTCTTCTGTGTTTCCCCGGCCCTGTCTGGTTCAGGCAGCCGGGCACTGTGGGGTGAGCTTGCAGCAGGGCAGGTGAGCCGAGTGGGGAAAGGTTCCCCAGGGGTGGCTGTGGGGTGGGAAACGGGGCTTGGGGAGCTGGGAGGGTGTCCTTCTCGAGGGGTCTGGGCATCTCTTCCTCCCCTGTCCTGCCTGGGACAGCAAGTGACCACAGCCCCTCTCCATTTTGCAGCGTGCAACACCCTTCAGCAGCACCAGCATCTGCGATGGGGAACATCTTCTCATCCTTGGCTCCCCACAGCCCACCTGAAACACCAGACCCACCTGAGAGCTCAGACGAGGCCACGGAGGAAGACTGCCCCTGGTGCTACACAACTAGAATTAACGTTGCCTATGTGATTCCCTGTTGCCACGAGTTCTGCCTGGGCTGCATTATACGGTGGACATTTAGGACACAAGACTGCCCACTCTGCAGAGGACCTATACAGAGTTTGAGGTTTTCAGTGAGGGGAGATGACGACTTTTTAGAATATTTCCCCAAGCCCCACAAGAAGAAAGAGTCAGGAAGAGCTCCTACCCACCGGGCCGAAAACCAGGTCCCTCACCCTATGGCATCCCCTCCATCTTTTCCCCAGGAGACACTGCCACCAGCTCAGCCGAGGGCTGCAGGGCCAGAGGCTGTCGGTGGCCTCTTGCCTGAGGTCTGGGCAGGACTCTTTCAAAGACAGAGGCATCTCCTCGATCCCGTGCTGCCCTGGCTGCTACAGGAGCTCGAGGCAATCTATGGGACACAGTGGTGGCTGGCAGAGAGTGCCCAGTGCAGCATCCTGCATGCCCTCTGCATCTGCGGTCCTCATGAGGAGGTCATGGTCCAGATGCTCCAGCCTGTGCTGGAGGAACATGCAGCACCGCTGGTCCATGGCCTCATCAACACCATCATGCGCCTTTGCAGTGAGGAGGCCCGGAGGCTGCTACAATCCCATACAGCTGCAGAGGAGGAGGACAGCAACCCTGCAGCCAGCCCCAGACCCACCAGCTCCCAGGAGGAGGAAGCCAGCACATTGGAGACTGTGGCTGCAGCACATCCCTCAGGCCTCGGCTTCAGGCGCAGTGCCTCTGCTCCCCCTGCCCTGGGAAACGAATGCTTCCCCAGGGGGCACAGACAGACTCGGAAGAGGAGGGCCTCCTGCCCACAGGACTCTCCCCAGCCCAGCAAGAGGCTGCACTTCCTGTGACCCTAGCCGGGCTTCACTTTCCATTAACTGAAGAAAAACAAAATTTTTCTGGTTTTAACTGGCACAGTGAGGAAATTATCTGCACAAAGGACCAGAATGTGTCTTACGTTAAGTTTGCAGACAACCAATTGGGAGGAGCTGTTGACCCTGTGGAGGGTAGAGAAGCCTTGCAGGGAGACCTGGGCAGATCAGAGAGCCAGGCAATCACCAACAGCATGAAGTGTAACAAGGGCAAGTGCTGGATTTGGCACCTGGGAAGGGGCCTGCGGCTGAAGGAAGAAAGCCTCATCAGTATTCTCTCTTTGATCAGGTGGCCTGTAGTAGACCTCTATCACCAGCTGCTCTTTATTAGCCCCATCCCTAATTCTGACCCACAGGCTTTCAACCTGTTCCTGGCCACTTCTCAGAGTGAGCTCCTCACAGTCTATCCACTTTTTAACATAGAGGGCAACTCCCCCATCCTTCCTTTCTAACTTATCCCTTCCAAAAAGTCAATACCCTTCTACAGGGGTATTCCAACCAATGAAGGGAGGCATGTGGGGGACTTGTTTTAAGATCTAGTTGTGCTTCTCATTATCAGATTTTGGTTACACTCTGTGTCTGTGCAGTGTAATAAATGAGAGAGTTTTTTTCCTTTATTCTGTGTTGAGTCTGTTTTGCCTATGACACTAATTGTGGAATGATCTCTCCCTGTCCTTATCTCAAGTCCTCAGCCTCTCAATATATATTTTGTCCCCTGTCCAGCTGAAAAGGGGAGTGATAGAGGGACTTTGGTGGGCATCTGGCCTCCAGCCAGGGTCTAACCACCACAAACCTAACGCATACCATTGAGGAGCCTATATTGTTATGGAATGCTACAAGAGTACAATTCCTACCTTCAGAAAAATACTCATGCAAATAATACTATACCATTGAATTCTGTGATTATGGTCATAGGATCTGTTAGTGGTGGGGGCTGGAGGGAAATTCTCTTGTACTCCTATGTAATGATATTTATCCTTACGATCAAATATTATTTGAAAATGTTCCTATAGTAAGTAAACTCAAGGTTCTAATAATCCTACAAAGTATGGCATGGGGGAAATTCAGTCTTAAAAACTCAGTGTCTTACAAAATCAGATGTAGACTTTGGCAGTGAGCAAGGTCTATGTGCTACTTACATTCTACTTATGCCTGTCAGAGGCCACTTGGACTTTTTACAAAAGATTGAGTTACATTGAGAAAGAGCAATAATGACAAAAAAGAGTTTGGGGAGTCTTCGTCAGCCTCAATGCCAAACCTTGACTGTTGACCACAGAAACATTTCAAGACCTTCCCAGTGAGGGATATCTTTTTATACTGTTAGTGACCGGCCCCAAAAAGGTCCAGGTTTGCGATTGGGTTCTGCTTGATGCCAATATGTGAAAATCTCACTTTGTTAATTTGAAAGTACCTCTAAATTCTATCTTACATCCTCAATCTTCTTTTCCAGTCTAACAACATCCGAATTCCAATAAGGCAGTAGATGCTCTTTTCCCTTTTTTCTCTCTTTTCTTCTTCTTTTCTTCTTCTTCTTCTTTTCTTTTTTTCTTCTTCTTTTCTTTTTCCTTTCCTTTCCTTTCCTTTCCTTTCCTTTCCTTTCCTTTCCTTTCCTTTCCTTTCCTTTCCTTTCCTTTCCTTTCCTTTCCTTTCCTTTCCTTTCCTTTCCTTTCCTTTCCTTTCCTTTCCTTTCCTTCCCTTCCCTTCCCTTCCCTTCCCTTCCCTTCCCTTCCCTTCCCTTCTCTTTCCTTTCCTTTTCACTTTCTTTTTCACTTTCTTTTTCACTTTCCTTTCTTTTCCTTTCTTCTTTTCTTTTTTCCTATTCTCTTTTGTCTTCCTTTTTTTCTTCTTTCCCCTTCCCATTCATTTTCTCTGCTTCTTGTTGCTTTTCCTCTTTCCTTCCCCTCCCCACCCCTCCCCTCCCCTCCCCTCCCCTCCCCTCCCCTCCTCTCCCCTCCCCTCCTCTCCCCTCCCCTCCCCTCCTCTCCCCTCCCCTCCCCTCCTCTCCCCTCCTCTCCCCTCCTCTCCCCTCCTCTCTCCTCCTCTCTTCTCCTCTCTTCTCCTCGGGGACAAAATGTAATTTGCAGGAATACAATCCTTAACTTTCCAAAGTGCTTTTGACAAGATTCAGTGAGTCATAATATATTTATAATTATCATATCTGTTAAAAATGAAAAGTAAGTACTGAGCCATTTCTAGTTTTCCTCTGGCAGAGAACACACAGATTTCGCTGTAGATATGCCCTGAAAGCTGAAGTTTCATGGGACCTCACAAAAAAACCCCAGTATACTGAAAAGATCAGAGCCTTGCCATGAAAACTGGAAGAGCATAATCAGTTTTCAGTATCTGATGATATTTGCTTTAAAAATTATGCATTCAGCAGATTATTAATTAACAACCTGAACTGTTTACTCCTAAATCAATTCATTTCAGTATTTTTTTAAGGTACATTTGCAATAGTCTAGTTAATATTCAGGCCTGAAAATATTGTTACCTACTCTGCATTTAGGTACTCCTCATCAAGGTACTTGCAGCTGGCAAAGCTCATAGGAGAAATCAATTCATATCAGGAACAGAAATTTCATTTTTACATTTCACTGGAAATACAAACTTTTTTAATTTTTTTTTTTTCATCCTGAGTGGATGAACTGGCTCCTCGTTCCTTTAGCCAAGCAAGAGATAGAAAGAATGCCATGTGGTCAGTATAATTAGCCAACAAATATAAAGTTCAAACAGCTGCTTTTAAGTGTCTGCATGCCAGCCATTAATCAAAAAATGTAATAATAATGATTTTTTTTAATTATTTCAAATACTGCAGACATTTGAGGGAAATCATCAAGGTCATATAGCTCCTGCATTTATTCAGCAGTTGTAACCAGCAGTCTAGAAATGTCCCTAAAGTATTTTCCTAGGGAGTGTTTAAATTTATATAAGAAAACTGTGCATAATGTTACACATCTAAAACATTTCTCTGTCTTTATTACAAGATTCAAATAAAGGCTAAGGGAAAAGTTTGTATACTTAGCTGGCTGTAGAACATGTTAATGCAAAACTGTGACTGAGGGAACACATTTTTTGAAGCACCAAACAATTTTGGGTTGAGAGAACTATGTATGCAATCTATTTCTTATTTACATTTACTGAGTAGTTTACCTGAAAGACTTGAGAAGTTCAGCCTTTAGGGTTTCCTGCATCTCTCTCAGATGATGTTTTCCGCTGAAACTGTGAATTATTCAAATAGCTCAATGTTGGAAGATAGCTTTCTCCTATACCAGTTCTGTGAGTTGTATAATTTTCCTTTGGATAAAAACCTAAACAAGTCCTGAATTTAGTCCTATTTTGTGCTGTTTGTTTGAATCATTAGATCATTTAATCAGATTCCTAGGGTTACAGCTGGATTAAAAATAAAACAAACTCAGACCATGTGGTGCTTTCTTTTAGAAGATGTCATTTTCTAATCTATTTTTGGAAGAAAATGTAGTGGTGTTTTATAGATGGGTTCTAGCCTGCATTAGAAGAGGATCTAAGATACTCTTCCATCCTCAGCATTTCCTCTTTGTTTTGCTGTAGTTTCTGATAAATTAATTGTTTCTTCCTTGTGTTCTGCAAAGGTGCCTAGATGCACCATATATGTGCCTTCCCCTGGGTTTGGGACTGCACCCTGAGGCCTCAGGGCCCAAATGTTAGCAGATGCGACATACAGAGTTGCAGAGCCTGGTTATTTGCTTTGCTGTAAAACAAAGGTTTCCTGAACTATTGCCAATTGACTGAATGTTCACATTATTAGAAAATCCAGACAGTTTACATGTAAGAAATAGACTGAGGTTAAGTAGTAACCTCATTAGAGCTGTATCCCTTGAAAAATTGCACCTATCACTTTGTATTTGAAAAGAGCAGTATGGAATACATGGCATGAAGAAATTGTCAATAGACATGGGAGCAAGATAGCTTGCTTACATGTATGAATCACATATGATCCTTGTAAGTAAGAAGATTTATCCATTATGGTGGGTGTTTTCTTTTTTATATATTTTCCATTCCTTGTGAGAGACTTAAAGACATATTTGTCAAGACACCTTACTTAAGTTCACTGCAATAATTACTACACAATTACTGCACGTATACTAATCTGTGTGACACTATATCTAAAACGTATTCTGCAAAACAATCTCCTCTGCTTTTCAAAAGCAAGATTCACACTGGTAAAGGCTTGTACTGACTTCATGTGCACCACGCCCAGAATGAAATGGAGAAAGAACAGATGCAAGTTTATTTTAATGTTTTAAATATCATCTTCCATTTAGCTACCTTTTCAACATGATTATCATGCTTTTCAAGAAGTGTGGCTTATTGGTTAGCTTCCGTAGCCAACATGGAAAGAAAAAATCAGAGGCATATTAATTTCTGAGTAACCTTCATAAATAGAACTGGAATTGAACAGCCCACAAAGAAGATTAAAGGCTGCTTTCCTCTATCTTTTCCTACTTCAGAAATTCCATGATTATGGTAGGAAAAGTGATAGCTCTTGGTATCCCCAGAGAATACTTCCATTTTTTTCAATCAATGTAAATTTCATTTGCTAGACATCTATAGCGAGACAGAGGTAGCTTACAATAATTTACATTTCAATCTCCCAAATGCATGCGAAGTGGAAAACAGTTCTGTGACAATAAAATTTTATTAGCTGAGCTAAGTGTAATTTACAGTTAATATATGAAAAACTTCTCAGTTCACTTCATTCTGTCTGATAAGGCAGAAAGAGCAATATATTAACATAATGGATCTGTGAAGTGGTTAACACTGTTTACTTAACATGTTGTCTATTATACATGGAATTTTAGTTTCAGATTTTTTCAAGGAAAGTGACATCAACAATTGACAGTTATTGATTTGGCAGCAAGGTGATTTAACACTTTTTGCGTAAATGAAAATCAAAATCCAATTAAATTTTATTTCCTTGCTATGCTATTTGTCACTGACAGAATGCTGGGTGAAGACTACTGATACTTGGGTAGGTCATACTTAAGTGCGGCAAAATCAGATTGCTTAAATATTATACAGTCTAAAGAAAATTTATTTTATTTTCACTTTTCTGTTTGCAAACAGTATGTAGGATACATCCACCCTGCACAAAACTCTTTTTTTCAGATATCCAGTGCCAGGGCCTGCACTTGGGTAACAAGAACCCCATGCAATGCTAGGGGAAGAGTGCCTGGAAAGTTTCCAGGCAGAAAAAGACCTGGGGGTCTTGGTCAACAGCCAGATGAATATGAGCCAGCAGTGTGCCCAGATGGCCAAGGAGGAATGGTGTGGCCAGCAGGACTGATTGTACCTCCATACTGGCACTGGTACACTGTGCTCAGTTTTGGGCTACTCCCTAAAGGTGCATTTTGATGCTGAAGCAGGTCCAGAGAAGGCCAATAAAGGTGATAAAGGGTTTGGAGTCTTATGAGGAGTGGCTGAAGGAACTGGGGTTACTTAACCTAACAAAGAGGACATTGAGACCTTATCACTCTCAACAAGTACCTGAAAGGAGGTTTGTAATGTGGTGGGTTCTGGACTCTTCTTTCAAGCAACTACCAATAGAATGAAATGGAAATGGTTTCAAGTAGTGTCAGAGGACATTTAGATTGGATATTAGGAAGAAATTCTTCACTGAAATTGGCATTGGAAGAGGCAGTAGAGTCACCATCCCTGAGGATGTTCCAAAAACATGTAGACATCACACTCAATGACATGGTGTAGTAGACATGGTGGTGTTGGATTTGATGATCTTAGAGGTAATTTCTAACCCTAAAGATTCTGTGATTCTAAATCCTTGTAATTTCTGTCTCCTATAAATATATTCCTAGTAAAACTTTTCCAGGAAAGCAAATAACTAACCCTACCATGCCAATTTATTAATAAAAATTATTCATTGACATTATTATAGGCATTTATAGCTTTTGTAATAAATATCCAATCTATCATGTTATTTTCAAGAAGGTCAGATGGTAGTTTGAAACAGAGACAGGTACTGCTTGCTTTATGCCATAGTGACATAAGCAACACATTCTTTTAAATGTCATTTAAAAAAATTACCTAAGGGAAGGTTCCCTGATGGATATAAGTCTACAAAAATTATTTCTGTGCAATAGCTTATCTGTGTAACCAAATCAGCAGGTTTACCTGAGGAGAATGTGCATGTAGCTGTGTGGTGGTTTATGCCTGGCTGGAGGCTGGGCACCCACCAAAGTCAGTCTATCACTCTCCTTTTCAGTTGGACAGGGGAGAAAATATATATTGAGAGGCTTAGGAATCAAGATAAGGACAGGGAGAGATCATCCTGTAATCAACGACACGGGCAAACCAGACTCAACACAGAGTAAAGGAAAGAAAACTACCTAATTTATTACACTACACACCCAATGAAACCAGAGTCAGATAATGAGAAGTGCGACCAGATCTTAAAGCACTTCCTCCCACCCCTCCGCTGAGGTTTAAACCACAACACCTCCTTAGCAGACGACACTTTAGTCATGATTTAACTCCCTTCTTCCCCCTCATTGTGGCACATGGTGGGGCAGGGACTGGGAAAATGGAGGCTTCAGTCAGTTCCTCACAAGTTTGTTTCCTTCTTTGCCAGGAGTGGGGCAGGGCATTCATTCCACACCCTGCTACAGCGTAGGATCCCACCCACACTGGAGACAGTCCTTCATGAACTTCTCCAGTATGATTCCTTTCCCACAAGGCTTTATCTCTTCACCAGCTGCCCGGCCGTGGGGCCCTCTCCATACTTTACCAGCCTTGGTGTCTGCACAGCTCCTTACATCTTCTCATTTCCTTCTCTGGTGGCAAAATGCCACTGCCTGCATTTTTTTTCTCCTATATGTAATTCGCAGAGGTGCTGTGACCATCGCCGATTAGCTCAGCCGTGGTTAGCAATGACTCTGGCCAATGTTTACTTTCTGGGGCCTGCAGAGAGCTTCTAGCTGCTTGTTGCAGCAGCCACCCCTGCAGCCTCCTGTTCTCTGCCAGTACCCAGCTATGCAGATCTGCAACCAGCTGGAAAATACAACACATTATTTAATCTTGCTTGATTTTCATACATAGTCTCACTAATAACAGGTTACAAATATTGTCATCTTTTACTATTTTTTATCATCCTCCATGTTACTGAATATTATACAAGGTAATCAGAGAAGCTAAAAGTCTATCAGGTTGTCTGACAAACTACAGTTGGTGCAGTAGTAAGTGTCTGCGGGACATCCATACCCTCCACTGAAGCCCATTAGATCTATTTTGGCCTACCAGTCTGGTTCTCAAAATTAGATTGGAAATTATCCATGACTTTTAAATTATTCAGTTATCCAGAAATGTCAGTAACGGCTATTAGACTAGCTACCATGTGTAAAGTTTAAGATCATCTGAGGAAATGGTAAGTCTATTAATGCAGCACTTTCCTCGTTAGAAGACCTTCTTGGGCAAAATTGGAAGAGAAAATTACAGAAGCTAAGCCATTCACTACAAAAGGAAGATATCCACCTATATTTAAACGGTTGTGTACAGTATAGATTTAAATGCCTTAAGTTCAAAGTAACTGGAACAATAGAGGGTTCAAAGTGATAGAATGATATCTAACAGTCTTCCTATATTAAATGGTAAATTGCATTTTACTGGAAACTATGAATTAGAGCACAAATTATGATTTAAAAGTAATGGTGCCTACTGCATTTAGTCACTCTTTGCATTTTATGTTACTTGGGATAGTGATACTTTTGTGAATGCCAAAGAAAGTAGATAAAGATTCCCCAATTCTTAGAGCAATTTGATTGTGATTATGTTCTTAGTGCCTTCCTATCATTACAGTAGCTCACATGACAGTTTTGCTTGCATAGTCTATAAGCATGATTTGTGGGATCTTTATACCCCTAGCTTATACATAGTCAACAGAGACTGTAGACCTGTCAGTGGCCTTCAAGTACCACATTTCTTGTAAACATATTTGCATTTATATCCGTAAGCGTTGATTTATATAATAAATTGGACCATTTTAAGGTGAAAGGAGTTATTGCAAATAATATAAACCCATATTATACATCTAAAACTGCAGTAGACTATGGAAGCTATACTAAAAGCAATAAATAGTCTTATTTTTTATTTTTTTAATCTGGATTAATGTTTCAGATTTTTTTTTCCTTCTTGTTTTTTTAGAACGGAAACTTGAAAGAACATGGTATTTTCCCTTTCAGCATCCAGAAAGATACAGCTTTTCTGCAATCTGGGATAAAATATACATCTGCTAGTGCCTGCAGAGAGCTTCTTGCTGCTTCTTGCAGAAGCCACCCCGGCAGTCCCCTGTTCTCTGCCAGTACCCAGCCTCACAAAACTGCAACAAAACAGAATTCTGCAGTTAAAAAAATGCAGTAAATTGCTGCATAAATGTCCTTATCTCTTGCTTAGATTCTTTACAGAATTTACATCATGGACTTGCTTAGAAATACATAGCACCATCATTGCTGAGGTACATTGAGGAAATGGACTACACCTTATACACATTAAAGATTGCATTAATTCACTCCTACATCCCTTATTGCATTTCTGCATGTCTCTTGTAATAGACACTGCCTTGAGCAGCCTGGTGTAGTTGAGAGGTGTCCCTGCCTATGGCAGCGGGGGTGGAACTTGGTGATCTTTAAGGTCCCTTCCAACCCTAACTATTCCATGATTCTATGAGTCTATATTGCAATTAAAATAATAAAGTAATATCAGCAAGTAAGCAGTGCACTGAAACTAATACCCACCTTCATGTTTATAGGTTCAGAGAATATGAAGGTTTCTGAACCCATTAAAACTCACTTCTGTCTCTGAAAAATAATTTTAGTAGTGTTATATACTGAAGCATCCATGTCTTATGCTTGCTTGCTTGCTTGCTGACACAGGATCCTTTACTCTCTAGTCTATAGAACTACGACTGTCAGTCATTACCTCACCACATGATAATTAAAAGTTCCAATATTAAGTTTCATAAACACTTCTTTACTTTCTGAGCATTGCTAAAATGCTATGTGGAAAGTAAGTCTTACACTGGTTTAATAGTAATTTTCAAAATATTAATTCACAAGCTGAAAGTTTAAGAGTTGGAGTTTGTAAAGGTATTCTGAGTGTAAATAATTTATTTTTCTACTACTGAATCCTTCTGATAACAACGGAACTATTACTATGCATGCCATTACTTCTAAAAGAGACTTCTGAGAAAGATGTAGATATGCATAATGATAGATGTATACTCTCCTCCTGTTTTACAGGGAAAAATGACCCCAAAACCCAAACTACTACCTTGCTATTTCTGTGAAGATTAGCAGTTTCAGATCCAAGACAAATATTTATAACATGAGAAAATAATATTGGCATACTTTATTTCATTGTAGTAAATGTGACTTGTCAAATAATGTCTACTGCATATTTATTTATGTTTTCTGAAGTCACTGAAAAATCATATCATACACCTTAACTTACAGGCATTAGAGCAGTTAATTTGTAACTTCTCATGGGACTTTGTTGTGTAAAATTTATGAGTGCAAAGGAACATGTCTTAAACAACCTAGCCACAGCTCCTTCTCTTGAAATCCAGCAACCAGTGTGCAGCACAATAAATAGATGAAGCATCACGGCATTGTTGGAGAAGCTAGCAGGGATCATGAGAGTCTGATGAATTTTTTCAAGGACAGAAAGCTTATGAAAGGGCATAGAAAGCAAGAATTATAAAGGAGTTATCATGACAGAAAGAATGAGGAATATGCAGGTGTGCAAATACAAGAGAGAGACGGAGTGTTAATAAACCAAAAGAAAAAGTTCATTTTGTTGAAAATTTCAGCATAAGAAAGAATGAGGACTTCTAAAATCTGGACTCTTCCTGGCCCTTGTAATTAAGAAAAGAGCATCCCAGCAAGCAGCTCAGGAGCTGACCAAGAAAAGCCAAGCAAAAATGAGAGTGTTAAGGTATGTGAGCTTATTTTGTCAAGATTTTCCTTTCTGTTCATAAAATCCAATTCATAAATGCTCTCCAGTGAGCTGCAGCATATACATTTTCAACACAAAAAACTTCAAATTTTTTTTTTTAATAATGCTGTGGTGTCAGAATATATGAGAAAAAAAGAGACAATTCTACTCCTTATTCTCAAATATTGCAATGTTATTATTATTAGAACTGGAAACTCATTTCTGACAACCCAGGAGGTATTCTTTCCTTACACTTCCAAGCTGTTTGAAGCAAGTATGTGCAGGAATTTGGAACTTTCTGAACAACAGAAGGGTTCCAGCTGGTAGCTGATAGAAAGAGATTCTCAGCCAAAACAGGCATAACAGTAAGAAGCCAAATTTTGAAGGAATGTATATTAGTACGGCATGTATTACCCATATGTTTGCACATACAGAGATCCATGTACACACATGCACTCAGTCAATATTAACTTACTCTATGTAAATGAAAACATTTTGTAATAGAAATAGAATGTTGTGTGATATGACAACAACCAGCAAACATACCCACCTCCCCAGTTATTCTCCATTTAAAAATAAAGTTTAAATACAGAAGAGCAGCATGATTGGGCAATTTTGAGCATTTACTGCACACTATGGTAACATGCTGGAGCAAGAAATGTCTTGAGCAAAATTTTCTTCCGTTGGACACTGCATTTTTTGATTATGCGATCCCTAGATGCCTGGCAATGTTGTACATCAATTGCAGATGAAGAGATGATGATTAATTACACTACAAAGAACACATGACATTTGTACATTGTGTATTTCCTTCAGTATTTGTTACAATTTGTTGCAAAGTGAACTTTTTCCTTATTTCTCACATAAATAACCAATATGCTATTTACAGTCTAAACAAAACCCCATGTCAGGCAGTTGTGCTTGACACAAACAAAAACTTTCCATCCATACAAGAGCTGAAACAGAGCAAGTGTTTAGAAAGACAGCTGGTATTTACAGCTAATTCGCTCACACAACTTTGTATTTTGCCATTTTTAAGCTGGCAGTGACTTCTTTATTAACATACTAGCCCATGATTAACACTCTGTTAAGATATACATCTTATTGACTAAAAAATATTGTAGAGGACACTGGCTTCCACAAAACAAGACAAGAATGAGTTCTTCAGGGTAAAAAGCAAAACAAAGCAAATTAAACAAATAAGCAAAAAAAGCTGCAACAATGTAAGTACAGATATAGAGTGGAGTCATACTGAATTGTCTATCAATATGGAGTCCTCAACTGGTTTTTACAAAAGCTTTTTGGTCAGTTTGGCTAGTTGCTATGGCAATAGGAATTCTGTTCCTGTTAATACAATAAAAATTCACTTCACCAACATGATAGAAAGTCACTAATACTATATGACTTTTATCACATTAGTACTTTTCTCATGGCATTAGAAACTCAATAGAGAACAGTAAAGTCACTGTTCCTATGGCAAAGTCCCTAATAGAAAGTAGCAGTTACTGGTGTGATATGAAATATGTATTATTTCACAGGACTTCAAGTTTTATTTGTTACAACATTATCTGGGTTTCATAAGACTATGACTGGTCCAACCATAAACAGCTGATGTTTTGTTGAAGAAATTATTTCTGGATTTTTTTAGGGGTTTTGTTTGTTTGTTTGTTTTTTGTTTTGGCTTGGTTTGGGGTTTTATATTTGAAAACATGCAAAATTTATACAATTGTATTATGACCTTGTTTACATTTTTCATTTTATTCTAAAGAGATAGGACCTGATCTAAGGCCTGTTATAATGTAAAGTTTTGTGGGTTTAATCCTTTCATAAGTAGACAGTACATAGCCAAGTGTTTAATAAAATCTTTTGCATAAAAGCCAGAAAGAGATGTGCTCAAGTAGTTTGAACTTCCATATTCACATTAATTTCAAAATAACTTTCAGAAGTCATATAATTTCACGTCACTCAAAGTGTTTTCAAGTAATTTTCACAATACTCTGATTAAGTATATGTAAAAAACCAAAAAGTTGCATTAAAAAAATTTGTTTTCCTTACACTAATGCAAAAGGATTACTAACCAACTTCTGTCTTTTTTTCTTTTTTTTTTTTCTTTTCTTTTATTTTAAAGCTGGGATAGTTTTCCTTTTGATTAAATCTGGATTAATTTACATAATTCAAAACAATCTGTCACAAAAAAACACCAAAAAACCCTAAACATAGGGAACTCACTGACTTCTCTTCCAGTTTAGAACGTTAAAAATAATATTGATTTAGTCAGACTTATTTGTTAGAGAAGTTATGGGTACATGTGAAATTATGGAAACACTGATTTTCCTTATCCTAGAACCACATGTAGAGCAATAATATCCTAAATTACAACACTAAAAATTACAATTTAACTAGAATTAATAGATAAAATATTAAGAAAAATGAACATAGAACCTCTAGGCATAAGGTGTTCCCTAACAACTGGAAATACTTTTCTATATTGTTAATAACACTGACAATCACTTAATAATGATTTTTCTTATAGTGTGGATATTCAGCCTGACACAGAATTATTTAGCCTCTTACAGAGATTACTGACCTTGACAGGCCACTAATCTGATTCAGGATAAAAATTTCCCTTACCTTTTCAGGAGAGTTGCTGTGCTTCTGGAGCACTACTCTCAGACCTCAATGATTTGTTGACAGTATGCTTTCTGTCCCAGAGTGAGCAGTCAATATACAATTTATTATCACAAATAGTTTGAAGTCTCCTAAGTCTCAAGCTTTGCATTGTGCGTTAATTAGTTCCTATTTATGCAGCTGTGTGAATCAAGCTGGCTTCTGGTCACAATTATCAGCTTTTTTAACTTGAAATCACTGGCATGAATCATACTGGAATGTTTCCTGAAAAGTTCTGCAGAGGGTAAAAATGTTGTCTACTCTTGCCACCAATCACTTAGAAAGACAGCCTTCATTAGCATTGCAGATGTAGTCTCAACACTAGCTTCAGACTGGGAATGATTTGATACTCACATATTAACCATTAAACTGGAATTTCAGTGCAACAGTTTGCTTAGATATTAACATTATACTAATACTTTGAGACTACAAAAATAACTGAACATTTACTTTTTAAACCATTAGGTGGTAAAGCTTTTAAAGAAGAGCTCATACATTTCAGTCAAACTAGTAATTGATTACTTGTTATTAATAGTTTTTATTTTAATTCCATACTTTGCTTATTTAGTTTGGCAAGAACGTTGTGTGAAATGAAATGTGTTTCTCTGACAGTGGAGTTCTAGTCCCCAGGAGTCCCACAGTGCATCATGAAATGCAGTCATTGTGCAATAATTTAACAGTGACACAGAAATGGTCCTTGGTCTTCCCATTTTTCTGGTTTTAAATATTACTTTTAGAATATTAAAATAGAAAGTGGGTTTGTGTGTATTTTCCCTAGTTTCTCCATGTTTCCCTTACAGACATTGAAGTTTTCCCTTTGTTTTTACTTCACACAAAGCTTTTTGAAAACACATTATTAGTAGTAATACCATTACTACTCTTGTAATTTGTTAAAACACAGGTATTAAAAAAAAATTATTTTCAACATATCTCATATAAAAATACCACATTCTTCTCTTACTTTTATTCATAGCATAATGAAAAATGTCCCTTACTGCGGCCAGATCTCTGAGCTACACCTAAAAAATATTTATTTCTCTCAGAAAATCTGCAGTCCTTTATGTCAACAATTGGGTCTCCACCATAAATACTAATGGAAAGTCTGATATTGACTAGAACTAACACACACAAAAATGGATCTGCTCCAGTGATAATCAGGCAAACATCACCTCCAGAAACTGCAGGATAGTCTTCAGAAATAGCTGGTCAGTTGGATATAAATTTGCGCTATATGTATATAATAAAGTCACAAGTAAATTCCGAGGCCTAGCATATCACCGAGATTTGTACTACTATTGGACTCCTTTCTGATGTAGGGGTGAGGTACAAAGCAGAACAATGGTGAAAGTACCTTTTGAACGACATGCTGGAGTGGTAGTACACACATAGAAAGCCACATCAGTCAGGGAGAGTGTGAAATTTACCAGTCATACTCAATTGTCAAATAAACCGTTTCTACAGTAAAAAAAAATTTTCATTAACACATTAAAAAATAAAAAAAAAAAAAGAGATTTGTAGACTTTCAATTTTGCAATATCTAAAAGCTTCCTCCTTACAAAACTGGAAATTCTTCAGCCTGGTACTGTTCATATAGAAAATAATGGAAAAGGTACTTTATCACAAAAAACTAAAAAAAAACAGAAACCAAGCTCTTATCAAAGAGATTGGTTGTCTTTCTCTTGACTGGGTTATAAATTATGCAAATTTAGGTATTTCTATTATTATAGTACATTGGTATTCTTTATGGCATTTTACAATAAAACAGAATTTTAAAAGTTTGTATTATACGATAGTAGCAGAGAACATACAAAATTTATTTGGAGCCATCCCATTCTTTTTCAAAATCTGCCAGTGATTAGGTGTCAGTGATCTGGGCATTTTCTAGCAGCACATACCAAAAATTAGTTTTTGTTCCAAAGCTATTTAACAGTTTTATAAATCACTTAAAAATAAATAATTTTGGCAACATATATTTGTATAAAGTAGACTGTGAAACAGATTGGTTTGTTTCACCAGACAGTATTGAAACACAGGCAAATGTATAATGCTGGGGAAATGTATAATGCTGTATAATATCTGGGGAAAAAAGAGCAATACGGTTTTGATTACATAAACCAACTATTTTTAATAAAGGAGAAACTATATTTCTTCTTAGTATTAAAATGCTGAGGCTCTCATACATATATTTTGTCATATATAGAGTTCTCTTTTCTGGTTTATGGTAATCTGAGAAAGTATAATGAAAAGAAGATCACAGGACAGATCCATGTGAAAGGAAAATGGTGCATTTTCTAAATTTTGATCCTTGTGAGTTATTAAAAATAATCCTCATCAAGTCCAAACAGTGCTTTTCAAGACCTTCTTGATAACAGCACTAAATAACAAAATTACATTGCCGGAAAAGAAGCTAGAGAAATCTTCTCTAGAGAAATTTCAAAATTGCTTTCAATATCTAAATAGTAAGTTTCATTACATACTCAAAAAAACCTTCCCAAAAAATATGATTACTTCATTTAACTTGACATTTCTAAAATGAGATTGGATATATATTCTAGGGGTATTCTGAATTAACTTTAAAATAAACCCAATACATTGGTTGTGTATGGAAAGAGACCTTGGGAATCAAAATTTGTTCACAGCGGAACCAGCTGGTCAAGGACCTCTAAATTTCACCTCTGTCCACTAATGTGGCCAGACTGGACCAACTGCAATGAAATATATTGGTTCTGACAAAGATATTTCTGATTTCAGTTGGTCAACAGTGAATTTAAAGAAAGAAAAATGTGTGGTGAAGACACTGACAATGGTTATAGATGTCTTCTCAGATGCCTTGCTAACGTACTTAATTTCTGAAGTTTGGGGTACGCTGGTGGTGCAGTATGGGTTGAGAAGGAATGTCTCCCCTCTATCAATTTTTCAAGGACTTTTAAATGGAAGGCCACATAGGAAGGGAAGAGGTCAGTCCACAAAGATTCTGGTTCAGCTTCTATGATCATTTATTCACGTAACAAAGCTTTTGCCTTTTCTTGATAGTCTTTAACCTTCAAAATCCATTTCTGACAATTCTGTGTCATTAAAATTGTTAGAGAGGTAACTGACAATTTGGTTAATAAGAAGAGGTGGAGATAAATAGCAGCTCAAACTGGGAGGTCCTGTGGACTCTATGCCTTTAATCTTAAAACCATTAAGTATTTAAACTTGATAGATTCACATAAAATAATAAAAGTCAGATGCCAGACATAACTGGTAATAGGAAGAGGAAAATGGACGCAATAAAGAAACAGCAGTGTATTATATCAACTATCCTACATACTTTGCCACTTTATTTCTAGACAAATGTGTAGTCAATTAACATTTTTAAAATGTGGTCATTCACTGCCCTAACTTTAATGTGAGCAGGAAGCAGCAGTTGCAACAACAAAAGGAACAGCAGCGAGGTTTAACATCTGGGGAGGAGTTCAGCAGGGCTGCATCATACCACTGCATTTGTTCAGGATTTATACTGAAATGTTAATGCACATTTATCTTGAAGGTTACAAGACAGGAATTCAAAATTAGAGGAGGCAAATGCTGTAATGTCAGGTATGCTGTTGATGTTGTCCTTATCACTGAGTCTGAGGAATCACTTTGCAGGCCTGTAATGAGAATGGCTGCGGCTAGTTTGGACTGAGACTACCTGGGAATGTAAAAAAGACAAAATGACACAGAGCACTGGAAAGCAAAATATTACAAAAATAAAACAAAAAAGAAGATCAAAAAAACAAACAAGCAGAGAGCCTTCCCAAGGTTTTTATTGTAGGATTATGAAATCAAACTACACCCAGAAGGCTGCAACATTAGCTATGAAATATAGAAACAAAGTAAGTCTGGGAAGAAGATTGAACAATTTTTTATTCCAGATGATGTGTCTAATATGACAGTAAGTAGTAAGTCATAGTTATAACCTTCATTTTCACTTTTATTTTACTTTCCTGCTTTATTTTGGTACAAAATATGAACAATCATCCATTTCTTTTAAGGATATTTGCTTGTTTGTTTGCCTGAATGCATTATATGAAGAAAGTTTGTGTGTGGAAGGACTGTATTTTTAATGAAATTTTAGTGAAAATCCAACTGATAGCAAAAGCGTATAGCAAGCATATTTATACACTTTACAAATAGTTATATTATCTTTATATGGGAAGAAAGCAGGCATTATGCTATCTGGCAAACAGACAACATAACCAACTACTACCAGCTAGTAAACACAGCTGGAGAATTTGCATTCAAACTCCACTTACAAAATATAGGACTTCCTTCCACATAGACAGATAATAAAACATCTATTTTAAAGAGAAAATACAATATAGTCTGGTATTCTGGCTATTTGAAATAAATTGAACAGGTAGGGTAACAAAAATGTTCTGGATAAAAAGTAAGGGATAGAAGAAAAATAAAAAAACCCATAAGAGGATAACGATGCAAGCTAAAACAAAGTCAATTAGGAAAGTGTTTGTTACTGGCAGGTAAAGCAGAGCCAGTAATCCTCAAATGATACAAATCCATGAAATGCTGACTTCTGTAGAATCACACCATCTTACCTTCCCTGCATGCCTAGAGATTATGTTAATTCAGGGGGAAAAAAGGACACTTTTACTTATTACTTGGACTAATGAAGATTCATAACTAAATAATTATTAAAAATTAGAGAGCTAGTTGCCTTTTTTTACAGCAGAAGACTTTTGCAAAGGTAATCTACTTAGAACAAATCTGGAATGAGAAGTAATCAAGTTTCTTTTGCCCACATTCTTCCCAGTTCTTTCTGATGTAGAATGCCTATATATGGTGACTATTTATACTGTGGAAATGTCCTGAAAATAAGGTATTTAGAATTGATATTTGCAAGAGCCGTAAATTCTTGTTTGATAATTTTGACCTACTTGACTATGGGAAAAATAAGCTTAATTTAACAGAAACTGCTTTTTCTGTGAGTCAAAAGTATTAATTTTTTAAGACAAGGATTTTGTTTGCCACCATTTTATAATCTGCACTAATTGCTTCTCCAAACTGAAGATGAAAAGAAAAATCCCCAGCAAATCAAATTCTAAAAGTCATATTCTATAAATATTCAATGCATTACTCCTTCCATGGTATTATTCAATATCATTTATGGTTGACACAATGGCAATTAAATAAATCATACAATGTACTAAGTGTCAGTAATAATGTTTGATTGTAATTTAAGAGTCATTTGAACAAATAACATGATGCGGCACAATTGCAAAATAGGAAAATAAGATGATATAACAAAAGAACTGTCAGAGAACTTCACCTTCCCACAGATTAGCTCTTTTCAATTAATCCAGTTTTCAGTTCCCTTATATTTAAGTGCTTATTTGCACACATGATTTAAATAGGGTCTGAAGGCTGTAGGAAAAACATTGAAATCAATGGAAATATTGACAATGATTATAACGTGTTTTCTTCCCATCCCCAGTGCAGGTGACACACAAATGTTATTTTAAATATGCCATTTCATCATATGCATGCACAGAATCATTTATCACCATGTAAAGCTGAAGAAATGCACACAATTCTAGTCCTGCATAGAACTTCAGACATTCACCGTAGCCCCTGATATTGCAAAGAGTGTTATCTTTTTTGTGTTGCCTTGTGTTCGTTTAAATATTCCTGTTAATCTTGTAAAAAAAATGTAGCTTACCTTCATGTACTGTCACGATCCACAACCTAGACAAGACTTTGGTTTGGCAGAGGCTAAACCCCCTTGGTTCCAGCCGAACCTCAGATCGCTCTGGGTGGCTGGGGGCGGCTGGGCTTAACCCCTGAGTGATGTCCAATCACTGGGTGTTTTATCTTGATCAGTTCTTAATTAAATTCTCGGAGAACAGAATTGAGACTCGAAACGGAGTCAAGGTGAAGGTTGTTTTATTTGGAAAGAAACGTGCAGGGAAAGGGGGGAAGAAAGAAAACGGGGGTGAAAAAGAGAGATAGAAAGAGAGAGAGAGAGTGGAAAAAGGGAAGAGGGGTGAGGGGAGGCTATATCTACCACCACGAGGCTACGGCATTCCGTCCGATGGCAGAGTATTCTCTGGGTCCGATGGGATGGGAGAGCGCTCCCTTCGTTGTCCCTCCATGACGAAGTATAAAGATAAAGAGAGAGGAGGAGCCCGTTGCCTCTCGTTGCACCCCTTTTTATCGGGATATCGCTCCTTTGTCTCACTACAAGCTTCCACCTGGCCTGTAGGAATGCTCCAGGGTGGATGACGGAATGTCCGATGTGTGAATGGCTCTCCTGAGGTGTGAATGGCCCCCGATGTGTATTCCGGGCAGTGGAACAATGGCTCCTGATGTATGCTAAGAGTTTCTCGGAAGCCTGGGCCTTGACCGGTGGTGATGTAGTGTTACAGGAATGAAGTTTGGTAAGGTGAGAGGAGAAGAGAGGGGGGTCGGTTCTGTTGGCAATTGGTAAGGCATAATTCCGGTACCTTACATGTACATACAGGATAATTGGATTAATGCATTAATATACAGTAAGCTTTCATCTTTCTCATCATTTTTGCAAATATATTTATGCATATGCTTTGTGAACATACAGTATGTGAATACCAAATATGGATATGTGTTAGTATATGCAGTTATACATATTTGCATCCATATATTGGTAGATTCTAATAAAGAAGCATATTTGTCCATGCAACCAATGGTGTTAAAGCAATTCAGGGACTGTTTCAAATATTTGCCAACTCACAAAGCTCTGAAATCTTCTTTGTTTCTGATCAGGTTGCATTCTAGGTTTTTCTTCAATGGAGGGTTCTGTGAGCTGGAATAAGCAGATGTACAACAATCTTCATCACTGTTTCACACTAATGTCAGGTCATTAATATCAATAGAGTAAGTCCTGGAGCTGTCGGAGTACATCTGAAATATTCCATTCACTTTGATGAGATGGGCTCAGGGTAGTATTTGGAATACAGGTAGTTTGCGGTCTCATGTTCTTTCAGATTAAATACATGTAATTTATAACATAGCCGAGGCGCAACTGTGGAGGATAAATCAGCCTATTCCACACACAGAACATAAAATAAGCAAATAGGTTACATTTCTAATTGACCTATAATATATTTAATTGCCTAGCATGCCATTTGACAAGAGTGAGCACCAATCAAAACCAATTTGCCACTAATAGTGAAAAGATGGAAATATCTACGTCTTTTTCATCTTTTTTTTTCAGTGCTGAACTTCTCTATTTTCTGCTTCTGCTTTAGCTAAATTTGAATAGCTTTGTATTGAAAATGTCTCTAAAGGAGCTAGTAGATTTTAATATAAAATTTCTTCCTCAAGGAATAGGCTCTAATTTTTCATTTTTCTGAGGATAAAAATGTTATGCTCATATCATGAAGGTTCTATCTCTTCTATTGCTGAGAGGAAAAAAACCCAACTTTAATATGGCCCAATTTATCAAACTGATTCTTTCTTGCTCTAGGTGATTTCTCATTGATATTACCTTTGGTTGCTATGAGTTTTTAAATTTGTGTTTCATACATCTATGTAGAACAAATTATTTAGCTAACTATTACATTTGATTTGTATTCATTATGTGTTTGTATGACTTTATCATTGCTCAGCATTATTACACCCGTAAGGGAATGACTTATATTGCCATAGCTACAGAGATGGAAGTATTTAATTTTGAAATCAGTATCTTTTCTGTTCCTAATCATGTGAAGAACCAACGCATCAGTGTAAATAAGTTGTTCTTATTTATCTAGGTATCTTTTCTTTAGGACACTCTTATTTTGTTGCAGCAATAAAGCCCAGCTTTACCTTTTGCTTTAATCAATACAGGTCATTTTCAATCGGCCCTAAAGGCATCTAATACTAATGCTGGAACAAAGAAAATTATAAACTGCATGTTCATGAGAACAGGAGCTTTATGTTTTATTTAAACTCCAGTGTTTAAACACTAATAAACACAATTTCCTTTCAACCTGCATATTCTTCTTCTCTCTCACTTTTCGAAGTCACAAAAATCTGCCTTGTGGCTCACTCTATAGAAAGCTTAAGACTCCTACTAATGAAAGGACATTATCACCTGTTCAGCAGATGTCAGCAAAATGTTTGTTTTAGGAGTTCTTATCATGAAAATATTTTGGGTTTATGAATTTTAAGTTAGTTCTCTCCTTGTTCCAAGTGGAAGATAGTAAAACTCTTTCTTATAAGCTTTATATTAAGCAATTCTTAATGTATGGACTAGTACCTTAAGAACCTAACTTTCCAAAAATTAATGTGACTTAAATTCTGCAAGTGAATTCTCCGTATTTTCTCATAGAAAATATAGCTGCTAATAAGGTCATTCAAATGCTTGTATTACTTTGACCACATGGTTTATTCTGTATCTTCCCCAAACACTTCAGCAGAGAGTCCAAACCCTTCAGTAAATATTTAAAGTGGGATGTAAGGTGTATTTGGGCATTGTCATGGTCTAATAAATTGATAGGTAGTGACACTGCACTTTTTATAAAGTTTTGATTGGTGACAAGACTGGCTGATGCAGGTTTTGAACTTCTTATTAAGTAACTCTAGTACAGGTGATTTGCACTGGACTGTTATAAAGAAACAGTGAATAATCTTTAACCTACCTGTCCCACATAATTTCATTTTCCAGGCCAAGATACACCATGTTAGTTCAACTAGTTTTCGGAGACTAGTATATGCAAAATACTTTGAATATGCTGACTACTCTGTATTCCTAACAGTGTTTTATGCTACCACTATGTGACCCATTACTTTTTTACTGAGATGTTTTAAATATATAGGAGTTATTAAAAGAGTAGTCCAGTTGATTGAACTTAGGTTTATATGCAGTATATTTACTGTATTAGAAATATACTTTTTTTCCATGTGTAAGAATATGTGCATAAAGTAGCTGATTACACAAAAAGGCACAAAATACTTGGCCTTTAGGGAACAATGCATTATCTTTTGAAGCAGTAAGAAAAAATGATGCATGGCAAATCCTATCCAGTAACGCATTTCTTTATTCCAAGCCATTTCTATATTTTAAACCAACATCATGCAGTGAAAAGCTAGAAACAAGGTAAGCAGAAAAATTAAAAAGCATTGTTTCTCTTCAGCTGCATTCTTTGAAATTTCAGCGTAACAATAAACTGAAAAGTTTTTGAGTTAAGATCAAAATTATTTGTCTTCTTGTTCTGCAGCTTTCACTCAAGTCGAAGAAATCAAGATTTTCTTTGCCAAAGAGTTAGTAAAGGTTTTTTAAAATTATTTTTTAATTATTATTATTTTTCTTTCTGAATTATTCATAGGGTTGCTCTTGAGAAAAATAATGATTACTGAGCAGGAAGTCCCAGTAATTTTCTTTAAAACATCATTAAAAAAAAAAATAAAAAATTTTTCCTTGCATAATGCCAAAGTGCAAGACTAATTTAAGAACACAGATGCTTAATATTTAATGAGAAAATTCTCACCTCAGAAAAGAAAACAAGATGTCCAATGTTAGAGGAGCACGTATTTCCAGTGTTTGTCCCTGGTACTCAAAATACAAATTCAGAGAAAGGCTAGATGGCTCTTGGGACTGCTCCAACATGTACAATGGTCAAGAGTAATGTTTTCAGTCAAACCAGATCAGATCTGCACTGGCTCCTGTTCAGTCCAGCAGAAATCAGAGTTGGTTCCTGAACTAGCAATTAAACCTGTGTTAGCAAACTGCTGATCTTACTCATTTTGTCTTTAGGAGCCTCATTTTTCCATTTCCACCAAGACTTCGAGCAGAAAAATAGGGGAGTTTCTCCCTTGACTCAGCTGATACTTGATCAGAGAAAACTCATTTGGATGTGGCTTTCCTATGCTTTCCTAAGCACTTTTTACCTTCTGCATGTAAGAGAGAAGGTTCACTTCTCCCTGCAAATTACATTTTTGGAATAGTCATTGTGTCACCTGGGAAATCACTCAGGTGTGCTTCAACATCTTCAAGACATACCACAAGGGGAAGCATACACTAAGAAAATGCTGACTATCCTTTCCACAAAAAAAGGGAACCTTCCAAATACAGGATCACATTCTGTCTTGTAGCTATTTCACAACCAGCTACTACTGCCTTTTTTCATATCTGCTAGTCTTTGTATACACAAGGGCAGGTATGTGAGATAATAGATCTTTAAAACAGACATCTTTTTCATCTCTGGTAAGAGAGCTGTAAGTACAAGCTTTGTGTAACTGACACAAAGACCACGTTTAACACCTATTAGAAATGCATTTCTGAGAAAAAAAGTGGTGTAACTAACAGGCTTTGCATGGATATCTTTAAGGCATATATTTGTACAAAAGATCCTTTTTGAAAAAAGGTATGGCATGCCTTATGGAGGGAGCAGTTTCTTTGATTATCAAAATAGTTCTCTTTTGCAACACTAATACATAATTTATCATCTTTATAAATCTTTTTTATTGTGAACATTTTCTGTCTTTTGTTATTTTGTTTTCTTTTAGAGTTGTTCTCTCTCAATTTCTGTTATTTCTGTTTGGCCACCTCTCTAAATCTGCTTTTGATTCCTATATCTAATAATGGTTTTGTATGATTACTTTGTTTTACACACACACACACACACACACACACACTCCTGATTTTTCCTCCATTCCATCCGCCTCCCCGCCCCCCCACCACACCAGCACAGAGGGACAGGGAATGGGGCTGGACTCAGTTCATCACACATTGTGTCTTCTCCTCCTTTCTCAGCAAGAGGGCTCCTCACATTCTGTCCCTGTTCCAGCATGGGGTCACTCCCATGGAAGACCATTCTCCACCAACTTCTCCAACATGGGTCCTTCCTATGGGCTGCAGTTCTTGATGAACACAGGGACAGTCAGGGAAGCTTCTAGCAGCTTCCCACAGAAAGGCACCCTGTAGCAACCCCACTGCCCAAACTTTGCCATGCAAAAACAATACATTAGGGAAACTGCTTTTTCTTCATGGACAAACTGAAATCAATTTACATCAGGTTTTCACATGCTTATAGGTGTCATGATCTGGAGCTAATGTGAAGTAATAGAACAGACAGTACAGTGGTTTTAGCAAAGAGTATGGAATAAGGATAACAAGATCACATGGTTAAATTTACAGCTTCAGTGTAAGGTCACAAAGGAGTGCTGTGGTCAATTAATCTGAATTTCACTGTACTTCAAGCATAAGGCTCTCCTGGAAATATTTTGTTTTGAAATAATATTTATATTCTATAAACACATGGCATTTTTCCCAGGATGGATAATCGACTATTTTTGTTCCAGCGGTTAACTACACTCTTTATTAACTAATTTAATCTTACTTTAGTCTGAATTTATTTACTGCAGAGATATTTAGCTAGGCTTTTACATATTCTTTATGTTAAACTCAATACTCAATATGTGAACTCAAAACATGTTTCGCAATTAGCATGAATTTTTCAGCTTCCATTCATTGGTTCTTGCTGGTCTCTAAATTCAAGAGTCCATTTCAAAAAGTAGTTCTCATGAGTTCAGGGACTGTTATCTAGTTACACTTTGATGTCCTCTTTGATAAACTAAGTAGATGGTCCTATTGTAGTCTTTCATATGGTTTCGAATCCTTTAATCATGCACACAGTTCTTCTCTGAACCCCCTCAAAATTATCAGCATCTTTTCTGATAGTTCCACATCACTTTTTTCATGTTAGTCATCAGCTATCATTATCACTTAGCTATCATTGATTCCTCGTAAGAAGTTTCTGTATTTTAGCTATTGACAAAACATCTATCACTCACTTTCGAAGCACAGAATCCCTTCACTGTTTTTTCTAGCTAGTGGAAAGAAATTTTAAAAAAAAAGAAAAAGAAAAGAGAAGAATGAGAGAGACCATCCTGTGAGTCAGAGAGGATTTTCTTTTAACATTCATCTTGCAAGCCAGCACCACTGCCATAGGAGAGTAGCTGGGAACTGTAGTACCTGAAAAGGCAGTTGCTTTGAAACTGTAATAGAGAATTAAAAAACATGTTGTTGCTTGAAGCACGTTAATGTTGATTTACTACCCAATAAATACAACAAGCTTCCACTGAGATTTACAGGCCGATGGAGAGAAACAACACAAAGATACTTATGTGATTAGTTGTTTGCCTAATTACAAGCTGTGGCTGATTAGAGATGTTTAGTGTGACTTTCATGCACTGGTTTCATTCCCCGTATCTAAACCTCAGAGTCCAAAAAGCTGCAATCTAGGCTGCCTGCAGGATTCCATCAGAATTTAAAACATTTTAGCAAAGTCATCAGAGCCAGTTCTTTCTTACCCCAAATTGCTACGTAATAGCATATAACGATTCTGGAAATCACAGTTCTGGAACAGATGATTTTTTTGACCCTGAAAGCACATGGTAAGTCTGGAGCATGTTGCTAGACAGGACTTAACTATCCATCTGCAGGACAACCAGGCTGATCCAAAACCACAGTGCCTGGACAAATCTGCCAATTCCTTGACAGTGTCACTTACTTTAATGGAACCTGAATTTCATCCACTTCTTTTAGATAGTAAAAGCGAGAAAATGTAGAATACTGCGCAATGTTGATAACTTAACTTGTGCTAGTGATAGTCCTAGGGACAGCAACCAGTGAGTCAAATAGAGTATGTGTTTTTTAGACCTCTGGGACCCACGCTTTACTCCTTTTGTCATCCGAGAAAGATCAGATAAGCAACATAAGCCTATAATGTAGGTATTGTTTACAAAGGCATGTAGTGATAGGACGAGGGGTAATGGCCTTAGAGCTGAAGGAGGGTAGGCTTAGATTTGTTACTAAGAAAAAATTCTCCTCTAGGAGGTGGTGAGGCAGTGGAACAGGTTGCCCAGTGAAGCTGTGGCTGGTCCCTCCTTTGAAGTGTTGAAGGCCAGGTTGGATAGGGCTTTGGAAAACCTGGTCTAATGGAGGGTGTCTCTGCCCATGGCAGAGGGGTTGGAACTAAATGATCTTTCAGGTCTCTTCCAACCAAAAGCATCCTAGGGATGGGGCTTCCACAACCTCTCTGGGAAACCTGATCCAGTGCCTCATCACCCTCATAGTAAAGAGGAGCTCTCTCTATGAAGTGGCCAGGAGCAGGTCGAAAGCCTGTGGGTCAGAATTAGGGATGGGGCTAAAAAAGAGCAGCTGGTGATAGGGGTTTACTACAGGCCACCTGATCAAAGAGAGAATACTGATGAGGCTTTCTTCCTTCAGCTGCAGGAGGTGTCGCAGTCACAGGCACTCATTCTGATGGGGGACATTAACCACCCAGACATCTGTTGGGAAAACCATACAGTGACCTGCAAGAGATCCAGGAGACTCCTGGAGTCTGTAGACGACAACATTCTGGTTCAAATAGTTGATAGACCAACTAGAGGAGATGCATTGCTGGACCTGGTGCTCACCAATGTGGGGGAGAGCATTAAAGGTGTTAAGGTTGGAGACAGCCTGGGCTGCAGTGACCATGCCCTAGTTGAGTTTGTGATCTCAAGGGATGTGGGCCTGGCGAAGAGTGGGATCAGGACACTGAACTTTAAGAGAGCAAACTTTAGGCTGTTTAAGGATCTGTTGACCAAGATCTCCTGGGAGGTGGTCCTTAGAGACAGAAATGTTGAGGACAGCTGGCTACTCTTTAAGGATGCCTTTCTGAGAGCTCAGGGGCTCTCTGTCCCTCTGAATAAGAAAAGTGAGTAGGAGGGGCAGGAAGCCAGCATGGCTAAGTAAGGTCCTGCTGGTCAAACTGAGGGAAAAGAAAGGCAAACACAAGCTCTGGAAGCAAGGGTGTGTAGCCTGGAAAGAATACAGGGATGCTGTTCGGACTTGCAGAGATGGGGTCAGCAAAGCCAAGGCACAGATGGAACTGAACTTGGCAAGGGATGTTAAAAGGAACAAGAAGGGATTTTACAGGTACATTGGCCAGAAGAGACAGGTCAAAGAGAACGTACCTCCCTTGCTAAATGAGAAAGGAGAATTGGCTGCAACTGATGAGGAGAAGGCTGAGGTACTGAATGAGTTCTTTGCCTCAGTCTTCTCAGGCAGCCAGGATTCTCATAATTCTCAAATCCCAGAACCTTGCATCCCTAGAACTCTAGGTGGGAACTGGGGGAGCAAATCCCCCCCCCCCCCCACTGTAAGAGCAGAGCAAGTCTGAGACCGCCTCATGAGACTGAATGTCTACAGGTCTATGGGGCTGGATGACATGCATCCCAGGGTCCTGAAGGAGCTGGCTGATGTGGTTGCTGAGCCGCTCTCCATCATATTTGAAAAGGAAAGGGAAGATAGTGCCTCACCAATCTGGTGACTTTCTATGATGGAGTGACAGCATCAGTATATAAAGGGAAGGCGACCAATGTCATCTACCTGGACTTGTGCAAGGCCTTTGACACAGTCCCCCACCACATCCTTATCTCTAAACTGGAGAGATGTGGATTTGATGGGTGGACCATCCAGTGGGTAAGAAACTGGTTAACAGACCGTAGCCAAAGGGTGGTGGTCAATGGGTCTATGTCCAGGTGGAGGCCGGTGACAAGCGGTGTCCCCCAGGGGTCTGTCTTGGGACCGGTTCTCTATAACATCTTTATCAATGACATCGATGATGGGATTGAGTGCACCCTCAGCAAGTTTGCAGATGACACCAAGCTGAGTGGTGTGGTTGACACCCTAGAAGGAAAGGAAGCCATCCAGAGGGATCTTGACAGGCTGGAAAAATGGGCCCAGGTGAACCTAATGAGGTTCAACACTGCCAAGTGACAGGTGTTGCACTTGGGCCGGAAGAATCCCAGACATAGATACAGACTGGGAGGAGAGCTCCTTGAGAGTAGCCCTGCTGGGAAGGACCTGGGTGTCATAGTGGATGAGAAACTTAACATGAGCCAGCAGTGTGCTCTTGCAGCTCGCAAGGCCAATGGTATCCAGGGCTCCATCAGAAGAGGGGTGGCCAGCAGGGACAGGGAGGTGATTGTCCCTCTCTTCTCTGCCCTCGTGAGACCCCACCTGGAGTACTGTGTCCAGATCTGGGGCCCCCAATACAAGAAGGATGTAGAACTGTTGGACAGGGTTCAGAGGAGGGCCAGAAGGATGCTTAGAGGGCTGGAGCACCTGCCCTACAAGGAGAGGCTGAGGGAGCTGGGCTTGTTCATCCTGGAGAAGAGAAGGCTGCGGGGGGACCTCATTGCAGCCTTCCAGTACCAGTAGGGAGCATACAAACAGGAGGGGAATCAACTTTTTAAAAGGGTAGATAATGGCAGGACAAGGGGGAATGGTTTAAAGCTGAAGGAGGGAAGATTTAGATTGAATATTACGGGGAAGTTTTTTACAGAAAGAGTGGTGAGGTGCTGGAACAGGCTGCCCAGAGAAGTGGTGGATGCCCCATCTCTGGAAGTGTTCAAGGCCAGGTTGGATGGGGCCCTGGGCAACCCTGTGTAGATCCAGGCCTGAGGTTGGTGGCCCTGCCTGTGGCAGGGGGGTTGGAGCTTTATGATCCTTGGGGTCCCTTCCAACCCATGCCATTCTATGATTCTATTCCCCTGTTGTCCTATAACTACACTCCCTGATGAACAGTCCCTCTCCCACTTTTTCTTTCCTTCCTGTTTTGCATTGGCAATGTATACCACGCACATTAAAAGAAAATTCTCCCAGTCGGAGACCTCTTCTACTATTTCAGCCTAAAGTGAACGCTTTTTGCTGAGTTATGAAGCACAGGAAATGGGTGTTTGTAACAAAAATGTCAGTGACACTGTAATAACTTCCAAATCATGTTCATACAAATAATGCTGTAGTTCTTGCTGCACTTAAAGTAATTCTTTTCTCTTTATGTCCTTAGCCTACCTGTTCTTTTTGGCAGATAAGATATGCTAAAGCACCCTAAATCTTTATGTCTTCTTGTTCTCAGGTTGCAATCACTGTTCTATAGTAATATGATATATAAAAACATGAAAAATATTTTTATTCCCTCTTATTTCTACAAGAAATGTGAAGAAACATGTCCTATATAAATTATTGTCAAATTACAGGATTTATTTATTTTTAGTCATTGTATTGCTGTTAGTACATGAGTTAAGGTAAAATTACTCCTTTTGTTTATTAAAAGGTGGATTTTTTTTCTCAGTGCCAGAAATCCAATTGTGGTGGGTTGACCCTCAACTTAGAAAAAGTAAAATACCTACCCTCTACCCCTGCCTTCTTCCCAAATTCAACTTCACTAACAATTTCTCTACCTCCTCCCCACAAGCAGTGCAAGAAATGGGAGTGTCAGGTCTGTCTCTGCCACTCCTTCCTCCTCAGGGAGAGGACTCCTCACAATCTTCACCTGATCCAGTGTGGGGTCCCCCTAACAGGAGTCAGTCATCCACCAAATACAGTTCTTCATGAATTGATCCTGTGTAGGTCTCCTTCTTGGGTTCAGACCTTCAGGACCAGGCTGCTCCATGCTGGATCCCCCAAAGGGTCACAAGTCCTGCCAGAAATCATGCTCCAGTTTGTGCTCCTGTCTCCATTGGTCCACAGCTTCCTACCAGGATTTTACTTTAGCTTGGTCTTCCCACGTCTTTACAGGAGCCTGAACCTGTTCCAGTATGTGTCTCCATCAGCTCTTGGGGGATCCTCTGCTCCCCATCATCCTCCATGGGCGCTCTGCTTCAGCAACTGGAGCATTTCCTCGCCGTGTGGTTTGACCTTGGCAAGAGGCCAGATGCCCACCAAAGACAATCTGTTACTCCCCTTTTCAACTGGACAGGGAAGAAAATATCTATTGAGAGGCTTAGGAGTTGAGATATGGACAGGGAGAGATCATTCCACAATCAGCATCACGAGCAAAACAGACTAAACACAGAATAGAGAAAACTCTCATTTGTTACACTACACTACATGCAATGACACCAGAGCTGGGTAATGAGAAGTACAAACAGCTCCCACCATGTCTGGTGGTGGGGCATTCCCCACATCCTTTCCCTGCTGCACCGTGGAGTCTGACCCACAGGAGACAGTCCTCCCGAACTTCCCCAACATCAGTCCTTTCTGTTGGGGCTTCAGCTCCTCACCAACTACCTCACTGTGGATCTCTTCCATGGGGTGCCAACCTTCAGGCCCAGAAGGCTCCAACCTGGTCCCCCATGGAGTCACAAGTCCCTCAGCAAACCTGATCCAGCATGAGTCCATCTCTTCATGGGCTGCAGGTTTTGCTGCCAGGAGTTTGCTCCAACACAGGCTTCCCACAGGGTCACAGCATCCTTCAGGTGTCTCCATCTGCTCTGGCATGGGGTCCTCCATGGGCTGTAGATGGGATCTCTGCTCCCCATCATCATACACGGCCTGCTTCACCATGGTCTTCTCCATAGGCTGCTGGGGTATCCTTCTGTAAGGTGCCTGGAGTGCCTCATCTGCCCTCAACTCTCCATCCCCTACCCCTTGCCCGCCCCAGCCCTGCTGCTTCTTCACTGACCTTGGTGTCTGCACAGTTTCTTATATTTCTCACTTCCTTCTCTGGTAGGAAAAAGCAGCTGCTTGACTTTTTTTTTCTTCTTAAATGTGATTCCCAGAGGCACTGTGACCATTGCTGATGAGCTTGGCCTCAATCAACAACTCTGGCCTTGAGCAGGCTAGTGTTTGCTCTCTTGGGCCTGCAAGTGGGCTTCTGGCTGCTTCTTGCAGAAGCCACCCCCTGCAGCCCTCCCCCCCCAACCCTCCCACCCTTCCTTCTGAACGCGCTACCACCACCACTGATTGGCACTAGTGGCAGCACTACCACCACCATTGATTGTCTTGGCCTTGGACAGCAGCAAGTTCATCTTAGAACCGTCTGATATTGGCTCCATCAGACATAGGGAAAGCTTCTACCAGCTTCTCACAGAAGCCACCTCTCTGCTACCAAAACCTTGCCACACAAACCCAAAACACAGATCTATGAAATCACCTATATGAATGCTTCAAAATAGTCCAAAGCAGAAGTTTTATTGTTTTGCTTGATTCAGAGGGTTATGTCTCTTGAGTTTTTCCCTTAGAGCTTGCTGTTGCTACAACTCTTCTTCTGGGTCTTCTAAGTTCATTATGAATGCTAATAGCAGCAGAGCTTGGTGTTACACCCTGCTGCTCATACAGTTTGAATTTGTTAGGTACCATGCTGCTCTTTTTCAACCCCTTAGGGAAGTTTACAGCTAGTTAGTCCTGCAAACATTAATCCACTCCCTGGGAAGGAAATTATCTTCTAATGGGTTGGGGGTTTTTTTGTGTTTTGGTTACAGTTTGCTTGTTGCCCCTGACTTTTACTGAGGTTACAGTGATGGCTCTAAATGGTATTTCCTCAAGGTTGTAAGGTTTTATGCTGGTTTCATGAGGGGCTGGCTGTGTTCTGAGATTGAGATGTAATTTTCCTTAGCCAGAGATTGATATAGGCAACTGCACCTCATGACTTATAAGGGATAAAACCATTAAAAACCTCAATGATGGAGGTGTGTTAATATAGCAAGTTTTCATAAGATTTGGAATTTTTTGTTATTCTTCAGTCAAATTAAAATTATGATGTCAGTCCTGAGTAAGAGCTAAGTGAATCCAGTTTTTTTGTGGGACACAAAGGGATTTCTGATAGATTAAAACAAGAAAACAGAGTAGAATGATCAAAACTTGTGGGAACCTGACTGTGTAAGCATGGGTGTACAGGACAAATTTTTGAAAAGTCCTCATGCAATAGACTTGGCTCTTCAGATAACCTAAGAGGGAGCTACATTTGCTGTTGATCTGCTATGAAGTATCATGGGGATCATATCAGTTAATTGTTACTATTAATACAGTTTTCTTAATTGCTTAATATAATTGTAGATCAGATTTTAACAGGTTGTGCAGCAGAATAAGAGGAAAGTGTGTTAACCTGCTAGAATTAACATGTCTTGAGCTCTTTGACTTAATTGTCAAGCATGCAAAGGTGTCTCCAAATTAGCATCTAATAAATGGCAAGATCCTTAGGGCTTCTTTCTCAAAGTAAGTTTCCCCAACCTGCTCTAACTTGCAGTGTTGGGCAGTAGAAAAAGCAGAGCTAATTATCTGATATATTCTCTCTATGTAGGTATTAGAGATCACAGATAATCCAACTTCCACTACTAAGAGAGAAGACATCTTCCTGAAATACCAAGACACACTTGTAACACTAATCATAAAATATCTGCCAAAAATTATTCTTATCAAAAAGACTCACCTTCATCAAAGAAAATTAAAGTGGAAAAGGGGGCAATTTTTCAGACAATTTATTCCAATTTTAAATATAAAGTAACATCTTCACTATACACATTAGCTACTCTCATAACCCTCTATGATTGGTTTTCAACCTTCAAAAATAAACTTGTTTCTGAGGTCTTTCTTCTTTGAAGTGTACATTCCACATAGTTTTTGTACTCATTAGTAGGACCAGGTTTTTATAACTTGTTGCTTGCATCAAATGCCAGTAAATCAGTGCAGTTTACTTCCCATGAAACAAAACCATTCTTCCAACTATGCTAAGGGGATCGCAAAATTAGAAAGGAGATTATGACCAAAAAAAAAAAACCCAATAAAAATCCCCACAGATAAAGAAAATCTGTGCTATAGACCCTTCTTCTATGTTGAATTCAAAATGAGATTATATATGGTTATATAATAGCTGATCAATACCTGAGAGGAATAAATGTAAACAGATCTGAAAATATTCATTATTTTACTCCCAGTAATAATGCTGCCACTTTTATTGGGAAAATAAAGTTGCAATTACCCGTTGCTGATAGCAAGCTCTGTGAAAGTACTTAAAGAGTGGAATTTCTGCACTAATATTTCAACATTCGTTTTCAATCCAAAAGATATTAAGATGTATGATACTGAAAATGTTCATGAAACAAAGTAGTTTAGAAAAAAAATTATTTTGTAAAATGTCAAGATGAGTTGTTTTGACATTTTCAACTGATATGAAAAGTTTTCATTTGAAAAGTCAGAACATTTTACGTTATTGATTAATACCAAGATAAACTTTCACACACTACTGAGATATGAGATCCGTCTATGGGTACACTGAACAGACACTATGTTTGTGATACTGTCTTTATGTTCGAAAACACATCTCAACTTCTTTATATTCATAGGGCGAGGAAAGCAAGCAATCTGACACTACCACTATATTCCTCATGGGCGGAAAAAAATCACATTTTTTAATTAGTATTTTACTTCTTTTGAGTAAAAGTATTCTGCTAGTGCCAAGGAAGGAATAAATAGTATTTTATGCTTACTCTACTAGTCTCCCTTCCCTTTTTCCCTTCCCTTCCAGTCCCTTGTTTTTATGTAAAGTTCTTTTCCATAGAAATATAATTTTAACTAAAGTAAAAAACTGTGTAGTTATGTAGATACTTAAAAACAGAGTCATATAGAAGATAACGTAATTATAAATACTGTTGACATTTTATATTTTATTCAGGAAATAGGAAAAGCAAAGAGTGCTAACCAGGGAGATCAAAACAAGTTGTCGTGATTCACTTGACACCTTTTACTTTGAAATACTGATGGAATCCTAACTAGCAGAGCCACTGTAATCAGATGAGGCCATCCCATGCTATTATTATGTCTGGCTCATAAGATGCAACTAGTATGAAACTGAGTACTTTAGTGATGAAGACTTGGTGATTTGACCACTTAACTTTAAGAGCACTGCTCCATTCTAGACAATAGTAATTATATCTATTTTGCTGAAGTCAATAGATATAGAAGTGTAAAGCTCAGTCTGTTCCTATTTGCTAAGTAACACGTATTGTGTTTTGCAATTTGAGGGCTTCACAACTCAGGTGTTATTAGCTTGGTATAAAAATTATTTGGCAGTTCACGGTCTTTTCACCAAGATACAGGGTCACAAGACTACTAGTGACACAGTATTCTCTAAAGCTCATATGGCATGTGATAGGAATGCGAAGCATATTCCTGTTGCTTTTCACCATAGCCAATGTCCTTCCCTCTGCTCTCCACACCTTGCCCCTCTGCCATGCTGTGAGTACACCAAGTGTTAGAGCACCTATATCATCACTAATGTTGAATGTGGATGTTTTGTCTTCATACCACACCCATCAGACTGTCAGTGCAGCCTGTTCAGTGGGTGGTACAGATGAGAAGGTAAAATGTCAACAGTTTTAAGAAGCAAAACCTGGAAAATGACTGATGAAATTTAGGAGAAACTTTTTATTTAAGTAGACTCTAAAGCCCCAGTTGCATGGCTGAATAATGGTATGTTGTGGTTTTGTGTGGTGGTGTTCTGGTGAAGGAGACGGGGGTGCTGCAGGGGTGACTTCTACAATAAACAGCTAGAAGATTCCCATAGGACTGATAAACACCAGCTGACTCATAGCCAGAGTCATTGTTGACGAAGGCCGAGTCAATCAGCAATGGTCATAGCACTTCGGTGAATCACATTTCAGAGAAAATAATCTGCAGGCAGCTGCTTTTTGCCACCAGAGAAGGGAGTGAGAAGATGTTAAGACTGTAATTCTGCAGACACCAAGGTCAGTGGAGAATGGGGGGATGACGTGCTCCAGTTCCCAAAGAAGACCATGGAAGATGATAGGGACACAGAGAGCCAACCTCCAGCCCATGAAGAGGTCCCATGCTGGATCAGGTGGAGACACCTAGAAGACACTGTTATCCATGTTAGAGCAAGCCCCTGGCAAGACCTGCAGTCAGTAGAGAGAAAGAGAGGCCCACGTCTGGACAGATTTGCTGGGGGGGACTTGAGACTCCATGGGCAACCAGGCTGGAGCAGTCTGGGCCTGAGAGACTGAGAGACATTCTGATTCTAATACTGTATCCCATAGAAGTAACAAACAACAGGGCAGTTGGTGAAGAGCTGAAACTCTGTGGGAAATGACATATGTTGGAGAAGTCCGTGGAGGGTTCTCCTATGGGTGGGAACCCACACTGGAGCAGGGAATGAGTGTGAGGAATGCCACCCCCTCCCCCAGCTAAGAAAACCTCTCACATAGTACTGACAAAAAAATCCATTGCCTCCCTCTCCCTCACTCCCTGCCACCCTAGGGGAGGTGGGGTGAAAAAAAAGACAGAAAAAATCATGAATGCAGTTAAGTCTGCAATGAAGGGAGGCATGTGGGGGGAATTTTTTTAGAGATCTAGTTGTACTTCCCATTATCCAACTCTGGTTACACTCTGTGTCTGTGCAGTGTAATAAATGAAAGAGTTTTTTTCCTTTATTCTGTATTGAGTCTGTTTTGCCCATGACACTAACCGTGGAATGATCTCTCCCTGCCCTTAACGCCTCAGCCTCTCACTATATGTTTTCTCCCCTGGCCTGCTGAAAAGGGGAGTGATAGAGTGACTGGTGGGCAACAGGCCTCCAACCAGGGTCAAAACAACACATGGTATTATGTAAAACACCTACACCTATTCAAGTTAGCATTGTCAAAGATTCATTATGCCCTCCCCAGTCAGGTGAGGGACTCAGATGAGTGAGTTCTCCTGTTTGCATCCTGCATTAGTCAGTAATTTTCTCTTTTAAATATGCTATTTACATTTAGAGGGTAGAAAGAAAAAAGGGGGGGAAAAAAGCGGTGAAGGCAACAGCTGGTCCAGCAAGGCCTGGGTTGCAGTGCCTCTGCTCCCATCCAGGGCAGGAAATATTCCCATCCAGGGCAGGGGCCCCATGTGGAGCCAGGAGTTGGACTCGATGATCCTTATGGGTCCCTTCCACCTCAGGAGATTCTGATTCTAACTGGTCGGAGGGCTCTGACGTCACCAGGCCAAGCAATGTGACATTATCTTCCTTGCTGCTGAAAGCCAGGTGCCGGCAGGGGCTGGCCCACACTGTCTCAAGCTTGGCCCACTGCCGAGCACAGTGCCTGCAAGGTGCTGGGGGGTGCTTGGGGACTGCCACCGGCAGCTCTCGGTGCCCATCCTGGAGCCGTCTTCTGTGTTTTCCCAGCCTTGTCTGGTTCTGGCAGCTGGGCACCATGCCATGGGGGGAGCTTGCAGCAGGGCAGGTGAGCCGTGTAGGGAAAGGTTCCCAAGGGGTGGCTGTGGGGAGGGAGACAGGGATCTGGGAGCCAGGAGGGTGTCCTTCTCGAGGGGCCTGGGCCCCTTCCTCCCCTGTCCTGCCTGGGACAGCAAGTGACCACAGCCCCTCTCCATTTTGCAGCATGCAACACCCTTCAGCAGCACCAGCATCTGTGATGGGGAACATCTTCTCATCCTTGGCTCCCCACAGCCCACCTGAGAGCTCAGACGTGGCCACAGAGGAAGGCTGCCCCTGGTGCTACACAACTAGAATTAACCTTGCCCTGTTGCCACGAGTTCTGCCTGGGCTGCATTATACGGTGGACATTTAGGACACAAGACTGCCCACTCTGCAGAGCACCAATACAGAGTTTGAGGTTTTCAGTGAGGGGAGATGACGACTTTTTAGAATATTTCCCCAAGCCCCACCAGCAGAAAGAGTCAGGAAGAGCTCCTTTCCATCGGGCCAAAAACCAGGTCCCTCACCCTATGGCATCCCCTCCATCTTTTCCCCAGGAGACACTGCCACCAGCTCAGCCGAGGGCTGCAGGGCCAGAGGCTGTCGAAGGCCTCTTGCCTGAGGTCTGGGCAGGACTCTTTCAAAGACAGCGACATCCTGTGCTGCCCTGGCTGCACCAGGAGCTCGAGGCAATCTGTGGGACACAGTGGTGGCTGGCAGAGAGTGGCCAGTGCAGCATCCTGCATGCCCTCTGCATCTGCGGTCCTCATGAGGAGGTCATGGCCCAGATGCTCCAGCCTGTGCAGGAGGAACATGCAGCACCGCTGGTCCATGGCCTAATCAACACCATCGTGTGCTTTTGCAGTGAGGAGGCCCGGAGGCTGCTACAATCCCATACAGCTGCAGAGGTGGAGGACAGCAACCCTGCAGCCAGCCCCCAGGAGGAGGAAGCCAGCACATTGGAGACTGCAGCCGCAGCATGTCCCTCAGGCCTCGGCTTCAGGCACAGTGCCTCTGCTCCCCCTGCCCTGGGAAATGAATGCTTCCCCAGGGGGCACAGACAGCCTCAGAAGAGGAGGGCCTCCTGCCCACAGGACTCTCCCCAGCCCAGCAAGAGGCTGTACTTCCTGTGACCCCAGCTGGGCTTCACCTTCCATTAACTGAATAAAAACTAAATTTTTCTGGTTTTAACTGGCACAGTGAGGAAATTATCTGCTCAAAGGACCAGAATGTGTCTTACATTAAGTTTTCAGATGACAACCAATTGGGAGGAGCTGTTGACCCTGTGGAGAGTGGAGCAGCCTTGCAGAGAGACCTGGGCAGATCAGAGAGCTGGGCAATCACCAACAGCATGAAGTGTAACAAGGGCAAGCACCAGATTCGGCACCTGGGAAGGGGCAGCCCCAGTGGCACATACAGACTGGGGGCTGAGATGCTGGAGGCCAGCCACACTTGAACAGTCTCCCCAGGGAAGGGGTCAGAGCACAGAGCTTGACTTGAGTTTAAGAAGTGTCTGGACAATGAACTCGCTCACATGCTCTGATTTTGCTGCTCCTGTATGGAGCCAGGAGTTGGATTTGGGAATCCTGGCCTGCTATATAGGACAAAAAAGAGACTCCTTTTATATCTACAGGCACAAATTTATGTACATCAGTGGGTATAGATAACTGAGAACACTGTATTTAGTGAAGCTCTGCTAATCTATGTCATCTAAGAACCTGTCCCAGTCTAGCAAGATCAAAGCCTAAGTTGATTTTTTCTATCACAGAAATTTTACTTTTTTAACCAAAATATTCTACTACAACTCACTTGCTTTAGCAAGGTATGTTTAATGAAAAACACACTGGGTAATTCTACTCATGTAATCATTATAAACTTGTTGGATCACCCTCAATATCCAAAGATTCTTGCATGAAATTTATAGTTGAAGTCAGCTTTTAATTAAGGAAAACATCTACTCACATTTTAAACCTCTGAATGTCTGTCCATGTATTTTCTGTTCCAACATATTAATTGCTCTTTCATTTTTAACTGATTTTAATTTCAGGTTATAGGAACTTTTTATATACAACTGCCTTATAAGTTAAAGCTCTCATATCACATGTCATCTCTTCAGCTGTTAAGGATATGGCAAACAAAAAAATCATGGGCAGGATTTCCATTTTTTCCCCTAAGATCATATTAGAGAGTGAAGAAAAAAGTATGTTAGCTTTTCTAGCATAAAAGAACTCAACAAATAAGGGATTTTCAGGATTATCAGTTTGAACAATGAAGATTTATCTTAACAATAAAGATTTATCTTAAACTAGATGTTTGCTGATTTACATTAGGAATCATAAAAAACACCCCACATTATTTCTGGTTTAGGTTTTATGTGAGCTGTGGTGGTTTGGCTCAGGCTGGAAGACAAATGCCCACCAAGCTGCTCACTCACTCCCAGAGGAGAAACAGGCAGAGCCACAGTGGGTTGGGATAAGGACAGTTTACTGCCAAATATCAAAGTAAATACAGAACAATAATGGCTTGTTACACAAACACCCAGTGCTAACAGAGAGTACCTTATTGAACCAATGCTTACAGAGGGCTGCCCAACAGCAAGAACAGGCCAACCAGCATCCCAGCCACACTCCAACTGTCCTCGAGGCAAAAACCCAGCCCTTACCCTTTCCCAGCCAGCTGCTTTTATAGGCAAGTGGTGTCAGGTGGTGTGGAAAACAGCTCTGGCTAACTCAGCTCACCTGGGCTGACTCAGCTCACCTGTGTTGGCTGATTGGGGAGGTCAACCCAGGCCTGGCCAGAACCAGGACAGAGCTGATCAGGAGCAAAAAATATATATTTTGGATATACTTTCAAATTTGTAATTCCTTGACTTTCAAAATCATTAAAAGATGGCCTGACCTGTCTACCATTGTTAGAATGTTAAAACTGTGTGATTTCTACAGATTTGAAAAGTCAGTGTTGATTGTCGTTGAAAATATCTCTAAATACACAGGCCATCTTCCAGTCTGCTGTGTTCTCTATGAAAGGTGAACATTTCAGGGAAAGGTTTGAAGATTTATAATGAGTCAAAAATATCAGCACTGTACATGAAGAAAAAAAAATCTGATCACTGTTGTTTATCAACTTACTTCAGACTTTGAAGAATGAGCACAGTTAGCTCTGCTACAGTCATTTTAGCGTCTCTTTGTTTACAGATTGATCTTACTTTTTCTTCTTAAACTCATATGAGTTTAAGAACTGCTGAATGCATTTACAGTCTTCTTGCATTCAAGAGAGGAAATAATGTCATTTAATATTGCTTCCAGGCCTTAGAAGGAGACATTTTCTACGACTAAACCAACATATTTTAGATTATTCTCTATTTTTATTGTATCAATCTTTACAGACTGGGCTTAGCGCCAGCAAAAAAATTTGTATCAGACTTAAAAGTTTCTAGTCTGTGATTAATGTCATGTCAAACTCTTCAAAACTAAAGATAGGTATTGATAATATAATTTTCATAGTAATATTAAAGCACATGAAATTGCACAGGCTAGAAGAACATGTATAAAGCTTGAAAATAAATATTGTCATGGACCCATTTTAAAGTAAATGCCTTCGTTTCTTAGATACTGAAATGCCTTCTCCTGTGCTTAGAATTTTTGAATGGATAATGAGATTGACACTAAACCCTGTCAATTGTTTGAAAGGGCCTGAATTTTAAAGAATATTGAGTAGTTTAATCTTCTTTTTCTTTATTTTGCAAGTCATGTGCAAGTTCAATAAGTCTTCACTTTTGAAAATGCATTTTTCCTAATAAACGTTTTGTACTAGTGCTATGCCCCATGTGGTTTTAAACAGACCAACAGTAAGCCATGATTAATAGCAATAACTCTAGTAAACGATTCATCTAGATGACATCATCACACTAAACCTTCAGCTTCTTGCATGGATTTAAGTGAAGCCTGGTTCACAGAAGATAGAAAAAACACATGGTGAATTTTATTAGACTTCTGAGGCAACTTGAAAATCCCAGGGACTTCTGTGATTGCTTTTTTCCTCTTATATCTGCAACATTATAGAACCCATACCTAGTATAGTAGTGATGAGGAAGATGAGGATTATCCTTGCATGCAAAGGTACATTATGCAGTTAGACCCTGCTGCCACACTGAGAGGAAAACTGACAATAAATGCCACAAAGCATGTGAGCAGCAGGGAGGTATGAGTACAGTCCTGGTAAAGTGCTCCAAAGTGAAAATCAAAGTAAGCAGATAAAAGCAGACATTGGTCTGGGCTCTTTAATCAGGCGTCTGGAGCAAAGCTGAGGCAGAAATGATAAATCTGTGGCTATGTTATGGCACAGAGGGAGCACTGCAGTCGATCAGGTCAATGTTTATGTTAACTGTGATGGAAATCATTGAACATTCACCTTTCACCCTTGCAAATGAATCAGCAGGTTAGAAACTGTTGTTAATTTATGGAATAGCATGCAATCTCACTATGTAGATGGAAACTGAAAGGTAGGCAATTTGAAACAATCCCCGGTTTAGATGGGTTGTTGATATAGTGAAATGCATAATGTGAATGTGAGTTGGCATTTTGAAACATCCATTTGCAACAAAGTAACAGGCAATTAGGAGTAAACCCACAAATTTGGTCTGATGCTAGATGGCTGTACTGATACTTTGAGCACTTAGATAAACAGCAGTATTTAGAGCTTTTGGTTCTGGCCATCAAGCTACATAGAGTCAAGCCTGCAGTTTCTGGTCTCTAAATAAGCTTTCATTAGGAAATAATAAAGCAAACAGAAAACATTTATTTTCAAATTATTTTCAAAACACTAGGGCAGTTCTTTTCCTAAGAAAGCCACACCAGGTGCTCAGGGTGTGACCTAAAAGCTGGAGACGTACAAACTGTCAGAAGAGGTATTGTCAAATGTCTTGTCCGTGTGAGCTAAGACCTTCCTCAGCTCCCCAAATGTGTAGATTATACACTGACAGAGGCTAACTATAGAAGCTGCAATTCACCTCAGTGATGAATTGTAAAGAGCATAAGAGAGTGACCTGCAGGATCCCCATTAGCCCCCCATCACTAGCACTCTGGGAGTGCTCTCTGCTGGGTCCTTCCAGAAGAACCTTGGGGACGTAACTCCAATCAGTCACTCAGCTACCTCAAGGACTTTCTCATTGCCACAACAGCCAAAAAAACTTTCTCAAGGGCAGAAACAAGCAGTTTCAAATTATACAAACCCTCTGGAAGTCACTTGCTTCCCTGCAGAGCTGGGGAAGAGCACACTTTTCATGGAGCCCTGTCCCTATGGTAAGTAACATCACCTTCAGGCACACAGAAACATAATTATTCTGTTAACATTTGTGGGCAGCACTGCATTAATATTTTGAGTTGTTCTGATAGCTTCTCTCATATTTTGTCCAATTCCTGCGTCTAAAGCCACTAGCTTTTGATTGTTCCAAAAGTGGAAAAAGTGATTTTCACAACTGCTGCATTGTTTGTGCTCAGCTGTGAAGACTTCCAGGTTTCTTCAGAACGATCACTTAAATTCCCTGTTGCATGCCTTTTTAAAGGCCACTTTTCCGTTGTTTAGATGATAGTCACTACCTACGATGATCTAGTACCATGTCTGTGATTAACGTAAATGGCATTGATGCCAAACAAGCTGGAGGCAAAGAACAAAGGTGGATTTATGTTTATCTTTATGCTGTGGAAAGAAAAATCCACAGAATTTCTGCATCATACTCCTCTCAATGCTACTAACACAGCATTAATATACAAACTAAAAAGGCCAACACAACAGTTAATTCAAACAGAAGCAAGTGAGTATGGCTGAAGCTGATACACAAACTGCTTCAGCTCATTTTGGGTGCTTGCTAATTTTTTTGTCCTACTTGAATTAAGGTTACACTCATTAATCATAATCTGATTACATTGGAAAACATAGAAACTGAAGGAGGGCATAATCACTTGAAAACAACAACTGTGTCTCATAAAGCAGGACTTGATGAGACAATAGAGAGGCATATATTTCATATAAAGGTTTTTCCTAAACTTAAGTATTCCAAAAAAAATGTCAGATCACAAATCACCTTCATTATCTTCAGGGATAAGTACAATGCAACATAAAACAAGAGTTTTTGAAAATGGTGTTCAATAGAAAGAAATAGGTTTTAACTCAATAAAGAGGTCATTGTCTAAATTATAACTAGCATGATGCTGACAGATGCAACATAATGATCCACAGGTTATCACAGAAAATGAGCACCACGTCCTCATTTTGCAGATGCAGTCTGACATGCTCCAATGATTCATACATCTGAAGGCCAAGAGAACAATAGCTGCAACAACTGTCATACATGTTTTTATCACTGTTAGTGGATAAACATTCTCACAGGTTATGGAATTCACCCAAGTCCCAACATTTATCAGGAAGAATTACAGAATAACAGAATCAGAGAATTGTAGAGGTTGGAAGGGACCTCAAGAGATCATCGGGTCCAGCCCCCCTGCCAAAGCAGCTCCCTAGCTCATACTGCACAGATAGGTGTCCAGATGGGGCTTGAATATCTCCAGGGAAGGAGACTCCACCACCTCCCTGGGCAGCCTATTCCAGTGCTCTGTCACCCTCGCTGTGAAGAAGTTCTTCCACAACTTGGTGTGGAACTTCATGTGTTCCAATTTGCAGCCATTGCCCCTTGTTCTGTCTCCACAGACTACTGAAAAGGAGCTGGATAACTTGCCCTGCACCCCATACTTAATATATTTATAAATGTTTATTAGGTCCCCCCTCAGTTTTCTTTTCTCCAGGCTAAACAGCCCCAGCTCTTTCAGCCTTTCCTTGTAAGGTAGATGTTCCAGGACCTTAATCATCTTCGTAGCCCTTCTCTGGACTCTCTCCAGGAGATCCCTGTCTTTTTTATACCAGGGAGCCCAGAATTGGACACAATACTCCAGGTGGGGCCTGAACAGGGCAGAGTAGAGGGGTAGGATCACCTCCTTAGACCTGCTGGCCACACTCCTCCTGATGCACCCCAGGATCCCATTGGCCCTCTTAGCCACCAGTACACACTGTTGACTCATAGCCAACCTGTCATCTACCAGGACTCCCAAGTCCTTCTCCAGAGAGCCCTTCTCCAGCAGGTCATCCCCCAGCCTGGTCTCATACATGCGGTTATTCCTCCCCAGGTGCAAGACTTTACACTTGCTTTTGTTGAACTTCATTAGGTTTCTCCCTGCCCAGCTTTCCAGCCTGTCCAGGTCTCACTGGATGGCAGCACAGTGTTCTTGCGTGTCAGCCACCCCTCTCCGCTTTGTATCATCAGCGTACTTGCTGAGGGTGGATGCTATTCCCTCATCAAGGTCGTCAATGAAGATATTGAACAGAACTGGACCCAACACCGAGCCCTGGGGAACACTGCTAGTCACAGGCCTCCATTCAGACTCTGCTCCACTGATCATGACCCTCTGAGCTTGGTCCAACAGCCAGTTCTCGACACACCTCGCTGTCCACTCATCTATCCCATACTCTCTCAGCTTTATTATCAGGATGTCATGGGAGACAGTATCAAAAGCCTTGCTGAAGTCAAGGTAGATGACATCCACTGCTCTCCCTCCATCTACCCAGCCAATGATGAGATCATAGAAGGGTATTGGATTGATCGAGCACGATCTCCCCTTGGTGAATCCATGCTGACTACTCCTCATGACCTTCTTCTCTTCCAGTTGCTTGGTGATGGCATCCAGAACAAGGTGTTCCATCAACTTTCCAGGGACAGAAGTGAGGCTGACTGGAGTATAGTTGCTAGGATCCTCCTTCTTGCCCTTTTTAAAGTCTGGAGTGACATTGGCTATCCTCCAATCTTCAGGCACTTCTGTTCTTCAAGACCTGTCGAAGATGATAGAGAGCGGCCCTGCAAGACATGGAGAGAACAATGGCCTCAAGTGAGAAAATGCATTCTGATCCACATCCTGATTTTTAACATGGGTTTTTTCCCACAATCATCTCATCATTATTGGAGAAAGAATACTGCACTAGGCAGACCAGAGACTTAATTTATTATTATTTCTGTAGAAAAAACTAACCAAACTAGACCAAACCAAATAAACAAGTCACACCAAAACACACCTCCCACCTCAGTTTTCTACTATTTTTGTTCTTAAATATCATTGCAGACTTTTCATTTATCTTTCTTTTGTACTCTTTGGAGCTATTAGGAGGCACCCAAAACAGATGCAGCTGATAAATGAAGCGCCTCAGTGCTTCAGCCAGTGCCAACAATAAGGCAGACATCAACTGTCAGAACCAGCTCTTGCTGTACTCCAAGGACATCTTGTCAGGTGCCAGCCTCTGACAATCACATGTAGTTACATGTTTTGTGTTAGCAGTGTCAAACAAATTCTTTACCACATCACTTGCAGAAATAATTGCAGGATTGCAAACACAGAATTCACCATGTGAGCACTGAACAGATAAAGGGCAGAGAAGAAGATGCCTAAGTCACTGAGGTTGGTGCTGCCATCTGCATGTTTATGCAGTCTAACAGAAATTCACATACTCATAGTTTTAAAATGAAGCATGTATCTAATTCCTTTTTATTTTCCGCCTTATGATGTCATATTTACTATACCCATTTTTTTTTAGAAATTTAATGAAAACAGCTAATATTGATACAGAAACTAAATTCTGAATTTAAAATTTGCCATCAGAAATTGAAACATTAATATTTCCATTCAAAGACTAATTCTGGTGTAATATATATACTGTAGAATCCACATGAAAGCATTTCTCAGTATGACCAGCAATCCAAAATACCACAAATTATAAGTAGAATCATCACATTAATGTTACCATAGGAAACACTGTAATTTCTTAACCCATGTGCATTCGGTTTCTCACTCAAAAATCATAGTAGATGGGATTCTTAACCGCTGTAAAATGATACAGTTGGACTGAAATTATTAGACCTATCTTGACCTACATGAACTTAAGCTGTACTTTAATGTAATTGATAACTGCTCTGTCTTTCCTTATGCACCAAAGCACATCTGGGCAATGGATATTCCTTTTACATTGTTGGAGCTTACACACAGAAAAAATGACCTTGCTATTTCGTCAAGTGGAAAAGTTAATTGACTATGGTCTAAGGTATTATGAACTTAATAGTCTTCATGACACTTAGTTTAACTACATGAATTATTATAAAATATGGATTATGAGCCTAAAAATGTGTGGAAGATCTAATATCTGTTGGAAGACCTAATATCTGTCTTCACAATTAGGCAAATTGAAATGGTGATTCTGGAAAAAGTTTTTAAAATATCACTGGTCAGTATTGTTATTGTGGGGGAGAAAAAGCCTCTGCATGACATAACAAGTGAAAATGAGATTCCCATGGTGAACCAGTCTCAGGATAATGCAAGGTTTGGCTGGATCTGGAGATCTGAGATAATCTACTCTGAATCAGGTGTTTAACCTCCACTTCTACATATTCAAATTTTCCAGCTGAGGTGGCTTGATCTTTGATGGTGCGCAACCACAGCATGCTCTCCTTGAAGATTTTTTAGATCAAAGAAGAATTCATACCATATTAGAAATAAATTGGGAAGGGGATCTTCATGAGGGAATAATTTTCTATGGCACATCAGTCCATGTTTACTAACTTTTCTCGTTAGATAAAGATGAGTAATGTTTTGTTGAGAAGAAACAGGAGTTTTTAAAACTCAGAACAGTGTCATATACTTCAATTATCCAGAAGGCAAATATAGTACGGGCCATGATCTCTTTTGTATCTTCCACTAAAATAAAGTCAGATTGTATTCTTCCTCCTGTGCCTCATACTCTGATGAAATAAATTGCTATGAAGTATGTTATATAGTGCCTCCAGTGGTCTTATATTTTTGTAAACTCAATACTAGTTGAGTGGTTATCACATACCCAATTCATTAATGATGCAAAAAGGTTAATCTCTTACAGTCGGCTCAAAAAAGGTTAATCTCTTACAGTATTTCAGCACAAAATACCTTCTTGGATTTTTTTAAAGTAAAGCAGATTCCTGTTTTGAGCTGTTCAATAATGTAACTGTACAACATACTCTGACTTGGCTGGTCCTGAGTGCAGTCAGGAATTGGACTTGATGGTCCTTACGAGTCCCTTCCACTTCAGGAGATTCTGTGATTCAATGATTTTATGAACAAATACAGTGAAAGGCCTTGAGGACAAGATACAACAAAAATGGGTGAGGACACTTGGCTTGTTCAGCTTGGTGAGAAGGCTGAGGTGTGATATCACAGTCTACACGTTCCTTAAGAGGGCAGCAACTGGATGATGCCCTTAGTCATATTGTTTAGTTTTATTTAGTCCTACAAGATGCAGAGGGGCAAACTTGATGCTGGTTATGGGTCCCATTCTGTCGTAGTTTACCCTTTTCCTCGTGGGAAACGTTTTAGAGTCAGGGTCTGTGGAAAAGCAGGACATTTTTTCCTTCCAAAGGCATCATAGTGGGGGTGGAGGGGGTGGTGCATACTGTGGTGGCAGATTTACATGCACTACTCGCTCCCCTTCAGTTTCGACAGATTTATAACTTTGTTATGATAACACAGCAGAGCACCCAGAAACAAAAACACATTCTCCGTATTGGTTTTTTTTTTTTCCCTTTTTGAGTCAGTTCTGTAGAACCCGGAACTAACGTTAAAGCCACAAGGGCTGAAGCGACAGCAACGTATTCCACCTCCATTTCAGTTAAAGTCCTTTTACTTAATTTCCAGAGAGTTATTAATGACTTAGCTTCTTTCACCCCAACTGAGGGTTCGTCAAGGATTTAAACTCCGATAGCTTCCCAAGTAAGTAAATCAAATGCTGCATTCACGTCTGTTATAAGATTCCTTTCTTTGCTCCACAAAAGGAGCTGTCTTAGAGACTTTTCATCATTTTTAATTACTCTCTTACAGAGCGTATTGTGGAGGAATTTCACTACTCATCGCGTATAACTCCAGTCCAATGGGAGGGAGGGCTATGAACTCCCATGTACGGAGGGGCAGAAGGCAATGATGGAGAAACAGCTGCCTCCTCCTTTTCTTTTTTCTGTTGATTGCTATTCTGTAATTTTTCTCTTTGTGATGTCTCTAATTTTTGCAATCGTCCAGTAAGTCTACAAATTTCAGTCTCTGCTTCCTCCCCTTCAGAATATGACAAGTTAGTTTCAGAGGAAGCAGGGCAGCTAGGAGTTGGATTTGAGGGGTTATTCTCAACAGCAGAAGCTGGAGTCGGTGTTGACTCATTTGTTTTTGAGGGAGATTTAAGGGACTCAGATGCTTCACCCCCGAAGTTTTAGATTGCTGTTTTTCAATTGACTCCTGTAACTCAGCAGCATTGAATATCAGTGCTACTTCCTCAAGGTGTCCCAACTGTCGAGCCCACCCAATTAAGTCTGTAAGCCCTTTTGGAGACAACTGCTTGCTTTTCTTTGAGAAAATACTGAGAGTCAGTTTCTCCGCAGAAAGTCCTATTGGAGCCGCCTGCTCACCTCTTTTAGGGAGTATACTTAAGAGCAGCTTCTCCGCAGCTTGCCACGCCATAGTGGGCCCTGAGGGCGGGTAGCAAACCCACTTCCAGCTACCACAACACTTACAGCCTGTTCGGTGCCTGTCCATCTGCTGCAACCGTCTCCAAAACCTTCTTCCTGATCCCTGTTTGGGCACCAATTTTCATAGTTTTCCCTTTTCCTTGTGGGAAATGTTTCAGTCAGGGGCTGAGGAAGAGCGGGACGGCGCTTGGAAGAGATTGCACACCAATGCAGCTAAAAGCAATCTGTTTATTCTACAGAACAGCGTGATTATATATCTTCAAGGGAGGTTTCGCAATTGCTCCCCAATTAGCTGAGTGTGAGAAAAGGTGGGGGAAAGGCCATCTGCACTGTACCAGGTTTGTATCACTACAGCGGAATTTCTCAGTACCAGGAGCTCCTTACAGTTGCTTTAGCTCCTTATCAGTGATTTACTTTGTCTCAATGTTCAGCAAGAAGCAAGGCTTTCCCATGGCCGTTTTGCAAGCAGCAGCAAGATGTAACTCTTGCCTGGACCAGCTAGCCAGGCGTCCACACCTTTCCACTTGAGATATTCCATGATTCTATGAAATACTGTAACCGCAATAAAGCTGACTCAAGATGTCCTTAACTACCTTTGAGCAAGTTACAAAGACAATAATTGAAATAACTTTTCTAAAAAAAAAGAAATATGGATTTTAAATCTGCATTCAAAAAGGAGGAACAAATAAAATACACTACTCAGGTGCCATAAGTGTAAAAATTATGCAGTTTGAAAAATTATTTAGAACTTGCTCAGACAACCTGCTTAGTTTTCAGTCCTTGTCAGAGACCCAACCCTTTGCTCCAAAAAATAAGACCCCTTAACAGAACAGTTCTTCCAACGGTGCTTATTCATAATCAGGCAATAGCCATTGAGAAGAAACAATATGCTTCCTCGTTCAGAGAAAAGGGTGAGTTTAACAAAGTCATGAAATCCAGACTCAAACCAAAGTGAAATATCAAAATGTCAACTTTGGGTTGAATTGTTTGGTATTTGTTAGTATACATACTGCTAACTAATGACTTCTTTAGATTTTACTTACTGATGGAAGCAAAGCTGAGGAAGCATCCTCTTTGGAAAACATGTGTGCACATCTGCACTCATATAACCACAGATCAAATCATAAATTTTATTTGTTCTTTCCTTTCTTGGCAGCCAAGATTGGTATGAAAGCATCTTGCTTGCATGTGCTAGGAAAGCTTTTATTCTCTCTAATAAACTTTAGATTTATTACTCTGCGGCTAGATAGACTCATTACTCTCTTTCTTGCCATATAGTGGATTCACCATTCTTTGTTACTGTATGCAATACACCAAACAAACAAACAAACAAAAAAATCCCAAGTATGTTTTTAATTAGAGTGAATATTAAAAATATTGGAGGAATTTTTAATGATTGTTTTAAAATCATTAAAACTGATAATTTATTATTCATTTTATGGGAGACAGCTCAGTGTTAAAATTGTATTAAAATTATACATTATTCCTTTAAAATCTTCAGCAGAAAACAATTCTCAATACTCATGCAAGATGACAGTTCAAAGAATTCAAAAGTATTTAAGGTATTCTACTTACCCATTCTGAAGGTAAATAGGGCTGCAATTTCATCTTTTCAAAAATAATGCCAAAAGTTAGCATTTGTTTGTAAAAATTTTCATAAATTTATCAATAAGATGGTGAAGAAATGAAACTACCTCACACACATAGCCCCCTACGCACTGCATGTGCACAGCTGCTCTTACTAGGAAAGGATATCTTTTCAACACTCGTAGTGTTCAAAAACAACCTCCAATTAAACCAAAAGTAGTGTGTTTTGGTTTTCTTTTTTTTTTAAATTTTCTGTTGAAAGTATTGTTTGATGACTGACCCCATCATTTCAGTATGCTCTGTAACTGATGTATAAGGCAGTGTACTGTTTTTCCTCTTCCACGAATTTTAAGGTCAGAAAGAACCACTGAAGATAGCTGTTTTGTCCCCAGTATATCTCAATCTCGTCCAGTAAACTCTCTACAAGACCCAGCCTGAGTTCTAGCACAACCAGTCTTGATTTAAGGCTACCTATAATGCTTTCATAAAAGCTCTAGCAGTTAATAGCAATGGCTGTTTTTAATCTGCACCCTATTTCTTCTCTGTATCTGCCTCCCAATGCTTTGAGGTAGTATTTCTGCTGAATGCACCATGATTACTTGCAAGAATACAAGAATACTCATAAAGCGATTTTTTATCAATAAGCTAAATGCTCCCAAAATACAGAGGATCTGACCACAAACCTATAATGAGGGTTTTTTTATCCTACTAGAAATTCAATACTTTGTGATATATGAATAGTATGATTCACCCCTGAGATATGTACTGTAGATTCTCCTTTGCATACAGGAAAAATTTTCTAAGAATTTCCTAATAAATCTACTTGTTTCTGAATCTTTGGGAAATGAAATACTCTTTCATCTTCCTCATAATTTTTCCAAGCAAAGAAATAGCAGATAACATAACGTGTAAAGTTAAAATTAACTGAAATTGTTTATACCGAAGGCATTATTATATTTGTTTATTGCCACTGCTGAATTTCATTAAACTAAATTACGAGGATTATCAAAGTTCTTTCCATCACCTGGCACAGTGGAGGCACTGAGTAAAGACCACATACTCCCCTGTGGGACACAGAGACGCTGATACTTGGGAACAGAATTCCCACCCTCTGGTGACATTTTATCATCAAAAGAATCTGTACGCCAAAACAGTATATTACTTTTAGATTACTCATACACATGCTAAACTTTAATTCAAACCTAGCGTATTTCCTGCTAAGAAATTCTACATGGTATGGTATTTCTCATAGGGTATGACAAATGAGTCGTGCTGTGTAATTTATACACCACAAACATCAGTGTGTTTTATTCTAGTTGTATCTGTAGGTAGCAGCTAAATATACACTGAGGCATTTTGTTCTGCATGTTGGATATCGTCCTGGTCAGTGTGCTGGTACCAGAGATAGCCTTGTTATGCATCCCCAGTCACAATTTGAGTTAACATTCAAGGCCCTTAGTTTCTAGGCTGCCAGAGGCTGAACTCATTGGTGAGATAAATTATCCCACCCCTCAGGGACAGAAACAAGCCACCTGTCACTTGTCAAAGAACCAGCACTAGTGCAGTGGTACCTAATGTCCCGCCATCCTACCTGCAGGCAAAGTGGCTGTTATGAAAGCACAGCCATGGATAAATGTGATGGAAAATAGGTGAGGATGTGAAGGATTTAGATAAATGAGATCAGGTACAATTAGTAGCAAATTGTGCTGGCAATGGCTTTTTTAAGAAAGCTTTTAAAGCAACAGTGACCTTCATTTTTCCTTACCGAATTGCAAAGCGAGGCACTCAGAGAGACTTCTGAGTTCCATATCTCTATGAAGTCCATAGCTTACCTTTTGCAAGTCAACCCTCTGTTGTTTATTTCAAGGCTAATACTCATTTAGACTGTGTTTTTCTGCGGTTAGGGAAATGTGTTTTTAAGTCAACTGCAAAGAATGAATCAAGGCCACATTACTGTGAAAGTAGACATTTTTATCAGTTTTTACAATTAATCAGATCCAGAAGATTAGCAACCACAGGAGTTACAATTGCACTGTGCTCTATTGGCATTATGAGAAGAGAGCTTCAACGAGCGCCTCTTCAAATTCAGCTCCATTTGTGCTCTACATTAATAATGACTTCAATTGACTGAAACCAGCAAAAAAATATCCAATTAAGTGTCATTACATGACTTCAGTTAAACGCCCGCTTTGAAAAGTCTCTCAGAAGATATTAAGTTTCAGTGAGTTTACTGCAACATGCTGTGACTGAATGTTTAATTCTTAAAGATGCACTGTCATTTTAAAGCAGTAGCCTGTGCAGTCTCAGATTAATTACTAGATTTTAGATTCTATGCTTTCTGTTTCCCTGAAAATTAAGAAACTTAGTGAGAATAAAATTGCCAGAGCACAAAAGGAAAAAAAAAACCCAACTTTGAAAACAGATTAATTACAGTGCCGTTTGTCTGTATCACAGCATCAGGGAGAAGATATGTGAAACAAAACTAGGCTTTATATTTTGACTTAGGCTAAGTCATGCATCTCCTGCATTCACAATGTACAAACATATGCTTATAGTGTAACACAAGATGAGGTAGCACATCCCAATATAATGCACTTTTGCCTGAACAATAATTAAATATTTGCTTGATCCTATATTCTACCACAGAAAAATGTACATTTGATTCCTCAAAGGTGATAATGACTCCGAACTGGTGAATGGCAGGACATTAAAAACAAAATAAATAAATGAAAATAACTATATACAGTAAAGCTATGAACTGGTGTGTCTAAACAAAATAAGAAGCAATTACATTGTGAAGCAAGTCAATGGTCAGTGTCTTCTAATTAAAGAAGAATATGGTTCATTGGGTAGATTTTTTTTTTAATTCTCTTGAGACATGTATATAAATAATCAAAATTAGTAGGTTCAATATGTCTGATTATAGAAAAAGGAAATGAACATTAACAGACTAGGAATTGGGGAAAAAAGAGAAATGACTCCATGATGTTACTGGTGCCATTCAATGTTAGAGCATAGTCTTCTATATTTTCTGTTTTGCTTTCCTATTTCCCCTGTATAATGAAACAAGCTAGGTCTCAAGGAGCTTTAGATCAAGAAACAGAAAGAAAAGCAGATGAGTTTACATGGTTTTATATTTATCATCAGAGCCAACTGTCCTCAACTACGTCTCAACTCACTCTTACAATTAATTTGAAATATACAGTAGTCAAGGTGGGGCTTACTCTTTGCAATGGAGTTCAATGGAAAACAATGAAAACACTTTATTCTGTTGAGGAATGAAATAAATAATAACATTTTAAAAATAATTTTTCAGGAGAAGCTGACAGACAATGAGGACATGAACATCAGACAAAAACGAAGGGTCAATTCTGAAAGACCTTTAAAGACAAGGCCAAATGTTGTTTTCAGTTTGTTCAGCTCCTGCCAAAGAACAATGAACCATAGAGTTTTCCCTTAAAAATGAAATGTGGTGTATCATAATTTGCTAAAATACGCGATTAAACTTGATGTGTTTAGAGGAGCAGATGGCTGTGCCTCCAAGTGTTCTTCCCTTGGGTTTCCAAATAGCAGAGCAAGCAGGAGGGAGAAATACAAAAGACTTTATCAGTGTGCATTCATATGGCTTAAATTATGAGCTTCACAACAAAGAATTCTTTATATTGGGTAGAAATTTTCTGATTCTTTTTTTGTATACATAAACAATTTTTTTCAATTATTTTCATCAACTAATTAATATTTAAATGCAGCCAAATGTGTTGCATTTGCAACAATCTTCATCCTTGTTTTGGTTTTCTCCATCATTGTTCATACATTTGAGGAAGATTAGACATGGACCTACATTAGTAAAAATAAAAAAAAAAACATGGCTGTCTTGCTAACTTTGAAGAGCTTTTGTAGGGAGATGTAACATCAGTCCTTCACGGCTGTCCTGGCTTCCAACTGATTTCTTACTGACATTAAAAGTGACCTTTAAAAGGTCAAATGGTGTGGTTCCTTGTTTCCCTAGAAAATGCCATTTTCCCAGCATGATACCCCAGCAGTTGCAATCAGATTAGTCACTCAGCTTTCTGTTCTGCTTCACAGAAAGACAGACTCCTTAATTCCAGAATGTTGCCTGTTTTGCCTAGAAGAAGACAGCTTTGTGGACCACCTGGTCTGCTCTTTTCTTGGAGTGAATATGGGCACTGCGAGTGAGTAAGGAAGGCTTGGACTGTCAGCCACTGAACAGGCAGCAGAGAATATTAATTTACTGACAATTAGGTTATTTGCTTTGCAATCTTGTGTGTTTCTTCAGCAGCATACCACTCCAGCTCCAGAGGTTCTTTCCATACTGCTCTACAGTTCTGTGATTTTACTGTGACTGACATTTCCAGATGGGTGTTTATTTACAATAGAATGAATACACAAATTGCCTACAATTTGGTTTGCTAGGTTTTGGAAAGCATGAAATGGTATACTTTCACCAGCCCAGGGAAGGCAGTGCTCTTAGTTTATGGCATTCTGTCTTTGCAGTTGCATCTAACTGCCTGATAAATTCCAGAGCAATGATCTTGAATGGTGGCTTATGTGTTTCTACCTGGGCACCCTCATCTTCCTTACATCCTATCTCCTACAGATAATACAATTGCATTTGCAAAGGCAGATAAACCTCCAACAGAGGGTTTTCTTATTGAAATCTGGATGGATCTTCTAAGACAAAAATAGAATTTGGGAATACTAGACCATCTGTACCAGCAGAAAGGTTTACAGGGCTGCAATCAGCCTGTCTATTAAACTTCACATGGAATTTAGATCTTAATTTCCTCAGTTTCATTCCCTGTGAGTTCACACATCCTGAAATTCATTGTGAGTGCCTGATTCTTCCTTCAAACACATATACTGCAAAAGACATAAAAGTATCCCAGAACAGCATGGCCTACTGACTTATCTCAGTTCAGAAAAAGCTTTAACATTAGAATCTCCTCCCTACAAACCCTTTAACAAAGCCAAAACCAAAGAATGTGTCACTGCCATCTTATACCTTATGCCTTGCTTAAACCAACCCCTGCGTTAAGTCTTTGGCCTGTCGGGCTTGCACCCATTGGGAAGCTACGATGATTTGTCTCTGCCATAACTTCCTTGACCAGCAGCCAAGCCAAGACCCCCAATTCTACTTGCACTAGCAACATGTGGTGCAAACAACTAGGGTCAACTGGGCACACTGCAATTTATCCGAGAAGGATAGATGAGTGGTTCAAGAATGCTACAGAAATCTATCAGTGTGAAATCAGATCTGAGGAAGTGGTGCAGAAAAGATGTGGCTCTTGGAATAATTTCAGATAGAATAATCAATCCCAAGGTTTATGGGATTTAATAAGGATTTAATAGGACTTCTCAACTGCTGCACCTCTGAAAGGTTAGCGAACCATTTAAAGAAGTTAAGCTGGGCAAATCTCTCAAAGCTCCGAGTTTGTAGTGCATTAACCCCAGAGTATTTCACCTTCTTTCGGTGTGTATTATTCCATCCGAGGCCAGGGTGCTGCCAGCACAACTGCGGGAGATTTAACCGCGCTGTAAACAGAACCCCGCGGTCAGGCACCGAGGGGAGCCGCGCCGCCGCCATCCTGGCCTGCAGCCGAGCGGCAGATCTCGGCGCTAGAGACGTTCTCCCGACCTCCCTGGAGGAGAGCGCCAGAAGAGCTGCGCAGACACGCCCGAAGCCCACGGCTGTCACCGGAGCCGCTGACGAGCGCTGGGCGTTGACAGAGAGACGGCACCCGCCCCCCACGCCTGTGCGGAGCTGCGAGGAGTTGTCGGCGGCCCGGTGCGGAGTGTGTGGCGGGAGCATGGTGTGTCAGTCGGCGGCGGAGTTTGCGCGGGCTGGCACACGGGGAGGCCCAGGCCATCCCACCATCTGGGGAGATGAGCTCCACTGGTGGCCGTTGACTGCTTGGAAGGGGCTTTTCCGTAGTGCCCAGCCGGCAGAAAGCTCTGTCCTCTGCTCTGCACTAACAGGACCAGAGAGAGCTGCTGCAGAAGCACGCAGCCACCCAGCTCTGGGGCGGCACTAAGTGCCACTGCCTGCTGCTGGGAATGGATGGCCCTGTGAGGTGTGACCAGGTGGTGATCAGCTCAGTCTGGTGGCAGAGCCACAAGCTTAAGTAGAAAGGCTAGAGAGCATCAGAGAGCCTGCAGAAGACTGGTGGAGCCAAGCTCTGCCCTCCCACCAGAGAAAACCCCAGATGAAGGGGAATCTGTATGCTCTCTCTGCTGGCTTGAAGACCACAGTTGAAAAGGAAGGAGTGAATGGAAGCAAGTCCATGCTAAGGGTGGCAGATGAAACTCTTCCTTGCCCACCTCACCTTCCCAAGTGCCTCTGTACAACAGGTACAAGGCTCTGGCTGTGGTAAGCCAGTTAAAGGAGGACAGTCAAACTACACCAGAGATACCACCAAGGACAGAAAGTCATACACCCTTGTATCACAATTACATCCACCCAAAAAAATGGTTTATAGTTGTAGGTGACTCCTTTCTGAGGGGAACAGAGGGTCTGATATACCAGGCAAACCGTTCTCTCAGGGAAGTCTGCTGCCACCCTGGGGCCCATGTTAAGGACAGAACAAGAAAACTGCAGCCTGGTATTGCCCTCTGGCTACTAGCCACCACTGCTTCTCCACGCTGGTGGCGATGTAGCTCAATGTATAGTGCAAAAGTGATCGAAAGAGACTTCGGGAACATGGGGCAGTTACTGAGGGAATCTGGTGTGCAGGCTATTTATTTCTTCCCTCCTTGCAGTTGCAGGCAGTGACATTGGGAGGATCAGACAGATACAGTCCATTAACATAAGTCTCCAAGGCTGGTGTCACCACCACCATTTTGGCTTTTTTGATGATGGTATGGCCTGCAGAGCACTAGGCTTGATGAAATCAGATGGGATGCAGTTTTCTTAAAGGGGAAAACAGGTCTCTTCCCAGGAGCTAGCAGAGCTCATTGTCATACCTTTAAACTAGACTTGAAAGGGGAGGGGAATAATGTCAGACTTGCCTGTGACAAGCCAACATTGGAGGTATGGGGTGTTATCAGTGGCTGTCAGTCTCTTCTCTTACAGACACCCTGCAGAACATTCAAAATCTAGTGAAGATGGGCAAGGGGCTCCTGAGGTCATAGGAGCCAACAGAGAAACACTGGTAAAGTATATCAAAGGAATTCCAGCCACTCCAGCCAACAAATCAGACTCATCAGGGGCCCAAGTGAAATCTCTCTATGCCAATGTACATAGCATGAGGAAAAAAAAGGAGGAGTTAGAGATGTGCACATACCTGCAGGGCTATGATCTCATCAACATCACCAAAATGATGGGGGGTGTTTCCTAGGACTGGAGTGTTGGGATGGAAGGATACAGTCTCTTTAGGAAGGACAGGTAGGGGAGACAAGGAGTGGGTGTCATCCTCTATGTCAATGACCAGCTGGAGTGTATGGAGCTCCACCTTGCAATGTGTAAGGAGCCCACCAAGACCTTACAGCTCACGATTAAAGGGAGGGCAGGGACAGGTGACACTACAGTGGGGGTCTGCTTCCTGACAAGGGAGTCTGAGGGAATGACATCATTTATATACAGATATACAGATACAGCCTCATGTTCACAAGCCCTGGTCCTCATGAGGGACATCAACCACCCCTATACCTGTTTGAGGGACAACACAGATAAACTAATGTCTGGGAGTCACAACAAACAAAAAAGAACATTAAAAAAGATCACCCTACTAGAAGCCTCTCTGATTGCCTCAGAGATGATCATAATACTCTTCTAACTGTAAGATAAGGACTCCATCATCCTTTGAGTAAGGAAAGCATTCTTTTTCTGAAAAATACTGAATTATACCAAGTGTCTCCACATTTTAGTCTGTGTGTCTTTACAAAAGGCTTTGCCTTCAATAAACTATCTAAGCCATGTGTTGTGGCCTTATTTTCTATGTGCCACTCCAGTACAAAAAGTATTTTGGACAATAAAACTGAAATTTCAGGTGTCTGTTTTTTAAGTGATTTTCCTTAACTCAGAGAAACGTATGTTTATTTTCTTCTCTGTAACTGAGAAAAAACTATACAATTTTAATTTTTAAGTATTATATTTTTTCTGTAATAATCAGTTGCTTTTATGTGGAAGAGTGTTGCTTGCATGTTTTCGTCTGCTCTTTGTTTTCTGAATGGACTTTTCTGCACAAATATTTACTTAGGAAAAGTTATAAGCTATCACACTTACTCTGTTTTCCCCTCTAGCTGTTAATACAAAATGTAACTAGTCTTCCAGGTCAGACACACACAACACTGAAAAAATAACCAAACCAACAACAATACAAACAAACAAAAATCATCATCAACAAAAAACAAGTGAAAACATGTATTTCTGAAAATTCAAAAGGTCAGTTTAGTCATTACAAGCCTGTCTTTATGAATAATCCCCCTGAAGAATAAAGAAATGATCATCTAAAGTGACATTTTGTGCTGTACACCAACAAAACACACAGGTGTAGTCAATGTGAGATTAGGATAGCAGTAATGGAATAAAGGAATAAAAACTATAGTTACATTCCAAACAGAATTGTAGATGTAAGAATTTATAATTTTTTTCCTTATACAGAAAGCACTTTGGCCTGCAGTGATGATACAAGACAGATGAATTAGAGGAGGTGTTGACAAGATCAACATGGAATAAGCAAGTTTTGTTTTCCAGAAGAAGCAATTAGACAAATTAGATAGGTATTGTGTTCATACCAATGACATTTTCAAAGGCTTAGAAAATGTATCTTTTTCAACTCCAGTCACTTGTGACCACAGAAAATAATAAGAAATTCAGTAAGGCTAATCTGGTAAAGCACATAAGCATAGGCAAACTTAGTGTAAGAAATTTCACAGATTTAAATTGATTTCTTATGTTCTTAAGTATTTTCTACATGCACACCTAATTCAACTGCTCTTGATATGGCAGTGAACAGATTCATACTCCATTTAAGAGAAAATGAACTTTGAAGAGCTTGCCCTGAAATGAACCTAAACTACAAACAAGATTTATATTTTTTCAGAAAATATGTTGGAATATCAAAGCCTTTCAGGAAATTCCTCACTTTTCATAAAGACATTCTCAAAGGTTAGGATGAAACACACTTCCTTAGGATGCTGACCTACATCCAGCCAAGCTGGATAATCAAGAGAAAGTTCTGTGTGCACTGAACTCAACACCATGTCTGCCTACCTTTCTTCACGTAACTCGGTCATAGCAAATCATTACTTCATCACAACTGAGCAAAATAGAACTTTTTTTTGCCAGACATCAAATTTAGTTTCTATTTGTGTGTGTTAAAAAAGCCTTTGGGAAAAGGAAAAAGGAGAAAGAACATGGGTTGTAAAAGGGGTCATAAAATGCAGAATCAGAATTTGGACTCAGATAGATGAAGATCTAACAGTTCTTTTCATAACAAAACAACTCTCTGAATGAGTACTATGTCTCTAAATGAGCAAAGCATGGAACATGTTACCTACGAAACATAGTCAGCTCTGTAATTTATTAGACTTTTTTCCTGCAATATAATATTTCTCTGTTATATGTGAACGGTGCACAAATCCAACTAATGGTAAAGAGAGCTGGGAAAAAATCCCTTTCTTCACTTTAAAATGCACAGTATGTCTATTTTGTGAAGCAAAATTTCCCAAAAGCAGCACAAGTAATTAATATATCATGTCCCTATAGGCACAGCTACAAACACGTGCACAAAAAGCAGCTAGGCAGTTATACACCTTTTTTTTCAGCTATTCAATAAAATCTGCAAGCTCTTTCAAGGAGATCCCCAGTGTCTCATGTCTTATACACTAGTTCTAGGACCACAGATAATCTTTTTTACACAATCATATTCTCACACCAGCATGGAAAAACCTTTTGAAAATTTTAACAGTGTTTCAAGGGGAAAGTATACGTTGCATCAAATTAGAACTCTTTCCTTCAGGTGTGGTTTAATTTCTTGTTTCAAGAGCATGATTTTGTTCTACTTAGAGGAAATCTCTTTTCTACAGTAAGACACATACAAGTAAGTTTTAGATTCAAAATCCTTTTTTTCAAACAGGTTTCAGCATAGTGACTTACATCACTAATCACCAAAGGCAACTAATGTGATTTTTTTTACCTCTATTTTGTAATTAAACTCACATGAACTGACCTATAGGTTAATACATACATCCAATCCAGAAACAGTGGCCCCAGACACTTACATGGAAGTTTTGATTCCAATAGATTCAAGTAACAAGACTTCCCTACAAACTTTCATAAATTCCCAAAAGATACAATGGAGACACCAGAAAATGTAGTCTGTATGCAACATGTTTTTTCATAAATTCTGAAGTCCTACCTGATCATATTTTGGGTTTGTGTGGCAAGGATTTAATAACAGGGAGAGTGCAAGAGTGGCTTTTGTGAGAAGGTGCTCAAAGCTTCCCCCTAGGCCTGACAGAGCCAATACCAGTGGGCTCCAAAATGGACCCACCAAGGCCAAGCTAATCAATAATGGTGGTAGTTTCTCTAGGCTAACATATTTAAGAAGGAAAAAGAATAATTAAAAAAAAATTAAACAAAACAAACAAACAAAAAATAGCAGCTTTTACAGCCCAGAATAAGAGTGAGATGTGAGAAACCTTGCAGAGACCCAGGTGAGTGAAGAAGGAGGGGGAGGAAATATTTCGGTAGCCGAAGCAGAGATTCACCTACAGTCGTTGGAAAAGACCATGGTGAAACAAGCTATCTCCCTTCAGACTGTGGAAGATGTAGGGGAGTAGAGATACCCTGAAAGCAAATGGAAAACCATACAGTGGTGCAGGTGGAGGCACTTGATGGAGGCAGTGACCTAATGTGAAGCCCATGCTGGAGCAGGCTCCTGGCAGGACTTGCAGCCTATGGAAAGAGAATCCTGTACTGGATCAAATTTGCTGGATGGACTTTTGACCCCATGGGGGACCCACATTTGAGCAGTCTGTTTCTGAAGGTTTTCACGCCTGAAAGAGACCCAAGCTGAGGAAGTTCATAGAATCATAGAATCACTTAGTTTGGAAGAGACCTTTAAGGTCATTCAGTCCCATCGCAACCTAACCCTGCCTAGTCCACCTCTAGACCTTGTCCCCAGACACAATATCTGAATACCTTTTAAATGCCTCCAGGGATTGTGATGTCACCTTCTCCCTGGGCAGCCTGTTCCAATACTTGACTTCCCTTTCAGTAAAGATACTCTTCCTGCTATCTAACCAAAATCTCTCCTGGTGCAGTTTGAAGCCATTTCCTCTCATCCTATCCCTTGTTACCTAAAGGAGAAGGCTTACCTCCACCTCTCTACACCTTCCTTGCAGGTAGTTGTAGAGAGTGATAAGACTTCCCCTCAGCCCTCCCTGTCCCTGCAGCATGAGTAACTGCATCCCATTTGAGGGACTCACACTGGCGAAGTTAATGGATAACTGTCTCCAGTGAGAGAAACCCCATGCTAGAGGAGGGGAAGAGTATGAGGATCCCTCCTTCTAAGGAAGAAGGAGCTACTGAGACAATGTGTGAGCTGACTGCACCCCCCATTCCCCATCCCTCTGTGCCACCTGGGTGGAGGAGGTAGAGAAAATTCAGGAATAAAGTTGAACCCAAGGAGAAGGTGGTGGGAGGAGTTTTAAGGTTTGTGTTTATTTCTCATTTCTCTACTGTTTTAATTGGGTAATAAACTAGATTTATTTTTGTTGCTGTTGAGTCTCTTTTACCTGTGACAGTAATTGGTGAGTGATCTCTTCCTGGTTTTATATTGACCCGTGAGTTTTTTGTTATATCTTCTCTCCCCTGTCCAGCCGAGGAGAGGGAGTGATAAAGCAGCTTTGGTGGCCACCTGGCCACTAGCCAGGGTTCACCCAGCACAGTTGATTATGAAGGGGTTTTTTTTAATTAAATATCAAAAAATACAAATCTGTTGGTGTTATCTGCTACCAAAAAAAAATAAAGTGCATGCATGTTTCAGTATATGTTAGATTGTTTGCAAAGCCACCTTATTGTACTTCAGAAGTACTCACAGACAAATATGGCATCAAATTTGGAGATTTTTTTGAATACCCAACTGTAACTAAATTTATAGATAATCTGAACAACTTAATCTGTGTAAACCATGATTTCCTACATAATCTGAATTGCTCCTATTCATCCATATTCACTCCAACTCTTACACCCTCATTGCCATTACATCAAGGAATCCCACCCTCAGATATCCTTGGAGTTAACATACCTTTTCACATCCAGTCTTTGAAAGGAAGTTTTCAAATCAGGTTTGCCAGCCATCCTCCCAGAAAAAGCTAATACAGAAAAAGAAACAGAAGAAAATCCATTCACTAAAAGGAATTGTAAGGATCAGAGAAGAAAGAAATTGGTATCTTTGAAGATGAAAATTAAGTTTCCAAATCAAATCTAAAACACATTAAAAATATTTTTATTTCTCTTATCTCTAGCACACACAAAAGTAATCTAATTTGCTAGAACTTGTTTAATTGTCTCTCTAACAGAACATCCAGTGTGAAAAACATGTTCAAAGGTGATAAATAAAGGAAAAAAAGAGATAACGTGTCTATCAAATATAAATTGTTCATTAAAAAGGCTTAGGCTCTAATGGGAACAACTTGTTCAACAATTATTTCTTCTGTTTACCTTGTTGGCTAAAATATGTCACAATTCACCTTCCCCAACTGCTGAACTTACCTTGTTCTTATCAGTAAATATAAACCCAGTATCTTCTTCCTCAACTGTTGGCACATCCTGATGCAGGAAAATAGAGAACTCAGAGTATTAGAGAAGGCATTGAGGGAAATCCTGTTGGAGCTACTACTAGCTGTATGGTAGGGATCCATATTCTCTTGCAGATATTAAAAAAACAGCAGACACTAGAGCAACGTCTAGTCTTCAGTGTGCATTCTCATACTGAAAAGGTAACACAAAATCACCTGGACTGCTCAAGGATGTTGAGTGACCATGTTTTATCTGGACGCAAGACATGACCTCCATCACTAGCCAGCTCCAGAAGAGAGTTCAGTATCCTATTACAATCCCCTGAAGCCACGCAACTCCAAAAAAGTTTTCCACAGTGTGTAAGCTTTTCTTTTTATGAAATTATTGAGCTATTGCTCACCCTTGCACATAACATTCCTTTGTCCTTTGCAATGGGAGTTTTACAAGCACTTTTAAGGTGTAGAATGAGCGCGTATGCACAGCAGACAAATGGCCTTTGGATTTAAGAGTCTCCAAGTGTTCTCAGACATGAATGGCTGAAACATCTCCAAAGAAATCATTGCAAACTATTGGATTACAAATCCCCCTTGAATATGGATAAAATTAAGAAAATTTGAGAGTCCTGAAATAAAATCTTCTTTAAAACACCCTTAAATAAGAGATCCATGTCTCATGTGAAAACGCCTATGCATTTTCAACTAAAAAAAAAAATAATTGGAAAACAAATTTGTTATTCCTGCTTCCCAAAATCGGCATATTTTTGTAGTAAAAATAATATTTTTATTAGTCTTAAAATAATATTTTTATTAGTTGTACAATAATATTTTAAAGAAAACAAATAATTTTTTATTCATTTATGGCTATACCTGATGTTTTTATTTCTATTTTCTTTTAAGATAAAATGGAGTAACTGTAAACCAGACTTTTAAAATTCAGCTAATCAAATCATATTAAACCAGATAGAAAATTCATTGCTACCTTTCTTCATTTTAAACTGAGATCTCTTTCTTTCATCCATTTCTATTCTGAAAATCAAAATAAAAAATATATTTGCCTCACATCCTGAATAGAAGTATTGATCACAGGTATGTAGTTGGTGTGTTCTCTGTGTCTCCGGTATGCTTTGTTAGAGCAGAAAGCCTTCTGGATCATATGATCTACCATATAGACACATGACGGAATGAGTTATATGCAGATTTCCAAGATTAATTTAGAATGTCTTGGCCTTTTAGCATTTAACTAGACCATTACCATCATTTTTAACAGAGTTCTTATGTGTGAATAATCTACACCATCTGTTGAGTGTAAAAACATAGTGGAAAAAATGTAACCTGGACACAGCAGTATTACTTTTTCTCGTGTATTTTATGAACAGATGCTCAGAATAAAATTCAGTTCCTGGAATAAAACTTTTATTCCAACAGAATCTAAAGATCAATAAACTTGGATTGTTCTCCTGCATCCTAATCCTTCAAAAGACTAAACATGAGAAAAAACTGTATCAATTTTGTTCCTTGAATACTCAGATTACATGGGAAAGTGTATCTTACTTTGCTGTGATGATTTTAAGAAATGCCTACAAAAATATGGAATGTTAGAATGAAAATCTTTTTGAAATATGAGGGATGTTAAACATGGTAAAGTGCAGTAGATAAATACACAATAGAATAAGAAGGGCAAAGAGAAAAAAAAAGTCAACAAACTAAGGGGCTAAACACTGTATCTGAATGTTTGCCATCATTTGCATCATGGCTGACCAGCTTGCTGTTATCTTATGGGGATTATTCATTTTGTGCAGTGAATTTCCTGCAACAGTCAGGTGTTTCTGTGGGAGTACTTTTGGTAGTTGGTCACATGTGAGGTGAGACTACTCCCTGCAAAACAAAGGAAAGCATGGGCAGATACCCTTCTATTCCCCTAAAGACAATGGTTGCGCTCTTAAAGAAAAATAATTTCTCTTTCATTATCTGCTTTTCTTTCTGTGGTTAGTCTGTGGAAAGCTGTGCATTACATATGGGATATGAAAAAGACACAAGCAACTAAAATTGGCTTCATTCATCAGTTGGTGACTGCAAATTTTAATTCTGATCTTTTGGCAGGTATATAGGTAATTTGAGTTTCATTGAAAGATACCTGCATTTCTCATGTGTGACCCAGGGTGTTTTTCCCATTACTATATTAAAAATTAAAATTATTATATAAATATATAAGTTAAGATAGACTCATTGCTATCATCACTTTTCCCATAAAGTTACTTGTTGAGGTTTCTTACTGAGACTGGACTTTGTCTCTGCTCCAAAAAGGGAATTTTGTACCTTGTCCCAGCCACTGGCCATGGAACTCACATTCTAGACTGAGCTGTGCCAGAATAGTGCAGGAAGGTACATGGTGGTTTCATCCTGCATGACAAAGCAGATGGGGACTTTATTGTGTACACAAAAGAGGACTTGGGGAGTATGAAGTGATAAACATGGAGAAGCTATGCTTAGGTAAACATAGAGAAGCAGTAAGTACTGCAGAACCCAACGAGGACCCAGTGGTAAAACTGAATTTGCTTCAACCATGCTCACACCACTTTTTTGTTATTAACATTCAACATTTTTGCAACGTTATGTGCTTATGCTAGTAGTGCTCAACAGATTCAGAGGTAAGATGCAATTTTTAAACCCTAATGGCAACCTGCCACATGTAGTGACAACTATGAAAGCAAGAGTTCTGACTGCTTAGTTTGTAGATAAAGTTTCACATGCACCACTTCAGATCTCACAGCGCTCTAGAATGGCTAATGCATTGTTTGTGTGATAGTACATTATCTCAAAGCAGAAAAAGAAAAAAGTTGTTCTCAGTACTTCTAGCAACTGCCATGACAGAAAATCATGGATTTAACAGGCAAGATTTGACCGCATCCTTAAAAGTGGGGTTTTACAAATCTGTTTCGGGCTAGATACAGTAAGATATTTTATCTACCTTACACATTGATCAACTTTAAGTTACCTTTATGCTAATCTAATTTCTGTTCCTCTTATCATGATAGTTAGATCTTTTGATCTAGAAATGTAAAGGTTTACCTCTTAGTAAAAATCTATAACCCTATTCATAGGACCTAGTTTTCTTCCTCTCTTTCGTGCCCCAAGACAACTCTCCTGTCCTATGCTCTTTCAGGTAATTTTATTATATTCATATTGCATTCATGCAGGTATACATACAATGAGAAGAAAAAACAATTATGTATGCAATCACAAAAAAATCCCCCAAATCATGAAACAAGGTTGGCAAGATTGTCTTATAGAGGACACAAATGCACGTTTTTGTGCAAACAGAAAAGGCTTTGCTGGATGAGTTGGAGTAAGTTGTTTTCCAAAAATTAATATTCATCCATAAATATTGCCAGTTTTAACTCTTTCAATTCATTTACTTTATAAAAAGCTTATTCAGATAGGGACTAGCTAAATCATGAAACTCTAGAGTTCATTTTTTTCAAGACAATGGATGTTTCATAGAATTCTGAAAATATTAAAATATTTCTATGGCCTGATAATTCTCTACAGATTCTTTGAACTAAAATATATGCTATTCCAATGCCTTTGGAGCCTCCAATGTCTTTGGAGCTGACTTTCCAAAGAGTATATTTTGGAGAAATATACTAAGCAATTAATTCAAAATCCTTGTCCATTTGGTATCTACTGCAGAGATTCCAAGCTAAACTGTTGTTTTTAAAGGCTGACTAACAAGTTGGAAAACTGGATTTTTAAATTTTTCTATGCATGCATTCTAATGACAGCTAAGTTCTTTACCTACAGGCCAGTGTTTCAGACAGAGCTCTTGGGAACAGAGCTGCTGGAGAGATTCTTATCATGACAGAATAGTTTTCCATTTGAAATCTGTATCATAATTTTCTCATGAAAACACTGTAAAAATAAATTTTCCTAACAGTACTAAATAATAGCTTTCACTATGGAAGTTAAAGCAGTTAAGAAGCCACAAAAGTTAACAGAACACACAAACATAGAAAAGTCTTCAGTCTAGCAACTCTCCAGGAAGATGAAACACACTAAAGCCTAAATAAATCATGCAATGCAAGTATGGCTTTTGTTGTTTGTCAAACAATGTGGTGAGACTCTTGTGGCTCTTCTCAGACCATATGAGGCAGAACCCACCTGAGGATGGGTACTGCTGCACAGAAGTGTGCAATGAAATAGTCTTTTACTTAACAAAAGACGCTTTCACAAGAGATAATCCTGTGAAAGAATACATCTCAGAAAATGCAGGTGGACAGCCATTTCAACATCACTCTCTTCAAATGGGCTGATCTAAATTTGTTGGTGTCAAAGAAACCCACCTGCTTAGATGGACTTTTAATGAGTTTTATTCATCCAAATGGATCCCCAAAGACAGTGTAACTTCCAAATAATGAATCTAGTTTTCCTAGAATACTGTCTGGACAAAGGGAGAGTAGTGATGGGAAAATATTATTAAATTGGGAAGCCAACAGTATGCTAGGAAGTAAGTTAAACCTGGGGGGTTTTATGTGTTTTTATTTCCCAAATTATGAATAATCACAAGCTTTATGTGAAACCTACCATTTCTAAGTATCAATACAACTTGCAGAGTAAAATTACAAGAGTGATGTGAGTTTTCAATAGGTGAAAGATCAAAGAAAGAATCTTAACAACATCCAGTTAAGGATTATTCCTAAATAGACTTTTGTTTGGAAATTCTTTTTGGCCACCCGACAAGTTCTCATAATGTACTACCTTTAATTTGCAAGGAAGGGATGGTAGATGTTAAGCGCTTAGCATGTTCCAAACAACCCAAAGTAATCTGCAGGAATGGATCTTCAAGCAGTGATGTGAGAAGGTTCAATTCTTCAAACAAGAAAAGCAACCCAGGAACCAACCAAGTATAAACTTTTTATATTCAGAGTTTCATGATCAATAGTGTATTCTTTAATAAATTATCACCTACAGAAGCAACAAACAGTGTATTACTAGCTCCCCAGGAAGAAAGCAAAGCAGTGAATGAAAAGAGGCTGGGATGGGTAGAGGTGAGTGTTAGACCTGCTTAAGTATCAGAGTTGTCAAAAACATCAAAAAATACTAGTTATGCCAAGGATAAAACAGGTAAGACTTGGCCAGTGGAGAATTACCAGATGATTTAAAAAGATGATCTTATTCTGATTTTTATGGCTCTCAGAGCTCATTGGACTGTCACAGATATTACAGTATGTTGAGCTTGACATGCATGAATTATATTATGCCATATTCTCGCTTAAAATGACCTATAGCCTGCTGCAAGTCAGTAGGAACATGTCTCTGTGTCTGCATTTTACAACTAGTAAGAAATGTAGACAAGGGAAAGCCCTGTCTATTCCCTTTGAAGTGCAAATTTACGGGCAAAGTTTATATAAAGTTGACATAATATAGCCTATCTTCTATTTTCTTTAAACATTCTGAAGGACAAGCTCCATCCAGAGTAAAGGGCAATGTGAGAACTTTTATACCCGTTTATACCAATTAATATACAACCTACAGCCTGTGGATTTACTTTTTATATTATTTTTTATTCTTTTAATAAACTGAAGTCTTCAATTAACATATGTCTGGCTACCTAGAACACTACTGGACAAATAGATTGTCCAAAGACACAGTAAAATTATCAGAAGTTGTACATAATAGAGGATTTGCAAAATGAAGGACTGAAAATCTCAACAGCCACAAAAAGTGAAGGACAGGTAGATCACCATAGTTGAAATGGAGTACAGTAAAAATCCATGAAAATTCTACACATCAGTGAGTGATTTTTGTGTTAAACATTTGGTTTGGCCAATGAAACAGAGCAATCCCAGTAAGTGCTGAATGCATTGTATTCCTTTGGACTCCAGTTCTTCCAGTTATCATTCACTAGCATGATTACTTTCTGACTAATTCTCACTCGTATGTATTTTTGCCCCACAAGTGCTTGCTGATCCTAGCTTGCCAAACCAGATGTAATGACAATTAATTCTACAGCTTTTTAAGCATCCTCACCTGAAAAATATCTTTTCATACAGAGAACAATTTCAGACAGATGAAGTTTCGGTTTGCTAAGCAATTAATATCCACGACAAGGATGTAAGAAATCTAAAGGGAGAGGGAGAGAAGGGGACTGTTTCTGCTTTTTTGATTAAACACTCTGCAGATGTCTTTTAACCAGAGCTAAAAAGCTATTGCCCATATCTGTACTTTAAATACTTGGTACGTTACATGCAACAATACCAAAATTATGTCTCAAGCCACTTTGCAACCACGACTGTCTATAAGAATTGTGTCCACTCCAAAGAAAATATCAAATTCAGCACAAGCATATGTTTCAAATAATCTGGGGATAGCGTGCAGTCAGGAATAATTTATTATGCACATCTGTAAGAGTGCTATGTTTTAAAAGACACAGTTTTTATTACAGCTTAACATTTATTTACTTAGGGGGAGGGGAGAATCCTGATCAGTTTTAAAGAATCAGTTTGCGTCTTTAATAAAACAGAAAAGAAATCCTCCACACTCAATTCAGTCCAGATTGTATTTGATCATTCTGCATGGTTTTATGACTTTTGTACTTTTCAACACGGTGAAACAAAGGATTAAAGCTCAAAATCCTGCTCTTTAAATGGAAACAGCTTTTACCAGGAGCAGACAGAAATCTTTGTTCTAAACTGACAGCACAGGGCTGTATTCTGCCCTTGACACAGCCACCCACTGCCCATCAGGGTGGGAGGAGCAGTGTTTATGGCCTGGAGGGCTTGCTATTCTTTAGGGGTCTGCTCTGATTTCTTTTATTTTTCTTCTGTGGTGTGAGATGGTGGATTCTGTTAAAAATGACTTCTCTGACTTGCTATGTGGAAATGTCACCAGCAAAGGCTGCTCGAGGTCTATGCTGCTTCAGTGCATTGCCTTGGCAGACACCTCTGCCAGCACCCTGCGTTCCTGGGAAGGTGGTGACTCACAGCGTGCTTCCCTTCCCAGTGCACAAAGTACTCCTGGTCAGGACATGTCCTCCATGGGCACCTAAAACCAAAAAAAAAAATCAAAGCCACTGGTAACCCTTGAGAATTTGAGAACTTTGGATTTTTCTTCCTGGAGTTCAGTTTTTCTGTGGTATGACAGAAGGGATAAGAACTCATTGCATTTTGCAGCCTAGAGAACAATGCTCCAGCTGAAGCTCTCAAGTTACTTTCTGTAGTTGTACATAATCACAGCTTTTCAGTCCTTCTTTCCCACAAGTTGCAACCCTCAGCTTGATCCTGGCTTGAGAAAACTGCCGTTTCAGGCCTGCTGTTTCACTTTTGCCCACAGATCCTGGATGCTCATATCTCTCTGAACGTGACATTTCTAAAACAGTGTTGTTTGCCTATTTGGATAAAGTTTCCTTCTCCCTACATTAGTTTGCAGCTCACATCTGTATGCAGAGCACATTTTGAATAAAAGTTTTGAAGCCAGGACATGTTTTCTAAATGTATCACTGGTGAGATATCCTCCTCTTCAAGGAGCCATCCTTTCTACCAAATTCCAACTCTAATTCTTCACTACTGGCTACAAATGCCAACAGCTTTGCCTTGATTTTAAGTCCCCTTGTAGATTGGTGGCTGTCCTGGGTTCATCTCAGACAGAGTTAGTTTCTTTTCCAGCAGCTGGTGTGGTGTGGCATTTGTGAGTTAGGGTGACAGCAGTGCTGATAACACTCTGATGATTTAGTTGTTGCGCAGCAGTCAGGGACTTTTCAGCTTTTCATACCGCCCTGAAAACAAGAAGGCGGGGGGCGCCCAGGAAGCTGTGAGGGGACACAGCCAGGGCAGGTGACCCAAACTGGCCAAAGTGGTTGTTCCATACCAATGACATCATGCTTAGCATAAAAAGGGGACTGGTGGGGGAGGAGCACACAACTCTAGAATGCACAGTTTGGGGACAGTCCGGCTTTGGGATGGCTCTGAGCTGTATGGCCTGAGTTGTGCAGTTCAGTGAGAAACTGCATTGTGTTTCACCAATTCTGTATATTTTGGTGTGAAGTCCTGTTATTGTTATTTCTCTCTTCTGTCCCAGTAAACTGTCCTTATCCCAACCCACGAGGTTTGCCTTTGTTTGTCTTTTTTTTTCCCCTTAGTCTTTCACCCCTGAAGAGAAAGTGGCTGACTGGTGCTCAGCTGCTGGCTTGGGCAAAACCGCAAGTGACAAAACCTGAAATAATCACAAGAACAAAATTAAATCTTATCTTGATACCTACTTTTACTTAATAATAATAATGATAATGATAATGATGATGATGATGATAATGATAGTAATAGTGATAATAATAATAATAATAAAAATAATGTTTTTTTCTGTTAAATCGCATTCCTCAGTTGTGCTTTCTGGTACAGTGTTGAAGGGATTTGGAACTTCTGTTGACTGTGCTTGCCCTTCTGCTACCAACTTCAATAGATTATCTAGAAAAGATACCAAAGAACATCACATTTTTTCTTGCTTTCCAGAAGTACAGCAACTTTTCTGTACTTTTGGGCTCTGCTCTAAATCACTGTACCTGAGTAAAAATGAAAACAATTGTGTATTTCAATGAAGGGGTCTGGAATCATTTTACAAAAGTAGAGCACCACAGAAATTCAAAGTTCAATATTATTAAGTACAGTTACTAAGTAACTCTTCAATATTGTATCCATGAGAGGGAATAATCATTCTCCACGTTCTTCCTATATTTTAACAGACAAATAAAGCTTTCAAATAATATCTTCACAGGATAATTTAACAAACTGCAAAATTTACAAATATTAGCAAATTTAACTTGGATATACTAATATTTCATAGAAAAAACATTACACAAAGCAGGTAATTTAACTATGAGTTATCTATATTGCATAGACAAAACATCCTCAGGTAATTATATTGCTGAGCTTAAGTATCAAGGACATGAGCAATTTATGGCATTATCAGAAAGTGGAGGATACAACTGGTGCAGAACTACAACTTGACAAAGTTTTTGTTCACAGCATGCAATTATAATAAAAATTAAAATATTTATTAATTATCAATTATTTAGATCAGTGGTTGGATAATGCCTGTTGGTATATTATTTACAGGCTTAATAATACACATAGTTGTATTAAAAACTTAATGTGTTGCATTGTATTGTGTTATACTAAAGCAATTTAAATACGTCTGACTTGGACATCTTATGAACTCAGCATGTGTTAGATATCTCTAAGAATGCAGCATGTATTTCAGCACTAAAGCTTGAATGGCATTTTTGGTTTTGTTTTAACTAAATCTTGATAATAGTAATATAGCAAATTTTGGCCTTTGTAACTACTGCATAGTACTTTTTATAATTTGATATAATCTAAATTATCTATTAAATTAATTTCTAAAAGACATATTACAAGGACACTGTTCATGCTTCCCTCATTCTATTGGAAGAAATTAAAATAGAAAATTGCAAGATGCAGGACGAATATAGGGATGTAATCAAAGTATGTAGGGTTGCAACAATAAAGGCTAAGGCCCATTTGGAATTAAATCTGGCAAGAGATTTCAAGGACAACAAGAAGGGTTTTTACAAGTACATCAGCAGCAAAAGGAAGACTAGGGAGAATGTGGACGCACTGCTGAATGAGCTGGGTGCCTTCATGAAGGAAGAGACAAAGAGCTCAGAGTTCTAAATTCAGAGTTACTGAATGCCTGCTTTGATTTAGTCTTTCCTGCTAAGGCCAACCCTCAGGATACTCAGAGGCTGGAAGTAGGAGAGACAATCTAATGAAAGAAGACCTTCTCTTGACTGAGGAAGATTGCATGAGAGAACATCTAGGCAAACTCAGTATCTGCAAAGCAATGGGCCCTAATGGGATGCACCCACAAGTGTTCAGAGAAATGGTAGATGTTACTGCTAGTCATCTTTGAGAGGTCATAGAAGACAGGAGGGGTGTCTGAGGACTGAAGGAAAGCAAATGTCAATACAGTCTTTGAAAAAGGGCAAGCAGGACCCAATCAGCTCATGCTAGGGGTTATTCATAAGCATGTGGAGAAGATGAAGTTTATCAGGAGTGGTCAGCATGGATTTATCAAGGCGAAATCCTGTCTGACACGTCTGATAGCCTTTTGTGATGGCTTGACTGACAGGGTACGTGGAGAACAGAAGCTGCTCTGACTTCCACAAGGCTTTTGTCACCATCTCTCATAACATCCTCATAAGCAAGCTTAGGATGAGTCAATTGGATGAGTGGACAGTGGGGTGGACTGAGAACTGGCTGAACGTCAGTGCTAGGAGGGTTGTTATAAAGAGTGCATAGTCTAGTTGGAGGCCTGTAGCCAATGGTGTGCCCCAAGGATCAGAGCTTCATCCAGTCTTATTCAAGAATGAATACATCTGTGACCTAGATAAGGGGATATTGTGCTGCCATTCAGCAAGATTTTGATGGACTAAAGAATTGGGTGGAGAGGAACCAAATGCATTTCAACAACGATAAGTGTAGGTTCCTGCACCTAGGGACAAATAACTCCAAGTACCAGTACAGCTTATCAGTTCAGCTCATAAGAATCAGCTCTGCAGAGAAGGCCCTGGGAGTCCTCATGGACAATAAGCTCTCCATGAGCCAACAGTGTGCTCTTGTGGCCAAGAGGTCCAATGGTATCCTGGCATGCATTAAGAAGAGTATGGCCAGCAGATCTGGGGAGGTTCTACTCCCCTTCTATTCTGACCTGATGAAGCCACATCTGGAGCACTATGTCCAATTCTGGGCTCCCCAGTTCCAGAAAGACAGGGAACTACGGGAGAGAGTCCAGGGGAGAGCAATAAAGATGTTAGGAGACTGAAGCTTCTCTCATATGAGAAAAGGCTGAGAGACCTGGGTCTGTTTAATCTGGAGAAGATTTAGAGGTGTTCTTATCAATGCCTATAAATGTCTAAGGGTTGGATGTCTACAGAAAGGGGCTAGACTCAGTGGTGCCCAGAAATAGAACAAGGGAATTAGGCACAAACTGGAACAAAATTGAGGGGTGGCCCACAGGGACATGGAGGTGAGGCCCCACCTGGAGTACTGTGTCCAGATCTTGGGCCCACAATACAAAAAAAATGTAGAGTTGTTGAAGAGGGTTCAGAGGAGGGCCACAAAGATGATTAGAGGGCTGGAGCATCTCCCCTACAATGAGAGGCTGGAGGAGCTGGGCTTGTTCAGCCTGGAGAAGAGAAGGCTGTGGGAGGACCTCATTGCAGCCTTCCAGTACCTGAAGAGAGCTTAGAAACAGGAGGAGAATCAACTTTTTAAAAGGGTAGGCAATGGCAGGGCAAGGGGGAATGGATTAAAGCTAAAGGAAGGAAGGTTTAAATTAGATATTAGGGGGAAGTTTTTTATAGAGAGTGGTGAGGTGCTGGAACAGGCTGCCCAGAGAGGTGGTGGATGCCCCGTCCCTGGAGGTGTTCAAGGCCAGATTGGATGGGGCCCTGGGCAGCCTTGTATAGATCCAGGCCTGCAGATTGGTGGCCCTGCCTGTGTCAGGGGGATTGGAACTCTATGATCCTTGGGGTCCCTTCCAACCCAGAGCATTCTATGATTCTGTGAACACAGGACATTCCTTCTGAACATGAGAAAAAAACTTTCTTTACTCTGAAGGTAACAGAGGCCAGGAGCAGGTTTCCCAGAGAAGTTCTGGAGTCTCCTCTGAAGATACTGGAAACTCACCTGGATACGATCCTGTGCAACCTGCTCTAGGTGATCATGCTTCATCAGCATGATCTAGATAATCTCCAGATATTCTATGATGCTGTATGTAGACAAGCATACTAAGATACAGAAGATCTAGAAGACAATGGAAAACATGATAAAAGATGATAGAAAGATGTCAGGGAAAGACACCAAATGAGGAGTACCTGTGACAGCAGGGTCAAAATTTCCCTCCCTAATACAGTATTTGATCTTCTTTATTGAGGAGATATGTTAAGTAAATAATAGATTTCTGGAAGTAAAAGACTGCCAGTTTTTGGCTGCAAGTATCTGAGAAAACAAAGTACTACTATGAGCAATATACTGACACTATACAATACTCAATGCAGCCTTTGCTCAGAATAATAATGTTTGACAGGGAATATAGTACTAATAAAAGTCTAATTAACTGCCTGTGGACTCTGTGCTGACTTCTGAGTTTTTATAATACACAAACTCCATTAATCCAAGTTTCTGGATTGAAAAATGAAAGCAACAGAGGCTGGATTTTAATCACGTTAATTATAGTTTCTGTATTTAGCATCTGCATTTATAATCATCGAGTTGATAAACTTAATTTTGATAGCAAAATAATTAATAGTTGAATGGTAAGAAACCTTATAAAAGTATTTCCCAACTGGGATGTATCAAGATGAAGATCTCAGGATTGGGCCCTAATACAATTTTTGTATAATTTGAGATTGGTTAAAACAACAAATACAGAACATAACATTAAATTAATTAAATTTTACTCACATTAATCAAGCTGAATCTTCCTTCTTATTAGTCAAATCTTTCACAAAATGGAATTGTCTCTGTCAGTATGGTGCTATTAAGCTCACTGAGATACAATCCTTTCATGCAATTCAAATGTGTCATCTTGATTCCCTTTAACTTTGATTTATAAAATAAACTAACATACTTTCTATCAATAATATTTTTTCAATTAATTATAAAAATAGTCCATTCGGAAAATATATGTTTTGGTAACACTGAGCTGATTGTTATTATTAGGGGATGTGATGATCCGATTTAAAATCTATTCTGAAGAATTTAATATATCTTTTTACCTCTTAGACATGATGGAAAACTTTTTTGTAAAGTACCTGTTTGCACACTACTTACAAGCTGTGCTTGAAGTAAAGGCATGTAAACACTGTTCAAGGGTAGTACATTGATACTAAGGAGTGGTTTATTTTTACTCACACTTCATTCACAAATTTTTCCTCTACTAATGTGCTTCAATTTCTCTCTCTCTTTCATTTTTCCAAAGTTTTCTGTGACTGCATGACTGATTCATTTTGAAATATTTGAGCACCTTGGTCATCCAATGGCTAAAGTTCCAAGTAAAGGGGAGTGACAAGGGACATTCCTCGGGGGTCAGTATTGGGAGTGCTTAACCTCTTTTTCAGCAACAGGACAGTGGGATTGAGTGCACCCTCAGCATGTTTGCCAATGACACCAAACCGTGTGATGCAATCAAAATGCTGGAGGGAAGGGATGTCATCCAGAGAGCGCTTGACAGTCTTGAGAATTGCATGAAGTTCAACAAGGCCAAGTGCAAGGTTCTGAACATGGGGTAAGGCAGTCTCAAGCCCAGCTGCAGTCTGGGTGGAGAATGGACTGAGAGCAGACCTGAGGAGGATGTTGGTGGATGTAAAGCTCAACATGAGCCAGTAGTGTGTGCTTGCAGCCCAGAAAGCAAATTGTATCCCAGGCTGCACCAAAACCATCATGACCAGAAGTTCATGGGAGGTGATTTACCTCATCAGCTCTGCTCTTGTGAGACCCCACCAAGGGCACTGTGTCCAGCTCTGAGACTTTCAGCATAAGAATGACATGGACCTGTTGAAGCGTATCCAAAGGAGGGCCATGAAGATAAGAGAGAGCTGGAGCACTTCTGCTTATGAAGACAGGCTGTGAGAATTGGGGTTGTTTAACCTGGAGAGGAGAAGGCTCTGAGAGCAGCCTTGCAGTACCTAAAAGAGGGCATATCAAAAGTTGGAGATGGTACTGGAAGTACAAAGAGTAATGGTTTTAAGGTGAAGAAGGATTGATTTAGATATTAGGAGCAAATTCTTTACTTTGAGGGTGGTGAGGCATTGGAACAGATTGCACAGAGAAGCTGTATATGCCCCATCCCTGGAAATATTCAAAGGCAGGTTGGATGTGGCTTTGAGAAATCTGGTCGCGTGGAGGATGTCCCTACCCATGGCAGAGGGTTGGAACTAGGTGATCTTTAAGACCCCTTCCAATGCAAAACATTCCATGATTCTGTAATATAAAATCAGATCTGCTCAATCTCATGTTGGCCACCAATAACTCTTTCCTTCTCTGTCATTTCTTAATAACTTTTGCCTTAAGTCTTTCACTTATGTGTGATAATATTAAGTAAAGTCTTTCCATCATTGTTAATTATAACTGTGACTGTGAATAATTATTCTGCAGGTTTGCAGGTCTTATTTCACATTTATAGTGGAAAGGATATAATTTCTTTTAAAAATATAGTTAGGCTTAATTCACAATAAATAATGTAGATGAGTAAGAAATGCAGAGCCTTCTCCTGATAATAGTCATGTATGTGGAAAGATCACAAATCAGTTTTTCTAAAATCAGCAAAATTATTCCAGATTCAGACCATTTTAATGAGTGTAGAAATAGATACAATACCTAAACCAGGTAATATCCAAAGGAGGGTACTCAAAACAGCTCAATTCACCTAGCCAGTGACTGGATATTTTTGGCACCCCAGGTACATTTACAGACCATCTGAGCCTGGTTGTATTTTTGGCTTCATTTGTGTGTAGTAAGCAAATATACTACCAAAACGCAACCCTGATAATTAGTAAAGTCTGTAATAACATCTGGTTACCAGTTGGTAGGCACAACATCAAACAGATGTAGTTCTGCCTCATTCTGCTGATGGAATATATCATTCAGAGTGAATCCTACTTATGGTACTCAAGGATAAAACATACCTGTATTTTTTTACCTGTTCTTAATCAATTCTAGTCAGTTGTCTGATTTACAACTTATATTTCTCCAATGAGAGATTACTATGCATACCTAATTTAAAGTAAAGAAATTAGGACTAACTGCATCTCCATGGCCAGCATCTCAGGAACCATTTTCTCATGCCTGAAGTTGTTCTTCAAAAAATACTGGCTTCAGAAAAAAAGAGGATAATACAGGTGTCTTCTCCAAAACTCCATTCTGTGGAAGGCACTTCATGCAAGAATTTGGGTACAGGACAGAGGGGAAAATTTGCAAAGAGAAGTTTATCTAAAGATCTACTAGTTTTGTGCTGTCCTATTGCAACCCATCCACGGGCCAAAGTCTTCTAACTTCTGGCCTAAAGCCAAAGTACCTACAAAGACAAGTTATGTGGGATAGGCAATATAAAGTTGTAGTTTTGCACAGCTGGGTTCTGGTGGAGGAGAGGGTTTGCAGGAGTGGCTTCTGCTTCTTGTGAAGAACTGACCGAAAACACCATTCCCCCATCCCCTGTCCCTCCCTGTCCAGCTTTTCTCTCCTGTCCAGCTGAAAAGGGGAGTGTTAGAGCTATTTGTTTGGTTGTCTGTCCTCCAGCAAGGGCCAAAACCACAACATCTTCTTTAGACTATAAGAAAGTATAAATGACCCCAGATGGAAGAGATAAAAAGTCTGTTTAAATCCAGACATATTGTTCTTTCTGTCTTTGAGAGAGGAAGAAAAGAAGACAATACTGTGAAGGATTTTTCCCTGAACCAAGAAAATTATGAAAGAAAAAGGAGAAAGGTAGACTTCTTTATGAGAGCAAAAGCTTTATTTTCCTGGAAGAGTTAAAATTGTAAGTGAAACAATTTATCAGCAAGGATAAGTAAAAATGAGCATCAACCCCAAATGTTACATGAAGAGCAGATCTCAAAATTGCTGTAGTTAACTTCATAGAGTATTTTAATTGTCTATAGTGGGTTTACTCTGTAATTTTGCTTTTCCTGGTTTTCTTTTGTATGCTTGTAAATGAGAAGTATTTCTTGAGGGAAATCAGCATAAGGAAGTGAATTGTTTTGGAAGAGCAATATCAACATATAGGATAGATTGAGATGTCTTGTGACACCTGTGGAAAAGGAGTCCACATGCAGTAGGACAAGGGGACTACTGGCTTAAAATGGGGTTACCATTCAGGAGAAAATACCCATGGTACTCTATGATCTCTGTTACCAGATTATTTGTATACTTCACTATTACTGATGTATTTACCCTCACAGTACCTCTGTGAGGCAAGCAACTGCTACAAACTACATCTTTCACAAAAGGAACTGAGACACAGCAGGATTGTAAGCAGTTTGATCATGGTCACACAGGATTTATGTGATGGAACCGGGAGCTGAACCCTTGTTTGTCAATCCAATCAACACTTTAAAAGCACAAGACTGCCTCTCTAGGCCTCTGGCCAAAACCCAGATTGAACTCCATTGGGGACTTTCTTCTAACTGTTCAGATGAATGTTTCCTTCCAGTTATATTTTCTTTATAGTCAGTGGAAGGTGGAAAAAGGTAGCAAAATAAAAATGAGAAGATAATGTATTTTAAAAGTATGAGTTAAAGGAGCTGTATCAACAGGGGTTGTGGGTACTAGGCTTCCCTAGATTACTAACCATACATCTAGGGACCTTCTTCTCTAAGGACCTTCAGGTCAGTTTTATATGACATTTCAGATATTAAATTTAAAAATAAATAGAAACTACTGGAAAATTATTAAAAAAAACCCCCATGTAACTCAAGAGTTTTGATTGAGATTTATGTATTTCCTGTATGTTAAGAACAGTTATGTTGCAAAGAGTATGTTTGTTTGATAGGAAAGATAACAATAACCTAACTCTACTGACGTTGTATCTCCCCTGAAGTAAGTTTTTTAAGACCTATTACTTAAACGTAGGAATGCTCCTTCTGGGAGCACTGGCACATGTCTGGCAGTGGGTGACATGCAAGAGCAGAGGAAAACTTGATTCTCACCTAAGCTGAGCTGACACTAACCTGATTTGGGCCACACAGTTATCACAGAAAGCTAGTATCAGCTATGCTGCTTCTGCTTGGGATCAGAACTTTGTACTCTTTATTGGATGTAATATCTTTCTAAAGTTATTTATGGCACTAGCTTTAACCACATTCCCAGAAGACAGTAGTTCCAGGAATAATGTTTCTGCTGGAAAGTATTCATATGAAATGTACTGCTCTTGGCAGGACTGTGACAGCATAGTATATGTATGCTTGTATGTATATATCTCACTGCCTCTGATTATAGAAAAGGATGTGATTTTAAGTATATTTGAGCATATAATTAAGTATATAAGGATGAGAGTGGTGAGCCATTGGAACAGGCTGCTCAGAAAAGCTGTGGATGCCATGTCCCTAGAACTGTTGAAGGTTGGATGGCACTTTGAGCAAGCTGGTCTAGTGGAGGGTGTCCCTACCCATGGCAGGGTGGTTGGAACTAGATGATATTCAAGGTTCCTTCCAACCCAGATCATTCAATGATTCTATGATTATACTATTTTATCTTTTCGGAAGGCTGGTAGCTTTTATTCCAAAAGCATATATGACTACAATAAAATCACTGTAGGGTGCAAAGCAAAGAATAAAGAATGTGAACTAATTCTATAAATCCAAGCCATATTTTCTATAGCCCTTATCCATCTCATACTGAATGTTTAAAGTTTTAAAAGTCAAAACAATTGACAAATTGAATCCTTAATCATACAAGTCAGCATGAAAATTCATCCCTCTCAAGTGTCACAGAGCCATAAATTTCCAAAGCTAATTCATTCTGGTTCATTCTGGAATCATAAAATGAAAAAAACCCAAAATCTAGAAGTCTATGAATGTCATATTCTCTTCTCAATTGTTTCCATAGTCTGAAGCTGTATATTATATATCTTTTTTTTTTTGTTTAACAAAATATTGACATTAAATTTTTCCACCTATACCCTATAATGAAAAACAATGCTGAGAATTAGGCTATACAAACCTATCTATTCCAAAAGATAACTCAATTAAATTATGATGTCATAGTCTTGCTTCTTTCTGAAAAATAAATATTATCTGTAAAAGTGATTCTTAGCCTGCATATTAATTTGCTCAGAGGATTATTAAGATTAACTCCTGGAAAATTAATCTGTAAACCAATTAAAAAATCATACAGTAGCACTGAAAAATTCATTCTTGTCTTAAATGCCTCAATAATAATGCCATCTTTTTTTATTAATAAAATTATTTTAAAAATTAAAATCCACCATTTTTAACAATCTCTTCTGTGGATTGTAAATTTATGAGACTGACACAAGGCAGCAGAGATAATCCATGTAGACATTGATTTCATCAGAAGCATTGCTTAGTTGCATTGCTCTTTAGAAGTGTGTCCAGCATGACATGCACAGATATGTTCCCTTTAAACATTTGTCTTCAGTCATCATCCATTTCTATTTTATCAAACAAAAAACTTTCTGTTTCTTGGCATACATAATGGATTGAGGTCTGGGTGGCGTATTTTCTCTGTTAAAATGGACCAAAATACCTTTTAGTTAAAAACATGGTTCTGCTCTTTTCTTTCTTTCCTTCTATGCCACTTACAGATACTAGTCTTATGGAGTCACAGTGAACGTTCAGTGACCTGCTTTTATTTTCCGCCTTTCAGGAAGGGGAGCAGAATTTTTTGACACAGAATGACAAAATCAGCGACAGTGCTCAACTCTGCAAAGTGACAATAGCTGTAATAAGCAAGTGCTTTTCAGACACCACTGGCAACACCCGGCTCATCAACATCAGCAAGCTGCTTAGTGGTGTGCCATGCACTGAACTGACCCCGCACCCAGCTGTAACATGGTAGTGGAGATTACCGTACACGAGTACCACACCGTACTGGGATTTCAGAACATGCGCTCAGACATGTCAAACTCTGAACAGGCTACAACCATCAGCAGTTTTTTCTTTGACCTATACATAAATCAAAAACATAAAAGGGAGTAATATTGGGTTTGTCATATGTGCTAACGAACAGGCAAATTTGCTGAAAATACTAAATGCTCAGACTTAAAGCATGTATACTCACACTGACAATTCTCCCCTCTCTCCTCACTTCTTCTGACATAACTTCTACACTAAGTTTTACAAAAGCACAGCGTTGGTACAGAGGAAAGTCATTGAAGATAGCACCTTCAGTAAGAAAAAAGCAACTGAAACTCAATAAAAGCCAATTAGCCCATAGAAGTGACTATTGGTTTTAGTTGACTAGTAAGTGTGTGCACAGTTTCAAACTAGCAGCGACATGAACTGTTTTGTACCTGGACATGGGTCTTGAGAGACTAAGACTAAGGAAAAAAAAAACCTCACCCCCCACCCCCCCAGTGATTACATTATTTTTTAAAGGAATTTAAAACATCAGTATTTTTCCATAATTCTAATTGTAGTATTATATATATACAGATTTTATTTTGCCTCACAAGTTATACAAGTACGAAAAGAAAATACAAGTCTACTTCCCACTGTGGTGTGTAAAGTATGCACACAGACTGCCTCTTTGATTTAAATCACCTCACTCAGAATACGGAATTGAACTGTTCATGTTCTGTAGCTGATCAAAAGTTATCAACGTAAGCCCTAGAAAACTGTCATATTGGCAGCCTTATTAAAAACAATTCAATCAAAAGATTGAATTTATTACCTGATGTGGAAATATACCTCTTCTTCAATCCTAAAGACAAAATAAATAATTTTAAAAGCAACTCCTTTCTTTTAATTTTTCCTTTTTTTAAAAAATTTTGAGGCAACAAAGAGGGATTTTTATTATCATTATTATCTTTTTTTGCAGCACAGGTAACACAAAATACTAGTAATGTTTGCTGTCATATCCTGAACATGATATGGGTAAGGAATATCATACACTTATTAAACAAAAAGATTTTCCCACTTGCATTTAGGGGAAATTATGTGTGCAGTTAGCTTTCTGTCTTTCTAGGATTTGCCTTTTTAAATAGTATAACCCATGAAAGAAAAGAGGTCAAACTAAATAAAGATAGCCTAAATATCTTCCCCAGTATCCAAAATTTTCACACTCAGGTGCCAAATAGTAAAATGTCTTTAATGTCTCTGAACCTATGCAAACAGTGTTTCCTACATTTCTGAATTTAGTTTAAAAACAATGAGGTCAGAGAAGACCTCGTATTTTTCTATTTTGAGTATATGGGCATGTCTGTGACTGAAAATTTCTAAGGACTACAATAAGAAAAGTTATGTCATGAAGCTATGATGAAACATCGGGAATTAAAAAAATTATTTTCCATAGCTTTTGAAGTCATATCTAACATCAAGTTGTTCTAATTTTGGCCCAAAAGTAGAGTAGATACACAGGGTCAGAGCAGAAGCAGGGTAAGATCCATTTCAGATCAGACCAGGATACACTTCAGAAGAATGGAAGTTCCTCACAAAAATTAATTATTGCACAAGAGATCATGATTTGCACCATTCAATTCACTCTCACGCATTTCTTAAGTAAAGAAAATGGCCTAATTGCTTGCTGCCGTTTTTGCTGTATCAGTAAAACAGAAATAATCCCTGATCACAATGATGTTCCTTCTATGATGCTTATGAAAAGAGAGTCATACTCTGAAAAAGCAGGGTATTTAAAGTTTATTTCATCCCTTAACTGGCAAATAAAACTGACAGTAGAGGAGCTGGGAAGGGTTCCTACCTAGAATTCCACAAGAAATTTCAATATTTTAAATGACACAAAAAGTTAATTTTGGGGAGGGTCAAGTGGAATGCATGCTGATTTCCCATTATTTCACAGAATCACAGAATTGTAGGGGTTGGAAGGGACCTCAAGAAATCATCGGGTCCAACCCCCATGCCAAAGCAGGCTCCCTAGCTCGTATTACACAGATAGGCATCCAGACGAATATCTCCAGGGAAGGAGACTCCACCACCTCTCTGGGCAGCCTATTCCAGTGCTCTGTCACCCTCACTGTGAAAAAGTTCTTCCGCATGTTGATGCGGAACTTCCTGTATTCTAACTTGTAGCCATTGCCCCTTGTCCTGTCTTGGCTAACCACTGAAAAGGGGCTGGCCAATTCCCCCTGCATCCCATATTTAAGATAATTGTAAACACCAATTATGTCCCCCCTTAGTCTTCTTTTATCTAGACTGAACAGTCACAGCTTATTCAGCCTCTCTTCATAAGGGAGATGCTCCAGGCCCTTAATCATCTTTGTTGCCCTTCTCTGGACTCTATCAAGGAGTCCCTGTCCTTTTTAAACCAAGGAGCCCAGAACTGGACACAATACTCCAGGTGGGGCGTGACCAGGGCAGAGTAGAGGGGGAGGATCACCTCCTTTGACCTGCTGGCCACACTCCTCCTGATGCACCCCAGGATCCCATTGGCTCTCTTAGCCATCAGGGCACACTGGCTCACAGCCAACCTGTCATCAACTAGGACCCCCAGGTCCTTCTCCACAGAGCTCTTCTCCAGCAGGTCATACCCCAGCTTGGTCTCATACATGCGGTTATTCCTCCCCAGGTGCAAGACTTTACACTTGCTTTTGTTGAACTTCATTAGGTTTCTCCCTACCCAGCTTTCCAGCCTGTCCAGGTCTCGCTGGATGGCAGCACAGTGTTCCTGTGTGTCAGCCACTCCTCCCAGCTTTGTATCATTGGCGTACTTGCTGAGGGTGGATGCTATTCCCTCATCAAGGTCGTCAATGAAGATATTGAACAGGACTGGACCCAACACCGCTAGTCACAGGCCTCCATTCAGATTCTGCTCCACCGATCACCACCCTTTGAGCTCGGTCCAACAGACAATTCTCAGCCCACCTCACTGTCCACTCATCTATCCCATGTTCTCTCTGCTTTGTTATCAGGATGTCATGGGAGACAGTTTCGAAAGCCTTGCTGAAATCAAGGTAGATGACATCTACTGTTCTTCCTCCATCTACCCAGCTCAGTATACACAGCTAACAGTATTTCTAAGTGAATTTTCCTGGTATGATTCCTGTTAAGGATCACTACAAAACGGTGGACTATCTATAGATGTCCCCACATTTCAATGGGAAATGATTGGTGATTCATCTTAGTAAGATTGGGAGCAAAATTAAAATAGAGTAGGAACAATCGTATAGAATAGTCACTGTCTTGTTCGCTATAATATGCAGCAATATTAAAATATGATATAGCTGAAGCTCATTTGTTCACATCACCTTTCCCATGTCATCATCATTCTAAATCTTGTTAGCCACCGGCACATGCTATTTAAATCACGGTGGTAAAATAGTTCTTGAAGAAATCCTCCCTAGTAGTCTCACATTCTGAAGCACTGAATCTTAGACAGGTAAACGTACACAAGTGAGGTAGAAGTTTCATGCCTGTTTGTATTACTTCTGATCTTTTCCCTGCTCACTGCTAACCCAAAAATACACTGCAGTCCTGCTTTTAGTAAGATTTATAGTTTTCTCCTGTAAAATGTATTTTTCCAAAAGACATCTTCTGCATGACAATTTCTACATTTGGATAATACTGTTTTTCCAGTCATTTTTCAGAATGACTGGAGGGGAAGGTGGAGGGGAGGAGAAGGAGGGGGAGTGGAGGGGAGGGGACGGGACTGGACGGGATGGGACGGGAGGGACATTGTTCAGACCTTCATTAAAATTAAATATTTCTCGGGGCTACAGGCAACTTCAGCAAAAACCTGCTTGAAGTTAGCATAAGGGAATAAAGAACTATATTATATCCTGGGCTTGTCAGTCCTCTGTGGGTTTACAAGACAGAAAGCTGGTTTATATGTTACTGTATGTGAAAGACCCTTTAAAAGCATTTGTTAACATTGCAAAACTGAACATTTAATGTGCAAATACATATTAGAAAATGAATAATATTGTGTTCTCCAGATTTGACTGAATGCCCACATATATTGCCATGCACACAGAAACGTTGCTCCATTCCTTATTTTATCATTCCTATATGAAACTATTCTCTCTGTTAGCTAGGGTTGCTGGCAGAAATGAAGCAATCCAACAAAAAGATTGACTATGCAACATACTTAGGCTGGACAGCACAGAAATTCCTAACAGAAAACTCTGCAAATAAACAAATGTGACAGGGAGGTTGAGACTGTTATCTTTTCTTGAACGAGTGTAGAGTGTCCTCCTGAGGAAGTGTTCAGCGTACAGACAGAGCAGGGAAGGGTCTCTGGGGTTCTCCATGGATGCACAATAGGCATGGAGCCAGCAGATACCTGCAAGTCACACTCTGCTTTAGGTCTGGGAGCTTTGCTGGAGTGAGGGGTGCCAGAGGGACTGAGAAAGGCACTGTTTGTGCTGCAGCACCTGATCAGCACCAGGGGAGAGAGGTGGGCATCTGTCTCCTCAGTGAGGCAGGTGCCTTGTCATACACATCCCTGCCTGGCGTAGCTCCCAGAGCTTGATTAGTCCTCAGTTGAAACATGGCTTTGGAGTTAATGTTTTAGCAAGATAAATAGAGGAAGTTCATCCCTGTTTTGGCACTGTAGCATATTGTTTCTGTCTCTAGCAGGGACAGCAGAGCATTAATTTACAGTCTGAAGGCCAGAGTCACAAAAGAAAAGCCAGAAACATTTTTTCCACACATCCCCTGCCCCGTCCCGATCTTTCCCTCTTTAAGGAAGCATTGCTGCCTTAAGTTACACAGAAGAATACAGGATTCTGTATACCTATTTATTTCAGTCATGCCTGATAATACAAAAGTAGCTGCTGTAGAATAAAATAAAACCTGCATTATCCATCCCTTGTAAGTAAAAGCATGATATGGGTCTTCATGGGTTTAGTAACTATCATAGCATAAAAGCATAAAAGTAAGAGTGAAGAAACCATGTTTCAAAAGTGAAACCTCCCAAGATGTTTGCATATAAAGCATCACACTCAGAAGCAAAGCAGATTAGATAATTAAATATTTTCTTTACAGGTTTTAAACACTAGACTTGGATGTAATGTTTAACTGCAAATAGTTAAATGGTTAAATGGTTAAAATGGCTTCGGTTTGGTTTAGACTTCTGTAGACCAGAGTATTTTAGTGCTATAAAAGCACTTGTGTAAACCAGTATAAAGGATATTAAACAAAGACCACATGTCAAAAAGAGACTGAACAATATAATTTTAATGTTATTGATGAAATAATGCTGAAACTGCTTATTTAGATTTATTATCTCATCTATTTTTCTCTTTTAAGTAAAGGAGTGCTATTTGAAAAAGATGAAGAATTATTTTATAATGCAATTTTAAAATACTTTCTAAAAGTATTATTTATAATTTCTTCTTTTAAGTTCTACTGTAGCAAATTAATGCAGTTAAATATTCTCATTGAGTGTTTAAATGTGCCAGAAATGCACTTGATGTGCTAATGTGATATCTCTTTTAAAAGTTTTACTATGTTGGTTCTCTTCTACACTATGGTATAATGTTTAGAACCTATGGAAACTACACTCCACCTCCCAATGTCATGTATGTTGTCGTGATTTTGCCCCAGCTAAGAGTCGAGCACCACGCAGCCGCTTGTTCTTTAAAAGGGAGTGGGAGGCATGGGATACCCCCTTTGGCCAGTTCAGGTCACCTGTCCCAGCTGTGTCCCCTCCCTTCTCATTAGGGGGGAAATATGAACAACTGAAAAGTCCTTGATTGCTTGGCAACAACTAGAAACATCAGGGTGTTATCAGCACCCTTCCTAACTCTCAAACACATTCCATCGGCTACTAGAAAAGAAATTAACTCTGTCCTAGCCAAAACCAGGACATATGTCAAGGAAGGAAAACCTCTTATAAAAGAGCAAAAGCTCATATATTAATTTGCCTTGTTTGAGCTAGACATGGGGATCTGAACTATTGAGAGGAACTCAAGGAAAAAATTTGCCTGACAGAAATCTTTCATAGTTGAAATAAAACTAAAGAAACAAAATTATAAAGGCAAATCTTTTAGCTAAATGCCTTTTTAATATTTAGCTAGACACAGAGCCAAAGTTTTTCTCTCCAAAAACTTTGTGTCCTATGTTCTTCAGATACAGGTAGGTGTTTTACAGTAGTGGGTGTGAACAAAAGAGTTTTACAGTGTTTGCAAGGAGATCAAAATGCCAGCAGGAAAAGATCAGTATGTCTGCTTAAAATTGTGCTGCACCTTCAGGCCTGGCATGTTCATATGTTTAACGTTCAAGAGGACTCACTAATGGGGAGGAGGGTCTGATATCATGCAATTCCTGCTCAGGATTTGGCCAAAAGTACAGTTCATGCCAGGGCATGATGTGCTGGGACCAGTGCTATTAGGTCACAGTAAGAGAAACCGCTAGGCAGGATACAATGAGCAGGAGGAGACATGAGCCTTCCTGCAGCCCCTATCACCTGTAGCCTGTTGTCTCCACAACTGTCATCTCTTGCATATTTACATACTTACTGTTTCTTCAGAGTTTGCTAATATATGGAAGAAGTTTATGGAAGTGGATTTGACAGCAGCCAACAAATGAGGCTTTCATGCCCCCCAGATACTTGCCCTGTAACAGAGGAAGGATGAGCACCTTCTGCACCTGCTAGGTAAATATTTTGCTCATAGGTGCACAGAGTACTGAATTTATGAATTAGAAAAGCAACAAATTAGAGAATTCATGTTAGACTAGTCTACACAAAGAAATTGAGCCCATTTATTTCTGGGGTTTTTTTTAACCCAGTAGCTCATAAATTAAAGCTTAATATACAGAATAAATTTATATGTAAATTTGAAAGATCCTATCTCACCATGATAAGATGCCTAGAAAAAAGTAAAGTAGCTAAAAAACCCTATAATGTTCTGAACCACTTGTGAGCAGAGCTCCATGCTCTTGTGTGCTGTTGACATCAGAAGTAAGTGAGCACCTCACAAGTCTCACTAAATCAGGTATTATCTCCCATTACCAGCAGATTATGGAAAACATAGACAGTAATTTATTTTGTCTGTTATGCACGTTACTTCTAAATGTATGCAAAGACACCATCTCTGTTCCAAGAAGTCTCTCATGGGACTTGGCATATGCTGAAGAAATGTTATTGCAGATTTACCTTGTTTGCATCATCTTTCCAGGGTCTTAGCCCCTGCAGAGTAAAAAATACTTGTCAATTGGGTCTGTTGTCTGACCCTGTAAGATCAACCATGTTTATATTCTTCTATAAACAAAAGAATTACTTAATCATCCTGCATAAAAATTTGAGAAGGAAGCTTGAATATTTCCTTTGCATTTGATCCAATGATTTTAAGGCATAGTGACTGGATACAGATACTTGTTTCAGCTGGTGAACAGGATTTTTTTTTAATCTGGTACATTTCATTTTGTAGCGGTCTTATTTGCCTTTTAACAGCGAAAATATAGAACATAATATGTCATCAGAATTCTGAGTCAGAAAATCGTCTGTAGTTATTTCTTTCATACAGTCACATATATAAGATATACATGAGAAGAAAGTGGAAAAATATAATATTTTTTTTTTTAGTACTGCTACATTGTTGGGTCACATCACTGAAGAGACAGACTGTTCAAAGATGAGAAATTGCAGGAAAATGGATATTATTTGTTCTCCATCCTCACTGTAAATTTGCTTTGTGCTTATTACCGTGAATTAGAATTTTTGAGTGAAATCCAATCAGTATAGAAGGCATTCAAGCTTTTAATGAACTGATCAGAATGAGTTTAACAAATCCTTCATGTGCAGAGAGCCTCTGATTATAAGAAACCATTCCAGCACATCCCTGGGGTATATCAGTCTTCGAGCAACAAAAATTAAACTGCTTGAATACACTGCAGATACAATGAGCTGCTTCAACCACAACCCCATTCAGGTACTTTCTCTGAGTCAGACAGATTAGCCAGATGATATTTATCTAAAATGATTCTAATTTGCCAACCTTACATTCCAAAGAGATGAACACAAACCATGCTACATTTCTATGAAATGTGTAGGGAGGAATATAGAGTTAATTCATAACTTCATGCTCCCTGTTTCAGACCAGACAGCACAAATCCTCCATGCTTCCTACAAGTGCCCATATGCAGCTTTTCTCTATATTTTTTCTGTATTTTGTTAAAAAGTTCACAGCTGATACATTTTACTGAAGTAAAATACATCTACAAGAGAAACAAACGCTGACTTGTGCGTGTTAAATAAATAAATGAGCGTAATTTTTTGCATTTGGTGTCATGGTGTGCTTATAAATTAAATCTTATTTTATTGGTCTTCCTATGTGCCCTTCAAAAGTATATTCTATGTGCCCTTCAAGTATATTCATCAATAAACAAGGAGGAATAAGTAGCAATTTCTGTGAAGATCCAGAAAAATTTTTGTTTACAGTGATTTTTAAGAGGCTAATTTTGTTTGAGAGCAAGACTAGGTGCTCTCAAGATAGATTCAAGTGAAGAATGAATTAGAATCTGCCCTTTTCATTTCACATTTCATGAGGATTATTCACTTTCTTACAGAATCATAAATAATACAATCATTTAGGTTGGAAAAAGACGACCTTTATGATCAAGGCCTACTGTAAACCTAAGACTGTCAAATCCACCACTAAACCATTACCCTAAGTGTAACATCCACATGTCTTTTAAACACCTCCATTACCTACAATAATGAAAGTGCCCAGTTTGGGGGTATCTTTCATGACATTGAAGAAACTGAGCTAATGCAAATTATTAATTCACACATTTTTTTAATGAAAATATTAATTTACGTACTGAACACTTGTTGGTTTTTTTTTTTATCTTTAGTTTTAAGTCCTAACCTGAGTAGGTGAGACTTTTGGAGACATAGACACACCATGAATCCAAGCACCAAGGTAGCTGGCATTGCCTGAATCCTGAATTTAGCTACAGTTTAAACTCTACGTGCCAAGAGTCCACAGAGGCAGGTTTTGAGTGCACAGAGGCAGGTTTTGAATGTGGGTAGCAGAACCCACACAGGTTAGGAAATTATCTGTAGAAAGGTACCCATGAGATGGGTCCAGTCTCAGAAAAGTGAAACCTCAGCCTTGCCAACTGCAAAATAGTTTCAGTGAAGCAGATGGTGATACCTATCCTTGTATTATCCAAATGCTTCTTCAACACTGATAGGCTTGGTACCATGAACACTTCCCTGGGGAATTCGTTCCAGTGCTTGACCACTCTCCCGCTAAAAATCTGCACACGGTACTTGTGTTGAGGCTGCACCAATTATGAGTATGGTGGGGCAATCACTTCTTTCCGTCAGCTACACTGTGCTTAGTGCACCCCAGGATACAGTTGGCCCTTTTTGGCTGCCACAGCACAGCATTATCTCATATTGATCTTATAATCAACAAAAGCTTCCCAGATCCCTTTCTGCAGAGATCTGCAGATCTTGTCCCCCAACCTATATATACATCCTCCTTGTACATATAGATTCTGCACCATCCCAGCACCTGTCCTTATTAAATTTCTTATGGTTGGTGATACCCAGGGCTCCAGTCTATTGTTAATTCTCTGCAAGGCCTCTTTACCCATATGGGAATCAGTGGCTCCCCATATTTTAGTACAGTCAGCAAACTTTGTGTACACTCATATCCCGTGTCCAGGTCATTGATAAAAACATTTAGGCGAACTTGACCTAAAACTGATCTTTGAGGAACATCACTGGAGATTGGCCAGTAGCCAGATCTTACTCCATTTGCAAAACTCTTTGTGTCCCATCATTCAGCCAACTATTCACTCATTGTATTTGTGTAATTTCCAGCCTCATGCTGGAATTTTATGCAGGATACTTGGAGAGAGTATTTTCATCAAAAGCTGGAAAATTAATATCTAAACAGTCTTTCACTACCTGAAAAATTAAAATCTAAATAGTCTTTCACTACCACAGTTGGTGATGGACCCTTCGGTTCCGTAAACAAGTTTTGCTATATTTGCTGTCCTAAATACTACATTAACAAAGATATACCTGAATTAAGGTATTTTCTTTGTTGTTCCTCATTAGGATGGGGTGGAATGTGAGTATATCTATATTAATGTATCACTCATCTGTTCAATGAATAGAAAGGAATTCCTTTATCGCCTTCCACATATATGTGTTCTGTCTCTTGTCAACCCACAGTTTTAACACTAACACATGAGATTCCTATTTCACCATATTTGCTAACCTGTACATTTGATGTGGATCACTTTTAAATAAAACCAAATCCATTTAACTTATCATTTATGTAATATGTGTGAGTTATTTCTAAACATCCTATGTATCTCCAAGAAAATATTACTTAAGCCATTATTCAGATTTTATACTTTTTGTAGCACTTATAATCTGCATAAAGTCAATTGGAACACATTTATTTGTTTATGAAATTAATAAGTATTTATCAAATATTTTCCTTTAAAATGTTGTAAGTGGTCACCTTTTTAATGTAACCAGATCATAGAATCATAGAATTGTCTTGGTTGAAAGGGACCTTTTAGATCAGGGTAACCTGCCAACCAGATGTGTAAACAAAATTAATCTTTAGGATCTATCTATGTTCAGACATAAAAATTATGTATCTTCTACATTGCATATATTACATTACTAGCATTAAAACTTAAACACTCTTTAAAATATATTTTCCAGTTAAACTGACCCACTCACTATGTATTCTTGTGGTCTTAAAAATAACCTTTTAAAACTAAAATGTAAGTGTACGCATTTCTTTTTTTTTGCAGACTCCTGCTCTAGAGTGGCACAGTAAGAATGGATTCTATGAAAGGGAAATAAGAAAGCAGGATTGAAGCTGAAACTATACTGCAATGTGACATAATAGGTTGCACAACTCAGCTTTGATATTTCTTAGCTTCAGACTCAGAAGTACAAAAATAAAATCCCAAACATCTTTGGGTTTTAGCCTGAAGACTCACACGCTGTTTGTTTTTCCATACATACACATGGTAACTGAAACATCTCACTTTTAGTATCTCCTACTCTTGCTTCCGTAAAGACCTGAAGGTTATCCTGGGGGGGAAAAAAAAAGAGGGGGGGGGAATTTTTTGGGAGGAGGAGTGTGTTTTGGTTTTGGTTTTTTTGGTTTTCGGTTGTTGGGTTTTGTTTGTGGTGGTGGTTTTGTGGGATTTTGGGGGTTTTTTTAATGCAGTAAATTTTGGCCTGACTGAAAAGATGTCATTCACATTTAAGATTTATTTGTGGGACAAGTGTTGAGGGAATACAATTGTGAATTAAATCAAAACAGACTCACCTTCAAGTTTTTTCAGATTTTTCAATGGAAATGGCCAGTGCTTAAAACTAACTCCAGTTAACTGAAATGATACACAGCAGAAATGATTATTGCTTACTGTAACAAGAAGTATCTTTGGGTCATGTGAAGGCATTCAAATGCTTGTTTCTCAGGGAGGGATAGTTCTGAGGGACTGAACTATGCAGACACTTATACAAACATAATTTTAAAATAATTTTGATCAAAACAGAAAATTGGGCACTAGCATTTAGCGACATGGATTATCTGAATTGAGTGTAGGCTTTGGGGGTTTCTTGCACAGCCAATACCAACCCCATGTTACAGGAATGTTTGCCTTATGAGCACCTCTTAGTCTGAATTCCTCTGCAACTTCTTTCTTGAAAATCAGGAAACATTCTGCTATGAGTACAAACAAACAATAAGCATTCCTATATATCCTAATTTATTTATAATTTAAAGGATTCATATAACCTCCAAGTTATTTCCTCCTAAAGCTGATGTGACTTCTGGTTAACTATATACTGAATATCACATTGAATTAAATTATGGTTCAAATTTTAAGGCATGTGGGTTCACTTTAATAATAGTGACTTACTATATTGTACATGAAATAATATAATACAACAGTGCAACTTTGCAAGGAAACTAGCACAACTTGTGCTTTTCTTCTCTTGGGTGCTACTAGGCTAAATGCAAGAAATGGGCAAACATCAGGTACATGTTTTGTGAACTTTCTGTATTTCGTAAGCCATTGTTCACAGCTATTGGTCTCTTACTGCTCTGTGTCACTTGACATTATTTATGTCAATTCACCAAGGTGTTTGACATGCCATTTTGTAGGCTAATGTGAGGATTAAATGAAATAATTGACTGCTAAAGAGGAGACTATTTGTCTTGGCAACCCAGTGCCACTTCAAACACAGATAGCATCAAATCATCATCCAAGAATAAACACTACATAGAAAATGGAACATTTTTTTAGCCCTTTACTTACTTCTGCAGCAGTTCAGAAATGCGTTAAGACTCAATCTGAGTGGACTGCAATCACATTGAATTGTTGACACTTCTTTGTCCTACCTACTGTTGAAATCCTCCACATGAAAATCAGGAATGTTGTCACAAGTCATACTAGACAAGTTGAATGTCCATTATGTTTTGAAATCTCTAAGTTATTCCATTATGCACTCTATATGTAGGTCTAAATTGATAACAAAAGTGTCAAACATAATTAAGTATAGCAAATCTTCTTCCACAATCAGAAATTTCTGGCTCAAGTGATTCAATCTATTCTAAACAGAGTATTTGAAGTTTCTTTAAGCTAAGGGTAGTACACTTTTGAACTGAGGAAGACAAAGGTAAAATAGTTATAAAGGTAAAATTGTGAATACAAAGATGGCTTTATTTTAGAATACACAAGTCTTAGGTAACTTCTCAAGAGGAAAACTGGCTTGGTAAAAAGATTTTGTGTAAGATATCCTTTTTGATTGGCATATTGTAATAATCTTCAAAGAAATGCTTCTAGGTAAGCTAAGGTGAAGGCAAAGACTGCTTTTACTGAAATGAGTGCATTACTGTGTTTCATTCAAATGAAAGAAAAGTGCAAATTTTTATTATACAAGTACCCAAATTGTATCTATTGTTATGCTAAAATGTATATAATAATTGTAGTAGTGACTACTGCAAAAAGGTTCCATGCTGGTCTACATTTCAACCATCAATTTCAGTAACATTTGAAAGCCCTCAGTCCTTCAGTTTCAGATTGATTCAAAATCTATGATCCGCAGTGGAAGTCCATATTAAATAGATCTTTTGGAGAACTTAGTGGACTTGAGGTCAGCCCATTTTAAAAAATCATACTTTCAATTTTATCCTTATTTTTTTTTAAAATTGTATTTTTATAATGGAATTTACTCTCTGCTGAAAAATTAGCTCTTTGGGGAACAGTCATTAAATATATTCATTCTCATCTGCTCATCTCCAATTCTTATACCACATCGCAGGACATCAAAGATACAGAAGAAAAGACCAAGTTCTCTTCTGTCTCCTAAGCCATTAACTGTTGCATATTTATATTCCTACATGATCTTTATTCAAGATAGTACTTAGAAAGAAAAAAAACAAACCCCACCCTGTTAGTTAATTATATGTATAAATTATCTGAAAGCATTGATTAATTAATTTATATATTATGTAGTAAAGGTAAAATTTTGTCTTGATTTGCTCTCTTGGAGAACACTTAATATTAGGTAACAGCCAGCTGTGCCAAAGTGCCTGGGCCACCTTTCACAGTCCCAGAAGCACTCAGAGCATTATCTTATATATGAGGTACGTGACCTTAGCTGAGGCATCTGGGTTTCCATAATCACTGAACATCAACTGAGAGAAGACATTAACAACATCATTGTGCTTGGATTTGATGGAACACGGATGAATTATCTGGAGCATCCCTTCAGTCAAACCTGTAGTCAGGACTTTCAAGTCTCTCCAGATCCATGCACAGTTCTTGAGCAGGCAGAGTCCCGCTTTGCTGGAAGTTCAAGTTGCCATGTTAGGATTATCCTCCAGGTCATCACACAGACAGTTATACTGAAAATAGCAACAGTGACTAATTAGAATTAATATTTTTTCACTCTCAAGAAAAACACTGAAACTTGAAAGATACACAGAATCTTTGCTATGTACTGATGTCTATGTGCAGATATTGATAAAAAATACTTCCTATTTTTGGAGGAAAAAAAAGTTAAAGTACATCGCTTCTGTCTCAATTTTCATCTAATCAAGCATCTTGTAGTTGCAATGTCTAATGAAATTGAAGCAGTATGTTTAAATCTATTATTGGCTTGTTTATGTCTTCAAGCCTAGAACTTTCCTAAAAAACACATTTCCTTTCAGTCAGGTGTTTGATATTTGTTTCAAAAGTTATTTGCAGAGGAACCTTGTATTCAGCTGTGTATCTAGCTGATAGTTGCAGTAACTTCTAATCTGGAATTCTAGGAAGCTATTCACACAAGAAATGAGACAGGCAATTATAGAAATTGCATAAAAATAATCTCACTGTTTCTCCACAAAGTATGTGAACTGTGAGAGCAGCATGCTTGCCATTCTTTCAGGCAGGACTATCTTGGAATACATACACTTTACTTACTTCAATACAAACTGAAGAAATAAAATGGTCCTGAATAAAATCACACATTATAACTATAACAAATTAGTGTTCACATTTACTTCAGTTTGTTAAAATCTTGGACATGACCAGTCCCAATTAGTGACTACAAAGTCCTGGTTTAAGCTAGGATAGAATTGATTTTCACTAAGAGCCAGGACAGCTGAGTGAAGCTAGGCAAGGGGACATTCCATGTCATGTGATGTCATGCTCACAGTAAAGTGGGGGCAGCTCCAAGAGACTCCAAGAGGCCCTGAATAGTCTGAGTGTGGGCTGAGAACTTGGTTGGTTGTAGGTTGGTGAAGTGCCAGGTGTTACCACTGGTTCTTATATTCTAAGTGCTGCTGCTGCTGCTGTTGTTTCCCTCTCCCTGTGCTGTCCCAGCAAACTGCCCTTATCCCAACTAATAGGTTTGCCTTTGTCTCCTCATTCTTCTCATCCCACCAGGGGAGAGGGATGGGGGGATGGTGTGAGCAAGCAGCTGCATGGTGCTCAGCTGCTGGCTGGGGCTGAACCACACTCTATTATTGCCTGGAGAAAAGTGTACTTGCAAATCACATCATATAGTGCCTGCAGGTAGGACACTCAGCATTTTATGCACGTTGTTGCATGAAAAGATACCTTCTCACACTTAGTTTTCTAAAACTTTTGATTTAGAGAAGTGTCTATTTGCAGACAAAATAAAATTCATTTTCATCTTTATTTAAGAACAAAACAGATTTCTATTGATTATCATTTTATGTGATGAATATTTCTTACCCTCAATGTTACATAATCCTCTGGGTCGGTATTTGGGACAAAGATGCAAAACCTTCATAATGAAACTATATCAAATCTTGTCTGGAAAAGGATTGCTCCCCAGATTGATATGTTTAGAATGACTGAAATGTATTTTTAGGGAAAAAACACATTCTTCTGATTTGTCTCACCTGCTACTAGATCTCCTACAACTTCTATGATTTTTCTCCCACATGCTTGTTCCTGCTTGCCCGAAAAGGCTGTGGCTTAAATATCATAATGATTATAAGGTACTAGCATGGAGCCTACCATCTGTGGAACATGTAGGTAATGCACATGGATATATCTAGGTTGCAGACTGCAATATTAGCATCTCTAAATGTTAGTTCTCATCATTTCAGTGTATATTGTAATAGAAGTTCCTGTGTATGCTGCTTTGATTCCAGCAACGCTTGTGAAAGCACTTAGTTAACAAGTGTACTTCATATACACAGTTTAAGTAATTTCAAAAGACTCACTGTAAACAAAAGTATAAAGTGCAATATATAGTATCGATGACAAACTCCTTTCGTATCTTTGCACAGCTTATTAGATAAAATTTTAGCCAAGATCTAGGAGGTGGCTGTGTTTCAGGAAGGTCACATGTAATCATTCTTAACAGTTAGCAGCAAACCTGCACCCTTCTCCTGACAGAAACATCATATGGTGATCTGCAAAATGCCATTTTCTCAAAGGACTAGAGAAAACACTTTCTAAGATTTATTTTTTTTTTTAAAAAGTGATGGAAAACTCACTTCTTATTTGAAAATCACCTCTTTTTACAAATATTATGTCAAATATTCTCAGTAATTTACTGTGAGCTCCAGCTTTTATATAAATTGGACATATTTGGTAAAAAGTGTGATTTACAAAAGCAAGAAAACCCCAGCATTTAAAATTAGTTTTTCAATCTATGTTTCTTTATGGAACTCTATTTCCTAACCTTATTGTTGTTCCAGTACTACTGCCCAATCCTTCTACAAAGTATTTGTTTTCGTTTTGTTGGATTGCACATAGACCTTTCTCTTAAACCAACAAGGAAAAGTGCAGATGCTGCTGTCTCCAGCTCCTGCTATTGCATGCATTGGCACATCCACTAATTCTTGATTACACAAATGATAAACCCTCTCCATGAGCTACTGAACCAGCCTGCAGACTTTCTTACTGTTCTCCCAAGTGCATGCCTCCATACATGCCTGCTTCTAAGGCATGACGTTTTTACAAGACCAGTAGCTAAAAATTAGAATTTTATGCCACCACATTTAATGATTTCTGTTCATTTAACACTCCTTATATCAAAATTTGTCTATAAAAATATGCTTGATTCCAATAATCAACAGAATACTTTTGGTTGGTTAATTGGGTTCTGGTTTGTGGGTTGTTTGATTTTTCCCTTTGTGTCTTAGGTTTATTGTAACTATAGTAGCAAAAAAAAAAGTCAGACAAACTTTATTTTGAAATAAAACTATTTGTATATTTTCTCTATTTATAAGAAAACCAGACATCATCTGAACTATTTTAAAACAAATTCTTCAGAAATCCCAACAAATTTTTGCTATGTTTGTTTAAGAAAAAGGTGATGTGAAGGGTAGAGGAGCAGTACCTCTCCTGTTAGCTCCATCTCAAGCAGTAATGCAGCCTGTAGCAGTTAAGCAAGTGAGAAACATGGCTTTACAGCTCTTTCTCTATTTCACTCCCCTTCATCCTTCTCACCCTAATCGGATAAGTGCTACATCCATCCTGACTTTATACTACTATTCTCAAGTGTAACTGATTAATTACATGCAATACAGACAAATCTCTTTTCACTTACACTAGCAGTGAACAAAATACATATAGGAGGATTTTCAGATCTTGAAAATGATCCTAAAGAGTCCACTCCTTATGTTCATCACGCTCCATTAAGTTGAAGAAAAGTGAAAGTTCTCTTCTTTGGAACGATTTTTAATTAGCTGTTTGACTAAGGATTAAAATAAATAAGGTCTGTACTTTAGACATCAAGAAAGGATTTTCATACTTGGGGCACAGTGATAAAGTTGAAACATGAAATCATGTCTTAGACAAAAATGCAGAAGGCAAATCTTTTTTTGCTTCATACTAGCTAGAAGAAACGGTCAAACGACTTTATACTATTATTTTCAATTAATACAGTTTTTCTTTTTTATTTTCCTTAACGTTAGTGACTGCAAAACCTGTGAAAACAAAACAGATCTACATACTTAAAAAGATTGGTTGTGATTTGATAGAAGAAATGCTCTTAAGTATGTGAAGCTACTGACTTTTTAAGATTAGTTTACTTGTCAAGCAATCCAAAATGAGTTTGCTTGTATTTATGTTTTTGTTATCTATAATAATTATAATACATTGGCTTCTTTGTGGCAGTTCACTGCATTACCTGAGTTTGCAAAAATTAAGACTGTGACCTACATCACCTCCAAAAGTCCTAAGGAAAAAAGAAATTAAATTTGCTTAACTGAGTTTTCAATTGTCAAGTTCCCAGACCATTACTCCCTCAGATGTTAGATACCTGGTATCATCACAGTTCAAAAGTAGTGTCTAGGTAGAGATCACACCTTGATGATTCAGCTGTGCTTGCACTATGTGTGCTTCTTCCATTAGAACAGGAAAAGATACCCCTGATTAGAAATCGATGATGCAAAACTAGCATTAGTGTCTGAGAGATTTTCATTATGACGATTGCTTCTTCTCAATGCTGTTCTCAAAAGTCACCTAAAAGTTATACTAAACTTGAGTCTGCAAGCAGAATACCTTATACACTTTATGCAGTTATGCTGGGTTAAAGGCTTACTCTACATCTGCGTGTAATTCTACTTATAATTTTTACTTACTTAATTTATGGCATTTTCTAGAAAGATGATGAGTAAAAGGCAGCTTGGGAGTCCCATAGGACAGTCAATCCCTAGGATATCATCACTCATGTTAAAGAGTCAATGTGTTGTTTTAATCACCTTCTGAATTATAAGAGCATTATTCAAAGCTGAAAGATGTTTTTGCTTTGAACTGCAAGACATTTATATGCTGTAGGAATTCTCACATTTTAAATTGACTCTAAAGGAATAAAGTCTGAAAAGCATCTGTTGTTTACTTTTGAAAAGAAATCTAACATTGTGTTTACCCACAGATGGGATGGATTGAACACCATTTTCTACTGCAGCTCTGTTACTGCCTTTAAACAGTGAAAACATTTACCTTTGGGGGCAAGATTCTTCCCATGAAACAAAGCAAGAGGAAACGTTGGCAGGAGGATCCCTGCTTCAGTCTTCTTAGGTTTATGTGTCTTGTAAGACCCAGCATGATAAGGATGTTGGAATCTGTTTTTACAGAAGTGAGTAGTCAGAGACATGAATGAGTGAAGACCATAGAATTATAAAAACAGTAATGTTAGTGTTCAATTTAATCAGCAGTGTATTTAATGCATATTGCAAGTTTCTGATCCATTTATTTCTACAACAGATGATAGACTAAGATGATCATAAGCCTTCAGAGCATCCTGAAGCCGAGGTTTGGTTTCCTTCAGATCAGTGCAAAATTTGTGTATTCTTTTTTAGATTTCTCATCACATTCAGATCTCTAAAACTGGAGTGCCTATTATTCGGTTTCAAATATGAAGCATAACGGTGATAGAAACATTTTTTTTCCTGTAGTCATTTTCCCAACTTGACCAAATCTATGGGTTGGAGCCAGGTCATACCCGAGTCTCAGATGAGTAAAGCCAGAGGTTTTGCTGATGTGCCTGGACCACCTCTGGTTCATAAACAAGGTCATTTAAAGGCAGTTTAGGCAGCTCTGCATAACGACACCGTCAGGAATGACTAGCTCCGGTCTTCAGGTCTGGCCACCCAGTATCACACATTGAGACAGACCATTTTCTGTGGCTTTGCTGTGCTTCCAGAACCCCACAGTGCAGACGGCTGCTTCAGACAGCCGAAAGGCAAGGCAGTATTGTATGTATGCCAGCCAGGAACTGCTGTGTGCCTGGTGGATTTCTTAGCTGCCCCCAGCTGTGTAAATGGATCCAAATGACGGTGAGAACTTGGCCAAGTAAATTGTCATAAAATTGCCATTAAAGAATTAAATAATTCTTCATTAAATCCTTAGCTTCCTATTCATAATTAGAAATCTGTCGGTAAGTAGAATAATTTGAGCATTTGCAGCTAAGTTTCTCCAGGTGTTATTAAACTAATATGATGTAACTGACATGTAACATATTGTTTATTCTCCCCTTGGACCTCCATGGGGAAAACATGTTGTATCTCCTGAGGCTAATAAGATGGGGAAACTACTTTAATGAGAAAACCAAACAGTTTTAAGTAGCATTTTAACACCATAATACAAACCATGCTTTTATATTTTATCAGTAAAATCACTTCCTGGGTGTGAAATAGAAAATACAATTAAGATATTTGAACTGTGGAGCTTTTGTCAAATACCAAAATATATAATAATGCAGATTTCTGTGCACCTGAAAAAAAAGAATACCGCTCCAGAGAGAAATACTCATATCATGGAACAGTCAGCCTGTTCACAAAGAGCCTGGCAGTGCACACCTCCATAGATGCACTGCACTTAGTAAGGACAGGTTTGATACCCAGGGGAGCTTTCAGAACTATAGAATGCTTTGTACTTGCACTGGGGAATGATGACAACCCAGGGAAACACCTCGCATGCCCAGAAGCAAGCTGTAGTGGCTGAAATGCAGCATTGTTTGCATTCCATCCTCAAGGAAGAGTATTATATTTTTAATATTTACTGGTATCAAAGTGCAAGAATTATTATTTAGTCTGTCGTGTAGCAATAGGAACTGACCAATAGATGGATGAGGTTTGTTTGAGAAGCTCTGGATGACATGTAGAAAGATAGGCAGTTGCTTTAAAAACAAAGCAAGACCCCCAAGAAAATAAACACAGGCACACCCTCCCAAAAAAACCCAACAAACACACAGCACAAACAAAAGAAAACTCCCAAGAGATTGAAGTCTTCTGCCACTAGTTATTGTGATTACCACATATACCAGTTTCCAAAAGTTTAATTGTATTGACATACTTCTCCACTTCCTACAGAAGTACAGGGCCTGAAGCATCTCCCCTGTGCGGAGAGGCTGAGTAAGCTGGGACTGTTTAGTCTAGAGAAAAGAAGATTAAGGGGAGACCCTAAGGGGTGTTTACAATTATCTTAAGCGTAGGATGCAGGGCAAGTTAGCCAGCCTCTTTTCAGTGGTTAGCGGAGACAGGACAAGGGGCAATGGCTGCAAGTTAGAACACAGGAAGTTCCGCACCAACTCGTGGAAGAGCTTTTTCACAGTGAGGGTGACAGAGCCCTGAGACAGGCTGCCCAGGAAGGTGGTCGAGTCTCCTTCTCTGGAGATATTCAAGACCCATCTGGACGGCTGTCTGTGCAGTATGAGCTAGGGAGCCTGCTTTGGCAGGGGGGTTGGACCCAATGATCTCTTGAGGTCCCTTCCAACCCCTACAATTCTGTGATTCCGTGAAGTATTTTGGCTTTTCTTCATTAATTAAAATATTAACATACCACTTTGTAAGTGAAATAAACTACCATGGTTCTTGGAAAAGGGTCCTAAATTCATGATTGTGGCAGGGGGGTTGGAGCTCTATGATCCTTGGGGACCCTTCCAACCCATGCCATTCTATGTTTCTATGATTCATTCTATGACTTCCCAAGTGAACAATAGAGATTTGCTGGTAACAAATATGTACTAAAAACACCTCTGCATCCTCATCCATAAATGCTTTTTCTGAGACAAGATTTCATGAGTCAGCAAAGGTCTATGGAACAGTTTCCTGTCATTCTAATTCAGCAGCAGTGGTAGCAACAGGCAAACCAGCCAAATTACACGTCTCACACAAGCTGGAAGATGTCAAACACTTAGCCAGTCCTCGATCTTTTGTGAACAGAGGAAGTTTACTCTATGATTCTGATGCTGAAATTAAAAAGAACACCAGACAAGTTTGTATTTCCAAGTTGAGTACTGTCATGATCACAGACTGAGGTCTACATTTCAAAGGCAAAAAACTACAAAGTAAAACCCTGTACTATTTTGAAAGTAGGAATCGCATGCCCAGAAGAAGAACAGGAGAAATTATATCCTCTATGGATTCTGCATAGAGAATTAGTCCAGGATTGATTAAACACTGACAGGAGCTTCCATGATTAAAACATCACCAATACCAGTCATGTACTGGTAAATCATTACATGCTGACCTACTGTAAGGATTTTAGTTTAAAATAGACTACTTAGCAACCAACCCAGACTTCTTTTATTCCATTTACAAGATATATAAATAAATGAAGGTGTTTGCTGTAAAGCTCATCAAAACAGTTATGGATCAGAAATGTAACTTCAAACTAGGAAAATTTTGGGAAATATGTTGGTTTCTATTAAAATGTCACTTGCAAGCCTGGGAATTCAGAGAAGAAGAAAAAAAACAGACAACAAAAAAAAAACCCTCTGCAAGGCTTCCGTGGGTAGCAGCTATACACAGGAGAAATAAATACCATGAATCCATGTTCCTAATTTCATTCAAACAGAATATGAACTACTTCAGTCTCCAAATTCCACATAAGTACTAATGTCATCAGACTATTAGCTATTCTAGGAATTACTTCTCTCCTTCATAAAATAAATTGAGGGATAAGTAAATAAACAGAAAAGGTGGACTTTTCCATGCAAAATGACATAAAGACAGGTTATGAAATCTTATTCTTTGACACAATGGAATTTCTAAAGCACTTTTCTGATTATTTATAATACACGTAACCACATGATCTTTGTTATGACTTCTAGTCACTTGTATCCAATTCTCTGCATTATGGGTTGGGGTTTTTATGGATTTTTTGGGGAGGGGGGACAACTGTTGGAGGTTTCTTCTGGTTTGGTTTTGTCATTTTTCTCTTGGTCATATAAATGAACATATATTTACGCAATTCCAAACAGATTGTAACTTGTTTGGATTAGAGATAATTTACTTTCATGCCTTTATATGGGTCCACAATATTCTTAGACTGGTTTTTGCTTTTGTGAAATGCTATAGTGCAATAAATAAAATTTTGTGCAAGAGCTGACTGGCAATTTTCCCGTGTAAACCAGTTGTAAATATGTCCAAAAAAATACAAAACCAGTGTTTATTTATTTATTTTAAATTAAAGAAAATGTTTTCCTTTGTCTTTTATTAGGAGATCCCATGGAGCAGTTGGACTCGATCCTTATGGGTTCCTTCCAACTAAGCATATTCTATGACTGATTTATCAGTAGTTTTTATGGTCCATTACCATTGACTTTCAGTGAAACAGACCACTAGTAAAGCACAAAATATTAGGGGATTTGTCTTTTCACTGCTGTGAGTTCCCTTGTTATACTTGAATTCAGTGGTTTTCAAAGAACATGGCATCATCTGTGTGGTTCAAGCACTATATCGGTAAAGCACAGTCTTGAGCTTACGATATAACCTCTGAGATATCTGTACTGGATTTGTGAAATTCGAAGTATGAAGTATTGCCAGCTTCAAGAGGTGAGGCTCGACCACAAAAAGGTTGTGGACATCTGATCTACACCAATTTCCAAATACAATTCCTTCCTTCCTTCCTTCCTTCCTTCCTTCCTGCCTTCCTTCCTTCCTTCCTGCCTTCCTTCCTTCCTGCCTTCCTGCCTTCCTGCCTTCCTGCCTTCCTGCCTTCCTGCCTGCCTTCCTCCCTTCCTGCCTTCCTGCCTTCCTTCCTTCCTTCCTTCCTTCCTTCCTTCCTTCCTTCCTTCCTTCCTTCCTTCCTTCCTTCCTTCCTTCCTTCCTTCCTTCCTTCCTTCCTTCCTTCCTTCCTTCCTTCCTTCCTTCCTTCCTTCCTTCCTTCCTTCCTTCCTTCCGTCCTTCCGTCCTTCCTTCCGTCCTTCCTTTTGTTGCCTGGCAGTGAGAGGTCCTTCAGGAACAGAGAGATATGATTTTATTTTCATTATGCTAGCAAGATGACTCTTTTGTTCCATTTGCAAAACACAATCTCCTTTTTATGGTTATCACGTAATTATACATTTCTAATGGAGAAAAAAGATGTATGCAATATTTTGATTCAAATGTATAAACTGTTCTGTAGTCAAGACATCAATGTGAACCTCAACAGTGATTCAATCTGTTCATTCTTCCTAATTTTTATTGCAGTCTAATTTGCTAGAGTATTTCATATGCTAGCATTCTGGTTCCTTTCCAAATATAATGCACAACAAATATTCCATCTCATAGAAAGGTGCTAATAGTTTTCCATACTTCTAAAAATATATCTCTATAAGGAATTTTACACCTTTAAGCTTCTGTATGTCAGTGTTTCAGGAAAGTCTATAATGTCTTACAACAAAAAACACAAAATATTTTCATGTGCTCAGAAATCACTTCTGCATTATTTAATATATAACAGGTTCCTAACATGTACAAAAATAAAACTCATTATCTCTGCTCCAGACAAATTGCAGTATATTAATCTCAAGCACAAAATATCAACTTTAAAGAATGGTTTTAATGGAGAATATTGTATTAAAGATGGAAGCAGAACATCTCTTTTTGCCCAGCTGCCCATTTCTAAATGGCTAACTCCAATGTAGTTTTGAAAAGTAAAACAGACAGATATGTACCAAAGAAGTTTATTTGTGATGTGTGTCTTGTTAGTGGAAAAGCCACAGCTGTTCATTGTCCCCTACTCACCATCTTCCTCTGTTTCTTTCCACCTGAGGCAATTGTCCTCTGAAAATTTAGCACAAAGGCCAAGAAACATTCTTAGAGGTTTCACAGGCATAATTAAGATGCTTAAGTTCAGACTGTGCTCCTCCATTACCAGCTCAGATTTCAACTGTCCTCAAGAAGTACCTCCCTCTCTGTATGAACACCGTATGAACATTACAGTGAAGGTTCTCCTACATTAGTGCTCATTTTGGTGCATTGATCAGAGTGTACACTACCGAATCCATCTCCAAAATCTCACAAACTGAGATTATCAGCTAGAAGGAGGATGTGAGGGGTCTGCACCAATGAAGCTTAATTCTCAATATCAGGTGAACAAGTAATAAAATTACTTCAAAAAATCAACCACAAAGTCAAACCAGATCTAGCAGATATTTGATGTCTGATTTGAGTATAATAAGGTGCCTTGAATGGATCAGGATTAGAAATAAAATATTCTTTTGAAAACAAAGATTTAATTTCTACAACAACCTATTAGCACAAGCAAAATCTGACTTCTATAAGCAACCTCCATCCATGACACTTTCCTTCCCTAGGCTGTTCCCTGAAGCTCAGCCTACACCAAAAGAGTCTTAAACATGGTCCTTGAAAACTTCAGTTCTCATAAGTATTCTGTTCACTCACCCTCTAAACCTGGGACCCTTTTGAGATCCATGTACATTTTTTTAAATATAAAAATAAATCACTCAAAGTTTTAGCCAAAGATTAGAAAATAAAAACTACCTCTAATGCCTTCTAACATTAGTACCATCATATTGTCAGCGCAGGTAAGATAATGACAAATAGAAGTTCAGCTCATTTCAGAAGAAATGAGTATCTACCCTTCTTCCACTGATTACAAGACTTGGTTGACTCGATCTATAAACTTTAATTCCTATTCCTATTACAGCATACACAGGTTTATAACTGGTTATTCATCTGCTTCCAGATAAACAGGGAACCAGAAGATATTCCTTGTCAAATTATGGTCATGTTTCTGAGTATGTATGATGTACATGGACCACCGGAACTGTCATCTTATACTCTGAAAAATGTGTTCCTAATGCAGTGAAACTGCATCTGTTGGTAAAATAGCTACACTCCGAATCTTCTATTTTAAGAAGAGTTTAGCTATAGTATTTTGTGATGAAGAACTCACCTCTGCCATTTAAATTACTATTCCTCTTGTTGTCAGTGGAATGCTGTGAAATGAAAGAAAAGAGGGGAAGCCAAATTCATCTTTAAACTCTCTGTTAGGATGAAATGTAAGATTCTAAAGATCTTATGCTAGAACAGAAAATGAGCTATAACTTATACATACATACTGCAGCACCCGATAATATTAGAAGTATGTACACGTTTCTACATACATCAATATATGTATGTCATTCACTTTTTACATAAGCACACATGGAGGAAGAATACACAAATATTCCCATTTTCCAGTTGTATATAGTTCTTCTGAAGTACCTTTTCCACTGTAAACTTTAAAAATATGAGATGGTTCAGTTTCTGAGAGCCTAGTTTTCACAGGAAGATATCATAGTGGAGATATAGAAACAGTTGCAACTGTCCCTCCACGCATCTATGCTATCGTGATGTTAAGTAGGAAGTGTACTAGTTTACCTCAGAAAAACACAACATTTTAGTTTATATCTCTCTTCCTTTTTCTTACCTTTCCTTCCTGGCTGTGGGTGTAAGAGGATCTTCTTTCTGTGTGTTGCATCTCACTATCTCTGACTCAGTACTACATTTTGGGGGAGGTGGTTCAGTAACTCAAAGAAATGTGGTCCATCCTTCTACCATTTCCTAAGTAAATTAAAGTTATGTGAACTCCACTATTTAAATTCAAATGTTAGCATGCAATAAGAGTGCCAAATACCTATCATATAATACCTCGTTCATTCTCTAAGTTAAAGGAAGTAAAGAAATGGTAAGCAAATTATGGATGGTCCAATATATGTCTTCTACATGACATTATGGAGTTTCTGATCTCTTTCAACTTTTTCAACTGTTTTTACATAGAATTTTCTTTTCTTGTATTTTGTTTGTTACTGCTATTTTGCTTTTAGAAAATGTAATTCCTACAAAATCCTGCTTTGTTGAACAATAGGGACTCCCACTTGGGTCAGTCACCAGTAAGTCTACAAGCACTTGCCATGTTGGCTGGTTGAATGCTGCCAGCAGTTCATTGCCATGCTCTTTCTGTTTATGCTTTGTGGCCCTGAAGCTGCCTGGGATTCAGGTTCATGAGCCATCCGAGTGATACTCTTGTGACAGGGCTCATGAGGAGCACTTCTCTGCTGGAAGATCCAAAGCTCTAACTAGGAAGAAATAGCAGATGCTGTGATAAAAAAATTGTATATATAAAATAAAGGTTTCTACTGTCAATAACACTAAACTGCCCTGTATCTCAGATGAGGGTCTAGCCCATTTCCACCCCATAGTGGATCATGAGCCACAAAAGACCTATTTTCATCTCTGTCCCAGTACTGCTCAATTCTTGTTCCAGGGTGATGGACCACTTCTGATCTATTGTCCTGTGCATTTTCCAAGGTACAGAAGAACAAGTTACTTTTTGTTGATAGATTGCACTATTTGAGAACAACAAAACAGAAACTGAAATTATTAGCTTAAATCCATATCCTGAATAGAAATGTGCCTAAACAGCAGGTTGAATTCCTGCCTTTTGCTTATAGCTCCTATCATTGAAATTTCCCTCTGTCTCATGTGCCAACCTGATTGCTGCCCTAATCCCTTTTCTTTGACAGTTTATCTCGCAGTTTTTCAACATGCCTCCTCTTGGTGACACAAACTCTGTCTTCCCATGCTCCACCCAACAAGCACCTTGCTGATCAATAAAGCAGCCAGCCACCTGCACAAGAGTCGACAGACAGACATAGATCAGATTCCAGATTAAGTTTCCCTGCTCTCAGTATTATACTGCACAGCATCTCCTGGCAACCCAGAGAGAAAATTACGGAGAAGGTCTTGCTTGTCTCCTGAATAGAAAATGCCTGCTTCACCCAGCCCATAATAGCTCTGTGGAAATTCAGCATGCTCACAACAATTGGCATTGAAAAAGAATTTAGCATTCAGTCTCTGATAAGTTTTTTCGGATTTGTATGCAATTTCAGACACTTTGTTAAATCTGGACAATGGTTCCTATAATCTTAAAGGACATTTCCTCCGTAGACCATAGCTAAAATATTAGCAAATTACACTTTTTTTTGTAAACTAACACCTGAAATGGCATAACCACATGAAGCTTGGCTGTTCTCTTATGCCTTTTAAACAAAGGCATGCAACCAGTTTGAAAATTCTATCCAAAATTGTAAAAGCTCATCACCCTTTTAAGCTGAGGTCAAGGTTCTCATAATAAAGACCATTACCAAATTAGCTTTAGGTATCTTTGTCAGCGCCATCTGTTGCTTAAAGCACTTTCAGGAACAATTTGTACAGTGCATTATGCAGCATTGTGTTTTAGATGAAAATAGGTCATGATAGAAATGTCAAGTAAGAACAAAATATTTGAGGGTTTACGTTTTGAGTTGTTTTTTCTTACTTTATGGAAACTTCGTAGTTTTTCTGTGCATCTGGACATCTACCTCAGAATAAATTGTAAGGTTCTCTGCCTGCCACTGCAGCCTTATAGTAATAAATATAACAGTAAAATCCTCTACTAGAGAAGGCACTTAAAGATAGAAGTTCCACGTTTTCTCAGTTCTGCAGCTTAAATATTACATGGACATCAGATTTATCTATTGGCTCTAAATTCCAAACACTGTGTTACTTCAGTGCCGTCTAGTGCTGCAGTTTGCATGTGCCAAGCAGATCTAATTCACTTCTTGCCTGCTTGGTGACTGAAAATGACTCAGTTACAGCCAAGTAAGTCAAAGCCTTAGAAACTTGGAGAAAAAAATTGTATTCATTCATTTTCTCACAATTTTGTAATTTTGTTTGCCATTTCAAACTATTTTTACTACCATTAGAATCTGATTATTAGACTCAAGAGATACACAACACACACAAAACAAAAGCCACCTGAAAATGTTGCATTAATGGAAAGAGGTAATGGTTAGCATTGCAACCGCATAATGCGTGTTAGGTCTATTATCACTAGGATGTATAGCCCCCTTTCTGCTTTTTCCCAGAAAATCTAAATGATCCTATAGAGAACAGACAGTTAATAACATTACAGAAATAAATGGCCCAATTGCTTCTGCCTGACATCCTTATTAACCGTATGAGTCTAATCAAATATAGAAGATTCTTGTAAATGAACTAGCACAGACTAACCTGAGGTCTTGTTTTAGTATTGCAAACATAATGATTAGCAGCTGCCTGGAGCCCCTAGAAAGAAAATCACTAGAAAACGAAACGTTTTGTCAATTCTGCATTTTTGTTGTGAAAATTAAGGTAACATGTTTTTATCTTTCTTTACCTAATCAAATACAGGTGGAGAGGAGCCAAAGGGGTAAAAATGAAAGCAAAAGAGATACTATGGTTCCAGTGTTTACTGGGGATGAAATTCAGACTCATAAAACAACAGACACTAAGTCACTGCACTTTCATAAACTGTCTTATTGCGAAATTTAAAAATATTACAGTTTTACATTACTCCCCATTGTCTTTTAAAATAATCCCATACACATGGATGCATCTAATGACATATGCTTGTAGGAAAACTGTGTTAGTAAAGTAGCTTGTGATACTCTGGTTAATTTATGAATAACACTACCTGCGGGTTTGTGGGTTTTTTAAAATATTATAAAAATTAGGGATATATAATTTTAATGGAAAATTAAAGCTCTTCTTTTAATTGGAAACAAATATATTTCAATGTATTTATAAGAATAAGAACAAATTCTACATAATATGTACAATATTTATTTTTATTTTTAAAAGCCAACAAAAATTATTAAGAAAGCTCTCTAAACCCTCTCTATTTAATATTTATTGTTGTTGGCATGCAAAAATGAACATTTATTTCTTTACAGTTAATATCCTGCCAGTTCCCTTACGTTTACTTAATTTGTATACAATGACAAGTTTTGCGATCAGTTAAACTCTTATGTCTTTATTTTATGAAACAGGAATCTTCATCACATCCTTGACCTATACATCCTGTCTCAGTCCAATCTTCATAGTAATACAAACCCCAGACAAAACTATTCTTCTATTTAGTCAAGCCCTGCATTTTAGGATTTATTCTATTCTATTCAATTAAAAAAGAAAAATAGTGTGAAGATATTCAAGGAAAAAAATTGCTCATGCAGTGGATGAGAGTATGGCGGCACCTGACCTACAGGCAAGACAGTTTTAAAGGGACCCATCTAACATAGCTCCACCGTCTTAATCTCTAAGAGGATTCTCAAGAACAGGTCATCATTGTCATGTTCAGTTTAAATTCCAAACAACATTCTACCATTCAAAATCCTCACTCCCAAATCAGACACACTGTCTCCAGATTGGAGCAGAAGATTCCGAGGTAAGTACATCGTGAACTTTCATAGAATCACAGAATCTCCTGAGGTGGAAGAGACCCATAAGGACCACCAAGTCCAACTCCTCCACACAGTGCCAGCCAAGTCAGAGCACATGACCGAGCACACCATCCAGGTGTCAGTTGAACTCAGTCAAGCTCAGGGCTGTGACCCCTTCCCTGAGGAGCCTGTTCCAGTGCCCGACCACCCTGTCAGCAAAGAACCTCTTCCTAATATCCAACCTCAACTAATTCTGTCTCAGCTTCATGCTGTTAGACTTTGATGTCTAACACCACAAGAAAAGAGATAAAATATTTAGCCTGTAGGAGACAGCAGACATTTTTATGTTTAAATTCTTAGTATGTTTCCACCATAATTAGTTACCAAAAAAAAAAAAAAAATCAAGTGTCTGACATGATGGTGCTTTGAAATGCTTTCTTCCTATATGATTATGTATGAAATAGAGCAGTTATACAGCCAATTACTTGCACTCACAGTAGATGAGGTTTGCAATGAAGTTTAGGCAACAGATAAATGCTTAACTCCCCTGATCTGGATATTTCAAGCAAAGAAATTTCCACAGAAGAGTTTTCAAGTCCCAGCACAGGGCATCATATGAGTTCTGGACACAGAGAGGGTCAGGCAGCCAGTGGAACACAGCTTGTTGGCTCCACCTGAAAATAATGATGGATCTAGGATCATGATTTAGAATAAGCAAAATTACAGTGCAGATGTTTTGCATGTTAGCTAGTCATGAGTCAAATTCATAGTGCAAAAACCACAAAAAAAGTAAGCAGTTTAGAAAACTGTGCAAGTCAGCAGAATAATATACACATAAATAAAGATAACACTTGAGATCATTGGGCTGCAAAGAAGTGCAGCAGGAAAAAACAAGGCATAAAAATGTTCAAAATAAATTTCCAGGATCACAGCATGCTTAAGAGTGGTCTGAGAATTTATCTACATCGTCTGTGAGGTGTCTTTCATAGAAAGTATTTTCTTCATTAGGAAGATCCAGAGGCAGCACAAAACCAAATTAAACAGATTTCTTTCTCATAGAAATTTTGTTCTTGCAAGATTAGCTGAATGCAGTTCTGTGCCATGCAAGCCAAATTCATGGTTGATTCAAGTAGCTCTAACTCTGTTTAACAAAATGGTGCAAGTTTGATTTTAGACCCATTTCAACTTCATAAAATATTAAACCTGTGTGATCTAAAACAAAAACTGTTTTTTTCTTCTAAGTTCCTATTGAGAAAGTGAGCACTAGTGATCATGGATATTCAAGTTCTGAACCAAGTTACGTGGCATATTCAGTGTGAATTCTGCCTCCTTGTTTCCTTCACTCCACTGGGACCTGCACCTTTCATTCAAAGTAAAATGCATCTTTTGATTTTGTAAATGCTTCTCCACACTACTAGAAAATCTTTGAAAAATAAATAAATCTTAGGGCCTGTTGCTAGTTGAATTTGTTTCCAAAGGTATATTAAAGGGACTGTAGCATAGATAAAGGGAGAGAAAAAGAGAAGAAGCTGGGCATTTAAGCAGAAGCGTGGGGTACTGAAGAAACAAAAGTTAGGTACTGAAAGGAAAAAAGGGGACTCCAGGGGAAAAATTGGCAAAGCTTACAGTAACAAAAATGTTCTGATGGCATTTTTTCAAATACTAATGAAAGCAGCATGTAGTTAAAATGTAAATGGTTTTGCCCCAAAGGCCAACGTATTATGCTACTGCATTACAACACTTGAATGTATAACACATATTTGTATAAATAAGACACAGCAGAGAACCTAAAGGGTTCAATTCTTTGTTCCTTAAGGCTGATGTCAATGGTAACTCTCTGACTATAACAAAGCAGGCTCAGGTTTCCAGTGAGCTGGGCTCATAAATTGATTTATGCTGGCTGCGATAAGCTAGTGGAAATACTGAGATGATAGCATACAACACACTGAGGAAACTGGAGCTAAATTTATCCATGTAACTTCTCAGAAATTTTCCAACATTTTACCTTTTTGAAAACATATGAACCTACTTTCATAGTCTCTTCTCACTTTTGTGTGCATAAATTCACTTCTGATTTATTTCTTTTTCTTTTTTTTGGCAATGCTAATATTTTATAAATGCTGGTCCCAGTTACTGTCTTATCTGATTGTATTGCTTTACAATCTTTTTAATTGAAGTCTTTACACAATTTAAAGAATTATTGGCCATTAAACCAAGTGTTACTAGAGAAATTAAATTTGGTAGACGACAGATCCTTCAAAATGTATTTTTGAAAAACGGTGAGTATTGTGTAAGATGTATTTCCCTTTTTTTCTGTTATTTCTAAATATTTGTGTTTTCAGAATTTATATAACTGAAAATAACTATCCTGAATGCCTGGCCCATGGTGTCTAATACAATGTCAAAAGAAAATTACTTTGGTGCAATTTGCATGGCTTTTTCTTTCTTGCAGTTTTACTGGATATACAGCATGGATGAATACATTCTCTCTCTGACTACAGTTTCTACTTCCTCCTTTGTCTCAGGGCTATTTTCACATACCAATTGTAATGCGTATGAAAACAAAAGTATCATGCACTTGCTGATTCAGTAGGACAAAAGAAGCTAGAGAAACCGAGATATTTATTAGTCTTTCCTACTCATCACACAACGGATATAATAGAGTAATACATTGATGTACGCTTTGCCATGAAATAAAAATAAAAATCTCTTTACTAAAATAAATCTACAGTTTTTCTTGTGATTTCAAGAAGCAGTTAAGGCTATAGTTTTTCTATTGCTCTTTATTCAATGCTCCTTTTAGCAATCTGTATTTAATATATGTAATCTTGGGGTTTTTCCTTCACTAGAGGAATTTAGTTGATCAAATGAACTTACTTAACTAGCATGGGAATAAGTATTTAGAAACAAATCCATCTGACTGAGATGATAATTTTTTTTTTCATTTCCTGCTGGTATTAGCTATTTTTTTTAATAAATATGCTCATTTGCTCAAAAAGCTGGTACAGATAACTCCAGTATACTCACTAAGAAAAATTTAAACATTGTAAATTTATCCAAACTGCTTTCTTCTTTTAGCTGTGCTTTACAGTAAAGACAAACATGTCACTCGTTAACAACTATCTTCTAGCACCTGGTCAAAAGATATTTTCCCCGAGAAACCATTACCAACCACACAGATAGTACGTGAAGCACAGGTTTTGAATGACATTATAGAGAATCTGTACTGTATAGAACAATGAAAGAAAAATGCAGATGGTGTGAATCATAGCAGAGATTTCAAATTAAGTTTGAGTCTGTTCTTCATTAAGTGGAAAGAACACATTATGTAATTAAATTCATTTCAGATTTCTTCTTTCCTCAACATCTAAACACTATTTAGCTCCTCCAAAAAAGTCAGTACTACATCTCAAAGTAATACAAGAACTAAGTTTTCAGTTTTGGAGAGATATTTGAAGAGGTCAGAAAGTCATCTCTTTTGGAATGAACAAAAAGATTTAACCCTCAAAATTAAGTACAAATGGAGCATTCTAAAGAATAATAAACCAAACATCAAATATTTCCAAAAGTTCCTGACAGCTATAGTTAAACACTTTTTCAAAAATTAGAAAACAACAAAAATAGGCAAAAAAATTAAACAATCCCAACCATAAAGCTCAACTTGGAAATAGTTTCAAGCCCAGAGAAACTGATCCACCTCTCTACTTCTAGTATGAAAATTTGAAAATTTCACTTATGCATGCATTTTAAAACCCTAATTTCTACATTAATGGTAGTAAAACATCTTTATTGCCATTTAAAAACATATAGTGGAGTCCAAGAGCTGTTAAACGGTGTACTTGTTAATTATATTTTTTTGCTGAAAATGTGATGCTGAGTCTTTTTCCTAACATCAGAGTTTTGAGGGTATAAATTTTCATATAAAAGTCCTTTGGCTTTAAGACTTTTGGTCTTAGCCTTTGCTTTGCATGAGAGCAGATTTTTGCATAGTGTTCTTCTAAAAAGTTTGCACCTGTATAGAAGACACATTGTGCATAATGAGAAGACTAATTAATATGACTATTACTATTCATAATTTGAAACCTTTTTTTGTGACCGATTCTTTACAGCATTGACATGGGTAAGTAGATTTCTGAAGAATTAAATCATTAAGTGCATCTTCTTTTAACACTGCATCACTTCAGCAAGATACTTTAATATTTGATTGAATAGGTTTAATGTTCAAAATATTCCTGAGATGACAGAACAGATTCAAGGCCAATAACTCCTATAGTGACATGTTTACGTCATTAGATCCAAATAGTGATGCCTTTTCTAAAAATTTCCCTGACTCTAAACACACCATTAGTGAATGAGCTTCTATACTTTAGCTGTGGTTACATAACTCCTACAGCAGGAACGTTATGGGTACTAGAATGCATTTGGGTATGACTTGGCCCCTCAGTGCCTTGCAGAAACAATTCTGATCATTTGGAAACCTGGCAAAGAGAAAGTAATAAGAATTATTTCTGTTTGAGTTACCCCAGAGCTTAATAGTTATCTTGTGCAAGAGGTACAAAAAAGTTCAAGCAACAGCTTCCACACTTCTATAGTATTTTCTCTCTCCACCCTCTGGCCTTCACAAGTGTCTGAGTGTGATTTTTATTAAACAAAGTCTTCTAGTGTTTGAGACTGGAGACACTTTTATATTGGATTTATTCCTAATGGGTAGGTCTTGATTATATTATTGTCATCTGTGAGTTCATGAATCCACTAGAGGCTTTAGACACAGAAAAAACATCAGTGCACAATTTAGGACACCATTTTATCCTGGAATCAGTGTTCCTTTGATCTTCAGTCATCAACCATCTTTCTTCAAATTGCAGTGAAATCGGGTATCTTCATCTATGCACACTGAGGTGCTTCAACTATATTTGCATGTGGAGGGAAAAAGAAAAGTAGGCATTGACGGGTTCTGATCTCTTCCTGGCAGAATTTTTGATATACACTTAAATTACACTTTATTCGCCACTGTACAAACTGTACAAGCCTTACAAGCACCATGCAGCCTTGTGACCTCTTTCCCCCCTCTAAAAGGGGGGGGAGATTTGGGGGAAAAAACCCAACTTGTGGGTTGAGATAAAGACAGTTTAATAGGCTAACAAAATAAAGGAGAACAGGTAAAATAATAATAATATATATGCACAGAATATATATATATGAATATATATAACAAGTGATGCAAAATGCAATTTCTCATTACATGCAAAAGGAAAGAAAACAGAAGTCTTGAAGAAGCTGCTGCTAGATGGTTGTTCCTGAAGGCATCTGTTTCATCACCTTGCTCAGTTTCATTAAAGTTCATACACCATTAGTCTGGGTGATTCTTACTGTAATACCTTTGTCATGGTGTATTGCAATTATAGTAATCATGACATGCCATATTATGTAGCAGTTACCATCACACAATTAAAATCATTGCCTTTTCTCATCTAAAAGCAGATCCCCTTGAGGTACACATTGGACCTACCATCACCTACCAAATGCACCCAGGTCCTTGAGCAAAAGCAATCCCAGAGATTCCATTGCTGGGATCAGAAGTAATCCAGGCTGTATTCCCTAAAATAATATTCACGTGCATTTGCATCACAAGAACTTTCCTTCTATAGTATATAAAAATTTTGATTGGGCTGGACCAGATCAATTGGCAGATCCCCTGCTAATGAAGCAGCCTTTGCTAAATCTGTATCCCAACATTTGAATGTGTCACCACCCATTTCTCTCATAATAGTCCATCATGTAGTTCAATCTTCCCAGAGCTGGTGCACGACAGAGGATGCTCCTTGGCTCAGGTGTCTGAGGGTATTTTGGAAATGAATCCTGTTGTCGGAGTCATTTCTTTCAGGAGTGTCATGTCATTATAGGACTGGATTTCCAAGGCTCCCCTGGATTTCCTGTTCTGAGTGGTTGCACAGGAGCATAGGACATGTTTCTAGTCATCCAATGGTTGCTTCCACCATTGTAAATCCATAGTACATACCTTGGTAGGTTTGTGGGATTGTGATATTTCTATTTCAGCCATTGCACTCCATACCACAAAGGTTTTACCCACTTGGCATTCTTGATTGCAGCTCATGTTGTTTCACATTCAGGGATAACCTGTGAGATATCATCCATGGTCAAGTCCACCCCCCGTTCATGTGCCCATCTACATGTTGCATCTCTTCCTTGGTGCCCTGAGGTGTTATGGGCCCAGCAAGCTATAAATAATTCTCCTTATGTTACCAGTCCAAGTCCACCTAAGCCTTTCAAGCCTGATCCACCTGCTGGTTGTTTTGATGATCCTCAGTGGTTGGAGTCTTTGAGTACATCAGGATTTACATGAAACACATTTACAAATGGCTTCTCCACCTGGGCAGCAGTATCTTGCCACAATGGGACAACCCAAAAGGTTTTGCATCTGTGCTGCCAGTTGCTCTACTCCTATTGAATTGACCACCCCTACAGAGCATTTTTCATCATTCATGAGCCAGTATAGAGGAAGAGCACAAGCTACTTTTCTCTTTCAGCAGTGTCTAAAGCCAGCTGGATGACTCCTACTTCTGCAAAATTATTTGATTCACCTTCTTCAGCAGTTTCCACATCTTGTGGTTTAGGAATCCATATAGCAGCCTTCCACCTCCAATGTTTTTCTACAATGAACCAGAAATGTTGTAGTTTTGCATGGCTGGGTTCTGGTGGAGAATGGGGAGGGGGGCTGCAGGGATGGCTTCTTCAAGAAGCAGCTAGAAGCTTTCAGTAGGCCCAAGAGAGTCAACACCAGCTGGGCTCAAAGCTGGAGTTGTTGTTGACCAAGGCTGAGCCAAACTGTGATGGTCACAGCATCTCTGGGACTCACATTTAAGAAGAAAAAAAAAAGCAAGCAGCTCCTTTTTGACACCAGAGAAGGGACTGATAAGGTTGTGATAAGATGTAAGAAACTGTGCAGACACTAAGGTCAGTGAAGAAGGGGTGGGTAAGGCACTCCAGGTGCCAGAGAGAGATTCCACTGCAGCCCGTGGGGAAGACCTTGGTGAAGTAGGCTATCCCCTGCAGTCCATGGATGATGATGGGGAGCAGAGATTCCATCTAAAACACATGGAGGACCCCACAGAGGAATAGATGGAGACATCTGAAGGATGCTGTGACACTGTGGGAAGCCTGTGTTGCAGCAAGCTCCTGGCAGTGAAGCCTGTGAAGAGACTGACCTATGCCAGAGCAGGTTTGCTGAGCAGACTTGTGACTGCATGGGGGACCAGGCTGGAGCAGTCTGATTCTGAAGGTCAGCACCCCATAGAAGAGAGATATGCTGGGGAAGTTGGTGAGGAGCTGATAGCCCATGACCCTGTCTCCCATTGTTAAGACCCCACACTGCAGCAGGTGAAGGATGTGAGGAATGCCCCTCCCTAGGCTAAGAAGCAAAACAGTTAATGAGGAACTGACTGAAAAAAAAACATTCTCCTATCCCCTGCCCCTTCCTGTGCCACAGCTGGTGAGAGTGGGATGGAAGAAGGGAGTGAAATCATTATTAAAGTTAAGTCTGCTAAGAAGGGAGGAGTGAGAGGAGGTGCTTTAAGATCCGGTCTCACTTCTCATTACCCAACTCTGGTGTCACTGTGTGTGTAGTGTTGTGTAATAAATTAGATTTCTGTGTTGAGTCTGTTTTGCTCCTTACACTGATTGTGGAATGATCTCTCCCTGTCCTTATCTCAGCTCCTCAGCCTCTTAATATATATTTTCTCCCCAGTCCACCTGAAAAGGGGAATGATAAAATGACTTTGGTGGGCATCTGGCCTCCAGCCAGGGTCAAACCACCACAAGGACCTATCAGTGAACAGCGAACACTGCTTCTTATTTTCTGGTAGATTATTATATGATCAGTACACATTATAGATTCTCAGAAGGGAAGGAGTTGGAAGGGAACTCTGGAGATTATCAAGTCCAACTCCCTAGGATGACCTAGACTGGTCTGCACAGGAATGTATGCAAGAGGGTTTTGAAAACCTCAAGAGAAGGGGATTCCACAACCCCTCTGGACAACCTGTTTCAGTCCTCTGTTCCTCTCAGAGTAAAGAAGTTTTGTCTCATATTCAGATGGAATGTCCTGTGTTCCAGTTTGTGCCCATTTCCCTTGTCTCATATCTGGGCACCACAGAGAAGAGTCTAGCCCATTCTTCTACACATCCATCCTTTAGAGATATATAATCTTTAATCAGACCCCCTCTCAGTCATCTCCAGGCTAAACTAACCCAGGTCTCTCAGCTTTTCCTCATACAAGAGATGTTCTAGTCCCCTAATCATCATTGTAGGAATCTGCTGGACTCTCCAGTAGTTCCCTGCCTTTTCTGAAATGGGGTGCCCAAAACTGCACACAGTATTCCAGATGTGGCCTCACCAGGGTAGAGTAGAGGGGAAGGATAATCTCCTCAACCTGCTGGCCACCCTCTTCTTAATGAACCCCAGGATACCATTGCCCTTCTTGACAACAAAGGCACACTGCTGGCTTACGTGGAGCTTGTCATTCACCAGGATTCCCAGGCCCTTCTCTGCAGTGTTAACTCCCAGCAGGTAAAACCCTAACCTGTACTTGGTGCATGTCCTTACACTTGTTTTTGCTCTTGTTCTTGTTGAACTTCATTTGGTTCCTCTCTGCCCAAGTTTCTTGTCTGTCAAGTTCTTGCTGAATGGCAGCACAGGCATTCTGGTCTGTCAGACACTCCTCCCACGTTTCTATCATCAGCAAATTTGCTGAAGATACACTCTTTCCTCATCCAGGTCATTGATATATTCAGTGTTGAATAAGACAAGACCAAGGCCTAACCTTTGAGGCACACTATTGGCTAAAAGCCTCCAACTAGAATCTGTACTGCTTAATCACAACCTTGACAGCTCTGCTAGTCAGCCAGCTTTCAATCAGCTTCAGTGTCCTCTGACCCAACCCACACTTCCTAAGTTTGTTTACATGGAAGCTGTGAGAGGCAGTTTCAAAAGCCTTGCTGAAGTCAAGATAGACAACAGCCACTGCTCTCTCTTCATCCAACTAGCCAGTCATGCCATCCAAGAAGGCTGTCAGACTGGTCAGGCATGATTTCCCCTTGGTGAATTCATGCTGACCATAGAATCATAGAATCACCTTGGTTGGAAGAGATCTTTGAGATCATCAAGTCCAACCACAGCCTAACCCTGCCTAGTCCATCTTTAGATCATGTCCTTAAGCACTTCATCTTCATGCCTTTTAAATACCTCCAGGTATGCCTTTGAAATATCTGCAGGTATACCACCACCTCCCTGGGCAGCCTGTTCCAATGCTTGACTACCCTTTCAGTAAAGAAATTCTTCCTGTTATCTAACCTACATCTCCTCAGTGCAATTTTAAGTCATTTCCCTTCATCCTATCACTTGTTATCCTAGAGAAGAGACTGACCCCGACATCTCTGCATGTGTCAGCAGGAGTAGGGAAGCGATAGCTTCATTGTACTCAGCTCTGGTGAGGTGGCACCGTGACTGTGTTCAATTTTTCGGCCCCTCACTACAGGAAGGATTTTGAGATGCTAGAGCGCATCCAGAGAAGGGTGATGAAGCTGGTGAAGGGTTTAGAGCACAAGTCCTATAAGGGGCAGCTGAGGGAGCTGGGACTTTTTAGTCTTGAGAAAAGGAGGCTGAGGTGTGACCTTATTAATGTTTCTAAATATGTAAAGGGTGAGGATGGAGACAGGCTCTACATAATGATGCCCAGAAATAGGACAAGGGGTAAGAAATGCAAGCTGGAGCATAGGAAGTTCCATGTGAACATAAGGAGAAACTTTTCCACTGTGAGGGTGATAGAGCACTGGAACAGACTGCTCAGAGAGGTTGTGGAGTCTCCTTCTCTTGAGACATTCAAAATCCACCTGGATGTGTTCCTGTGTGATTTAGTCTAGGTGACCCTGCTCTGGCAGAGAGGTTGGACTAGATCATCTTTCAAGGTCACTTCAAACCCCTGACATTTTGTGATTCTGTGACTAGGGTCTGTGACTGTGAAGCCACTTCCATCTCTCTGTAAAAGCCTAACTGACTTCTTCTTCCTGATCAAGTAGCCTGCAGTAAACACCCACAACAGTGTCACTCATATTAGCCAGGCCCTTAATCCTTATGCATAAGTTCTCTACTCATTCCTCCTGGAATGTGGATCTTAATACATTCAAGTTGTCTCATTGTAGTGGTTTAGCCCAGGCTGGAGGCCAGATGCCCACCAAAACCAGTCTATTACTCCCCTTCTTAGTTAGACAGGGGAGAAAATACATATTAAGAGGCTTAGGAGTCAAGATAAGGACAAGGACACATCATTTTATCAGCAACGTTATGGGTGAAACAGACTCAACACAGTGAAGGAAAGAACTGTTAAAATTTATTACACTACATTAAAAAGAACAGTGGAAAACGGAGTTGGGAGCGAGACCAAATCTTAAAACAAAATGCAACCAGATCTTAAAACATGTTCCCCCACCACTCCCTTCTTAGCAGACTTTAGTCAGAATTTTGCTTCCTTCTTCCCTCCCGTTCGCAGAACAGGGTGGGGCTGGGACTGGGGAAAATGGGGTTGTCAGTAGCACCTTCTCCCCACCCCTCCATTCTAATCAGACTTCTCTTTAGCCATGATTTTACTCCTTTCTTCCCTACCCGCTCACAGTACAGGAGGGGGCAGGGACTAGGAAAAAATAATGGGGTTCTCAGTTACTTCTTCATGAGCTGTTTTCCTTTTCCAGATCTTAAAACACCTCAACCTCCCCCCCTCACTCCCTTCTTAGCAGACTTCACTCTAGTCATGATTTCACTCCCTTCCTCCTCCCGATCACAACACAGGGTAGCAGGGACTGGGAGATGGAGCCCTCGGTCGGTTCCTTGCAAGTTGGTTTCCTTCTTGACAGGGGGAGAATTCATTCCCCACACCCTCCCCCTCCTGCACCGTGGGGTCCTACCCACGGGAGACAGTCCTCCACAAACTTTCTCCAACGTGAGTCTCTTCCCCCAGGGCTTTATTTCTTCACCAGCTGCCCCACTGTGACTCTCTCCTATGGTGGGCAGCAATAAATCACAATGTCTCTCACTCCCATTCCTCCACAGGGTCACCAGCCTCCCCCCAGCAAACCAGTTCCAGTGCAATTCTCTCTCTCGCTCTGCTCTGTAGGCTGCAAGTGCTGGCAGAGGCTTGCTTCAGCGTAAGGGTCACATTGTCTTCTCTATGTCTCCACCTCCTCCATCCAGCATGGAGCCCTTCCACGGGCTGCAGGTGGGGTCTCAGCCTTTTCCATGGGGTTTCGCTGTGGGCTGCAGGGGCATCTTTCTCTCTGGCACCTGGGGTGCCTCCTCCTCCGCCCTCTCCAGCCTTGGTGTCTGGAGAGCTGGTTACATCTTCTCACTCCCTTCTCCAGTGGCAAAATGCTGCTGCTTCCAGGTTGTTTTCTCCTATATGCGATTCTCAGAGGTGCTATGTCTATCTCTCATTGGCTTGGCCCTGGTGTTAAATTGTTTACACTTTAGAGCTGCAGAGAATTCCAGCAGCTCCTCACAGCAGCCATTTTCTGCACCCCCATTCTTTTCCCAGCACCCAACCATGCAAAACTGTGACACTCATGTAAAGAGCACCTCACCTTGCTGATCTGTCTTTCCTGAAAAGTATATTGCCATCCATGACAGCATTACAAGTCATATGATTCTTCCTCTGCTTACGGTATTCCGAAGTCTTTGCTTTTTAGCAAATCCCTGATCACTTCCAGACTTCCTGGGTGATTAGGATATCCTATTCAAGCCCACTGTGGGACCAGGTGACCTACTTACTCCACATAGCATATGTTGCATGATGTGCAGAGTGGACCCTCCCTTTGAATATCCAGCCCAGCACCAGCAGCTGCGGTTTCATTCACAACCACTTTTGAAGCAGCTCAAACCCCTTCATATGCCGTCAATATCTTTTTCAGTTGAAATATAAGGGAACTTGGATCTTCTGCATCCCTGACTCCAAAATCCTAGGGGATGACCTCTAGTATCCCCTGTTGCTTTCTGCCAGAGTCCAAGTTGGGCCATTCTCCCCGGCTGCATTGTAGAGCACAGTTTTTTACATCTGGTCCTGCCTGGACTGGCCCAAGGGCCACTGCGTGGACTTTTTCCTGTTTCATTTGTTAAAAGGCTGGTTGTCTCTCAGGGCCTCATTTGAAGTCATTCTTCTTCCAGGTCACCTGATATAGAGGACTTTTAATCAGATTGTAATTTGGAATATGAATCTTAAAAAAAGTCATAACACCTAGGAAAGTTTTTGTTTCTTTTTTGTCAGTCAGCAGATAAATATCTGCTGATTTTTTGGTCACATCTGGTAACACCCATCTTGCCGCTATACTCCTAAAAACGGATCACCTCTGTAGGAGCCTTACTTCATGAAGTGGTGAAACTGCCTTTCCAAAGGATCTGAACTATTTTCTTCCCTTTCTCAGGCATTTCTTCTGCTTTGTTGACCTATATGATGATGACATCAATGCATTGCAGATGGTCCAGAGATTAACCCCTTTCCAGTGCAGTCTGAATCAGCCCATGGCAAATTGTGAGGCTGTGTTTCCACCCTGGGCAGCTGATTGCAGGTGTACTAGATGGCTCTCCAAGTGAAAGCAAATTGTGGCCTGCAGTCTGCTGCCAAAGGGATTAAGAAAAATGTATTCACTTTATCAATTGTGGTGTACCACTTTACTACCTTTGATTCCAGCTCATAATGAAGTTCTAGCTTGTCTAGCACAGCAACACTCAGTGGTGGTGTGACTTCATTCAGACCACAATAATCTGCTGTCAGTTGTCACTCTCCATTGGACTTCCACAATGGCCATACTGGGCTGCTAAGGTGTGAGTGGGTTCTACTGATCACTCCTTCACTCTCCAGTTGTTGAATCCTCTTATGAATGGGAACCAGTGAGTTTGGATAGGTGCTATATTGAGGCCAATACACCCCTGTGGTAGCAATTCACACCTGTTCTTTAGACTTCATCAACCCCACAACAAAGGGATCCTCCAAGGGATCAGGCAAAGTACACAACAGTTCAAATTCCTCCATCTCCAAGTCAGATATACCAAAAAGCCCACCAGTAATCTTTTGAGTCCTTGAAATACCATGTCAGGAAAGGAGACTACCTCCAGGATTATGAACAGAAGACTTACGAACAGAACTCCACATATTTCACATGTATTGCCCTATCTTTCCACAAAGATTTTCAATTATAAAATTTACTGGAAATACAATTAATTCAATTCAAGTCTTCAAAACAGAAGATTTCACCTCAACCTTGATGTTAAGGAACATTTCCAATGTCCTTTTGTTTTGTAGGGTTTTTGTTGTTAATACTCATGTTCGGAGTGCCAAGAAAAAGAACAGGATTTATATATTAACATCTTCTTGTATTCCAGTATTTCTTACCTCAATTTACTTCTGTCTCTCTTAATTTCCTTTCAATTTTCAGTTTGCTAAAAAGATTCCCTACATAAAGAGCTTCATCTATTCCAATACTCTCTAAACTGCCTCTTTCCTTCTCCAGCTTTAATACTTTATGTCATCTGCCTCTTTTGGCTCATTTTAGACAGGGGCTTGATGCAACAAAGATGCTCTCCTAGCAGCACCTGACATTATTATGTATTATAGAAAGCTTCCAACAGATTCTGAAGGAAAACTGGGATTTTAATCAGAATTTGCTGCTCATTAGAACTGAAGAACATGAAGAAGAGAACTGAAGAATTTTGTATAATAAATATTATTGAGCTGTGAAGGGAGAGACACACAATACCTTTCCTGGAACAGGAGACACTTCATAATTCTTCACATTATGGTCAAAACATAAAACAGCTTTAGAGATTTTTTTGATATATCTGACAATCTGCAAATTTGAGAGATCTACAGAGGACATCTACAAAAGATCTGATATGTAAATTTCCAATTTGATGGAAACATAGGACTAATTTAGGCACATCCCTGATGAAAATGCCTTCATAATTCTCATAAACTCCCTCTAATGTTTTAAATAAATATGTACACATATAATTTAATTCCATTTTGAAAGTGACTAATCTTTTCATAACAATATCCAAAATATTTTAATCGTCAGAATACACTCAGATCTACTCAGTGGCTACACCACCATAACTTTCCCACCAGATGAACCCTGGATTTATGAAGCAATTACTTCCATCTTTCCTTTCTTCCCAAGACAGCAATGACTGTATGTCTGTCCAACTTTAAAAGCCTAGTTTCTGCCATGTCATCTGATTCCTTTAGCAGTATATATTTACATTCCCAGCCAGTCCAAGGAGGGGATTGTCCTGCTCTGCAGTGTACTGATGCAACATAACCTTGAGTGCTGTGTGTAGTTTTGGGTGCCACAGCACAGGAAGGACACAAAACTATTGGAGAGTGTCCAGAGGAGGGCAAAGAGGATGGTGAAGAGTCTGGAGGGGAAATCTTACGAGGAGAGGATGAAGTCCTTTGGTTTATATTGCCTGGTGAAGAGGACACTAAGGACAGACCTCATCATGGTCTATGGCTTCTTGATGAGGGGTAGAGAAGGAGCAGATTCCAATCTCTTCCCTTTGGTGACCACTGACAGAACTCAAGGGAACAGTATGAAGCTGAGACAGGGTAGGTTTAGGTTGGATATTAGGAAGAGGTTCTTTACTGAAACAGGCTCCCCAGGGAAGGGGTGACAGCCCTGAGCTTGTCTGAGTTCAAGAATCATCTGGACAATGCATCATCACATGCTCTGACTTGACTGGCCCAGTGTGGAGCCAGGAGTTGGACTCAGTGATCCTTATGGGCCTCTTCCAACTCAGAATATTCTATGATAATGCCTCTGCTTCTTCAGTTTCACCATTATATTCCAAAACTCACCATCTCCCTAGCCTATAACAAACTTCCTTATTTCTGCTCATTCTCCAATTTCTTACTCTTGAAAGTACAATACCCCAAAATTCTCTTGTTGATCGGAAATCACACACTTCTTTCGTGTTTGACTGACCACAGATGAGATACATGCATGCTGAATGATTTGCTGCAGGGTGGGAAAACACTATTGTATCTCACTGTGAACCACACAAACCTTTACAACCACACATGGCTAACAGGCTACATGTATAGCAGAACCAGAAATGCCTGTGAGTTAAGAGTATCAGAGAAGGGGTAAAAGAAAACACATGGTTGAAATATAATGATTCAGAAAGAATCTGTTATCTATGTGTTTCTGAATTTGCTGGGAGATATTTACATGTCTCTACATACCTCAAAAATAAAATGATACCAAATTGTCTTTGTGGACTCAACCCAGTATATGGGATCCGAGAATATTTACTGAATTAGAATCAGCACTAAGGAGGCCACATTTGGCTTATTGCTGTGGGCTCCTCAGTGCAACAAATGAGAGTTCAGTAGATTGTTGCTAGCATGGTTAAAGAGCAGGAGCACAGTACACTTGAGAAGAGACCAGGAAACACATCTGCTTGATAATGCTGGAGAAGAGGTTGAAGTGAGATCCTATTGCTGTCTTTAGCTACTTAAGGCATGCTATAGGGAAGAGTCAGGTGTTTCTCAGGCATGCAAGAGGATGAAAGTTAAGCATAACAAGTTGAACTTTCAGCTAGATGGGGGAAAACATTTCCAAGTGAGACTGATCAAGACTGATATCTCTCAAAAAGGCCATACAAAATCTGTCTTCAGAAAAATAGCTGGACTATTTGATAAGCTATCTGATTAGTCTTTGAAGTTACTTCTGCTTCGAGTAGAGTTGTAAGTAGGAATTACATGTCCTCCAGTCATCCTTTCCTGTTTACTCTGTTACTCTGTGACATATAAAAGGTGTCTGGAGAGAAATTTGTATTATTAACAAGGAAAAATCAGAGAAATATTGGTTCAATGTTATGTATTCTATAAAGAGGTTTATGGGGTTTTATAGCCAAAACAGGCAGTCTTACACCCTCTATTCCTTGTTATATTTTTCTTGATAAAATAAATTATGAATATACCAAGGTTGCAATGAATCACAGAATCAGTTAGCTCAGAAAAGACCTTTAAGATTCCTGAGTACAACCACAGCCTAACCCTGCCTAGACCATGTCCCCAAGCACAATATCTAAATACCTTTGAAATACTTCCAGGGATGGTGACACGACCATCTCCCTGGGCAGCCTGTTCCAATACTTGACTACCCTTTCAGTAAAGAAATTCTTCCTGCCATCTAACCTACATCTCGTCTGGTGCAATTTACTCTTGTCCTACTACTTGCTATAGGAGAGAAGTGACTGACCTCCACCTCTCTACACCCTACTTGCAGGTAGTTACAGAGAGCAATAAGGTGTCCCCTCAGCATCCTTTTCTCAAGACTAAAAAGCTCCAGTTCCTTCAGCTGCTCCTCACAGGACTTGTGCTTTAAACCCTTCACCAGCTTCATCACCCTTCTCTGGACACACTACAGCAACTCAACATCCTTCTTGTAGTGAGGGTCCTGAAACTGGACACAGTACTCAAGGTACAGCCTCACCAGAGCTGAGTAGGATGGAACAATCACTTCCCCACTCCTGCTGGTTACACTATTCCTGATACAAGCAAGGATACCATTGGCCTTGATCACCTGGGCATACTGCTGGCTCATGTTCAGCCAGCTGCCCACTAACACCCCCAGGTCCTTCTCCTCCAGGGAGCTCTTCAACCACTCTGCCCCAAGCCTGTAGCTTTGCCCTGGGTTATTGTCACCAAAGTGTAGGACCCGGTATTTGGCCTTGTTGAATCCCATAGAGCTGGCCTCTGCCTATCAATTCAGTCTGTCCAGGTTCCTCTGTAGAGGCTTCCTGCCTTCGAGGACATCAACACTCCCACACAATTTGGTGTCATCTGCAAACTTACTGAGGGTGCATTTGATTTCCTCGTCCAGATCATTAATAAAGAAGACTGGCCCCAGCACTGAGCCCTGGGGAACACCACTTGTGACCTGGATTTTGCTCTGTTCACCAAGTCTTTGGACCAGCCATACAGACAGTTTTTAACCCAGCGAAGGGTATACTGATCTAATCCATGAGAAGCTGGTTTCTCCAGGAGGATGCCGTGGGGAATAGTTTCAAAGACTTTACTGTGGTCCAGGTAGACCACATCCACAACCTTCTCCTCATCCACTAAGCAGGTCACCTTGTCATAGGAGACAGATCTACCTTTCATAAACCCATGCTGAATGAGCCTGATCACCTGGTTGTCTTGCATGTGTTGCATGATGGTACTCATGATGATTTGCTCCATCACCTTCTCAGCACCAAGGTCAGGACAACAGGCATGTAGTTCCTCAGGTCATCTTTCTGGCCCTTCTTGCAGATGGGCATCACATGTGCCAGTTCCAGTCAAGCAGAACCACTCCAGTCAGCTAGGATTTCTGGTAAATATGAGAAAGTGGCTTGGAGAGAACTTGGGCCAGCTCCCTCAGTATCCTCAGGTGTGTCCTATCCAGACCCATCGAGTTACGCAGATCTAAGCAGCTGAGCAGGTCACTAACCAGTTCCCCTAGGATTATGGGAATTTTAGTTCACTTCCCATCCCCACCTTTCCACTCAGGGGTTTGGATATCAGGAGACCAATTGGTCTTACTGCTAAAGATTGAGGAAAAAAATACATTAAATACCTCAGCCTTTTCTTCGTCCTTTGTCATAATGCTTCCCCTATATCCACTAAAGGTGGGAGAATTCTTCCTGGCCCTCCTTTTGTTATTAATGTATGTATTGAATTGTTTCTTGTTGTCTTTTAGATCTCAATCTGGCCAGATGATGTTCTATTTAGGCTTCGGCCCTCCTTATTTTCTCTCTGCATAACCTCACTTCAGCCCTGTAGTCCTCCTGGGTTGCCTGACCCTTCTTCCAGCAATCATAAACCCTCTTTTTCTTCCTAAGTTCCAGCCAAAGCTCTCTGTTCAGCCAGACAGGTCTCTGCTGGCTGACTTTCGGCACAGGGAAATGGCTTGCTCCTATACATTCAAGACCTCATTCCTGAGGAGGGTCCAGTGTTCCTGAGCTATTTTGTCTTCCAGTACATGTTCCCAGGGGACTTTATCCACTAGGTTCCTAAACGGGATAAAGTCCACCCTTCAGAAGTCCATGGTAGCAGTTCTTCCAACCCTTCTCCTTTCTTCCCCAAGAATTGAGAACCCCATCAATTCATAATCACAGTATCCAATTCATAATCACAGTATCCAAGGCAGCCTCCAACCATCAAGTCCTCTATTCGGGAACAGATCCAGCAGGGCAGCTTCCCTAGTTGGCTCACTCACCAGCTGTGTCAGGAAGTTAGATCCCACAGACTCCAAGAACCTCCTAGATTGATCCCTCTCTGTCCCGTTGTTTATCCAGGAGATATCTGTTAAGTTGAAGTCACCTATGAGAAGAAGGGCCAGAAATTGTGATGCTACTCCCAGCTGCCTGAAGAAAATTTCATCTACCTCTTCATCCTGTTTGGACAGTCTATAACAGACTCCCACCAGCATGTCCACATTGTTGGCCTTCCCCCTGATTCTAACCCATAAATAGTCAACCTTATTGCCACCATCATTAAACTCCAATCACTAACATAGAGGGCTACCCCACCACCACTCCTTCCTCACCTGTCCCTCTTGAAAAGTTTGTACCCATCCATCACACCACTCCAGTCATCCCACCAAGTTTCAGTGATGGCAACTAAGTCATAGTTGCTGTACATTCCTGCTGTACAATTGTTTCAAGCCCCTCCTGTTTGTTGCCCATGCTGTGTGCATTAGTGTAGATGCACTTCAGTCATGCTGTTGACCTCTCCACCTTTCCAGGAGAAGCTCTAGCTCCTGCACTGTCACTCCCAGATGTTCCCACAGTGCCTAATAACTCACTGGCAGACCGCCCCTACAATCCTGGCATGTTACCCACAGGTTTTTGTCCATCAAGCCTGGTTCCACCATCTTCCCACCTTGAACCTAGTTTAAAGCTTGGTTTACCAGAACACTGCCCCATTGATGGGAACCCAGTGACAACCCCCTCTCCCTTCAAATCTAGTTTAAAACTCTATGGATGCGGCTAATTTTCTCCCTAGAACCCTTCTCCTCCTGGACAATAAGCCTTTCCCACATACTCCTGTCAGGCCTGTTATAAAACCAGACATGACAAAAGGAGCCAAATCCCTGTTTGTAGCACCAGTGCCTGAGCCATGTATTTACAGTCTGGATCCTTTTATTCTGTTTCATGTCATGGGCCAGAACTGGAAGGAGGGAAGAGAAAATAACTTCATCTGGGTCTCCAAGCACAGGCATTCCCTGCAGCCTGTGGCTTGAACTGCATGCTTCCATGGTTGATCTATCTGGTTTCCCACATCCACTCTGGTAGGTGTTGGGGTCCTGACCTTTGTCTGGGTAGACACTACTGCTCAGCTCCTTCTCAGAGATAAGTGCCCCCCACCAACAAAACTCACCTGTCACAGAGCTCACAGAGCTTCCATTTCTTCCCATGCCTTGCCCTGTGCACTGTCTGATGCATATAGGCCATTTACCTGCCTGTGCTGAGTGGGTGGGGCAGTCCCTGACCTCCTGCAGCACCTTTTAAGAGTAGGGGGTGGCATTACTGTTGCTTCAGTAAACGTTATGCCATGTCAGGGGAGGGGCTGGGACACCGTCTCTCCTGGCCTCCTTTGATTCAGATGAGGTTTTCCCACTTCAGGAAAGGTTATCCCATTGCAATCCCCCTCTCCAAAACCCTTCACTACAGTGGCTTCATTAAAGCTGCCTGAAAGCATTTCTCATCCAAATCAAAGAGATAAAGATATAATGGGATAATCTTAGGGAATGATAGAGCTATCACTCAATTAGTCAAGCAGAGGATGTACACTAGTATATATCCAAAACAGGCTTCAGGATCAGTGGTATCCATTACCTTGCCAACGCTTCTCCCTCAAAGGGTGAGATGATTTGCTACAGGGTATTGCATTTCTTTTTCTCCATCAGGCCTACTTTCTGTATCTTGAAGTATAAGAGGAGGGAATTCATCATTGAATCCATCATCATTGCCTTGGGAAGCAGAATTTTACCATCCAGTCCTTATCTCCCTGGGTATGAAAAACCTGGGGAAAAAAAGAGCCAGCCCTGCTGGGAAAATAAATGCTGCTACATATGGACAAACTGTCCCATAACACCATTTACAATGAAATAACCACTATATATTTAGCAGTAAGAAGTTTATTCGTTATTCCAGGCTAATGGCAATGTTTAAGGTCAGCTTGATAATATATAAGGTAATATCACAGAATTGTAAGGTTTGGAAGGGACCTCAAGAGATCATTAGATCCAACCTCACAATATAATCATGGTATAGAGAACTTTCACATATTGTTATTGAGAAATTCTAACGTGATAAAATTCTGGAATGCCTCAGTGTATGCCTCAAAATCATCACTTCTTCATATTCATAAGTACTAAGAAAAATTAAGAAAATGTATATCATTCTATGTCATCAGTAACTTTCTTATGGTAATTAGGACTTAAAAATGAGAAAAAACACACATTTACAAACTCTGTCAGTGATCTTCATTAAATATACTGACACAATAAAAGCCTAAAAGCAACTGGTTTTCAACAGTGCTGATATTTTTTGTTATTGTTTATTTTTTCTTTCACTAGTTCTTTTTTTTCCCCATTCTTTCTTTTCTGTTTCCTACCAGTATTTTCCCTGAAAGAACTATGACAAGTGACTAATGAGAAAAAACTTCAGTGGAAAGCTGACCACACTAAAAAACAAAACACTGAGTTTAATCCAGTGCTGAACAAGTTAGCTATATCTAAATTTTACCTTTCTTAATTGAACATTTAAATATGTCTAACAAAAACATCCTTAAATCCTTACACAGCTTTCTGTCTTTCATGCAGGCTTCATTTTGGATGCTAACAGAAATTTAATGAGTTAAAGAAAAAAAAAATTTCAAGCTGTTCAGAACTTACTATAGTAGAGACTGATTATCATTGTGACTTTTTTTCCCAGGAAAGTTAAATATCACTGGGACAGAAAAACTTCATTGGCTGCCCTTTGCTGAATGATTAGTCAGAATTTGGTGAGTTTTACATATTTGAAATACTTCGTATTTAACAAGACTAAAACTTTTCCCTGATGAAAACAAAGGTAATTTACTGAGTTAACATTAAAAAAATGTGTAATTAGAGGCTATAATAAAGAAATTTTTATTCAGAATTTGAAAGGCAGTCAGGAATCAGCACCTTAAACATAATAAGATTTGAAAGACAATCATAAAAATACTAACTGTAGGAAGTTAAGTTCTGTATTTCATATACTTTTTAATTTGGAAGTGTTCAAGGTTGAGATACTTCAGTGAAATTATCTCTTGGCTTTACTACCTTTACAAATGTGGAAAGTAGAGATAAATCCATAATTCATCTATAGTTTAAAAAAAAAAAGCAGCTGGTTTTTCGGCCAGTGTGAACTAGTAAAGCAACCCAAGATCTGAACCAAGTAGTGAAATTAAAATCTGTTTCAAACCTTCATGTGTGTAGACACTTTTGTCATCTAGTAGGAAAAAATGATACAATGTTTGGGCAGATTATTAGTCGCACATATTGGTAAACAACACATTTCACTCAAGAAAAATTACAATGAAAGTCAAAGCAGAAAAAAAAAGCATTTTCTAACTGAATATGAAGAATGCTTTCAATATTACTGGCATAAAAGGTTAGAAAGTAAGTCATGAAATCATAGAACTCTACAGAAATTCAGTGAGTCACTGTATTATTGATGGTAACATTCTAAATTGGATAATAAATTGGCTTAGTGGTGTTGCTGATGGCCAAAGCAAAGTGGTAAATGGATACAGATGGAGCAGGAAGGTGACAAGTGGAATGTCAGTGGGATCTGAGCTATGTCTAATCTTGTTCATACAGTACTGTATATCACTAACCTTCAAAACAATTTTTCATTAACTTAGAGATAGCCAGATTTTTTTATTCCATTCTGTTTTTTCATAGCTCAGAGGATCTATCTCTTGAAATCTGAAACTTGAACTATATAATAAGGCCATTTTTAATATTTTTTCTGCACTCTGGATCTACAAAAAAAAACCCAAATAAATAATTGTTAGGTTAAAATTTAGCACTTTCTATGAAATTATTTAATAATTCCAAGAGTGTGTGATAATATGATTACAAACCAATTTTCTCTATGTCCTTTCCTAAATCACTGGAAAGCATGAAGCTAAATGTGGCATCTATTCCAGAGTTCTCATCTGATGATAGTATTGAAATAAGCTTATATATTAGGTAATTCCTTCTGATATATTGTTTTCAACCAAACTTCTATGAAGGCAAAAACAAGCCTACATCGGCCAGAACACTTTATTGTTTGAACAGAAGGCAATGTCTCACTCAGCTCAATGTAAAACCTTATCCTTCCATTGGTTCTAAGACATTCAGGTTTTTTGTGTCTTACTTCGCTGTCTGAATTACATTCTGACATGGCATGAAGTTGGTAGGTCAATGATTAGAGCTTTTCCAATTATACCAGGCAATAATCAACCAGAAGAGAGGGCCAAAGTACAGTAAAAATAGAGTAATATATTCAGGTTACAGGGTCCAGCCTTAGTAGAAAGTTAGTAAGTACACAGCAGGGTGGATAGTAGCCCAGGAACTGCGTTAGAGAGAGTTACAAGACACCTAGTAATAAGCAATCAGGAAGGCTATGGGAAGTCCACCTATGGCCAGAGGAGGCAGGACAGCTGTCTGAGGGAACAAGTACTGCAATAAAACTTTGTTTCATGTCTTGAACTAAACTTATTTTAAAGATTATTTAATCCATTTCTTTTATAATAGAATTTACAGCAACAGTAGGGTATCGAAAATGAATGATTGATTTTCAGAGAGTCGATGCATCTTGAGTCTATAGTCTCCAGCAGTCAGAGTATCTATGTCATTTGCATTTGAATAATTGTTCATTTATTACCAAGTGATACTGTCTTGGTTGTACTGTCTTCTACTTAATGAAATAGGTTTGGTCAGCCATTTGCCATATTCAGGAACCACAACTACTAGAGAAGAGTCAAATGGAGAAAAATAGGCCTGCAAAAGACAATGAGTTGGTTAGACATTCCCAAAGATTAGTGATTCCAACCTCAGCAGAAATAGCCAAAAAGTTTAAGGCACCCAGATGGGTATACCATTAAGACTTACATTAGTTTGTAGTTCCCAGTGCTTGAAGAAAGTTCTTCCTCTCCAGGATCTATTCTTCCTTCTCTGCTTACAGAGTGGGGTCTAATCTCTTCCCTAATAGTAGCAGGTATCACAGTGCAGTCAGACATATTCCTGCATTTCATCAATTTTTCATGTATTCAAAATAGTAGTAACTATATATGTGGAAGGAGACTAACAGAGACCTTTCTCTAGGCAAACATGCCTTTCATTGCCTTCATGATTATTATTACCATGCAAACTACAATCCATTCCAAATATATAGCATATTCCTTTGCATTTCTTAAGAGACCACCGTGATCTCTTTCAATGTCTGTTAGAGTTCAGCTTCATATGTACAATATGGAAGCATATATTGGAAAGCTTTACATATTACAGGAAAATTCTAGGTACGTTTGTAAAATCCAGAGTTATTGACCACTTAGGATGAAATTGTGTCCTTGCTTGTAAACTAGTGCTAATTCTGCATCTGCAAACCAATCTGACTGAAAATACATTTTTAATGATTGCAGCCATCCCTCAGAACAGATGTTTCCTGTATAGTTCTGCACTTGTTTTTCTGGTGCTACTCCTCTTAAATAAGTTGGCAACTATTTGTTCAGTTTTAAAAGAGAATTGGCCACTGGTGCCAATTTTGTATTCCATAAAACTTTAGTGTACATGGCCCTTAGTTTCTCCTATGTGGAAGAGAAGTCTCCTTTCTTATGTCTTTTATTCTTCCATTCATACATAAATTTATGTGCAGATGGAAGATTCATTCCTTGACTCACTCATACTGTATTAAAAAATTACTAACACTAGTACATGCCTAGAGCTGTATAGCCCTTCAGGGTTAATTTCAGAGGCAAAATAGCTCAGTTCCCAAGCAATTCTGCAGGAAAGATAACTGCTGTGGATCATTTGTGTGGTTATAAAAGCAGATCACAGATGGATCATTTGCACAGTTATTGCTACTGTGACTCTTAGTTACAACAAAGTTGCAGAACTGGGAGTAGTATCTGTTTTCTTGTAATCCTATAAATGTGAAACAAAAACGGTAAATAATGACAAACACAGAAACATCCACTTGATGATCAAGTCCCTGTTAAGAGTCTGGAAATTATTTTATCTTAAAGGTACTATGACTGAAATCTAAGTTTTTATTAAAAATAAAATACTAGTTTTCAAGGCTATGCTTGTAATATTGTAAGGCTGATACTGTCTAGCAATATTTTCGGGAATCTCAAAGTGACCAGAATTCTACTTTGGATTAGAGTAGATTCTAAAAGGCATAGATAAACTTAATCTCATATAAATTCATTCAAGAGAAAACTAGCAGAAATTTTACATAATACATATACCTCCAAATTCTATGCTACATCCCAAAGCTTTTGGAGCTTAAGCCCCAGACAAAACCACTAACAATTCTTATTTTATCAGTAGTAATCCATATGCTAAAACCAATACACACAAGCACCGCATTAAATAAGTTGTGTTCAATTGAGAAGAAAATCAAAGAAGAGGTTTCTGAAAGTATGTACACATTTACATTTTCACATTGATAACACCTCTCTTTTCAAACTGAAATACAGAATCTGGTAGAGTTGAGGGATTCCAATAGACTATTTAAGTCTAGTTTATTATTATTAAATGTGTAACTTGGTATTGCTTTCCTTGGTCAACACCTCAAAACATTTTTTTCTCTCCTTTACCATAGAGCTGCTCACTCACTCTTTCCTCATAAGAGGATGGGGAAATGAATAGAACAAAAAACTTATGGGTTGATCCTGAATTCCACCATCTCACGGTCACTGCAGCCAAAACTGTCCCAGCCATCACATCATTATGGTTTCATGTAGCAAGGTTTTGTTGGAGGAGGGGGAACTGCAAGGCTGGCTTCTACAAGTTGCTAGAAGCTTCCCCTACGTCCAACAGAGTCAATACCAGCCAGCTCAAGGTAGGGCCTGCTGCTGACCAAGGCTGAGCCAAGTAACAACTGCCATAGCACCTCTGGGATAACCTATTTAAGAGGAAAGAAACTCACAAGGGGATGTATTTTGCCTCCAGAGAAGGAAGTTAGAAGATGTAAGAAACTCTCCAGACACCAAGGTCAGTGAAGAAGAGGGGGGGAGGAGGTCCTCCACATTCCAGAGGGAGAGGTTCCTCTGCAATCAGTGGAAAAGACCATGGTCTAGCAGATTGTCCCCCTGCAGTCCATGGAAGATGATGGGGAGCTTATATCCCATCTGCAGCCTGTGAAGAGACTCCACAGTGGAGCGGAAGGATACAGCTGAAGGATGCTGTGACCCTGTGGGAAGCCCGTGTTGGAGCAAGCTCCTGGCAGGACCTACAGCGTGTGGAGAAAGGTGCCCACACTGGAGCAGGTTAGCTGGAGTACTTGTGGCTGCATGGGGGACCATGCTGATCAGTCTGGGCCTGAAGGTCTGCATTTCATTGAAGCGACCCATGTTGGGACAGTTGGTGAAGAGCTGAAGCCACATGGGAAAGGACTCTCACATCGGAGAAGTTTGTGGAGGACTGTCTCCTGTGGCTGGGACCCCATGTTGGAACAGGGCAAGTGTGTGAAGAATGTGCCCTCCCCCCAAGAAGGAAAACAGCTCGTAATGAATTGATCAAAACCTCCATTCCCTATCTCCCACCGTGATACCCAGACAGGGAGGAGGACCGAGAAACCATGAATAAAGTTAAGTCTGCAAAGAAGGGAGGAGTGGAGAAGGTGTTTTAAGATCTGGTTGTTCTTCTCATTATCCAGCTGTGTGTGTGTGTGTGTGTGTGTGTTTGTGTAATAAATTAAATGTGTTTTTTTTTAATTCCATGTTGAGCCTGTTTTGCCCTTTATATTAATTGTTGAATGATCTCTCCCTGTCCTTATCTCAACTCCTTACCCTCTCAATATATGTTTTCTCCCCTGTCCATCTGAAAAGGGGAGTGATAGAGTGATTTTGGTGGGCATCTGGCCCCCAGCCAGGGTCAAACCAGCAGAATCCTCAACCAATCTTTCTTTGCTTGTTAGTACATGCTCCAGCAGCTCCCCTTTCCTCTTGGGCTCTTTCACTACCTGAGTTAAAAAGTTATTATCAGTGCTCTGCAGGAACCTTTTGGATTGTGTGTGCCTGGCTGTGTTGCCTTTCCAGATAATATCAGGGCGGTTGAAGTTTACTGAAGTTACTGAACATTTTGTTGATCTTAGATGGTTTGTTAAAATCACAAAGATATTTCAATTTTACTCTTACCCTCTGACTGTGGCATCACATTTTCATAAATATGTCCTAAACTCAAACAGGAAAATCATTAATGAAATAATATTTTCATTATCTATTGAGTATATATTTTCTTCCCACCTGAAGCTTTGATGTCAGAAATAAAATTATGGTCTCACAGAGGTACAGCTGGAATAAATGAGCTCTTAGGAGCCAGATTTCATGCATATGTACATAATTAAGCAGTGAAGTGTCAGGGATAAATATAGAATTTACACAATATATAAACAGCAGCCAATAATTTTTCACTCATACAGAATTCCTGCTTGAGTAACAGCAACATAATTAGCCCATACACTTATGAGTCCATTTCAGAAAGACTTTTGAAAATGAAACTTCTGCTTTATATGTTAAAACTCACAGTAATTAGGAGTACTCACAGTAATTAGGAGTTGTAAAAGTTTACCATATGGGATCAAAAGCAAAAGCATTAAATGTGAAAGTACTCCAATCATTTTATGCATGACTGACATTTCACAAAATCTTCATCTGAAGTTGTAGAAGACACATGCTAATCTTTAGGAAAAACATTTAGCTCTAGAAGATAGGAAATAGTATGGTATCCAGTCAAACAAAGAAAACCCTCATGAGCATGGGTGAAAAAAGCTTTCCTTGCATAGTTCAAAAGCATTTCCTTGCATGTTGTCAGTGCACAGAGTCAAAGTAATTAACACTGACCATAAATATACCAGAGAAACTGTTTTACAGAAAAACACAGATTTAACAGAATTTAAATATTGCATATATAAGATAGAAGCAGAAAGGAGGAAAGGCTATACAGCTGGAAATGAAGCTACATCCTTGAGCAGTTGTTTGATGGTGCTGCTCAAATGTCCAGCACACTGTGTGCTTGAGAAAAATCAGATAATTGGGAACCAACATACCAACATCAAACCAAACAACAGCAACAACAAAAAAGAATCTTTTTCTTTTCTGTTTCAGCCCCTCTGTTTGAGGCATTTTTTCCCCACTGAATGTGACATTTGGTTTGAATTCCCTTTTTTAGCCACAGCTACTAAAATGCCTTAGCATTTAACAGAGTTGGTCTGTGCATTATCTTGTAGTATACTTGATGATAAGGAATACACATCTTCTAGGAACTTTGTTGTTCCAATCACTCCTCTCAGACAAAGCTAATCTTATGAAGAACCATTCTTCATCTAACTTGTATATTATATAATATTCTCAGAGGTTTAACACAGAAAAAAAATATTGGAAAGGAGCGTAGTTCTATAAGCATATCAAAACTCTTGGTTAGCTGTTGCTGCTTTTTTATGCAGCCACTACTTTATCTGTGTTTTTCTGTCAAAACTGGCACCTGGACTATGTCCTCTTTTACCTACGCAGTATAGTTACAGGAGCAAAAAAGTAGACATTAACCATAATAGGTCAGCTGGTGTTGCTCAGGAACTCCCTTGAGTTTTAAGGCTGATGTAATCTGAGGTTCTCTGTTAAACAGAATATTACCTAAAGATTAAGGAAGAAATGCTTGATGATGATCTATACTTGTCTCCCTTTCATGACTAAAGACTCATTACCCTTCATAATTTTAGTGTTCTTATCCGACATTGCAAAGTTTGCGGTATAATTGCTTTTATCATTGTGACCATTTATTACAGCTCGCAATGCATGTGACAAATGATGTATTTTCTAACTGAGAGCTATTTTAATGAAGCTTTTTGAGCTGACACTTTGCAGTTCTTTGAATGTTCTTGCAGTTTGCTGAATCTTTTTTTTGTGATTGTTTTTTCTTACCTATCTTTAAAGTTTTAATAAATAGACAGAGGGTCATCTGTTACCATGGATTTTCCTTCCTTGACAAATAAAAACAATTCTTGTCAACTCCCTTAACAACCTTCTCCTTCCTTGTCTGCATATCCTTTTGGAACTAACTATAAGAAGGTAAATATATTTTATGGGATGAACCAGTGTGACTTCAAACAACCTCTTGTTAGTAAGTACCCTGTTTCCTGAATTCAGTGTTGTTTTGCTGTTTTCCTTCCTTGACCTTAAGCTAATATTTTTACTATAAATAGCTCACTAATATGAAGCAAAGATTCTATTTTGAACCTTAAACTTTATATAACTATCTCCTTATAAAAATTCTTATGCATGAATACTGAAGGTATAATTACATGCTTAATTTTGTCTGTAAATCAGAAATAGAGTGAAATGAAGAATATTTCAAAAATAAGTGACTAGGGTTATGAAATGTAGAAATTCTGGAAGCTGATCAAGTGTTACTGGAAAATCTAGCAAATATCAGTCCAATAAATACTTATCATAAGTATTTCCCTTTATACATTTAAGAAGCTCTGTGAAAATTAAAAGTATTGCTTAGCAATGTAATGACTTAACCTGCTTTGAGGCATATATAATAAAAATATTATTTTATTTACTTTCCTTAAAGTATTCATATAAATGTCTGTAATGGATTAACTTTTTAAGGAGTTTTAGCATTAAGAACAGAATTTCATTAAGATCATCTACATTTCTAATTACATGATCTAATTATTTAATTAAAGTTAGGACTATGAAATTGCATAATTAGAACATGTGATTCAGTAAAACTTATGATTTATAGATAAAAGAATGTGCAGTATGCTTGATTTCTAAGATATATGAAAGTTGACTATGTATTGCACTGTTACTGTGAAACAGATTTAAAATGACACCTGACCATTTCAAAAAACATTTTTGTCCAACTGTAAAATTATTTGCCTCTTGGATTTTATATTTTTTTTTAAATCTCAGCTATTTCCCTTAGATACTTTCAAACATTTTTGCAATGTTTACATGTAGATCAGAAAAAAACGGGCAAGTAATCTTTTAGATCCAATTTTGTTTCCAATATATATAAGGTAGAAAACTTCTAGGTAGGATAAAATTTTCTAAATCCTGTTGAGCAAGTACTTTAGGTAGTGCATACAAAATCCATCCAACAAAGCTATCATCCTACACGTTTAGATTAGTCAACATGTAAGCTGCTTTGAAAGAATTGTCTATTTTGAAAAATGTAGTAGTAGCTAATTCTCAATCAAATATCTCATTATTTGAGTTCTTGACCTCAAATACAATATGACCACATAGTTTATGGCTGTCTTCTCTGTTCACTTCAATAACAGTGTTTCATATAACACTATGTTTCATATAGTTTACAATACTCCAAAAAAGAGTATATGAGGGATTTCTTCTATTGGATTCTTCCTGTCTCACAACATAAGGCAAAAAGTTCTAAAAATATAGTTGTTCATGTCACAGAGTTTTTCACTCTTTCAGCTTCCAGTTTGTATAATATCATATTTCTAACCTCCTTCTAATTAGTTGATTTTCCGCATCTCTTGTGGTACCTTTCTTAGGATTCCAAATATTCAGAAATTAGAAAAATATACCATAAGCTACATTCATCATGGAGTACTGAATCTGGAGATCATAGAAAGAAATTGACTGGATTTGTTTTGTCAGCAGCACTAGGTATGGTTACTTTTTCTCCATTAGCAGTTATTAACTAAAAGTTATTGCAAACTTTAAGTTCATTTTTATTCTTATGATAATTGGTCCATAAATAAATGTGTAAATTCCTAATGCAAAAAGATCTCTGGAGAAACCTGGAATACAGATTTTCAAGGTTAACATATTTCATTGAAGTTTTATTTCTATTAACATTTAAATCTTAGAGGGTACAATGTTTAAGATTAACTTTCAAATGTTACTTTATGGCATTTAGTTTTATTTTAAACTTTTATTTGGCTTTAAGAGACTGTGTTTTCTATAAATTTATTCAGAGATCAACATTTTTTTTTGTCCATTTACTCAGACACAGACTTTACTTACATTTTTGGCTTGGAATTAGCATATGAGTCAGTCCAGACTATGATGGTTTTTATTGATGTACAGTACAATAATCAATATTGTTCATGTATGTAAAACTGAAGGTAAATTTAACCCTGACCTCCTCTTTGAAACTCATAAAGCACTGCTGTATATACCAGATATTGTGGTGGTATTGTCCAAACCCAATTACCTAAAGAAAAGCAACTATGTAAGCAAAAGTTGAAAAGAGGTTTTGTTCAGGTTTAGTTTGTTGGGGGGTTTTCTGGGGTGAGAGGAGAGAGAGGAAAAATAAGAAAGAAAAGAACACCACCAATAATGAACACGCAAACAAAAGAAGCCCTCCTTGCCAGGTTAGGATAAACAGGTGAATTTTTACCTGTTAGTAAAAGATTGGTTCAAGATATATTCCAGCTATGCAAAATGGAAATTGTTCTCTAATTGCATATTTTTAAAATCTCAAGGCAATGGCTATAGCAGCAGGTTTTGAACAGAAAGATTGCTTTCTGTAAATTTGTTGACATACCCTAGAGTAGATTTTCTGCTTATGCTGCTCTGTTGTTATATAGCATACTGGATAAGGTCCTCCAAAAAACTTATCTTGTGGTGCTAGTTGTATTAGTTTGATGTTTTTTCATAGGAAATAACTAGCTTAACAGATGATCCCTTGCTAATGATTTTAGCTCCTGGCAGCATTCAGTTAAATCTGTATCCACAAAGAAGCTTTACATTCATTCTAATACACATTCTCCCCTTCAGAACGCAACAAAATCAAAGAGGTGGCCAGACAAATTTTAGCCATTTTTTTTCAGTTGAGAAACAACCACATGAAGCATATGAATTCTATAAAATGCCCTGTGATTCTGGTTTCCAAGAGCTGTAACCTCCTCTTATCTTTCTTGCAATGGGCTTGGCAAACCCACAAAGGGACTCTTTGATCCCATGACCTGAAACTCAGGGTTTAAATTATTTCAAAATTCCTTCCAAACCAGAAAGAGAAGTTTGCCAAGATGATGTTAAAACAGGGTAATTCCATATAAAATAATTTTATTATTATTCCACTTCATGTATCTCTCAAAAAGCTTGCCTGGTGTTTCCTGAAAATATCTATTCTGATATCCTGTGTATAGCAACATGAGAGCAATTTTGTCCACAAAGTTCAAAATCAAACTGATTCTAAAGAATAATAAATTTGTATGAAGTGCAGCAAATAATGCATAATGTACATTTAATAAAAAATGCAACATTATTGTGATTCCATAGCTCACACAAGTGAAAATTTCTATTCCATACTTAAGACATTATCATATTTTGTACATGACAGTTGAAAATATACCAGTTGCTTCAAAAATTGCAGTGGCATCTTATTATATTGGTAGTTAGCTAAAGAGCACTCTTAAATACAAAAAAAAATTGCTGTCCCATTACATGTTTCTAAGCAGTTCAAAAAAAAAACTGCTGTTCCATTACATGTTTCTAAGTAGTTCTGCTGGTTTAAGTGTAGATATGAATGTGAGAACAATGAATTAAATTTTAGTTTTCTGAAACCCACCATTTTTAGACATCATTAGCCTGTACCATAGAACCACAGCTAACTCAAACATGTTAGAACAATTTGGTTTTGTAATAAAGACCAATTTTTTAATGCATAACTTTATATAAGCTCAGAGGTGACCTAGCCAAATACTGTGGGCAGCAATATCACTTTCACACACTACTATCTTCCATATTTACCATAAAGGGGTTTTTTTGAAGTGCAGTTGACCTCTATCTTTTCAGCTTTTTAAACAAAAAAAAAAAGACTTATTGGTAGGGTGGCTGTCAACATGATGAAAACTGTTCCTTTTTTATTTTTCTTCTGTGTATTTTTGATCTTCAACTGACTGTGAATGGAATATATCATTCATTCATTCATTCACTTGCTAATCACTGATCAACTGAGCACTGCAACTGCTAAAAAAACCTGTTCAGATTTCTTCAGTGCAATAATTTTCAATCAAACACATCTATAAGCAAATTCCTCTACAGTGAATGATAAAACTTGTAGTGGCTTCAGTGAGATGAGTAATCATCTAGGAAGGGTGAAGAGGATATTGTAAATATTTGCAGTTCATTCCCCTGAAGAAGTCTAGCCTAGTGTTCTCTTTAGGCTCTAGGACATGAGAATGATTGCCAGCATCATCTCTGCAGAGACTAAGTGCCAGTTAAGAGTTCTTCCCACCTCAGGCAGATGTAATATTTAAGCATCTCTCTCTACTATGGAGATTACCAGCGTTTAGAAGAAAAGCGCTAAAATAAAATTCCCAAATCTTTTCCTAAGAACACTTCCTTCTAATATGTTGGAACTAGACTAGAATAGCAGGCATTAATATAAAATGAGATTTTTTTCTAATCCTAACTGCACTTAGGAGTAAACAGATAAGAAATAAGGCAAAATGGATTTGCTTATGCCAGAAACAACTAAATTGAAAAAAATGTCCTCTGTTTCTCCCCTCCTCCCCACTCTGTGGTTTGTTTTGGTTTTGTTTCCCTCTAAACTTTATTTTCGATACTTTATATATTACCTATTGTTTTTTCTAAGAAAACCGAAGCACCCACCTTAATACATACAAAAACCTCAACTTCAGTACACAGGATTACTCTGCATCTCCTCCCAAAGCTATCACAATGTGTATCTAATAATCCTACCTGCTAGATATTCACAGTGGACCATTTTTTTCCCCCAAATCTATAAACTGACTATCAAAATATCTGAACAGGATGTCAGCTTTTTTGTTTCTTTGTTTGGCTTTTTCTGGGGAGAAAGGAGGATGTTGGTTGGGGTTATGTTTGGTTGGTTGTTTTTTATGTGTAAGTTGAGGAAGCGGTTATCTCAGCATTGACTGAGGATTAAGTAGATAGTGAGAAAATGGAGATCCCCTTGTACCCAGCAGTCCTTATAACTGCTAATTTACTACATCATGCTAATTAAATGAGGCTGGCTTCAAAATGGAAATATATGGTGCCTGAGTAGAAAAGCTGTTAACATAATTATATCTGTTACACAGGGAGTGCAGCAGATTGCAATTATTAGAAGAATGTGAGTTTAAGGCTACCTTGTGTTCTCTGATGTTAGCATTGGCTTTTATACTCCTTTAGATCCCAAATAACACTAAAAATCAGTGTTAAAACTTTTTTCTCCTTATAGTTTCAAACACATGATTTATAAAAAATTAATTTACTCCCCTAAGTACTGAGTTTCCAAATGCAGACTATTTTTTAACAGTTTAGACAACTGTGGATACCCCTCGGCATCTTGTCAAAACATTACCATAGCCCTCCTTTGAATGATTGGTTATATAGAAGCCCATCTCAACCCAGCCCTACCCTGTACTAGTGACTGCTTTGCCTTTTACCTCTTTTTCGCTTTCTCAGAGGTTCATGGCACAGTGTTTATAGAGTATTCTTGAAGTCAAACATTTTCTAAAGCAAATTTGAATTACCTAACTTCATTGGGGGCTACATTTCCCAGAATCACCATTTTCACAAGCCGTTAAATATTCCATATTTCATGATCAGAGGACTCTTGAAAACACATTTCAAAATAGCAACATATGATGTTAAAAGCAGGCATATCAGTGTTTCAAATTCAATTTAACATATCAAGAAAAAATAATTAAGGGATAATGTTCACCATGGAGGAGTATTCAGGTTTTAAAAAAGCTTTTGTAGATTATTTAAAAAAAAGAAGGGATTCTAAGGCATTTAATACCCACAGAAGCTGTTTATTGTGAGTGTTGTGCAGTACCATGAACACAGTGCCTATTAGTCAAAGAAAAAGAAAAGAACAGCAACCTTCTTGCCCAAACAGAAAAAAAAATAAATATGTATTTTTCGACTTTTGAGTACTTAAAACATCTCTGCTGACTGCTGCAACAAGTGCATTTTGAAGGGTAATGACCCTTAACCTTCCCTTAGGAAACATGCATTTGAGAACACCTGTTTCAGTCACTAATATCTGAACTTTACCATCCTTTCACTCCCCTAAGTGGGGATCCAGGAAAGACACAGAAATACCACACAACACTGGGGAAGAAAGCAGTGTACTTTTCCATTTCTTTCTCACTTAAAGCATAAACAGAGTACCTGAATACCTAATCTTCAGCACAATATGAAGATTTCTTCAATACCTTTTTGTTCTTATTTTCTTCCCATTTTCTTGCTATTCCCCCATGTCTTTTTCTTCTCTCGCATTTCAGATTCTTGCTTGCACTTTTTGCACTCATTTTCTTTCCCCTCCTATCCATATACTTAGTTCCTCCCCATTTCTGGTTCTTTTCTCAAAGCCTCTGTCAGGCACTTCCCTTGTCAGATCACTGCTTCAGTCTCCTGAACGCCAGCATGCAGAAAGTGTTTTGCCACAGGTTTGAAAAGCAAAGTGTCACTTGCCTCCTACCCATACACTACATGTTCCCACCATTATACAATTCATCTCTTCTTAATTCTCGGAATGAGATGGGAAAAGATGTAAGAGAGAAGGGATGAAAGTACCAGCAGCTTAGAAGGACCAAGAAGGAGCCATGTGTCTGTGATTTCTCTTAGAATCATAGGATGTGTAATGTTGTAAATGGTGTTTAAAGGTCATCTAGTCCAATCCCCCTGCAGTAATCAGGGACACCTTTTACTGCAGAGGATTGCTCAGAGCTTCATCAAGCCTGACCTTGAATGCCTCCAGGGATGGGGCAAACATGGAGGAAATCATTGCTTGGTCAAAAAAAATTTGCCAAGACAAGTTCTGAGTTGCTCCTTTCTAAGTCATCAAAGGCAGTTGGACTGATGTTACTTAGGAAATCTAGACAACTATAAAAGAGACATGAAGGAAGGCCTTAAAATTTTATAAGGATCAAAATTATATTTTCAAAGAAAATGTTCACAGGTTTGTGAAAACAGTATCAGATTCACTTTGCAGACAGTCTGTTTTGTTGAAGTGCCTAATTTGTTTAACTATACTATATTGCTAGTGTGTCACTCAGATTAACTGAGAGTATACATTTGTCCACAGATTGATCATGCCTAGGTCAATGCCTAAACTTAAAATAACGCTCACTAATGCATCTGAATTTCAATTCTTAAGCCAGCTTTGGACTATATCTCTAATTTCACTGTAAAGAAATAATAAAGAAGATTAATGAGAACTTTTTTCTTTACCGGAAAAATCACAAGGGTATTTCCCAGTTTGACCATAAGCTGTCAAAGTGTGAAATGTAAAGGTTGCTGGAAGACAGTGCCACACAAAGCAGCTCCCCAGATTGTGAGGTGTGGAGAAATATATGAACATTATAAAAAAGGTCTCTGAATGATGGGCTAACATGTCTCAATCATCAGTATAGAGTGACCTATTTTTGACAGTTCGCCTTGTCTGATGTGACCATGAGCAACTGTTTTGCCACAGCTATGTGGTATAGCATAAAAGCCTAGAGAAGCAAAGATAGTTCACATCATTTATGATATACCAGTCCCATAAAAAATTCTGCTTTTCTCAGTTAGCAGCAAAGTACTGGGAAAAGCCAAGATGACTTTTAAATCTGATTCACAGTGACAGTGCAATACATTAAATTTAGAAGATCCTCCATACAACAGCAGCCTTAAATGTGCCTGATGAATTCTTATGTTGTGCAGACTCTTAGGCTGTGTCATTCTCTGAGTACAAATAATCACTATGTCATTAGGATAAATGAATAGCAATTGTAGTAATTGTATCATGACCTCCTGGTTATTAGACTATGGTCATCTAATTGCCTGTCGGTGTTCAGGGGCCCAGATCTACAGCTATGACAGATCATTACAGCTCAGGGAAAGGGTTGTGCAAGTTCATTCACCTTTGAGACAATTTCATAAAGAATAATTAAGAATAAATTTTAGGTAGCTATGATTTCTAGGGTTTGCAGGAGAGGGGTAGTTGGGCTACAACACATGTCAGGGAGCAAAAGCCTTCCCTGTGTTGCCTCATTACGCTTATCTAATCCTATACAGTACAGGCATGCTGGGTTTAGGACCAAATTTACCTCAAGCAGGACCCACCACACTTGAAAACTTCATTGATTTTTTTGCAGCAGAGAAACATTTTTTCCAGCTTTGTATAGTACTGAGCACTCTAAGAACATTCAATAGTTCATCAACCACTTACAGTAGCTAAGGAGAGAGAATGCAAAGTTTACAATCCCTACAGTTGTAAAAATAATCAAAAAATTCTTAGAAATTCTTTGATGTCTTACTTCACTTAAGTATGCTGGTTTTACTTTTTAATATATACAGTGAATTTTTTAACAATTATGCAGTCTTCCAGGCATGAAACCTGCATGCTTTACAAGCAGTTATTAGAATATAGAAGTCCTCTAAGGTGTTGATGTTTTGGAACTATCCACACACTGAACAAAACAATCATACACAACAAAGCACGCAAGGATTTTTCTTACAGAACAATGGGATCAAGTCTTTAGAGGTAGTTTCTGTCAATCGTACAGACAGTAAGTACCTCAGAGGCCCTAAGGATTAACAGGTTGCTTGAACAGGGGAAAAATGACCAGAAAACTGAGTACAAAAGTAACTCAGCAGCACTTCTAGTCAAACAAGTGAAACTTCTCCCTCTAAGACAGGCAAACAGGCGGTCAGACCCACAGGAAAACTCACGGAGCATCTAGAATGTCATCAGCTCGCAAAATGTTCTGGTATTAATATCATCAGTCCTGCTTATTCACCCTATCCCAAATTGCTATACCTGTGTATAAAAATAGCATCCTTCTAAAAGCGTATTAACAGAATGATATGCCTCTCTTGCAAGAATGGCAGTGCTGGTAAAATTGATGAGAAGCCTACATTTTTCTGCCTTCTGCTAGTACACAGTTAGAATACTAATTGCCTTCTCCTAATCCTCCACAGTTTTCCCTGTTCCCTGCCTTTTTTCCTAAGGTTCCTGACTGTCAGACAACATTGCTGTCTAGATGATTTACTCCTTCATTGGGTCCAACAGGGAGAAACCACCAAACCCTTCAGTCTGAAGGGAACATGAGTGTCCAAGAGGATCACATCACAGAGTTCTGAAGAAGATATTTGATAAACAGTTTACAGATTATTTTTACAAGATTAAATTTTCTTACACTAGACAGTGGATCATGTTTGCCCAAACTCTGCTCAAAGTAAACCACAGAGCAGTGAAGAGTTGATGCGTCTGAGACTCTTTTCCACTCCCCTGACCCCCTGTCTGGTTTCCAAAGTGAAAACCTGCTCCAAGTTATATGTCTGATGTGTTACAGTGATAACAGCAGTCCCCAAAGAGCATCTGCATACCCTTCAAGACACTGACCTCTCAAAAACTGATCCTGTTCCTCTCAGATAATTCTTCTGTCCAGCAGTGGCAAAACCATAGCACAAACCCACTCATAAGCAGTATGTAGGTGAAAAAAATGCAGGAAAAAAATCTACATAGACAGTGTGTAGATGTTGCTGTTTGTAGTTTGTACTAGCACGTGAAAGTCAGCCTAAAAACAAGCAATTTTTCTTATTAAACCACTGTTTCAATGCAACACTTATTTTATAAGTGGCAGTGAATGTAAACCAAACCCACCTTTTAGTTCAAGGTTAGTTTTTATTGTGGTTTTTTTTCTCAGTACAAATACATATTTTAAAATTAGTGGAGCATTAATTTAAGCAACATCAAATCATTCTTAGAAGTACCACGTACTGCTCAATCCTTCATTCCAGCACAGTAATTTTCAAAAGTATCTTGCTTGGAAAATATATAAGGACAATAAACTGTGAAGATCATAGAAAAGTTAATCAATACCATGTTAAAAGCAGATTGTTCCATTTCATCTGTAGCTTTCTAAGAGAAAGTATTTGGTTTGGGTTTTAGTATTTCAACTGGTCATCTAGCATAGATTACCCATACCTTCTCTATTCTGTAGTATTTACCTTTGCGGCCTCTTGGCAACAATGGGTAGGGAATAGTCTTGAAAAGATTCCCAAAACAGGAAATCAGTTCCTGGACTGATTGCAAATGACTGTGACAGACTTCCGTCCTATTAGAACAGTACAGACCTTTAGCACTTAATAGCTGAGAAGAATAAAACACAAGCCTCACCTATTCTCTTCTCTGTGGCTGGAGGTGTAAGAAAAGGAGACACAAAATTGATGCTTAACAATACTAGCTTAACTGGGGAATATACAAAGGGGAGAGAGGCAGTATATAATAACGCTTGTTCCTTGTCCCTGATCTTTGCATTAGTAAAATTCCAAACTGAACAATATATGTCATAAAATTCTACATCTTGTCCATTCTAAATATGATTTTACATATATCATGTACACATACAAAGGTCTAAAGACTTACACCTGCGCACAGAGAGATCATGGATCTCCTGTCTCCTTTTAAAATACAGAACAGAGAGGAAATCTTTCTCTAACATTTAAATGGGAAAAAAATAATCTACCTCAGGATCAGAGGTTCTTTTCTTGTCTAATGTTAGCACTAAGCTTCACATGAATAATATTTCTTTCATTTATAATAAAATACTTCAAAAAATTCTTCTCTGGCATGTGGATAATAGGTGCTAAACACAAATATACTAAGGGCCAAATTGTCTAATGTCTTAAAATTCCCTCCTAGGACTGTGTACACACTGTCTTTTGCATTCTCAGAATCAATGTTTGAATAAGGAGATTGAGTATTCAGACATGATGTTATCAATGTTTGCACAAAAGTGCTCATCTGTGCATGCAAAGCTAGTTTTGGGTTCATCTGTGTACTAGGGATATTTACCTGAACCCAAATACTCTTTTCTAAAATAATTCAATTTTTAAAATCTTAGTGTTCACTGCAAGGCCCCAAAAAGTCCACTTCACTTTGTCAGAACCAATCTAATTTGCTGTCCTGCTCCAGGGGTAGGACATATATTGTGCCCTACCTAAAACAAATAACCACTCCTCCCTCTCCTTTGAGGCAACTGGGTCTGCAATGTGGGTCTCTCGCAGCTATGTTCCCAAAAAGGGAAAGTTCCTCATCCTGGCACGCATTTCTAGTTAGTTTAAAAGTCAGATAGGATTACAGTGTCTGTTCATGAAGGAACACAAGTACATCACACAGCACTCTTCATGCCCCTATAGTTTTGCCTTCAAACCATCTTGTGTGCACATCTGAGCATGAGGCTAATGGCTGGAAATCCTTTTTTGACTTCCTAAAAACCAATTTATGTATCATCTCAATGCACAATATTCAGTTCACCTAATTGCTTTAGCCTTAGCCTAAATGCCTTTCTGCAAAGGATGAGTTGGTTCAGGCTGGTATTGAAGTCTTTTTAAAATCCACAGTGTATATAAAGTGACATTTATTTGTGTTAGTGAAGGTTTGGGTTGTCTAAAGTGTACAAATAGCAAGCAGAGATTCTCCTAAATATATTGCACTTTATTATCACCTACTTATTTCTTGGCTATTGAAAGGAGAGCGGCAATGAGAGATTTAGAATGAATGAAAGTAGAGTACATTTGCATCATGAATATAGTGTTCTTAAAATAGTACTTGTTTTCCTCAGCCTCACCTGGGAGACATTTTAATTCTATATAGCTAAAGAAAAAAAGTAGAAAAAAGGAAACAAAACTGCAGAAGGATTCTTGCTGCTGCAAAAGTCCATGAGAACATTTACCTTTTCATCATACATAAATGTAGAAAATTATTTAAACATACTGTGGCTTCTAAAGCTCAGCTGTGTCACTTCAAGGTAATTCTGCCAAAATCTTTTTATCATAATTGCCTCCCCAGGTTTTGACCTCAGTTAAAACTTTCTGCTGTAAGTTTTGGGGAATTACTTTACACTCAGTCTGTACTGACTAATATTCAAATAACAGCTGCAGAGATAAAAGTATCTCCTATATGTTATAAATCATGTGTTTTTTCCACACTGCAGGAACCTTGGGACACTGTCTCAGTGACTATCTCAATGCATGATATATTATTATTTCACTGGCAGGTACTGAACGCATCCTTGTTTGAGGACACACACTGTCTTAATTATATCATACACTCAAGTGTTTCATGCTCCTTTGCAGGCACTGTTACTTGGGCTGCAATTGGATTGCTGTCACCCAGCTACAAACCCAATAAAGAATCCTCTTTGGGTGCTGCCTAAAATGTTCTGCTATTTCATATGAGAGCTCCTTACATGGCCTGTTTATCTTAGGGTTTTATGAATAAGTAAGTGGAAAGGAAAGGTTTATTTGGAGTAGATTTTTATCTCAGCTGAACCCAGTGCAAATTTTTGTGAATGTGAGCAAATTGGATCATTGAAGACATTTGCTTTAATATTTTTTTCAAAATATAATCAGCTGAACTGGGCATGTATTGAAAGTTTTCATAAATATGCAATGTCATATATATGTAAGTTCAGGATGCTAGCTGCATATCTACACCTATCAAAGGTACTTTTTGCATATCTTTTCTTTTTCTTTTTTTTTAATATACTGGGGTTTTTTCCATTAGATTTCTTTAGTATTATAGTATATGTACTGTATTTTGTTACAGTTGCTATAGGAACTGTATATTACTGAATAGCAGAAAACATCTGGTAAACAGGATACAAAAGAAACATAAATTGGCACGCTCTTCAGCTACGTTTTGGATATATTTGGACTTCTGTGAAGCATCCTTTGTGAAAAAGAAATCAAATCCTGTTGTTTCCCATATGGAAGCTCTTAATGCTTATCTGTCTTTTTTTCTTCACAAACTCCCTTGCTGTCAACTATATAGCATTGTCCACTGGAACAGAAGTTAATGAACCAAATAAAAATGCATATTACTTGGAAGGATACTGCACAGGACACTCCCAGAAGTGGATTAACTACAGGGGAAGAAAACCTACACTTGTGAGTATTTTTATAAATCCAGCCCAGCAGGCATGGCATAATATTGAAATTACTTTCCCTCTCAACTATTAAGCTATCCTATCCGTTCTCATTTTTCCCCTAGCCCATTTAAAAAAAAAAATAAATTCAAGAAAGAAATTATGGCAAGCTACATGCATTTAATTTGTGAACCTGGCTGGACTACATTACAGATAGCAGAAGCTTTTTCTTATCCATGAAGTTTCCTACCTGGGGGAAAAAACACCTTAAATAACCATCTCAACACCCTTGTCATATACTCATGAGATTCAATCTAGCGTTTGTAAATGTAAATGTTCTTGACTAAATAATACATTAGAGGATGAATAAACAATATTTACAACCGTACCAATGTGTTACATTACATACATAATTACTAGTTGATGTGCTATGTTACTAAATAATAATAATAATAATAATTTAATTTATATAAAAACTAAGAAAGTTTTAAACATATGGCTCTAGATCATTTACAAGGCTACAATCACTAAGATGCACTGCTAATTCTGTATTTAGCTCCATGAATTCTAAACATCTGGCTGAAACATGCCTCGTGCTGGTAATTTAAGTTACCTGTTTCACCCCCATTACCTCTCTGACCTCTGCTCTTTTACCTTTTCTCCAACCCTGTTATCAGCTTGGCCCACTGATGAAAAACATAAGATTGCTCTGCCTATACTTCTTGCTGATGCAGCATGACCTGGCTCTGATTCAAAAAGAGTAAGGATGTTTCCATGCAAGTCTCCAAAAAGAAAAGGTTTACTAGTGGGAGAAGACTAGAGCTTACAACATTTTCGATTAAATCAGGGCAGCCTTGATCTCCTAAACTTAGGGAAACCCCAAGGCTATTGCAACTTGTATGAAAGTCTCAGTAAGCTTCCAAGCACTTTGAGAATGCACCAAATAAAAATCAGCTTGAAATGTGGTATACTCTTCCACATCTCTTCCTGCATCCAAGGGTGAAAGAGAACTGCGAATGGGCTTTGCTCAGGAACGCAGGTGTTTTACTGGTCCTCTGTGCTTTGTCTTGTTCTCCTGATATTATGAGGATAATAGGGCAAGAGGTTCTTAGTATCTTTTGTGCCATTTAACAAATGTGATTTCAAATTAACCAAAACTAAACCCCACATACTTACATTGCATCTGAGTGATACAATGGATACCTCAAGGCATGAAATTCCATTGAATCATTAGTCTTTCATCACTCTTTCTCCCCTATCTTCCTGTCTTTTTCTGATATCACAAACAAACCCATTAGCTATCCTTTTCGAGGAATGAAGGATAAAGTGACTTATCAAAATGTCTCTTTTCATGATGTTTTCTGTAAATCAATTGGTAGGCTTTTTTCCATTTTCATTGATTTAAATATAAAACCCTTGTCTGAAGAGACATTATCATTCTGTGTTAGGCCAAAAATGTTCTTTTTACCTATGCTTTAAGAAGAACTTGGCTTAGTTTTCCATATCTCATGTATTTTTATCTTCCAGGCTACTACTTATCTTTCTAATTTTCTCTTTTTTTTTTGGTAAAAATAAAGGTGTGGAAGCAAAACATAAAATGATTGAAGACTGTGAAAGTACACTTAAACATAGAAAGCAGCGCTTTTTTAATGGGAATATTAACCTCCAAGTTGTAGTACTCACAGCAGAATGAATTTTTCATGGAATCTCAGTGGCCAGATTCAAACTGATGGAGCCAGAAGATGAAAAGGATGAGAAGGTGGGAGGGAGGGAGGCAGGCAGGCAGGAAGGAAGGCAGGCAGGCAGGCAGGCAGTAAGGCAGGAAGGCAGGCAGTAAGGCAGGAAGGCAGGCAGGAAGGCAGGAAGGCAGGCAGGAAGGAAGGCAGGCAGGCAGGCAGGCAGTAAGGCAGGAAGGCAGGCAGTAAGGCAGGCAGGAAGGCAGGCAGGAAGGCAGGCAGGCAGGCAGGCAGTAAGGCAGGAAGGCAGGCAGTAAGGCAGGAAGGCAGGCAGGAAGGCAGGCAGGAAGGCAGGCAGGAAGGCAAGAAGGCAGGCAGGAAGGCAGGAAGGAAGGCAGGCAGGAAGGCAAGAAGGCAGTAAGGCAGGAAGGCAGGCAGGAAGGCAGGAAGGCAGGCAGGAAGGCAGGCAGGAAGGCAAGAAGGCAGGCAGGAAGGCAGGAAGGAAGGCAGGCAGGAAGGCAAGAAGGCAGGAAGGCAGGAAGGAAGGCAGGAAGGCAGGAAGGCAGGAAGGAAGGCAGGAAGGAAGGCAGGAAGGAAGGCAGGAAGGAAGGCAGGCAGGAAGGCAGGAAGGCAGGCAGGCAGGCAGGCAGGCAGGAAGGCAAGAAGGCAGGCAGGAAGGCAGGAAGGAAGGCAGGCAGGAAGGCAAGAAGGCAGGAAGGCAGGAAGGAAGGCAGGAAGGCAGGAAGGAAGGCAGGAAGGAAGGCAGGAAGGAAGGCAGGAAGGAAGGAAGGAAGGCAGGAAGGCAGGCAGGCAGGCAGTAAGGCAGGAAGGCAGGCAGTAAGGCAGGAAGGCAGGTAGGAAGGCAGGCAGGAAGGAAGGCAGGCAGGCAGGCAGGCAGTAAGGCAGGAAGGCAGGCAGTAAGGCAGGCAGGAAGGCAGGAAGGCAGGCAGGCAGGCAGGCAGGAAGGCAGGCAGTAAGGCAGGAAGGCAGGCAGGAAGGCAGGAAGGCAGGCAGGAAGGCAGGCAGGAAGGCAAGAAGGCAGGCAGGAAGGCAGGAAGGAAGGCAGGCAGGAAGGCAAGAAGGCAGGAAGGCAGGAAGGAAGGCAGGAAGGAAGGCAGGAAGGAAGGCAGGAAGGAAGGCAGGAAGGAAGGCAGGCAGGAAGGCAGGAAGGCAGGCAGGCAGGCAGGCAGGAAGGCAAGAAGGCAGGCAGGAAGGCAGGCAGGAAGGCAGGCAGGAAGGCAAGAAGGCAGGAAGGCAGGAAGGAAGGCAGGAAGGAAGGCAGGAAGGAAGGCAGGAAGGCAGGAAGGAAGGCAGGAAGGCAGGAAGGCAGGAAGGCAGGAAGGCAGGCAGGAAGGCAGGCAGGAAGGCAGGCAGGAAGGCAGGCAGGCAGGCAGGCAGGAAGGCAGGAAGGCAGGAAGGAAGGCAGGAAGGAAGGCAGGAAGGAAGGCAGGAAGGAAGGCAGGAAGGCAGGAAGGCAGGAAGGCAGGAAGGCAGGAAGGAAGGCAGGAAGGAAGGCAGGAAGGAAGGCAGGAAGGCAGGAAGGCAGGAAGGCAGGAAGGCAGGAAGGCAGGAAGGCAGGAAGGAAGGAAGGAAGGAAGGAAGGAAGGAAGGAAGGAAGGAAGGAAGGAAGGAAGGAAGGAAGGAAGGAAGGAAGGAAGGAAGGAAGGAAGGAAGGAAGGAAGGAAGGAAGGAAGGAAGGAAGGAAGGAAGGAAGGAAGGAAGGAAGGAAGGAAGGAAGGAAGGAAGGAAGGAAGGAAGGAAGGAAGGAAGGAAGGAAGGAAGGAAGGAAGGAAGGAAGGAAGGAGTACTGCTAACAGTAAAAAGCTGGCCATCTTTAGTGTTCAAATACACAAACTATTATGTTTAAGTAGTAGGAATATTAATGCCCCCATGTACAACTTTTGAACAATATGCAAAAGAAACAATGCAGGATGTAATGTTGTCTTAGCATGGCACACATCTAAAATTATTGCCTTGCACCTGTTGTGACCAGGAAGTCAAGCACATAAAAAGATTTGTTGCTCAGAAACTTCTGAATGTTTCTGATTGGAAATTATATGATGAAATCACTGCGGATTTAGTCAGTTTTTCCTGTAGAAATTCAGGCCTAATAAGTTGTCAGTGCCCCTCAGATGGTCCTGGTTAGCAAGGTTTTTTTCCTAGTCCTTGTAATTTGATTAATTCATCTCTGCAGTTCTCACTTTTTAAGTAAGTGGTTTCATTAGTACTTAACACTGCTAGATTCTGAAATCTCCTTTTTGAAATCTCCTTTTTGAATTCTCCTTTTAGAATTCATCTCAGAATGCTTTTTTTGCTCTTTTACTTAAAAAAATTAATCTTTTGTTGTACGTCCTAATTTTAAGAACCACTATCAATTATTTTACATTGATTATTGTCTAATTCGAATTATTTTGATATCTCATCTGATGCTGTATGCCAATAACATTTCAAAGACTTCTTCATTAATACATACTTAATGGATAAGAGGCAAGTGCAGAGAGGATGTCTGAAGTTTTTCTTTTATTACAGAAAAGTATTGATTAAGCAGATTTAATTTAAATGCACTGAAATTAAGATTAATCTATCATAATAACAGCAGAATTTTCAGCCTCAGGAAGCAGAGGTACAAGTGAATTAAGTGATAACCCAGATGACATTAGTAACAAAACTACCTTTTCTGCATTTTGCAGTGGTTATTTACAGCTTTAGTCATCAGTGCATTTTTCTATTGAAAGCACACCCAGGCAGATCATCAATACTTCCATTTAGAAGAAAGGGAAGTAAAATGCCTACATTGTGGTGACAACACACTGCTAAAATAGAGTTTGGTCATCAAAAGAGTAGGTGGGTTTTTTTTACTTTACCCTTTAAAAGCAGATATCTGGCCTGTTACTGCAGAAGTGGAGCTATTTTTTTAAAGTAAATCTTTGTTGACCGTTTAATGCCAGTTCCAGCACAATCTGTTACTTTGTAAATGATTGATAAAAATGAAAACAGGACCAAGGTATCTTCATCCTTCTAATCAAAATGATCAGCAGAGTAAGTTTGCATATATCTAGTTATTCAGCTGATATTACATTCTGCACACCTTTTTCAGCACGGTTTTTTACAATTAATTTTTAACACTCCTAATTCGATTGCTATATTTCTGTCACAATAACTGGTGACAACTTAACAATAGAGTTACATAGGTATATATGCTATAGATATACTTGTAGATTAATATATTAGCATAAATTAACCCTTAAAATTAATTGCATATTAATTAAATAGTAGATATTAGATATATATTATATATACTATTAGATAGATATATTCAATATGTGCTGCAATTGGATACATACTACTAAGTGCATGTCTAACCTACGATGACAGTGTCTTCTTGCATTCTTTTTTTATTTTGTTCTAAAAAGAAGGCAAAATAAGGTAGTGAAGGAAAAGTATTACTCTGCAATCTCAGAGTCTTTTGTCACCTAGAATCAGAGAATCAGAATATCTCAAGTTGCAAGATACCCATTTTTAAAAGATCCTAAAGGAAGGGACCTAAAGCTAGGCCATAAAACTAGGAGCATCATCCAGACACTCCTTGAACTCTGGCAGGTTTGGTGCTGTGACCACTTCTCTGAGGAGCCTGTTCCAGTGACCAATCATCCTCTCAGTGAAGAACCTTTTCCTAATGTCCAATCTGAACTTTCCCTGACACAGCTTTATCCCATTTCCCCATGTCCTGTTGCTGGTCACCAGAGGCGATCAGCACCTCCTCCTCCTCTACACCACTTGAGGAAAAGGCAGACTACATTTTTAGGTCTATTAAATGCATTCAGTCATCATCTGGATGCATTTAACAACATTAAGTTGTTTTTTACTTTGTTCAAATGCTTTAGAAAACATGCTTGATGCTAGAGCATAGCTTCTATGTTAATGCAAGTTACAGACCCATTAAGGGCAACCACATCTTATTTCACAGCACCAGTAACAGTCCTGTGCTCTGCAAAGGTTAGCCAGTCAAATTTATATAACCATTTTCCAGAAAATGCGCTTCTCATTTCACTCTCTGAGAGTCATTCTAGCACAAAAAATATTATACACACACACATGCTTATGAGTATTTTTTTATTTTACCCCCATAGGGTGATTTCAGAGATTATTTTCTCACTTCTTTGCCCCTAAATGAAGATTGAACAAAAACAGATCAGCACCCTTGGGGAACAGATGGGGTCTTCAAGCACAACCAACAGGAGGTGAAAGATAGGCAGGCAAGCTGGTGAAATAGACACCCTCTTGGGAAATCACACAGAAGTTTAATCTTGAGACTCCAGAAAGAAAAGCACAAGCCACTGCTGCCTGAGATGAATAGCTAGGGCTCTCTAGCTGAAATCAATTAACAGCTCATACCCTCTGTGGGTCATCACAGAAGAGGGCCTGTAACAAATCCTTAGCCATAGATCCAGAGGACAGGCTAAAAAGTTCAGTATTCATGTTAATCCAGTGATTATTACATACACACACAGAGCACAAAGGAGCTGGAAGTGTGTCAGCTGATAGTGACAGCAGTCTTACAAGAGGCCTTGCACAGTCTAACCTGTCACATTAAGGTCAGACTTTTACCTTCTCAGAACTTCAGCTACATACCAATTTGCCACATATGTAATGCTGAGGTTAGATATTGTGAACTGCATCCCAAGGACATAAAGCTTTGTTAAGCTCCTCCACTCATGCTCTGCAAAAAAGCGAAATACAATTCAGCCTTGGTTCACTGAGTAGACATGTAGATATGCCTACCTTAAATTTAAATGTCCTTTGATGCAGAACATCATTCTCTGCAGCATGAAGTGTGAGTGCTATTACAGTTCTCATGCGGTGGACCCCTTACTGGAATAAGAACCAACTTTGAAACCTGCTTGGAAAAACATCATTACACAGACTCGCAGGATGTAATACAAACACTACCTTGGGGCTAATTCCTGTACAAAAGAGAAAATAGGACCTTTCTTGATATAATTACGGTGTCATGTTTCTTCTTATTCACTAGAACTCACTGCAAAGGAAAGGAGAAATTCTTGAAATCTATGCCTTAAATACAACCTAAGTTAGACCCTAGATTCACCTTTAGGGCAGCAAGGACAGCTATCAGATCTCCGCAAAGTGTAGTTTGAACGCCCTCCTAGTAGAATGTATAACATCACTAATAACATCTCTGCTGCTCCTACACTGCTCACGCAGTGCCTACTTTAATTGTATTTCAGAAGGGCAAACAGCTATATACATCAGCTGACTACGTTTCCTTTGCATTATTATATTACATCCCATTGAGAAAGTCTGAGCCATCTCAAAAGAAAGATTAATTTCCCATCTCATTTCCCAAATCTCAAGGGGCAATTTGCCCCTGAACTTTAAGGACTGAAGCAATTCAACTTATGAACAAAAATAGGATATACAATTGAAATCTGCATCAGGTGATTGTTTGCGAATGTTTATATATGCATATGTCAAGTTTGTTATCTATATTGAGTGCAACTGCAAATACAGAATTGGGTGTCTCATTAGCTCTTATTTAAACACACAGAGTACTTCTGCAGGGTGGGACAACAAAGTCAGCTCTTTGACCATGCACAGAAACTCTGTATGTATGTATAAAATCTACATGACATCTGCAGTATCACACTGCTCTAACATCCCTTATACACTTCCTAAACTGGTTACTCCATTCACTTCAGAGAAATTGCTGCTAAGTTAATTGTCTATAAGTGATAGTAGAATGAAAACTACTCTGTATGAAGAAACAATCCCCCAGTTTAATCCACAGAGTAAACAGTTCAGCTTTATAGTTTTCCACAAGAAATAAAGGGAGATTTCTATGCAGCAACTGAGATTTCTGTGAAAATCTTTCTTCAGGTGACTCAGAAATCCTGAGTTAAAGATGTTGGAAATTTTTTTAGACATTTTTCCTGCATTAATTTTTTATTGCTCTACTTAAAAAGGAGTAAATGTGCTTGGAAATAATTTACATATTTGTCTTAATTGCTGTGAAGGTCCTATCTACTTCCCCAGTACTTTTATGAGGATTATCTAACACACTATCAGAAGTAAAACCCACATAAAACAAAATTGACATTTACCTGACCTCATGATAAAAGCTGTAATAACATCTGTTCATCCTAAATCTTTCATTTTGCCTCTTTCTCATATGCTGGTAAAATTAAGATAGGCTTTGCATAACTCTCTAAGGTAGCCAAGTCTCAAAACACTTGGGAATGAGACCCTCAGGTTAATTCTAGATATATTACAACAGCAGCAGAAAACCTGGCCCTAGAGTTTTATAGGTTAAAAACAACCTCCAACTAGAAAATAACAAGCTGCTAGTGCAGCACACACACTGACTGATTACAATTAGCATGAAACTGCGCTGAAAAAGTGGATATCCCAATTCTGAAACAGCTTCAATTTCCAGATGGTCTTATTAAGATGTAGCCTCGAGTATTGCAAATTACATGACTGCAGTCTTTGGACCCAATCCTCAGTTGGCACAGAGTCTCATAGCTAGGATATTTCTCTTTATATTTAAATAGTATTTAAATGAGGCTAAATCTTACAAATTTTGTTCCTCCTTAAAGGAATATCAGCCTTTGAATATCAACCTTTGAAGTTGCTTCCTCTTGCTACTGACTCATATGAGAAAAAAAATATGGAGGCAGAATCTCCTAGAGAATTCCTCCTATAATGTGTGTGTCTGTGTGTACAGTGACAGAGAGATAACATATTTCAAATACTATTTACTTAAATTCACCACCCATAATACCATGCTCTTAGAAAGTGCCAGAAAAGGTAGCACCAGATTCACCTCTGAGAGGATTCTGCATTTCTTGCCTTCCATAACATGAAGTTTCACATATATGTCTTAATGGCTGTTTTCTCCCGTTGCTGCCTGCTTCTACAGAAGAACCAAAGAAATATCATTTATAGGGATTTCAAGAGTGTGGTTGGTGGAAAGAGAGCAATATCCACATTGTCGGGATAGGTTCTATCATCCCAACATATAAAATGAGTACAGGGAATCTGAAAGTGACAACAAAATGAACTGAAAGATCTCCAGAGGGATCTACAGGAGGACCAGGTAAGGCACAGCTGCTGCAGGGGGCTCTGGCAGTCATCTTTAACAATAAGTACAATGAAGGTGTGTACCTGTAAGAACTCACCAGGACTTCTTAGATATTCCAAAGCCAACTAAGGCACAGAGGCAGATGGGAAAAATTCTCATGGATAAGAACAGTCTTACTAAAGGGTATTGTAGTTCAACACTCTTGCTAATCAATGCTGTATTATCTACAGCTTCTAGTAGCCATTTTTTTTTAATGTCTGACTTGATCTGTAAGAAAAATGAGTAATCTAACAGGTATCCCATTAGTCTGTGACCACTGAGGTGTTCAGCTGCTCTTAAAACACCCTGCACCACCATTCAGTTTTCTAGGATATGCATGAAGCTTTTTGGGACCTGTTAGTGAGAAGTGTGGAGTGAAAGCACATTACACTGACAAGCCTTAACAAAGTAAGATTCCTGGCAGGTTTTAGAGCTATGTGGAAAGTGCTTAAAACATCAGGGATTTTTTATTATCCATCATGCTAAGGATTTCTAACAGGTATGCACAGCAAACATGAGAACCTTGAAACTCTGTACTTTCTTATCATATGCAGAGCAATGGTTCAACATACAATCAGTATTCATGCTTTTCAAAGCCTAACTTCAGCAGTCTTGAATATTTATTTCTTGTTTTAAACGGAACACTATGGCTTAGAGTCACGCCAGAGAATCCATAGCCAAATCTGCCCTAAACCCCAGCAGCCTGGCAGTTTGCTTCACCCTGTCCATACTTCCCTGAAGGACTGAATTTTCTATATTCCTCTTTTATTGAAGGTTACAGTTTTAATGAGCAGGATGATGCATCCAGTGTTTAAGCTATTACAGTATCAAATTTTAGGAGAGAGAAGCAAGAATTTGTTTCTAACTTGTACCTTCTAAAGACAATTTTTCATCATAGGTAGATGGCATTTCTTTCACTTTTTGTGGTAGTTACGCAAACCCATAAATGAGAAGTAGAGAGGCCTCAAAAAGATCACAGGCAATCTGAGAGCTCCAGCTCGGTAACATATGTAGGTAATTGTTGTCTTTGTTACTATGAGCACACTACTTAGTACTGCCTGTAATACAGAAAATTAAAGGCTATATATAAAAAGAGGACATGCAAAAGCCACCCACTACTGCAATAAAGGAAACACGATTAATCACTATATGCACTGCCAAAGAAAGATTTGCTCGTGGTAATTATAGAAAAATACAACCTTCCATGAGCAGAAAAGAGAATAAAAAAATGAGAATAAAAATAAGTAGCAGAGCACAGCAGACACAGGAATGCAATTGCTAAGCCTTTAATAAGTTATCGAGGTGCTCTCCGTGGTTACTTAGCCCAATTCTTCCTAATCAGTTTGGGTTGTTTGTTTATTTATTTATTTCCTTCCCCCTGGAACAGTAGTTGTTATCAAGGACAGCAGGCCCAGCAGAAAAAATTTTGTAAATAGTAAATATTCTTCCATTCTGACTATAGTCCTTTCAATAAATAAATAAATACAATCATTGACTGATGGATATGAATTTACCCAGGATTTGGTTTTCTTCCCTTCCAGGTATCTGTCCCTGGCTTTGACTTTCTTGCTTTTGCCTCTTAATGTTTTTTTCTGCAGTCACAATAAAATAAGCCTGTCCATTGCTCTTCTGTTTGAGTGCATGGATAGTACTGGGTGGAGAGAAGACTCTTCATTTTTTAATATCTTTAAATGGTTTTGAGACTTTATATTCATTTTTTTACTTAGAGACATCCCTGTCTCTAGTTTGAAAACAAATAGCAAACACCCTTTCTTCCATTTGGCATATTTATATGTTTTAAATAGAGGTGACTGAAATATTCATTTCTGATTAAAATTAAAGTTCAGGTTAATGTCCAGAGAAATAAGAAGTGGTTATAAGGAGCAATTCCACTCCCTTACATGGTAAACTTGCAGAAAACCTTCAAGGCTGATACTCCTAGTTAACTGCAGGTGAAGGGAAAGTGGTCACTTTGAGATTGCAAATACATTGTCAAATTTCAGTCCACTTCTGCCTGTATGACGAGCACCACAGCCAGTGTTTCCTATGGCTATGGAGTCCTACCCCTTCACAGAAAAAAAGAAATGAACCTAAACCAGACAAGAAAAATCAAGCCACTCATCTCAGAATAAATGAGTATTTGCATTTAAATTACAACATTAAAACTTATAAGCATATTTTTAACTTTCAAAATTTGTTTTAAAAATTTTCAGCCCATATAATTAATTCAAATATTGCACTGAGCATATGTCTTAAGTAAAGAATCTAATGCAACACTGCTCTGTTCAATGTTTGAAAGATGGCCTCAGAGTTAAAGAATGCTGCAAGGCTCAGAGGAAGCTATCTGATCACAGGGAAGATCAGCAGGTCTCATGTCTGAGTATAACATGAGATATGTCCTCATGAATTGTAAATTCTTGATGGTAAATAAAGAATTTTGCACAATAGGTACTCAATACGAGGAGATAAGGGGTCGTGGTTAAAGCTTCTCATAGGCAAAGCAAGGATACCCTGGGGGCTGCTGCACTCTCTGTGTGGCTGCAGAGGCTGAGCCCCTGGGAGAGCAGCCTAATTCCAGCAATGACTTTATTCCTGAACTCTTATATGAGGCTGCATGTGGAGAAGCACCCCAAAGAGTTTGCTTTGTCGTTCTACAGAACTATTCTTATTTCCCATTGTTAAACTTATTTTCTGTCATTTCAGCCTGTTTCTCTGAAATGACAAGTGTAATGCAAACTAGTATACTACTTTCTACACTCAAATACTACACAGTAGTATTTGAGGCTGATAAAACACATCACAGAATCACAGAACATTAGGAGTTGGCAGGAGCCTCAAAAGATCATCTAGACCAACCCCCCCGGCCAGAGAAGGATATTCTAGACTAAAACACACAAGAATCACATCAGTTGTGAATTAAATCCTGTACTTTTTGCAGAAGTTTTACAAGAGTAGCAGTTCCAGATCCATTTCCTGAACTCAAACTACTCAGTATGATCAGCAAGAATTTTAAAAATTAAGAGCTACTTTTTATTACAAGCCTTTTTACAGCTCTCCCTGTGTCAGACTGCTTAATAAAATTCAGAAGTTACAAAAAAAAAAAAGAAAAAAAAGCCTGGAAGGATATTGTTTTTGAAATGTAGACCCAGCACAGGTAAATAATGATTCGACAGGAGGCCACACATTCTTTTGCCCTAAGGGTAAAACTAACAAGGTTCATATAAAGGGATAAAAACCCAAACAAACAAAAAAATCTCTCTACAGGAGATAAGATCAGTCAGTAGAAAGTTGATAGCACAAAAATAAAGAAGATGAAAATGACAAAGAGCAGCAAATAGATAAATTACCTACAGGAACCTATCATTGTGTTTCTGGAACATTATGGTACTTAGACCTCCTTTAATAACATTTAAGGGTTCAAAATCTTTTGGCAAAATCATCCAGCCTAATGCTTGTTTTTAATATAATTTCCAAGCATCGATTCTTTGGATGACTTTTCGAACCTCTGCAAATCTGGGAGCTGAAGAATTCATATTCTTGTGCAAAGTGGAAAACACATTGAAAAAACTTTTTAAAATTTCTTCTAAGTATATTATATGCATGTATATTCATATGAAAGGAAATCCTTGTAGAATAATGTTTTGCATCAATGCTAGTTTATTTTTTTCAGTCTTGGCTGTATTTTGTGTTACAGGAAAAGCCTCAGTCTATACATGTAACATATATAAATATATATAAATAAATATAGAACAATTAGTTGATTTGCTTAAGGGCACAGAGTTCGCCAGAAGTAAGAAAAAAATTTTCCAAGTCTAAAGACCATGTTTTATGAATAAGGTGCATCTTTCCTTTCCTTCCCATTGTAAATTATTTACATTTTTTAACCTCTTGTTGCTACTTACTTAGACAAACTTTGCATGGTGAAGTGGAAAGTAGTAATGCATACCTACAGTGGACTGATTATGCCTTCCAATATATGTTTCAAAATTTTGACTATAATGAAAGAAATTTTAAGGCAGAGTGGAATTACTATTTGCTTTGGAAAAAAAAAGAAGAAAAACCATCCACAAACCACACAGAAAAAAAGTAAGTCACATTTTAAAGCAACAAGAAAACACTAGGAAGAATTTAGCAGCAAAGATGCTACACATCTTCAGAAAGTCTGTCTTACTACATTATTTCTTTGCAAACTTCATAATGATAACTTATCTGAATTTGTTACAATGTTATCTCTTAATTTCCAGTCATTTGATTTTGTATCTTAAAACTACTTTCCTGAAAGGTTTCACAAGAACATTAAATCAATAAATGTCAACACCTCATACAAAATAGAGATGATTTATTTTTCTACTTGGTCTAAAAACATAATTGCATGGAAATCTGATGGGTGCAAGTAACATCTCAAGGTAACTAGATGAGTCAGTAACAATGTTATATACAGTTCAAAGGGTAAACAAAAAAGTCAAAGGCACAAATTTTGCAGCTAGTCCTTGATAAAAAAATTGGTTTGTATATAAGATTGATATTTGTTGATATGGTCTTGGAGGTCTAGTTAATAATTTTTCATAAAGCAAAAATTATTTTGGAAACCTAACTGGTTTCCTTTGAAAAAGTTCTTTCTTTGGTATGCTTCTGCAGCTGCCAGTATGTGCTGAGATTTTGCAACTGTTGTACCCCCACCAATTCATAACCCACACCTCCTGTACTTTCACATAGTTATTTGAAAGAACACATATCCTAATTCATAGTCATGACCAATGTTGTAGCTGAATGCCCTTCAGAAATTATAGAAAGCCAAATGCACAATAAAAATAGATATTGTTTGTATCTTTACTTGTTTTTCTTCCACAGTGTGTGTAGGAAACTTCCTACAGCTTGCTTTATTTTTTTCTCTTCATTCTATCTTTTCATAAATTGTTATTTAGCTACTCTTGCTGTAAGTAGTCATCTACATAGAAAGACTGCTATATAAAGTTTACATTTCTTCCTGAACATCTTTTGTTATCTGTAGAATGAGGAGCCTCGTGTCACAGACTGAGAATGTCTCTCCTTAAAAGGATATTTTTGCCATTCTCTTCCCTGTTGTCACTTGAGAAGATTTGCCAACCCAATGAATCTTGACAGTAAAGAGGTAAACTCCCTGAGACAACCTACTCTCAAGTCTAAGGAGACCCCTGAAGATCAAGATCAGCAATTTGTGTTCATTATCAAGACACCAAGGTAATAGACAGTATAAGCAGGTTTAAACCTTAGTGTGAACCAGAAATCACTGAAAGCTGTTGCACTTGGTGTCATTGACTTACCAGGACTGCTTGAATTTTAGATTGCACAAAAACTGCACCCACTTTGCAGAGAGTCCAAAGTGCAAAGATCACCATGCAAAAGTGTGATGTCACAGAATTTAAAGACAAAAAAACCAAACATTTTTCACCCTTCTAAACACTTGAAACACAAACTAATCCTCTCAGACTTAAGTATTAGAACTGGGAATGGAATTGTTAGTGCTCTGCTACCACGAATACAGCTCCTCTAAGGCTGTTGAGAGTTTACTTGCTCATACTTTTTACTACAGAGGCTTTGGCTTCAAGGCTAGGCAATACATTTTACTTTAAAAAGAAAAAAAAAAAAGAAAATGAGGTAAGAACTAGGGAAAGGTTTCAACCTAGCAGTGGAAATATGATTTGAAAAAGCTATATAAAGCTAAGTGTATTTTTACAGTGTTCTTTTGAAAAACTTTTGCTAAGTCTTCATCCAGTACCAAAGCAAGACTGGGATACAGTTGAAGTCTATAAATAAAAAGCAAAATACAGTTAGAGACTCAACATGAAATTATGGGATTCCTTTCTCATGCAGTCCTAAATAGAGAAATTAGCCCGTTGTGACAAATGAATCATGACACACATGGATTTGGCACTTACAGTAGGTGTTTATGAACACAACCAGCAGAAATATTTTGGAGCATTAAATCACAGAGACTATTAAATGTCTTCAATACTGTTATCATTTACTGCAACCTCCAGATGAAAAGTTAAGGAGGAAGAACTCAAAAATTGTCTAATTAAAGAAGAATGTGGTTTACTTTTTGAGCGCTGCATTTTTTTACCAATCTTACCTTATATTCTTCCTATTACAATGTCGTATCAGCCTGTGTCTTCAGAATATTTTCATTCTGTGGTCCTAATGTAGATTTCAGTTAGGCATTACTCAGAGAAACTCTAACTAAACTCGATAGGACTTGGCTACTTATAAACCAAAACCTTATATTTTATTCAATCTGGTCCAAACCACTTTCTCTGTAGGAAATTCTCTCACTTACCAAATATTCTGCTTCTGTTTTTCTTTTTCCTTAAATAATTTTTAATGTTCCAGCCAACCCTTTTACCCAGTGTGGTCTTTTCAGAACCTTTCACAAGCTCTTAACTTTGTAGTCTTTGAGGGCTATTCCTGCACAATTGTATTTGGAGTCTTAGAACCCCCTCCATGAGTCACCAGGAACATTAAATAGCAGAGAATTGAGTTTAAGACTGTGAACTGCTAACACAGAGAGAGAGAGAGAGAGAGAGATAAGGGCATATGAAACATTCCTGCATGTCCCAGTGGAATACAATGGAGAAATCCCATGCTAATGCTGACTTAAGCAAGCAAGCTAGGACATCCACATGGGCACAACATAGTAATATGCAGATAGATGCACAAATTCACATCTGGAAGTAATATAGCTGCACCATATAGACCATTTAAGAGCTCCTGCCACAATGGAATGTTCTTAGACACATAGCAGACATGTTAGGCGTCTGAGTAGAAAACCAGGTCAAAAACCTCTTTGTTTAGTACACTGGAAGTCCCAAATCCTCAGTGTAGCTTTGTGTAGGACTGTAATACTTGAACTGCTCAGCATGAATCTCAAAATTGAACTCCAGAGGGATTTCACAGCTTGCATACTTTGTGTAATTGCAAATACCTCCCAAAACCCTTTTTGGAATTACACCAAATAGGTGTCTTCAGAACAACTTGCTGCATTTAAGCTTTTGACAAGTAAATGGGACACCTAGTTACAGTATGAGAAGTGAAGGATAGGAAATACTTGCAAATTGTGATGGTTGTCACAAGTGAGAAAGAGACAAGTTGTATAGGAAGGCAGAGGACATGTTAGAAATGAGAGTATGACGCTAGAGCTGAGCAGTGATTTAGCTTGCCAGAGGGTTAGGTGTTGGGATGTAGGTGCAGTTAGGGGAAGATGGAGAAACCCATCACCTTGGCAATCATTTAACAGGAGCCTGGAAAGTAGAAAAAAACACAAAAGGGAGAAAAGGAATGTATGCCACTAAGTAAGTACTTTCAGCACTCTGAGAGCAGGTGTTCCCAATAAGAGCTACAAACGCCAAGACCTTCTTTTGCACAAATTGCCTAATCCTAAAGTAAGGTGCCCTAATATTGTTTTGCTGTAGAGAAATGTAATGAAAAACGTTTTGGTCTTGACCATTAACCTCTTGGTAAAGCATAGCAGCATTTTCTCTATTCTAGTCAGTAAAGTACCAATTCAAATATGTATATGGAAAATAGCTGAACTGATTACATGACAGTCTATTTTATACCATCTTGGATTTCTCCTAAATACTTTTAAATATATTCTGCTGAAGTATCTGAAGTGTAGAACTGATATCTACATCAGTGTCATACTGTATGGTTGCTAAAAGATGAGGGAGCCTAGTTGATGAAAGTGCTTATTACAAGTCTGTTACAAAGTTTGATACAACTCTTTCACAGGGAAAGATTTTATAAAATTGTAGAGCATATTTTTGTATAAGTCTAGTTATTAGGAATTTCAATATTTAGGAATTCAGTTTGCGACTATTCTGTAAATCTTGGCCAGACTGGGACCTGAATAAAAGGTAGCTTGTTTCTTATCAGCTTGACAGTCATCTGTAGTGGTAAAAAATAAATTGCCACAGTCATGGTGTTCAACCTTACTGGAATCACCTTTGTACTAATACGCAAGGGCATGAGCCCCTCCAGCTTCCTTTGTGACTAGTTTGAGAGCATAAGAGACAATGAGTAGCTTTTTCAGGGTTGTAAGAAATGGGACCACTAACAATGAGTATAATGCACTAAGACATAGGTATTGTCTACTTTCTAGAAATTATAACACTCCACTGCTTCACTGAGGTGAAGGCTGTCACCTTTATCAAACATTCAGCAGAAAACCTATTCCTAGGTGTTGTCCTATTCCTGTATTTGGTGAGAGCACCAAGGATACTGGTTGTCATATTCAAAGTTCAAAATATTTTCTGTGTTCGCCGAGGTCTCTCAATGCTGTTGCTATGGTGCCAACAAAAGCCTGCATGCCACACAGTATACATACTCATTGAACTCCACAAAGGATCAGTAGGAAAAACAAGATATGTACTTGTAAGTACTCAAGATCACAATAGGACCAAAATCTTTGAAAAACAGCTGTAGTGCTGTTGTGTTGACACATGGCCAATCTGAACATGAAAAACAAGCTTAATAGTCACAAAAACACATTTATTTTCTTGCCACTGTTGATTTGAATAGATTGAAATTATTTCTGCCTAAGACAATTCTATGAAAAAGTTAGCTTAAGTTCATTGTCCAATTTTCTTGAAGCAAAACGTCTGTTTAGACCCCTGCCATACCAAAAAACCTCACAATAAAGCCTTTGTATATTGAAATGGCACTAAGAGAAAGTGGACACAATATCATAACCATGTATTATGTATCATTATGAGTCAAATGGGATTTAAGCAGATTTAGGCTGCTTATCCAAAATCGTTTTACACAACTCTGTAATGGTTTGAGGTCTGTACAGAAAGCAAACATGATCGCAAAAATAATGAGAATGCTGTTCATAGAAATTTCATAAAATTTAAAAAGAAAAAGTGAGGATGAGCAAAAGATCCGTCCAGCAATCTTTTACTCTATTCAGCTACATACCCTTGCTAATCAGAAAACTACTAAAACCTTTGCAAACGTATTCCTTTTTCCATCCAATGTTGTTTCTCTGTGTTGTACTGCTTCATATGCATCTTTTAAATAGCATAGTGAAGGGCCTACAGATCATTTTGCCCTCAAACAACCCAGTTTGTCTACAGAAGGCATTCACTAGAATACTATTGCGTGTAATTCTTGGTACAGGCCATGTACAGACAGCTGGAAGAATTGGGAAAAATACAGGACAGAGAATTCACTGTGTGTAAATGTAATGCCTTTGGAACAAATTCCTTCCACTGCCTCTAGAAGCAATTAAATTGAAACAGGTCTGTTTCTGTCACTGTGCACACTCCCAAATGCACACCTAGACTTGCACTGGAAATCATGTGATAAGGAAGAAGACAGCATTGGTCTGCCTCATTTCCATACATAAAGTGTCTGGCCAGAAGGCAAAGATTTTGGGATGTCACCAGAGGATGAGGAAGTAACTCGCATGGAAGAAGCCCCACCCTATAACAAACTGCCAGAAAATGAAAAGCGATATGCCCTGTTCACTGATGGGTCTTGTCACTTTGTGGGTAAGCACAATGGAAAGCTGCTGTATGGAGTCCCATGCGACAAGTAGCAGAAGCCACTGAAAGAAAAGGTGAATCAAGCCAGTTTGCCGAGCTGAAGGCCATCCAATTAGCCCTGGACATTGCTAAGAGAGAGACGTGGCCAATGCTCTATCTTTATACTGACTCATGGATAGTGGCCAATGCCCTGTGGAGGTGGTTGCAGCAGTGGAAAAAGAATTGGCAGCGTAGAGGCAAACCCAAATGGGCTGCTGACTTATGACAAGATATTGCTGCCCAGTTAGAGAAGCTTACTGTAAAGGTACGTCATGTGGACACCCATGTACCTAAGAGTCGGGCCATGGAGGAACATGAAAACAACCATCAGGCAGATAAGGCTGCTAGGATTGAAGTGGCTCAGGTAGATTTGGACTGGCAACATAAGGGTGAATTATTCATAGCTCGATGGGTTCATGATACTTCAGGTCATCAAGGAAGAGATGCAACATATAGATGGGCTCGGGATCGAGGGGTGGACTTAACCATGGATGCTATCACACAAGTTATCCATGAATGTGAGACATGTGCCGCAATCAAGCAAGCTAAGAGGTTAAAGCCCCTCTGGTATAGAGGACGGTGGATGAAATATAGATATGGGGAGGCTTGGCAGATTAATTACATCACCCTCCCACAAACTCGCCATTGCAAACGTTATGTGCTTACAATGGTAGAGGCAAACACTGGCTGGTTGGAGACGTAACCTGTACCCCATGCCACTGCCCAGAATATAATTCTGGGCCTGGAGAGGCAAGTCTTATGGCGACGCGGCACCCCAGAAAGAATTGAGTCAGACAATGGGACTCATTTCCAAAACACTCTCATAGACACCTGGGCCAAAGAGCATGGCATTGAGTGGGTGTACCACATTCCCTATCATGCACCAGCCTCTGGGAAAATTGAACGATCCAATGGCACATATCCTGAGAGACTGTTGTGACAGATGGACAAGTGGAGCCTGAGAATCGTGGACTGAATGAAATCGGCAGACTCGGAGGGATGGTCCATGGACTGAAGGAATCTGTATACACGTGCATGTGTATACATGTGTACATACGTATGTGTGGGTGCGGGAAACAACTTCGACCCAAAGATAATCACTGGATCTTTCCATGATGTAAAAGGTATGGAATAAGAGGTGGATAATGTCCTGGTTTCAGCTAAGAAGGAGCTAATTTACCTTTTTAGCAGTGAGCCATGTTTTAGCCAATGAGAATATTCCATACCAATTACGTCATGTTCTATATAAAGGAGAAAAAGTGCGCCAAAGGCGCGGGTCCAGCAGGGGTGGCTCCGGGGGGCAGGCACGGTTCTCTGGGCTGCGCAGCTTCTGTGAAACGCGGTTTCTCGGCTCAGCGCGTCAGGAACGGCCTAGTCACATAGTGTGATGAGAGGTTGCATTGTGTACCACTAGTTTCGTGTACCCTGTGTTCTAAAGTAGTGTTAGCACTGTTGTTCGTTGTTCTTTCTATCCTTTTATGCTGTTTTAGTAAACTATCCTTATCCCAACCCGCAGGGTTTTGGTTGGTTTTTTTTCTTACCCCGTGGCTTTTCCGCTCACTCCTACTCTCTCTTAAAGAGACAGGTAACTTTGTGGAACCCAGCTCTCAGCTGAGGTTAAACCACCACACAAGGTGAGGACATGGCAACTTCTGATGGAAAGCAAAGCATCCACAGAGGCAGGTATGTATCTTTCTCTTCTGTGCTTGCATGAAGGGTGGGGCAGAATCAACAATTAAATACATGTGTAATGAATTGTCTCAACTTATTTTAAACTTTGGAGTTGACAAAAAGTGAGGAGAGCTATTAGGATTTTTTTTTCTAGCCTAACAGCTGCCTTGACCTGTTGCCCAAGTGGCAAACCTGAAATTTTCATACATGTATCTGTGTATATATATATGTGTGTTCATGTTATGTTACTTGTCTTAAAAGTATTTTCATGCAATCAGAACAATCTGGAACCAAGGAAATTGATAAGTTGTGATATCCTTTCGGATTCACCTATGTCTAAACTGTGATTTCTTTGCCTGGCAGGTCTTGTAGGAATGTTCTTTGGACCTCTCCTCCAAAAATATTTCTCTTCCAGTAGCTGGCTTTCTGCCTTCTTCACTCCCAGCAACCTCTAGCTTCAACCTTGGATCTATCATAAAGTGGACACTGGGTCGAATGACTGCAAACTAGAGTTGTCCAGTGTTAACAAAGGGGATTTAAGTTGGCAGTCCTGCCATAGGAAGTCTAGGTGTGAAAGCTTCCATTCTGCCCATGTCAGAAGTCACTTCTGTTTGAACAGGCATGACAGGTATAACTGTGTCTTGGAAGTGCTGCAGTGTGCATTTCTCTTGAGAGTCATTTCTGTGGGATTTTGGATTAAATTAGAATTTATACTGGATTTCTTAGTACCCAGTATTCCTGATGTAGCTGAACAAGTAAAATTATTCAGCAACTATTATTCAAGAAATATCCCATTTTAGCATTCTTCCAACAGACACACTGAACAAATAGTGCTATATGCAGAAGAGAAAGCTTTTATGTTTATTGTTCATTTGATGAAACATTTAGATTTGATTGAATGTATGAATGTTGAGCAGGGCACTCTAATATGCAGGGAAAAAAAAAACCAGAAGTGTAGCAATCATTTAATTCAGGCATTAATTCTAGCATCTTAGTTCCTGAAGTCACTTAAAAACAAAAAACCTGTTTGTTTCTCTGTGAAATTCCAGACTACTTCTGACTGAAAGAGTGAATCCTACTGGTATCTGAAAAGAGCCTGAAAATCCACTTTCAAGGAGAAAACCAGACGCAATAAATCTCACCTCCTTCCAACCAGTTTCTTCTTTGATGAGGTGCCTGTTGCTATTTTTAGTATTTCCTCTTCTCCTACACACATGGTTCTAAGAAACACAAAGATGATTGTTCATGCTGTTACTGTAGGATTCCTCTGTGAGTTCACGGTAGAGAAAGAAACTCAAAGGACAAGGATGTGTACCATGCTAGCGTGTTTAGGAAAGCAGTCACTACTATCCACATAAGAGTGTAACATAAAGTTTTCAGGTAATCTTGTAAATTCAAGCTGACACTGCTTCACAGATAAGTAGAGTGTTAACAGTGATAAAATATGCTGCAGTGAAAAAATGTATGTACACACAGGACATGAAGCTTATGGAGATTTAGATTCCCGAGACTTTATTTACATTGTTTTCTCAACATACATTCAAAATCACTCTAACAAAAACCCTAATTTACATTGTCATACCTAGGAATATTACCCACACTGAAAAGACTCTGTGCTAAAATGGAAGGTATACTGATTCATTATCTGATAGTATTTTTGCTTAATAGCAATTCTTTATGTAGTTTAGAGAGAATAAATCCTATGGAATTTGGGATTTTGTGTGCCAAACAAATCTGATAAAACATTTTGAGTGAGCAATCCACATGAATTTGCAAAATTATTCCTTAGTAATTATTCATTTTGTTATCAAAAGAGTATCAAGCAATTATTTTTATAGTGAAGGGATATGTATCAAGAGAAAGAAAAACAAATCACTGGCATTGTTCTACACTATTGTTGAGCAACCAAAATACCAACATAATAAGCCCAAAAATCCTAGGCTGCTGATTAGAATGCAACTGTTCATCCTGGTCTTCAAGTCACTGCATCATAAAAACCCTTTATATACTACTTCATCTCTTCTCATGTTCTCTAAACCTTACGCTTCACCAAGGGTGATAATTCTATGAAATTAATTTTTCATGCATTTCCCACACAGATACTAATTCCAGTTTCTTTTATGATTCTTCTATGTCTTTTGTATTGTGACTAAGCTTGTTCTTTGTCACTGTTTTTGTCTTCTCCAAATCCACTCTAAAATCTCGTTTATGCTTTGTAACTCATTAGTTCCATTCATAAATAAGCAGTAATTAAACCTTTACAGTGTGCATTTGCCTCAGCTTGTAGGCAGGTAGTACTGCAGTCATCATTTTCCTCTGTACCGTTTTCCTCTTCCTCCATAGGTAAGGTGATAAATACTAAACTAAGTTTTGCAGTACAGTCTTTGACAGCTGAAATACTTGATTGTGCTGAAAATAAAACTGAATTGTTTAAATCCCCCTCTACATTGTCTCAAGAGTGGTTAGAGTTTGGTTGTCCCGAACCCACACTCTCTTTTGCTGATGTATTCAGAAAATTTGTCCTCTCTAGGTTACCATGGCCAAAGCCTTCCTTGATGCCCTCTTTCTTCTCATCACACGAAATGGCTGGGGTGCATAACCAGCATTACTGTCAAATTGGCTGTCACAAGACACAAAGCAGGACTACAAGACCTGTTCTCAAAGAACTTTTATATTTATGACCTTTGTCCACTACTTAATGACAGATCTGTAATTTATGTTCTTTGTATTGTAGATTAATGTGACTTTTCTGTGATAGACTATCTTAAGATTGCAGATATTTATTAATTATGATAATAGATTGGGCAGTAAAAAGCAAGAATAACTAAAGTGCAACCAAAGACGGTACTGCGAACTTAAGCAAATGATGGATTCAATACCATAATGGAACTCACTCAGTTAACACCAGCAGCAGGCACACTATCTCATTATCACTACAATGGTATTTTGCTAGGCCATATGCTATCATTAATCAAATACTTCTAAAATAATCCTCTTTCCTTTCTTATTATTGCTGTTTTTACAATGGATCTAGGATGGTCCAAAGCTGCAGTAAATATCAATCCCCCAATTATGGAAGACGTTTCTTCTGAGAACTGATTAAATTCAAGATGAAATGCACATCTTTTTTTGTTGGGTTTTTTTTTTGCATGTTTAGTTGTTCAAAACAAAGCTGAAAATTTCAAAATATGGTTATTATAAAAGCCCCTTTTCAGTGTGACTCTGGAATTTTCATAGGAGATGAAATAAATAAGAAATGTTGGTGTTTATCCTGATGTACCAACAAGAGACTCTTAGCTAATCCAGACTATAAAATTATAACAGGGTAAAGCATACTAAATTGAGCATCAAATGGGGCAAAGATGGATGAGCAGGCGTAAGTTTCTAATTGTTACCATACAGCGGAATACAGTTTGGTCACCTTCGGATTTATAAGTCAGCAACAAAGTGATTTCGGAACTATATGCATATTTCTAATTCATTCTTGGCAAGTTCACTTTCATATCCGCCAGATGCTCTGCATTTTGCAGCAGCAATCTGAATCTCTTGTCTGTTATAATATTTCCTGCCATGCTAAACATATCCATTCATGCTAAACGTCTATATGCCTGTTGATGTGCAAGTGAGCAATCCAACAGGCTAAACTGGCAAGATCAGGCCAGCGGAAAGTTTTTATTACAGGTTTTCGGATGGACAGTTTCCGATTTCTCTAAGTAGCTCATCAAGGTAGAAATGCACCACTGCAGGCAGCAATTGCTTTGCCTTTAGCTGAATTGGCACAATAGCATTTTGTGCCAGATTTCTCCAGAGGTTTGTGCCTTTGAAAGCTTGAGTCATGGTACTTCTGCCATAGCAACTGCTGGGAAAAGCTAAGCAGAGCGAGAAGCAGAAATTGTTGGAGCAGCTGCCACCTGTACTGTATATGACTGAGCAGAAGCTGCTATCATGTCAATTTTCTGCGTTTTTATATGCCAGGAGGCCATCACAAATTCATCCCATCATGTATTTTTTTCAATGTCACACAGGACCTGAGGCCCCTGGGCTTTTGTTAGTGTTTCAGGTGCCCAGTGTGAGATCTTTATATCCCAATAAGAATTTGCAGTGGTGGTAGCTTTTGCTATAGTTGTCTGAGACAGAAGGAAAATAAGTTGGAAAACAGAAAGGTTAAAAAAACTTGACCGAGACAGGTTTTTTTAGTGTCATAGATCACATCCTTAGATGAAGTAATTTAGGAAGGTTTAGCAGTGCTTGTGAATGGTCACAGTTAGATCTTTCAACAGAATTATAGAATCTTTCTAAAGATAATCTCTTATGCAGACCTTCTGCTGTTACATCCAAAATCTTGCAAAATTATATAGTTTTTTTCAAGCTATTAAAAGAGCTGCACACACATAGCTCTTTTTTAGAAATTTTGTCATGTCACTTACCTAGTAGCTGAAGTTGCTAACTTTAAATAATACCACTTGAAAATCATGACTTACTAGGGGCTAATTGCTGCTGTGAACAGTGTACCATGAGAGGAACTTTCTCCTTCCTAATTCACATTGACACCTGCATGGAGTTGTTACATCAATCTGGATGGAGCCAGATAAAGCCCTGATGAACTTTTACATGTGCTGCCTGAAAACGTCTTAGTTTCCAGATTTCTGCGAAATGTAAGCAACAATAAACTCAGTGCCCATCCATAGCAATGCCTGGCGAAATAATGATCACCAGTTTCTTCTCTGGAAAGGATACAAACTAACCTCCTAATGGAGATCAAATACAACAGCCGGAACAGAACGCAATTCAATTGGGTATGACAGCTAGAAAAAAAAAACTTAAATATGTAAGAAAACAGGCCTAACTGGTGGATTCCGATAGCCCAGCTGATACAAAACACATATACATTCTCTTTGTGCATGGGAAATGGGTTTCTTGCACTTCCACAGTGTAAGTCAGTGTACAGTCCAAAATAAAGGGTTGGGTTTTTTTTAAAATCACAGATTTTATCGTAATTTGGAAGATCACAAGAGACCAGGAGGATGAATTTCTTCCTAAAAGTTATTTGGTGTGAAAATAGAAATAATAGAAAGGAAATTTTGAAACCATACTGGGGTCACAGTATTAAGCAGTATTAAGTCAATCATCAAATCAAGATATTCTTCATCAATTTAATCAACTTTAACAGTCTATCTCATGCAATTGATAGAGAATACACTTTTCACTTCTCATTTTTCAGTTTTAAGTTTTCAGTTTTCTATTAGCATGATACCACTCTATAATCACAACAACAAATATTTTTATGTATGTTCCATGCTGGGATATGGCCATTTCTCAGCTGGTTGAAGCAATATCCCAGCAAGGCACATAGAATATCTTATTCCTTAGTGTTATAAGTACTTTTATTTGCCATTAGGACATGATTCGGTATTTTGTTGATATGCATATTAATGTCTGATGTTAACTTTTGTGCCAGAACATTTGTATGATTGCCAGCTTTTTCTGTGGGTAGGTTATTTGGGGTTTTTTCCTCTCTCTCAGATTTTGTCATTTTTTTCCTTCTTAACAGGGATTTAATTCTTCTGGAATACACACAGAATTTTTACACCAAGAGAAATTAATTTCATTAATATGCAAAGCTGATTTTTTTTAAAATTTCATTAGGATGCTGACACAGATTTTTTGTGTGCCTTTGAAAGCTGTCTTCCATATGCTTCATGTGACCTATTGCCAAAACTTGCCCAACACACAGAAGTTTACAACCTGGCAGAACAAGATCACATTCTCTATATCCTTCAAGGAAAAGCTAAGATACAGGAACTTGAAGAAGATAGAGCTCTTTTTTCGATCAGATCTTTGAGTATTACCTCAAGGAGCCTTAGTAAATAGTATGTCTGTACTTTTCCATTGCTACAGGTATACAAATTCATCTTTCCTTGCAATATATGTCAATATAATCTTGTAGCCCAAAAAGTCCACTTATCACAAGAATAAAAAATAAGCCCTAACTTTTTAAAAAATTTCTTTTCAAGGTAATCTACAGGCAATTCAAGGCAAGATAAATTTTACATGGTCTGTTATACTTGGACAGTTGGAGAACATTTCTAACCCCCTAAAACATACTTGCAGTTGTGCCGGACAAACAGGTTGGTACTCTCATGTAGCATTTGAGGTCTCCTGGTTAGACACTATGCACAGGTTTATTTAATATGCACTTCCAATATTACTAAATGTCTTTTCTACTTTCTTTCATTACATGGATTAGCTATTTTCCTCTTAGTATAGAAATTCTATTTTCCTGACTTAACTGTGTTGTTGATAACATTATTCAGCAAAACATCTTACAGAACACTCACTAGAGCACTGTAGCTTGGCAAGTGATAAGCAGTTTGTAGGATTTAAAATCTTACATCATTTCAAGGACTGAACAGTCTGAGAAACATTAGCACAAATGAACAAAAATGAAAGGCTATTTAGTAAACACTAATACTTTACTTCTTAAAATTCTCTCATGAAGGCCTCTGTTTAAAGTTTATTTTCTTTAATTTTTAAAAAAATATTGGTTTTAGCTAGTTATTTTACCACCTTTTAAATTAGAAAAACAGCCCACTTCCACAGAACTCAGAACTCTTCAACCCTTTCAGGCAATAAATAATGGTTTGTATTGTGTTATCTGGAAAAATAAAATATTATGCTTTCACATTTTTGTATTCAGCTGCAGATTTGCACTGGGTTTAATGCCTCTTTATTTTCCATGTAAATGGATTTTCAAAATTGTTTCTGCGGAAAAGTGAAGACATTTTTTTTCTATTTTTCCACTTAATGTCATTGTGCTGGCATTTGAGTGAATTATGAAAAATCAAGAACCTGAAAGCTATGGCCCTGCTGAAGTCCATTGTATAGTCAGAAGCAATTTATGCAGAACAATGAGAGAAAATCCAATAGATTTGGAAATGTGCACAGAGAAAGCAGCAGTACTTTGTTATATTAATAATTTAGTTCTCATTTTCATCTTAATTCTTCATATTTTGTTGGGTTTTGCCCTCTTACAGAAGCAGCCAGAGCATGAAAAATACCCACTAGCACAAAGAATTTTTAGATAGTTTCCATCATTCTTTAGTTTCCAGGAGTTTGTTGCAGCAGAAAGTTCAAGTTGTTTGCTCATGATCAATTTTCATAATGGCAGTGACTAAGCATGTCTTTTCTATTAAGAGAAGACAAGAGAAACAACAGGTTCAGTTCAGGTAAAGTATTCAATTCCTAATTCTTATTTGCAACTCTAATTCCCACTGAAATCAATGACATCTGGACACAGAAATACCTTTGTGAACTGGGGCCTTTAATGCCCTATTTACGTAAGCAGACACAGCTACCATAGGTTCTGTAAATAAAAGGTTGTGCCTATTAGAATCTGCTTCTTGAAAGATCTAAATGTTTACTGATTTTGTGTCATGTATATTACAACACTGCAAAGGCCTGGAAAAAAAAAAAAAAAAAAAAAGGAACAATCAAAGCTGTTACTAGCAACCAAAACCTCAATCACTTGATTTCTGCTGGAGGAATAGGTCTTAATTGTCAGTAAGTCATACATATTGATTATTTGGGGATTTCATATTTTTAAAAAGGAAAAGAAAATTTTCTTTCTTAATTGCAAGCATGATAAGTGTCTATCTATGGTACTTGGTTCCTGTATGAACCAAACCCACATCAAACAGAAGAAAGGAAAACACAGTGGATTCCTCAGTCACTTGGATAACTGCAATTTCTGCAAACAGCAGACTCTCTTCTCCTGTTTGGAGTGTCTCAGTCCAGTCAATACCAAGAGCTGTTGGACCTTGCAGTGTCGGAATGAGATTGATGAATGCTAACTGGGAAACATACAACAAAGAAGGATTAAGTTTCAAAATGTCTAACCCGTGTTCCAGTGGAACGTGTCACTGCCAACTTTGCAGTGCCTCTTCAGTCATCTAACTAGTTTCACTTCACAACTCCCAACCAAGTCCCAGGGGCTGCTTAGCTTGTATCATGGTTATACGTCTAGTGAAATAAGGACGAGAGAACATTGGTCATATACAGGTTCAAAAAGTTCTCATTCAGATATTGTTTTCCTGTGTGACAACCAGAAGTTTATAGTTTCATCTTGAAGGTGTCAATAGGACCAGAATGTTTTAGCACCTGCAGGGAAGCTGCAATTTTCAACCACCAAAAACTCATTCCAAGTTTATTTACTTTTGCTACTGTGGATATCTTTCTACAACTTGGAAAGCCTGCAGACATCCACAAGTCATATGGTAAAATAATTTCAGTGTCTTCAAAATATATTTCTTTTCATTGTGGCAATGAATGTGTCTGAAGAAAAGAAAGAATTTGCAAATATGGCAAGTGGAAAAGCAAAAGCACTTAGTGTACCACCACAAAAATCAAGTATATTAGTTAAGAAGGCTTCTGGAATGTTGGAAATGATGGCCAAAATCTTGTGAAAGTACTCTAAAGCATCATATTTGGAAACAAAACAAAACCCTTTCATTTTATCCTATGCAAACCCTGAGTATCCTCTTGACGATTTCAAGACTCTTAACATTGTGCCACCTCAGCACTGTGCTAATTAAAATTTCCTGAGCTTTTACAAACAGCCGGACACTGGTTTGTCACGTTTTCTTAAAAATTCTTTGGGAGTGACAGGTTTAATCTCCCAAGAAAAAATGAGGGGCTTGCAGAGTTCTTAGAGGAAAAGCTTTAGTAATTCTACACTTTTGGCTTGAGGGAAAGTCTGAGAACAGTTTATTTTAGGAAGCATGATGAGTGTCCTTACTTCAGTATCCAGCAGTTAGAGCATTAATAACCTTCCTTTCATACCTAGAAACTTTAAATGAATCTTTCAAAGAGCTGAGCACAAAGAACTTCGGAGAAGTGCTTCACTTCACTGTCCATCTGGATTTCAGATTAGCAAACAGGTGTCTCCAACCAGTGGCTGTGATCTCATCAGAACACAGCATTGCCACAGAAATAGGTAACTCTAGAAATTATTAGCCTTTGTCATGTAGAAAAAATATTGCACATCATAGAATACTTATGACAGCCTCATAAAAATATTCCTAGTTTTTGGGGATGTCATCCTCTAAAGACAAAGTGAATTGAAGCAAAGATTTCCAATTCTTTTCAACTAAAGGAAGCAGAAAAGAACAAAGAAAATCATATCTGTAAACCCTGTCAGAAAACAACAATCCCTTCTTCTCAATATAAACTTTGAAACAGTGATCTATGATGCTTCAAGACACAAATACATTTCTGTGACACTGTTCTGTCCCTGGTTCAGGGACACACTGGCACAGAAAGCAGAGACTGCCCATGGCTGCTGTCAGGCACACCAGCTGCAACCCAAAGATCCCCTACAACTCAGAAAGTTGGCCCTTGATCCTCAGTGAATTTCAGGTACTGGTATCTAAGGGGATGTGTGCATCCGATATGCAATAAATAAAGTAATCAGTGTAATGTAAATAAGTCAGGGAATGTAAACAAATTAATATTTTCCTCTTAAGTCATTTGAGTTTTGCCTTCTAAAATTCCTCCACGGCTATGCGGTTTAGAAAGAAAGTGGAAACAGAGTTTAATAATATACAACAAAAAAAGACAATTTGTAAATAGGTCCTTGTACTCTGATATTCTGTTAGTTCTATGCTGTATTACAGGCAACACTGTAGATTTTGTAGAAACATTCTTTAGTGCTATAGGAAGTGACAAGCTATGTCAAGTTGCATTAAACCACAAGATCATTTATAGTAGGTAGGTATGCAAGTGATTGGTAGATACCTATCCTCAATCATGCACCATTAGCTGTATTTTGAGCGAGAAAGTGAGCCCCCGTCACATTTTTAATTCTCTTGTAATGAATTTTTGGATGTCCGAGACCTAATTTTTTTGCGGATTTTTGTGGGGTTTTTTCAGTGTTCCATGAAAATCTAATCAGCTTTTCTTTAAAACAAAGCAATAATTAACAGCAATGAACTAATACTCTCCTGAAACTTGGTTTTTGGTTTTATCAGATCTCCTAACAGAAGGTTTATGAGCTGAAAAATGAAATGCCTTTTGCAGACAACATAAAAGTTACACTAGCTCATAAATTGCATGAAGGTAAGCACTACTGGAATAACGCTGTACACAGCCACTGGGCATCCATCACAAACACCTATGGAACACAGCAACCAGAAAATGGATCAAAAAAACCTACTGTCAATGTGGCTGTTTGGTCATCACTGGCATTTTCTCTAGGGAATGAGTTCATGCTATTCTTATATGTGTCTCAGTCAGTAAGATAGAACTCAGACCTTAACTTTTTAGTCAGGCTAACTTCTTAGTCACTGTGTTATTCATTGTTTTTTAGAGTTGTCTGTATTTTACGAAATAAAACCTTCAGAAAATATACTTGGACAATTTCATAGTAGGAATGTAAATGCTTCAAGAATATCAAAAGTCTTGGTTTTTTTTATTTAAATAGCTCTGAAAGATATATTTTTAATGTGGAAACATGTCTGTATTTATTGTTAGAATTCTATATACTTCTAAAGCATAAGCACTTTGTTGATATTCACCAGTGAGCATAGGTTTTAATGTATTTATCTTGCAGAAAAATTGAGACCCAAATCTCATTTTGTTTTGCTGACACACCCTTAATAGGTTCTACTGGAGTTAAGAAAACATGTATTTAGTGGTCTAGGGAAAAATCTGGAAAAGAAGGCTTATTATTGGTGTTACCAGTTCTTTTTCATCAGGCATATTCTTAATGCTTACATACAGGGCAAGAAAGGTCATTTAATAGGCTCCAATTACGAGATTGGCACTATAAAGTGCTGAAGTATATTCTCCAGGAAAAACTAAATCCTTTAAATGAGCTGCAGTAGTTTTACAACAATCTGCCACCTCAGAATGAAACCCTGAGTGTCTGATTTCCTGGAGAAATTGTGATTTCTGGCAAAGCAGTTGAAGAAAATACTTCGTAGCTAGCAATGGAAATGAAAATTCATAACAGAAAAAAAGAGGACCAAAAAGTATTCTACAACATAGTTCTAGTGGATTAAAGAGTGGAGCTGAAGGGGGAAAAGGGAAAAAAGTGGGGAGAGAAGGGTAGAGAAGGGAAGGATTTATTCTTGGAAGTCTTTCTAAAATGTAATTTGCATGACTCTATTTCTCATGACAAGGAATGTTCGCATCCTATGATTCCTGAAAGTGTTTAAGGATACTCTGTCCTGAGCACAGAAGGACATCAGGAAGTAATATGGCTATCTCCTTCCCTACCATCCATTAATATAAACAGTCACATGGTCCTGATTCAGACCCTAAGAAAGCTGGGAGGACACCTCCCAGAAAAGAAAAAATTATTTCTAATCATAAATGTTATCTCACTAAGTCAGAAATGAAATAACATTCAGCAGATGAAAGTATATTAACCAACTAGTACAGATGTTGAAAGATTTTCACCCATTAGATTTTATTTTTAAGAAGTAAAAATAAAGCCCTAAAACATTAATTCCATTCTCCTTAATTAAACACAATAATCTTGCAATAATCTTAGGTATTTTTCTTACTAGCATAAATATAATTCTCACCCTAAAGTTTGAGATCTAACAAAACTCTGAAATCTAACCACATCTTCACCACCCTGTATTTCCTTTCTATCACTTCCAAATTTGCAAACTGTTGTTTTGAATAAAACTATTTACCTAATTGGTCATGTTTATTTATGCTTACTACCACATCCTACCCTGTCCAAGTTCTATCACTGCATCAACAAAGTCTACATATTCATTTTTCCTTGGCTCATCACAACCCTTTTGCTTGAACTCATTCTTCCAATGACCTTTATATACCTAAAATTCTTGAGTCTCTGATTGTCCTTAGTTGTTTTGTTTTCCTCAGTTTTGTGCTACCTTTCCCATGGTATTACTAGTGGCTTAACCTGAAAAAAATCCATGGCTTTTACTGACGTCATACCAGAATAATTACTTATTATAGTCTCTGATTGATCTGAAGCCTTACTTCAAGTATTTCACAGTTTTCTGTTAAATTATTCTGCTTTAGATTCTCTGACAATAGACAGTTTTAATGTATCACCACTAAGAAATGCTTTGTTGTATTATGTGGGTTTTTTATTCATGTTCTATGAGTGTTGAACTGATAAATTCTCCTTACCAATCCATTCCCCCATTTCACATGAATCCATGTAATAGGCAACTTCAGCTGTCTTCAGAAAACAGATCTAAGTAAAAATAAAGTCTCATACTCCTTCCCATAGGCTTCCCATAGGCTACAGAATGACTAAAGCGATCCAGCTAATTGTGCCTCCTTTTCACCTCAGCTGATATCCCCTCCTTCGATTTCAAGTCCCCTATCTCTTTTGGGTAGCACTAGTAAATTTCTTTCATATTAATCACACATTCTGAGAACTTGGAAGTCATGAAAACTCAATCCAAAATCCAGGATGGTTTTCCTATTCGTCTGAATATTCAATTGTCTTTAAAATATTAAAAGAAATTAATTTTTGTATTTATTAAATTTTATCTATTTCTGGTTAACTTATGTTTCTAAGTAAAAGCTACATTTTCTCTTCTATTTTTACCTTACTTCTTTCCCTACTTAGTCAAGTTTAGAGATTTACCGTATATAAGGTCTTTGCCAGATTGTCTCTCAAAGTCATTGTACTAGCATTATTTTATCATTTCTCATGTATTCAAAGATTAAAGCATCATTTACTTTGTGTCTAAAAGATGTTTTCTTCGGATTTGCTAAGGTTCTGTTGCATTTTCTAGAATTTTACTGTAGATATCACTTCTATTATTTCTGGCGAGATACCAATTGCGCAATATGTCTTTATTTCATAGGTAATACCGTTTATAAAAAATAGATGTTTCATTTTGACCTTTGTTTCTTTCCTCACCTTTTCTCTCTTTATGGCAAACACTGTCATAGGAATTTATTACATCCTGGTCTATTGCTTCTGTTGGTAAGTTTTGCTTGTAGACTCTCTTTACAGATAAAGCCATTATTATCTTAGCTATACTTTAAACTCTTGACTCGTTGTAATATTTTTAATATTTTTTTTGTATGCATTTTTCCCCAAGTTTCTGGAGGCTGTATCATAAAATGCTGACAAATACATCAATAGAGTTTAAAAGCTGGAAATCATGTTGACAGAAATTTTAAACACACAATTGTCTCTCAGACCTGTAGGGTTATAGTGTGCGCATAGCATCTTAATACCTTGGTTGGTCTGATTTTCTGTTTTGACCTGGTTTTACAAATGTGTTACTGCTTTATGACTCCATCTTTTTATTTTCAGAAGCACAACACCTTGAATCATGTAATAGTTTATTCGGAATACCTGAAATCCATGGAATTATCAGGTTTCTCCATCACAAGGTCCTACAGAGAGCCATCAATCTATCAACAGTAATTACAGTTAAAACGTTCTAAATTGTATATTCCAGAAATCTTTTACTTCTACAGCGCAAGTTAGTCTGTCACCATTTGCATTCTGTCAATGCAAATCTGTACCTGAATTAAATTAGATTCATTTAATTGGTTTGGCAACCATACCCCTTTTAATACCTAAAAACTGATCTGGGAATAACTACAACTAGTTTGGCATCTAAATGGATTCAGTAATCAGTCCACTTGATTAGCAATAGCACACTGTTTTATCAGAAACAGATAACATCCAGCAGACACAGATTATTGGTGCTACGGCTCAAATTAACTGTGCCTGCAATGAGATGGAGGGAGTAGAGATATACACAACAAAATAGAATTTGTAAGTAAAATGGTGAAAAAAAAAGTTTGGACAGAATAATAAACAGCTCAAATCTTTAAGTAAACCTTTCTGATTCAACACATCTGGGGATACATTCTGTGAGTGTATTGAAATGGTCATTCTCTTAGTTCAGTTACCATACAGAAGTATGGATAGCTGTTCTGTCTGTTGTTAGAACTTTAGTGTAAGTTTCTCCGGGGCAAAGACTGAGCCATGTAATATTTGTTCAGTAGCTGAAGAACACTATTATTTATACTCCTAGGAAGTTTATTGTGGGTTGTTTTGGTTTTCCAGTTTGGTCACAGTCAAAAACTATCCCATTAATTAGCAAGTACTCACACAGAGATAAACATGATGTAAGGCACAGATCCTCGAAGGTAACTGAATGAAAAACAGAAAATAATGTGCATTGGATTAATATAATCAGTTAGTTTAGGATCTTAGTCACCATGTATCAGTACTTCTGGATCTTACTATAGATTACATACTAAGGGTTTTTTGATATTTACACTTTTGTTCTATTTCTATTTCGTCTGTTGCCATCAACCACTTTTATTTCATTCGCTAACAAAGCACACAATTATTTTCTAAATACTGCACCCCAACATACTGATTCTGCTGCATTATCAGCTCTATGATGTCCCTTGTCAGTATTTTCACAGTATCCAGAAGGTATTTAGGGAGAGAGTACAGGAATCAGTGACATCAGCTCTTCCAGCTCCAGTAACTAGAGATGTAGGAATTCCTGTCCAAAAGATTGCACGCTGGACTGTCATGTCAAAGATTACTATTGAAGATAACTCTTTGGTAAACCAGTTATATTTGGTCACAGTGGCACTTTGGGGCATGGAATAATTACAAATTAGTGTGAAAAATAATTTCTTTCTGCATATAGACAGCTGTTAGTTGATTGCAACTCTTCTATTTTGTTACAACATAAAGTTATTCCTTATACAGTTTTTAATTGGTTTTATATTTCTTGTTCGTGATGCCCTTTCTTATTCATATTTCTTTTGAAAGGTCAGAAGACCCAGTCAATGTACCCTGGTCTTCAGTTAGCACTACCTCAAGAAAAGGTTCAAAATTTTTGGTTGCACCACTTGCAGCATCCAAATTTCCTGCTCTTCACATGTCTAATATCATTAAACCTATTTTTATCACATTTGTTCCAGAGTCTCAGGGAATCCTTTCTCTATAAATGTACAGACACTTTATTAAACTATGATGTATACAACTCTACAAGATGACAAATCCATTCAGGAGACATGAATTATAATAAAAGACAAAGGAAAATATCTCCTGTGAGAAGGTAGCTCAAGTAACTTATTCAGTAGCATTCATGTGAAACAAATTAACTAGACAGACACTAAAAACAAAGGGTAGTTACAAAAGAGACAATACAAAATGCAGTGTCATGGATATTTCAGACTAAGTGCCACTTTTTTCAAGTTTTTTTACAGAATGATTGAAACTAAGTTAACATAGAACCATCAATTTGAGAATCTAGATCAATTTTCATTTGCATAAATAGGCTCCAAGTAACTGAGAGCTAAATGCAAACAGTAGTATTGTCTGTAGTTTGTCCTGTGATAAATAGGAGAAAAATGGTTTAATAGTAAAGGCCATAATTATCCACAGCTCTCAGTTTACAATTAGTTTTCTTTGACAGTTAAAGTCATAAATGCCAGCTTTAATCATGTGTTCAGGTTGAATTAGGTGCTGCCAATGCTGCAAGAGATCTAATCCTCTTTCTTTCCTTCTCATAATGAAATAATAATGCAAATTCACCACATTGAAAGGACGACCCATGTGAATTTATTATAGGCTTGGAGAAGTCTCTTGAAAGGGATAAATTCTTTCTGGGTACAGACTTGAGGTAATTCAAACCAGACAAGAAAAAAAAAAATGGAGCTGTCATCCGAGGCCAGGATATAGAATGGATTTAATTTGTATGAATAGGCTTTTTAATAAGTATAACAGGGCTAAGCTTCAGCTTTACTAAGGGAATATTACTGCTGTCATTTTCCAAATCTGGATGCACTAACTTTATTTGTGGGATGAAGATCAGCTCCAAATCTCATTGCTTGTTACACTGCAGCTTGCAGTGGACAAAAAGATACTGCACACTGGGCAGACCTAGTGACCAGGTCTTCTAATTATTTGAGTTAAGACAAATGGAACAATTAGCTCCTCGTAAAGCCATCCATGGTACTCAGTGACACGTACCAACCTCTCCTGTAGAACAAACTCTACCTTTTAGTTAATGCTGAGATTTTTATCAGGTAAGGCTTGTTGTCAATATGATAGAATACTTAATTATTTTAACTTCAAAGGGCCATTTTAGCTAGTGAGAATATATAACACTACCTAAAAGGGTAATTGTTCTCAGTAAATAAACAGATCAAGAATATAGAGATTGAAACTAAAAATGACACAACACAGATATAAGTTTTAACCATGTGTTACATCACCATAAAATACGGTCCAATTAGTGAAATAAAAAGATTTCCAAGCAAAAAAGAAAGTCCTAATTTCATTAAGCAACTGTCAGAAGTTTCAAGCTATCTCCATGGGGTTCACAGACATCATTACCACTACCCTGTTTTATGAAACTACTGTTCTGGCCACAGCAGGCTGCCTACATTACTAAAACTAGGTTTCCAATGAAAAGACAAGGCAAGAACAACAGTACAGATTTAAAGAGACATGATGAAATGAACCCCTTTCTTTGTACTTACTTATTTGTATGAATTATCCAAAGTATGTTTTCAAGTTTCTCAAACAGAAGAACCAATTTTCTCTGCAACGATAATGAAACCAGTCTTTCTCATCTGTCTTGTATACAAACCAATCTTCAATGCAAAAATCTACTTTTCTCACAGTCTTGCCAAAACTTTTAGTTATCTGGATAAAAATGTATAAATGTGGCTTTTTTCAGATGATCAAAATTAAACCCAACACTAAATGCCCTGTTAGCTTTCTATGCAAAGGAATAACATATCCTACTTCATATATTATTTTTAATTTCATCTGCTGCTCAGTCTAGTAAGCCTCAAAGTTTCCTTTTCATTTTGGTAGAGTGGGAATGTACAGCATTTCTGCTGTATGGCATCAGGTTTTTCATATATTATTGATTAGCAGCTAAAGTTTTTTTTTCCATTACCATTTAATGTCTTCAGCATCTTAAAATTTCAGATTAAATATGTAGTGCAAAATCAGAATCCTTTCTCCAGTCATGATTACATAATTTATAATTTAATCAAACCAAGGTAAATGGCCATTTAAATTCAAAGCAAGGGACACAGAGTGATACAAGGCAAGAGGTCCTACTGGAACAAATAATAGCTATCCATTTAGCTCCACTCCTATAAACCTTTAGTCGTGAGAAGAATTTATCTGTTACACCTACTATCTTTAATTTTGTCACAAAATTGTTATAATATATAAGGATTTGAAGAAAATAGATTGACTATAGTAATGGTAAAGTAATAAAGCCAGTTCAAATATATTGATTTATGCTGTTTCAAGTTCTATACTCTTAGTCTGCACTGCTGGACCTGAATATCTGTATATATGATGCCATGTTGAGGCAACATATCTTCAAATCAGGAAAGAAGGTCGTTAGACAAAGTTATATAAAGAAACCATTACATGATTGTCTGAAAACTGAGTATTTAGTCATAAAAGGAGTGGGCAATTTAAAACATAAATTCAGCGGCTCTATGAAGCCCACTACTGAACCAGCGCTTTGTACAGTGTTCAATATCATACATGACAACTAAGTTCAACCAGAATGAATATTATGATCATACAGATTACACTGTAATTAATTAAAAGATACCTTGAAGCATGAAGAAGAGAAAATTATTTGATTGAACAGTCAACTTGTAAATAACCTGTAAATAACCAAGTAAATAATGAAGTAAAAATAGTTGCATTAATTTATCCTTTACACTGGTATTAAAAAACTTAGGAGAAAAATAAAAAAGCTCCACATTTTGAATGGTACAAGTTCTCCCTAGGGAAAGGTCAGGCTACAGAAAGTCCTTATAGCAGCCTTTTTGTACCTAAAAAGGGTCTACAAGAAATCTGGAATGGCACTGTTTACAAGGACTTGCAGCTGCAATAGGACAAAGCGTAATGCCTTAAGCTGAAAAAGGATAGATTCTTATGAAGAAATTCTTCACTATGAGGGTGGTGAAACACTGGCATAATTTTCTCACTGAAGCTGTGGCTGCCCCCTCCCTGGCAGTGTTCAAGGCAAGGTTGGATAGGGCTTTGGGCAACCTGGTCTAGTTGAGGGTATTCCTGCCCATGACAGAGGGGTTGGAACTAGATGTTCTTTAAAGTGTCTTCCAACCCAAGCTGCTCTACAGTTATATGGTATTATGGTGAGTCAGCCTACATTCTTTGGCACATACTATACTGAATTTTGTAAAAAATATTTTTAAAAAAGCTTTATACAATGACTTTATTTTACTCTTTAGGCTTTGATATATAATTGGATTTCACAACTTTTTAAAGTTCTATCTCATATTTTCTTTAAAAATCTCGCTCTTTATTCTCACGCTTTAGAATCTGATCTTCTGCTGGTATTTGGTAAACGTGCATCAATCTATATAAGCCTCACTAATGTCATCCTCTGATCCAGCAGTGTTGTCTGACTCAACTGGAAGGTACTATATTCTTTCATTGAATATTTGTCCTCTCACCTTTTACCAGAAAGATTCACAGTAATATCACTTGAAGGTGAGGGGTTGTAGTGTCAGTGTACCAGGGAGAAGGAAACAAAAATTCTGCATTTTCTAAAGCAGAGATTAAGAGTTAGACTTGTAACTCTTCCAAACATCTGCCAATTTTCTCGTACTACATTTGAGTAGCCAGCATTGCATTGCACATGGAGAGCTTTGGAAACTGAAATCTGCCTAGTAGGAGCTTGGCATCAAAAATAACCAGAAGCTTCTAATCATTTTTTCCAGGTCTCAGATCCAGGCTAGGAAAAGATTTTGGTTAGTTCTGGAATAACCAGTGCATTTGTTATTCTAGCAATAACTATTACAGTACTAAAGCTTTCTCAAGAGTATTAAAATGGGCATACTATGCAATGATTATTTCTGGCTTTTATATCCCCTCTTGCAGCTTTTTTATGGGTTTCTATACATGACTTTATTTTATTTGGATATTTGAAAATCAGTATCTGGATATTTGTCTGTTAAAGTTTCCATTAAATTCTCCAGCTATTAATCACTATTTCATATTGGTTTCTCTATTTTTTACAAAAAGCTTCAGGTTCTTCTCATGTTTATTAATCCCTCTCAATTAATGTTTACATTCCATTTTCCTAATTTATCATATCTTCATGCCTTCTAAACTTTCTTTGAACATTTTTACCCAATTTTCTTACCTCTTTTCCAATCTTTTTCCATAAATGCATCTTTTCATTGAACTAGTTCATGAACAATGTAAGACCAAAGATTATTATCTTTTAAGACTAAGACAGTAGTGTTCAGAAATCAGCCACTACATATGCTCATTTATCAGAGCGAAATATGTTTTTGTTTCCTAGAATGTTATAATGAAATCATTGTGCAAATAGGAACCTTTTTGTTGTTTTAGAATTTATAGCTCTTTTTCAGCTATTAAATGGCAAAAAAAAAGACTGGAGAAAAACTTAATTTCCACTCAATGCTTCCTCTCTCTTTGTCCTGCTTCCTCTGTCTTTGTTCCCACTCTCTCCCTTCTACTAAATATGCCACTATATTTAATTTTAATTGTGAACAACAAATGTTGTCCTGCAGCAATTTTTATTTTATAGTTAAGTTAAAAACCTTTTAAAAATAAAAGTTCTAACACAGCCTTTAGCTGCATGTGAAAATGCTACTACCAGAACATGTGTATTTTCCCCCAGGTAAATGAAGCTCTGGTACAAAAAGGTGTTTCTAGTTAGGAGAAAGAGATGAATAAACTTCATATCTCAAACTTATGTAAAATTGCCTACAGAATGAGATTTTCAAATAATATTCCTTTCTACAACTGTGAGAGGCCACCAAAGTGTGAAATCTCATAGAATCACAGAATTACAAGGTTGGAAAAAACCTTTAAGATCATCAATTCCAACTGTTCCCATCCTATGCTAAACCATATCTCTAAGTACCTCATCTGCCCTTTTTTAAAATACATTCAGGGATAGTCACTCATCCATCTCCCTGGGCTGCTTGTTCCAATTCCTGACAGCTCTAGGTCCCTAATATCTAATCTGAACCTGCCCTGATGCAGCTTTGTGTCCTTTCCCCTTGTCCTGTCTCCTGTCACCTGGCTGAAGAGACCATCACACACCTCTCTACAACCTCCTTTCAGGTAGTTGTAGGTGGTGATAAGACCAAGCTGTTTTATTTATATACAAGAAAGGTACTGTATATGGATATAAATGCAAATTTTCCCACTATGGAGAGGATCAGGTTTCTGATGTCCTTTCGTAGAATGCAAGTTAGAAAGTTTCAGATATTAAAATCATGTTTGCTCACAGACTTCTGAATAACTGTGCGTTTTATACCAACATAGTATTTTAAAGATCACATGGGCACTTCTTCCTATCTCTGAAAAGAAATCACTGAAAGAACAAAGGTTCTTGTTACAATGTGGAGCTGGGCTGTTAATAGGACTCATACAGAGGAATAATGCATGACATAGCCCTTTGAGAAAAGTATCTGAAGTTCAGTGGCATGAAATGTGCCAGACTTCCACTCTTCTTGTTTTTCGTAATATCACAGAAGATTCAGTTCCAACATATTGCCTATCATGATCCACATGCAAAGAGAGGGTGACTGGTTTAATAAAGGCAAATGCAGACAAAAATTTGCAGTAAATTTTTGAATTTACTAAGTGCTTCCTCAAAGCAGAAAACCCTGATAGGTTTTCCTGTTTATTGACAAAATCTTCAAATGCATCAATACATCTACGGTGCATGAGTCAGTAGGAGAAAGATCATACACAGATCACATGGCATGTGGGATAGCAGCACTAGCAGCAGCAGCAAGACCCATAAATAAAATGCTTACTTGTACTCTATCCTACTTCCACACTCCATACCTCACACAATGGAGTTGTTTTGTACTACTACAGAGAGATTCTCCATGGTGACCAAAAGAGGCTGAATTTGCATTTTCAAAAGACAATGCAAGTAGTGTTCTTACAGTTACATGCTGTAAATGTACAGTAATAATGACAAGAATATTTCTCTGGGAAAAAAAAAATCTCTTTCAAGTATGGAGTATAAATGCATTAGCTACTGTGACTTTTGTGTCTTTACAGGTAATCTGTCACGTTCTATGTGACACTGTTGCTGAAAAAACCTGCTGTGTTCATCTCAATACTAAATTATCCATTACTCCTCTACAAAGCAGCAAAATAGCTTGATTGTTCTGTATGCTACTTTTCCCCTTTCAGGTAAAATGCCAGGCCTGACTCCCTTAGTGCAGGCCATTTTTGTCAAAATTAAATGTACAATCAACAGTTAAAACAATTGTTTTGCTAATCTCATTTTCTTCGTAGAGCTAAGATTAACTCCACAAGCTTCCTTTCATCATAAATCAGATAATCTGTACTGCTGCATTATTTCTCAGTCTACAGTTATATAGTGTTAAATATCCATCAGATTTTCTTTATTATTGCTACCTTTTTACACTAAAATTTTGTTGAATTTTCAAACAATAATTACATAATAAAGGATTAAACCAACCAAATCCCATAGTGCTGCTGAGTAACGATCAAATGCTTAATTACTAATAATCAACACACATATCAAGCAGCTAAGTATGACTGTTATTTATAAAAATTACAATGGCCTCATTTGTATGGGGAATAAGGAAAACAAAAATTCAATGCACGTACAAGTGTAGACATTGACGCATAAGACAAAAATAACAACAAATATTGGAGGTATCTCAAGGATAGCATTTTTTTGTTATAAAAGTACATAAATATGAGAATATCTGACGGCCAAAGTATAAAAATTCCTGCTGTTTTCACACTGAATGAGATTTAGAGGATGAAACCATATGCTCTCTGATAATCTACATCCCTTTTGTGTGCAAGGAGTTCCCTATCTGTCTGGAAAGCTTTCAAAGACTGGGTTGAACATCACCTTAGCCAAGAATATCAGCTTTTCCTGTTTAAATGCTTGGTTGAAAGACATGGGAGACAAGGTAATGTCTAATCTGAATCACCACTAGGGAAAGACAATCATACTCATCTACTACCTTTGCAAGAACAAGACAATATTTCCCAGAAATTCTGTGAATAGAAACACTACCAAGGAGTCACTGTAAACTGCATTCAAATTACATTCAGTAGATCCTATAATGAGATGTTAGTCTGGGGAGAAACTGGGATGTAGGGGAGGAAGGTAAGGTGGGAAATGAAGAAAAATCATTTTACTGAGAAATATTGTTTTGCAACAGAATATGACAATACAAGCTTCTTCGTGGGTAATGATATGGAAGTTAATAGCATTGTTGGCATAATTATAATTAAAGATTACTTCCTGAAATTCCAACAAATCTTTTTAGAGCCTTATACACTTAGTCAATCGTATAAAAATATCTCCAAACTCAGGTAGAGGAATACTATAAATTTTTCCAGGATATGTATGGAAATCTTTTTCCCAAAACAACTAAGGCTGCTAAAGGATAGACATAGATATTAGCCCCGACTAAGGTGCAGAACTGTTAAGCCATCTGTTAATGCACAATGTGACTGACACTTCTTTTAACATTGCTTTTATCCCTTGCCCGCTTTTGGTTCTCCATTGTAGGCACATTCTCCATGACAACATTGATTCTTGATTCTTCCAATGAAAGCTACATGAAGTGTCTATGAATATAAGCGTCCCCAAAAATGGTTCACTAAAACTAATCATTTGCTTCTATGCCCAGACTATTAGAACCACTTCAGTGTTGAGAATCTTGTTGTATAGTTCTTGAGGAAATACATTCTATTACATGTACCAAATATTTCTCCATCAAAATTTTCATCTCCATCAACAGCAGGGCACTCTCAGAAAGCATTCAGGAAACTAGAGTGCATTCAAAACACAGCAGAGTAAAAATCATTGATAAATATACTGCGCATTATATAGTTGGGTAATTGCTATATCACTTAATAAACTACAAGACCAGCTCTTTTGCCAGAAGTTTCTTCTACCCATAATTGTTTAAGGACTTTTTATCAAACATGGAATATTTTTGTGTGCAAGGAGAGAAACATAATTCTCCTTCTTTTCTTTCCTAAGAAGGCCATATACAGTTTCAGGGAGACCTTGTAAAATTATTGAGAAAGATGCAATTAAGTGAGCATTTGACACAGTAGCGGAAGTCCCATGTAAAACCCCTTCTGCTTGCCTACTCTAGAAACTCAAGGACTCTCTGCACAGACACAGCATTGTTAAGTATGATCAGGCTTCTTTGGCATGTCTAGGAGCCTCGACAAATTCAAAATCAGATTTGCAGTCTTATGTTCTTGATTTGACAACTGATTTTTCTTAAAAATCATTTAGTACTTTTCTGTATTTTGAAAGAGGGAATGTAACGTGCATTCCAGGGAATTTCTTCTCATAGTAAAAATGTCCTCCTTCTCCTGCTTTTCTACTGCCCAAGAAAAGTCTTTTTTGTTTTTTTCTTAGTTAACTAATATCACTCCATCGAGCACTGGAGTAATTCCTGACCTAGGATGTGACAGATGTCCTGGCAGAAGAAACATGTGCCTTGTTGGTTTATTTTTAAGGAACTCTTCTAACACTTTTGTCTATTTCTACAAGTGGTGCTGTGATAGCAGAGAAGTTACTCTTCGAATGAGTTACATTCCATGCTTTGCTTTCTAAGTGAAAATAAAATATGCATTTAAAACCCACCTACCTTTCCATTCATCAGGAGTAAAATCCATTTCATAGTTAAATAAAGTGGTGGTTTAACCCTGTCTGAATGCCAAATACCCAACAAAGTTACTCTGTCACTCACCTCTTCAGCTGGACAGGGGAGAAAATATATATTGAGAGGTTTAGGAGTCAAGGTAAGGACAGGGAGAGATCATCCTGTGATTAGGATCACGGGCAAAACAAACTCAACACAGAACAAAGGGAAAGAAACTCTCATTCATTACATTGCACTGCATAGCCAGTGACACCAGAGTCGGGTAATGAGAAGTATGACCAGATATTAAAGCACCTCCTCCCACCTCTCCCTTCTGAGCAGACTTCACTTTAGTCATGATTTCGCTCCCTTCTTCCCCTGGAACTGTGGCATGGGGAGGGGCAGGGACTGGAGGAGTGGGGGTTTTGGTCAACTTGTGAGGAACTGACCTTCTTAGCCTGGGGTGGTGGGACATTCCTCACACCCTTCCCTTGCACCAGCTTGAGGTGCCAACCATGGCAGGCAGTCCTCCATGATCTTCTCCAATGTGAGTCTTTTCTATTGGAGCTTTAGCTCCTCACCAAGTGTCTCAGCATTGTTCCCTTCCATTGGGTACCAACCTCCAGACCCAGACTGCTCTAGTCTGGTCCCCCATGGAGTCACAAGTATCACCAGCAAACCTGCTCAGTCATGGGTCAGTCTCTCCACAGGCTACAGGTATCACTGCCAGGAGCTTGCTCCAACATGGATTTCCCATGGGGTCACAGCATCCTTAAGGTGTCTCCACCCGCTCTGGCATGGGGCCTCTCCACAGGCTGTAGATGGTAACTCTGCTGCCCGTTATCATCCATTTGCTACAGGGGGACAGCCTGCTTCACCATGATCTTCTCCACAGATTGGAGGGGAATCTTTCTCTCTGACAACTGAAGTACCTCATCTCACACACCCCTCACACTCCTTCTTCACCGACTTTGGTGTCTGCAAAGTTTCTTACATCTTCTCACTCCCTTCTCTGATAGAAAAAAGCAGCTGCTAGCAGGATTTTTCCAACTAAATGTGTTTCGCAGAGGCACTGTGACCATCACTGATGGTCAACAATGAGTCTGGTCTTGCGCCAGCTGGTTTTTGCTCTGTGGGGCCCATAGAGAGCTTCTAGCTGCTTCTTGCAAAAACCACCCCTGTAGGCCCCCTTCTTCCAGCAGAATCAGCTATGAGAACTTCAATAAGTCAGTGTATTATTGTTACCTTCAGAATTTAAATTTCTTAAGAACTATAGTATTCATGCCATGTGTAGTATCAAAAATATGATTATTCGATCTAGCCAAGAATTATTATAGTGAACTGCAAAATATTTCTTCTTAAACACAAATAATCCAATAAAGTTTCAGAAAAAAGATTTAACTAAAATAGAGAATAGAGTTAACAAAGGGTATAAATATTCATAATTACAGTGAGATTATCTTTGTCTATTAAACACAGGGGAAAAAAGAAATCTCCTAGCTAAGCAGACTGGTAAATAATAACAGAACCCAAGTTTAATGTTTAATCTATTTCATATCTATGATTTCAAATTGAAGCCTGATAAATAATAAGAAACTACTGAGCCTTACAGAAGCAAGCATTCTTTTTTAAAAAAAGCAAACATACTTTTTATTTATTTATTTATTTAATCCACAGTTAAAACCAAGCTGAATATACACATTTCTAAATGAAAATTCTGGCAGAAATAAGTAATAATTGTTAAAAGTTTTGAGGGATAACCTTATGGATACAAGTATTTGAATTAGAAAAGTGTTTTCAAACCTGATGTCTACTGAGGGAATTGAAAGAATAACTTATGGAAACATATAAAGGTAATGCCAACCCATCATCACTTGGTTTTGTAATTTATTACAAACTAAGTACAGACTAAATACGATTGTTGAAACTTTTAAGAAACTAATATCTAATTATAAATCAAATTTTAAAAGGTCAGGCTCTGTAATTATAATATAGGTGTAATAATATTATTCTGTAGGAATAATAGAGTGAGGGTACACTAGTTTTGTCAAATAGATCAAATAACATTGCCAAAATAAACACATTTATCTATTATCTAGCTATTACTATCAAAATAGCTGCAGTGTAATTGATCATATGCTCTGTCTTTTAATTTCATAGAAAATGTGTTTGTCTTTATTATGTAAAAAATGTGTTGATCCAATTTATTTGACAATGGCCAAGACATGCCAGAATGAGTTCTTTCTATTCATATTTCATGTTTTCATCGAAAATATGAACTGTTTTCATATGACCCATAGCTTTGATCACATCTGGAGGGACTAATATTCTATTGTCCTAAAACAATACCGATTTTGAGACTTACAAAATGTGTGGTGCAGAAAAAAATTCTCAGAAGAGTTAGTAAGAAATAGTATCCTGTACTCAAAATGAAGGACATTCAGCAGAATAATCTGTATACAATAGTTTTACAAGAAAGGATTTGGAAAAATATTTTCCTAATTTCCTCGGGTTTATCTTGCTCTTTGGGCTGATCAGAATTTTAAGTGAACAGATTTTCCTCACAAGAACACCATATTTTTATTTCGACACATTTAGGAAACTACCCTATATATTTTGCAATATCTTTTTAATAGTCACTGACATTTTTAAACACTTTTTTTTATACTCCTTTTTATACTGTGTGGGAAGCCCAAATCCTGGCTGATGTACTGTCAGTTCCCTCATGGTGAGATCAAATGGTAATGGTACCGAAGAGACAATCACCTTTTGTCCACTCTAAATCACTTTAAAATTAAATTAATCAATCCAACAAAAGATTGATTTTCTTTTGTTTAATGAATGCTGTTAGGATTATCTCAATGCAAACAGGAGATGTATTTTCTTCTCATCTTTCTGAGGTTCTGTATATCTTTTCAAGCTCACCAAAATTCTTAAAGTGACCACTCTAGATCTGATGTATTACCATGTCCTTAATTTCTGCTTGAGAGATAAGTGTGCCAAATTTCATCCATCTCAGGAGAATCATTACAGGCTAAACTTGTTTTATATTTGGGACCCTCTACAGCAATGTATACATGAATAAAAACATGACAAAATCACAAAGGTGGAAAGCGTCTAATCAACAAACGCAATAACGCTCTATGCATTAGATAGTTAGAGTTTGAAATTTTTCCATGCACGCATGTGCTGTACAGAGTGCAGAGCTGTTCTACATCTCTGAATGCTCTTGCAGCCGTCTCTCTCGCCACAGGGGAATCCCAACCTTAACATCATTTGTCACACTATAAAGCATGATATTAGTCCCTTTGGTCTCAGGGTGTATCAGTGATACAAATAGCTTAGATATAATGCCACATTTATTTTCTTTAGAGTACAGTAGAAAAATGTGATTTTCTTCTCAGGTTTTCATAAAAATTATCTTCTCTAAAAACAATTTCCAGTAAGCACAGATTTTTATGCACCACATTGCTGAAAAATCAAACAGACCATCTACGCAAAGACTGCAACAAAGGATAATGTGCACAGCTGGTAGCAATCAAAGGCCCAATATACCCTATCACCAGAGGGACTACTTGTCAGGGCTGTCCTATGACAAATGGCATAGGAGAAAACCAAAATATTTTTTTCCTTAGGAATTAGACCATATAGAAAATAATTCAATATAGAAAGTATGCAATAAAGCAAGTAGTTCTATCAAAATGTATTAAACTCCCAGCTCAGGACTTCAGTCCTTGGTTCAAATGTTTCTATGTACTGCAACAAGCACTCTGTCAATAACTAGAGGCAAAATGATTAAAATATTAGGATGATTAAAAAAAATAGTCTTAGTTAATAGCTCTGAAACTTGTAAGAATGAGTATTTACATTTTTAGCTATGAATTTATAGAGTACAAAAAGTTACAAGAAACTACATTTAAAAGCATGATGCAAAAGTGTCTAGATAATCGTGTCTCTTGCAAGTGTAAATGTGTAGGAGAACTGGGCCTATTTGCTACTGTAGCCAGTAGGTCTACAACTTCTTAAATTGCAATAGCTGTAAAAGTGAGAGAAGTTAGGAAATTCAGTAGTGGAAACTGTATAGAAAACAGTTCTTTCCTGTTCTGGTAAGAGATTTACAGCTAAATTCAGTTTAGTTCAGCACAAGCACTGAGATACCACAGAGTTTAAGTACTGCTCAAGTGACATCTACATCTGCAAATGCATACAATCCTGCAGCATTTTAATATCTCTTGTGTTTCTGAAACACAGCATTGACAAAATTTTCCTAAATCTAAAAGCTCTGCAACTCTGTCTTCCATTTATGTCCTTGGAGGACGTTTAAATCAAGTATCACTTGGATTTCAGGGGTCTGTTTAGTAAAACAGTGTAATAAATGCCCTCCTGTATATGACTCATGAACCTGGTCTGTTCTGCTGAATGCTCTGATAGTTGCATTATTCACTCAGGGATGGAAAAGACATCCTTTAGACTTGGGCCAAGAGATGAACCTAGCTTTCCCATCTACGAGGAAAACACTCAAATTCCATTTCAAATCAGAGAAGATTACAACTTGTCACTTAAAGCCCATCTAATTGCACTCCTGAGTAAAATAGATGATGTGCCATCTTTGCTAGTGTATTTTGCTGGAGATTCTGTCAGGGTTTGGAGTATGGAATCCATTGAAAATTCTTCTGCTCAGCAGTAGCCTGACATCACACTTGTCAGCAGTAGAAGTTTTATTTCTGGCGTTGAAACATGAGCATTCAGTTTACATGGAAGGTTGGAGTATCTTTGCTGGTTCCTCAATAGCGGAGGTTAAATGCCTCTCTTTCAGCGCTCTCACAGATTTGGCCCTCTGACTGTCAACTGTCTGCCTCTAAAGTGTGTATAATACTTCTTCCCTACACAAAAAAGCATTTTTTGAAAACAAAAATATGAACAACTGTGACAATCTCAGATATTACAGAGTTTCCTATTATTCATCTACTGAAGTCAGAGAGGTTGTTTAGTCCACATCTGCATTCTTGATTTAACAGAAGGGTAGTGGCTAATTTCTCACTTTTCTATTCATATTTCACTTATTTTAGTTAAGCAAGAAACCATATTGGAGCTTCATAAAATTCACAGTGATCAGAGAGGAAAGTCTCATAAACATGAGGATTGATAATACCAGTTTGCAGTCACTAGTAGGACTGGACTTTGACATCAATGGAACATGACCATGTATTGAAGCAACTATATAGCAACTGCGAAAAGCTCAGAGCTGGCTGACAATAGATATTGTAAATGGGTGTTGCTGCAGCATTTTAACAATCATCCTGAGTAATCAATAAAACATAAACTAAGGCAATTTCCTCCAAAAAAAAAGACCAGTATCCTCAGAGTGGGAAGTATGAAGCAGTAATTTGTGCCCAGCTGTTCTCTTAGTTACTTATGGTCAATAAGACCAGCAATAATGTGTCTAAGAATAGGGAAGGTCTTTAAAATACACAATTCTTCTCTTTCCCTGTGCTGGCATATAAAAATATAAACAACATAAGCAATTTAATATAAATTCTGTGTAATAAAATAAAACCTTAGTGCTGTTGCCAAGGTTGTAAATTTGTTAACAACAAAAATCTAGGAATAAATAAACTCACAATTAAATGCAAAGCATTATGCCTAAGACTTCTCCCTACAGCAGCCATACTTGCACATTAATTCTCTAGGGAGAAGAATGACTTGCAAGAGCATCATTACCCATTATATTTTGCTGTCATTGACATATGTTTGAGTTAGCAGGAACTGAAATTGAAATCTGTTACCATGTAGTTATGTGTACTTAACCTCAAACCTGATCTAAATCTGATTACAGATAACAGGACATGTACTGAACAGAAGATTTTTTGATCATTTTGGAAACTAGACTAACTCAATATTCTCTTTCACTAAAAAGTGGGGGGGGGGGGGGGAAGGGGAAGGGAAAGCCATTTGAAATGTTTTCTGCAATGAAAATGGCAAGAACTGTAACTTTTTACATCCAGAGCAAAGAACAGAGCTATAGCAAACCTGTAACACAAAAGAATAATGAGTACTGAAACATTTAGATTTGTTTTAAATAATAAAATTTAAATAATAAATTCTTGTGTTACAGTAGATTTTGTGAACATCAGGAATACCAGTAAAACCTACTCGTGTTCATAAGCAAAGCATTTTCTGGCAAGGATAGAGTCTGTTAACAGCACACGCTACTAACGTCCTTTAAAACATATGTTGTGTTCATAAATTAATTATGAAACTAAAGTTAAATTCATTGATTTATATAGTTTCCAGGCTAAACAGGACACCAGACAAAACCACGCAAAGATATTTCACTCTTTTTTTAAAAGTAAAATTGAAAATGGAGAACACAGATGTAACTGAGCTGTTGCTGTTTGGTTGTTTCTCAAGGAATAGACTTCAGAAGACATTTCACTCTATTGACCTGCTTACACTCACTGGACAGACTTTTCCCCAAAGTCTTCAAAGAGAGGCAATTGCACTGAATTATTCTAGTCCAAAGTCCATCTTTATTTAATAATTTAGAGAAACACTCTAATTAAGGGAGGTAAAAAACATGCCAACCACAGGGTTAGACTACTGTATAAATGTGTCTGAGAGAGCTGTTTCCAGAGATATAAGAAAGAGAAAATATTAACTGTGAAATATGCCTTGCTGCCCAATCACACTTCAGTAACTTAAATTCCAAAGCAATGTAACTACTTTCCAAAAGATCAGCCACATCAAAAAATATACAAAGACCTGGTTGGGGAATAACTGTTGTAGCTTTCTTTTAATTTTACATGGCAAACCGTGCTCAGAAAAACAGACTTAAATTGTATAGATGGTAAAATATTTATAATTCAGATATTAAAATATTTAATAGATGATAAAAAAAAGAAAATGTGTTGTACTATTATTCCCCCAAGACCTAGTTTAGCATAATACTACCATATAACCTTCATTTAGAAATATGTATGTATTCAATTCGAACCACATCTTCCATTTTCCTTTCAAGAGTTTTTAACTTTGAATGGTGAATACCAATAATACACATTCTTTTCAAATATGGTATTTGCAAACAATAAGATTGGAACATATAGAAGATTCTTCTTGTTCACACATAAAGGCTACTTAGAGAGGGAGCGGATTTAATGGGAAAGCATTTTGAGAATTTGCTCAAAAGAAAGCCAGATGAGATCAAATTTCTTCTCTCAGTGTACAAAGTTAAACTGAAAGGCCAGCTTGTCAGCAAATGTTTAACTACAATGAAATTCATGCCTGCCTACAATACACTAATTGGATATTTCAACATAATTTAAGTATGAGAAATTCCACATGGTAATCCTATAGCAGGCTTACACTAAATGCTTGTCTGAATGCAATTAATGATCTCTGGATATTCAGTATCAAGCTCTTAGGAAGACTCTCCTGTGGCTGATGCAAAACGAACTTGGAAGTTTGGAAGCAGTTCAGAAAATATGATGCTGGTAAACAAATACTTGTTAGGCCTGAAAAAAAAAAAATGGGGGGCAGGGGGAACTATTACCACAAAGCAGAATACAACATGAAGTGAATTACCTTCATGAAAATTTAATGCAAATGACATCAAAGCAAAGCTAAGTCTTATGTGGTATTGTTCAAAGGAAGCTGGTAAAATGACAATTTATTGAGCATTTTCTGTTTCATGCTTGCCATAGGATATAGCAGTAAAACGAAGGAAAGGTTTTTCTGCATTATTACTTTTGCAGAATATTTATATGTTTACAACTCAAGTATTGTTTTTCAGAATAGAGTTTTCCTGTTGTTAAGACCATACCTATTTGCTTTCTTACAGCCCCATAGCTTTCTTCAGGTGCTCTATAGCAGACATCAATATTCCAAATCATCCTTTGCTACACACCAATACCTGTAATACCACACTACTTAGAAGATAATCTTCAATGATTAAATATGGTTGGTTATTCAGACCCACAGTCTTTCTTTAAGGGGAGTAATAATGCCTAATTTATTCTCCTTTTGATTGAAGTCTTTGAAGATGCCACTTGGTGAAAAAACTGCTGTGTCTTACTGTGGAGGGACAGGACACCAACACATACCAGCTCTGAAGTATGGTTTGAACAGGTAAGTCTAGGAATTTACTTGGTGTGGTAGGTTAAGCTCAGCTGAGAGCTGGGTCCCACAAAAGTTACCTGTCTCTTTAAGAGAGAGGGGGGGCGAACGGGGAAGCCGCGGGATAAAGGAAAGAAAAACCAAAAACTCCACAGGTTGGGATAAGGATAGTTTACTAAAACAGCAAAAGAAAGATACAAAGAACAACGAACAACAGTGTTAACACTACTTTTAGAATACAGGGCACATGAACCTGGTGATACAAAATGCAACCGCTCACCGCAACCTGCGACTAGGCCGTGCCCGACCTGCTGAGCCGACTCAGGCAGCACGCCACCAAGAGGCCGCGCCTAACCCCCAGGACCGCTCCTGCCGGGCCTGCCTCAAGCAGCACCCTGCCGGACTCATGTTTTTGGCGTGCTTTTTTTTCTCTTTTATACAGAACATGACGTAATTGGTATGGAATATTCTCATTGGCCAAAACATGGCTCACTGTTGAAAGGTAAATTAGCTCCTTCTTAGCTGAAACCAGCAAGTTTCAAAGCTACATTTAACATCTTGAAACTACTTCCATCCCAGTGCAGACAGACTTGGATTAAATGACCATGTACAGATGTGGTGGTTTCACCTTGGCTAGCCATCAGGTGTTCACCAAGCCACTCTATCATGCCCCTCCTTGACTCAAGAGAGAAAATATGATGAAAGGCTTAAGGGTAAAAATAAGGACAGGAAGTTCACTCACAAATTAGTGTTACAGGCAAACCAAACTCAACTTGGGGGTACTAATCTTTTGACAATTAAGCAGAATATAATAGTGAGAAATAAAGAAAAAATCTTAAAAACACTAGCTTCACACCTGCCTTCTTCCCCAGCTCAACTTCACTCCCAATACTTATAACCCCCAAGCAACACAGGGGAAAGAGAAATGGGGGTTTACTTAATTCATCACACATTGTCTCGTCCACACCTCCCTCCTCACACTCTTCCCTTACTCCATTGTGGGGTCCTAGCCATGGAAGACAGTCCTTCATGAACTTCTCCAATTGGGATCCTTCTCACAGGCTGCAGTTCTTCGCAAACTGCTTCATTGTGGGTCCTTTCCACAGGGTGCAGTCTTTTAGTAACATTGCTCCAGTATGCAGTCCTCTCTCCAATGGACCATGCTGCAATGTGGACTTTACATGTGATCACAGACTCCTTTGGGCATATACCTGCTCCAGCAAGGGGTCCTCCAGGGTCTGCAGGTGGATATTTGCTCCAACAACCTCCATGGGCTTCAGGGAAACAGCCTGCTTCATCGTGGTCTTGGCCCTGGAGCATCTTCTCCCCTCCGACCTTCTTCACTGGCATTAGCATCTGCAGAATTGTTTTTCTTACCTAATCTCACTCCTTTTGCAGGTGCAAAATCTGTTGATCTGTTCGGCTTGGCCTTGGCCAGTGGCAGATCCATCTTGGAAACAGTTGGGAGCAGCTTCTAGCAGCTTCTCATAGAAGCCACCCTGTAGCTTTCCAGTTACCATAACAGTGCCATGAAAACTTAATCCAATAGATTATATCACCCGAAACCCATGAAGCTGGCACAATTGTTACTTTATTCATTCTTGGCTCCTAACATGACAGAAAGCATGTGGAGTTAATATTTTTTCTTAGCAAGCTCTGTAAACTAACCCATCCACCATTTCTGAACACTTCAACAAGTAGAACAGTGTCTCTTTTAACGAAATCTTCATGATATGCATTTAATAAACTGGGGAAGTGAAGCAAGAGAAAGTAAGGACTTCTCAAGTCCTTACTTGCGGAATGTACAGTGGAATGTGCTTCCTTGTTCTCCCTGCTCCTCAGTCTGAGAATATCTTACAGTCAACGTAACAACACTAGCAGAAATGGCCAAGCGCCTAAAAAACAAGAAGAAATTCAGAAAGAGATCAAGAAAAAATGTGGACATGCCTGTCCTTTAATTTGCAATGATAAGTAGCTTGTCAGAAAAAATATTCTACATGTCATAGAAATCAAGGTTTAGTTCTTCGTTACTCTGGTAGCCTAAAAATAGTTTTGCCTTTTTTCTGTCTAAAAGCCTCTCTGTTCTTCTGCAGAGTGATCCCTATGGGACCCTCGTAACTGATGATATGGCTTATTTGGAGAAACACTTCCACATATTGAGAAATACCTTAGAAAAATCACAACTAATATATAGCAAGAGAGCAGAAATTGAATCAGTAGATATGGAAAATTGATGTTTTATTGACAATTATTAAACTATTTTTCATTAATCAGGAGAGAAATGCCTTCAAATAGCTGTGTAGTGTGAAAGAAGTTTATTTACATTTGCCTTTTGTGTACATTACATTGCTTGGTTTTATTTATTCTGAATATATCAAGATATTGTTTTGCTTCTTTACTTATTAAACACTACTACTCCCTTGCTGCCCAGACTTTCATCTCTTTAATACAGCCTCCAAAGGCTCTTTAGTAAATTTGTATTTGAGGTATCATTCTACTTACAATGAACTGCGTTGAAAAGTAACATCAAGACTTTTGCGCAGAAAGAAATCAATCCAGTGATGGTAAACGGTCTCTGGTCTCACAGGGATAGTTTCATTTGTTAAAAATTTCAAGCCATACAATTGAAATATCCTTTCCTTCTGTAGAGACTTTTCTGTGGAATTCATGCATAGGACACTCAGAATACTGTTGTTTTCCAGCTTGCCAACAATACAAGCAATTAAAAATAATATTATTTAGTATATAAAATAACTAGTTTGTATTAGAAGAAAATTAATAATATATCTAAATTATTTAATCAACATGTTAGTCTTTTTTCTTTTTTTTTTTCTGCAGATGCCGCTCAGCTCCTGTGGGAATTATCGCAGTTCCCACAGCTCACCTAGTTACTTAAAAACTCTCAAAAAATTGTTTCCAGGGTTTTGTTTTCTTAAGCTTTCTTTCTTGTATTTTGTGCCATCACATAATGTTTGTTCAAAACCTACTGGGCATATGCTAAACTCCAACTTTACTAATTAGATATCCATGAGGCAATCTTTGAACCTCCTAAGGAAAAATGGCATTAAAAATTTTTTTTTAAAGTTTTAAACATCTGAGATATCTTTTTGAGATAAAAATAGATTAATTAACAGAATTTTAATCCAGCAAGTACAACATAAAAGCCAATATAATAGTTCTTTTATGAAATAGCCACAAAATTTTCTAACTCAGCAGACTTTCTTGAATAATGTCACCCTTATAAAAATCTTCTGAGCAGCTTAATCCTTCTTTGCACATATTCTAATTTATAGTCTAGTAATTTTCCTGACAAATCAGGGAAAAATTGTATAATTTTTTCTTTCTTTTTGAGCATTGTTGAACCCTCGATGAGAAGATGAGATGAAGTCTATTCTACTCTCAACAGGGCTGCTAATTAACCTTCAGCTGCAGTTATCCTCAGTTAAATTTATTTAACCTCTACAAAGTTTAAGGACATGTCTAGCAATCCAAGGTTTTGTAGTTCAGAAAAATGCAAGACTTAACTGAGCCAGTTCAGTTAAAGGAAGCAGTCTAACCATCTGCCATTGAGCTTCCTCAAGAGTGATTTGCCCCAGTGAATGATTTATTGTATCACTGGGTTTAATCAGTTCATTATCTTTACAAAACATTAGAGCATATCATTATAGTGACTCAATAGGAGTCAGCCACAGGTTGCCAGTGACTGTGATTGAAGACAATACCTTCACTCATTATCACAAATGGACTAGTACTTTACCTCCTTTTCTTCCTTCATGTGGAAGGATCCAAGGCCAGAAGGACTGTACCCAGACTGCCTAAACACTAGCATTTAACATGCTCTAGGTTACCAAGAAATCTGTGCAGGATGGGCAGAGATAACAGGTGCATACACATCTGGAGCAGAAGTGGAGCTAGCTGGAATTCTCCACAGCCTCAAAGGGGATTACCAGCATATTTTAAGGTGACCAACACTCTTTCCTGGTCCCGTGCAATGTGACCCATTCTAGGGTGGGGACATCCTTTCTACTGCTTAGAAGCTATGGGTACAGTGCTGACTTTGCTTGCTTCAGCACCTGCTCAGCTCAAAATTGTCGTTCTTGTTTCTGACTTCAGTCTCCTCAGCACTAATTCAAATTTACTATTTCAGCTTCCGTTCCCATTCCACTACTGTCCCTACCCTATGGTGTCAGAGATGTTTTCTCAGTTTGCTCTGTGCGGCTAAGTCACAGCTTTAAGACCACAGACTAGATTAATTTCAGTCAACAGTGCATTTAATTTTTTTTTCAGAGTAAAAGTCACATCATATCTGATAAAGAATTCTCTGTGCTGACAAACATAAAGGTAGGTATTTTATTGCTAATTAGTACATTTTATGTAGAATGACTGTCTCAATGTGATTAAGAAATAACTTTCTTGTTATTTCTTAGTCACTTTCTTGAGTCAATGTGGCTCATTAAAGAAATTACTACTTTTTGCAAGTTACTTTCCAGTCAAGAACTCTGCTTCAATCATGCATACCATAAATAGACAGAGAACTAGTACCTTACCCTATACCCAAATATGGAAAAAAAAATATTAAACTAGTTCAAATGCTAAACAACAGATTCTTTTGGTTGCCCAGGGAGGTGGTGGAGTCTTCTTCCCTGGAGATATTCAGGACTCGTCTGGATGCCTATCTGTGTAGTATGACCTAGGGAGACTGCTTTGGCAGGGGGGGTTGGACCCGAAGATCTCTCACAAGGTCCCTTCCAACCCCTACAACTCTGTGATTCTGTGATAATAACCTTACACAAATGATGAAGTGAAGAAGCCTAATCCTGGTCTATTTTTTTTGGGCACAGTTCTGTTCTTGTTTTAGTTCACTAGTTCATAAGAGCATATGAAAGATAGTCTTATTAGATAATAAGACAGAAGCAAAATGGACAAAATGCTGGTATAGCCTATGAGTGGATTCAAAATTAGGAATTTCATCTAGTCAAGATCTGCTGGGGATACCAAGAACAATGTTGCCAGAGATTATGCCCCTATTTCCTTTTTATAGTGTTTGACAATCCCTTGAGAAAATGTGGCCCCAGAATCAGACAGCCGTAGGCACTAAAGCCTCCTGGATTTGCTGCTTCATCTTAGAGGTTGGAGCATCTCTATGGAAGTGACCCACAATCTTCCACACTGAATAATAAAATCTGATGAAGTCCCTCAAATTCAATGAAATCATGGTGATGTTAGAAGGAAAATTAAGGATTCACGGAATTTATGGAGTTGGATAGTATCTCAGGAGAAACTGGGTAAGGTAGGAATCTCAAATTTCAAAAGCATGAGCACATAGTGATGTCACTTTCTTAGTTTATCTCATGGCAGAAAGGGAAAATTTCTGCCATGAAGTTAGGCAAGGATTTTCCTGTGAATGTCTTCTTTATGCAGACAGAAATTTATCAATAAAAATTAGAAACAGGAGGTAAAGAGAAAACAATAAAAGAGGAAAACCATTTGAAGTGTTTAGGCAAGAACTTAGTTTCTTGGTCAATTCAGTATGGTTTTCATTATCTAGGCAATAAAAGATTCAGAATAAAGGAGTGCTTGTCAGGAATTGGAATACTCTGACTCCCTGACATCCAGGACTGTGACTATTTTATGATAACCACATATCCTAGAATAACCTTTTTTGCAATTGCAATGAAAAAAGGAATCTTTATAGCATAAGCCAACTACGCCTTTTCCTTATTTGTAAAATTTAAACTGGCAGTTCAGAATGTTTAACAGCAGTTCCAGCTGCACCTTGAGGTTCATGTGGATTAAACTGTCCACTCACTATGACAATGAGGCAACCGATCCAAACTACACTTGGACCTCAGTATTTTTTCTTTTAACTCTGCTGTAATGAGCCCCAGACCAAAATTCATATACTACTCTGCAAACTCAAAATGTCACTAGCTTACTACTCCTTTGGGTATGTATATGTACATATGTACACCTGCACAGGTACAATTGCTTACCAGTTCAGCAAGCATTTAAGAATGACAGATTCATTCATTCCTTTCTGTTAAGATTTTAAATACCTCCTCTCAAAATAAATAATAGTAGCATAAAATCACACTGGAAGAATTAATATGTTGTTCTATAAGCCTATTAAGTTCCCCAGACATACAGCTGAAAACCAAATCATATCTCCTTAAACTAAAATAACTTGTTTGTTTTAAAAGCAAACATTTCCAGAAACTGGCTTTATGCTAAAACGATGTAATTAAAATCTCAACTTCTGAGTTCTGCAACTCTTAATGTCCGGAATTCTAGTAGGTTATGGCTTAACAGTTTTAAATTGTTAGTTGTGAAAAATCCTTTCTAACAGTACACAAAAGGCATTGTATTTTAGGGGGAACATAAGTATATTTATAAGGACATCAAGAACCAAGGAACATGAGATGCAAGCATTAGAGATATTGAGAGAGCATAAATAATTCAATGTTGAAAATGTTGATTTAATATTTTTTTCAGTGAGAAAGAGGTTTCACTAAATATCCCATCAACTTTTCCTCTGAAGTCTGCCATTTCCTAAAAGGCTACGATTTATACACAACACACACACATATTTATGAGAGATTAAGTCATGGCAAAAAGAAAGTAAAAAAATTTATTTTTTTCTTGCTTCGTGCTATCGCACTTGCATAATTTGCCTAATTTGGCAGTCTTCTCCTAAGAACCATAAGGAATTATAACATTCACCTTTATCAACATTTATTTAACACCTGGCATACTTCAAACATAAAAGCATAATCAAAAATTGTGCAACTTCTGTGAAGCATAACTCTAAATTAGGACAACAGAAAATTGAATTTGAACATTATTAAATTTCCTTGACCACATAATTCTCAAAATCATTAGTGTATTGAGATCATCAAGATCCTTCCAGGGAGACTGAGAAGATCAGAAAGGTTACAAAAAAAAAAAAAAATTAGAATTGTTTAAATGTAAATCTCCTTGTTAAAAACTACTTATTTGAATTGGTTTTTTTCACATTTCATTTTTGAAATTTCATGTTATTGGTTTTTGTATGTAAGTGCTAACTAAATTTGCACGCAATTGGATGCAAAAATCAAACACAAGGAAAAATACAAGGAATTTTCACAGTTTATTTATTTTCAGAATTCATTAAAAATAGAGATATAAACAACAAAACAGAAAACATTTCAGAAAAATCTTTGACATCAGCTATCAAGCTACTAGGATAAATCACTTGTTTTCTTCTTTAAAATTCACTGGTACTTAAGGGTTAATAATTGAATTGCATGGGTGTTAGACTAGAGAAACATGATAAGAATATGGGATGATGCCATTAGAGTTTGAAGTATTTCCTTTTATACTACTTTTAATTGATGTCAAGGCCATTCAGAGCCCTAAGTAAATATACTTAATATTTCAGGTAACAAGATGTAAAATATCCGCAGAAATCCTATAGCTGGTAATCAGTCTGGGGATAACAAACTGTTGAATGCTTCCTTGTTTTACAGGATTCTTCTGCTGCTTGGTATAACCAAAAATACGTTTTAAAATCAAGGCACATTTAATCGACCTGACAAACCCTTTCATACCGGTAATTGGCAGCGTGGACATATCATTAATCCAGTATTGCATTACTGTTTATATATCTTCTATAGATACCAGCTCTTTTAGGCACACTTCATGGTTTTGTGTACACGCCATACTTCTGACATCTGGGATGATGGATATTCTTGTAAACAACATAATTAGTGGTTAGAACTGGAGGAATTTCCCATTCCCTGCAAAACAGTGCAGACCTCTGCTAAATATGGAGAAAGCACATGAAATTCATGGAAATTAGCTTGCAGAGAAATTAAATTGAAAAAACCTTTCTGGACTGGTTTTGGAAAAGTGGTTGATAAAGGAAATACGAATGTTCAAAGAGTAATACATTAATGTTCACCAGAAGTGTAACAGGAAGAATATTAGAAGGAATTACAGCAAACTCAGCAATAGCACCTAAAACCACAATAATTGAAGAAGTCCGTGAGGCCTAGTTACTTATTATGTGTGAACAGCATTACCACAACCAAATAAATTCCTGTATAAAGACATGCCCAGACTTTCTCCTTATTTCAACAGTATCACACAGTTATAAATGAAAACTTTCTATGGCAGCATAGTGAATGATGATACTTTGCATTTTTTCCATGTGGTGACAGAGGCTTCATGAGACACTCATTACCACAAAGATGCCACATGTGTCTCCTATTTAATTGTAAGAGAAAACTTAAAAATTTCAGTTGCCATGATGCGGCAGTTGCTGGCAAATATTGAATTGTTGCTGGTAAACCATAGAATCATTAGTGTAAACATGAAAGAAAATACAGTGGGGGAAACAGGTAAAACATACTGTGGATGTCTTTTCTCCCACAGATTATCCCATGATTCACTATAGAGACAAAACTTCTCAATCACATAGTAGTCAGTATTACTGCTGTCTTCTGAGATTCTGATTTTTATCTTTTCTTTACCTTTTCTATTCTTTCTTTTGCCCTTTATTCACTGAGAGGATTCCAGAAGCAGCCCATGAAAAGCTCATAATGGCAGATAAAGGATATTACAGTCTCTGTTTAAGAAATCTGATTCTTCATCCCAAGGAAAAATGACCAGAGATTCATGAAAAGTGATGCAGATAGAAAATGGACTGTAGAAGCTGTAAACATTAATTGCTATGGAAACAAACTAATTCATAACTGTGCAGTAGTTCAGATTAGGCACACTAAAGTAATAACTGATAGGCCTTCTTTAATAATGGTAATATTCTCATGCAAAGTGAATTTTAATCTATCAGGTTCTGTTGAGCAAAATATTAATAGTTAAATATTTATTTTGACTACAGGGAAAAAAAGTAACACAAACTATTAAATGTCATAAAGCTTGAAGACTACTCTAGTATATGAGGCTTCAGGTATGTCCATTACCATATATGTTAGAACACAGTTTTTGTCTACAATTTCTTAAAATTAATTTCCAATTCTCCTTTACCCATGTAAAATAAAAATACCCAAAAAAACAAACAACAAACCTCATAGTAGTGCTATTGTATAAGGAAAGTGTTGGTGACAGGTTCTTTCATAAGTTTCATGTCCTCTGCAATAACATATACCGTGAGCCTACTCCAATTTACGAGCATAATTCAGTAGTCTTTTGTAAGGCTTAGACTGTGTCTAACAGCTTTTTCAGTGAGGTTTTCAATAATATAATAAGTTGCATTGGCTTGTGGCAATATTTCACTAAACATATGTAGTGGAAAGTGAACTTATTGTATTGAATCAGGAAAGGGTGAATTTTGCAGGGTTTGCTTATTAGTCACAATTTTCATCTAGGTTCACTGGCCACATGGGGATCCATCTGCTGAAATTAGTCTTCGAAGGGTAAAGCCACAGCCCAGCCTGTCTAGCTGTATTAAGGTAACAGACTACAAAAAGGGCTGGAGCAAGAAATTTCCACTTCAGGGCTGGTGAACAGTAAAAGAATGTGTCTGCTGTTGGCAGTATCAATCCTTTGTCTCTTGATATGTCGTATAAAGTCTATACAGCAAAATGGATGTGTCACTGTAGCACAGCGCTGACGGTTTAGCACAGTGAAGTGCTGTGGTGTGTTTCTGCATGTACTGGTATTCAGGAAACTAATTCCTCCAGGATCCCTGGCTCCTTGCTCTGCTCGCAGGTGCATAGTGACACCTTGCTGATTCTTCTTCAATTTAGTTGGTGTTACTGCTAGCTAGAGAAAGATGGCACAAACGTGCTGCTCACACCTTCCTATTGCTAGCAAGGAAGTTGCCTTGAAAATTTGGCCCAGGACCTTAGAGGAGTTTAGCTTTATGTAAATGTTTACTTAATCCTACTCTCATTTCTCTCTGAGGCCTCAGAAGAGGGAAGGCCTTAATCCATGCCTTAGACTTTACACAACTGTATAAAACCTAAAATGTTTTAAGACTTTAAATGCCAATGAATCATATTATTTGTACAGTGTTCTCATTTTCTTTCACAACATAGTAGACAGGTCTCACTGTATCCATCTCATCAATACAAGTATTTGTACAGCACATCTTGTAAATATATCTTCTGAAAATGCTACAAGACTTCATTCAGTCTCACTACATTTCTTATGGACTTAAAAGTGACCCTCATGCTATAGGAAGTACCGGTGAGATCATTTGCAAACTCTCCAATGTGGAGGCAGTATTGCCTGTAGGGGAAAAAAAACCCAAAACAAACAAACAGAAAAAAACACAACCAAACCTCAAAAAACAAACATAGAAACAAACCAGAAGTAGAACCAAAGAAAGGTCACTGGGAAGAAACTACAGTAAAGGCCTGTGTTCAGAAAGTTAATATGTTGTATGTTAAGATTTGCACATGGAAGCAGATTTAGAAAATGCAGACAGGAACTGCCAGCCAAATTCAGTCAGAGAAGCTGTGACAAATTCTTCCCAGGTTTTACAACTGCATCATTCTGTAAAGGGCCCTCAAATGAGAAAAATTAAAAATATATAGATGGAAGAACTCATCCACCCCCACATGAATTCTTCCTTAATAATCCACTGAAACTCATAAAACATAAACCACATCAATCCCCCTCAGTATATAACTAGTTATTAAATGCAAGCCCCAATATACCATAAAACTCAAAAGAAAATGGGAAAATGACACTAGCAATGTACTGTGAATATGAATGTTATAACATATGGAGGACAAGTTTATAAAACAGCAAGACATGCAGATCTAAAATTAACACACTTCAGGCTCCTGTGGAGATTGTACTGGACTTCAGAAAAGGGATACTAATTATGCTTAAGAGACTCTTACGAATCTTGGGGACATAAAAAACAAGCAATGTGTTCCTGCAGTGCACTTAAAGGTCCTGATTTTGGTGACACTGCAGTTTAAATTCAGTGTAAAATGTCTGACTACCCTGCTGTTCCTTTTGCTACTTTGGGACAAGCCGTCTATCCCATATTGAGAAGATGACTCCTTGGGGACATGTTCCCCAGAATGAGAGAACTATTCCAGTAATAGTCCTCTTCACTGCATCAATTTAACAGATGTATGAAAACAATAAGATTAATATGTTTGTTTATAGAGATTTTTAATCCTTCTTGGTTGGCAGATGCTCCTGCTGCCTTGCAGTGATGAATGGAAAGAACACTTTGCAACTATAGCATATAATCTGTAACATACATAATATTGCAACACACATCCCTGTAAAAATTTGAATCACTACTCAAAAGAAAATAAGAAAACCTAAGAATTAGGAGAGCCTATCCTGATTGATACTTCTCCAGGGAATCTGAAATTTCATCTGAAATTTTGAATGACCTTTTGTCACAGTTGGCAGAAAGCTTCATTCTAATCATAAATTTACAGGAGGAAGCTCAGACAGTTTGGAGACTGCTCCCAAAGTCTGAACTAAACTGTCCAGAGATGTTCTTTGGCTGTTCTCAGACAATTTCTATTGCAGTTGGCAGAGACATACCTACTGTATTCCCTAAATTGTGTGACCAGTTTCATAAAAGTACGCTTAACTTTCATGGCTGCATGGGGTGTTATTCATAAGCTTTACAAAAACAACACATCCCACACTTACACTTTTTATGAATTTTAATGGAACAGCCACTTTCATAGGTATTACAGCTGCTGCAAATAACACCATTTGTACTAGAGCTTAATTATGTAGCTGTTAGACTGTGCACGCTTTTTCTTAGCCTTATAATGAAGGTCAGTGGAGTAACTAATCCATACGATAAATTTTAGCCACAGTTGGTTTGTCCTCCTGCCATGCTCTTGTTTCCCTCATTATTTTTCTGAGCTGCGTGAGTGATCTGTTTGGAGTGACACCCAAACACCCTGAATACCAGGTGATCAAAGGAGCTAACCAGAGGGCAACTATATTCTCACATTTGCAGAGCAGACATACAGCAAGAGGACAGGCCTTACCACATTGCTTTCTTCCCAGCAGGACTTGTTCACAGGTGCTGAAACAACACTGGTGTTAGCAGTTTCCTTCTTGGTGCATCTCGAGCTTCCCACTGTACTCCAGGCTGGAGTTCAGCGGGGTGCTTCCATTCTGTTTCCTCTCCTACCGCTGCTTAGTTTAGCTTCTAACTAGTCCCTCATGCTGCCGAGCAGCTGTTGTCCACCTTTTGTAGTCAAACTTGTACCTGCAATGCACTCTTTTGCTAATGTCAATAAGGATTTTAGGTAATTTTCATTTCAAAAATTAATTTTCAGAAATTTCAATAACTGATGGAACATCAGGTTTTCTAATGAGTTTGTAGGAGTTAAAATTTACTGAGATACAGGAAGAAACACCTTTTAGAAGTGCTTTCCTCTCAAGAAAAATTCAGTTCTTGGTTGACCTGACATTTGGGAGGTTATAAATAAGGGTTAAAGTCAGTGCTATTTTAGTCCAGGGAAAAAAAATGACTCACTTGTTTAAACCTTTCACATCACCACTTTCAAAATTATATGGAGAAGGCTGATTATAATCTTAAAGCAACAGAGCTTCCCTTGCAAAGATCACAGTGCTTTCATTAAATTCAATTGGATGAAAGTTAGGGTGGTCTCCCTGAACTCCCTACACAGTCTTTAAGAGTGGATCTTCATTTTCTTATTTTTAAAAATCCACCCTGACAAAAAAGAAATGGTTATTTCAATCAAAACTCATTATTTTCTTCAGCTAAAATGTCTTTAAAAAAAAATTTGTTTAATCTAAACCTGTTTTATTTCTTCAGCCAACTGGAAAATCAATGATTCAAGCAGGATTTTTCAGGTTTAGCTGAAAGGGACTAAATAGCACCCACTCACCAAAAGGATGAATGACATATTTTTAATCCCAAAATTGTTGCTGTATTGACATTTGTTGTTTACAATAATAATTTTAAAAAGCCAGCCTCCTTGATTCCCCAGTGTTAACAAATTCTCCTATATATTTTGTCACATTTCTTTCCTAATAGTACAAAGTAAAATAATACATGACAATAATCTGAGCAGCACTGCTATCTAACTGGTGTATTCATTGTTCAATCTGTGAGCTTCTGCCACAGCTACTGTAGTGCAGATTAGAGATTAATCCACAATAATGTATTAATAGAATTACATTGTCTGTTACTAAATCTTCATAAAGCTAAGAGAGTCAGGTGCCAGTTTGAAAACTTGAAGGGAAAAGGAAGAAAAATATAAAACCAATGTAAGTACATGGATAAAAAAAAAATCCCTCCTTCTTCCAACTCCATAAACAACAGACTAGTAAAAGGATTAAATAAGGAACTACATGCCAACTACATGTCATAGCCGCAATACTTTTCCTTTAAATTCCCTTTTACCCACCAGAACTAGCTCGTGATGAACTGGCTGACATTGGTGATCTTTTGGTACTAGTACAGGACTAGTACAGTCTGGTTGTTTCTGAGCCACAATACCTCTCCAAGCAATTAAGGAGGAGCAATTAAGGGCCACTACTGTGTCAGATCTGTGCCTACTCTCATAATCCCTCAACTGTCTACCAAACAGAAATTAACTGGGTTTTATACAGCTTCACACTCCTATCAGTTAATATATGTTTTATCCAGTGATCAAAATACAGCTCAAAAATGGTCCCTCCTATGAGCCAAGATATTTTCATTCTACTCCATTTTCAATAATAGCCTAGCAGAATTCAGATAAGAACTTGCAATCCAAATATGTTTCCGGGCTTTTTTTACAGAAATTAAAAATCACCTCCATGTTATACATATTGTTTCACAATAGCTGGGGTTGTTACTTTACTGAATCAAGTTTATTGTTATGGAGACAAAGTCACCCATGTGGCACACATGCAAGAAATGCATTATAATACCTAGTGGAGTGCTGTAGCAATCATAACCAAGGACATCTCACTTACTCCAGAATCATTTGCATTTGGTAACAGAACCAAGGGCAAATAACGAAGTCCTGAATCCTTCAACAAGGAACACATAACAAATGAGCCACAGGAAAGGCTGTTAAAAATCGGGAAGCTGTTTAACTCATAATGGGTATGATTCCCCTGATGTAGGCTCTCAATGCTACCAGCTTCACAGTTTCACACATAAAAAATACGCTTCCTAGTGTATAACCATGTATTTAAAAATTATGCATTAGTATACATGATGCAAATAGAACTTGCTTCATTTCTCATGTCATATGTAAGCAGGTGTTCTTAAATATGGAAAAGGTTCATCTGTACATATATGATTCTATTGAAAGATTCTCACACTCTGCAGTACTAAATTCTGGGTGTTCCCTGGTTCTATCTTTATATTTCTCTGTGGCAGGAAGATAACCACTAGCTCCATTTTACTTGAATAGAGGTGTATTTCCCACATTGTCTTGGTTATCTTCAAGTATGGTTTAGCCAGCAATATCTGTAGGATGTATTTTAACTTCTGTGAGTTTCTGTCCTACTCTGTCTTTTTATGCAAACTCAAATTTTTCACCTGAAACTAACCTCTTGCAAACTGAAGCTAGAAGACAGCTAATAACAGGGAGCTGAAAACATTAAGGAAATGACAGTTGATACATAGGCTAAAACCTGAGATAGCTGGACAGAACAGGTGCCAAGAGAGGTAACATCCAGAAAAAGATATAGGTACAGAAATCCTCCAGGTCTCTTATGCTATCTTACTTTTAGGTAGCCAGCTTTTGGATCAAACCTAGGTTTTAGAAATAAGAGAGAGCAACTACTCAGAACTGCATCACTGAGAAGGGAGTTGTTTGAATTCTTCTACTAAGACTTTATCCAACAGCTTTAGGAAGAAAAGATCTGCATTCTTTCAGTAAATTGTGGTTCATGCCTTGTGCTTTCCAAGTGAACTAGTCATTCTAATCTGTTTCCTTCAAACACCAGTGGTAAAACCAATGTTCTGCCCATTATTTTGAAACAGATGTATTTATATGAAAGATCCTATCTCCTGTATGGTTTATATTATATGAGTACAACCTTTTCTATATCGGCCTGTTACATTGAGCATTTAAGATAGAAAAAGGCCTGCTGTAAAATTTGACCAAACAGACGTAAAACGTGTGCTAGCAAGGCCAACCATGAAAGGACTGTAACTTAGGAAAGAATAAATTATTCTGGTACTTTTCTGAAGAAACCTCAGCTGGTTTAAGTGTTACGTGGGAGTCTTAGGATCATTCTCTTAGACTGTATCTTTTTTTCTAGACCTAGCCTAAGAGCTTTTACTTAAAGTCATGTTGGAGTTTATACAGTGGATTGATGTGTACAAAGTTTAAAACCATTACTGTAAATGCTTTCATGGTCCCTATTTAAAGATAAAAGGTCCAGTTGCTCATTTACAAGCTCATACTCAAGCCCAAACTCCCGTAATGGAAGAAACCCTGTAGACAGACTAAACAGGAGTGTCCTGTTGACTTACTAGTTCTTTCATAACATACTCTTGCAGAGAACATACAGATTCATTTTTTTATTACAGCTATTTCATCCACACTTGGAGATTGCTTCTGACAATCAATGCTATGCTTTGTTTCAAGAAGGAATGCTGAGAGAATGCAGAGTGGGACCTGTGGGTTCTTTGTATACATGCAATATTTCCTTCCCTGTACATGAGAATTGAAAGTGATCATACAGGAAGAGAAACTTGGTCATGCATGAAGTCAGGCATCATGACCTTATGTGATTTTTGTCTGTTCAGCAAAGATTGGGAGCTGCAATGAGGTAAACATAGGAGGTACAATGTGCATTTCTGAAAGATTTTTTTTAAGGTATGCACTGCAGTAATTGTGTGCAACATCTTGCGATATGACCAAAGAATTTCCAGCTGAGATCTGAACATAGCACTATATATAGTGGATTATCAGGATTAGATCCTTAGTATTCTCTTCATGACCGTACAGTCTCTAAGTTACATAACTTCAAAAACACGTTTGAAAGTAGACTACTAGTAATGTCAGCATTTATACCTCCATGGAGCAGTTTAAGTCCTTATGCCACCCCAAATACTATTTATTTGAAATTTTATGCCATTTGAAAAATCTGAGGTGGTTTAGGTGATTATGGTACCAGAGGACTTAATGTGCCTTAAAACCATACACTACTCTGAGGATTTTAGGCAATTTAAGCACTTATGTCATCATAAAACAGTTTAAGTGCTTAGACTATGTTCAATGTTTAAGGTGGTCTGAAAGTTCACACTACATCTTCTAACATGGTTTGAACAACATTTCTTTGTCACAGTACTGTTTGAGCACAATTTGTGAACATTACCAAATAAATAGATAAAACTACACACCAATTACACAAATACTTTTACATCATCATCATTTTCATTATTACTGTTGTTATTATTAAAGTTAGTTCAAGCCAACATTAGCGCATTACCATCACTGATCAACACAGTTCTCTAAAAATACAATGCAGGCTTTAGTTTCTAAAGACAGCAGGATTTCTGAAATCGGTAACTCAGCTGCTAGTGAACTTATTTTAATAGAGAATCACATGAAGTTTTCAGCGCTGGTGAAAAAAGTCATGAAATAAAATATGCTAGCTACTTTTATATACATTAAAATTAAACTGTCTGTCATACCCAGTTCTTCTGTAATATTCCCATCAATGACAGGAATGGAAATTTAGAGTTTCTAACACAGAAATGAAGATTATTTTAATATGAAAACAATATATGCTTCAAAAATCATGCATGCCCAGTGTTCACAGAAGAGTAAGCATAACACACTGTCACATACCAGTCAGTTTCCATTGCTGTTGCCATGGGAGTAAAGTGTCATGCAAAAATGGTTATCTAACAATGTAGGCTAACATTCTTTGTAGATGGTGCAGGCACAATTTTTAATACTTTTCTCTGTGTGTGGCTTCTGGATATTCAATATTATTTCACTATTTTCTGCTGCAGATGTGTAGGGAACACTGTAAAATATGAACTATTTTTTACCTAGCTCCTACTAGACAAGCATCAGCTTCAAATAACAGCATAAAATCTTGACACTGTTTGTTTAGCCTGAGTCGCCACACCATGATGGGGTACGAAAATGAACTTGATGGAGAGCATACCTTTCTTTCAGCTGTGCTAGTGCCTCTATGTGGTAGGAATGGCAAATACTAAAACAGTACAGCAAACTTGCAGCATTTCAGCAGTTAACTGAAGGCACCCAAGAATATTGAGGGTTAATTGGTTAGAATTAGAAAACTTCGAGTATTCAGTCCCATGTTTTACTCTTCTATTTCTAAATTCCTTTAAATAAGTATTTTCTTTCACCTTTATATGCACTTTTTTTCTTGTGTTGCCAGCATCTAAATAAAAGTATGAATAGTGTCCTGATATTTGTTCAGACACTAGTCTTCCTTTGAAGGCTAGCATTAATAAAATCTCCTTAGATCTAGAATGAAAAATACTAAGCCACACCAGCAAAATTAGCTTCACTGAAACTCCCATCACAAAAAGAAATCCAATACTGCTTCTACACAGCTCTCATTCACTGATCTGTTCTCACGATCTCCCACCAATTACCAGATGCCTGTAATAGTATTTCTGTACACACACATTAAGCAACATTGTTTTACTATGCTTTATTTTTTATTTATGCTAATGAAACAAAATTAGTCTAACAAAGAACAGAATATTTACTATTCTCATGGCTAAATAGTATCTGCAAAAGTCTTTGTCAGTCAGGATCCTGAACAAGCCTCTAAGTCTTACTGGCAAAAGTGTGTTCATACACACAGAGAAATGCCTGACCAGATTAAAAATCCTGTTCCTATTAAAATTATATGGTATGTACTCTGAGCAGACTTAATTGGTATTGATATGGGAGATGAAGTATCAGTGTAATACTCCACAATTAGTTGTGTAGATCTGTTCAGTCTCCTTTACAAGTTCAGCTCTGTGAATAGCTTCAGCAAGTTAAACCTTAAAAGCCATTCAGATGGGATTCAGGCATTATTCTTTAATTATTATTAAAACTGAAGTCTATAGTGGGAGAAAAAAAGCAATGCTGAGCTAATCACACTCTTGTTCTGGTCTCATAGGGAGACTTCATTTGTGAGTTTCCCAAAAAAGGATGACATAGCTGTCATGGGTTCATGATTCCCACAATGCATTTCTTTTTCTCTTCATTAATCTGTCACTAATTCAATCTGTGAAGGCTGTGTCATAATCATATCTTACATTTCTCCCCATTACTGTGGACAAAATTACAACATTTTTCATATCAGAAAGACTCCACTATTATTTTTGCTGTTCATAACAAGTTCATAAGGTAGAACTCTCAGTCCTTCCAGCCCCTGGCCCTAACTTAAAGATATTTCTTAAAAACATAGAAAAAATTACACAGTAAAAATAAGGTCATTATATCATCCCCCTAAGAAGGATGCTAGGTTTTGAATTTAGGACAATGATCCATTCTTTTTCATGACAATGTTTCTTTCATAGCTGTAAACACATATATGATCAGAACTAACAAGAACACCAGTCTCTAGTTTGGTGCAGTATTATTGTTAAAGCTAATATGAAACTACTTCTTAGACTGAATTCCACAAAAGATTAATAATTTCAGACAGCTTAGCAGACAGAAATTTTTTCATTTTCTTTGGCAGTTGTAAAAATTGTTACCATGTAATGACTGCTTCTCATTTAAAATAAAATTGATTTTGGTGGTCTCTGTCCTTTTTTCAGGAATTCATAATCCACTTCACAAAATATATTTGACACTGGATGACAATAGGGCCAAATTTTTACTATTTCAACAGCCAAATTAACTTTTCACTCATAAAAATACCAAATTCAAGCATATGTTGCCTATTGGAAGCTTACAGTCTCACTCACTAAACTGATGCTTTTGGTGGTGAAAAGACTTTTACTCTCCAATACCACTACTACTCAAAAAACAAAATATAATCTACAACATGATAGCGGATTTATTATAGAGTAATAAGGTTTATGCCATCTATAAAGTAATGATGCTGACATTTTAAATAAAATCTCCACTCAGCAAGACTTGGTTCAATTTGTATATTTCTGATTTGTGATCTTCAAATTCATTCTGCAATTACAAGGACCATATCTGTCCATCCAAGACATATAATCTCAAATACCAGAATACTTGTGATGTTTTTGATGGCAGAAATTTTAACTGTACCTCAGTCTACAGTTCATTTCCTGATTTGATTGCCTACAACTGTCCTGAGTAATTCTGGGGTATGTCTATGTTATGTCTACATCAATCCAGTGAAATAACTGATTGGTAGGTTGAAGCAGCTGGTGCTCCCCCTCTTCCCCCCAACACCCTCCCAACTATGTTATTTCCAACTCAGGGCCTTTTCTTCAGACATATTTAGTCAGGTCTCCTGGTATAGCACACCATGTAAGTGTAGTAATGTTGTTCAAAAAAACACCCAATTCCAGTGAAAAGCTGAAACACATCTGGTGCACACCTGGGGTGAAGTTTGCAGTTTAATTCTTTTTTATTTTTTTTAAAGAAAACTACTTCATGCACACCATTGTTCTGTGAATTGAACCAACTTTCAGTAACTGGAAATGACTGAGAGATTAGCTACAAACTGCATTACTGCTCAAAATGAAAATGCAAACTTTGAGGAAGCTAGCATTAATTTCTTTCATGTTCCCAAAGTGGATACCAACAGATCTAAGCAATGCAATAAATGGATTCATAAAACCCACAAAACCAAAAGTGAAGTAGCGCCATGCATTCTGAAGCTGTAGTGTAAAAGTTGTTTTCACCTTCTGCTTTAAGCATTCAGCGATCACAAGAGAAATTCCATACATCTGTTCACTATTAGCTTGGGTACCTGCTCTATCCCCAAACACTTCCTGATAAGGTATAAAACTGATCATTAGCGTAATACTTTCCTTTTGAACAGGACGTAGATGTTCTGAAAGGCTGTGTTTTTCCTATTACTCTAAAATCTTTCACTGTAACAGTGCCTCTAGCGTAAATGTCTCCTCTCCTGTTCTACTTTTGTTTTCAGTGTGCTAATCTACAGAGGAAGTGGTACCTTCAGCAGTACCTTCAGCTCACTTTAAAAAGTCATATACAAACCATACACAGTCATACACAAATTTGTCTTTTGTTTGGCATTGCAGCTGGGTGAAGGTTCCCTTGTGAAAATGAAGCCCTAGAGCTTCGCTGCTGGCAGGTCATGCTGTCCATAATGGCTTTGCTCTGAATGATGATTAAACAAACATGAAATAGTCTTATTCAAGATAATTTCTGAACTTGATATGATTTCTACCTTTGGCAAAGCTGGTATCATAATATAAGTATGAACTTTCTTACCCTTATTTAGTCATTGCATTCATTTAATTTCAGAAATAAAGTCAACTCTTACACAGCAGAAACTAACAAAGTCCTGTATCCACTGTGTATCGTCAATAGATATTTTTCAATAAACACCATTTCATTGCCATTACTGCAATTTTGTAATATTTAATTTCTGACCTGTAAGTTTAGATAGGTAGCCCTGATGGACTATATTTTGCATTAGTGTGCCTTATCTATTTATACAAGGGATAATTGAATACATATCTCAGACTTCTTGACACATTCATAGCTACTGGTTGATGTTTTATTAAAGACCAAAATATTGTTCTATAAATTATAAGCACATAACAAACCTCGATGTATTCATCCATACCTCTACATCTGTAACCATGCAAATAGAGGTGCTACAAGAAGCCTTCAACATGAACAGCTTCAAAGTAGGATAAACAAATCTTGTCCAGGCAACAAATTCATTAGGGACGGGTACAAGAAAACTGGGAACTGTGCTGTCATTATTGTTGAATCCTGCTTTGTTATCCAATTCCTCAGTCATAGAGCCCTAAGTCATAGAGTTATAACCTGGAGTTAATTTCCCTCCCACCTTGCCCTTCCTGTTATGTAGGTGACGGACATGACCTTCTAAAGAACCCAAAAATATAACTCTCTGCATTTAAGGTTGCTGTTCTGTACCAAAAACCTGTCTGTCAATATCTGATATAACTCATGTTTATTTCTGCCCTGCTTTCCCCACCACCACACAAACACAAAGTTTTGCTCTCTTTTTCCTCATTTTTTCTGTTTTGATGGTACATTTTTTCATATTTACTGTTGCTTTATATACTTTAACTATCCTGGTCCATTTTTACTTCCTTTGAACAACTTCCTAGTGCATTTGATTTCTTTACTGGACATAATAAAAAAAAATACTATCATTTTGACCTCCTAGCCCAGCATCCCAAAAGCCTGCATATGTTAGGCAAGCATCTTGTCCACTGACAACATATGTACTTAAACCAAAATCTTGACAGACAACACACGAGTATTCTCAAGATCACGATCACTGTTTTCCACATTCTGCTTCTCTGTCTCTTTTCAATGACTTAATAACTAACACTGAAGTAAGAGAACAGTACAAACATTGGGTTACCTTCATTTCCAGATGCACAGGCCTCTAGCATAGGTTTTGTGAATATCTGACTGAACACCAAAAAGCCAAACTACTCTGACTAGATGCCTCTGGTTTGCCCCGACAAACAGAAACTCTCCACTGACACAGAGACAGTATGACAGATGCTATATCTTGCTGTTCTTCTTCACTAGATCACTTGTCCTATTACTGGTAAATCACAGCTTCATGACAGTCTTCCAAAGTAGAAGTAGTAGTAGCTTGCACTCCTTGATGCAAACTTGAGTCCACACCTAACAGCACTGTACTGACAGGTCCTTCATAGGATGAAAATATATGAGGATATTAAACAAAAATTAACTCTATTTTTTCTACAAAACTGCATGAAAATTATGACATAAAAATACAACGAGCAGAGAATCTGGGACAAGAGAGCATCTACCATTTTATGTGTTTTCTGTTACATGCAGTAAGTAGTCTGTTGTTGCATACTGTTATTTGTAATATGGCATTATCAGGGAAATTAATTATGGCATGCACTTCATGTACAGAATCTAGCTTTATTGTCTAGCTTTATTTTCTTTTTCTTTTGTTGTAACTAGTACTGAATATGTATTCTCACTCAAAAACCGTTAACATGAAGAATTTGCAAACTGAATCCAATAGTAGGAACAGTAAGCTGTTAATTGCTTTTCTAAATGAAATACAATAAAGAGGAAAGTTGGGGATTTTTTTTTGTGTTCTTCTGAAATAAAATAAAAACCTCCTTGCGACTAAAGAGTTGTTAACCCAGTATTAAAACAATTCTTGTTTAATGAAAGGATTCTTTGTTCATTGTATTCTTTCATATGCCATTGCAAAAATCCATGTTTCGATATAGGTTTGCCAGACCTCTTTATATTGTACAGTATGTGTCATGCCATCTATCCCTAAAAGCCACAAAACAATAAGGAAGATGAATACATTGATCTACAGATGAAAAAAAGGAATAATCTTTAACATGAAGCCTAGGGAATTATCCATTTCCAAAATGAAATATGCTGTATGAACATTACTGGACATTGGAAAGAAATTTTCTTAATTGTTTCTATTTTTATTATTTACAAAACTTCATAAAGCGATGAATACAAAGTAATGAGAAAATGAGACTCATTAACCTGAATTACTTGCATTATACACAACTCCAGCATTGTTGAACTAGTCCTTTTTATGCTCTGGTGATCATTTACAGGTAATCAACATTCCTGTGGAAAGCCTGAGTAAAAATGCCTTAGGAATTAAAGCTAAGTATATAGCACACTGCTCATAGGAACTGCATTTCACAGAGTAATTCTCTGTACATTGAACTGCAAAGATAAAAGGTAGTTTCCAACTATTTGCCATCATAATTACACCATCAGATATTTTTAGAGAACATACCATGGCTAAGTGCCCAAAATGCAATGGATAATAGGAAGCAAATTAATTAGTTATCTGGCTTTTCCATCACAAGGCAAGTTCTGTTCTTCATGCTATCTTTTCTGACACTCTAACCTTGTGTTTGTACTATTACTTTGGGCCATGTAACTGCAAGTATCAGGACAATGCACACAAAATGACAATTTGATAGGTCATCTTGATATCTCTCTTGTATTGCAAAATAAACTGTTCCTTAAGGGAAAGAGCTTGGGATAGAAATAACTGGGATAGACTTGTAATTTACCAGCATCAAATTTATGAAAAATTCAGGCTCTACTCTCCCAGACAAATCATCCTCTGAGTCATCTGCAGTTTGTAGTAGCATGTAAATAGAATCCACATATGCATACACCACAGCCAAACATAAGAGATTCTTAAATCTTTCCCTGGCAGATTAATTCAGTGACAGTGTCTGACATCTCATTGAATGGTATTTGGTAATACTCATACTTATGGTTTTAATACAACATAAAAAGCTACTCGAGTTTGTTTGCAAGCCCTCCTTTTTCCAAACGATCCCAACTTTTCAACCAAATCTCATCATTAGTCACAAGAAAATTCCTTAGTTTACAAGAAAAATTAACTAGTCTGGAAGGGAGAAATTGCAAAGGACAGCTAGCAATGTCATTCCTTTTTTTTCTTAGCAATGCTTTGAAGGTTTTTGATTGTGGTAGGGTTATTTTACTGAGGCGTTAAATATGTAAATCCACCTTCTCTTGTTATTTATACCTACTTGAATTCCTTACCTATGATTACCTCAGAAAAATATAATAGCATCACCACTAAAAGATTACTCCAATTAGGAAATGGCATTAGAAGGTGTATACTTATGGAAATAACACTCCTTTTAGTTCTAGGACCCTTATTAATAAAATCCTGAAGGAAATTGAAGGAAATAGTAGTATCTAAGATGTAACACTTAAGCACACTCATTGAACTTTTCCAAATTCATAGCAGTTTGACTTTATTCCCCACTGAAATTTTGAATTTCAACAGAAGAAAGGAATTTGGTTTTCATTATTTTTCAAAGTGCAATACCTGAAGTAAGAGAAACTTTTATCCAAATAACTGCCAGACATAGGGAACTCTAATAAAAATTGCCTTTAACAGAAAATTACTAATCCTTTTCACATGCACTTGTGTTTTTTCCTCAGGGAAAATAAATTGCAGTGCTACAACAATAATTCCCACCTTCCCACTTAATGAGAAATTAGCCTTTGGATACATTGTCATGTACACTACCTAATGCATTTTCTTTTATCAGAGCACTGGAAGGCAGCTTGAAAGTGTCCACTTCTGGTGCTTGGCAGCAAGTTTTTTGCAGGACAAACTAAGGAGTTGTTCTCAGGAGAACATAACCTGGTCTGGCCTTGCTGAGATATTGGATGTTAACCACCTACAATCCTATACAGAGCAGATAAAGTTACCAGAAAGGGTAAGACATTTTGTCTCTATAACCCTACTATCTGAGCTGATTTCTTCCTTTCTTAAGATTCATGTTGGTTGCACTTATTTTATCTTCTTACTTGCATCCTTTTAGGAGGAACCACCATAGTGCAGCAGCCTGTGGATAGGTATGCCATTGTATGCTACCTTTATATACCACTGTAAGGCTAAACAATCATATCACACATAGGTGGTCAGCAACCAACACAGAATATGCTAAGAACTACAACCATAGTTAAAAGTCATTTTCTCCTAATAAGGCAGCATAAGTCAAATTTCAAAATAATGTAACATAAATAACAATCCATTGACTTTCACAGAACTGTAAGCAGAATCACCAGCTATTGCTGGCATATATGTAAACACGATATGATTAGAATGAATTGTAGAAACCGTAGGAAAACTAATTCTCGTTTAATTTCTTAGTGTCAGAGAGTACTGTAGACAACATACTTAAATGCCGGCACTGGCTTACATAAGAAATATTGTTTGATGAAAAGCTTGTCTTTTTCAGCGTTGTTTTCCCTAGACCTTACATAGGGACAAGAAAGGAAAAAAACTCCATGAACACAATTTGAAGAGATTATTCTTAATATAACTCCAGCAATATACCTCTTAGAATAAGAAATAATTCTTAACATGTGTCCAACTGCATTTTCCCATAGTTTCATCATTACCATAGGAAAAAAAATAATAAGGAACTGCACCTTCCTCAAATGTGAACTTTGCGAACTTAAAATTTGGTTCAAAGCTGGACTTTCCAATTAAACTCTCCTATCACTTGCATAAAATCTCCACTTCATTATTCAATTAAATGGATTGCATCTCAAATTACTTATTGTCAACATTTTGTCCCTCAAGGTCTGCTTTCTAGAGATAGAAAGCAAGCTGAACGGTACACCACATAAAGGCTTAATTCTGAAAACTTAATGTGTGACCTTCTCCTCTTCACCCATGCATGTGTAATCAATCCCACATGAGAGTTTTGCGATTAACTTCACTGGATATACAAGCTGAATTAGAGGCATAAATAAACAACTCACTAAAAACTGATAGATTAAATATGTCAATGCATTTTTAACTCAAAACGTCTGACTCCTGTCTATTAAAAAAAAACCCAACCAAACAATAAAACCCCAACATTCAGATCCACCGAGATCTGATTAATTGAATTCTGCAGTCAAAGAATAAATGTCCAGCTATTTTTTTCTTACATGGTCTTTCACCCACTTTGACTATCCCTTTTCATTTCTTTCTTGGCCACCACTTTGTGCACATAATATTTGCAACAATTGCAAGATGATGTTGAAAGATTTGTAGGTTAGTGATTTTTGAAGACAGGGATTGTTTCCAGCAGGAAGTGGGCACTAAAATGCTAGTTCCAGAAGGATTTATAATGATCTTTTGGTCCTGAACACCAAATTACTTTCAGAGATTTACTAGTTAACTGACCACAAAGACCTGGCATGCCAGTCTCAAGTAAGATGAAGGAAAAACTCCAGAAGCACAATCATTATTTTGACAGCTACCAGAAAACAGTGAGAATATGAAGAAGTAGTGAAACAATTTTGTAGAGAAGCCTTTCTGGTTTTGTGACTGATTAGAAGTGGCATGAAAGTTGCATCATTGAAATAGTAGGATCAATTTGAATTAGGGTAGATCTGCAGTAGCAGAGAAATAAACGGGGTTTTGTGATTTCTCTTAAACAGTCCCACATCTCCTATAAGCAACCAGAAGTTAAATTTTACATAACAGATATCTGAGCTCCATTACTCTTCTTTCTAGGTCAGTCCACCTCTCTGAAGGACAGGCTTCAGAGACTCTTCTATGAGTCTATGTAATATTCTGTAACTCTTACTCAGTAGTGGATTTTTCTCACTCTCCACCATCCAACCTCTAGAAGCTACTCCTAAAACGAGACCATAAAAGCATCAGCTATAATTTTCTATAGTTTCCTATACATATTACACTCTGCTAATAGCACAGAAACACAATCAGTTCTTACTTCCTCACCTCTGCTGCATACAAGTCATAGATAGGAAATATTCCAGGCTTGTTTTCTCAGAGCTCAAAACAAACATACCAGGTAAATCAAGATGACTGGAACCATTATACAAAAATCCCGATTTTTTCTCTGATTCTCTCTATATAACCTGCATATTCCCTTTGGTGTGCCTATGGAACAGTGACACAGGATCAAACAATACAGCTAAATCCAAGAGAGAAGGTTTACATATCTAGGGAAAACGCACTGCCCATTAAGAGAATCAGATAAGGTCTTGCAGACAGTTTGATTTCAATGTGAAGCATTGAACTTGAAGGAACTTCTCACGATTCTGGCATGCATTGTCATTTCTATATCGCTTGTGATGTGCCATCAACTTGGCCTGTACTAGACCACCTGTTATGCTGAAGAATGCCATAGAGTGCACTGATAAATAATGTGCAATCCTTCTGCATCAAAATCAGTGCCGTTGGTTTGAAGATAAAGCTCTCTTTAGATGCTGAGATGTCAGGGATCAGAAGCAATCTATTCCATGGCTCGTCATTTTTTTTGACTATTGGCTATACCACGTAACAAGGAAAATAATTCATCTAGTTGGATAACCTCATATTTTATCCTATTCTAGACTAATCAAAGTGCATTCATGCTAATATTAACCTCATCAAATTACAAGGTAAGTAATTTTGCTTCTACTCCTGCTGTCACAAAAGCCAGCATTTCTGCATTTGCAAAAAGCTGTGTGACATGCTGACACTTTATATATGCAGCAGAGAGACAGCCAAACCATGACTTCTGGGCTGTCCTTCACATTAAGAGCGTGAATGAACCATTCTGTCTTTGCTCAGCCAACACAGCAATTTCATTTCTGCAGTAACAGTTATACCTCTATGTCCTCAGTTCCTTTGGATGACAGTCCAAGTGCAAATGCCATAGGAGAGGAACAATAAACTTCTAATGAGAATCATAGCTCATTCCAAGTCGGAAAGGTTTACCCCCAGGCCAGTTTAATACATATTTGTCCTTCATTTTAAAGAGAAAAAAAGAGGAGCAAAAAGAAAGAAGGTGGGGAATCACAGCATCGTCATGAACGTTCACCACAGAAAAAAACTAAACTAACGGTTTATCACACATGCATGTCCAATTCAAGCATTCAACCATACAAGGTCTCTGCTGAAGGAGAACGGATAAACTGTTGTGATTATTAGATACTATTTTGACTCGAGTAGTCCTTCTGGTGAGCTCAGTGTTTTCCAGTTGTATACAAAACTGAGGAAAAAAAAAGATTTGGAAATATGATTTGTAAGGTACAGTGAGTTTGTTTTCAGTTGTACAATTCAAGACATTTTAAATAAGCCTTTTTTGCAGACTAAATATTGAACACTGAATTTCTTCTTCCTTCAAGATGTGTTAAACTATGTTCCACAAATGCAAGGCACATTGAATCATGACAGATTTTGAAAACCCACTTCATCATTATACCAGAGAACTGATATACTAAGGAATAAAAGTTACACAAAGATGAGCTAGGTAACAAGGTAACTACAAGTTGTTAAATTAATTCTAAATTTTAATGAAGACCTAATAATAATATTAATATTCAAATGTATTTACTTCACAAATACTGCAGTACATAATTACCTAAATGGATTAACTTTGGGGTAAGCAGAATTTAGGATAGGCTCTAAAACTCTGTATTTTTGTGCTGACCTAGATTATTTTCAGCAGTGATAGGTTAATGGTTGGACTTGATGATCTTAAAGGTCTATACTACAAAAACAATTCAGTAATTCTACGATTCTATGATTTAAAAACTGTCTGACCAACTTGACTTTGAATATTTCTACTTCTTTTTTTGTTTTGTTTTTTCTTACATTATGAATACCGTGCTATATTAACAATAATATTGACTAGCAAATTATCACATAGTAAAGTTTTCCACTAGCCATCATGTCCTGTAGAGAAATACATTTGTCCATCAGTTCTATTAATATTTGTAAATTACTCTTCATGGAACAAAGTCACAAGCATCTGAGCCATGCATTTTTAAAAGAATGTTCCTTGTTTTATTGCCTGAAAAAGCTGAGGAACAAAATAAGCCACAGGCAGGGTCATTAGAAAAATAAAATAGCCCAGCACTATTTCTATGTGAAATGCATTACTAACTTTAAACGGTTTCATCTTCAATATCAAGAAAAAGTGATAAATAGTGGGTTTTTTGAATGCATGCCTTTTTCTGGAACAATTATAAATCTATAAACCTTAAAGCAAGCAATGAAGAGAAACTGGTTCTTAATGAACATCAGGAATTCTAGAGAAGAAAAAAAAGTAAAAGAAACATCTCAAGGTTTACTACATTCGGCAACAGTATTCTCTTTTCGCTAGAATTCAAGCGGTCTGCCAACTAACAGTATAGTGGGTTGACCCTGGCTGGAGGCCAGGTGCCCCCTAAAGTCACTCTGTCACTCCCCTCGGCCAGACAGGGGAGAAAATATATATTGAGAGGTTTAGGACTTGGGATAAAGACAGGGAGAGATCATCACGGACAAAGCAGACTCAGCAGAGAGTAAAATGCATCTAATTTATTACCAAAACAGTGTAGGATAGTGAGAAATAAACCCAAATCTTAAAGCACCTCCTTCCACCCCTCCATTCTTCCCAGGCTCAACTTTATTCATGATTTCTCTCCCTCCTCCTCCCCCAAGCAGCACAGGGCAAGACAAGGATGAGAGTTTCCGTCTGTTCATCGCAAGTCTGCTGTTCCTTCCTCCTCAGGAGGAAGACTCCTCACACTCTTCCCCAATCCTGTGGGTGGGACCCACAGGAGACAGTTACATTCTCCAATGTGAGTCCTTCCCACAGGGGCTTCACAAACTGCCCCAACATGGTTTCCATGTGGTGCAGACCTTCAGGATCAAACTGCTCTATCACAGTCCCTCACGGGATCACAAGTCTCTCCAGCAAACCTGCTCCAACATGGGCCCCATCTCTCCACAAGCTGCAGGTTTTGACCCAGCTCTGTTTGACCCAGCTCTGTTTGACTTACATGCTTCTATATCTTCAGTGCTTAATAATCTCACTGAAATTCAGACAAGTGCAGAAGTCTTAATTGTAGGACCAAGAAATTTCTACCAATGCATCTTTTATTGGTACTTTAATTTGGAATCTAATGGGTTTTATTTGGGAAATGCCAGTTCATCCCTTTAACTACTGTAGCTTAAGGCAACACTTGCATGTCTTACAGACAGTTCTAAACATCTGTTTGTTCACTCTTCCTTTCACAAGGTGATTTCACATTACATTTCTATTAGAATCAGCTCTTCGGCTGAGGAGATTAGTACCTCTTGGGGTCCTATTTGGCAAGGGTTTTTTAAATCTGTCTCTCCTTTACTCTTGCCTGCAGCTAGACATAGTAAGGACATCCTGGACGCTAAAGTCAGAGGTGCCTCCTCTTCTCATTTCCCATACTTACAAAGAAAGAAATACAGAGCTGTAACATCATGTAATGTACACTTTGTTGGTAAAATGTGGATCAGAGGCCAACAACATAGCATCCTGGAAAATGTAGTTTTTCAGGCTGTTATGACTCTCTAGCTCTTAAACCATTAGATACCGAGAGTGTCATACAGATGGCACATTCAGTCCCTGCGGAGTGATGTTGCTGTCAGAAACACTGTACCAGATGTACAACTAAGGAACACAAGCACTCGTGGCTAGAATGAAAATTCTGGGAGGAAGAGAGAAGTGGGAACACACACAAATGGATCAAACTTAATGGTTATTGTGACAGTCCCTTCATAATTATGGTAAACAAATTTAATGAAAATGAGTCTCTGCCATCTAAAATCATAAATATAAATTCATCAAATGTATGAAAGTCTGTGTATTAAGCAAAGAAAGCTTACCAGTATTTCTTTTTTTTAAAAGCTGTGTCAATCTGCCCTTCATTAAACATTGGGCTACAAAAGCTTAATGCTACTATCTTTGGGAAATTTAACATACAGGTGACTTTCTGAAATCTCTCATGTCTATAAATAGCATTTCACTTCACCATAGAAATATAAGAATTATGTTTTTCTCCATTGTGAACAACAGATAGTTCTCTATCAGTGAAATTTATAATCCTTGCTAAAGGGTTTGGTAGTAATCAGTATCTGAACATTCAGTTACATACCAGTTGAATAAGCTTTTCATACAACTATTTCACAAAAAAAAAAATCCAAATTTGATATATCTATCAATTTCCAAACACTGATCATATACATCCAATACTCAAGAATATTTATTCACAGAAAATCTTTACTTATCTTCTACCTCCTGATTTTAACCACATTGGAAAAGGCCCACTATTACAATATTAATTCACAGTCTCTTTACCTGATATTTTCAGGTTTAATTCTATTTCAATATCTTTTTTGTCAGTCTTCCATGTTGCCTCTCCCCTTCCTTTCCTGCATTCCAAGCTACAACTAGTGGAAAATCAGAACTGAAATCAGTGTTAATTTATTACCAAATCACTGCATGAAGTGTAACACGGGCAAGTGCTGGATTTGGTACCTGGAAAGGGCAGCCCTGGCTGCACATACAGACTGGTGGCTGAGGTGCTGGAGGCCAGCCATGCTGAGAGGGATTTGGGGGTCTTGGGCAACAGAAAGTTAAACATGAGCCAGCAGTGTGCCCAGGAAGCCAGGAGGGCCAACTGCATCCTGGGGTGCATCAAGCAGGGTGTCACCAGCCTGTCCAATGAGGGGATTGTCCTGCTCTGCACTGTGCTGCTGCAGCCTCACCTTGAGTGCCATGTGCAGTTTTGGGCACCATCGCACAGGAGGGACACAAAACTAGTGGAGAGTGTCCAGAGGAGAGCAACGAGGATGGTGAAATATCTGGAGAGGAGTCTTATGGGAAGTCCCTTGGTTTGTACAGCTTGGAGAAGGGGAGGCTGAGGGGAGACCTCATTGTGGTCTATGGCTTCCTGACAAGGGGGAGCAAAGGGGCAGGCTCCCAGCTCCTCTCTTTGGTGACCAGAGACAGAACCTGAGGGAACGGCAGGAAGCTGAGACCCGGGACGTTTAGGTTGGATATTAGGAGGAGGTTCTTTACTGACAGGGTGGACACTGGAACAGGCTCCCCAGGGAAGGGGTCACAGCAGTGAGCTTGACTGAGTTCAAGAAGTGTCTGTAAGGTCACTCGGTCACGTGCTTTGACTTGGCTGGCCCTGTGTGGAGCCAGGAGTTGGACTCAATAGTCCTCATGGGTCCCTTCCAACTTAGGAGATTCTGTGATTCTGTAATCACAGAAGAGTTTTCATGAGAAATGCAGGCAAAGTTAAATCATACCAGCAAAAATGAAAGACATCAGGAAAGAAAAGTATGGAAAATAAAATGCTAATATTAACAATATATACAATGCTGATAATTTCAGAATCATTATTTCAATATCTCTACACCACTTTGTATAGCATGGAAATACAATTAACTGCACTGTGGAAATACTGCACCTATCCGGCCTAATTAACACCACATCTCTGTACTGCCAAAGTATCCTTTTTCCCACCTGGAAGACCTGGTTCGAAAGGCAGCTCCCTAATGAGAGTTAACATTAGTTTAAAATGTAAAAAATAAAAGAAGTCACACTTAAACAACAGAACAATCCTTAATCAGCTCTCTTTGTTTGTACTGTACAACCTGTACTGGTATTGCATTGTGGGAAAATTTCCTGATTCACTGTAAGTTTCTTTTCATTGGCATAACAACTGTTTTTATTTTAAAACCTACAACTCAAAATTATTTCTAGTTTATCAACAAACTGCTTTTATCTGATCTGAAACTGAGGATTTTTTAAACTATTTTTCTGTTGTAAATTTCTGGGTTATGGTCCAGTTTTGACTTTGGAAAATTTGAACAATTTTATCTCTGGTTTTGAAACAATTTTTCTTATTTGTTTCTCTTCCTTTTTCCCTTTTGCAATTCAATCCAGATTCTCAATCTTGAAGAAACAGCCAGTCAACCATACAACATAATAAAGATTCACTGTAATACTGAATGAATATGCATTATTTTATCAGTGCTTTTCTCAGTGGTACTTCTTGAATTTCCAGAGTAAAGATCTTACAGATCTTCAACTACTTTCATTTTTTAATTTCCGTAGAACTTCCAGTACTTTGGACTGGAAGTACAGGACTACACTTCCTCACACGGCACCAGCAGCTAGACTGGGACAGTATGCAAACAGTCAAAACAAAACAAAACAAGACAAAACAACAAAAACCTAAACAAACAACAACATCAAAAAAGACAACTAATTGTGGAGCTTTTAAACCTCAGGAATAATTTAAGAGCCTTAATAAATTAAGGCATGTGGTAGCTCCAGCTTTATGAGAACATATTAAATATTTCTATTTTATATGGGATTTTTCACCTGTAGTTCATGCTATTAAATATTTCTATTCATTCAACAAATAGTTTTAGTTTATGTGTTGTGGAGATTTCATAATTTATAAACCTTAACAATCAAAGAAAATTTATTATTTAACTTAAATGTATATGTACCTCAGTGACTGGAAAGAATTATGTATATGGTAGCCAACATCCCAGGTAGGAGTTTCCCAAACAGAACTCTGATCAGGCATTTTTGCTGCTTTTTCACTACTCTCTTACTGCAAACTCTCCAATTTTCCTAGTTATTATAAGAAAAAGTGTTTTAGGAGAAGGTCAAAGAAGGGAAACTGTCACCTGCATTCACTGAGATAGACTTGGCATCAAAACCTTTGCGTGAAGTCCTGTATTTCATTTTGGCTTTACTACTACTAGGCAGCTTCCAGAACTTTGAGAGTTCCTGGTTTCTCTCAACGTTCATCCACTTCAGAATTCCCTTTCTTGCTACAGAACTCAACAAAGGTAAGAAAACTGAAAAAACATGTATTTTTCCATTCGATTAATATTTTGCAAGGGTAGGGGAGGACTACTGCTTGCTGGGTTTTTAGGCTTTATTTCATATATAGTCCATTTTACCTACATAACAAAAAACTAACAAAGCACCACCTTCCCCTTAAACTAAGAAAAGACTTTTTTCTTTCTTTCTTGCAGTTCTATAATGAAATGGAAACAATAACAATAAAAATTCTACAGTTTTATAAAGATGCAGAAAAATATGGATATTGGAAACTCAACACAAGTTGATTCAGAATTGTTTGATATTTAACAACTGTCTCCGTGAAAATGAGACATATCTGCAAGCTACAGCTGAACAGATCTTACTAATTGAATCTCTTAATTAGCAAAACAGTCCTCAGTTCCTATAATCCAGCATTACTAATATTTTACCAGCTCATCAGGCTGAGTTGTTTAAACTGGAGCAACACTGCAGAATCCAAATAGTCTTTCTTTACACATGGATTTCTGTGCAGGTTCTTAATTTCTGAACTTTTAATAGTAAATTTGATGTGCTTTGGGAGTAAGAAATTTAAATTTTAGCATAGATCTTAAATGATCTGTGCAAATAATGATCGCTACTTTATCATAATAGACACTCTTAAGTCAACAAGACTCCTTGTTATACCATTTGCACTACAGAAGGTAGACAAGGTTTATTATTTGTGTACTGAAGACATGTCATCTGGTTTGGAAAGAGTTCTGATGAGCATAAGTACTGCATTTTGCCATTAATAAAATAAACTTCCAGAGCACTTAAAAGTCCAAATGGTAAAAGGGTATTTCAAGAGAAAGATTATCATTGTAAAAATAGATTCATATTATAGTACCTCATACCCATCTCCGTGTATTTAAAAATGTGGGAAACTGACTGACACTTAATTCACATGCACAATATGAAATTTACATAATTTATGAAAACTTAATGCTATGATGGAAGTATAATGTATCTTTAAGGATATAATTGTTTTATCACTCATGCAGTTCAGACCCCACTCTTTAAATTGACCCTTGCCACTCATTCTGGAAGGCAATAGCAAACAATAATTTTACTGACAATGAAAGTGTCAGCCAGAAAAAAGGACATGTGTGAATGTGCTTGACATCTTAATGTTACAGATCATAGGCCCAGTTAAAAAATATATTAGCAACTTGAGCTACAATAGCCAAGAAACATAATTTGCACCTAATTGGAGAATATAACAGATTTTTTGGTACAGGTTTTTAAACAACAGGAAATCAAAGGAAGAAATTATGGTCAAAAATTGCAATAATTAAAAATAAATGCTCTCATTTTCATAAAATTTGTTCTTAATAAAAAATACCTCTAGATTTTCTTTTGTACCTACTGACCACTCAAATTCTATCATATTTCTGCATATCTAACATACCATCTGATTCTGGTGGCCTCCCAAACCAAGTGACCTCATTCAATTTTCTTGATGCCTCACAGTACTTACTGAGTCATGCCTGCAAATTGTTTTTAAAAGTACTATTCATAAACCATGCCAATGAGTATACTAACAGGGCCCCAATACCCTAGAACATTCTATGACATTATTGAATTTAATAGTATAGGTATGCTCAACAATGACAATATAGTAGTAGACTCCGATAATTATGTCCTGATTTAAACAAACAGAAGAAAAAAGATATAAGATTCAAATATTTATAGCCAAAATGAATTATTTTTTTAAAAATCTTTTAAATTAACACATCTAGAATAAAGGTGCTCTGCAACTTGCCTGGCTTTATTGCACAGGTCCCAGGACCACTGGAAGCAAGAGACTGAATGTCTCCTATAATCTTAAGATTGTGCAACTCTGCAAGGTTTAACAGAGTTTAACCTATCTCTAGTGTTCTAACATGTCTGAGATACAGAAGTCTGGAAGCTGTTCTAAATTGCATTAACCAGATTACTGTGTGCAGTACTCATTTATAATGGAGTAGTCTTAAGAGTCTCTCAACCGATGCATGTTGCCAAAGGCAGTGGTGATGGTTGTTTGCAGGAGTGACAACTAGTTGCCACAACTCACTCATTGATATGTCTAGGGAATTTTTAAATCACTAGTACTGTACTTTAAAAAAGCCTAAATAAAAATTTAAAAGTCATAGTACGCAATTTTCAGAATCTTTAAGGAGAGAAATTCACCTACATTCTCTTTTTGAGAATGAGAAATTCTCAAATTTCTCATTTTGAGAAATTTCTCATTTTGATGTATCCATGCTGTGGCAACCTTCAAATTGAAACATCATGGAAACATCATGGAAACAAACATTGAAGGGAAGTTTCTTTCATAGTTATTTCAACAAAACTACCATTAGTAGGAAAGAACATACAGATTTTTTTAAGGCCTGAGTATATTTTTTTTTTAAGGCCTGAGTATAGTTTATTCACTGCTAGGAAACTTTCAGCAGTGCTTATGTTCAAAGGGAAGATAATCAAGAAGGAAAGATCTGATTAGAAGGGAAAACTTCAAAAATAGTGCATTTGGTAAAGCAGGAGGGGCGGTTAAAGTGCCATCCAATACCAAAAAAGGGGATGGAAAATTGATAGATCTCCAAGCCATACAGAATCGCTGTTGCAAGAAGGCATCTAGACAGTCATCTATAACACAGATGTCATCTATAACATCTATTAACTTTTTCTCTATTCTGATTTAACTGGGAAGTGAATACTCGGGATGGAGTAAAGCTAAACAAAGCTGCCAGCTGAAACGTGAGCAGGCAGAGTATAACTCTGCTGGAAACCTGTAACCCAACAGAACAGTTAATAAGGCTCTGTTAGGACAAAAGATGGTTCATGGTGGGCACAAAGTGTACTTACTAAATTCATATAGTCCTTCAAACTGCTGTGAAGTATTTACTAAAAATACATACTGAAAAACAAAAAACTTACTGTGTTAAGTGACAGCTGGGAGAGGCTAAAAATCAAACTGTCCAGAACTGAAGGTTCTTGTTGTCAGAGGTATAATTTGCAAAGACCATTTGATAAGTGGAAAGAAAACACTAGTTCTTGGTTGTCTGCTTGATTCAGAACCCTTTACCCTAATACACTTGAGTACTCTGTAGTGTAGTGCTTCATTCAATCCTGCCCTGGAACCTACAAAGTACGGCAAAGAAGCCCTGATTTTTGTCAAAAGTTTGTTAAAAATCTTATTTTAATGTACATTTTTCGCACTTCAACTGTAATAGCTCACTTACTTAGGAACCGTAACACCCCTATTTACTGAAAAAGACTCACAGAGTGCTTCGTTAATTGAGAGATTGAATTGATTGGTCATTCTTAGGAGTTGCATAATTAGATAAAATTATTATTGCACACTGTAGGGAACAATCCTTTACTGACCCCCTGAGGGACAGACTAGGTGACCTAATTGGTCTTTCCCATTCCTCTTTTCTCTGTTGTAATGTGGCTCTGCAAGACTACAAAATCTAATTAAATGTATTTGAAATAAACACAGATTAACATTTGTTCTACATCCCTTCAATAGATCCCATCTATTTATTAAAGGACTATTGCTGTCTTTGATAATGAAAATCATCTTCCAATGCAAGATGTAAAAATTAAGACTACATCTATCTGTTTAAACAGTCCAGAAATTCACCTCACTGCAGGATCTCCTCACTTTGCTCTTACAAAAGAGAAATCACCACACTATCTGTCAGTATCTGCTGATTATGTTTATGCACATTACATCCCCTCAGATTAATATGGAGTAGTCAAGGTAATGAGAGAAAAAATAAGTTGGAAAGTTATTGTAAATGAAAAAAAAATTTAAAATAAGAGGTTATTTAAAATTACAATAATGCAATGGTTCTCAAGATGGGGCAAATATTTTGCATGATCTGGAAAGGCAGGTAGAAGGGAGAAAGGATGAAAAGACAGCAAATGAACAGGTAGAAGAAAAGATTGAGGACAAGTACATTACAGTACAAAGATGGAAGGCTACAAAATAGTTCAGTGCAAATTATCTATCAAAAATGATAGCTTTTCTACATTTTGGTAAATGAACCTAAACAAGTCAATCTATGAAAACTCAAAATCTAATCAGTATTATATATTGCTATTTCATTAAAAAATGGCTTACTGTGTAAAGAGACATTAACGTCTTACAGTAACATAAAAAATCCAGGTACTTTTTCAATTTAAAAAAAAAATCTCAAAATATATGAAGTTTTTCTTTTTTTTCTCAGTGTGAAAGATGTCTTTTCAGAAAATTTTTCAATCAGTATTCATTAAGTGAATAGGCCACAGATGGATGCCCAGGCTTATCCTACCACAGAAAAAAAATTATAAAAGAGATTCCTTTCTTGTTATCTCTGTATTGGTATTCACTGCTTGTCTCACCCTAAAGCACATTAAACTGATTAGCTATGTTTATTGACATAATAGTTGCACATCAGGACACATGTTGAGAAACATTATATGTCTTATTAATAGGAATTATTATTTGTGAACTGCCACAAGCACTCATAAATTAAAAGCTTCACAACTTGCTTTTCCATTATTTCAGCAGTATGAGAAATGTCATATTTGTAAACTGATCTCTGCTTCCCCAGAAGCTTTTAGAACATTTTAACGGTACTAATAACATCTGATCTTTTTTCCCCTGTTTTGATAAACAAAAGAATAAAGAAAAATAGAACTGCTGTAAGAACACATCCCATTTCAAATTAAGCTTTAATCTTAACTAAGAGAGGGCAGATGTTTGGGTTTAGTTTTGATTAGTGTAATAAATAAGGAGGAAGATGAGCAGCTACTTACTAAAGAAATTCTTCCTATAAAAACTTTCTACTACCAAGTTACTAATTTTTCATCTATAATTCAGCTGCACAAAAATAATGTTTTCCAGATACATAAAATTCATTGAGTAAGCTCCTTGTTCCCAGCTTATGTTATCCTGAGAGCGCTGATTCCTACAGATGCAAAACCTAAACCAAAATTACAAAATTAGCAGTATTGGTAAAATTTAGGTTATTTAAAATAAATATAGAAAGGGCTCAGGAAAAATCCAACACTAACAAAAATACAAAATTTCCATTGTAGAATCTTTAGTTTTCACTTTATCACCTTACTTGAGAGTAAGAAAGTTCATTTTCCATTTCCATTTTAAAGCTTTTTTCAAAACAAATTACAACAATTATACTTTGACCATCACCTTTCCAAGTTTACCTGAAGCATGCAGGCCATTCTCTTAAAAAAATTGGCTTAATGGACTGTGACTATAGAGCTGTATGTCTTTACATGTTCATATAGAATCAACATATGAAATCTTTGTAATTGAGTAAAAATGTTCAGTGTATGATGAAAAATTACTCATTTCTCAGAACATGGATTAATTTCTGCAAGATCCAAGAAATCAAATATTTTTATGCCTGAAATAGGCCCCACATTCCTTTCTATGAGTAGTATGTAGGTTGGTGCCACCTTTATTAATTTAATACACAAAAACCACTGGATTTGTGCAACTCATCTGATGACAGCAAAATTGCTGAGGATGGCAGAGGAAACTGACCTTTTGAAAGAAATCATGAAAGAGAATAGAGACACTGTCATGACAAATATCCAACCCAGACTTGTGGTGGTTTGACCCTGGCTGGAGGAGAGATGCTCACAAAGTTGCTCTGTCACTCCCCTCTCCAGCCGGCAGGGTGAAAATATATATTGAGAGGCTTAGGAGTCAAGGTAAGGACAGAGAGAGATCATTCTGCAATTAGTGTCACAGGCAAAACAGATTCAATACAGAATAAAGGAAAGAAAACTTTCTTTGTTTATTACACTTCACTACACACACAGTGAAACCAGAGTCTGGCAATGAGAAGGCAACCAGACCTTAAAGTACCTCCTCCTACTCTTCCCTTCTTCGCAGACTTCACTTTAGTCACGATTTCTCTCCCTTCTTCCCCCAACGGAGTCACAAGTCCCCCCCCTCCCAGCAAACCCGCTCCAGCGTGGATCTCTCTCTCATATGTGTCTTTGTTTCTCTCTATGGGCTGCAAGTGCTGGCAGAGGCTTGCTCCAATGCAGGTCACAGCATCTTCTGTATATCTCCACTGCTCCAGCATGTGACCTCTCCACAGGCTGCTCATGAGGTCTCAGCCTTTGCCATAGGCTGCAGGGGGACACCTGCTCCACCATGGGTTTCTCCACACGCTGCAGGGGCATCTTTCACTCCAGCACTTTCCCCTGCCCACTTTTCCCTGGCCCTGGTGTCTGCACAGTTTCTCACATCTTCTCACTCCCTTCTCTGGAGACAATAAGCAGCTGCTTGTGGTTTTTTTCTCCTAAATGTGATTCCCAGAGGCACTGTGACCATCGCTGATGGGCTCTGCCTTGGTCAGCAAGGACTCTGGACTTGAGCCAGCTGGTGCTTGCTCTTTGGGGCCTGTAGAGAGCTTCTGGCTGCTTCTTGCAGAAGCCACCCCAGCAGCCCCTCTCCTTCACCAGAACCGTGACACACAAAATTACAAGAGAACTAAATCCAGAGCATATAGTTTAATGACACATTTTAAACTAATATTTTAAAAAGGATTGCTGGACAGTTTACCTTAAAAAATCTTGGAAAATATCTTTATTTTGTGCTCCAGTTTTCCTCATTTTCCTTCTGTCTTTATCCTTTATAATCTGACCCAAACTGTACTTTTGATAATTTTATCTATTTAGCTAAAGTTAGTCAATCTATTCCCAAATACACTTTTTCACATTTCCGTATTCTGGGATAATTTAACTTCTTGTCCTTAGCATTATTTCTTTATAAGAAACCAACTTTACTTCTTAACTCTTTTTGTTGAGTTTTACCTACAGATTTTGTGTATTATTTATATTCTATATATTTGTTTTTATATATAATATTATATATTATATCATTATATATAATATTATATATACTGTTATATATTTTGTAATATTGTATAAAATATTTATCTGTTTTTATCTATTTATTTGTATATTTGGTATATTATTTATATTTGCAGTTTTGAAGACCACTATTTATATTTTTCTGTTCCTTCTCCTTTCTTTCCAATACATTGCAAACTCTTACCAAGGTTGCCTTGGGTTCACGTAGTCTCAAGCAGTTTTCCTCTGAAGATTAGAAACAAATCTAGAATACTTTTCCCTCCAGCAACAAACCTTGAAATTCTCTGCCTTCTGTACCAAAAAACTCCTCTCTGCTCTTATTAAATTTGGAGTAACATGAAGATGGAAGGATCTACAAGGAAGTTATAAAACATGATGAGAATTCAAAACTGACACATCTACCTGGAAAACTGAATTTAATTCACTGGTGATAATGTTAATGACTAAGATAAATTTGTAGGTGGCTATTTAAAATAAGTGGAATTTTGGGGTTTAGTGAATAGCATACACAAAACCTCCATAATGTCTTTGCAAAATGGCAAATATTGAAGTTTATATATAAGCTTGAAGAATTTACAAAGTAATCTGCCACATGTCTAATTCCACACCCTATTTGAATGGGTTCCTTTAAAGAAAGACACCTATCTAGTGGGTACCAAAAAAAAAAAAAAAAGTCTTTCTTTTCCTTTAAAGAAGAACCAAAAAGTAAGATTTGCTTATCTCCAAGGAGAAAATAATAACGGAAAAGCAGCAGATGGACACAAATAAAAGAACAAGCTTGCTCTTTGTGGTTATGATGGTACCAGTGGTAATTTCACAAAGTAAATTCAGAATGGCCACATCAAAAACATTCTGTCAGCAAGAGCTGCAAAATACTTTCACATATTGCTTAAAAGAGAGAAAGGTCCACTTATTTGGATCTCTCCATCAAAAAGTTAAAGATAACACTGTCTCATATATCTAACTGGCAATATTCATCTTACATCATGGAAGACGGACATAGTAGGCAGCTCTTGAGAAACCTGAAAGCCTGTTCTTATTTTAGTTTGTCACCCTGGTACAGGTTGATCAGTAGATGACCAGACAGTAATACACAATGTTCCAAAACAGTTTATTAGCTTTTTGCCCCTAGATTCTTCCTAGGTCAGCTTAGAAGCAAGTCCACTCAAGTTTTCATTATTAACAGGAAAAAAATCTTTTACATACTTTCTATTATACAATTTGTGCATGTGCAATCATATAAGGGGGAATGGTTAAGGGAAGATAGCAACTTGATCAATAAAGACATCCATCTTTTTCCTTTATAGGTCTAAGGAGTTCACGATGGCCTTTGTGAGCTTCTGTCAGGCTGGCAATGTTCTTTCTCCTTCCCCTTTTCCCAGACACAGCTTAGGCACAGACAGAGAATGGGATGGGGGCAAAAGCATAGCAACATCCTGCTATTTCCCCAGCTCAGCCTGCAAGCATGTTGAATCCAGCTTGTGATGAGGACAGCAGAATGTTCTGCCTTCTCCCAGCCTGGAGCTTGCTTTCTCTGCTTTTCCGCCTGCAGGAAAGCTCTGGCCCTTCAGACAAATGTGCCATCAATAAATACACTGGGTGCAGTTCAGAATGTAGCACAGAGTAACTTCTTCTATGGCATTAAAAAAATGAGGCCACATCCACAGCTGGTGTTGCTGAGTAGACTCATTGTTTTAAACAGATTATTCCTGATTTTATGCCAGCTGAGTGCCCGATTCATACAACATTGGTTCTTTTCATCTTTGGATTCTTGCACTACTAAGGGTGGAGCTCTGAAGCAAAGCAGAATTTTTGAAGCTGTTTTTCTCATGTTCTTTACCAAAAAAGCTTTTCCAGCTCTGAACAGGTTCATAAACATGCCCACTTCATTGGTCTACACAGACTCTACTGCACATGATATTAGCCAGTGCAACTTTCCTTCTTAGATTACCTTTTTCATGAGTGTGCTTCCCACATCTTTCTTGTTTAAAACTTTCTTTTTTTAAAATGTAACCTCTTTTCACTCTTGTACGTGTAAGATACAAACACATATCTCAAAATATTAATTCTGTCTTTGTGCAGAGCTTGCCTATTTACCATTTGAAATTCTTAGTTTAAAATAGATAGGAAGGAAGGACAGAAAAGTAAACTTTAAGGAAAATCATTTTGACCAAGAAAAGTTACAGAAAACTGTCATCTTTCCAGGCCTCTAATTTTGACTGATATAAAGGTGAACATAAGAAAAACTTGCACTTCTGACTCCTGCTCACATGAAAAAATGCAAGTGATACACGTTAGCAGGATTGACTTTTGACACTATGAACTGGAAACTAAATGGGCATCTGTGCCTCAATAGGAAGCATAGTCCAACAAACTGAAATGTATTAAAAACAATTATAAGTAGTTAACACAGAAATATTTTGTCATATCAGAAATATTCTAGATGACTGTCAGCTGATATACCTAATTAAATGTGAATGTTGTGAAAATCACTGCAGGAGTTAAAGCAGTAAAAACAGCTTTACATGCATTCATTCCTAGTTACGAACATTACATAGAAGGAGCAACGACAAAGTACGTGAATCTCAGTGTATTATTCTTGTTGAAACAAGGTCCTAATTTAGGATGACTTGCCAGCTGACTCTGATATATCTATTTCCAACTCATCATTAGTAGCATTTTTACAGTCATCTCAAGAACAAAAATAGTCCTTGTATCACTGCTATGACATGTAAATTTTCAAAGACTGTTAGAAACGCACCCACATTCCAAAGCAGTGGGTGAGAAAGAACCCAATAAATTAAAGCCTTTATAAAGCAGTTTTCAAGAACAAGTTTCAAATTTTCACAGAGCTGAACCATTCTAACTTTCCAAATGCTGCATGTGATCTTATGGCCAAGTGACTGCATCTCAGGAAGCAAAAGGGTCAATTCTCTGCCAGGCACAGCAGCACAGGTGCAGACAGTCTGGTTGGTGAGACATGGCATCAGGAGCAACAGATCATTCTTCTGAGAACAGAAATCAAGTGTATTTCTAGGCTGTTCAGAAGACTGAAAAGCATAGCACTGTTTCCTCACTTTGTTTAGTTAAAAAAAAAAAAGAGGTGGCTGAAGTTACAAAGCAAAAACATAGTCTGATTCCCTTGTAAAGTCACTTTACTAAATAGCTCCCACCCTATCAGCAGCTGTTATTTGTGCAGTCTTGTTCCTCACCACACATCAGTCCTCCAGTTCTCAAATCTTAGATGATTCATGCTTTTCCATGCAGTTGATGCTTTAAGAAGAACACAAATTCACACAGTTACCAGATAAACTAAGAGGTGACAAGTACTGGACGAGATTAAATTTCTTTCCAAGTTTAACCTAAGATAGAAGGAAACTGTGAGCTTTGCTTGTGAATTTTTCAGTACCGAGTAGCAAATATTAGTTTGCCTTCCAATGTGGGACTTTTTTTTTCCTCTATTAAAAGCAGAACTTCCCCAAGTATTTAAGGATCAAGAACATCATCTACCTACCTTCATTAATGCACTGGGGCAGCTTCTAAAGTCGTTCTAATTCTTCAAATTAGCTTAAAAGGACTATAAGGACATATATGATTCTTATCCAAAATTCTATGTTCATCAGACATGTTTCATGAATGCAACTCTTTTAAAACCTTTTATTCCTTTACACATGTGCAAAACATACACCCAGCTCAACTTCAAAAATAACTCACATACCTGCATTTCCTGGCCTGTGACAATAGGTACCAGAATCACACATTAGAAATTAGTTCACTTATCTGGCCAAAGTGAAATATGACATATTGCTGGCTATTTAGCTTCTCCAACTCACACAGTATGTATTTCAGCTGACTGCCAAGGATGTTGAGTGTGTAAGAAGAGCAAGAATGCTCATGATGTAATCTTCTATGGTGATTAAAGAAAATTTAACTGCAAAGAAACCTGAAACTTTTCAGGTTTCTGAAAACTGAAGATACACAAATTTGTCTTCCATACTTAGAACTCCACTGCAGTATGGATACAGTGAAAGGCAAAGGAGCCAGAAGTGACTAACATTGCAGAAACATCTATCGTTCCTCTGAATCATCATCATTCCTCTGAATGATTCAGAGGAATAGTCAGATGGCTATCAAAATGGGATAAATCTATATGAACATCACAAGGTGTTTATTAATTAAAGGAGCACAAAAAGAGCATAAAACATGGCCTGAAATATTTTTTTCAACCATTTTTGCACCCTGAAGCATTCTCTAGAAGTGTAGGGAATATGGTAGTTTTTGCCCAGCTAAAGAACAATAGAAGGTTGTTTGAACAAGCCTGAGCATTTGAAAAAGATTATATGAATAGTAGTTGGAGAACTATTTTATAAACATGTAAAATCCAGAGAGGGCAAAACCAGAGGAAGATACCTGTAAAGTTTCTACTGGTAAGTCAATCACCAGATAACTGATAAGCTTTAAAAAAAAAAAAAAAAAAAGAAAAAAAAGAAAGAAAGGTAGGTGTTCTGCATTTACTCTGTTCATTTGTTATCTGTTTTTTGAGGTTCTGCTGTGTTAGCCTTTATTCATTTGTACAGCCTTAATTTTCTAATCATACTGCTGGTGACAGAAGTGCTTTGTTGAAATTGGAGTTTCTACAGGTCAGCACTAATTAATTTGTGGTTACTGTTGTGTTACGTTTGAATGGAAGAAGGATAGTAAGGCAATAGCTCATTCTGCGCTTTGCAGTGTCTGGTGCTCTCAGAGCAAGCAGTACTGCATAGCTTGTACTTTCAGAGGCAGCTCTTCAAATGAGCACCACCTGTAACACTATAATTAACTTCTGTAACTATCACCATTATTATTTATAAATCATAATAAATTATATTAAAAATTCAGAAAATATGTAAGTATATCATAGCATCACCAAAATGCTGACCAGCTTGAGTATTCTTCCACATATCTCCTTATTGTGTTTTTAATGACAAAAACCAGACTCTCACCCTAAAATATTTAGAAAATTGCACCAAATTATAACTACTGCAACAGGAGAAAGGAGAGATATCACCACCTTTAGATCCAGCAAGTCTGTTTCCAGTTGTGGTCCTCAGGTGGTAGCCGGCACACATGGCTCCTTGGGTTTGTGTCATTACAATTTAGTCTCCACTTTTAGTTATGCTCCTTGATGATTTACATGATTCTTTTTCCCAAACATTCTTGGTCTTCTGCACAGGTGTTGGTGTGGGTGGGCGTGTTCCTGAGGGGTCTTTTCAGTGGCCATAAACCCCTTCCTCAAATGAACTCTGTATGAACTGTGGGCCACTGATACCTGCAAATTTTGTCAGATTTACACAGCTGAGTATCTACTATGTGTTTTATCATCTAGCTCTTGTTTCAGTTCTTTATAGCTGTGTAAGTGCAAACAGGAAGTATTTCTCACTAAAACAAGAGTTCTCATCCAAAAATTTCAAGTAAGTATTCCAAATATCATTGAACAACAAGTTTTGCCTGTGTACAGAATACCGTTCAAATTACAAGCAGTTCCATTTTCCATTTGGCAAGTTGAGAAACTGACATATTGGAGAGTTATGTGACCAAACTTTCATTTTTAATTCAGCTGTATTTTTTCAACCCTTATTTTTTGGGCATAATTTCTCACCAGGACTTAAAACACCTGAAAACAATTATGGACACAAAAAGATGCTTATTATATGACAAATTGAAAATCTGTTGCTAAATTGTTTCCCTACAGTTAAAAAGCTACTGAGTGAGTCAGGAAGAGAGCCTGCTTCCTAATTCTATGATTTTTGTTCTGAACAGGAGGCCATGTTACCAAATGATGGAGGCAAAGTTATATAGCATTCTTGGCTCCCTGACTGTGCATTTCTTCTTTTCAATCTTGTACACTTCAGGAAAGAACGCTGGCTTTATGATGCATTTTCAGACAATGTTCTTGTTTGGTTGTTCATTCTGTTCAATTTCTGTTCTTTTCATTCTTCTTGTCATGCAGCCAATGTCCATATTTTCCAATGTACCCTTACCTTGTGCCTTGTGGAGTAATCTCTTCAAATCTATCTCCAGTATGATACTAACCTTTAAGATGCCTACTAACCTCGTATTTTACTGTCATTGGTAGATGTAATAAAGAAATAAAAAGGGGAGAGGGGGGGAGAAGAGGGGGATACTTGTCCATAGTGCTATATTTGAGCCGATAAGCTTCCAAATAAACTCAGCAAATCTGGGTGAAACCAAGGGGTGGGACAGAGGGGGCACAAACAAGAAAACCACAGTCAATATTTTCTACTTTCAGCTTTGTTACTACTACCACTATTTCACCCCATATGCATACGAGAGCATTCTAACTCTACTATCATCCTCTTCTACCAAGATACGGGTGATCCAGAGCACCAAAGACCTTTTGGATAATCTCCCTGATCTATGGCATACTTCTTCTATCATACAGAAGAGACTGTTTGGTCTTCTTTTGTTAAATTTAAGTATCAATATCCACTGCACTTGATATTCTAGTGACCAAAGAATCACAGAACCACAGAATGACAGAATCACAGAATCACAAGGTTGGAAAAAACTTCACCAGTGCCGAGTACAGGGGCACAATCACCTCCCCTGAACTACTGTCCACGGATAGCTTTTTGATACAAGCCAGGATGCCACTGGACTTCTTGGCCACCTGGGCACACTGCTGGCTCATATTCACTCAGCAGTCAGCCAACACTCCCAGGTCCTTCAGTGCTTGACAACTCTCCAGCTAGGCTCTCCCAAGCCTGTAGTGCTGCATGGGGTTGTTATGTCCCAGGTGCAGGACTCTGCACTTGGCCTTGTTAAAGACTTACAACATACCTTGGGTACTTCTTACACTTTTTCTTAAGCAAATCACAATAATAAGCTGCCATGTTTTACATGCAGAATATAAATTTTATAGTAATAAAAGTAAGAAATAAAATGAAGGATAACCGTTATACTTAATGCAAGAAGCACAAACCAGGGCTGGATTTCTTTCTTCAATTCAACTGAAGAACCATTTTTCACATCTTTATAACCTTAGGCCTTACATGTATATAACTGTGAGTATTCGCACTTCAGCTTCATTAATGTCAGGGGAACATGTAAATGCATGAAGTACCACAAACAATTAAGTTAGAGACTGTGGGGTTTTGTCAGAGAATTCTCATTTTTTATCCACAATGCTAGAAAGAGTCTAAAGCACTGCCAGATTTTTATCTTTCTTTACATAGATTCAGAAGTCTTATTAATGCATCTAAAACAATCAATCAATATAATTCTAAATGTAGATGTAATACAAGCTACTGCTGAGTCATACAGACTAGTTCAAGTTATCCCCACTGGAAGGGTATAAAAATGCAAAAACTTAAGTTCTGTTCCTCATAGAAAAAAATTTTGTAAGAGCTAGAATGAAGTGAGACTCAACTGTAAGACATGTTAGCGTGATGTTACCCCCAGGCAAGAGAACATGACCCTTCATCCATCATCAGTCAGACAAAAAAACACTGTATGCTGTATCTCTGCCTTTGCTATAATTATAGAAAACAGAGTAGAGACTGTACACATTTCCAGCTTTTGAAGAACATTCAGAAAAGATACGCACAAGCAGAAAGGTAACACGTCACACACTTGTAGAAGAAATACAAAACATTTGATGATTTCTACTTTAGGGCCTAAGGCATCAAATGAGAAAGCACAAGTAAAGGAGAGACAAATCCGGTATGACTAAGACAGTGAGTGATCTGGAATTTGAAAATGTGGGACTGATGCGAGTACTTAACACTTACCTGCATCTTCTTCCTTATCAGCTTATAGCTCAGTGAGTCATATTACGTGAAAACCCTTATATTTTGCTTCCATCATCTTTTAAATTTCTCTTTCTTTCATTTTAAATTCCATAATTCCACTTCACTTTTTTCCATTTTCTTCCCATACTTACAATGTCAGACTTGCCTTAGTCTGCTTATGGAGCTATAAGGAATTTTCCCTACCATTCTGAGGTGAAGTTTCAAGATATTCCAATTTATCAACGGTTTTAGGGAGTTTTTGTTTATGCTGAAAGGCATAGCTATGGAAAGTTCACTGGTGGGAAAGATAAGAGTGTAAGCTAGGTGATATTTGTGCGTTGTGTTCAGTGAATGACTGAGGTCAGGTCTGAGGTTTGTCCCTACTAGAGCATGTCAAAATTTTTGTGAATTTAGACTCCTCTACTAATCTCAATCCATACACAGAAGAGTAAAAAAGAAAAAAAGTGAACCAGCTAGGTAGCAAAGGTTTCCACAGCGCTGTTGGTAGTATGCCTTAGCATACTTTGAAGCCAAGGAAACAACTAGCAATGGAAGAGTGGAGGTGTTCATGGAGAACAATTCCACATTTTTTATTTATAAAGTCACTTTTTGTGACTTAAATGCCCTTACATGTCCTTATTTTTCAACCACGTATCCTGAACAGCAAAACTTTTATGAATAATGAAATGTGAAGACAAGAGGGGACAAGAGAAACAACCACCACCACTACCACCTTTAGAGATATTACTGGTGTCTATTTTAGTGATATAGAATACTTTTTGCAGGGAAGGAATATGACAAAATCTATATTTTAACTGCAAATATAGAAAAAATGGTGCTTCAGAGCTCCTCTGCTTCACTAATGCTGCTATTAAGCACAGATTTTCTAAAGATAACAACCCCAGATATACTCATCTACAATTGTTCTAGAGAACAACCTTTGTTTTCAACAAAAAGCAACAATGATATTGCAATCTGGTTGAATGAGAAAAAAGGGAATTGCACTAAGTGACAGATGGACCATTGCTCTAGATTAAGATTCTCAAAGGGATTGAAGGGATGATTCAATTTTATTGAAGGAAACCAAATTACATAGTACTGACCAACCATACTGAACAGCAAAGCAGTTTCTGATTTGCCAGTGAACATCCTGTCACTTGGCCATCATGAAAAGCCTGTCATTCAGAATATACTCGAAGCATTCATCAAGCTAATTTGTATAAATATGTGAAGGGATATATCTCTAATGTGTTTCTTTTTGCAGACAGGTGTGACAATAGGAAACCTAATGGGTCTAGTGGTGTGGCTTTAGAAGACAGTTTTCTGAAGGGAGAGGAAGGGATTAAGATATACAAAGGGGTGATTTGAGAGGTAATTAAATTTTCTCAACTCCATATGACTTGAAAGGCTACACATAAAGTGTCGAGGGGTGTCCATAAACAAGACTGAAGAGATGGGAGGTCAGAGTGGAGCCTCCTGACTGCTTCTGTCTGTCTTTTATTCTCACAAGCTCCGAATGCAGCCAGGGAAGGGTACAAGCAAATTGAAATGTAACTTAATGCCTCAAATAATGTTCTGCAGCTGTCTTCGTGTTAATATTGTCAACCTTAATATTTCACTCCTTTAAATACTGTGGTCCAAGCAACCTCTCGAGCTAGAACAAATTTCCCTATTCTTCATAGAGTTTTAATGAAGTTGAAGAGTGGAACATTTAGAAAGAGAAATGTTTGAGATCATGCAGAGGGATTATAGTTTTGGAGTTGGGGAATAGATAAGGAAAAATAAAAATCACATTTTAATGCACTGAACTTTAGCCCTGTGAATACATTCTGTGTCTGGAGAGAGAGAGAGGGAGAGTGGTAAGGGGCTCATGGAAGATCATCACATCAGAGGGGAAGAAAATTAATTCTTCGAATGTAACAATCAGGTAACAGTGAGGAAATGTCAAGTTAACATAGGATCCTTTACTTCTCTCCAAGTTACAACTTTGTATAATTAGTTATATTTTTATAATTGATTGACTAAAATTTTGATAGTTAATCTGTAATGAAACCCTGAAAACCATCCCATCTTTTAGCATACCAACTATTAAAGTGAACAACCTGTATCTTTTACGAACCTAGCAAGGAAAGTTGATCTTGAATATTGCTCATATGTTACTACAGATGTTCAGTTAAGGATAAATCTGCACATGGAGTCAGCTGTTGTTTCAATTACATCCCATATTAAACAGTTTTTGATTGTTCAGGTTCTAAGAACATCAATCTGCCAAACTAACCAGGTCCTCCTGCTGCCAGGCTGATCACAAGTTAATCTTGAGTGTAAATATCGTTGTTATTCTCAGACCAGGCACTGTACCTACTTGTCTTGACTGGAGAGTCCAGTGGGTTCAGCACAACTCCCAAAGCCTTTCTCTATGGTTGGTACTTCCCTTCTTAGAGGCATTTTTTTAAGCTTCATGAACTCCACAAGTCCTGTTTTCAGTGGCCAAGCTTTCATTGTGCTTCGTATAATTCTATGTTAACCATAACAAAACCCTGAGGGGACTATGCACTGATGTGCCAAAGTCCATCTATGGCTTACAGCTTAACTTCACACCTGTACATAGTCCTATCAATCACACTATTCTTGTACTGCACTGTAGAGTTTCCCTACCTCTTTGGACTTGGCTAAACTCAGATGCATTCATACTATTCATGATTCATGCAATATATTTCTTAGTGGAATTATAGAACCATGTAAGTTGCAGCAGCCTCCACCAGTTATCTGGTTCGACCCTTGCTCAAAACAGGTCCAGTCAGAGCAGGTTGCACAAAACCATGATCAGTCAGGTTTTGATGATCTTCAAGGACGGATGGAGATCTTACACCTCTTTGAGGAATGTGTCCCAGCTTTTAAGCTTTTAACCATGTTCATGGTAAATTGCTTATGGTAAAATGAAAAGTAAAATAATGAGTGCTCCTATTTACACCTTTTTAGCTTCTGTTTACAAGAAGAGAAAGTTCACTGCATTTGAAGTGAATGCATTTGAAGTGAATGAAGTCGTGATCAGTGGAGTAGAATCTGAATGGAGGCCTGTGACTAGTGGTGTTCCCCAGGGCTCGGCGTTGGGTCCAGTCCTGTTTAATATCTTCATTGACGACCTTGATGAGGGAATAGCATCTGCCCTCAGCAAGTACGCCGATGATACAAAGGTGGGAGGGGTGGCTGACACGCAGGAACACTGCGCTGCCATCCACCAAGACCTGGACAGGCTGGAGAGCTGGGCAGGGAGAAACCAGATGAAATTCAACAAGTGCAAGTGTAAAGTCTTGCACCTGGGGAGGAATAACCAACTGTATCAGTACAGGCTGGGGGATGACCTGTTGGAAAAGAGCTCTGTGGAGAAGGACCTGGGGGTCCTGGTTGATGACAGGTTGGCTATGAGCCAGCAGTGTGCCCTGGTGGCCAAGAGAGCCAATGGGATCCTGGGATGTATCAGGAAGAGTGTGTCCAGCAGGTCAAGGGAGGTGATTCTCCCCCTCTACTCTGCGTTGGTCAGGCCCCACCTGGAGTACTGTGTCCAGTTCTGGGCTCCCCGGTATAAAAAAGACAGGGACCTTCTGGAGAGAGTCCAGAGAATGGTGACAAAGTTGATTAGGGGTCTGGAACATATCCCCTATGAGGAAAGGCTGAGTGAGCTGGGTCTGTTCAGCCTGGAGAAAAGAAGAATTAGGGGGGACCTAATTAGTGTTTATAAATCTCTTAGGCATGGGTTGCAGGGGGAATTGGCCAGCCCCTTTTCAGTGGTCTGTGGGGACAGGACTAGGGGCAATGGCTGTAAGCTGGAGCACAGGAAGTTCTGCACCAACATGCGGAAGAACGTTTTCAAAGTGAGGGTGACACAGCACTGGAATAGGCTGCCCAGGGAGGTGGTGGAGTCTCCTTCTCTGGAGATATTCAAGTCTCGTCTGGACGCCTATCTATGTAATATGAGATAGGGAGCCTGCTTTGGCAGGGGGGTTGGACCCAATGATCTCTTGAGGTCCCTTCCAACCCCTAAGATTCTGTGATTCTATGATTCTGTGATTCTGTATAATAATAATCATTAGGACATACCTGTATAGTGCGTATATTTTTGACCATCCTCAGCTTAGTGTCTCCAACCGTTTAACATCCTACCAAGAAGGAATCTTCTGCTCACCTCTGTGTTCTTTCCAGTATTGGGTTACACTGTCAACCCGTTACAACACTGATGAGTTGGACTGCATTAGTTTGTTTGAAGCCAGGCATTTCACATACACATTGTAGCATTTCAGCTGATGTGACCTTAATGGACTGTATTCTATACTGCTTTTTCATGCAGTTGACTATTATACCAGAGGGGGAGAAGAATGGATGCTGCATAAACTCTGCTTTCAGCTTTTTGATATTTTGTACTTCGTGGTTTTCCTGCTTGTCCTGTCTGAGAGGAATTGATGGGCAAAGGGAAACAAGAGCTATCACAACTCTTCATCTCGGCACCCATGACCCCTACCATACTGCTGCAATAAGCGAAACAAGTCACCAGAGTCTTCTCTAGCTTTGTCTTAACTCATCATTTTCCTGCTCTTTGTAGCAGGAGTCATCCTGATCCAGACCATGCCTATTTCTTCAGTTGAACAGGACTTACTGTTGGGAGAAAGGCTGGTAGGGAGGGTTTCACAGTGGAGTTTGTTTTCAGTGGTGGGTGGGTGGGAGGGAATCTGCAGTCCAAGTGTAGCTATGTACATTTAGAAATTTTAGCCAAATAGTAACTCTCTCATTTGTCATTCCCATTTCCCTTCTAAGGCTACTTCTCCTGTCCTATCATAGCAACATTCTTCATTCGTTAACATGCGCAGCAGAAAAGTTCTCTCCCATTCACATACTAGACTTAACAGAGACAAATCAGATCTTAGATATGTAATTACTGAGTGTAAGACACAGAAAATACTGTATGAGTTTCTATATGCATCTCAGTATTTTCATCCATACCTTTTTTTCCCCATGATCTGCTAAAAGTTCAGTTCTCTTAACTTTTTATAAAGCACATTTCAAAGTGTGTAATATTGTGCATATTCCAGATATCTTAAAGGGACAAACAAAGGCATTTCATATGCTGCAATTTCCAGGGCAATTTTCAAATTAATTCAACTTAAGAAATACATAGAAATTCTTTGCAATCATCAAGGTGAAATAGGTGCAAAATATGGTTAACCCTAAGTGGCCCAAATAATATTCAGAAAAATTCCATCTATTTTTGCTGCACACTCTGAGCATATTTAAGCTGTGGAGACCATGCATTTTTACAGCTCAGACACTGGAAGGAGGAAGTGGTCTGCTGCTCATTCCAAGATCAGTGATTATGCCCTGACAGGCATGCAGAATGCCAGATGGGACCATTCAGTTGAGGAGTATCAACAAATATCTTGCAGGATTCCCTTTAGTCTTTCTAAATATGCATGCTATCTGCTTTTATCAGTGTCAGGCAGTTTGGAGGGGAAGGACAGAAAAAATAAAAAAGAAAAAAGTTATGAAATATTAGGTGAAGGTATCTATGCCATTCAGTGCAAGCTGCATTAGCTACATATGCCCTCACTCTGAGCCAGCTGGAGAGACACTATGTCAGGTACCAGAAACAGTCCATATTCATAGGGCACAGCATGCTACCTGGGTTAATGTCTTGAGTCTATTTCATACACTCCATGAACTCTATGTATCAGTCATACACAGTATTGCATAGCCCTATTTAGACAAATGAGTAGCCTCTAATATTGAAGCTTCACTCAGAGATGAACAGAATTTCTTGAGACAAAAATACTGACAGGAATATAAATCATGAAGGTAAGAAAGATTTCATCATAGCCATGGAGTTTACAAATCTGTGAGGATAAAGGTCATAGAAAAGTCCAAAGAGCAGTTTACAGAAATAAAATTTCTCAGAAAACCTTCTTCAATATAGTTTCTTTTCCCACTTAGGACTACATACATCTGACTATAAACTTCAATGATCCTATCTACCAAGGATAGATGTTGTAATAAGGGCTTGTAGGGAAAAAAAAATGTTTCAGAAGTTGGAACTAGGATCAGCGTAGCGCATGCTAGCATTTATCAATGGATGGTGAATGGCTTTGCCATGGCAAAATCTAACTTCCATCACCATCCCAGTTGCAAGCCCTTCAAAAAAATCTGATGACACCTCTTTTACACAGGAGAATAAACTTCTGGGGAACATTTGTTGAAGAACTAATATTGCTATATCAATGGCTTTCCTGTTCTTAATATAAGTACCAGCTCATATTATTTTGAGACAGTCAAAGCCAATCATTTTGAATGTTCCTTTCAAAATTGCTGCTTTCACTGCTTTTAAAACTGACTCATTACCAGCACTCATAATTCAGGGTTACTTTTACTTCAGACTCTAAGATTTTTGAGGTTATCTTATTTGAATTTTAATGAAAAGAGTGATTCTAATCAACTGCAATGAACAGTACTTATAGTTTAGTTCTCATTAAAATAACATAGCCATATTCCATATGGTACAAGTATGAAAGTTTAGTCCCTAGGAACAGCATTTTCAACAACAAAATTATGCAAAGTGTAACAAAATCTTATTACATAAAGGTGAGATTAACTGTTAGTGTTTACATTATTTCATGAAGTAATCTGTTGCATTTCCAGGAGGTTTGTAAATGCACTATATGCAGCACATGGAAAATTATATGTCCATAGAGTTTTGTCTGTGAAATAAATTAAATTAAATTTTAAAACAACCAAAAATCAATATATCTATCTTCACCACAGGAACACAAAACTTCCTGTGTTATACTTACCCTGGTGCTGTCATTTTGAACAAGATACTTTAACTGGACAGTTTGCCTCTACAATGCACAGAGTACACGGTTCTGGTGTTTACCTCCTAAGATATTCTAATTTCCTATCTCCCAGCCTTTGATGAGAATCCCCTTTATTGCACATAAGCTGCATAGCAGTCAGCCCTTAGATTTTAACAAAGGAAGGTATTATCCAAGCTGTAGTCTAATCAGAAACATGTCTCCCTTTGCCTCCTTCTGCACCTCCAAGCTGCCTTCCATTTCTATGTGAAGCAAAATAAAACCTTTCTGTGGCACATAACTTGTTTGCCAGGGTAATATCTAGTAACCCATGTTCCAGAATATCACAGGAGAAGTCATCATTAAATTATCACTGTGGTATTGGAGTGAAATTTTGATTATATATTACCTTTTGCTTCATAAATATGTATATATACACTCAAGCTCTCATGACCCCTTCTGCATGAACCTCCACCAATATTAATAATTGAGTTCCAGCATCTACAGCCCAACAGAGAAATATCTCGTTCTGACTTTGAAAACAGAAGGTTGGCATAGAGCAAGGAAGAACAATATCGATTTTTTCAATTGTCACATTCAGGTAGTGTCATTAAAAATCTCCACATTTTAGCAGGTTTTACAATACACATTAACAACCATTCCTTAATGAGGTATGCAATAGCCTCCATCACAACCACTTCCATCTTGTGGGCAAATAAATTGCTCACAACAAATGTGTTGTTAACTGAGTGGCTCCAATGGAAGATGACAGATTTCACAAGACAACACCTGTGAGTTTCAGGTTTTCAGGCCAATGTGTTCATATGCACCAGAATGCTGTAGAAACATCAAAACAGAATCTTCAAAACATATTGTTAACCATCATAAAATGCTGTACCTATTGCAGTTCAATAGCACAGCCTTTTGCCCTGTTCAATACTTGCTTTCTCAGCCCATAAATGTTTCTACATTAAGAGAAACCTACCCAACAAACTGATTTAAGCATCTGGTCAGTGTCCTTCTCCTTCCTCTCATTGTTCTCCCACACAGCTGTAAGCATTTATGTACTGGTGGTGTTGCCAAAACCTCTGCAAAAGCTGCTTGGTGGTCTGTTATTGGCTTGCAAAAACTGAGTCTGATTGTCAGGAAAATGTCAAATATGACTCCACGAGCTGCAGCTCATTTGAAATGACCACCATCACAGCACTGACCTTGAAAATGGTGAAGGCTAACTGATAAAAGAAAGATAAAGGAATTTTTGTTCCCCAGGACTTTCAGATTTACATCTGCTTCTACTCAGTTTCTGAGGGAAATTAACACGAAGAGTCACTGAGAGCATAATAGGAGAGAATCATGTCAGGTGGTAAAAAAGGTTATTCATAATGCACTGGCTGCGTGGATACAGCTCCATGATAGCAGCATATCATCAAGTAATATCCAGCTTAGCTCAAGTAGATATAACGAATATAAGCAGAGCATAAATGCTTCAGGGATTGTAACACAAAACAGTATCTGCATCAATTCCAAGTATTTAATGTTTTTATACAGCTTTCAAGTTACTTACATGTTTCAGTGTGATGAGCAAATGTGACCCCAAATGCAAAACACCTTGTATCACCCTTTGGCTCTTAGCATCACATTTCCCATTCTCTTCAAACATTTCTCTGTCAGCCTCCCAATTCTCGTTGCAGGTCATGTCCTATTATAGCTAACTGCTAGCTTAGTTACACTTCTGTCTCTGCACATAACAGAGCAGATTTGACCAATGCTTGACTAAGAAATATTGAGTTTCTTCTAAAATCTATATAGTACTCATAACTATTCTTTATAACAATCTTGGTCAACTCAGAGAAAAGCCGATATTCTAGCTAAGCTAAACATTGCTCCATGAGGTAATGACACCATCTTAAATGAAAACCTGCTAAAAGAATGTGCCTGCTAGAGGGAATTACCATTCTCTATCAATAAGGCTTTGCATTTAACAGGTTACTACTTTATCTTTAGTCTAAATATCTAGAGGCTCTACCCTTTAATTTAATGTATAAATTGATTCTACTCTGTCTCACCACACCTAATGAGCATATTTGGTTCTTTGTCAATAAAAGCTAATGATTAAATGAAGAAAGTTAATCAAATTGAAATAAAGATAAGAGATATTTCTTTTATACCAGACTGGAATACACTATTGTCGCTGCCTTTATTTGTGGAAGAAGTTAGATCCAATCCTTTTTGATACCAACATACACGGTCTTCAGGCAAGAATTATTTCAAAGTCTATGCAAAGGTATTCGCAGATGTACTACTCAATTCATGAGACAAGACAGTGATTCTACATTGTGTACAAATCCTCATTATACATCAAGGAAAACAATCCCATCCTACCCTTCCTTCTGCAAATGATAACTATTTTTAGTAATAAAAGCCTTGAATACTACACTGCAACAGAACAGAGAGATTTAACCACTCTAGCAGAGCTTTAATGTAGACCTTCAAAAATATATGGAAGCATTAATTTCTTGAAATATAAGTGAAAAAAAGACAGACTTCAGATATTTTCTCTAGGGAATAAGCAAGCAAACTAAAGCATTTCCGCAATAAGAATTATTTTTTCCATTTTTATAAGAGGAAGTCATTACACTGGTTTTAGCTGGTATATAGTTAATTTTCTTCATAGGAACTAGTATGTGGCTGTGTTTTGGATTTGTGGTGGAAACAGTCTTGACTACACAGAGATGTTTTCATTACTGCTGAGCAGTGCTTACGCAGACCCAAAGCCTTTACTGCTTCTCACCCCACCCCACCAGTGAGCTGGGCACAGCAGGGACAACTGACCCCAACTGCCAATAGAAATACTCTGTACCATATGATGTATAATTATATCCCTTCAGCATATCAAGCTGGGGGGACAGGAAGGAAGCAGATGACATCTGGTGTGTTGGTGTTTATCTTCCCAAGTAACAGTTATGCTTGACGGACCCCTGCTTTCCTAAGGATGGGTGAACCCCTGCCTACCCATGGGAAGAAAGGGATGGAATCCTTGTTTTGCTTTGCTTGTGTGTGCAGATTTTGCACTACCTATTAACCTGCCTTTTTCTCAGCCCATGTGTCTTCTCACTTTTACCCTTCTAGTTCTTTTCTTCTTCCAATTCTTTTCACCCCAATGCATGACACTTCATTACCAGCTGGGGTTAAGCCTTGACAGTTGTATAGCAGACATTAACACAGGTTCACAGCAAATCCACTGAGCACTGCAATTACTTTATGGTTCAAAATTCTGTGTAAAAAGTTAACTCCTTTGTGATCTAATATCTTATAATTTTAAAATAAGTGCTATGCAACTTGCATTGCCACAGAACAGTCATAAAAGAAATGGAGTGTGTGAATATATTAGACAAAGGCAGGAAAGAAATGAATTTTTTGTTTGGGTTTGTTGGGTTTTTTGTGAAGAGTTATATTATACTATGTTTTCCATCCAATTCTCAATACAAAATATTTATCTAATGGAAAAAAATACATATTCATTGTAAATGATGTGGACAAAATTTACAGGTGATATCTTTATTTTGTTCCCTCGTATTCCAGAGCTAAGTCACTGTTTGGGCTTAGTCTTAAGGACAATGAAAGTTTGGTCAATATTTAGCAATTTGGATTGCAATTGATTTAGTGGAAATCATTAATAACACAGTAAAATCAAAAGTATGTGAAAGAAAATTACGCAGAGCAAAGAATTCGATGATGATGACAGCTTAACTCTTAAGACAGCAACCTCAAAATGTGCCTGTACTACTTATCACTGAATTTCAAGTGGTAATTTTACAAAAACTCTATCTAGTTTGTGTGCTGGATTCTTTTTTTTAAAAAACATAACTTGTAGATACAAAATTTGCACCTCCACTGCTGATCTCCACTTATGCTTTGGCCTGAAGTCTGAATCTGTTACCACTCCCTTGGAATGCAGGTCTTAGATTTATCTGAACAATGCCTTCAGGTACTTTACTCTATACCTGGTCCTTTAAATTGATTGATCTGTATCGTGGATAGCCTTCAGGTATTCCAATATCCCAAAGTTAATCACAAATCTTAACTCCCTAGTCATCTGCCACCCTAACTATCTGCACCAGTACATCATTCTTAAGATACCAAAGTGAGAAATTTTCAGCCTAGATGTACATCTAGGAAATGCAGGAACCACTAATAGGAGTTATGAACCATGCCTGCAAGTTGCAGGTGTGTTGGCAGCAACTTCTTATATTTTCCCCAGCATTATCTCTGCTGGTAGCCCAGGTAATAACAAATAATGTGTTTGTATCTTAGCCTTCCTGACTTTGGTCAGCCCTATTGCAGCCAACCATTTTCTTACACTACTGCTTGCACAATCCTCTAAAAAGTGGAAGAGTCGCTGTAAGTTTAAATGATTTTCATCCCAGTGAAAACAGTCTCATTCATAGAACATGTGCGCCAACCTGCGCATTTCATACGCTCTTTTCCCATCAGATAGATACAGCATCAATATACACTAACTCTGATCATCCCAGGATGAAAATCCTGATCTTGCTTGTGGTCCGGTACTCAGAAAGTCCTAGATCTATCTCTGTGGCATCAAAGCAATGTGATATACTAGAAGGATATACCTCTAGGTGGCATGGAAAACCACCATGGCTCCTACAGTTTATGGTGTGTCTGTGGATTTGCTGGAGGACATTTTGTATTTTTCACCTGCTGACTAAACTTTCATTCATATCTGGAGCAAAACTATAACAGAAACCAGTTCAGCTTTAATTTCTGACAATCAAAACAGCCTTGCTTTAAGCTCTGAGTAGTTACATCATAAAGGGGCCCTATCTTAAGAAAGAATTTAGTCTTTACTCTCATAGGCTGAGGGAGTTGGGTTGTTCAGCCTGGAGAAGAGAAGGCTCGGGGGAGATCTTATAGTGGCCTTCCAGTACCTGAAGGGGACCTACAGGAAAGCTGGGGAAGGACTATTTGCAAGGGCATGGAGTGATAGGATCAGAAGCAATGTTTTCAAACTAGAGCTAGATTAGAGCCTTCGGGAAAAGTTCTTCTCTATGAGCATTGTGAGACCCTGTAACAGAGATGTGGAGGTGGTGGAGGCCCTATCCCTGGAGACATTCAACATCAGGCTTGATGAAGCTCTGATCAATCTGATCTAGTTAAAAGTGTCTCTGCTTACTGCAGGGGAGTTGGACCTTTAAAGGTCTTTTCCAACCCAATACATTCTATGATTCTAATAACACAGATTAGAATGAATCCATTTGCCTTCCACATTTCCATAAACTTCCCTGTTATTTTATGATTAGTAATGACACAAAATGCAGCTTATATAAAGATCTCTTTTAACCAACATGACCCCAACATGCCAGAATGGAAGTTACCCATTATAAAAGTTCTTTTGAATTGTCCAAGGCAAGAGACCAAGGAAAGCTATTGCTTTTCTTAATCATCTTTCAATGGACCAAAACAGTTTTCCCCATATCAGAAATTAGGATATTTGAAGTACACAAAACACGAAGCCTGCAAGAATACTTGCAAGGCCTCCACTTCATACTTATATGTCCCAGTAAGACATAAAAGCATACATATATGTCTTGAAACAAATAAAGTAGGAAAAGACATGGAAAAAAACTATAAGCATGTTTGACATATTCAAAGTACATATTTTAAATATATGAACTAACGTACAGATGGATTTGCCATATGGTTTTGCTAGTGCCAACATACACAAGCTGTCAAATAAAAATCTAATTCTTAGATATGATGTCCTGGTTGTGGCTGAAATAGATTCAATTTCCTTTTTAGTAGCTGTAATAGTGCTGCAGGTTGGATGTGGTATGAGAATAGTGTTGCTGACACACTGATGTTTTCAGTTGCTGCTAAGTAGTTGCCATGTCTACTGTGTCAAGGACTTTTCAGCTTCTTGTGTGCTGCCTGGTGCGCAAGAAGCTGAGAGAGCACAGCCAGGACAGCTGGACCAGACTGGTCAATGGCATTGTCCTGGGTTCAGCCCAGCAACAGGCTATGTTAGCCCTGAGAGTATTCCATATCAATTGCATCATGATCAGGTGGTCTGCCCCCCCCCCACCAACCCTGCAGGGGTGACTCCGGACCCAGGCACGGAAAGTTCCAGTCTGGGCAGGCGCAGTGCCAGTTCCGGGTTCATTCTCTCTCTCTTTTGGATCAGCGCGGCAGGCGGCAGTGAGGGGGGTTTGGGACGGCTGGTTAGGAGTGCTGCGTTCGGTGCTCCGAGTCGGCAGTGGTTCTGGCACGGCTCAAATTACATAGTGGGGTGAGAGGTTTGCACTGCATATAATAGCACTGTAGCTAGTTGTTTTCATATCTTTGCCTGTTGTTTAGTAAACTATCCTTATCCCAACCCGTGGGGCTTTGGGTTTTTTTTTCCTTCCTCGTGACTCCCTCCATTCGCCCATCCCCCACCTCTTAAAGAGGCAGGGGACTTTTTTTCTAACTTTTGTGGCCCCTAGCTTTTCAGCTGAGGTCTAAACCACAACAACTTTTGGCGCCCAACATGGGGCGAAGGAGGACCCCCAAGGGGGGCAAAAAGGTTGGGGTAACAATAGATTTGACCTTAACTCAATTGCAGTCAAGATAAAGTTGTGATAATTACGGTTATTTAAGTAATTTCTATGTACAATGTTGTGGCATTTACTCATAAGGATGTTGCCATGGTTGCCAACTCGTGGCATGCTGCATGTAATCCTGCCAGGATTCTTTGCCATCGCAGGGATGCAGCTCTCGGATTTGATCCCTTACATCTGTTTAGTGTATGTTGTGGTAACAGTCTATGATTGGATAACGTTTAGGATCGTGAATTTAGGAGAGTACTTGTATCAATTTTTGCTACTCAGTACAAAGAGGGATAAAACAGATCTTGTAAGAGTCTTTAAAAATTTCCAATATCCTTGAGATATTCAAACTAGCATTTTCCTACTGTTGGTTTTGGTGCAAATGGTTCTGCTTTCGATATATATATGTATATATATTAGGCACAGGTTTATGAATACCACCCAAGAGTTTTCCCTGAGGCTGGATAAGCTTGAGTGGCAGGGTAAATGGCGAAATATGAGCAGGTACCTAGGCACTTTCTTACCCCCAGTGGTTTGGAACTTCACTCCTGAACAGCTACAAGATCCTAATAAGGTGACTGCATATCTGAAAAAGAACTGTAGTGGGTTCCCCAGAGAAATACGCCCTACTTCACTGTGCTGGGGCTTGGCTACCATCTACCAAACACTGCTTGATAGCAAGCAGCACTGTCAGTACTGTCAGCACTGTCAAGGGGAACAAGGAAATGGATTGGCAAATACTGCAGATATTGCAATCTCTACAATAGACCTTGGCCAACCCACACCAAAGTCTGTGGCTCCCATTCAGAAGAGGAAACACACCAAGAAGTCAGTTCGCGTAGTGCCAGATGATGATGGTCAACAACCGGGGTCATCTCAAGAATGTCAGGATGAGGATGATGGTGAAAAACCGTTATCTCAACAATGGCAGGATGAGGATGATGATGAAAAACCAGGGCCATCTCCAAAAGGTCAGAATGGAGCAAGGCCATCTCAGAAACGTAAGAATGGGGCAAAGCCATCTCGAGCAGATCAGGGTGTAGTAGAACCAGAGACTGTTATTCGATCCCTGACCCTGAGCGAACTGCATGAGGTGCGAAAAGATTTTGGCAGCCGCCCAGGTGAGCACATTATCACTTGGTTGCTCAGATGCTGGGATAGCGGAGCCAATAGTCTGGAATTAGATGGCAGGGAGGCCAGGCAGTTGGGATCCCTGGCTAGAGAAGGAGGTATTGATAAGGCACTTGGGGAGGTGTCAGAAGTCCTCAGCCTTTGGAGGCGATTGCTGTTAAGTGTGTGGGAAAGATATCCCATAAAGGAATATATTACCTGTCAGAGACCCAAGAGCGACAACATAGAGACAGTTATCCAGTACCTGAGAGAATTAGCTGTACGAGAGTTGATTTATTATAATCTGGACAACACAAGTCTCCCTGATGATCCTGATGACATCCGATGCACCCCAGACATGTGGCGTAAGGTCATACGAAGTTCACCATCAGGGCACACGAATTCACTGGCAGTGATGGAATACAAAGAGATGTTTCCACCAACCATACATGAAGTGGCCCGCTGACTCCGGACTTATCAAAACAACGTTGCACGCTCTGTCATTGCAGCAGTAGAGAAACTGGTTAAACTTAAACTTGACGACCACATGGTCAACTCCCAACCTGTATGGAGCAATGTTGCAGCTACCCGGAAAAGTCACTCATCGTCCCAAGAGAGAGAATACAGCAGGTACACACCACGAGCCACACGGCGAGCCACACCACGAGCCACACTGTGGTTTTACCTGCGTGACCATGGAGAGGACATGATAAAATGGGATAAGAAGCCCACTTCAGCCCTTCGAGCACGAGTAAATGTGTTGCAAGGTAGAGTAAGCGCACGAGGTTCTGCCAGGAGGAATGTGAATGGAGAGGAGTCCTGTCTCCAGCCAGGTGGAGGAGACGGATAATCGGACTTATTGGACTGTGTGGATCTGATGGCCTGGAACATCAGACCCACAAGAGTATGAGGCTCTAGTGGATAGTGGTGCCCAGTGTACTCTAATGACATCAAATTATTAATGGACAGAACCTGTTTACATTTCTGGAATCACAGGGGGCTCCCAACAGTTGACTGTGCTAGAGGCTGAGGTGAGCCTAACTGGAAAGGACTGGGAGAAACACCCCATTGTGACTGGCCCAGAAGCAACGTGCATTTTAGGTATGGACTATCTCCGCAGAGGGTATTTTAAAGATCCAAAAGGATACCAGTGAGCTTTTGGAATAGCTGTTTTGGAGGCGGAAGAAACTGAACAGTTGTGTGCCTTGCATGGACTTTCGGAAGATCCAGCTGTTGTGGGGTTGTTGAAGGTCTAAGAACAGCGAGTGCCAATCGCTACGACGATAGTGCACAGGCAGCAGTTTTGTACAAACCGAGATTCTTTAATCCCCATCCATAAATTGATTCGTCAGCTGGAGAGTCAGGGAGCGATCAGCTGAACCCACTCACCATTTAACAGTCCCATATGGCCAGTGCGGAAGTCCGATGGAGAGTGGAGGCTAACAGTAGATTATCGTGGCCTAAATGAGGTCACTCCAAATATGAGTGCTGCTGTGCCGGACAAGCTAGAGCTCCAGTATGAACTGGAATCAAAGGCAGCCAGGTGGTACGCCACAATTGACATTGCAAATGCTTTCTTCTCAATCCCACTGGCACCAGAGTGCAGACCACAGTTTGCTTTCACTTGGAGAAGCGTCCAATACACATGGAATCGTCTGCCCCAGGGGTGGAAACACAGTCCCACCATCTGTCATGGACTAATTCAGAGTACATTAGAAAAGGGTGGAGCCCCAGAGCACTTGCAATATATTGATGACATCATTGTATGGGGCAACACAGCAAAGGAAGTTTTTGAAAAAGGAGAAAAGATAATTCAAATCCTTTTAGAAGCTGGTTTTGCCATAAAACAAAGTAAAGTCAAGGGGCCTAAGCGAGAAATCCAGTTTTTAGGAGTAAGATGGCAGGATGGGCATCATCAGATCCCAATGGAGGTTATTAATAAAATTGCAGCTATGTCCCCAACAAGTAACAAAAAGGAAACACAGGCTTTCTTAGGTGTTATAGGATTTTGGAGAATGCATATCCCAAACTATAGTCTCATTGTGAGCCCACTCTACCATGTATCTCGGAAGAAAAATAATTTTGAATGGGGCCCTGAGCAGCAGCAAGCCTTTGAGCACATCAAACGTGAAATAGTCCATGCTGTAGCCCTTGGACCTGTCCATACAGGGACAGATATTAAAAATGTGCTCTATACCGCAGCTGGTGACAATGGTCCTACCTGGAGTCTCCGGCAGAAAACACAAGGGGAGACTCGAGGGCCACCATTAGGGTTTTGGAGTCGGGCCTACAAAGGATCTGAGGCCAATTACACTCCAATAGAAAAGGAAATACTGGCCGCCTACGAAGGGGTTCGAGCCGCTTCAGAGGTAATTGGAACTGAAGCTCAGCTTTTTCTAGCACCCCGGTTGCCGGTGCTGGGCTGGATGTTTAAAGGGAAGGTCCCTTCCACACACCATGCCACTGATGCTACCTGGAGCAAGTGGGTTGCACTAATTACGCAATGAGCTCGAATAGGAAACCCCAATCGCCCAGGAATTGTGGAGGTGATTACAGACTGGCCAGAAGGCAAAGACTTTGGGATGTCACCAGAGGATGAAGAGGTAATGCACGCAGAAGAAGCTCCACCTTATAACAAACTGCCAGAAAATTAAAAGCAGTATACCCTGTTCACTGATGGATCTTGTCGCATTGTGGGTAAGCATCGGAAATGGAAAGCTGCTGTATGGAGTCCTATGAGACAAGTAGCAGAAGCCACTGAAAGAAAAGGTGAATCAAGCCAATTTGCTGAGGTAAAGGCTATCCAATTAGCCCTAGACATTGCTGAGAGAGAGGAGTGGCCTATGCTATATCTTTATACTGACTCATGGATGGTAGCTAATGCCTTGTGGGGGTGGTTGCAGCAGTGGAAAAAGAACAACTGGCAGTGTAGAGGCAAACCCATATGGGCTGCTGACTTATGGCAAGATATTGCTACCCGATTAGAGAAGCTTACTGTAAAGGTACATCATGTGGACACCCATGTACCTAAGAGTCAGGCCATAGAGGAACATGAAAACAACCATCAGGCAGATAAGGCCACTAAGATAGAAGTGGCTCAGGTAGATTTGGACTGGCAACATAAGGGTGAGTTGTTCCTAGCCCGATGGGCTCATGATACTTCAGGTCATCAAGGAAGTGATGCAACATATAGATGGGCTCGGGATCGAGGGGTGGACTTAACCATGGATGCTATTGCACAGGTTATCCATGAATGTGAGACATGTGCCGCAATCAAGCAAGCTAAGCGGTTAAAGCCCCTCTGGTATAGAGGACGGTGGATGAAATATAAATATGAGGAGGCTTGGCAGGTTGATTACATCACTCTCCCACAGACTCGCCATGGCAAACGGTACGTACTTACAATGGTAGAGGAAACCACTGGCTGGTTGGAGACATATCCTGTACCCCATGTCACTGCCCGGAATACAATTCTGGGCCTGGAGAGGCAAGTCCTATGGCGACACGGCACCCCAGAGAGAATTGAGTCAGATAATGGGACTCATTTCCGAAATACTCTCATAGACACTTGGGCCAAAGAGCATGGAATTGAGTGGGTGTACCACATTCCCTATCATGCACCCGCCTCTGGGAAAATTGAACGATACAATGGGCTTTTAAAGACTAAGCTGAAAGCAATGGCTGGTGGAACATTTAAACACTGGGATACACATTTACCTGAAGCCACGTGGTTGGTTAACTCTAGGGGATCTACCAGTCAGGCTGGTCCAGCCCAGTCAGAATTCCCACATACTGTAGAAGGTGACAGAGTCCCAGTGGTGCACATGAAAAGTATTTTGGGAAAGACAGTTTGGGTCATTCCTGCTACAGGCAAAGGTAAACCCATATCTGGGATTGTTTTCGCTCAAGGACCTGGTTGTATTTGGTGGGTAATGCAGAAGGATGGAGAAACTCGATGTATACCTCAAGGGGATTTGATTTTGGGTGAGAATTGCCAATATCATACTAAATAATTCACTACTGTTTTATTGTTGTTATAGATACTGTATGTTATACTAATGAAATTACAGCCAGGGTCATCAGTGCCGTGATGATGGAGCGAAGACCAGCCTCCCAAGAACTCTTTCTTTTCTCTTTTGTAATAAACACCTCTGACCCACAGACTATGAGCACGGATCATGCTAGGTGCAGTGTTCAAGAGCCCGAGATACACCATTCAACGATCCAGTGGCACGTATGACTCTTCATACCCTGAGAGACTGTTGTGACAGAGGGACCAGTAGAGCCTGAGAATCGTGGACTGAATGAAACCGACAGATTTGGGGGGATGGTCCACAGACTGAATCTATATGCACATACATGTGTGTGCATGTGTACATGCATGTGTGTGGATGCGAGAGACTCCCTGGACCCAAAGAAAATTGCTGGACCTGCTCATGATGTAAATGGTATGGAATAAGGGGTGGATAATGTCCTGGGTTCAGCCCAGAAACAGGCTATGTTAGCCCTGAGAGTATTCCATACCAATTGCGTCACGATCAGGCGGTCTGCCTCACCCCCACCCCCCGCAGGGGCGACTCCGGAGACCCGGGCACTGGAGGTTCCGGTCTGGGCAGGTACAGTGCCAGTTCCGGGTTCTTTCTCTCTCTCTTTTTGATCGGCGCAGCAGGCAGCGGTGAGGGGGGTTTGGGACCGCTGGTCGTTAGTGCCGCACACCACAACAGGGATGTTCCCAACCATTTAAAGTCATGCTCCGTGTACAACTGGGGAAGCTAGCTGGGAGAAAAGATCACTGCTCAGAGACAGACTGGGTACCAGATTGTTGTTGGGATTTGTTTCCCTTCCCTTGTCATGAGAAATTGCATTTCTGCATCACTTTTAGTAGTTAATAGTAGTAGTAATAGTAGTAGTAGTAGTAGTTGTTGTTGGTATCGTTATTGCGATCATTACCATTATTGTTGCTATTCCTATTATTGGTGTTCTTGTTTCTATTCTTGTTATTGTCTTCCTTTGTTATCCTATTGAACTGCCTTTATCTCAACCTATGACTTTTTTTCCATTCTGCTCCCCATATCCTTTGGGCGGAAACAGGTGAGTGAGCAGTTGAGTGATGCTTAACTACCAATTGGGGCAAAAAAAAGACACATGGCTTTCTGAGGACAAAAGTTTAATACAGATAAAAAATGCCTAACAGTAAGGTGAGCTGCAGATGCAGGTATACAGGTGTCTGCCAGCTGTAAAGCCAGTGACCTCAGTTGTAAGGATTTGTTCTACATGTTCACAAACTCTAACAACATCATAGCACATGTCATTAGAAAAAAGCAAGGCACTGCTCATCCATGACGAAATACCAGTACAGAACTACAACATCATAGCAGCCAAAAAATAATGCAAAAACATAACTGTAGATAGAGTCCAACTCAGCATGGCTGGCAAATCTATGAATTAATACGTGACTTTAGCAAATCCCATCATCCAAAATAAACATTTGGGCATGGCATCAATTTAGTATCATAAATTTGGGACCATAAGTCTTTTTGTAATACATCCAAGCCAATCTCCCACTCCATCAGAAATATAAAAAGACTCTACAAGACCAGCAGTGAGAAATGGTTGGTGAGATAAGACAGGAATCAATCAAGGTAAATATATCTTACCTAGAGGTTGGCTCCACCAGAAGCACTATATAGATATAATATTAGGTAATTGTTCTCCATTTCTAAAATTTCCTGCATTTGGAGTTCTTGTAACAGGCATTGCTTTATGACATCTTTTTAATAAAAATAAAACCTGAGAGTCCTGTAGAAAGACCAGCCTGGCAAATTGTATTTTATAGTGGAAGGCCAAGAGAGGTTAAAAAAGTCGGGAGATCTCAAAGGTCAGTGCTTCAAGCAACTTTGATTGAGGAACATCGTATATTCATTTTAATAGTTTTTGTTTATTTCTTTGACTTTTTTAACATTTTGTTCAAGATCTCAGAGTTAACGACCATAAGAGTTTTGTCTTACTTATCAGCCAGGTCACCTGTGCAATCATTCCGGCATCGTGTTTAAATAACCTCACCCTTGATGGGCAAAGCAAGGTTGCTGATGACATATGAGAGATAGAAAATGAACATTGATTTTTGTAAATAACTCTTCTAACAGGCAGGTTATTTTCATTTCATAGCATCTATAGCCTTTTCATTTAGCCAGTGTTTAACATGCCAATAACTCGGTCCCGATTCAGTAGATCACAGGGGCAATTGCTGAATTTTGATAATGGGTTTAAATCTTCATTATTTATCAAATCATACGTTTATGTCTTCTTTCATTAAAGGAACAGAACTAAGAAAGCATTTATGCTGTGATGAACTGAAGACATGCAAATACTGTATACAGCATGTTGGTCAAATCTGTGTGCATAAATGTAGATACATATCCACACACGTCAACGTGGGCAAGAAATGCGCTGATCTGCTTTACTACCTCTGGGTTACGTACCTTTCTATTAGAATAACCTATTTCTTTGCGGGATAAAATGTACCTGAAAAGCTTTTATTTGATTCCCTAGTTCCTAAAATGAGTACTTAAACTTCCAAACATAGATTTCTCTTTCAGCTGACCAAACCCTGTGATGCTGAGGAATTAACAAAAGTCACAGCACATGGAATGGAAGCAAGCAAAAAAGCGAAAGATCCTGTTGCAGCTCTTGAAATTACAGAAACTCAGTGGAACTAGAACTAACATTAACAGACAATAGTTTTGAGTTGGCATTTTCATCCCTGATGACACTAAAAGATTAATTAAGTTGAGCAGATGACTGACATGTTGTATACAACCTGTGGGGCTCTACCACAATTGTTGATGAAGACCCAGGCTAAACTCCTGAAAAGATATTCTAACCTTTACTAATTTTCTCCACAGAAGGGACTTAATGTGAACAATAATAATGGAGGGGACTTGTCCTGCCAAAGCCATGGAACAGTGAACATGAGAAAAGTGTTTGGAAAATAATCTTTAGCAGCATTTCTCCTTTGAAATGTCAGACTAGTCAAAAGCAGGTGAGACACAAAATCATGAAGTTGAACTGATTCTGTGGGAAAAATTTATTCTGAAAATTTAAAAATAAGGAATCTGTTAATTCACCCAGGCTCAGGATATACAAGCAGATAGGTCATAAGAGCATGATATTTTATTTGTATTTGCTCCAAAGATCTTGAAATAATCTCTTGCCTGATGTTAAAACAACCAGTATAGTCATCACATTATATAGCAGGTTCTATTGGTTGTAAGTTAATACCTGGAACTTGCAGAGTGGTTTTGGAACAAAATAAATCATGATGTAAACAGTTGCCAATTTCTTTACTCCAATATTCAGGTACGTTCAGAATGTAATTTGCTAATAATTTTCAAAGCATTTTATAAATGTGAACTCATTAATCTTCACAGTATCATTATAAATAACTCATAGAATTATTTGTATTCTTCAGTTCAAAAACCACCAGGCACATGCCCTTGCCTGTTCTTGTGTCTGCTCTTTTAGCAAATGCAAATGTCAGAAAATGAATCGGTGTTTCTGCTAAGAGAATCACTTGTTTCTTATTCTATATATTTAAATTGGTTTTAATCATCAACACTTCATATATAACACATCCTTTATCCCTCCCCACTGCACACACACTCTAAAGTTAATTAAAATAACTGAAATGAAACTACAGATAATTTGTTTTTTAAATAGACTGCCACATGCTCCATTTACATAAAACCCATTAGTTTGCATTAAATACAAATTAGCTGCTGATATGAATTAAATCACGTATAAATAGTTCAGAATAGCCTCAAAACCACGCATTTTAATTAATATAACAGTTAACCAGATTTATCTGTAAGGTAATCAAGACTCTCACTCATTCATTTTTTCAGTAGAAAAGAGAGAATAGCCAGAGAATGAAGTGCTGTCCTGCAACACGATTATTTTAATGGTGAAATGAAGGCACGGAGAAGGCAGGAGCAATGCTTGGATTCAGGCATTTAAAACAAATTATACTGGTTTTAAATTATTCTGCAAATTCCAATCCAGAGGCAATACGAATAAGATCTACATTATGGGGAGGAAATGAAGATGCCAGTAATCTTTTGAATCGTTGATGTCTAGTTGTTGCAGAAAATCAGGAGTTTCATATAGGAACTATGAAGCTACTCCTTTTCCGAGCCATTCTAAACATAAAAGTAAAATGCCGGAAGGAATAAAGGTAATACGCCAAAAGGAGTTTTTAAGTTTTTTTCACTAATTGTCATATGATGAAAGCATTCATTCAAAACTCCACACTCCCAACATCTTTTTCGAGGAGCTACAAATACCAGCAAAATAGTGTCGTTCCTAGGTAATCATTTCCTCATCTTCAAAAATGGGTACAATAATACTTTCTTTACGTGGGAGTTCTGCACTTAGTGAGCACATCAGAAGAGAACAAAACACTGCCAAGAGCTCATCTTAATGACTCTTTGTTAGTAAAAGTTTTCAAAGTTTGTACCTACACAGGACTATATACCACACATTTTGGCATACATTTAGGGAACTTTTGAACAGACACTCCCTCCAAACTGTGAGATGTTTTGAGTTTGTATCTAACAGCAACAAGAGGTATCCCTGAGCTCCTTATGACAATTTGTAAGATTAGAGGGATATTTAAACCATAATGTTTAACAAATCAAAGAAAGAGCATCCTGTTGGAAGGCAACACATGACAATTTCAGTTCCCCTGTAGCTACAGGAATATCTGGATACAAAAAAATGGTGGTAGACTGGCTGCATAAATTCTTTAACAGAATAGAGAGCAGTTGAAGTGGCACTAATGTAGAAATTGTACAACCATTACAGGTTTCAAACAAGTTAGGTTGTCAATGTTCCAGATGTTACGAATGATTCACATGATTTTGCTGGTTCAGCCGCTATGCCTATAGTCAACCGGACTGTACTCACAGTGGCAGAGACAATACTGAAAAACTGTGAATCCAGTTTAACCTCACCTGCAAGAAGCTGAGCTGCCTCATCGTCATATGAACAAGCCAGGTCTGAGTGACCCATCAGCTTGCAAGATCAAGTTCTATTTGTGCAAAAGTTGTGTTGGAATTTGTCTCGTGTCCAGACAGTGAAAAATGTACTCCTGAATGAGTACTCCTGAATGTACTCCTGAACTGCCTTTTGGACTGTTTAATAGTTGCAGGGTATGGCCTTTAACTTGGGGGCTCCTTAGGGGGTGTTAAAGTAAAGGTACATTTAAATTAGACTTTCAGCTGAAGGTTTAACCAATATGCAGGAGTTTCAGATAAACATCAAAACTAAAGTGTCTCAACTCATTGCAGAAATCAGCACATTATAGAAGTATTTATATTTAGCAGAAGGATAATCTAATCTGATATCTCTAATATAGATTCAATCTCTAGCACAATTTTGGCAAGCATATACACTCAAAGTAATTCTATTCTGTTCAGTCAGGAAGAACAGAGCATAATTAGCAAAGAATTAGTCATCCTAGATTCACTGATTCATCTTAGCTGTGTTTTACATAAAGCATTAATATACAGCGCATAATATGCTATGTGACTTAATTTTTAAACGATTTAAGAATATTAAATGCACAATAATGTTCTCTAATACAGTATGATTGACACTAATATCCCAAGGAAATGTACGAAAAGTACAATAAAAAACAATTCTTACACTTTTAAATAATAACAAGGAAAATATGCTACATGATGGCTTCTTCAAAAAGAGGAAAATTGATTATTCATATTAAACCAAAAAATATTTTTAGCACCACATCTGCTTAACACGGATGCTCACTCATACATATTGCTACTCATAGCAATGAAACAGTCCTAATCCCATTTGCATTACTCCAGAGAGGCAGCTATCCACAAAGGCTGAGCAGTTTTACCCAGTGAATATCAGTGAAGTAAAGAGTGGTAAACCAGCTATCTTTCATCTTAAAAGCCACTTTTAGCAATATGCTAAAAGCAGAATGCGCTATGTCAGTTATATTGGTGTCATATTGTATTATGATCCGTCCCAGGATAGGACTGCCAGACTAAAACAGATATGATATGTCACAACAAAAGTTAAAGTATGAACAGAAAGGTAGCATCCAAAATATCCAAATATTTTTAATTAACCCAGTTACTCATTACAAGAAACCTAAAAGAAGTAAATCCTTTTTTTTTTTTAAATGAAACAGCTAACCAAAGATCCAAGTCTTAAGAACCTATAATTACAACCAATCAAAAAAGATTTGTGAACACATCATTACCCAGGATTAGGATCAAGTTAATGGAAAAACATGCACTCAACTGTTTTAGATGTGTTTTGGCGAATAAATTTGTTCTTGAAGTCCCAAAGCCCAAGAAAGATTGTGGGATGAGTAGGCTCTGGCAGGACTGCTTAGATAGAATTGTTCCAGATCAATTATTTTCTATAATCTGAAGTTATACATCCCAGGAAAATCCTTAAACGCAGTTGGTTCCTGTAAGGCTGCACTGTCCTGTTATTGAACAGTAACTGTACTGATTTCTTTGGTTCTGAGTAAAGACTGAGCATTCCAAATGAATTTCTGAATGTAGAAGATTTTGACAATAGAGAATTTCTAATAGTTACTACTTTTCCTCACCCATCTTCAGAATCCTCTTACATCACTTCGTTGATTTTCTAAAATATACCAAGACAGAGGCTTCTAAAAGACAATGGAAAGAAACAGAGAAGTTACTTCAAACTTGCACTAATCTGAGGCCCTACTAGAGGGCCTTGAATAAAGCTACACAGGTAGCTTTAAAGTTTGATTTGAGGCAAATCTAGATGCATTAAATGATATTGTAGATAGACTTTGCTTGGTTTTGAACAGCAGTTGCAGTGTAATTAGTGCCACTTAATGGAAAAATGTAACTGAGGGGCATATTGTTATTAATCAAATCCCAATATAAAGCTGGCTGCTGTAATAATGGGAGCAATTATTGACTGATGAACTGTTCAGCCTGGAAACTGACCCTAATAAAAGCTTGTCTTTTCAAAAGGGAGTGGGAAGGCAGAGAACTCAAAATAACTTTGTTCCTAGTACTCCAATGGCGTAAGTCCTGTCCAGGTAGTATAAAATATAAGAAAATACATTTTCAAATAAGGAACAAAAGTATATGAGAATGTTGGAACCTGAAAATATAAGTCAATAGAAGAGTCTGCTTTTAATCAAAGTTGCAAGATTTACCCTCTCCTAGTCACAAAACTTTGTGACAATGATAACTTCATAAGGGTTTGTGGGTGACTTATCAATACAGTCTTTTTAGGTCTTCTGTTTAAGTTCTTTGTGAACTATAACTTTGCACAGGTAGATATGGAGCAGTTAAAGCCTATTCAAAGTTGTTGGGATTGTCATAATACTGATGTGATCATCTGTCCAGCATTCAATGGTCTTTGATTTTCGTGTATAGTCCTCAACAAGCCCTTAGCACCTGTAAATTCTAGAAAGAAAACAACAAAAAAAAGTAGCTTCCCACCTGAGTTTTCTGAAACAAGCATTGTGACATACTGGTTGGCTTTGGACAACTTCCCCTCCTAAAATTTTCATTCTGAGCTGGAAGTTTCCTGACTTGATCAAGGGATGATCTAAAATTGGCATTCAAGTAGAAATTTAGTCTGCCAGTCGACTCCTATGGCTGCTGTAGCAGAAATGCTACAGGAGCAACAGTTAACTTCACAGGTACCTGGGATACATGCAGGACTTCAGAAGAAAAGAAGAGCAAATTACAGGAAGAACTTTATAGGTGTAAGCATGTAACAGTAACAATCAAAAGCAATAAGCACAGTATTATGTTGTGAAGTATATTTTCTTTATTAAACCAGCTAATACAAGAATCTATCCTTGTCATTCTACAACTGTGAAGGAGGAGCTTAACAGCAAATATAGTCTGGGAGTGAAGTATCCTGTTTTAAGTCAATTATTAGGATTATTGTATAGGAAAATTTGGGTACTCAAAATAATAATGTTCTCAGTGACATTGTTAATAATGTAAGGGTGAAACTACCATAGTTAGATATCTGCTTTGGCTTCCCACTAAGCTGAATTGTTATATGTTCCTAGCATGCATGCAGATTTGTACAGGCATGATGTAATGGTTCATCTTTTGAAAATGTATTATTTCTATTCCTTTACTTCCACGCCCAAAAATAAAGGCCAGAACATAATTTTTGGGAAACCAAAGAATATATCCTAGTATACAATTCTACAGGAGAATATTAATAAATGGAAATCTTATCTAAGCTTGTGGTTTCATGATCAACAGAAATCTATCTAAATGTATGGTCTTTGTTCATCCCTACCCATAGTAAGCAGAGGTTTCAGGATGTTCTTCAGATCATTATGTAGGATTTGTGATGTTGATTGGCTCCTAGGTTTAAAGGTTTAAAGCAGATTTTTTAAACAAATAAGGAATTACTAGGGTTTACAAACAGATTATCTCTAAGGGCCTATATGCAAATAGAAAAACAAACCCTGGAGTATAGTCAAGAAATTAAAAGAATATTTTCAGGCAGTAAAGTTTTCTGGCTAGGTAGTGCCTCAATTACAAATATGAAATGAAATGATATTCAGATATGCAATCTACTGAAATATGCTTTCCTCTGATTATATATTCTGTATCAAATTATAGCTGCAATTACACCCTCTAGGCTGGATTGTCAGACCTTGCACATATTCACATATAATGTTGGTTCATTAGACTTGGGATGACAAAGGAATTTGCAAGCTGACAATAAGGCTATTTTTATTTACAGATTTAGTCATTTTACTTGACACAGAAACAATGGAAGAGAGTGAGATCATGAAGTAGAGAGTATCCAAGAGATCTTTTAGGATTTCACAGCAGAAACAGAGCTTGCATAGATTTGTCTTTCATTTAATTTCCTTTCATGTTATGCAGATTTCTGTGTTTGAGGAATTTTTGAAGAGAGCGGTATTTACTCTGTGATATTTGAAGAAAGGACTGTTTTGGTTTTTTTTCCTTGGGATTTTTTATAGTTCATTTCTAAATTCCTCTGCAATAAAACTTGTGTTGGAGAGAGAATGTTTGAAAATTAATTTTCATTCACATCTGTTTCAGATATTTTAAATTTTTATCTAATAGCATTTATTAGCCAGGAAAATATGAACATTTCCTTTACAAGAGTTTATGAATAAATGAGATCTTCCTCCACTGCCATCATGGACATTATATTGGTGACTTTGGTGTTTCAGGACTTCACGCTGAATCTCTGTGTATCCATATAAAGTAGTCACACACGAGCACTCCTATAAATACTAAACACATCACTAAGGTATCAACTTGGACAAAGCCAGCAAACTACGGCCCGATGAAAATGCAGAGCTACCCTGCCAGTCCAGAGCCCAATGGCACTTTGCCCAGGCCATGCACTGCACCACTGAACCCAGCTGGGGTATCCCGTATTAAATGCTATCCTAAACAACTTGAAAAATTTTGCTGATATTTGGGGCAAAGATAAAGTTCTCATCCCACAGTTACCATTATATTCCTGGCTATCAAGTGACAAATAGAAAAGTGATTTTTTTCCCTGTTTAAATGAGTAACTATCCACCTTTTAGCTAAGATAGAATAAATTTTCTTTCTAGTAAGTGGTACAGTGCTGCATTTTGGATATAGTATGAGAACAGTGCTCATAACACTGATGTTTTCGGTTGCTGCTGGGTAGTTGCTGTGTCTGCACTAAGTCAAGGACCTTTCAGCTTCTTGTGCCCTGCCTGGTGCATGAGAAGTGGGAAGAGCACATCCAGAGCAGCTGGACCAGGCTGGTCAATGCGATGTTCCTGACCATATAATGTCATGCTCCTTGTATAACTGGGGAAGCTAGATGGGAGGTGAGATTGCCTCTCAGAAATAGGCTGGGAATCAGGTTGGGTTGTTTTCTGCATGCTGTGAGTAATTGCACTTGGTTTATATATAATTTATTACTATTGCTCTTATTACTATTATTCTCTTCCTTTGTTATCCTATTAATCTGCCTTTATCTCAACCTATGATTTTTTTTCCATTCTCCACCCCATCCCATCATATAAGGGTGAGCAAAGAGCTGTGTGGTGCTTAATAACCATGACAGTAACAAAATTCTCAATTACCTGGTTGCTGTAAATTTTATCCAAAGGAGTTTATAGAGAATTCAGTTATCCCCTTGTTGTCCCCCCTTTCAGATGCCCATGCAGTCAGCTGATTCAGCTCATGCAATTCATGCAGCAGTTGGCTTGTTCAGGCGAGGAGACATTCTGCTTTCCATTGTATTATGCAGCTATGTGGACCAGGGGAGTAGAGGCTGCTAGCACTAACTGAAAAACAGAAGAAAGATCCAAGATAATAAGCCTGGAACTCTGAAAATATGCACTGAGGATCTCTTTAAGTAATACACCCACATTAAAAAAAAAAAAGAGAGAGAGAGGAGGGAAGGAGAGAAACAACAAATTATCTTTAAAAATCAAGACCTTCTAAGAAGGCCTATTTAATGGCCTAACCTAATACAGTGGACCAATTTTTTACCACTATCTATCAAATGCAGTAGTTAATTGATATATCACATGAACCAAGCAAAGGATGTGTTCCCCGAAAATGGCAGGAAAAGTTCTGTGAATTTCTCAGCTAATACAGGTGTAGATATCCTTTAACTGATGCTACATGTGAACAGTATCCCACTGTATAAGTCCTTCACAAGTTAGATAAATGCATTAATTATTTTCAAGTTCATTCTACTGCTATTTAGTAACTGATATACCAGATAATTAATTTACAGACTTGTGACTAGAATATTGCTGTGCAGTCCCTTAAAAATCAAAAGCTATATTGTTTCTTGACTGTAGCTTTAATCAGCTATGCACATTAATATATGAACTCTATTATGAGAGATACCAAAAAAGGGTTCTATGAGGTAGATAATTATAACTAATTCCACTCTTAATCCAGTCTGTAAAACTCACTATATCTTTTCATATTTAACTAAAGATATTTCAAAAACCTTTTGTCCTTTTTTTGAATTTTTTTGCTGAATTTTTGCTGGAATTCATAAAGGTAATGACTACTTGTTCATTGCATTTCAAAATTGAATTTTGCAGTTTAGTTAAAGCTCTGGTTTTACCTGTATTTCTCATCTAATTTTCCAGTGAAACTGAAAACTGTACAGATTATAAAATAAACAAGCTGCAAAGTGATGCAAACTTTAACTAATTTATCTTTTTTAGCTTTTGCTTCCTGTTTTACAAGGAACCACATAAAACAAGTACATGAGTCTCAAATAACATGATAAACAAAAGTATTTCACAATTTCTTACCACAGATAATGAAGTTACAAAAGTTTACAGTACAATAAATGTCTGATTGAGTCAGAGCGATTCTTTGTGACTTCAAAATACTCTTTTCTTCTGTTCTTTAAATTGTATTTAGCTGCTGAGACATGGTTCAAAAATCCAAGTGAAGCTAAACTTTTTAAGCTATAACCATGGTAAATGACCTAGCTTATTCATCTCTACATGTCTATATTTTCCATACTAAAGCAAGATATTCTTTCCTAACATTTTAGCTAAGTGGGATGAACATTAGGTTTTCCATTGGGTGACTGTCCCCGTTTATCTAGGACTTAATTATTTTCCTTAGAATATGTATTTTGGTGCAGCAGATAAATGTTCTTTACTTTGACTATTTCAACCAGTTTTACTTTGATATAAAGGTGTCCTGGTTTATTAATTTATTAATTTTCATAGGAAGCTGGTGTTTTCATAGTAAGCTCTGGTGTCCAGAGAAGGGACAATGAAGCTGGTGAAGGGTTTGGAGCACAAGTCCTATGAGAAGCAGCTGGGGGAACTGGGGCTTTTTAGTTTTGAGAAAAGTAGGGTGAGGGGAGACCTTATTGCTCTCTACAACTACCTGCAAGGAGGGTGTAGAGAGATAAGAGTCTCTTCTCTTAGCTCACAAGGGATAGGATGAGAGGAAATGGTTTCAAATTGCACCAGGGGAGATGCAGGTTAGATACCAGGAAGAATCTCTTTACTGAAAGGGTAGTCAAGTATTGGAACAGGCTGCCCAGGTAAGTGGTGCAGCCACTATCCCTGGCGGTATTTCAAAGGTATTTAGATACTGTGCTTGGGGACATGGTCTACAGGTGGACTAGGAAGGGTTAGGCTGTAGTTGGATTCAGTGATTCTATGATTCTATGGTTTTCAGCTAGGATAGAGTTAATTTTCACAAGAAACTGGGAGACAACACAGCCAGGATTAGTGAAACCAGTGGCCACATGGTGCTTAGCTGTTAGATGGGGCTAAACCATGACAAAACAGAGCCCAAAGACTTCTCAGGCACTGTCCAACAGTATATACAACGCTACAATACATAAAGAAAGCAAGTCCATTAATAAAAATATAAATAATTCTATGAACTGGAATCAGATACATACCAATAGGTCTTCTCTAGTTCAAGAAATATTTTTTTTCATTTGGTCAAATACTACTAATGAGAAAGTTTATTACACTTTACATCAGTTTTTCTGCACAACTACTTCCAGTTTATAGTATTTTGGTGAATAAAATATATTTTTGTTTCAAAGAAACTGTTTGTTGTTTATCACATATTTTGCTGAACACTTGTATGGAATATAGATGATTTTCACAGGTTCCTTTTGGTTGATACAGAGACTGCTGAAGTTGTAAACATATTTTGTCTGTTTCAAGTATTGACAACCATGATGCTGATATGAAATTTAAATGCATAGATCAAGAACTTTCTGAAGTGTTGCCATCACAGAAATATTTTGAAAGATATTTGACATGGCCAAGTATAGACAAAGAAAACACCCCATTTTTCTCATGCTAGAGAATAAAAGTGTACTCAGAAAGGTACATTTGAGTTTCTTACATGAGACAGTCATGTGTTTGCCAAGGCATCAGAGAAGTCTCTAATACTGATGGAGCTGTTCACCCTTTACATTGGGGCCAAACTAATTGCACCCCCACTTTTGAAAGGCACCGGGAACTGCAGGACTTGCTTTCTAGTTCCTTCACCAGCTTTCTCACCTGTTCCGTCCTTTTTCCCAGCGTAAGTGACAAACATTTTTCCTCCTTATTATAGAAGGCTTGATGCAACCTTGATTTGCATGTTTCCCTTTGCTCATGCTTCATTTGGCAAGCCTTTTTAAAAGTTTGATAGTTTATTCCTTCTTCTATCAGCAAAAAGGGCAAATCCCCACTTCTCTCTGTCAAAATATGTTGGGCTTGTCCACCAAATGACTTGTGTAACTACAGCCCAACATCCCATAAAATGGATCTTCTAAGTGTAGACTGAACAATATGATAATTGTAAATCCTGTCAGGACATTTTAAAAGATCTGACATAGCTGTGATACTAAGCAAAAAATCCAAGGCACATTTCAGAATACTTCCACAGGAACTGGTTCCCTTTTATTCAAGACTGACAAAGATTTAACAGAAACTGCAATGCTAAGCTTTTATATGAGCTATAAAACCAGGCTCTTAGTTACTGATGATGTTGCATTTGTTTTATCCCTAATGGCCTAGTCTACATTTCAATTGCACAACATACATCTAAATTTCATTTTGCTGTCAGTTTAGCTCCATAATTGTAGACTGGAGTATTTAACAGCACATCATCTTTAAACTGGCATGAAATTCCCTGCATTTCTTTCACAATCTTTACTTGCTGTCCAGAACTGGTTCTTTTGTCATGGTCTTCTACTTGCCTCATTGAAAAGAACAAAATCTTCTTTAACAGAGGAATTTCCTACATAAAACTTACAGAGCATTGTATTTAACAGATGTACATGTATTAATATTATTACCATATTAATAATGAAGTTAGAATCACAGAATGGTTTAGGTTGGAAGAGACCTCTTGAGGTCTTCAGCTATAACCATCTGCCCATAGCAAAACTAAACTTTCTGGCCATTTTGTTTGATAATTTATTTTACTTTTTTTCTTTTGATTTCCTTTGATTTTTCCTTTGATTTCCAAGTGAATTTACTGCTCAGATACTGAGAGATGAGCAACACTGAGCAATTAGATATCTATAGGTACAGGTTAGTCATCTTCGTTAATCAGGCCAAAGTTTCCTAGTTCATTCCCTAACACATTGCTGAAATCCCCATTCCAAGTCCTCTGGTGAGGATGTAATACTGACAACCTTATACTATGTCAGAACAGTTTTATTAGAGGGACAAAAAGGAAAAATATCATTTCAAAATTTCCACTTTTGAATTATATTGTGATAAAAGTTTGTGAAACAAAGCTGCCCTTATTCCTTACATCTTGTAATTGGGAGGTGGGGGAAGACAGGTAAAGTTGGTGACTTAGATCCTGAGAAGTGACTGGGAAGCTAAACAGATCTTAACCAACTTCTCAGCAGGGACAAGGATTAGGATTCAGGGCTCAGACCCATTCAAATACAAAGCCATCGAAGGTGTGAGGCACTTCACTGCTTGCTCCTGTACTTCCCAAGGCATTTGTACCTTCACAGAGCTATATTTTGACCGTGAAGAAAGTCCATTATGGTCTGACCTGGGGAAGCCCAACCATTTACAAAGAGCACACAGAGAAGTCCCCAATCCTCCAAGAGGCCCACTCTGAGGAGCAGTTTGATATCACACCTAACAAGGCATATGGAGTGGATGTCATGAAGCACCAGGTGAAGGAAAGAATCTGTTAACCTGGTGGTTAGAGGACTTTCATGTGAAATAAAGGTGTTCGTCAATGCAACTTTGAGCATGAGAGTATACAGCAAGCCTCCTGTCCTGCCTGTCAGATCCACAACACATGGAAAACTTTCCTGTAGGGCTTTTGTGCTGCTGCACAGAAAACAAAGTCTGGAAGACAGCAAAGGAGGGCTTGTAATTGTATGCGGAGGAATCACAAGTAGAATAGAAGACAAGCAGAGAAACAAATCTGGAAATGGAGAATGAAGTTCCTGTCCTGTATTTTTCATCTAGGCAGCTTCATACCCAATGTGATACATAGAACACCACCATGTACATTCACCACTGTGTACTTGAGTGAAAAAATAAAATGTTTGGACTGCTCTCCTCACACACACTAACCTAGTCTGCATACTTGTGGAGTCCACACCAGCCTTCCTATCCCTGTCAGTAACAGAAACAGAGATACAACTGAGCTGTTTGGATGAAGTAATCCCACCTCATGGTCCACCCTGAGCAGAGACCCCACTCTAACAATCTAGCTCATCAGTAAACAGGTACATTCCTTTTGCCCTCAAACAGGGACCTCATCAATAGAAATTGATTCTCTTGCTCCCATAGTTTTAGTGTCTTTTATCAGGGTGAAGGGGTATTTGTTGGTTTGTTTCTAAATAAGTGCTCTGAGGAATTTCATTCCCTCCCTATATGGAACACAAACTGGATTTCTCCAGGGAGCCAAACTTGTGTGGTCAGGCACTGACACATCTGTGTTGCTGTGATATTCGTCTCTTTTAGTGGGTCTTTCCTTAGTTCTCAAGATGTAGTGCCATCACAGAAGACATTGACTTCAAAAGCAGAACAATATGTGACATAACTCTGTACCTACCTACATTAAGACCTTTGAGAAAGACCACACTTACACCTGCACAGTTACATCGTATTACTGCTGTAGTCAGCTTCTTATTTCTGCCTTATACAGAATACTAAATAAATATCATTATTTCTGCTCACATGTCTCCAAATTTTACATATTTCTGCTACGTATCCTTCAGATATCTTTTCTACAAGTTGGACTTTGTTTAGTCTCCTGTGGAAACCATTCTATACTTCTGATTAGCCTGGCTGTTCTCACTCTGTCCACCTGCTACTCCCTTTCTGAGTTAATGGGATCAGTACTGCATATTGTAATCAAAATGGAAGCATATATATCAGAAAGACAATTATCCAATATTTCTCTCCATGTGAGCATTATGCTCACATTTTATCCAAAATGACTCCAAGATCTGCTTCTGGAATAGTGACCATTTTCACTGAGAGGTAACGACACATATTTTGTATGTAATATTACAGATACTTCCTCATTTCACAATTTGCATTACTTTACATTTAATAATATTAATTGAAAGTTGCCTTTTTATCACCTACTCACCTATTGTCACAAGAATTCACTGAAAGCGCTGAATTAATTTCTTTTTTTATTTGTAGCATTAATAAACTTTACATTGGTCATTTTTTTTAATACTAATAAACTTTGCCATTAATCACAAATGCACTTTCAAGGTTTCATTTGGGTATGTCTACCCACAATGGCCCAAGCATATATTCTTGCAGAACCCAGTCATGTTTTCTTTCCCTTGGTAATCCTCACTATGTATGAAGATGTACCTATCACATAAAAGGCAAGAGTCTGAAGCTGAGAGAGTACAGCCAGGACAGCTGGCTGGCCAAAGGGATACTCCATACCATGTAATTCTCCTTCCCATCCTTTTGTCCGGGATGGATAGCAAGCAGCTGTGTGGTGCTTAGCTACTAGTTTGGGTAAAACCATGACAATTTTATTCTCAATTTTTCAGGAACTGGGTTCTGAGTTGTGGGTTTGGGGATTTTTATTTTTTTTAAACACAGCTTTTCTTTTTTTCCTGGCGCTGATAGTTCTGATCGACTGTATGATTTCATAGATTTTTTAATAACATTCCATTACAAGTTTTAGATAAATATCCTGAGACACCAGGTTGTTGCTCTTCATTTGAATGTTTTGTTCTAACTTCTGTTCTACTGACACTTCATACAAAATCCTTTCCTACACACTCCCTATAATAAAATGCTTCACCATGGGAATTCCCTAAATCTCCTTCATACTAATCAATGAAGCAAAATGAATTCTCTTAAATTTATGATAATAAATTACATTGGCCATACTCAATTTCCACAATCTTTGGCAAGATTCTTGCTTCCACTGTGTTCAAAAAAATTTCATCACTAGTTTCCATGGTTTACATAGTTGTCCCTCAACTTCTGTAATTACCATGTTGTGTAATCATAGTTTAACAGTTACCCTGCAATACTGTATCTTCTTTTTTCTGTTTGGAAATTGCTAGCATTTTTTGAAGATTTATTTTTATTTTTAATAATAGTTTCTGCTCTATTGCTTAATCATGATTCCTTTGAGGTGGAATCTTTCTTTGATAGATGTAATCCCCATGGTCTGTAACCTCTAATATTATGTCTTCAGCTCTTGCAAATAATTAACTCTTTTGGATGTACCTTTTAATTTCTTTTAACAAGCTGCTTTCTTTTTATGGAGCTTCTTTTCTCAGCTCAACATTACATCTATGTGTCTTTTTAGAAAGAATTTTTTCACTGATGTGTCTTGGATTTGACTATATAGTGGGGCAGTTCTAGAACAGCTCTTCAGTTGTAATAATTTGAGATGAGTCACGTACATTGCTCACAACTGACAGACTGAGTCCATAACAGCTTCTTTTCTTTTGAGGTTTCTTTCCATTTACTCCAAGATGTTAAAATATGCGCGTTATGTTTAATTATTAAGTTCTTTTTATTTGTCTAATTGCAGTAATTGAATCATTCTACTACTCCTATAGAGTTTTCTGCCTTCAAACTTTATCTCACACTGTGATTTGTTTCTGAGGACTATTTGTTGCCTTCGGCATATGTGTATATATAACCTGCCCATCCTACTCCAGGAAATAAACTACAGTGTTAGTTTTCCCCTTGATTCTGTCTACATTTTTAATTGTACGTGCCATTCTCCTTCCATCCTCATTTTCACTTTTTTTTTTAATTAAACAAAATTTAGATGAAAGAAGGCACAGTTTTGTTTGTTTTTCTTTTGTTTTTCTTAGGAGTAAAATATGCCACTTTTGCCTGTGATTTCTTTCACTTGAGGACAAACAGTTAAAACGGAATGAGTAAAAGAAGAATAAAATAAATTTTAAAAAAGCTTGTTATTTCAAATATATGTCAATGTCTTTGAATTATTCAATTACATAGTCCTATAGCTATTAAGCAAGGACTTTTCGCTGACAGTTGACATGCCTTAGAATGTAGCCAAGGCCACCTTTCTCAGAATAACATCGGAACTTTTTCATTGTTTGCTGAGTGACAAATTTCAGAGAGAATGTTGACTCAGAGATGCAGTGCATTATTCTTTAACCCCTCTCTTTTTAAGATGATAAAAATTGAGAATACAATGAAATGGCCTTTTGTTGAGTTAAAAAGTGATTTGCACCCTTATTTAAAATACTTGTTCTTAAATTCTATATTTACATTTTCCCTAATTTTTTTCAGTGGCCCAACACTTAAAGTATTTGGGGTCATGTGTCTCCCCCTTTCTTATGTAAATAATCCCTTTGATTGCAGATAACATGAGAAATAAATTTACCTTCCTCAAACAAACAATGATAGTGTAACCAGTCTTCTTATATTGATAGAAACATTTTTTAAGATAAAAAGGAAAGTCACAATATTTTAGTGAAAGAGCAATGAGTGCAAAATTGAAATATTCTAAATTTAGGACCAGATAGCCTAAATTTGTAACAACATACACTGCTGAAATTATATATTTCACCTATATTACCATTGCACTTCTACTGCAATATCAAAATTAGAAAGAACAAAAAGAGAGTTCTATACTACCGTGGTCATTTTGTTATTTTTGTATACGTGTAATTAAAGTATTTTGAGTTTCTGTATCAACCCTGACTTGCCACTATTAATACCATAGCTTAACAAAAGAGATGATCTGTGTTGTTAGTAGATTTTTCACATACTTGCACAAATAAGGTTAGATGCACCATGTAGAGCAAGCTGTTAAGTATATGACATTTTCCCAACAAGTGTTTTTTAGTCTTTTGAAGTGTGCATAGAACTCCTGCCATATCAAATCTACCTGTGGCCCATATGTCATCTAGGATTTGAATTCTGACAGTACCCAACTTAACTGACAAGATCCGTAACTTCAACTACAAAGTACTTCATGTTAGCATACTGATCCATTTAACCATACAAAATACCCAAGTTTAAAGCTACCACAATGTATTAATACATCCTTTGAAACTTAACGTATATTCAGGAAAAACACATTCACTGACTTTTTCCTCCTTGAACAAGAACAGGTAAATTGCATCAGATACGCTCAAGTACTTGTATTCACACCTGTATGCAATTCCACATACTTGATCACACTTGAAGTTTTTTAAATATAGTAACAAATGTTTACTCTTCTGAAGAACCAAAAAATATTTAAAATTAAGAAAATGGAACCATACAGAATTCCTTTACAGTCTTGCCATTATCATCAATAGTGACCTATCAGCTTTTATAACAAAGATGTTAGTGTTGATTAAGAGTTTCGCCAGCATAAATGTACAACTATTTGTACAGATGGGAGGGATGTTTTCCTTAACTGGGAAAAGGCACTTCTACTTCAAAATAAGGATGAGAAATCATTCCAGGATAGCTACCAGAGACAGTTATACTCATATGATCATAGCATATTTCCATATGTAAACAGTTCCTAAGGCACTCCCTTATTACAAATGAAACTCCACAGCATAATAGTTTCTGATTGATTTGTGGGTTTTTTTAAATTTTCTAAAAATAACAAAAATATTGTTTTATGTGACATAGATAAAACCTTATGAGTAACAAAAGTCTATCTGTACATTTGAAATAGTCCAGGATGCATTATTTTACTTACAATATAGCATTTATTTTACTTTTACTTACAATATACCACTCCTCACAGAATATAACATTTAGGCAAGGAGCTTAGTAAGATTCAGATTACATGTCTGTACATTTATTAATGACCAAAAAAAAAACCTATGTTCACATCATGTACATTTAAGAAAAAATGGGTGGAGGCTGGTAAATCATGGTATTCAAGCCAACGACTAGGGAAAAAAAGTTGAATTAATTATATGGATATCTATAATAAAATCTAATCTCTGCTCTGAAGTGGCTTCCTTAAATCAAGAAGTTTGATTACGTGTGCAAATTATTTGATGCAACATAATCTAATGTACTGATCCATATATTATTTGTGCTATACAAGTATCATTATACATTTTTTTATCCTTTCCAAACCATCAAAGAATTTTACACAGTGATGTGAAAAATCTAGAAAGTTAAATGTAAAATAGTTTAGCAGATATGAAATTTAAAAAGAAAGATCTGTAATTTGTCCACTTATCCCTCTGTGTGCCACTAATTGCATTTAGGTTAAACAGTTTCATGATGAAAATTTTTTAAATATATTGAGTTCCTTAATGTAATTTAAGATGTTTGTAACAGGTACATAACAGTAAATGCAGCCTTTCTGCATTTGATTTGCAGATGATGGTGCAGAACCTGAAATTCACTCAATTTTCCAGCATAAAGGAAAATGCTCATTCATTGGGAGAAACTGAGAGCTGATGCAAAACAATTTATTTTGCTTTTCCTGTTACACAGGAGCTGAAAAACCTTTATGTTTTGGTACATTCTTTCATTGGTAACAAACTATAATAATATCATAATTTCATTCTATGATGGACCTAGCAGTTTCTCTCCTTAATAGCTTTCTTAGACCTTCAATATCATTGTAATGATTGCAAAACATGAATACCTCCTGCAGTGTTTAAAGTGGCTTCAGTGTATCACGTAACACGTTTTTATAAACAAGTGACATTTCCTTCTGTTTTCAGTTCTCCAAAATAATTTAGAATGTACAGTATGAGTTCAAATAAATGGGTTAACTAATGAGACTGCAGTACTGCAAAGGAATTTTTTTTTTTACTTCTATGAGATTCTTTGTTAAACTTCTGTTGCATCTCATTGCAGTGTTCAAAGAAACTAATAAAATGCGATGAGATATAAAAAAGCTTATGAGAAAATGTTTTCAGATATTGGAGGCTACTTCTAAATTGAAAACACACACTTTAAAAAAAAAAAGGAATGTTGCTATTTCACTTAAAGAGAGCTTCATGGTTTTAATTTTGAGATTTTATGTCAAAATGCCAATCCTTTCATGAAATCCTTTCATGGCTCATCTAATGTCTAAATTACAGTTCATTTCTGAACTATGGTTCTTCCTAATCATGACTATAGAGGAAACAGTTACATTTCTCCAGGTTGATAGCTGCTCAGTTCTTTCAAGCCAAGAAAAAGATAATGGGGTATAATTGGCCTTGCTGTGACCGTCCACTTTTCTAGGGAACAGCTGTCTTCTGTTTATGGCCGCATACATTGTCCATCATCAGTTCCTGGAAGGCAACATATACATATTTTATGGATTCCAAAGAAAAATAGAGAGCAAAATACCCAACTATGAGAATCTGCGATGTTAAATAAGTACAGATTTAGGGGATTTTCTACTGCATAGGTCAATTGAGTTCGTAAGTCAAGGTTCTAATGGATCGTGTAGGCCCTAAAAAAGAAAATTAATACTTTCTGCTGTTTATCTTCAAATCCAATAGACTACAAGCAAGTTTTATCCCAAGAGTATGTCTGAGATGGGAAGGAAAGGGAAGGCAAGGGAAGGCAAGACAAGGCAAGGGATAATGTTAATATCTGAGCTATGGAGCTTTGCTTTGTTTTCCCGTGCATGAGAAAGTTCAGTCAAGTTTACCATAGAGTTATAAGACTACACCCACTAAAAACCTGTTCTAAATTTAAAATTAATTATATTAGCTAATCAGGACCTAATGGTGCTGCAGCATGTCCATCTGACAAGGGCTAACTCATTTCTCGGTTATTTTAATAACTGAATTCTTAGTAGGACAGCAAAGTAGGAGAAAAATAACAGAACAATACTTGAACATTCAAAGTGATGACAGGCAGTGCAATTTGCATACCACTAGAAACCCGATGCTCAGCCCATCACTAAGCAGCGGCCTCTCCTCCCCAGCCAACCGTCTTTGTATAATGAGCATCACATTATCTGCTGTGGAATACCCATTTGGCTAGTATGTGTCAGCTGTCCTGGATACGTCCCCTCCCAGGATTTATGAAAATTAACTCTGTTGCAGCCAAAAAACAGGACAGGCAGTTAGAAGAGCAAAGCACAGCAATTTAGGTAAAGAAAAAGATGACAATTGCACGTATTGAACTGTACTCACCATGCACTGGATTGATAATTTATGTCTATTTCCACTGAGATACAGCATCATTATAAGATAAAGTGTAACACAAATTAAAAAATCAGGACCTGAATACATTCCATTTATAAGGATATGGCCATCAAGTGTGTAATGGCTTTTAATTGTCCTTAACAGCTGTCTCCTTAGGGGTTTGCAAGCAGGGGATGGAGAACTAAATATTCAAGAGGGACCATCAGGGCAGTCCTAAGTCCAAACAGCCATACAGTAAATGTTAAGAGTCTCTATGTGATGATAAAAGAGAAGAGCAAGGCCATTTCAGAATGATGTCTGCTGCAGGCCACCAATAGAGGAAAAGTTAATTATTCTTTTTAAAATTAAGATCTTGATAAGTGTGAAAAACATCAAATGCATAGTGAAAGGAATTAAAAATAAATCTTATTTGCACATTTGTAGGGACACACAGATGGGGAAAGGCCAGCAAGATTTTTGTATATGTTCTCTGGAGAAAAAGAAAGATGGAGAAAATTACTGAGGGAATACTTCATCCAGGTGCAATTCTTCCTAGCAGTTATTAACTCAGAAGCAAGAAGAGAGACTAGTTCAACTGATGAAAAATGTACTTTAAAACAGGAGAACCTGTAGGAAGTATCTCAGGAGAAATAAATCCAAGGCGGGAAGAGGGGGCGGGCAGGAAGGACAATAATTCATTAAAAGAGGTTGGCAGATTACAAAAACACCATCTTATTATCCACTCAGCATTAAAAGCACTTTTTCCTAAGGTAAAAGAAGACAGAAAATGTAGTAACTGCTCCTCATAAACTGTTCAATGTCCTGGAATGCAAGAGGGAAGTTCCAGGAGAGTAAATAAAAAGGCAAATATTTAAGAACAAGCAGAAAATAAAAGTCAGAAACACATAGGCTCAAAGTTAGAAAAGTCAAGCCTTAAAATTAAATACAAGTAGCAGGCAACATAAGGGACAACTGAAGACCATTCTAAAATTAGAGTAGGAGGAAACCCAAGCAAAGTATCAGTTTGTAGCACTGTAGGAACTGGAGACTAATGACAGCTTCACCGAATCACAAGGTTGGAAAAGATGTTTAAGATCATCTAGTCCAACCGTTTAAGATCATTAAGTCCAAATTATGTCAAGTCTGCCATGTTTAATGCTCTCTTTTGTTTAAGTTTTCACTGAAAAGGGTAATTTTAATCAGACAATTAACCATCCATGAGAGAAAGCAATAAGAAGGAAAACAGACACAGAGTTTCCTTATTCTCCCGTGTTTGATGAAATTCACCCTAAATTATGTGGAGTACTTCCTTGGACAACTACTGATTACCTTTAAGGACTCTTGGAGGTCGGCTAAAATCTGGAAACTTAGAAAAGGCAATCAAGTGTAATAAATTGAAGGAAAATTAGAAGGTGGGGTGGGAGGGCTGAAGGATGTTCACTCATAAATTAATTTCTGTTTGCATGGTCAAAGGCAGTGTACAGTGTCCCTCCCCACTAATAAAACAAGGGCGGGAGCTCTGTCTAAATATATGTAACTTATAAAGTAGATTAAATGAAGAGTGCGTATCTTAAAAAAAAAAAAGAAAGAAAAGCACCTGAAGTGTACCACGAATTATGGATCACCCACTTCAATTCTATTTCTGAGAAACTCTGGAACAAATGTCTGGAAAATAGTAAGAATATGAGAGGCAGCAAGCATGGACTATTCAGAGCAAATCCTAGAGCAAGCCATCTGATATTTTCTGTACCACATCTTTCAGATTAAGGCCAAAAAGATGGAATAACATATTCTTTCATTAATAAGGGTTTTTATGGTCTCACATAATTTTCTAGAAGTTAAGAAATCATATTCTAGAGAAAGGTAAAAAACTGGGTAACAGTTGTCTATGTAAGTGCAATTAAAATTTCAGTATTAACAATGAAGAACTAATAAACTCTGCAGCAGTCAATGCAAAGTATAGCTCTCTTCAAGGGTTTCATTAGTAATTATGATGATAAAATATAAACTACAATGTAAGATAAGTGTGGAAACAGATCTTTAAAAGCTATCTTTTTCAGTTTTATTTAAACTGGAAAGTTAAATATAGTAAGGACTATGTAGAGATCTGCTCTCAGTCCAGGCCTGTTTCAATTTATGGTTTACAAAATGGGTGATAAACTACGGTATTGTCTATTACATTTGCATACATACTGAAGCTACACTGGATGCAGCTACTTGGAGAGTGAGCTAATTTTAAAATCACCTTGAATAAATCTGAGGAAGTTGCCTGAAATAACCACAGTTCTGTAATGATATAAGTAATAATGGAATTATTACATGACAACCAGCATCATGATTTGGATACAAAAATTGATCTAGGAGTTAGATTCATAGCCTGAACATGAATCAAAATCATCCTATAGTTTAAGGGAGATAAAAAAATGGGAAAAAAAGTTATAATAGAAAAAGAGGAAAATAAAGAAGAGGATGCCATTGCTTCTCCCTGCGACTGCATGCAGCCGTGATTCATTGGGGGCGGCGCTAAGGGTGGCAGGAATAATCCCTTTCCCTACAAGAGAGGCCTCTGGGAGTGCTAGCGACCAGTAGTGCTGCAAACAGGATGGGCAAACAGAGTGTGGCACATCAGAAGGGCATGGCACGGTGGTTTGCAGGGCAGGTCACACAGGCAGGGCAAGCAGGCAGGGAAGCCCACCCTTCTAGCTCACAGGGTATACTGAGTGGACCAGCTAATGCTCACAGGGTATGCAGGTCGAGCCAAGGGATTTCTGTCTGCTCTGCGTTCAGACTGTCAAACCATGGTCTCCACCAGGTGGAGAGGAAACCCCATTGGAGGGCCTGACTAGGGATGCTGTGGTTCAGGTCTCTGGATGCAGGGAATGCCTGAGTCTGCTGCTGCCGGGGAAGAGCGGCAAACACCTCACCTGTGTGAGGTGTGAGCAGGTGGACAAACTGCTATGCATGGTAGTGGAACTAAAAGAAAAGCTCGAAAGAGTGCAAGCTATCGGGGAATGTGAGCGGGAGATTGACTGGTGCTGTAGCTCTCTGGCATCCCAGAGGGAAGAGTGCCAGGAAGACACCTCAGAACTGAAGACGGACCTTCTGTCCCGGCCTAGTCAGATAAATGGGAGTGACCCAAACTCTGAGGAGGACTGGAAGACTGTCCCATCTCGTCAACGTAGGCACTCACCCTTCCTACCTTCCCCACCCCCCCAGGTTCCCCTAAGCAACAGGTTTGGGGCCCTGGAAGTTGAGGAGGAGGTATGTGAGGGGATGAATGCAGTCCCTCTGCCTCAGAGGAAATGGAAGCCTAGAGTGAAGCGAATGTCTGCACACCTTGAGACTTCCTCTGTTAAGCGAGAGAGAAGGGTAGTAGTGGTAGGGGATTCCCTCCTTAGGGGGACGGAGGGCCCCATTTGTAGACCTGACCCTACACGAAGGGAGGCGTGCTGCCTTCCTGGAGTCCAGATCGGTGATATTACCAGAAGGCTCCCAGGGCTGGTAAGACCCTCTGATTACTATCCACTATTGATTGTTCAAGAAGGCAGGGATACAATCATCAAGTGTAGCCTGAGTGCTATCAAAAGGGAATTTCATGAACTAGGGCGCTCTGTTGAGGGGGGGGGGGGCGCTCAAATAATATTCTCGTCTATCCCTATTAGTGGGAAGAGAGGTTTGGAGCAGGTCAGGAGAACCCATGTGTTGAATGAGTGGCTGAAAGACTGGTGTCAGCATAAAAACTTTGGGGTTTTTGACCAAGGAAAGGTGTACTCTGCTTCTGGCATGATTACTGCTGATGGGGCTCACCTGACCCAAAGAGGAAAGCAAATCCTTGCCCAGGAGATGGCAGGGCTTACTGATCAGGCGTTAAACTAGTTAGGAAGGGAGAAGGGGGCATCGGGAAGGGGGAAGAAGGCATTGGGAAGGGGGAAGGGGGCATTGGGAAGGCTGCTGGGGTCAGGCAAGTGCTTTGGGAGACACAACGCGAGTCGGTGGTGAAAGAAGGTGAATGCCAGTGGTACAGTGACAGACTTGGGGATGTTGTTCTATGTGACAGTAGGGAAAATTCTGTGGATTGCCCTGAGGACTCCTCAGTGGAGCCACTTTTGCCCTTCCCCTGTCAGAAATCTTGCTGTGGGCTGTTGAAGATACCTGCATCTGCTGCCCCATTAAAATGCCTTTATACAAATGCACATAGCATGGGAAACAAACAGGAAGAATTAGAGATCTTCGTGGAGTTGCACAGCCACGATCTCATTGCAATCGCGGAAACGTGGAGGGACAGCTTGGATGACTGGCACACTGTCATGGATGGCTGTGTGCTTTTCAGGATAGACAGGCTAGGGAGGTGAGGTGGAGGAGTTGCTCTTTATGTCAGAAAGCAGCTGGAATGTATTGAGCTCCACCTGGGGAAAGATGAACCATCAGTCGAGTGCTTGTGGGTAAGAATCAAGGGTCACGCTAGTATGAGTGACACTGTTGTGGGTGTGTACTATAGACCCCCTGATCAAGAGGAGCAGGCTCGAGATCCCAGGCGCTTGTCCATATGGGAGACTTCAATTATCCAGATATTTGCTGGGCAAGCAATATGGCCAGTCATATGCAGTCCAGACAATTTCTGCAATGTGTAGAAGACAATTTCCTGCTACAGATGATGCAGGAACCTACAAGAGGAGGGCAGGTGCTGGACCTTGTTCTTACTAACAAGGATGGGCTTGTTAGGGAGGTGAAGGTCAGGGGCAGCTTAGGACAAAGTGACCACGAAATGATAGAGTTCAAAAGCCTGGGTGGAAGAAGCAAGCCAAAGCAACTGGAAGAGAAGGAGGTCATGAGGAGTAGTCAGCATGGATTCACCAAGGGAAGATCGTGCTTGACCAAGCTCATAGCCTTCTATAATCTCATCATTGGCTGGGTGGATGGAGGGAGAGCAGTGGATGTCATCTACTTTGACTTCAGCAAGGCTTTCGATACTGTCTCCCATGACATCCCGATAGAAAAGCTGAGAGAGGATGGGATAGATGAGTGGACAGTGAGGTGGGTCAAGAACTGGCTGTCGGACCGAGCTCAGAGAGTCGTGATTGGTGGAGCAGAATCTGAACGGAGGCCTGTGACTAGCGGTGTTCCTCAGGTCTCGGTGTTGGGTCCAGTCCTGTTTAATATCTTCATTGATGACCTTGATGAGGGAATAGCATCCACCCTCAGCAAGTATACCGATGATACAAAGCTGGGAGGAGTGGCTGACACACAGGAACACTGCGCTGCCATCCAGCAGGACCTGGACAGGCTGGAAAGCTGGGCAGGGAGAAACCAGATGAAATTCAACAAAAGCTAGTGTAAAGTCTTGCACCTGGGGAGGAACAACCACATGTATCAGTACAGGCTGGATCCTGGGGTGCATCAGGAGGAGTGTGGCCAGCAGGTCGAAGGAGGTATCCTTCCCCTCTACTCTGCCCTGGTCAGGCCCCACCTGGAGTATTGTGTCCAGTTCTGGGCTCCCTGGTATAAAAAGGACAGGGATCTCCTTGAGAGAGTCCAGAGAAGGGCTACGAAGATGATTAAGGGCCTGGAGCATCTATCCTATGAGGAAGTGCTGAGAGAGCTGGGGCTGTTCAGCCTGGAGAAAAGAACACTGAGGGGGGACCTAATCAATGTTTATAAATATCTTAAGCAGGGGGAATTGGCCTGCCCCTTTTCTTTGGTCAGTGGAGATAGGACAAGGGGCAATGGCTGTAAGCTGGAGCACAGGAAGTTCCGGACCAACATGCGGAGGAACTTTTTCACAGTGAGGGTGACAGAGCCCTGGGACAGGCTGCCCAGGGAGGTGGTGGAGTCTCCTTCTCTGGAGATATTCAAGACCCATCTGGACGCCTATGATATTCCCTATCCCAGTATGAGCTAGGGAACCTGCTTTGGCAGGGGGGTTGGACCCGATGATCTCTCGAGGTCCCTTCCAACCCCAACAATTCTGTGGTTCTGAGATTCTGTAAAAAGCTTCATACATATAAAACCAGCAAAAACATACATGCAACATGCAGTAGTGTAGTAAGAGTTCATTGATATATAATGGCAGTATTTTTACCTGAGTAATACAAGTGCTTATGGGCTGTTTTCTTATTTTGTCACTTGTGAAACTTAGGGTTAACAGAGCATAGAATCAGAGAATTCTGGTTAGCCACCTCCTTGAAAAACTTCTCTTTATAATGTGCTTTTATGGCTAATTTTCTGACTCCCACAGAAAATGTATGGTTTATGAATCACAGTAAAAGAGAGGAGGTTATGCAAGGCAACCTCAAGGTGAATATCCCTTAAAGATGTGCCCTAATTTTAAAATTTATTTTCAAAAATCTGCTTCAAAACTATTTAGATATAGTTTAATTGACAACCAGAAAATCTGAGCAAAGACACTTTGTTAATTTGTGCACATAATGAATACTTAACGCTGAAATATATTTTACCCTGCCAGTAAGCAAAGAACTTATTTAAGTTGCTATGTTTTAATGACATCATACAACATTAGAATTGTTTTTTGAAAGCTTCATTTCCATTTTTCTGAAAATACTAGATTACTCCCTGACCTTTTGAGTAATATATTACAGCCTAAAATGAAATATAATGCAATAACTTGCTTTTGTCCTATTATCTGAGTCATTTCATATTTATTTTGCTTTCTTTTTGACAGTTGCTTACAGGAAGACAGTACAGAGTATACTTCTGTATATAATGCAAAATTAGTCCATGATAACTCCTTAATATGCACTATCTTGCATGTTTGTGCTGTTTAAAAGTGTGTTTGGTAAAGAGAACAAACACTTTAGTGGACAGAGATTTCATTCATGCTATTCTTTTAAAAGTGGCAGTAGCTGAGCTTTCAATACAAATTTTCAGTTCCACACGGATGTCATGCCTTCTGTGACACCAGAGAAAGCAAAATGTTGGTATATTTTAAAGATATAACGTGTCTCCCCCAGTAGAATTAATTTTAATAAAAATAATATTATAGATATATATATCCAACACAAATCACAGAATCACAGAATGCATTAAGTCAATCAGTTGTAATTTATGAAAGCAAAAGATAACAAAGAATAAACAGGGAGACCTAACTGCCTTCAGGCATATTTCACTCAGAATTCTTCATCAACATAAAACAAACTGTAATGTTTACAAATATTTTTAGTTGCAGACTTCTGCAGTCAAATAATACCAAAACATTTGTGAACCCAAAGACTATTTTTCAAAGCTCTGTGACAATGTTGGCCACTAGAGATTTTAAAGTCTGGCAGATGCTCAAGACTAATAGTAAGCTCCCCACTACAATTAAAAACTAACATACTCAAAACTAAAATTGGCCACAAATTATATTCTAATGGGTGCCAGCCACAGAAATAGCTCAAACACCTTAACAGACCTAAAATATTCTTTATGTTTTAGTTAATGATTTTAGAGCATTATATAGACTACTTGATTCCAGGCTGCAACTTGCATTTCCCCGATTCAGGAACATGAAAGTATGGGTGTCTTTGTCCAGTCAAAATGGTTGTCTTCAAAACTGTATGAACTGTTATTCAGAACAGTGACAAGTTTTTTATCATAATTATTCAAATATATATTCAAATATATTTTTTAAAAATCAAAACATTTTCCAACATCAGTAAGGTGACATACAAACTTCTACAATCTCTTCAACTGAACTGTTTAGTGAGATCTTATGGGCATTCACAACCCATAACCAATGAATACATCATCCATCACTTTATTCTGGAGTATGTCCCCTGCTGCTGAGGAGCAATAGGATTAAGTCAAAGTAGTAAGGAATGATAACAGAAGATTGCACAGAACAGGTACAGAAGTAATTTTGTTGTAAATTTGCATATAGTATTAGCCTTATCTAGCTAACAAATAGAAAATAATAATAATTTGCATATTCCATACAGAAACAGGTACACTCTTCAGGGATTACTCATTCACAGCTGCTATGCAAACAAATCAAATCCCATTTATGCTTATTCCCAGTCCAACAGCTTTCAGTTTTTAACAAGTGTGCCAGATTTGCTATGACTGTAAAAAATACAGAAAAGTAACTGTGTTTTAGGTTTGGCAATAATTAGAACTGTTGATTCTAAGCTCATCCTGGGGACATTTTCCATGCATCAAGGAAAATGCAGCCCAAGCTTTCCTGTACTGACTTTAGCCTACCACTTTTTAGATCTGACCTGTGATCTCAGCCAGATACAAACCTGTAATAAATTACTAGACTTGAAAGCTGAGTCATACTTCATTTGAAAAAGGAACCATTTCAGGCTATGCAATTTTGAATCAACCTATAACCTTCATGTCACTGTAATTTGCCAATGTAAATGTATGACTGGGCTGTTTTCAGCTGCACTTGGAGCACAGATTGCTAGTACAGCTTAGAATATATATAAGAATGGATGCAGGTGATTTTCCTAGATTTGTTTGCAAATAGTCTGCTATAATAGTAGAAACTTAGTGTTTAGTAACATGTTCTTTCTATATTTGATTCTTAATTATATGTTATATAAATTTTGTCTGAGTTTACACTTCTTTCACATACATACAGTTATATAGATAAGACATTTGAAGTAAAACAGCTTATGTATGTGAAGCTGTTTTTATAGAGGAAGAAACATACTGGAACCTGAGGCTTGTTGGGTTTGGGTTTTTTTTGTTTCCCAACTAATTTTATGCTAAAGGTACATCAAAATGAAGATACTTCACCTAAAGCATTTTTTATCTACAGTAGTGATTTTCTAGTAAAATATGTATGCTGATATCAGTTAGAATACAAAAATAAAAACTATAGAAGACAACGCATACAGCAGCCAAGTATTTGTAGAAAAATTATAAGTATTTCCCTCCATCCTAACAAAGCAAATTAATTTTATAATATGTAAAACGCAAGGTGAATTGCTCTAAGATACATAATCCTGCTATGCACACAAAGAGCAAACTTCAGAGAGGAGAAGGAAGAAAAAAACTAAAACCCAGCATAAAATATCTATTCTCCTATCTAGGTGTCCTCACGCAAAACTGAAGCAAAATGCTCAAGAACTATGAAGGAAAAACCTGTCAATTTTGAGTAGGTCTAGCAGACACTGTACAATTTGCATGCAAAAGATTTTCCCAGTAATCATAATAAGCAGAGTGATGATGCAACTTTCTGTTCAGGTATCCGTGCAGACTGAATAATGTCAGCTATGAGTACTGTGTGTATCACATAAAATCTGAGCAACCTTCATATAATTAATAACCAACATATTGTGAGGGTTGGTCATATTTCCCAAGTAAAAACAAGGAAAATAATGTTGATAAATACTAAGATTAACATTCATATAAGTGCAACAGTTCTTCTGCCAAAGCATGTATGAAGTATTAAATGAATGCTTGCAGGAAAATCTTATTGGATAGTGTTCAATAAAGCAGAACATTATGAATTTGAATTAGTTAGTTTATTTGAATCACAGCAGTGGCAGTATTAGATCATTAAAGGAATCCAGTACAGGGTACTGAAATTCATATTTCAATAGCATCCATTAGAGAGAGAAATATTTTGACACTGCCATTCATTGTAAGGCTTGACTTCTTAAGACCCTTCATTATTTTAAGACAACGATAATATAAAATGAAACTATTTTTATATCTATAAAAGCATGAAGAATTTACTCAGATTATCTAGGTCAAGAAAGTTGAGAACATATGGTAATATGGCTAGGTTTGTGATTAAACAGTTTCAAAAGGATTTGAAGAGAGATTGACCACACAGTCTGTAAAAAAGGAGTTTTTGATAAAATAAGCATGCTCACATACCCATATCACCTTTTGCTTGGAAAATGTATACATTATTTTTCTCTCCAGTGGAACATTTCCTCACTACCACTTGTTGCAATTTTATATTTATGCCATCACATAAACTTTCTCTTATGTTCTCACTTTCACTCTCTTCATCTGACAAAAGTTCACAAATGTGGGGAAAACTGGCAGTCCTCTGCTTGTGCTCATGACAAGATTCCATTCACACCAGGTGAATTTCTAACAAAGAGCTGCTTCAAGCATTACTACAGCCACTGCAGGAAGCCATGCATTGGTTCAACTGTCTCTGTGCATAATACCAAGTTAGATTGAAAAACACAGACCTAACCCATGCTGATTAGATGTTCCTGACTGCATAAAAGTGAGAAAGTGACATTACAATTAAAGACTTAATCTCCACAACGAGAAAAAAAAATATTATGACTCCTAATTTTTGACAAATTTCTATCTTAAATATTGAGGTGGATTGACACCATCCAGCAGCCAAATATGCTTCATTCCCAGGGAATGGGGAGAAAAATAGAAAGAGAAAAAAAAACGCCTATGGATCAAAATAATGGTTGTTGAATAGGAAAGCATTAGACATGCAAGTAGAGAAAAAAAGACAAATTCACCACTTCCCATTGGCAGGGATATGTCTGGCCACCTCCAGGAAAGAAGGACCTCAGCATATAGAACAGCTGCCTGGGAAGACATGCCATAGCCACCCATATCCCTTTTTCCTGTGGCTTTTCTTGACCTTTTATTCCTTGAGCGTGATACCATACCTATGAAATATTCCTATGTCTCCTCACAGTTTTTTATTCATACTCAGCTTGTTCCTACTTGGAGTAGGCAGTGAAAAGAGAGAAAGCCTTGACACAAAGCACTGTTCAGCAGTAGCCAAAACACCGGTATGTCATCAACACTGTTTTAGCTATGAAGGCAAAGCTCAGCACCATGCAAACTGCCATGAAAAAGCTTAACTTCACAATATCATCCCAGACACAGCCAGTGTAAAAATTGAAGCTGAAAAATTGAAAAAACATAATCTTCTGTAGTTAGCAACTGCTTAGCTTTAGAAATACTTACATGTCATACCCAGCTTAATTTAACCCCCCGTGTTCTATTTAGTCAATTTTGGCAATTCAGGACCGACTGAGGAAATATGGAGCTGCCAGCCCCTCTTCTTCAAAGTGCTTAATGTAGGAATTCACAAAATGTGCTGGACAAATGAGCAGCCTGGAGGTGTGCTGGTTTTGTATGAGATAGAGTTAAATTTTCTTAAGTTAATTTTCATACAGAAGCTGAATGGAGCTATGTTTTCAATTTGTGCTGATAACAGAGGGATATTTCCATTATTTCTGAGCAATGTTCACACTGACCCAAGGCCTTTTCTGTTTCTCACACCACCCTGAAGCTAGTGGGCTGGGGGTGCACAAGGAGTTGGAAGAGGACACAGCTGGGACAGTTGACCCCAGCTAACCAAAGGGATAGTCCATACCATATACCATCATGTTCAGTAATAAATCTAGAGGGATGTCGGGGGGGGGGGGGGGGGAGGAGGCGAGCGTGCACTGGTTAGTACTGAGCACTTGTTTACACTTCCATCACTTGTCTTTTTTAAGTTTATTTTTTTAAAACTTAACACTGTTATTACTAGTACTATTAATCTTTTTGTTGCTTATCTCATATTCAGTTCTATTTTGTTTCAATTATTAAACTGGTTTTATCTGAACCCATGAGCTTTCTTACTTTCACCTTTCTAATTCTCTTCCCCCATCCAGGGGATTATACCACAACAGAAGAGAATTTGCAGTCACTGAATTCAGTCTCCTCCTCTCACAGCCAAACACTAAGCTCCATCATGAACAACTGACACCATATCATATTGCCCTTCTTGGGAAGTTTTCCCAAAAGCTCTATTTTACCACATATACCGGTGTATACTTATAGAATAAACTCTTAAAAGTTTGTGAAAGCTTCACACAAATCTGAGCAAACGGTCAGCAGACCCTTTTAAAAGAGGCACTAAAAGATGGTTACCTCACCTACTGAATTTTGTATACCTTTCCTTACAGATGCATATTTTCACATGGCTGAAATAAGGAACAGTAGAGGGAATTAAAATGTCCCCTTGTAATCAGCAATGCTTATTTGTGATACATGGATAGGTAGGATAAGTACAGGTTAAGATTCTGTTCAGATGGTTCCAGCTCTACACTTACATTTCCCTGTACCAAAGGACTTAAATTTTTAATCCTGCTATACAGATAAAATAACAGGTAGAATCTAAGAGCAGGGACAAAATGATGAAATTCCAGAAGCCAATTTTTTGAGGAATAGGATTTAGTGGCACATTCCTGCACAAACTAGTTAGGAACCCCTTTTAGCTGGAAACAAGATATACTCTTTCTCTTAATTGGTCATTGGTCTCATTATTTATGACTCCCCTATCTTCACTTTCTTTAGCTTCAAGGCTGTTGCACTGTTATGGCTGAGTTCTGTAGCTGCTTTCATGAAACAGCTCATACAGTTACAGCCATATTCTACCAAAATCCAAAACAAATCTATTCTTAAAATACACAAATTAAAGTTATATTAATTGTCTCAAGCTACATCTACATCAATCTATTCAGCCTTACATATTTCATTGAATCAATACTCTTATTGGTTCAGATAAAAGCTGCTATAGACCACACACGCATGAGAACTAAAATGGGAGTCACATGATTCAAGAAAGAGATCTTATAAGAAGCCAAACTAATAATGAGAACAGGATTTAGAAAAGAGATGAAAAAGTCTCAAAGGGCAATCTTAGACCAATTGATCACCTTTAGAAAACGTCTGGGAGGGAAACAGGAAAACTGTACAGACTTGGAAAATCTTTTTAAAAAATAAACACTGAGATTGAGAAAAAAAATGGTAGTCCAGGGACGAATGTGCTTCCTTCTTCTGTTCCTACCTTCTGCTGGAATCCAGAACAAGTAGCACAAATAAAACTGTCCTTTCTCAATTTTTCAGAACTGCAAGTCATGTGGAAATGTGCTTTTAATGTCTGGAGGGCTGGATAGCACTGAACATGATGATAATCAGGAAAAAACACCCAAATTATTGCAGTTTTAAAGTTACCTAAAATTATCAAGTAGCATTTTTCTTAACGTTACAGTCCTTCTGCTCTCTGTAGATAGTAGGAATAATTTTCAGAAGGAATATCAGCCTAAGTTCACAAACATAGTTGTGAAGTCTTCAGCTACTATAGTAATGAGCACAACAGAAATGAGGGAAGTAAAAACTGTGTTGTCATAGCAGAATGTTCAGAATATGTAGTAAGTAAATCACAGTATTGCATTAGACATAAAAAGTTGAATAGCTGGCCATTGAGTGATGTCATTCAGACAGCAGTATTTAACATAAGAAGAAACTGCTCCATCGTGCAAATGTGCTACAGAGTAATGCTATTGTAATGTCTTTTGTAGTTTTTCAGCATTTGACTTTGCAATCTTAACAATGTTCTTTTAATGCGATTTTTCTCATGGAGAAATATATTTATGTCAAGTTATTTAATTAAAGTAGCTACAGCCAAAGAAATACATCTCAGCCTCCCTATATGCTTTATCTACATAGGCTTTGCTTAATCTCCCTGAGAGCTTGGTTTCAAATATGTATTACAAGTCTGCTTTCATGAATGGATGTGTTAATAATAATACAGCCATTTGTATTCAAACTCCAGCTATCTCACCTTTAGGGACCCTTTGTCTCAGAGACTTGATTCTTTATTAGTATAGCTAACAAGGTTCCAGTTTCTCAGTATCAGTATCCTATTTAGTTCTAATTTGTAATATCACAACCTTTGCTTAACCCCAGCTGCAGAGAAGTCTTCCGGAATCTATTCTAGACTGCAAAGTTGTATTAATACCTGAATGCAGATTTAGATCAATGAAAATATGATATTAAAAAGTCTTTTTCTTCCAAAGAAATATGTTCTTAGTACCAGCATCTCAGTATCTCCCCAGGATACAAAACAGAATCCCAGCCATTCATCTCCAAGTAAAAGGATACTCGTACTTGAACGATGCTGTAAGGAGACCCGTATCATGAACATTTTCAGCATTTTTCAACAGCTGTCTTCAGGAAACATACAGTTAATGTCTGAAAAATAAAGGAGACTATCTCAAGCTCAAGGCATACTTTAAAGTTTTAATAAAATAAAATGCTGCTTTCCCAATCACATTTATCCTATTGTATCATTATAGTTCATCAACTCATTGTGTTAGAATAATTTATGAAGACATGCAAGACTGTGAAACAATCTATCATTTCTAAGAGTCATTCAAGCAGTAATTCAGGTACTGAATTATTTCATTACAGGGCAAAGTAGTCATCAAGCTAGCTTTTTTTCCAAATGTGATTAAAGAAAGTTTTTCATTTTGCAAAACAATCTAGATGTACTAATAGACATAAGTTTACATATTTCTTACATTTGACATCAATAAAATAAATGAGTAATGTTTAGATTGTATATGTATTCTTCACAGATTGATCACCCCACTGCTCAGTATTGAAGAGTTATTCAAAATTTTTGGACCTAAACTATAAATCATTTGCTAGCTTTGCCATTAAAAAAATATAACACCAGACCCTATCTCTTTAGATACCATAGGCTTACTTAACCTGTGCAAACAGGTTAAAAGTTCAGGCACTTATGCTTTTGACAAGTTTAAAAAAAACCCCAAACAACAGAATACTCAAAAACATTCCTCAGAAAACAACCAGAACCAACTCTGTGTTGATTTAAATGATTCAAAAGAAAATTATAGCATAACTGTGTCTTCCCTTTCTACATTTGGCCCAGCTGCTTCCAAATGTACCTTCATACAGCTAGAGTGAAACATTTTTGCACTTTTGTTTGACATATAAGTGGTAAGTATAAAAATTCAGACAGCAGCTCCCATTGCCTCTCTTAACCAAAGAACCTCAGAAGAAAGGAGAATTTTATTCTTTGGTGCTGAAACTCCATGCTCATAGGCTGAACAGAAAACTCCAAGCCCAAGCGCCTCTTCTGTTCAGAGATGAACAGTGACTAGTTTTAAGATTTATAGCAAATCATCCAGACAAAATTCCACAAAGAATCATCCAGTCATACAACTTACAGAATAAAGTCAATGTTACAAGAAGGAGCTGTCAGACACATCTGCCTCTTTCTTTGTGTTGTATCAAATGTCCAGTTTTAGGAAGAAATGCATTTTCAGCCCAAGGTTCTAGACAGAGGGAGTTAATGTCAACAACAGAGCAAGACCTTAGAGGCAGATACAAGCATTGAGCTGAAAGATCTCTAATTATGTTTCAGGGCTGACACATATGAAAACAACAGAGTAATTCAGACATAGTTATGCAAATATGATTATTGAATTACATAAAAAGACAGTCATCATGATCAATGATGTTATGGGAAGCTTTCTATGTCACTTTCCCTGTTATTGTAAGTTGTTAACTCACATGTTTGTACCTGTATTTTAAGGAGTTCTCTGTTAAGAACACCATTGACTAAGTAGTACTTGCTACTTCGGAAAGACGGGCTAAAATATTATCCTAATGTTAATGACTGCCTGAGAGCACCTACTATACCAGATTTATCAAATTATGCTGCTTTTTTTTCTTCACAAAAATGGCCCAGTTTTTTATGTTAATTCCTTTTTGCTGTTTCTAATGTCTGTTCATTATGATTCCAACAGAATTGTAAACATAGATTTAGATCTGTACTATTTAGAAAACCTACTATTTTTCAGAGGCTGAGACTAAACTATTAAGCAGAAAAAGAAAAGCAAATGTGCAGATCCAAAGTGACTGAAACTAGAAACATTCAAATTCAAAGAATGGGTACAACTAGCTGATGAAAAAGAGTTCTTCCAGTGTTTTCTGGACTGCAGGTTGTTTTATAAATAGTTCTTGTTTACATGCATTTCTGCATTATACTATTTAAACAAAATCAAACAAAAAAAATCTTTTATCTCAGGAAAAACAAAACAATATTAACTTGAAGCGGGACAAAATTGTCAGTCACACAAAACAAATACAAAGTAAAGCTTCTGAGGTTTAAGACTTCAATAGAGATTCAGAGTATTTTATTTTATCTGACCTAGTGCCTATATCTTAAGCCTTTATGACTTGCAATACATCTATGTTTTGCTGTAACAGCAAATTACACAACATCAGATGCATTTTTCCAACATCTGTCTCTCTTTGCTGCTTTGCCATTGCTTTCCATCCATTTTGTGAATAATTTACAATTTCATACTTTATTTTCAGATGTTTCATTAAAAAATAAAAGAGTAATATTCAACGCTTAAGAGATGCATCAGCTATATTCCAATTGTTCATATTAATTTAGAGTTAAATGTAAAATAAGTTTCTTTTGCAACTATCATTGAACCCTTTTCACATTCTTTCTTAATGACACAAATGCAAAAAAATGATGGGAAAAAAGTTCAAAGAACCACATATTCACTTAGCCATTTTAAATGCCTCTAAAATAAAATGAAAAGAACACATCTAGATTGAATTTTGCATAAATTTAAGTGCAATTTTCCTTCTCTGGCAATCCTTTTTTCTCCAGATTTTCAACTTCTTTATTTTGATATAGCCACTTTCAAATTATCTGGCTTCCCTACCATCAAAGATTAACTATCACCCACATCACAATTGTCAATAGATGTTAATTGTTTCTAACTGCCTTCTGGCCCTTAGATATCTAACTGTGTAATGTAATGTCCCAATGCCAGAAACAAACAAGAAGTTGGAAATAAAGTTTGTAATAAACTATGTAAGAAAAAGCCCATTACACAATCTGGTTTTATTGAAGAGTAAATATAATCTGAGTCTGCAGTAGAGTAATTTATAGATTATTACATTGCTAACACTACCCTGCTACTGTTACAACAATGGAGTATCTCCCTGCTCTTCAGTGTTTGTCTCAGTAGTAAAATGTGGAAAAGCAATGCTTTGGAAGAAAAATCAATGGATTTTTTTTCCTGGGATGTGAAGCAGGTGTATCACTTAAATATTGGAAGACTTCTATTAACTATTGGAGATTTGACTCTCTCATTCTCCTACCTCAGTCAACAAAATTTACTATTTCTTTCCAAAAGATGAAGAAATAATTTTGTGTAATGTCTTTTAAACAGCCTAGAATAAGCATTTACATCATTAATTTCTGTAAAAGGCTTCTCTTGTTATACAGTATTCAGTGTCTAGAGAAGACAAAATGAAAGTTGCAATTAAAATTATTTCATTAAACATATTCAACCTAATAAGTTGTTCAATTTTGCATTAAAATCATTAGTATCTCAAATGAAACAAGAATGATATTTGGCAATTGGTGACAGTTGTAAACATAAAATAGACATACATCTTTCTTTACTGAAAACAGATATCCACATGCACGTGTTAAATATGTACATTTGTATGCATATAGCCACATCTTTTCCTTGTAAATTTTACTCATAAAATATTTGCTCAAGTTTCCAACTTTCTTTATGGAAACTGCTGCAGCAATTCTGTGTAATAGTTGTGTGTTTTCATTATAGTGCTATCATGTTTGAGGCTTGGCCTATGTCTTGTAATTTGCCTTTCAAAGTTACTCAAACATGCTAAAATTAGATAAATTCTGTTTTGACTCCAGTTTGAATTTGCCTGCACCTAAGGACTGTCATTAGTGATTGCCAACTATGGAAGGAGGGAGTTTCAAGTGCTTTCATAACTGCTGTTAAATATAAGCCAAACAGTGTCCATTGTAAATCTAAAATCTGATTGTGTTATGGCATTGTCAAGCACATAACAAAAACTTGCCTCAAACTTACTTACATGATCAACTGAAATACATTATTTTCTCATTAGCAAGAAAATGTGATCACTAAGAATTCTCTTTTACCATGAAAAATTATACCTAGTACAAAGAATGAACCAAAATACAACATGAATGAACATAACTGAAATATAAACAGTTCTTCTATGAGCTTTCTAAATTCCCTGGCCAATCAAACACTACACAGTTAAATTGCAAACCATTTATTTTTATATTATTCTATTAGCTTCAGTGAACCTGCACCAAAGAAAATCTAGCACCAGAACAAGGCCCAAAGCTTTTGAACAGTAATAGAAAGTTTACTATGAAATTTTTAATTTATATTATAATTTCTTTTAAAATTATGCAGTGTTTGTTTTGTCAAGTAACTATTTCAGCTGACATGAACCTCTTGGTCCTGTTTTGCCCTCAGATACAAATGTACAACTTTGGCATTGGAACTGATGCTTCATGCACTGGTCAAGCAAAGTCTCAGAAGAATTCTCTACAGTGAGAAGTGAGGCTGGCTTTCTTATAGAGAGGGTTTCTAAACCACCTAAATCCTATCCTTTCCTTTTTTGTCTATTACCACTTTTTAAAAAGTAAACATATACAGTACTTGAAATTAAATGTAAAAGTTTGAAAATTGCTGTTTTCATCAAAGAAAAATGCCAGTAAGAAAACTGCTTCAAGATACACAAATGCAAGATCTGTAGAAATATCTTTAAAACAGAATGAATGCCAGCCCAGTTGTCTAAATAGACAGGAGATTATGTACACAGAATTCAACTAGGAAATCAAGACCAAAGGCTGTGCCTAGGAATACAATCACTGTGTTTTTAAAAGGTCAACATATCACAGAAATGTAAGGAACTTTAAGAGGTCACTTGTTCCACCTCTTTGCTCCCAGGCACTATACCTAGATAATCCTGACAGACTCTCATCTGTCATATCATCACATTTTCTTCAACAAGGAGAAATATGCATTATTCATTTCACAGTAATATAAGAAGGCACTATACTCCAGCCAGTGAATTCTCATCAAACTTTCTCTCCATTCAGCACTTCTTCAAGGCAACCCGTTGTCTGTCTTTTGTGATATACTTGGGCTTTTTGTGCTGATGGATTACTCTCATGTCCTATTTTTTAATTCAGAAACTCACTTTGCTCTATATGCTAAATACAATTACTAAAATTTTATTTTAATTGGATACATTATTAACCAACATCCAAATTCAAAACTCTCTATAGTTAGTCAATGGGAGTCCTTCAGACTTTCATCTTCCTTACTTTCTAAGTTAGTAAGTAACCTCAAGTCCTTTCAAAGCACAGCTACCTATGGCTTTTCCTTCTAAAAGTGAGCATGGATAGAGTTTGTCAAAAACTTTCAGCAAACTGTGGAAGTACCTCAAAAATGAATACATATCAAAACGACATTGAAATAAAAAGTAAACCATTCTAAGAGATGGGATAGCTTCATCCACAAAAGACATATATATCAGAGCTAGATCCACAGGAAAAAAGCAGAGAGAGTATTACCTTCAACAGTGTCTAGAGGTATAGCATATCCCATTCTGTGGGACATCATAGTCTGTATCTCTGCCCTCAAGAGATACAGAGTACATCTGTGGATAGTATTAATGAAATGTGAACATTTAAAAAGATTAAGCACAGTCTGGAAGTGCCCATTTCTCTATGTAAAATACAGACGGACATATAGGGCAAGTACTTCTAAATGTATGTATGCTCATCTACAAGTGACTATCAGCTTGGCTATAATAATCATGGTTGTTACTTCTGAAGGATTATCTCAACCACAGGAGAAGAGAATACTTGGAGATAAGAGGTTTTCAATTGTTGGAGTGTTTTTGCCAAAGCAGTTTTATTTTGCATAAAAGGAAAAGGTAATGGAAAACTAATTCCTAACCTGGTCTCTCAGCAAAAAGAATCACTCATGAATTAGTGGCTCTGCAGACTGTTGACTTGATACAAATTTGGTCAGCAAGGCATTTCTTCTCCTCCAACAATCAGTTAGTTGCCTGATGGTTAAAAAAGTGTTTCTGAGGTGGAAATATAAGTTTAAAAAGAAACCAAAAAAATAAGTAAAATAATTAAACACATATTTTTGAGATTCTTAGTGAGTACTAAACTATATCATAAGTAACTACATCAATATTTGTTTTGTCTACCTTAGGCAACAATTTTATGAATTGTTAGACAACAACAATTGTTAGACAATAACATCAGACTAAACAGAATTTCTTATGTGGGATGAAAAGTAAGTGGTTTTAGCTTACAAAAACTTGAGAAGAATGGAGGAAATGTAGAGAAAGAAGGGAATGCAAAGGAGAGAAAGTACCTTAAGCTCTTTATGTTTTCCCTGGGGAAAGGAAAATATATGTATTGTATAAAATTCAACTAAAACCCAAGCAAACAACCAGAACTTTCTAAAATAAGTACTTGCAAAAATTGGATATAGGAACTTCATTCTTTTCTGACAAACAACAAGGACATATAATATGAAAATACATACTGGGAATAGTATAAATGACAGGATACAAACAAAACAGCAAGCATTTAAAAACTAGATAGGGAAATAGACAATTGGCTACACTACCCAGGGGAGTCCAGGTTTCATCACCTCAATATAAAAATTTCTCAAAAGATGTGGCTGCAAAGTTACCTGATAGAACAGATCTTCATAAAGAAATGTTCAAGGATGTCACTAAGGGTTCCTGAATGCTTTCAAGTTTCACAGTTGCTCTTGCTGGGAATACCTAAACTTCCTGCATTTCATTCCTACTAAAGAAACAGTTCTACTCCTTACGTTTCACTGACAGAAAGATGAGTTTGCTGAAAATTAAACAGAAAAAAAAATCCCATTGAGATCTCTGGAATATGAACACCTGTGAGATGAGAAACATTAGGAGTCAGAGAGATTTGGTAACAAAATGTCACCAAGCAAAGCAGCATAGATGAGATGATTGTTATGTCTGTATTGTCATTATGTCTGATGTTGGTTTTATAAAGCAGCTACATGGTTGTATATGGGAATAAAATATTCTAAACTTTGGATCTGCTTGAACTTAGTAAATTGTTGGGCAACATTATGAAAGCTGGTGCTTTGATAGCTTTTAAGTGAGGAATTGGCATAGGTAATGAAGGTGTTTGTAATATCAAATGTTTTAAAACTACTTTCTTGTAAATATTTTCCAACATATAAGGCACAGCTCTCACAGTGGCTTGTGATTAAAATACCTAACACTCTTCATGTGTGTAATGATACTACACTCATGAAGGTGTTAGGTATTTTAATCATAAATCCTAATGATAAATACCTAATTTGATACTACTTGTTACAGCATTTTACAGGGTGTACATGCAGCAACCATTTCAACCATTCTGAAATGAAACTATTTCTAGAGAGAACTCTGTTCGGTTGGGTTGGGTTTTTTTAGGAAATCAGTGTTTGGTAGGACTTATAGAGCTGAACCTGTGCAGGGAAAGCACAGATGAAAAAAAAAGTATTGGAACCTGGTCAAGATAGCTATGCTGACATTTCATGTTGCCTAGGACACTCAAATAGTCAGAGACTGCAAGCTGTTTCTACTTTAAAGAATGAGCACCTGATATGAGTATTTTCATACCAAACAATTTTCACATTTCAAAGCCCTGGTTTTGTTGCCTTACTGAATGAAAAACAAATCAAGACAAAAAACACGTTTACTCCCTCCATCCACCAGAGGAAAGCAGATTTTGTGTATTGTGACCACTCTGTCCACCACCCAGCTGACACCATAACTTCCTCTGAGTGACCTTATATAAGGCAAGAATTGACCACATCTGAGCTGGCACACGGGCTGTCAGACTGAAAATAATGCCATTGCTACTGTCCCCATCTCTTTTCCCAGGAAGATTTGTGTCCCAGAAGGGTATTTCAAATACATTCCACTAAAACCCAGAGCAGACCTTACTGTATTTAATTGGTGTAGGCCTTGATAAAGCCAAAAGCCCATTCACAGCTGCTAAGTCTGTCTTGAATACAACACTAAATGTAACAAATTTTTTTGTTAAATGTAAAAGTATATGTCCTTGGATGACCCCCAAATTCTCTTCAGTTTGCTTCCCTGATGCTTCTCTGCTCTGTTTTGTGTTAGCCTTTCAATTTAAGGGTGCATCGCACATGGGTATTCTACATCAGAGGGTGTTACTATGCTACTTGTCTCTATTCTGGAAGCCTTTCTACCAGGAATTTTCTCTTTCTGGGGAGAAAGATTATGAAAAGGGCACCAAAACAAAGTGATAACATCTTTTTTTGTGATCCCTATCTGAGAATAGTGTTTTGAAATACTATCACGTTTTGCTATTGTTTCCATCACAGAAAATATTTCTATCATTTCCAACAATTAATGCCAAGAAGTTTTAATCACATATGATCCCAATCACGTTACTCTTCCAATCCTCTTTATCTTACTATGTAGTTCTGATGTCTCCCTTGTCCTGCGGGTACAAAATATGCACTATCATTAGCTCATTAGGTCTTCTAGCCTCTGGCTCAGTGAAGAATGACTCACTATATTTCTTAGCCATTGACAGTTTCAATTCCTTAACCTCTAAATTCCCTTGATATATAACTATGTCTTGCCCCTTCTTCTTTCAACCTTCCAGAATATCCCTTGGCACTACGTTCTGAAGTCATCCCCATCATGCCATACATAGCAAAAGTAAGTAAGTATAATTTTCCTCTGCCACTCAAGCTTTTAATTCCACCAATTTGTTCTTAATTCATTATAAATTCAACTAACTGACTGAATCTGTTATTTAATATTTCTTAATACAATGAATAAGATATCTCCCTATGGTTCTGCTTCTATTTTTTCAGTTTGGCTTTTTGGATTATAATCACCACTTCTGTTTAAAAAGCTCATAAACAGTTTATAAACAGATATAAGAAAATGTTGACTTCCCTATGAAGCTAAATGCTTTCTAATTACCACTAATTGCTTAAGATCTTACAAATTAAATTTTCCCAACAAACTTAAAGCATTTTTTCAGATTATTCTTAAAATATGTGCAGTAAAAAATTAAAAACCTGAGTTACCCCCCCCCTAATTCAATTGAAAGTCTAAATTTAATTTTAGTGATATGAAAACTAAGATCACTGGATATCTCTTTCCTTATACACCTGATGATAGTCTTCGCTCCATACCCTTAATGTTTATCTTTCTAGCTGCTGTAGAAATGGGCTCTTATGTGAGAGATCATTTGGTTAATTTGGGTCCAATTACTGCACTACTAATATATTCTAGCTCAGACAAATTCAGAAAAGTCTTCTTTCTCATTCACAGAATTATCTGAATAAAAAATGGATATTTGCATAAAAAATTGATATGTTCTTCAAGCATTCAGAGGTAGATGGCTCTCTTTTTTTTTTTCTGTTCACCTGTAGGAGCCTGTATCTATAACCTTCATTACTATAATCAAGCTGGCCATTTGTCCTCTCTGGAAAGTGTAATCATAAGCCAAACAGCTTTCCGATAAGGGCAACATTTGACCACTGTGGTACAGCAGCTGGGATCCTAAGGCCTCACATGTGCCAGCTGCTAAATAAAAGGGATGAGATTCTAAGAATTTGTCTGCGTTTGCTAGGTAATCTGTAGTTAGTTATAACACAGATATTCAACCTCTACATTTCAAATTTAGGCTTATGTGCTTTGAAGTTAAAAATGTCAGCCTACTTGTCCATGTCTATATATATATAAATATATACTGTAATACCCCATGTATCCAACATTCTCAGTAGGTTCATCATACTTTAACTGGAACTACTGCACTTGTTTACTCCTCTTCCTTTCGCATACACAGTCTGTAAATACTGTCTCCATCAATACACTGGAGACCTTTTACTAAAAACAGAGTGGCTCTTTCTCTAAACAACATCATGGAAGGAAAGTTAGCAGAAGGGAATTTTTTTTATGCACCCTTAAGAACCTTTTACAAAGGAAAAAAGTAACTGAAATCTTGGTTGCTAATAATTAAGGCAATTAAAGTAGCACTTAAGTTGCTGTGTATCTCAATAACACATTGTTACAGAGGGAATGAAAATGTTTTGATACCAGTTAAGAGTGGGGTTTAAATCCTTCCTTTAGTTCTTAACAGAAAGTATTTTATTTTGGGAGGAGAAGGGGCAAAATGAGCTCTCCCCTGGAGAATTTTTAATGTTTCCTAAGCCTTCCAGAAACTTTAATTGAAAATGTAAATGGGAGAACCTGTTGTTTTATTAAAAAGGTTGTTTTATGAGTGGAAATTACTTGTCTCTATTTAGGTCAATACATTTTTTAAGCTACAAGGAAATCTTAAAATCAAGCTACCTGATGACCTTCACAGGACAAGATACAGAAACATCCAGTAATTCTGCCAGTCAAATCTTAACTTTCTGTTATGGTTGAACATATTTTCTAGAGAGACAGTAGGGACTACTAGTTTTTCAGATAAGATGTTGTACTGGTTGAGCCCCCACTGCTTTCTTTTGACAAGGTTAAATAGTTTTGCATTTTCAGATATGTATTCTCTAGATGCCTGTAGACTAGTCTTTTTCAGTTAAGCTAAGTAGATTGATCTTCCATAGCTTATGACTAACATCATATTCTCACACATTTTACAGAGGACCTTCATAAAAGCTACTTGCCCTCCAATCATTTGCCAATCCAACTAGAGTCTCGAGAAACAGGAAAGTTTTATTTGGTGAGAGATTTGACTTGCATCAGTTTACCCACAGTCTTTGAAGATATCCATGAGGTTAGCTATATGGTCATCTGACGTTCATCTCTCATATAGATCACTGAATAGATCTCAAATCTTCCAGTAAGAGGAATTCATTATTAAATTTATTCTGGAACTTCTTCTCAGACATCTATTTTGTATTGTAGCTTTCTCATTATTATAAACTGTTTCCAATATTAGCTTGTGAAAGCATTTTAGTCACAAAGATAATTTGCAAGCTTCTCTATCAGATTTCCCTTATTCCCTTTGTTATTACAGAAATTCTAATGTACCAAACTAAGAGGGGGTTTTGTGCTACAATATCAACTTGCTAGTCACAACAGATGAAGTAGGATTCATAGCTATCTGGAGTTAGTTGCCTATCTTTCATATACTGTCAGTGTATTACTAATTGGAAGGGAAAAAAATCACAGGGCCTGGGAGTTATAATTTACATATGCTTATTAAATTAAAATTCCACTAGAAAACGCTATCCTTTTTAACATATCAGATGCACCTGAGGAGCTGATACATTGCACATAGTGCAGAATTATTGCAGAAATATCAGGCATCATATCATATTTATCTATTACACATATAAAGTTCATTCCAGAGGCAGAATAATTTTGCTTGGATTTCTTAATGCATACATTTAAGCTTGCAACAGAGAAATAGATATACAACCCAGACAAGAAAGTTCACATACAGCATCTTAAGAAGTACCAGACAACAGTTTAACTACATTTACATTTTAGAATCAGCTTTTGCTGTTTGCATCAGTTAGAGACTTTAAAACTTAGAAACTTTGTTCTTTCAGGGAAGAAACACAATTGTCAGAAAAAATAAATTCCCTGGAGATTTTCAAGTGAATCATTGTACTAAAAATTTATATCTCTGTGGTGAAGGTCTCTTTTGTGACTCAGTCTTGCCCTGTTGTTCCATCTTGTTATATCAATATCAAATGGATTTCATATGTACAAAAATAGATGGCCTCCCTCTGAGGTATTCACCAATGCAGTGTCACAGCAATGTGTGCTTTATTAGTGATTAGGTAGTTAGCAAGAAAGGGACAGTAAAACTGAGAAAAATACAATTAGAATAAGATTTTCTGATTTTGGTGTTTCATGTGGCATGAAATTTGACTTTTCTCATTTCTGAGTTCATAATGTGAAATGTGCACATTCATACACACACAAAGTCCTTATTGACTACTAAGTGTGTATTGGAGCATTTTCCAAAATTAAAATCTTTAAAATCCTTTCACTGAAAACATGTTAAGGCAGAACTAGTAAGTAATAATACTGTGTAAAAAGACAAATCCAAATCAATCCATAATGATTGCAAAACTAAATATGTAACATACACTGTACTTCAGCTCACTTCTATGTGTTTGGAGCCTTTGAACTTTTAAGATTTTATTTTAAATATGCTAGAGAAAGTCTGAGTTACCTCACACTAACACTTATTACTGTGGTAGCTTAGTCAAAACCAAATGTAGAAAACAGCATGGGATCTAAAGGACAGTCTAGGAACGAAGATGGCCTGACAAAGAGCTCTAGGGAAAAGGTCTTCTGGACCCACACTACTGCCTTAGATTTACTGCCTACATTATTTAAATGCAGGAGGCTGTTAACACCACAAAACAAATTTTATCAACACAGATAACAAATAAAACTTTTAGCCCATTTCCTGAATCATAACCAAAGGCATCCATAAACATCTACTGAAGGAAATGCAAAGAGCAGACTATTGTACAGTATTTGATTACTCAGGAGGTTTAACAGAGCTGTATAAATAAAAAGTAACAAGAAAGTGATCAACATCTAAGGAGAATATCTGTTCCCTATGGATGCACGTTAGATTTAAATATGTACAATTGATCTTTGATGCATCACATACTTAAGTAATTATAAAAATCTCACCTGGAAAAATTGCTGAGAAATTGAATGGATGTTTCTCTTGTAATGATTTACACCAGGTATTAATAGTGTTACTCCCTTATATGCCTGCATCTTGTTAATCGGCAAAGACTTCAGCAGGACGAGCTAGATAGTGCATCTTAAGATACCATGATGAACCATTAATCTTCTCTACTTCAAAATGAAAGTTAAAGACTTCCAATTGGTCTATTGTTATCCAATACATACTCTGCTTTGGTTAATTGGGTAGCTGCTAGGTTTGTCCTTGAGAGTTGAGATACTGGTTACGCAGATGACTCTAAACAAATAAAGGAAATCTTTACATTCTAACTGCAATAAACCTCTTTTGCAGTATATTTGGATATGTTTGTTCTCAAGTTATTTCACGGCAAACCATAAAAAGCCAATGTTAAAGCAACTGTACAAATGGATTACACCTTCAACAATTGTTTGTAATGATGGAAACTTTAAAAGAAAGCACGAAGTTTATTCTATACACTTTAAGGTGGTTGTAAAGGAGATAAAAATTCCTCTTATCCTTTATCTTAAGGGTATTGTAAAACTTAATTAAATAAGGCTTACAAAGTACTTTGAGCCGCTCAAGTCATGAGTTTGGTATATAAAAGATTCAATTCTATTTCTAACATTAAAGACAGTGATCATCAACTTATGTTTAGCACAATATAAGTAAAAGTAGGTAGTAGCCTGACTTCATCTCTGATCCTTATGTATACAGTTTTCTGAACAGCAGAGCCAAATCTACCAGCTTAATATTCTTCAATAAAATACTACAATAATTTTTCTCCAAAATGGCCTGAGTCATATAAGTTCTGACATACAAAAAATTACTTTGGATTTTGAGTTTTTGGTTGTTGTTGAGAATGAACAAAATTATTGTAATACTTTCCAGCATACAAAAACATTAAGTAAGAAATTTAGACTCTATGACTGACTATTTTTCATGTGATGAACGTATCATGGGAGTTCGCTGACTGTATCTTATCCTGGTAAGGATCTATCACTATCACTTTTCTCACTGAAGATGTGGAAATTAAAACTCTCAGTCTTCACAAAATTGCAAAAGTGGTTTTCCTGAGGGCAGTGAGTGGCCTCTAGCCACCTCCTCACGCACTGAGACCAGCTGTAATGGATCATGCACCTGCACCAAGCAATGTGATCACAGCAGTGCTCCTGCCTAAGGGCCGCCTCAGTCGTATCAGGACGTCATCTACCTTTTTTGTTAAAACCTGTGCTTAGAGACATCAGAATATCTCATAGCAACAGATTCTGTCAGCAAGTGCCTACACACAGAACAAGGTGTTTCCTGAAATCAGGTTGCAAAACTCTTAAAAAACAAGCCTGCTTACAAGAAATAAAAAGCTACCCTGCCCAAAATGATGCTTTCCTAAAGCCTTTCTTGGGGTATGCTGACTGGCTCATCTATTAATTCCCCGATTAAAAGTCCAATAATACATCTTCATTCATATTGACTTCTCTAGCACATTTACACCACCAGCCTTACACAAGAGAGCAATCAGATTGACAGGTCCGTGGGGCAGAGATTCTTTTCTAGTCAGGCTTGTGAGACAGTTTCCAACAAAGGCTTATTAAAAACAATGTTGTCATGTAAATACAACAGAAACAAACAGTAGAACTACTTGTTATTAGGACTAGGAATTCAATCTACCTAAATGCCCTGCAGTTTATAAACTGCACAAAAGAAAAGCACAAAGACCTGTTGAGACAAGATGTGCTGGTGTGTCAGGCAATCTTGTCTTGGCTTGAATGGGCGGATCAAAATTTGGAAACATTTTTCTATCAGGAGTCTTCATCACTCCATTTTAGAATCTAAAAACACTTCAAAGAGAAACGAAATTATTTATACCCACACAGCAATCATATGCAAGTCGTCTGATAAAGCATTTTGGGAATTTTTCAACAGCTGATGTTTCTCATAGACTCTCTTCAGAGTGACTTTGTACCTACATACACATTTTGCCAAAGTGAAGACTTAGGACCTCTCATTAAATTGTACCAGCAGAATTTTATTTTCATTAAAGCAATAAAACTTTAGATAATACTATGAGGAACAAAGGCCCTTTCATTATCATAGAAGTTCATAGCAGCTTACCTCTTTAGGTAATATCACCTAATTAGCCATAACACATTCACTGAGAGACCACAATTTCATCAGCTGGAAAGACAGAGGCCAGTTTCCAGAACAGCAACCTTGCCTCAGAGCCCAGCTTGCAAATACACTTAGAAAAAGAGAAGAAACGTTAGTGAATACATCCAGTATCCATAGATTTGTTGACTGATCATCCATTTTCACATAGAGCCAACCGTATGGCATAAACAGCTGTCTTGGCAGAACACAGTCTCCCCTCTAGCACATACTGTTGGCATATGTATGCCAGTTAAGTATATATTTGCCTCTCATATAATTTCTGTCTACTTCAAAGCAAAAAGGACTCCACCAAACACCTTTTGGGGTACTCAACTTCCCCTAAAATTACAGCTGCAAAGTGAAGGGCTGGGACTTGACTTTACAGTAATTTATTTCTAGAATCTCTGTTGTCATTAAATTCAAGTGATTGTTATTGGAAACTTTCTGCATACTTTTTTTCACTTTCGGTCTCTGAGGTCTTGATCTCAATTTAATTCAGACAATGAAGTGCAGCTAGCAAGAAAACAACTGATGTTGTCTTTGCTAGGTGTGTTGTTCCTTTGTTATCTAATTTGCAGAACTGGCATCAATGTGACAGAAACTGCACTGATGATTTCCAAAACCCCACAAAATAGCTAGAATTGCATAATGCCCTTCACCACAGCCACAGTCCCTGGAGAACAAGCCATCCTAGTCTTGCTGTAAAAATCCTGACTTTGCGCTTCCATTCATCCATCATGCCTGCAACTGCACTCATGGGACTATGAGAGTTACTGGAAACAATTTCTGCCTGTACACTACATCTACTGTGGCTCCTTTGGTGGGAAAGCTAAGCAAGTGAACTCAGAAAGAATCAGCAAAAAAACAGTGCCCTTCTCACCTAGAGGTAGGAAGAGTCAATGCAAAGTCAGAGGGAGATAAAGAAAAGCCTTGTGGAGTCCCTAGGAACAGATGCAAGCAGGAGATGGAACAAGTTAAGTACAAGGGCTAGAGAAAAATGCACTGATTGTAAGAATGGAAGTGCTACTACTGCAGAAAACCATCATCAGTGGGTGACAAGAGACTGCTCTGGCTTTCACAGCTGGGTAGGACTGGGGAAGCACTTTGATCCTGTAATAAGGGTCTAACTTAGGGAGCCACACTGTAAGCTACTGACAGAAAGTGAAGGACTTCCTGCCACCCCAAAGCTCATTTTAGCACTGCAGCGTTAGATAAGATATCCATGAAACAGATTGATGTGTCATTTGGGACAACAAACAGATTTAAGCATTTACAAGAATATTCTTGCTTTAAGATACTCAGTTTTAGTCTGCCTTGCTAACAAGTAATAGACACTCTAAAGATTGTAAGAATCTGATGAGTATGCAGATTTAAAGAATTTGGCAATGTTACATAGGAGTTTCTGTCATCTCTGATTTTATTTGAGCAATACTGTTTTCTGATAAATTGAGAGCATTTTCTAGAGTCAATACTTGCCTTGAGAAAAAATAGGTCTGTCTGAATAGCTGCCTCACCCTGCATACACCGATCCATGAAGAACAGCACTGTATGACCTCTTTCTCACTGACATACTTCTTTAAGATAGTTTTAATTGTAGCAGCACCTACATCTAAACGTGAAGTAATTGCTATAAATAATTTTTTAAGTTCCTTTATTTGTCATATTCACAATGAGGTGCACAGCCACATCAACAGTTCTGAATTCAGCATATTAAGCATTGAGAATATTATCTGCTGGACTTTTTCATGTCCAAGTCTCATGTTCCACTAATCTACTCCAAGCTGCCTTACTTCGGCTTTCTTGAACTCTGTGGATATTACTGTTGGTCGAACACTCCAGAACAGAATACTCCTTTTGGACCTAGTCAAACAATAGATTTTTCACTTCAGGTGCTTTTCATTTTCAAATATAAAATTTAAAATTGAATAGATTTGTAAGACTCATATCTAAAAGCATGACTGTAATGGGACCCAAAACCACTTAGAAATTAGCCTTTTAAAAAATGCTCAGACACTTTTAAAAGGGTCAGTAAAGCTTAAGATGAAAAGAATGCAAAGAGAGGTAAAATCAGTTAATAGAGAAACCAGGGAAGACTTTTTAAAATGGTTCAAACACAAAAATCCTGTGTTCTGTAATCTGAAACTTTAGTGATTCAGTGTAATAACTGGAGATGCAGGAGTCTTTTTATTATGAAGGATGTTTATGTGAAGAGCAAAATAGACAAGAGAAAGCAACGGATAAAGAATACTTGATGGGCACTTTAATCTTCTATTAATATGCAAATTTTGTTCTTTAGGACCCTAGAAAGAGATATGTTTTTTCATAGGCTATTTGAAAAGTGTCTTACTCTCCCAGAGGTCCTTCTTGTATGAATCCAAGTGAAACACCGTATTTATGTTAATTCCCCAGATACTTCTGTATGCACCATTTTCTTTTTGAAATTATATGGAGTTTATTGAACCACATTTGTAAAACATTCCACAGCTGATTTCATTCTAAAGATCTCCTTTAATAGAGCTGAATCCCCTGTTGTTCTGTGTCATGTGAGGATGGAAAGAAAATCATCTTCCACCCCAAGGGAAGGGAAAAAATGAAAAAGTCTGTATGAAAATTTGGATATGAGGTTCTGACCAAAAATATATAATTTAATCTCCATAATAATGTTAGTCACATACGTGTCCCTGGAAATATACAAAAACATTTGAAATAATAATATTTTCTTTAGTAAATGCCACTTTTCAGAGCAAAAAATCCCAGCTTTAGTGCAGAAATAACAACTTCATTAGTTTATATTCAAAAATGCATTTCCTGATCTCTTTTATACCTAGTCATAGACACAACTTTCAGAGTGAAAAATAAAACCAGCAAAACCTTGCTTGCTGCTGTCAAAAGGGAAACTAGGAATTTTTTGTTTGAATTGTTAGCTGTATTTGTATACTTGGGTTCCTTCAGTCTATTCAGCTTGTAACAAGTTAATTATATTCTCTTCTTATTTTCTACATAAAAACAACAGAACAAGATTATGAGTTAATGTCTGCTTTTCTTTCAAGACTTCCTCACCTTCTCTGGATTTGTTTGTGACTAAGAAAAACAGGTTTAGCTCTAAAAACTGTCTGTGGAATTGCGAATCATCCTGAAGATTGAAGCCTTTTTTCCTTATTATTTGAAATTTGAAATTTGATCTGACTTTCCACTGGAAATTGACTGTGCAACTGATCCCACATGAATGGTTGCCTGCTCAGGTCCCTCATGGAATGACAACTTTGTCTATGGATCTCTTACAGCTTTTATGAACTTAAGTTACTCCATCACTGTGAAATGTAATACTTTTGTACCATTATAAAACTGGTGTGAAAGGGACACACTGGAATTCCACCAACACCTGCCTTTAAAAGATATTACTACATTATCTTTTAACTGCAGGCACGATATGGAAAGTTAAACAGTTTTTGCAAAACTTGACCACAAAAAAAGTTTTTCTAGGACTATAGGTAAGTGTTAGAGATTCGATTTTTTTTTTTTAAACATGTTCCTCAAATATTTGTTATTTGCTATTGGCATGTTTGATGACATTATGATGGCTAACTGATGACTGGAGTCTAACTAATGTTCAGCTGCTAAAGAAAGCAATTAACCAAAGTGGTGCCTAGCTGATGCTGAGTAACCTAACTAGCATATAAGTTGTATCAAGGGGACCTTGAACAGGGCAACACTGGGTGAATTTGGTGTCCTTGGAGTGAAATGTCTCATTATAATATGAAAATCACACCTCCAGTTCTGAATAGAACCCATCCCCAAATAAAGACCCCTTCCTCATTGAGCATGCAGACTTAAGTTAGAAGGTACTGTATCTTTCAATTGAAGCAAAAAAAGAGTTAAGGAATTGCTTGAGAAGATGTGGGTAGAACTAATGGGTAGAACTAATACCTTGAATTGTATAAAGTATAGTATTATACAATCACAGAATTCTTTGGGTTGGAAGGGACCTCAAAGATCATCCAGTTCCAACCGCCTGCCATGGGCAGGAACAACCTCCACTAGATCAGGTTGCCCAAAGCCCCATCCAACCTGGCCTTGAAGACTCCAAGGAAAGGAACATCCACAACTTCTGTGGGTGACCTGTACCAGTGCCTCACCACTCTCATAGTGAAGAATTTCATCCTAATACCTAATGTAAATCTACCCTCTTTTAGTTTAAACCCATTACCTTTATTTCTACCACTATGTCACTTCAAAACAGTCCCTTGCCGGCTCCCTTTAGGTACCAGAAGGCTGCAGAAAAGTCTCCCCAGAGCCTTCTCCACGCTGAACAAGCCCAACTCTCTCAGCCTGCCTTCACAGTGTGTTAGTTTTTTGGAATTACCACCTAGCACCCATCTCAGCATAGACAATGAATTAACAAATACCTCGACCCTGTGTGTAATTTTACTTTGCATACTGGGTAAAGAACCCCATTTTATTATTCAATTTAATGTCAATCCGCAAGAATTCAAATTAAAAAGCTACATAGATTTTTCCCTCAGGAAAAACATATATTAATCACATATAGTCATTTATCAGGTTCTACAGTGTGTATAATAAGTAACGGTAAAGAGAACCATTACCAAAACCACATAAATATACTGCAGAAAGTGAGTATTTCTCAAGAGAGTTCATGTAGTGTGTCTCTCATGCAGCACCTAGGATCAAAGAAACCAACTTTCATCTGTGGTCAAAGCTTCCTCAAGTTCCCCCTGCTTCAGCGACCCAGAGATGAGCTTCACACAGTTACATACACCATTCTGCCTTTGGAGAAAAGAAGGGGCAGATTTTTGACAAAAAGAGGAGGTAGAATGGGCCTGCACAAGCAAAAAGCCACAGGTGGTGGAGAAGGACTTTAACAATGACAGTAGCTGTGGGATTCTTTTTTGTGTAAAGACACAGTTTTAGGGAAAAAGGAAAAAAAATAATTAAGAGAAATTAAAATGTGGCCACAATCAAACAGTTTGCTTGACATTAATTTTGTGAATCAACTCAAATCAACCAGACATTAGTAAACACGGAGATTACCATACCCTGCAGGGGAGGATTTAAATAAAAAGTACAGAAGCCAAGAATGAGAGGGAATATGGTAGACTCAGTGATCGCAACCAGTAAATTCAGTAACAATACATTTTTCACCCTCAAATGCACTCATTCATGAGCCCACTTTGGTTAGTGTGCAGAGGTCACACCAGAAAGACTTTCCATACCTTGTACGCTCATATTGTCATGGGGCAATTTTTCAGCAGTCATTTTTCCCCATTGGGAATCAAAGTCCTGCTGCCACGTTTCTGTGTGTTTTTAAAACTGTTGCAGTTGGCATAAATACTCCCTAGAGGGATGGAGGCTGAAGTGTTCTTTAAGTTCTGTGGGACAGTAACCTTCCTTTGGCTGGAAAAAAAGCTTTTTGTTCCGGTCCATTATTAGTATTCCCTGATGGATAATTATTTGACTCATGCACAAATGCAACTTTAATGGTAACATTCAGCCACAGTGCCTGTCACTTTCCACCCAAGAGATTCCCACTCCCTGAGCAAGGGGAACTAAACTGCATATGGTCTGTATTTATGCTGGTTTTAGCTGGGATACAGTTAATTTTCTTCAAGGAGCTGGTATGGAGCTGTGGTTTGGATCTGGGCTGAAAAGACTGTTCGTAATAGCAGAGATGTTTTTATCACTGCTGAGCCGTGCTGACACAGAGCCAAGGCCTGTTCTGCTTCTCACACCACCCCTCCAGCAAGGAAGCTGGAGGTGCACTAGGACTTGGGAGGGGACTCAGCTGGGACAGCTGACCCCAACTGACCAGAAGGACATTATGTACCACATGATGGAATGCTCAGCATATAAAGCTGAGGAAAAAAGAAGGAAGAGAGCAACATCTGGAATGATGGCATTTGTCTTCTCAAGTCACCATGATGCGTGGTGGAGCCCTGCTTTCCTGGGAATGACCGAACCCCTGCCTGCCCGTGGGAAGGGTGAACAAATGTGTTGTTTTGCTTTTCTTGAGTGTAGCGTTTGCTTTACCTATGAAACTGTCTTTATCTCAACCCATGAGTTTTCTCACTCTTACTCTTCCAATTCTCTCCCCCATCCCACCATGGCAGAGTGAGCAAGTGGATTCCTGGGGCTTAGTTTCCAGACAGAGTTCAACCATGGCAATATTTCAACATGTAGTTCTTTGGATTTGGTATATTTAACTAAACTGGCCTCAGTTTCCAACTGAAACCACATTTCATGAACTGAACCACTTAGAGACTGTTTAGGAATGGAAACTATGGGGAAATGAACAGGATAGACTGTTGGTTTATATGATAAAAATTGGTATTTATGTCCACAAAGGAACACAGAGACAATGGCAGGAGGGGAAACTCAAGTAATGCTCTGCCAGATTTATCCCAGGCCAATCTGCACAGGGGCCATCAGTCCCCCAAAGGCCCAACTGCATAAACTCAGGGGAGTGCAGTGACACAGAGGCATATGGGAACCCACGGTTCTCAGAAGGTCAGAAACTCTGTTCCAGGCCCTCCCATGGCAGTTCCAGGAGAGGAACTTACTGGTGGTGGGACTAGGGAAGTACTGACCATCTCAGAACAAGTCAGTATGTCAATAAGATGGTCTGTACCAGCAACAGCAGTGGGCCTCAATTGCTCATGTGCCTGTGCCCAGATGCCAACAACTGGGGAGACCAGGATACAAGGGCAAGTAGAGGAATTCACATTACATCTATTCTCACCCAAGGCACCCCAGTTCTGCTTAGCCAGAGAGGGGAGCATGGTAGAGCCATTGGTTCTGTTTGAATTCATTTGAGTGCTCAGAGTACATGTCTGTGATATGCATGCCCAGATGTGTATCTGCGTATGTGTAGTGTATGTATCTGGGCTGTGCTTATGCACCTAGTGGGAAGACATTTTAAGCCCTACTGCTGGGAACACAAGTCTGCAGAAACCATACTTCGTTTGGCTGTTGAATCTGGCACAATATAATTTCACCTAATATAGACAAGCTGGAATCCTCCTTCTGTACCTCAACATGCTAAATATGACCCACCATTGCACCCCTAGCCAAACACAGAAAAAAGAAACCGCCCATTTCTCTGTTAAACCAGAGTTAGTGATAGTAGAAAACGCGAGCTTAATTTCATTGGTCCTAAATTTCATAGGAGCTAGTACCAGGCTGGGATAGCATGTCTCCTAGAGCACTGCCCTAACACAGCCAGGTTGGTTTTGCTAGTCAGATGGCCAGTCCTATCTGTGCTATCTCTAGGAGCAGAGAAGATCATGAATAATCCTTGATCCTCCGCATCCTCTACAATGTTTGCCATATGAAAGGGGCAAGGCTTGCAAGGGCACAAACTTTATCACAGATAGATTCTTGTACTTCCCACAAGACTTTTTAGGCAAATCACCTGCAATCAGCAGGGAAGCAGAGGAGGCAAACTAGTCAAAAGTGTTCAAAATCCCTCTATAAATCTGCAACATCTTCTGGATATCACTGCTTTATGTTACAATAAAAAGAAATCACGGTGACTCTTTTCATTGAAGCTTATAGGGATCCTATAGTGAATACAAAGTAACTAAGTCAAAGTAACTAAGGTTCACTAGCTTAAACTAAACTCTTGTCATTAAATAATACCCATATTAGCTCATTCATAGCTAAGGTAGGTCACTATCCTTAAATACAAATACAGTAGCGTCCATGTCAACACAACATGGTAGGAAACCAAATCTAAGAAATAAGAGCGGTTTAAAAGCTGAGGAGGACCCTAAATTCTGACGATCTTTTTGTTAAATCATCAGGATCTGAGTTATCCAAGAAGCTTTATAGCAATCTTATACAGACACATTTTCTGCTGTATCTAAAGCTAGTGATGTTCAAGTCAGTGTGCGCATGCATTTTAAAATGTAAAACAAAATAAATTATCTTATGGAATAAACTGAGATGTGACTATATGACTTTCAAGTTCTCAAAAAGGCAGCCTTACAAACTCAGTACCTCAAAATGACAAAAATTTGTTGCCAACAGAAACAGTTGGCAGAAACAATTAAAAAGATAATCTGAATTATACAAAGTCTCAGTCAAGCAGATACTTCTGGATTTTTCTCTTCATTAATGTAAATCAAGTTAGTAATTTCTAACAAATCGAAAGCAGTTTTAACTCCATTACTTCCCACCCCCTCCATCTGTGCATGTGTATATACGAATAGATCATTTTGGAAAAAAATGTCATTGAGAAACACATACTATTTTAGCTATTCAGATATGCACCAACTTAGTTCAAATGCATTCATCTTATGGATTGTAAGCAGTTTTAAAAGTAGTCTTTCCATCCGACTCTACTCACTGGCTTCATATCTAACAGAGTAAAAATACACAGACTTAGAAAAAATTCCATATTCCACTCCAAATTTTGTGTATGTGTGCCTAACACCCAAGAGTTACTTCTCAGTTAACTACAATCAGTGAGAAGTAGATTACCATATAGTGAAAATATAAAAACTTGCCACACAAGATTCCTATCTTAATTCATAGACTGCTCAAAAAGTAGGTAACCATAGAATAAAAAGATGTAGGCGGAAGATAAAGATGCTTTTACATAACGGGTCTTTTGATCTTGCTTATGCTTATACATGTCCTTAATATTAAACTGACTATCCCACTAAATCAGGAAGCTTATTTGCTTCTACAATACAGTCTGTGTTATGCATCTCTTCATCGTCCAGTCAAGCTTAAATATGTAATTTCTCTAGGTGTTAGATTAACCCCAGATTTTGTTAATACACATTTTGGTGCTTTGCTCTAGAAACCTCCTTACTCTGACCATCAAACTAATAAAAAATGTGGATTTGTGCAAATAGACTATCCATAGTAGAGTTCGGTGGCATGACAGGATTACATTACATCTTTTACTAAGGAACTGTATTTGACCAAGATTTGCAGATTTATGTAAGGCATCAGAAGGGAGAAAAGGGTAAAGGTCTGATGTAATCTGTGCAAGATGCGAGGAACAAAAAATTGGTAGCAAACGGACAGGTCTGTTTTCCTATCATTCCTGAGAACTGCAAGTATCATTATAATTGTAAGCTATTTAAACATCTTTTATTCATTTAAAATATTGTATGGAGAGACATTTCTGTATTTCCTAAGTAACCAAAAACCTTGATATACAGGGAGAAAAGGTCCTCAAAAAGGTGCAGGAGCGTGTTCCTTTGTTTTACAATTGGTGTGATGTCCCACATCAAAGATGAAACATTACATCAAAGGAATTGTGCTCTCACATTTGCTCTATGAATCTGTCTATTATTGTTCAAAATAATGCGACAATTACAAATTTTTTTTAAGTATTTTGTTTTTTCCTCCCATATGGTTGCTTTACTTAACCTTACTGATGTCTGTGTGTACACCTAATTCTTCCATATATGTGAGAAATCAATGCTGAAAACAGCTCTTTCAATTTATCTATGGTTGCATTCCCTCTGCTAATTCTCTAGGGAATGCAAAAGATCTGATTAATCAAGATCAGATTAATCTGCACTATGGAAAGAGCATGTTAAGGCATCAAAAGCACTTCTCTTTTTCAAAAGTATTTTTAAGAAAGTTTATTGTGATAGTGGCTGAACATGCCATTTACTTTTCAAAACAGAATGGATTCAATGATGCACTCAATCTTTACTCAAACTATCCCATGAAAAACCGTGAGAGGCAATGGGAAAGAATCTTTTTGTTCATCAACTCAACTTCCCCAGTATCACTTAATCCCTTTCATAGGTTTACCGAGCCTCATCCTAGAAGTTACTCAATGTCCCTGCTATTTTTATCAGAAGACCAGTCAAGAATCTTAATCCCCTAAAGTATGAATCCTTTCTATCCATTTTGAGCCTAAATTTGCACAGGACCAGTGTTTCCCTTTCTGTCTCAATACCACCTATTAACACAGCCAGTGTTGCTTCCATCATGTCCACTCTCCCACCTTTTGCCTTCTGTCCTTCCTCTCTCCTCTCCCCTTTCCAACTCTCCTTTCATTAATATGCACAGTCACTACACCTGAAAATCATGATTTACCTGAATTGTTCTTTTGAGATAGGCTTTTCAGATAGACTTGTAACTAACAGAAAGCAAGAAATACTCTGCAGTTGCAAACATACCTTCCTACTATCCAGTAAGATGGAATTGTAAGTTTGCAGTAGTGGACTGACCCAAAGAGAACAGGCATTGGGAAATTAGAATCCACAGGTTGCAAAAGCAGAACCAGCCTTCTCATTGGTATTTCTATACATCTCTACCTGCACCTGTGTTGACCTTACTTCCAAAGATAGTTCTCCGGTATTTGTGAAAACACCAGAGAACTACTCCACCTGGAGCACTGGCTCATGAGGGAAAATACAAACACAGGCATTTATGTTCTTAGTGGCAACATTATCATCAGGACACCTGTGTTTAGCCTTATAAAACCTAGCAAAGTTCTACCCATAAGAAGACTACACAACACTTCACTTTTGGTTTTGACAGCGTTGCTAACTTCCTAGTGGGTACAAAACTGAACAGAAAGAGTAACAGCAAGAGTATATGGTTTGCAAATATAAATTACTGGAAATGCAAAATCAATTTGTTATGCTTTTCACATTTTTTTGCTGAAACTTGCAGCTTTTTATAGCGGTTGTGGTTTAATATAAAGACCTCTGAATATGTAGTACTAGTTCTGAGTGGCCTTTCTGTTTTTACTCACTGACAACGTTTCTTCAGAATGACACTTCCTTTGGAGAGAGCTATGTACATTTTTATTATTTTAGTATTTTCATAATATCTCAGAAAGCTGTGGCCTAAGAATCTCAACTGTCATTGTTTCAGGTCTCCAAGTCTGCTGTGACTGATAACACTCATGGGTTTTGTTACATTTATAAAGCATATAAAATGAAAAGATATTGTCAAATATTACAGTATACAATAGAAGAGCCATCAATTTATTTCTTTGGTCTGCTGTGCCTGAGAAAATTGTACTTTTTGCATACTCTGAATTTCGGGATGCTTTATAAGACTAATTCAAAGCACCAAAAGAAACTCAAACTTTGATGTGCCAGTTTTACATACTTAAAATATACAGCTCAACACTGACTAGTTGTAAGTATGCACATGTCCTTGAACAATTTAGATTTAGGTTATATATTAGGATGAAATATTTTACTGTGAGGGTGGTGAGACACTGGAACAGGTTGCCCAGAGAATTTGTAGACACCCTGTTCCTGGGAGTGTTCAAGACCAGGTTGGATGGGGCTTTGGCCAGCCTGGTCTAGTGGATGGTGTTACTGCCCATGGCAGGGGTTGGAACTCAATGATCTTTGAGGTCCCTTCCAACCCTGGCAACTCTAAGATTCTATGAATTTGCATATGCTGTGTCCTATTTTAAAGAAAAATGTTGCTATCACTTAACTGCATGTTCTGATGTCTTTTACCTTCTCAAAGCATAAGCCTTTCATATTATAAGACTTTTGAACTTATACATCTCATAGTTCTTTGAGAAGACAGACAGAATGTAAGAGCATGTCCTTTAGACTGAGACTATCCTCCAGAATGTCTGCACTACTACTGATGATCAAAGGACACGGAAATCGGCTGGTCCTTCTAGTTAAGGATGACTTATTGATTACATTTTGGTTTTTTTTCACGTGGACTACCTCAGAGACTCAGTCTATTATAACAAGATTAACTGGCATAATCTCAAAATATAACAATGAAATGTTTTAATTGTTCACTTTTGTTTGGTGATCCAGTCCTTGAATGTTCAACTCTGCTGAATATTCTAGAACTGCAAGTCACAGCATGTGTTTATGTGTATAGAAATGTGTATATAACATTTCTGCCCTATCATGGTTTAACCCCAGCCAACAACTAAGATCCACGCACCCACTTGCTCACTCCTCCATGGTGGGATGGGGGAGAGAATTGGAAGAGTAAGAGTGAGAAAACTCATGGGTTGAGATAAAGACAATTTCATAAGTAAAGCAAACGCTACACTCAAGAAAAGCAAAACAACACATTTGTTCACCCTTCCCACGGGCAGGCAGGGGTTCGGTCATTCCCAGGAAAGCAGGGCTCCACCACGCATCATGGTGACTTGAGAAGACAAATGCCATCATTCCAGATGTTGCTCTCTTCCTTCTTCTTTCCTCAGCTTTATATGCTGAGCATTCCATCATATGGTACATAATGTCCTTCTGGTCAGCTGTCCCAGCTGAGTCCCCTCCCAAGTCCTAGTGCACCTCCAGCTTCCTTGCTGGAGGGGTGGTGTGAGAAGCAGAACAGGCCTTGGCTCTGTGTCAGCACGGCTCAGCAGTGATAAAAACATCCCTGCTATTACGAACAGTCTTTTCAGCCCAGATCCAAACCACAGCCCCATACCAGCTCCTATGAAGAAAATTAACTGTGTCCCAGCTAAAACCAGCACATTATGCACCCTTTGTTCCACACCATTTATGTCACGATCTGGTTCCACACTATCTAGTCCAACCTCATTAACCACAACCACCCATACCACCCTTTGGTAGAAGACACAGCTACCCTTTTAGTCTATGGACCACACCTGCAAAATTTCTTTAAAATATCCATTGAGTTTATTCATTCTATGAGTTTGGGCTCCATCTCTTAAGGCGGTCACTCAGGACAGAAGAACTTGTGTGCTGCATGGAATTTTTAAAACTAAACTTTCTCTGTCATAGGTTTTACCATGGCTACATACTCTGAGAAACTTCTAAGTGTAGCTTTAAAAACAAACAAAGAAGAAGAAGAAAAAAAGAAATAAACAAGCAAACAAAATCCAAACAAATGAAAATACCCTGTGCTGCAAAACCAGCCCATGTCTTGGCAGGAATTGCACGTAAGAGGTTACAACTGAAAATGTCCACTTATCTCTCATGCAAATATTGTGGATAGAGATAAAAATGTTGGTGTGAGAAGCAGCCAAAGGAGAGAGTCTTACGGTAGCAAGACAGCTCTAATTTGGCTAGATAGTGTAATAGATAGATAAACGGGTGGTTTCTACACAGAATTTTGAAGGCCATGGTACCCAGAGTGAAAATTTTTGCTTCATAGCAAAATACAGGGGTCCTTTATGAACCTTGTGACTCAATGGAAGGGTGCCCCTCAGCCATACTTCAAACTCATATCCTTTTGCATGACAACCCTTAGGGAAATTTACTTCTAATAACAGCTAAGATCAATTTTGGTAGCAACAGTCTATGATTTTAGCATGACAAAAGTTCCAGAGTCAGATAATAGTTCTCATGTAAGTTATTTGTTGTTTGTAATACATGGCATGTTGCGCCCAGCCTGGTAAACAATGATGACACAAGTTCTAAAGGACCAGAAAAAAAATGTTCTTTCTGACAAAAGTGCGTGATTATATGAAGAAGAGGGATTTTACTAACCTCAGAGATCTCTATTACTTTCCTATCTAATTTTTTAATGACATTTTTATTCTCATGGTTCTTAATTTACACAAAATTCAAAACAAGGACAGAACACAAATAGCTGGACTAAGATTATCTTCCCACAATTCATCTTATAAATAAGCTCTGTCCTTTTAAACACCCAGTTCATTCTGTATTGCACTTAAACTCCTGTTCCTGTTCTAATATTTGAGCATTTATCAAACTTTAGTGCTAAGAATGGGAAGACATCAGCAGATGGAAAAGCTAGGGACATTGTTAGATGTGTAGTTGCAATATTTCTCTTTTGACTCCAGAGTGCTGCATAAAGTGAAATTCTCCAGTACTGATGCCCAAAAAAACCTGACGATTTTCTGTTCAAAGAATGACAACTCAGACTGATTATCTGCATTCTGACCCATGTGAACTGTCATTTCAAAATACAGCAAAAGTATTGTTGTAGGACAGTATAAAAGATATAGAGAAGTAGTATACAGAGCTGCTTAACAGTCCCGCAATAAGACACACAAGTTCCTCAGGGAATATAACCTGATCTCCCGCTCACACAGCACCCATCTTCCTGCCATCTCAAAAATACAGCCCATGGACAGCAGAAGAATCACAGCCAGGAATCTTTCTTCAATACAGATTTTCAGTCAAGCCAGTCTATTCAGTGGGCATCCCCCTAGGAAATCCATGCACCCATTACAATCTCTGCTTCTCTGCTCCTTTGAAGGGCACAGCATTCTTTGTATAACCACTTAACTTCTATTTTTTACAGACATAAATAAATATCAGAGGAGTTTCTGTTATTCTTAACCATCACAAGCATCTCCTAAACATCTCTGGTGTGTTGACCCTGGCTAGCAGTCAGATGCCCACCAAAGTCACTCTGTCACTGCCCTTTTTAGCTGGACAGGGAGGAAAACATCTATTGAGAGGCTTAGGAATCGAGATAAGGACAGGGAGAGATCATTCCACAATCAGCGTCATGGGCAAAACTGACTCAACATGGAATAAAAAAAAGAAAGAAAACACTCTCATTTATTGCACTACACTACATACACAGTGAAATCAGAGTTGGATAGTGAGAAGTAAAACTAAGTCTTAAAACATGTGTCCCCCCACCCCTCCCTTCTTTGCGGGCCTAACTTTATTCATGATTTCTCTTCCTTCTCCCTCCAAGGTATCACAGTGGGAGAAAGGGATGGGGATTTCAGTCAGTGCCTCATGAGTTCTTCCTTAGCTGGAGATGGGGGCAAGGGGAGGGAGGCTGGGGCATGTCTCACACTCTTTCCCTGATCCATCGAGGGGTCCCATTCATGGCAGACAGTCCTCTATGAGCTTCTCAAAAATGACCCCTTTCTCACGAGGCTTCAGCTCTTCACCAACTGCCCCAGCATGGGTCACTGTATGGGGTGCAGCCATAAATCATAAAATGTCTCTCACTCTGTCTGGCCCAGACTGCTCCAGCCTGGTCCTCCACAGAGTCACAAGTCTCCCATCCCCCCAGCAAACCTGTTCCTGCTTAGGCCTCTCTCCACTGGCTGTAGCTGCTGCCAGGAGCTTTCTCCAATGCAGGTCACAGTGTCTTTCATATGTCTCCACCTGTTCCAACATGTGGTCTCTCCACAGGCTGCAGGTAGAGTCTCTGCTCCCCATCATCTTCCATGGGCTGTAGGGGGACAACCTGCTCCATCTTGGTCTTTTCCATGGGCGGCCGGGCAATTTTGGTCTGGTGCCTGAAGAGCCTCCTTCCACCACTTCATTGACCTTGGTGTCTGCACTGTCCCCCTTCTCTTGAGGCAAAAAGCAGCTGCTTATGGTTTTTTCCTCCTAAATGTGATTTCCAGAGGCACTGTGGCCATCACTGATGGGCTCAGCCTTGGTCAGCAACAACTCCAGCCTTGAGTCGGCTGGTGTTTGCTGTCAGGTCTGGAGAGAGCTTCTGGCTGCTTCTTGCAGAAGCCACGCCTGCAGCACCCCCTTCTCCACTAGAACCCCACCACATAAAACCACACCAAAAAGGTAAGAAGAATGGAGACATTAGTGACCTATTAGAAATAGGGTAGTGGAATTATTAAGTTTGAGAATCATTCATGAGGTATGGTGTATTTTCCTGATAGCATTCTGGCTTTGAGAAAACCCATCTTTACAAAAATTTAATTATAGTGCCTCTATCTATAGTTTTCTCACTACCAAAAATCAAATTAATTTAATAAAACATAGTAGTGAAAATTAACTATGAGACCATTAGTAAAAAAAATTAAGTCAGCTCACACTGCAGTCACTGATGAAGCCTGGGCATTGCCAGAGCAACCAAGACCATACCCCATGCCTACAAAAATCACCCCATGGAACACTAGTGAGCTGAGAGTGGCACATCAGTTTGCATCACAGCTCCCATGGAAGGGCATAGAGACTTATCAGCTCATGTTACTTCCTGGAAATCATTATCATATGTTAATGTCCTTTGCACATATGTAGTTTAGTTGAGTGGGGGTCCTCTGGTGGTCGTTTGTAGTCTTCCTCACTGTCTCCATCCTTGCACAAGCTCACTTCATCTTCGGCTGCTGTTTCATAACCATAGCCAGTTTCTTCATATACTTATTGTTTTAACTCAAGGGCCATAACCAATACCCATTGTTCTAATTCAGAGTCCATAGAGATTTTCCATAGTGATAAAGGCACACACCGTCTTGTCCCTAAAAGCCATAACATGCAGTATAGTCATAGCTGCTATAACTCCTTTAAAATCAAAAGCATATTCTAAACTAAAACCAAAATCACCTAGAAGTTAAGCTATTTTATTAGAGTGATTGTAACAGAACTGGTATGCAAATTATTACATCTGCCTGACCCTTACAAACTGATCCACCCTGACAATATCTACCTGAGGGTGTTAAGAGAACTGGCCGATTATCATTAACAGGCTACTCTTCATAATCTTTGTGAAGTCATGGAGATTGGAGAAAGTCCCAGAAGACTGAAAGAAGGCTAATGTCACTCCCATTTTCAAGAAGGGATTAAAGGAGGACCCAGGAGATTATAGGCCAATTAATCTTGCTTAAATCCCTGGGAAAGTTGTGGAACAAATCCTCCTGAGGACTAACATGTGATTGGGAAAAAACAGCACGAATTCACCAAAGGCAATTCATACTTGGCAAACCTAATTGCCTTATATAATAAAGTAACCTGCTTGGTTGATGTAGGGACATTGTCTACCTTCAAGGCTTTCAATACATATCCCCACAGCTTCCTCCTAGAGAAACTGCTGTGTTATAGTCTAGAGAAGTGGTCCACACGGTGAGTGGGGAGCTGTCTGACAGGGCAAATGGAGGCGGCAAATAGTCTCCAAGGGATTGATACTTGGCCCAATGCCATTTAATATCTTTATAAATGATCTGGATGATGGGATCAAGTGCACCCTGGTGAAGTTTTTTATAGACTATACCAAACTGAGTTCTTCAGAAGAGAGAGACGGAAGACCTAGATAAGATACAATAATTTTATGAAGTTCAACAAGGACAAGTAAGGCCTTGCACCTGGGAAAACATAACCCATTAGTGCATTACAGTCTGGGATCCACCTGGCTGGAGACCAGCTCTGTGGAAAGGAACCTGGGAACAGCAAGCTCAGTATGAGTGAACAACATGCTGCAGTTACAAAGAAAGCAAACAGGACACTTGGTTGTATCAATGACAACCAAGATAACTAAGTCATTTTCCCACTCTGTTCAGTACATTTCAGGTCACACCTGGAATATTGTTTTCACTTTTGGTCCCCAGTATAGATAAAAAGATGTGGACAGGCTGGAGAGGATCCAGAGAAAGGCTGCCAGGATGATCAAAGGACTGGGAAACCTGCCATATGAGGAAAGACAGAGAACTCTGTTTGCCTAGCCTTGAAAAAAGGTGGTTTAGCAGTGACCTCATCACCATGTTCCAATACTTATAGGGTATCTAAAAAGAGATGGAAACTCCCTTTTTATAAAGAGTCACATGGGAAAGGTGAGCGTTAAAAGATTCAAGAGTTACTCCTGGGGACATTCCAGTTGGAATCTAGAGAAAAAAATTTCACAATGAGAAGAATCAACCATTGGAATAATCTCTCCTGGGGAAGTGGTGGATTCTCCAAACATTGGATTCTTTTAAGATTCAGCTGGATAGGATGCTGGGCTATCTTGTCTAGAGAGATCTTTTGTCTAGACGAAGCATTTCCAAGAAAGTTTATACTAGATGATCCTTGAGATCCCTTCCAACTTAGTGTTCGATGATTCTATAATTCTGTGAAATTTTATCTACAACAGAAAGTGAAGTTCTCATGTATGTGAACCTTTTAACTTGTATACTGTTAATCTATAAAGCATTTGAATGTTTAAAGCATTAAAAAACATAAAACAATCCAGGAAAAGACAAGACAAAGCCAAGATCCAAAATGCTCTAGAAGGCATCCACAGAATGGAGTAGTCAAAATTTAATGTCACCAGTGAGCAAAACAAACAAAAGTAAACCACAAAACCCAAAAAGCAAAAAAAACCCAAACAAAAATAACCCATCACCCAAAGTGGTTTCTGAACACAATAATATCAACACAAATTCTTCTTATAAAGTAACGAGTGTGTTCTGTTTGCTATATATGGTAAGAAAGAGCTAACAACAGAAAAAAGAGACAAAATCCTAAAAATATACAGCAGATAACACAAATTCAGGAAATCTCTGTTGCATATCTCTATGCATATATGTCACCAATGTAATTAATAAATCTATTTTTAACATGTTCCCTTGGATAAACAGCTATATGCAAAGCTCCAGCAGAGCTCTAGTAAACAGTTAAAGTACTGATACACTCACAGGTGCTTTAGCTAGTAGTTTCTTCTTTTGTCTGCCTCCAAGGATTGACACACATTCAATAATAGAAGGTTTATCTCCATACAGCTGAGAATAAGGTAAAGGTTAGAGGGAATTCAGAGGTGCTTAATTAAAGCAGTTACCCTGACAACATCAAGCAACAGTAAACATTACAGTACAATACAATAACTAGCTGCTTATAGTTATCTCTTTGTTTAGACATGCTCTATTTCTGTGAACTCATGCTCATTTTCAAGAACACAATTATAAACCTTTCTCATATGCAGTCCCAGATCCTTGCATAATTCCTTTGATTTCAGTGGAATTAACACCAGCTGGAGATCTGGGCCAGAGATTCAAAACTTCTAAAAGCTTCTTGGCACTGAATAATACAGATTTCTTACACCTTTGTCCTTTGTCTTTCTCAGCCTGGGCCTCAACGACTCCTTGAGATTGCTGAAAATCCAGACCTAGGGTGCAAAAGTTTCCCTCCTTAGATCCTGCCTAATTGCCGTTCTTGGCCTTGCCTTCAAATACCCAATTTCATGCTGGTTTTTTTTGGAGGCCATATCTGTCCTACCTCAAAAAACCTGGAAAGAACATTTTATGCCCACCGCCAAAGTAGCTGACAGAGGGTGAAATCTGGTTTTACGGCTCTTCTAATATTTAATTCATCTTACCCCTCTAACACACATACACTTACACACATGCACACACCAGAACAAAAAAAAAAAAACAAAACCAACTCAACAACAACCACAAAACATTTCACCCTTTCAAAAGAGAGAAACCGGTGTTAAAGGAATAGTTCCCTGATAGAACACCGAGTAAGCTGATGGATATACAAGGCTAGAAATGTTTCGTGCAAGTACTGCTCCAACTATTGACTGCAAGTCAGTACTCATAACAAGGACTTCTGGTGGTTTTTTAACTTATCAATGATATTGTTATCTAGTCCCGCTCAGCTGTCTGCTTCAAACCTATTGCAGAAGTAGAATTAATTGTGATACAGCTCTATACCCAGGAAACACTTCAAGGAGATCCCTGTCAGCAGTACACTTGAAAAAGGATTGAAAGTCTTTCACATAGAGAATAAGTTTTGTACATTTTTCAAACAGGAAGCAGGCTTGGGGTAAGTCTTCTGGAGTGTTTAAACCCTTACAGTGGTTTTTTTAGATACATTTTCAAGTTAGTTTCTCATATTCTTAAGCTTCTCTATAGCTTTTACTGAAAAGTAAGACCCAGTTACCTGCCAAGAATTTTTTAGTCATTTCTTTCTCTGCTATTGCCATGTAGCGTAACGTTCAAAGGAGCTGCATTTTTTAACTATAACAAACAGGATGCTTGTTTAACTACACTACATACAATGTGTAATTAGTCTAAAATATTAATTATTTTAAATCCTCTAGCTTTACAAAGTGCAGGTAATACAAGTTCACTACTACTTCTCCCAAGTTTTCAAATGATTTGTGCTGTGATGAGTACAAGTTCTCAGGTAGAAAGCTGTACCAAGTTATTAAAATGTTGTGGTATTCCCACAGCTTTTTTCTTTACAGGTATGATAGATTCTATCAGCATTTTTGCCAAAGTTTCTTTGAATCTTTATTTTTCATTGTATAGCTACAGGTGCCAGGAGAGAAAAAGTCACCCAAATATTAGGCTAGAGAAGTTTTAACACATTGACCACTTCTCTATAAGCTGTAAAACAAAAAAAATCAGAAAAAGACAGCACTCCTAATACTTATATCTTTCTAAAATATTTATCATGGAAGTATTTAATTAACTAGCTATAACAAACAAACAAACAGAAAATTAGGCAGCTTTTTCCTGGGATCTTCTGGTTGCATCTACCATAGTGAGAGGTCACACTTGAGAATGTTAGCCCAGGGGATTCAATATGATGCAATGTTGTCTATGGGGCAAAGGAATTGGGGAGTTCCAAGTTCCAGACATGTCCTCTTGTTATAACTAACATTGCTTCTTGTGTAGAGTTCAGAAATACTGCACCCATAACTACTGCAATAAAATAAGAAAAAAAAATTAAGAATTTATATTTAATAATTTTCACAAGATGCATGTGTTCCAACTGTAAGTGCACAAGTGTCTCAGTCATTATATTAGCAAGAATACATCCCACTAAGACTTCCACAGTTTGCTTTCATTTACATGCATTCTTCTAATTGTTAACCTACCTATCAGGCTGCAATGCCTTTGATCCTCCAACCAAGAAGATTCCAAACCTTTTGGATATAAAGGACATTAAAATAAATAATTTTGCCTTCTAGAGTGTAATCAAGTTCTCTATCAATTATTTATTACACATTTTTGCTTAAAGCCAGTTTGCACTACCTGAAACTTTGTATAAGCACAACAAATTCAAGCTGCACTGGTTAAAAAGAAATCAAAACCACACTATTTTGATATTTTCCGTTTCTAAAACAATTTCGTTATTTGTTAAGAAAATTTACAACAAACAAACAAACAAACAAAAATACCCACAACAATATTCTAAGAACGTTAAAAATTACTAATTTAAGAATCAGGTCTTAAGTGAGAGTGAGATATACCCAAGGAACAGAAGTCACACACAAGCTCATACTTCTAATAGATCTGTTCTCCAGTTAAGTTTTACTTAGAAAAGAGCCCTTCTCACTTTCTTCATCAACATTACCTTGTACCATACTCCAAGCAACATTTCTCCCCTTCAGTGCCTGAACTGACTATTCCACTTTCGTGAAAGAAAGGACAGATTGAAACTGGGGTATCTATAAAAATTAGTCAAGCCTGTTGCTCTGTCTCTTGCCACAGCATGATCAGCCTCTATTGCTACTGCATACTAGATTTAGTCCATACTATTCCCTTTCTTATTACAGGTACTAAATAGTACCAAATATTAGGCATCAGTCCTGAGTTGTATCTATCTGAAATGCGATAGCTAAGGCCTTTGTTCCTCAGTACTGACCATTCCAGTCGATAAACTCACTTTCACATATCTTCTGATGGGGAGGTGGACTAACTGCAACACATTTTACTTAGTCTCAAACTTCATTCTACATAAGAATGACTTTTTTTTTTTTCCAGAAAACACAGAGCTCAGGACAAATCTTATCATGCAATACCTGAGATAATTCAGACATGGAATTGAGTCTATGTCATCACATCTTCAAACTTCAGAAAATGCCATATCTCAAGTACCTAGAGTGGCACAGTCAGTCTATTTAGTTTCAATATACTTTCTACTTTTTCTAAAATAACTTTGTTCTTGTATTCATGTCCTGGCAGCCTCCCTCCACCCAATGTTCTAGCCTTTTTCTCCTTGCTGTAGCAGAAGAAGCAGAGTCTTTGTGGTATTTTATAATTCAAGAAATTTAAACATATTCAAGGAATACCCTTCCTAAACTGGTCTGATTTCACTTTCAGGCTGATTCATGATAAATTTTAGCAAAATATCAGGCAACTAGACTATCTGTTTGAAAAGAAAAAAAAATTTTCCCATGTTATGCCATGAACCTTGCCATGTAATATAGATGTTACCTGTGTATTACGCTGCCAGTTACATATTATATAGTCTACCTTGTAGGTTCCACTACAAAAAAAATCAACTTTTCTTTCTTTCTTTTGACATATGCCTCATGTATCATTGTGCAACATCAGTTTTCCTCCTATGTATGACACTTAAAATGCAGTGTTTAGTAATTAGACTGTTGCGAGTCAAGTTTGGTACACTGAGTTCAAAGCACTTTTGGGTCTAAACATTCTAGACAATGATTCCCTAGCATAAGCATCTTCTACTTTATTACTTGTAACCCAGTCCACAGGTCAGATCTCTCATTCTAATTCTAAGCTAGAAGCCTTAGGCCTCGTTTAAAAATCATTTAGAGATCATTTAGATAGCTCACCTATCAGCTTATTTCATTTCAACCATCTGCTTTTCCAGGGTCTATTTCAGATGCAATTGATGGGTTCATAACTCTTTCAGGTCATCTCAACCCTTTGTTCATTCTGAGTTATTTATCTCACATTTCAAAACTTAGTTACTCTGAGTCTTTCCAGAAGAGATTTAGGGAAAGAAGAGGAATTTCCTGTGTTCATCTTTCTTGCCTACTGTCTGCATTGTTCTGCCTTCTGCATTGCTGATGTTCTTCTACTAATGTGGTCTGTTCTCACCTTTTCCCTTCAATTTTTCCAGCTTGCATAGGCAATCTACCAGCTCTGTTACAAACAGAAATATCCTTAGCCTGGTTGGCAGCATCAAACTTTGGGCAGTTTTCCTGACATGTTTGCAAGCAGGAGATTATCTTACTTTCTTCCTACATGAATTTCAACAGAATTTTTTATTAGTGTAGAGATCCTTTAAAAGTTTTGACCAAAAAAATGATTACCAAACTCTGAGTCAGTTTGATTAATTTACTGGTCCAGCTTCTCAGTTTCTGCAAGTTGTTAGTTGTACTGAGTACAATAGAGTTAAAACACTTGTCTCCAGCTAAGGAACTTCCCTAAGTTACTGTAAATGTGAAAGTTTGTCATTAGGTTCACCACAATAAAAAAAGCCTTTTTTCTTTTCTAGGAAGTATCATACTACATATCTTTCTCTCTAGCAAGATCAAGAACATCAGCAGATCATTTGCTTTTTAAAAGCACCATGCTGGCATCTGCATTAAGCTGCACTTCACCTAGATTTGAATTTCGTATCACAGTCTCTAGGTCCTTATCTGCAGTAGTTTAATATAGGCATTTGTGAGAAAGTTTGCTATTGTTTTGGGTTTTGTTGTTTTGTGGGGTTTTTTTTAAATCAAATGCCATGGAACAAAAGAAATTGCCACTCTTAGAAATTCAGGTGTCATTTTGTGCATGGTGGCAGATCTGCTTCATAGTACAAAGCCATTTTCCTACTTTAACTAACTTTGTACTTTCTCTCCTGGACTTCATCAAAATATGTCTGTAACTGAAATTATTCCCAGATATCTACCACCCTACTTCTTAAAACACTCACTTTTTGAATGCAAAAAAGAAGGATAAAAACCACAGCTAATCTGAACACACATCATATAGTCTACATTTGGGTCAAATGAGAAATAGACTGTGAATTTGAACTTGGTTGCTTTCCTTAAGCAGAAAGAATTCTAAGATGAGAAAGACAAAAGAGGCATACAAGCAATATCTATGAGAAAATTCAGAAGAAAACTTTGAAGAGAAAGGACTACTCAGAATCAAGAGAACGCATGAGAAATTATTGACAAGGTCACAATGCTATACACTGACATGGGAAAATTAACTAGTGTTCTAGTGCTCTGCACCCTTCTGTGCAGCTGTGGGTCAATGTTGGAGCTAAGTATTACTCAATAAAAATAAAGAGAAAGGGCAATTTCTATTTTATGTATTTTCAAACATATTACATCCTAGTGGATTAAATTGCTTTAGAGAAAACAAGTGGGGTGAATAACAGTTCTAGCAAGCTTACCTGTAGGCACTTAGGTGCACTTAACAGCTGACTGCTAACTAAATGTAGGAGACAGTGAATGGACCTTATGTACTGATTGGAAGAGATTTTCTCTCTGTGGATTGCAAAAATAGAGTTTTCTCCCTGAAGACTAAAAGGAAAAGGAAAGAGGAATGAGAAAGTGAATGAAAATGGAAAGGGACAAAAGGTTATCATAGAGAAGAGAGGAAGAGATCCTTTTCAAAATACTCGTAGGATCATTAAATTATTCAGAGTTAGTGAAGCCATAGAAGTCAGTTCAATGTAGAAAACAGAAAGTAGCCATGTTCCACTAAAAGGATCCATCAAAAAAAATCCTCATTTATTTCTCATGAAGGGAATATGAGTTCTAAAAGAATTTGTTAGGATCTCCTTCCAGTCAGCCCAATACTTGCCTTTGTATTATTACCCTCATTATATATATGTAATAGTAAAAAAAAGCAAAGTATGTGTTACAGCTAATCAAATTTTACTTAGACATAAGGGTAATTTTAATCCCTTATGTAAGTAAGTTACACCAAAGGGTTAATTTGCCTTCAGTGAAAGTTCATGTTCTGAAATGTCTGAAAATTGCTGTACCAACAGGAAAACAGCAACTTTCACATTTCTTCTTATGCTGCCCAAAGTTCTGGCATAGCTCCTGCCCTGCGGTACTGTGAAAAATGCGTATACAATATCACACCAGAAAGAAGATGCATGTCTGATAGGAATGGAAGGGAGGTAATAACTGTAATCCTCTTCCCATTTTACACTTTACTAATGGGAGGGGGAAAGTCACATCATAGGACAGAGGGTAGCATGTAGTAGAAGGCTTCAGAGATGGCCACATTAGTAGTTCCCAGCTCTGTATTACTTGTCATGAAGTTAAGATGGTCTCTCAAAGAGACTGTGAGACAATGCAGAGGAGGTGGGTTGACATTGCCTGGACATTAAGTGCCCACCAAACCTGTTCCATCATTTCCTCTCCTCAACTGGATAGGCAAGAGAAGCTACAATTAAAAGCTCACAGACCAAGATAAGAACAGGGAGAGATTGCTCATCAAATACTGTCTTGGGCAAAACAAACACAACTCTGGAAAATTAATCTATTTCGTTAGCAATCAAGAACAGAGTAGGGCAATGAGACACAACCTCCCCCCACCCCTCCCTTCTTCCCAGGCTCAATTTCACTCCTCATTTCTCTACCTCCTTCACCAGTTAACACAGGGTTAATGGGGGATGGGGGTGGGGAATGGGGGTGGGGATCAGTTCATCACACACTGTCTCTGCTGCTCCTTCCTCCTCAGGCAGAGGATTCCTTACAGTCTGCCCTGGTCCAGTATGGAGTCACTCCCATTGGAGACAGTCCTCCATGAACTTCTCCAATGTGAATCATTCCCATGTGAGACAGTTCTTCATGAACTGATCCAGTGTGGGTCTCTCTCCATGGGATGCTGACCTTCGGGACCAGACTGCTCCACCATACATCCCCCATGGGATCTCAAGTCCTGCTAGAAAACCTGCTCCAGAATGGGCCCCTCTCCACAGGCCACAGGTCCTTCCAGGAGCTTGTTCTGGTGCAGTCTTGCCACAGGGACACAGCCACCTTTAGGTACCTCTGCCTGCTCCAGCATGGGGTCTTTCACAGGCTGCAGGTGGATACTTGCTCCAACATCAAGCTCCACAGGCTGCAGAGGGACGGCCTGCCTCACCATGGTCTTCTTCACAGGCTGCAGGGGAATCTCTGCTCTGGCACCAAAAGCACCTCCTTCCCTTCCTTCTTCACCAACCTTGGTGTACGCAGAATAAAACATTTTGATGAGACAAGTTTCCCTCAGATCTCACTATTATCTTCCATCTGAAATTCTTCCTGGTGGGTTTTTCCCCCCTTCTTAACTCCGTTATCCCAGAGTCACTCCCACTGGCACTCAGCCTTGGACAGTGGCATGTCTATCTTGGAACTGTCTGTTATTGGGTCTATCAGACATGGGGGATGCTTCTAGCAGCTTCTTGCAGAAGCCACCCTGCAGCCCTCTCACTTCTGAAACCTTTTCACACAAACCCAATACAGTGGAGAGTCTACAAAACGCCTGTGTGGAAGTGGATGACAGAAGCACTGCAAAACAACATGTGGTCTCCTTTGGCCCATAGTAAGTGCTTACTTGGTATGGCAGGACAAGGTAATTATTTTTCTGCTGAGTTAGGTTGTAAAAAATACTTTGGGCATAACAAGATCTTTGCAAAGTTACCACCCTGTTCTAACTGAGAAAGAGATGAGCAGTGGAACAGGCATCCTAGACAGAAAGCCGCATTTGACAAAGTAACTCTGGTTTAGACCTTTGTCCAAGAAGCACTACCAAAATTCATTCCCCTCCTTAATTTGTGGTGACCCAAGCTTTCTAGCCTGCTGAATAGTGCCTGAGCAGTCAGGGTATTGGTTTGCTCTCCTCTAAGCTTGCTGAAGTGTGAGCCCTCCTCAGAACATAATTTACCACTGAGAAATCACCTCTTTTAGTCCCTCTCCTCCTCATGCTTTTTCACTGGGGAACATATAACTTCAGAGAGGGTTGCTGGTATCCCATGAGTTTATTGTTTATGCCAAGGAGAAAATCATCAACAGAATAGATGGAGACTACCTTTGCAGGGACTATGCAATGACTTGACTGCTAGGGCACTCTTTGGGAGGTCCGAGTCAGCACAGGCAGAAGGAACTAGGCTTCTCCAGCAACCTGGCTAAGAGCCCTAAAGACAGGGTTCTCAGAAGAAAGGGTTCTGCATTTTCTAGCAGTATTTTTAAAGTACCCTTTCATCTCCTTTTATTTCCAAATGTCTGCAAATGAAATGTTTGCTTTTATATTGAATAAAACATTTTGATGAGACAAAGCCAAATTATTTTATTTTAATTCTTGGTTTGGATGCCAAAAATCCAAAAACATTAATTATTTACACAGCTTTACAATACAGAAAGTACCATTTATAGGTATTTTACAAAATCAGCTTGAAGCTTTGCTTCTTTTCAAATGTATGATGTTGTTACTGGAAGCAACAGTTTGACAGTCTCACAAGAAGGCTTGGTGAACCTTTTTTCAGGCTGTTGAAATTAGCTGTAGCAGTAGATTGGAAGATTCAGCATGCTCCACCAATAAACAAATTGTACTCTGGAGAGGATTATAAGCAGAAACCTGGCAGGTTTTAGCAGATTTTTCCATACAGGTATGTCAATATATTCTATTTGGTTATGCTGCAGCCCTTTACGAACTAGAGTGAAATAATTCTTTTCAAGAGTGGTATCATGCACAGCCTTGTCTCCTATTGAGTGCTTGTCTACACTGTTTCTTTTAGCCTATTTCCATTAAATCTGAATCATTGCTACTTTCATTTCTTTTGTCTTTTACTATGTTGGCAGAAAAAAGCAGAGCCTACATTGACTTATTTGTGCTAATGTGAGTTTGAGAAGTGGTACAGCTGATTGATGCATGCCAGAGCATAGGTTTTTGATTACTTTGACTTCCCCATGCCTGTTGACATTGCTTCCCTGATTTCTTTCACCAGCTGCTGAGAAATTCAAACTCTGGGCAGATCACGCTACCATTTTAGTAATTCAAGGCAGATATCTTGTACCAAAGACAGAGAAGTCACCACAGGAGCATGGATCAACTAGATTTTTTTATCAAATGCTAAAATCTGACACAGTTTAACTTTGCCTTTAGTCAAGCTCCATTCCAAATGAAAAGGAAAATTATTATCTAGCAAAGTATGATCCATGTCATTCACAGCATGAGAGGATCTCATGTGATCTGACTTGACATAATTGCACATATTGTGTACCACTCATACTTTCTTTCATATGTCAACTGCCAATGACCCATGCCTCCCTAGAAATTACTGAACATTCATTACCTTCGCAGAGAAGTACAGGTTTTAGGACACAGACTCATCTGCCCTAAGCCAAGGAGCTGTAATCAAGCTAAAACATAGAAGCTTTACTAGGACAAACCTGCACAGCCTAAGTTTTACCTGATTAACAGCTCTCTGTGGGCACAAATTGCACTGTACTCCATAGATACTTCAAAGCCATCAGAAACTAAAAATGGTATAAGATTAATAATTACAGCTGGTACTAATTTCTTTGATGCTATTCACAAAAGCAAATGTATCATGGCAAGAGGCATACAGCCAAGGAAAATGTGTATCCGTATATAGCCTGTATATTTATATACTTCAAAAAGTCAAACAAACAGGTCTGTTTTCAGTATGTCCAGCAACACAAACTATTCATCCAAGTATTGTAATAGAAGAAAGGAATCCATAAATCCTGAAACTGAAATTATCTTTTACAGTAAGTAAGTAATCCAGTGTATTTACCATGTTGGTGAACTTACTCAGCACTCACTCTCAGGTATCTACAAGGTTAAAAAAAGAGAAATCAGGTTTTACATTAAAGTACTTCATTTCTTTCCCAAATTAGTTCTCCGTCTGGAAGATAATGCTCAATAGTTATCCGTGTAATACTTTCATTATAACAGAATGGAGAATAACTGCATTAGGAGCAAAAGAGATATGAACTGTAAAGGTCGCTTTCCAGATAATGGGATTCATCAAGGAGACTGAGAAGATACTGGGCAAGATTCACAAAAAGCATCAATTTTTTTCCTTCACTTCAATAATTTTGAGGGAGAGAAGAAAGTCAGATTCACAAATTCAAAATAGGTTTTCAGCTGGCAAAGTGATTTTAGTCCATCACTGTAGCTGTTGAATAGGCTTTTAGTGTGGCTATGAACAGAGGATAGTAATCAGCAAGACCTGAATGGTGAAAGAAAACTCCCAGATTCTTTCAATTTCTGCTAATATATACTCAATACATTGTTTTTACAAGGAAAATCAAGTCCCTACTTCTTTACACAAGTTTTTTTTTAAATTTAAACCATGGCTATAGTATTTTCCTGTATTTTTATTAATAAAGCATTTTTCACCTCAGAATACATTAAGCAGGCATTATTTGCATTTTATACATGAAAGGAATTAAAATAAAGCCAGGCTAAGGGTCAATTTCTGTGTCATGTGCAAGCCTGAACCATCCCAGAGAAGCAAAAATATTCCAGTTGAAGCAAGATTCTTCCCAGATCACCCATGGTGATTTTCTTGCAGGACAATGAAGTTAGAGGAATAGGAAGGAACACCAATTTTACTTTTTGCTTTTTTTTAATCACAATAAACCTTCTTGAGAATGTCCTCTTTTGACAATGAGAACAGCAGATGTAGTAGTCAACTCTCATTTTAGTCATACCCACATAATTTTTCTCCTTCACACTCCCTCTGCCAATACAAACAAAGTCGACTTCTAGCCTTGCTCAAAAGAAACCAGATTTGTATCTGCATGAGGGATTTCTGCTGAGAACTAAGTAGAAAATCTCAGTATATTTCTTTGATTTGTCCACTTAACCAGTCAAACAAAGAAGGCTGGGACACACTGGCAGTATTTCCTTACGGTCCCAGCTGGCCTGTTTTTCTACTTCTGCTGTGTATCTCAGCAGCTCTTTGCAGAGCTGCAGTTTACATGGTCACTTTGCCTAATCTTTCCTACTGTGTAACATTTTTTGGCATAGTTTTCCATGTACTAGAGAGGCATAAGTGTTCCCTCTTTTAGGAAGAAACTCTTGGGGGAGAGAACCTCAAGCCTCTGTCATCATACTTCTATTTTATTTCATTATCAAAACTTTGAAATACACTGGTCTAGAAATACAGTAAACCTTGCATGCATCTGAACAAAGGAGCTTGTCAACACACCAACTGACAGGACAATGTGGCATCCATTTCCAAATGCTCCTTCCTTACTGCAGGCTGAAGAGCAGACCAAAACTGTTAATAGCACTAAACAAGCTCACAGGCTTTGATTACATGCTGAAAGCAAAGACTTAAACAAGCCATCAGAATAATGCATTCCATCAGATGCTATTACCACATACTAATCCCTACCCACACTACCGCAGAACAAAGTTTCTCCAGTGGTATTATGTATGTTATATTGTGATGCTGATGATTTAACATCATGATACAAATACAAAAATATATGAAAAGATGCTATTACATTTTTCTAAGTACACGGTTGATCCAACACTAGCAAATACTGCAAATAATGAAATTCACAAGCAATAACAAGCTGGCAGAAGATTCCTCCTTAAAATGTATCTTTTCTCAACTGCTTGTATTTCCCCCTGGAGAAGACAGTTTTCAAATAACTGGAAACCTGTCTTAGCCACTGAATCATCAGAATATGGTAACATTGGGGTTTTTTCGTTGTTTTTTTTTTTTTAAATATTTGGCAAAATGCCACAAGCAAATGAAAATGCCTTGGAGACACCTGAGACCAAATGCTTAACAATTTTATGACTGCATACTGTGAACATATCCTTGGTTTATATGCTAAGCATCCAACTGCTCTCAGTTCTGAAGCAGAATGGGCAAGGATCTGGCTCACATTTTTATTTCAGCACAAGTGCATTCCAACATACCACAACAGGTGCCTTTGGCATCCTCTTGCTGCTAATTGAGAGCTAACCATCTTCTTCTAAAACCTTGTAGAGAAGAGTTGTTTTTCACTGGAATGGCTAACCCCTGACACTTCCATTGTTGTCTTGCAGCATACACTAACTAGTCACATGGACTCTGAAGAAGGGATTTTGCACATGTCAAAGTTACTTTATTTTTCAGGAATCTTCAGTGTATCAGATATTCATATATTCATGAAACACTACTCATGGATAACTCAGCAGAACTAGTGATGCGGTCAAATATTTCAAATTAGTATGAAAAGTGTTAAACTCTTCTAAATGCCCCAGCTGAAACAAAACCCCTGAAAGCTTTCATTTTTTACACTGTATCGGTGAACGATTTTTACTAATTCAGTTCATTGTTGATGTTGGGCTTGGAGGACTCACTTTAGATTTAATTTCTCTTCAGGCATTATCTAATACAGTATTTGAATGCTTTGGTGTGTTCAGAGTAGCTTTGTTATGGACACAAATCCACCTGGATTCTGCTTGAAATGGATAGTCAACTTAGTGGATTAGCTGAGAACGTAATGAAAATCTTTATAAATCAGTAGTCAGCAGACTATCTAACAGATCAGAGAGAGCTTTTTGATCCATCTCTAACTCATTAAAGCTACAGTAAATCCCACTGAACTTAATACAGTTCGGTCCATGCAAACTCTAATGAATTGAAGGAAATTAGCAACAAGTCCCCAGAAAGAGACACCTACCAAATGTTAATGCACCTTTTTTCCTTATTTTCCCAGAACTGACAAGAGACGGAGGAAAAATGTCCCTCGTCTGAACAGTATGCCTAAGCATAGGCAGCTAATTTAAAGACTGATACTAGAGAGCAAGTTGGTAAACCAACTTGGCTGAGCATTTATTCCTATATAAAACATGTATGACCATTTCTAAATACAGCCCAGGCCCTATTAGAACCAAAATTCATGATCCAAAGCCCATTAAAATCAAAGGAATGACTCCCATTAATATCAATGGCTATTAGATAAGGCCACAAGCAGGGAAAATCCCCACTGAAAACAGTAGGAGTTCTGCCTGCACAAACTCCCCTTGGAAGCTGCTAGTATTTTTTCTTCTTTCATTTCTTCATAAATATTTTATAAACAAAACTCACTGAACTTAGAACTTGTACATATAACACTATGCAATGCTTTTGTAAGGATCTTGCTGGTCTTAGCACAGCTTTCTTGCACATATCTCTGTGTCACTTCAAGAGCAATCTGAAGGTAGAATCTCCTTTGGGAAGCAAATGCCGTGGTTTATCTTGACACTGTCACTATATGGAAGGTATGGTAGACTAGAAACAGCTGCTAAATTTAAGTGTAACCTATGTGTTAAAATGTCAAGCTAAGTACATTTTTACCTTGTTTCTGACAGAAGAAAGTAGTCTTTCTTTCAGAGTTTACTAAAAGGAAATAATTCTCATTTCCATGCACAAAAGCATAATACACTAAACATACTATTTAGCTGAGTTTAGTAAATGCACTGAGAGATTCTGTTAAATGTCATTTGAAATGTCTGCCTCAGAATGAGAATGGCTCTATTGCTTCCCAGGGCTAATGTTGCAGCTTTCCACCAGCCATTTTGCAATTAATGGCACACAAAAATAAACTGATAAACAGGCTTTTGCCGTTTGAATGCAATTTTTTCACGGCACAGACCTCCAAATGCTAATTAGATGTAAAGATTTTTTTTGTTTTTAATTTGTTTATGAATTGTGGATTTATAAAATATCACAGGGAAGCATAAAGCTCACGTGATTGCATTTATTAGAATTTACACCTGGGGATGTTTGTGCTTTATCTTGAGACAGTTACAAATTAAAAGAATTCTAGGCATTACCAAGTTAATTGTCATTCGTTCCTGTGAAATATTTCCTTTAAATACACCATAAGAGATTTCTGCAAATAGTTTGAAATACAAGTTTTGCTATTATGACAGTCTACTGTTTCTTATAATGTTTCTCAGCCTATTCTAGGAAGTACAGTCTTCAACAAACATGAGAAAGAACATCATATAAAACAAAGTTAAACAAAAAATGAAGCACATTAAAAAGCTAGAAAAAAAACCAAAAAATGCAACACAATGTTACATACTGGCAAGGAAAACTAACTGATAATATCCAGACTTTTAGGAGTCCTTTGCCCACCTCCCATGCCTCCAAGCCCCAGCACTGATGGCTTGTCGTGGGCAGAATGAAGTGGAATAGGAAGAATATTTAGTACGTGATGCTATAACTCTGTGAACTTGTGCCAGAAGTTTGAGCCGGCCTTCCATTTTATAGATGAAAATTACACCAAAGCTACTGAGTATCCCCACTGATCATATTAGAAAATATGCAAGTCTCTTATGGGTAGCATTTTTGCTAAAAGACCTTAAAAAACATTAGTGTGTCTGAAACAGAGACAAGAGCCACAGAGTAAGAGAAAGTATGAAAAACAAATGGTAAATGACTGACAGAGGAAAAGAAGTGAGACACAGCATATGGACCTCATTCCGTCCCTAGGGCAAATATTTATACTTCTGCATTTCAGCTGCCTTACATGCCTAAGATGATCTATAGGAGAGCTGGGTGTAACTTTTCTAGGCCAGTCATGCAAAGCAAAAATAACACTGTAAATATGAAAAAACCAGCTTGAAAATTTACAGTACTGATCTTTGGAGAAGAAAGTGTATCAGATTTTTGTCAGCTGTACAAGTATATATTTATGTGGTCATTTATAAAACCTTGTTTTTTCCTTTCATAACAGGATAGTTGTGTTTTGAAAAAGCTTGTAAATAGGAGCTCCTCACGTTGTTTCAAGGTGAAAAGAACACTAAAGGACAATATGGCTATGTTCTAAAATCCTCACACTACTTTATTGCAGTGAGGGCTGAAAAATGGTGGTATCAGCCCATCCAAGAATAAGCAACTCATATGCGAGTCTCTGATAATCTACCACTCAGGACAAGATGGATTATGCCCAAAGCCTGATGGTGACATCCATGTAAAATACAATCAGACAGATTAGTACAGGAACAGTGAAACTCCATTTCCTTTGTTTTGTTTTGGGGTTTTTTTACCTTGCCACAAGGAAAATCAGGAGACATACGTTGGGGAAATCTGGATATGCAGAAGTTCTAATTACACAAGGAAAATTTGGTTGTACTGGCGAATGCAATCTTCAATCTTTCATCCCTTCCTGTTCTTTTGATTTAATGGATGAATATTGCTGTTACAATAACAAGTGTGTAACTTTTCACATAGACTATGTGAATTCCTGTCTCAGACTTCAGATTCATCCCAAGTGTAACTGCTCTGAATTGTCTTACACTTTTAAAACTGAACATGAGCATATTAAAAAAATATGCTCCCAGTTAAGTTAGCTTTGAGAGAAAGTGAAGAAACCTGGACTAATAAGAGAAAGAATGAAATTTATAATTAACAGTATTCACTTCGATTTGTCATACACAAACCTGATTAAACAAAATTCAATGATGATATGTGAATGACCACTCAAGTACTATCAATATTGCTACTACGAACCTTTTTTGGTACCTGGACATCATTTACAAATACTGTGACTAATTTATAGAGAAAGGATGACTATTCACTGCAAAATCCAAAAATTCTTCACTGTTCACATTGGTTTTGGTAACATACATCTTTACACATATGCATATAGAATCTACACAGTAAGAAAAGCAACCATGCTGATTGTCAGGAGAATAAGTCTTATACTGTAGCTTTTGGGTTATTAGAGAAAGTGTCAGAAAGGTTAATCCAATTCCACACTATAGGATTCCCTCAAGACTAAAAAGCAAAACTTAAAAATGTATAATCTGGTCTCCTGTGTCTGTTAATCCTTTGCACCAATGATTAGTTCCTGTTTAGGTTAGCAAATAAAAAACAGATTAAATGAAGGTTAAAGGTTCTCTAAGCCTGTTTCCTTTTTTTTTTTTTTTTAATAAATCATTATGCTAACGAAACTTAAGTAGGGTTTTAGAGTAGCAACTGGAAATCTCCTTCTTATGATGAAATAATGTGTTCCTTGGATACATAAAATGCATTAGGCACAGTCTCAAATAAAATCAAAGCTGGTGGGTTACAAGGGTCAAACAAATTAAGCTTTCTTTTAGATTTGCATCAGCATCTGAGCCCAATAACATGCTTCTTAATTGAATAGTAAGCACTGTCAGTCAACCCCAGCCAAAGCAGCTCTGGTTATGTAATGGCTTTCAATTGTGATTATTTCAGTCTAGCATATGGAATATTTCACATCACACTTTGCTAGCTTTGCCACTGCTGACATCTTAATCTGAAGTGGAAGCTGTTTAAAGTCCTATGAACCCTCAACTGTTCTAAAATATGAACTATTTAAATATGTCTTTCCCAGCAATTAATGCCTATCACTAACAACAGCCAAACATTTTGCATACCATCTGTAAGTTTACAGAAAGTTATTCTGCTGAAGATTTAAAGGGAACGTCTAAAAATCCACCCCTCTTTTCTTCCCCCCTCCTCCATCTTTCAGGGGTTTTTATACTAAATTTCTGGTTCAATAGGTGAAGTACTTTTGCTTTGAACATTTACGGAGTGACCTCTCTAAGCCATTTATCTCTCAAAGCTCTGAAAGAGCTATGGCACCTACAACAATATTTTTGTTACATGTATTGATCTGCCTACCTGTCCTTCTGCATAAATATAAAGCCAAAGCCACAAGAAAATATATATATAAACCAACAAGTTATAAAATAATGGTGTTGTTACTAGGAGACTACTCTTAATTATGTGCTTCCTCCTCCCCCTGTCTTCATATTTCTTTTGGGGAGTGTGGAAACAGTGGTTTTATGTTGTAAGAAACTGATACACTGTGCACAATACAAACAAATACAAGGTAATAGAGATTACAGTAGTAATTTCCTAGAAAAGAAAACAGAATGCCAAGTCTGCTGCATCAGTACATTATAATTCCCATGAGGAGCAACAGGATAATTTCTCTCCCAAGAAGACAAAAAAAAAAAAAACCCAAAAAACACACACACCCTCCAAAAAAAAACGCCACCACAATAAAACCCAAATCCAGATTAGCACAAGCTACAAGCCAAGACACATTCTGTTTTAATTCTTTGATATTTGCATGTTATTTGACCAATACGTGATACATGCCAGGTTCTATTCAGTGGAATATGTAAAAAAATTTTTTTAATTATACAAATTATACATTCCTATTCATGCATCATTCTTTATTTAGAAATATTACTTTAGTGCAGTGTTGGGTTTGGGGTTTTTTACTTCTTGTTTTTAATATTGATAGGTAATATATATGACAGAGAATGAAGAGCTTGCCACTCCATATAAAGAATAATTAATTATATATCTTTATTAGAGATCTTTATAAAATCTGAACACTCTCACGCTTTTGTTTTATATGGTTCCATTTTTAAACTGTGCTATCTCTTACAGAGCAGCAGGAAAGCAGTCCAAAGTTTTGACTGCCCTGGAATGCTTTTGATGTAAACTCCACAGTCAAGCTGCATGAACTCACAAAGAACCACAATCTGATGAAAACATGAACCACAATATATGAATGGTTTAGTTTACCTGTGCAGTCTGTGGAGCTGGAAGCTGGCCTACTGCTCTTTCTAAAAGGGAGAAACAATACCATTCTCCCTGCAATTTCCTTCCCTTAACTCATTCTAGCAGAGACTTTAAAGAAAAGCAATCTGTAAGGGCATAATGTTCACAAATCAATCAAAAAAATCAGATACAGGTCTCATTTCATTCAACAAACGTTTTGCCAATGGCAGCAGCTGAAGCAGGGTAAAAGTCAAAGATTGTAAAATGCTAATCTGGCTTGCAGTCTACTCCATCTTCTTGTAAAAAAACTGCTATGTCCAAAAGGGATAAAACTATGGCTGGAAGGAATTCAAAAGCATATGACCATCATCTCAGTTTGCAAACAATATTCATTTGTGTATGTCATTGAAAACAGTGCAACTACTTCGCTTCTCACATATGCAGAGGAGCAAGATAAAACCAAGGATTTAAGCCAAAATACTGGTTTTGCTTCTGTATTTCCTGCTCTTGTTACTAACCAAATTTAGGTTTTAGTTGCTTATTTAAAAGAAAATCTCTGATTTACTAGCAAGCATTAATATGCAACATAACTCACTTCTTCCTGATCCATTGTTGAATATGCCGAGAGTCGTAATTTCCTTTTTTTAACTTGACTTCAATGGTACATAAGCATCACGGGTAAGCATGCAATTGCAATTGCAACCTTTTTATCAATTTCCCTGAATATACTATTTCTCAAAATATGCATTTTGTCTCCCAAAATTAGAACAGAACCCAAACCCTTTGTCCTTGCCCCATCACAACTGCAAAGGGCATCATGCTTTGCAGCAGAGATTTTTCTTTGAGATACTCCATGCCCCCCAGTATCTCAGCAAAATCAGTCTTTCTCCTGTGTGAAAGAACACTCTCACTTATGCAGAGGTATCCATGTACAATAGGAAAAATGTCTCATCTATTCATGCTTCAGAAAGCAAACCTCTTTATCACAGAGTAAACGTATTTAGCCAATATGAGGGTTTTGATTATTGTTGGCAATTCATCGTAAATGTCAAGGAGGGATACTTATGCTCTGGGACCAGTGCATTTCAATACAAAACTGATATGGATTCCTGGAAGGGGTGCAGGTGCCCAGGTACGGGCAGGCAATGGGGTGGATGCAGGATGGCCTTTGGGAGGAGAGGCTGGGTCTGCTCAGTGCCGGGCATGGCCAATTCTAGCCAACTCCAACGGAGCCACTGTAAGGCACAGCTGAGTCTCTCAGCCTAGATGGCTGTATTTAATAAAAGGGGGAAAAATGCTTCCTGACAGGGTGTGAGAGAGGTGATGAAAAATGTCATAAACAGCACTGCAGATTCCAAAATAAGAAAAGGAGGAGATGAGGTGCTCCAGGCAGGGTCTCCCCTGCATTCCATGGAGAGGACCCACACTGGAGCAGGTAAAGTGTGTAAGGAGGAACAACCAGCAGAGAGCGGTTGTTATGGACTTACCCCAGCCCCTCATTCTCAGCCCCCTGTGGGAAGGCAGGCAGGTAGGCAGGGAGGCAGGCAGGGAGGCAGGCAGGCAGGCAGGCAGGCAGGCAGGAAGGCAGGAAGGCAGGAAGGCAGGAAGGCAGGAAGGCAGGAAGGAAGGCAGGAAGGAAGGCAAGAAGGAAGGCAGGAAGGCAGGAAGGCAGGAAGGCAGGCAGGAAGGCAGGCAGGAAGGCAGGCAGGAAGGCAGGCAGGCAGGCAGGCAGGCAGGCAGGCAGGCAGGCAGGAAGGCAGGAAGGCAGGAAGGCAGGAAGGCAGGAAGGCAGGAAGGCAGGAAGGCAGGAAGGAAGGAAGGCAGGAAGGAAGGAAGGAAGGAAGGAAGGAAGGAAGGAAGGAAGGAAGGAAGGAAGGAAGGAAGGAAGGAAGGAAGGAAGGAAGGAAGGAAGGAAGGAAGGAAGGAAGGAAGGAAGGAAGGAAGGAAGGAAGGAAGGAAGGAAGGAAGGAAGGAAGGAAGGAAGGAAGGAAGGAAGGAAGGAAGGAAGGAAGGAAGGAAGGAAGGAAGATAAGGCTGGGAAGAAGGAAAGGTGAAGGGAGGAAGATATTTTGTTATTTGCCATCGGTTTTCACCATCCAAATCTACTTTCATCAATGATAAATTTAATTAGTTTTCTATAGGTCAAGTCTATTTTGTCCTTGACAATAACTAGTGAATGATCTCCCTGTCCTTATGTCAACCCAAAAGTCTTTTTCAACTTATATTTTCTCCCTTTGTCCTGTTGAGGAGTGCGAGAGCAGCTGGGTGGGGGCAACTGATAGCCAGCCAAGGTCAACCCACCACCCTAGGTATCAATATAATTAGGTGTGACATAAAGGTAAGCACCCAACCTGACATCTAACTTGATTTTAGTATTCTCGTTCTTTTCTCTGAGTTCCAAAAAATAAAAACTATCTGAATATCTGCCATTTAACCAGAATTGCAAAACAGAATGGAAATTTCTATAATTTTATTCCTTTTCCTCCAAGAAACCTGTGTAAAAGCAAGTGTTAGTCCGTCATTGATTTTTTATTTTCTTTTCCTCTTTTCCAAAGCTATGTAAAGACACACAGCCACCTACATGCCCTGATATTAAACCCAGATTGTTTCAGAGCAGAGATGGAGGGCCTTAAGAGGTTTTTGAGTGCTTACAGAGCTTTGCCTGCCACCCCTTCTTACTTATACTAATGGAGATTCAGCACTGGTCTCTCTGACTGTGGCAAATGTTGCAAGAAAGGCAATTTACACAGAGGCCCTCCCAACCATCTGTTATCAGTGCAAGCCCCACAGCACAGGTATTTTGTGCTCTCTGTGGATTTCTCTGCTTAGAGGGGCTTCAGCCACCTTTCATTTCCCAAACCAATTAAAGACCCAGGTCATGCAGAGCTGAGAAACAATCTAGCAACTACTATTGCCAAGGTTTATGTGAGATGAGCTAAAACCAGCTCAATGCAGAAGACTTAAGTTAAGAGTTTTGGCAGCAAAGCAATTGAGGTAGACCTCAATGCATTTGAAAATGTTGCTGAATCCCACATATCACGTATTTGTATGACTAAAAAGTGTTTTGACACACTTGAAAACTGGTATGTGTACCCATAGCATTCATATTAACTACAACAGTACTTGTTTTCACATTGGATAACACAGACTTCATAGCCTGGAGAACATTAATGAATGTGTTACCTTTGCAAATGAACCAATTGCAAACACTATTATTGTCATGTCCTTAAGTTTCAGTCACTGAGATGCTTTCACACTTTTCCAATACACCGTTTAGCAAACAAGATTTTGTTAAAGACTAGCAGCCAATTGCTTATTTGGGACTTAACAATAATAAATAACTTCCTAACTGTGCAACAGAGGGGAACCCACATTAACAAACCCTGCTCTGCATGGAGCACTCTGATATTCAATCAGATGGATTAGCAGTTCAAAAAAGTTCACAGGAAAGACAGATGGTAGTCAGCTAAGATTGCCTTATCACAGTACAGCCTCGCAGACTCGTCTGTTGCACTCTGCCAGCGTAAGGCTAGCTGCAAGATTTTCAATGAAACTTTCTTTTCAGCAAAAAATTCTTTTTAAAGCTTTCCTGGTAGATCTTCTTCCAAAAGTGAAAATATATAACAGAACCTGCCTTCATTTCTCCCAATTTTTTTTTTTTAATCATATTCCCTTTTCTTCCCTCTTTTTTCAGGCTTTTAGTTACCATTTCCCCTGTCTGCTTTTTAGCAGGAAAAAAATCAGTGAGCGGAGGGAATTCCAAAATGTAATAGAGAAAAAAGGTGAAAAAGTCAGTGATAATCAAGGTATGATTTCTTTTCATACCCGAAGAGCAGAAATGAGTTACTTTAGCTGTTCATGAGTATTTCCTCTCTATTTTAAATCCACTGTATTCAAGCCATTTCCTGGTTTCCCAAATCATCATTCAAGACGATTCTCCATTTAATGGGTATTCAATCAATTGAAGGTGACAACAACTAAACACGTATTAGACCAAGCAGATATTGTCAGTCAGATAACTGTAGGTATAAGTCAGATAATGATTAGAGTTTAATTCAGTGTTTTCTAAATTGAATACACAGTATGAAAATATGCTTAGGTTTCAGAGGTTTGGGAGTTGAATTTTTTGGGGGCATGGGTGGGGATTTTTTGGTTGAAAACGTATTGAAACTAAAGAGAAGAAAATTACTTGAGGGGGTTAGGTTTTGGGGAGATTTATTATTACTTTTGTACTTTAAGTTTCTGTCTGTATCCCTTCAAGGAATAAAATCATCAGCAGACAACAGAGTGCTGCCCGAAAGCACCAAAAGAGACATATTGTCAGCAGCTGTGCTGGAAAGCAGATTTATAGGAAAGGCAGAAAAAAGAAAAAGCAAAAGCAAAAGGGGAGAAAGAATGAGAGAGAGAAGACAAAAGGGGAGGAATGAGAGAGAGATGCCCTTCTCTGTAAGTACAAGGCTAAGAAAGCATTGCCTTTTTACTAAGATTTATGACAACCAAATGAATATAAAGGTTTAAATGTTTGATGCACTCATTCTATCAAGTTCGTTATCCAGAGGCATCTCAACAAAAAGATTAGACAGACTGGGTTAAAGCAGAACATACACATTTCATCCTCCTGGTTTTTAAAGGAAGTAAATGTTCTCACTTTCCAAAGGAGATTTTCTCATTTGTTGTTTCACAGACCTTTCCTCATACACGTCCCAGACATTTCAATAGCTTCCCTGTTTTTCTGTTCACATAAACTTGTCTACTGTTTGAACGCACACTTTTCCTTATTATTATAGAGAATAGCCTGCACATACATGAACATGGAATGTATGAAGTCAGATATTTATATATGTGTCTATACAAGCACAGGCACACAAACACACAAACACACAGAGGAATCATACTAAAAAAGAGAGATCCAAACACATGGACGACTAAAGATTCCCTATTATCTTGATACACATGATGATGGTGATGATAATGTTCAGTGACGCTGAAGTTAAACAACTGAAAATCTCACTGATGGAACCTCCAGTTCACATCTAAACTGCAGATTTTTGAGCCTGTGATCCAAAGAGAAGGGGCTTCTATCTACCAAGCAGGGACAGCCTGGGAAAGCGAGGTCTGCATCAGCTAGATAATTACAGAATTAAGGAAATTAAATTCACACTATTCTAAGAGTCTGTGTGTTGTCTGGAGTTTTTGTCTGTTAGCTTTTTGGTGATGGGTTTTGTTTACTTCTGATTTTGGGGTTTTTTACAAGGAACAAATGGATTACAGACCCAGAGATTTTGTCCAATATTGCCACATCATTTTCTTTGATGGTGCAGGAGCAATGGAGTATAAATTTGTGACTTCATGAACTACACATTCCTGCATTACATGTCACATAATAATTTATTGTTTATTATGCTCAAGTGTGAAATACTTTGCAATATATGTATATATGGGTTTTCTATGTTTCTGTATTTTTATATAAATACACACATAAACACAAAAAACATATGAGTTGAAAGCCAATGTGCCATTATTAAGAAAGGTAGAAGCAACATTTCATTAATTCCAAAACCACCATACTATTGCAGTAACTATACAGTGTTTCTCTGATTTATGTATTTTGAAATAAGTCAGCTCTCCAGAGAACTAAGAGGACCTTGCAGAGATTTTTTTTCTCTCACAGGTATAAATTTATGTGTTTTCCTCTTCATTTGATGCAGATTGTATAGAATAATTGTCTTTATATTGTACAGAACATATCTGATACTAGGTACATTTTTTTCTGGAGTAGTATGGGTTCCCATTAAAAAAAACCTAAACAATAAAAAAAGGAGACACATTCAGACAGACATCGTAATTCCCACATGTTCCAGGCTACTGCTAATCCGCTAAATTCTTTTTTTTTAGAGGAGAATCTTCTTCTGCAAATAAATATTTTTGTAATTTTTCACCCTGTAATGTAAATAGCTCCTTGGCAAATAGTATCTTGTACTCCCTAGTAAAAAAAACCAGAACTATTCCAAAAAAGTGGCAACCTAATTGGCAGAATATTCCTATAGTATTGGAATTAACAAATTGACAGAATATTCTTATAATATCAGAATTAACAAAAATAGGACTATCCCAAAATAGCCGGAACCTAATCAGCAGAATATTCCTATAATATTGCTCTGTCCTAGTGTAAACTTACAAAGGAAGTACATTAGCAGGCTTTCATATTACAAATCAATTTTCTAAGGAAAATAGGGGTTTCTGAGGTATCTGATCTGTAGAAAAATAAAGGGGGGGGGGGGGTTAGAGTTAAGTAAGCTTTAAAAAAAAAGGTCAGTACAACGATAGACCCTTTTTCTTCCTGTAAAATTTCATGTTGATAAGTTATAAATCTTATGACATGCTCCCAACACTGCACCTAGCATGGGAAAGTCCTAATTCCTTGGTTAGGAATCATTTCACCTTATTGGTTTTAACTTGATGACCTATCGTACACAAAAAACCCAGGAGCTTTTATTTCACCAACATGTAAGGCTGCATTTGCAGTGTGTTGCCTGCCCTCAGAGAGTGGTCAGAAAAAGCCTGCATTTCCATGTCTAGCACAGCTCCCTAGCTCCTGTAGAAACAGGAGGGAGAAATAAGGAATAGGATTTATAGGTAGGCAGCTCTCTGGTGAGGCTAATAAATCCACACAGAGCAAGGATTATCTAGCCATAAAATCCATGACCCCATAATTCCCTCACCTTCTCTCCCTTCTGTACCCCGTTCATCCTCATGTACTCACACCCCTGCTGTGCTGCAGCCTCATGGCTGTCATAGGACAATGGTGACAATTCCCTTTTAAAACTGCCTTTGCTAGGTGGGAAGGCATGTGTACTTCTTCAAGGTGTGTAGTATAGCTCCAAGGAGAATGTCAGACAACTACAGTCATCAGGTCTTGAAAGATCTTTTTCCACATTGTCAAATCACCCACAGACAATGGCTCAGTGCTGGTGTGCTGTACATCTCTTGCTGTCTTTACCCCTGAGTTTGCAAGTCATCGTACTCCAGAGCCTGCGCACCTGCATAGAGAGAATAACAAACGGAGAAATTATTCCACAGTTAACACTATAGCAGTGATCACTGGGAGAATTAAGGGTAACACACTGGTTTCAAAATCAGAGGCACTGCCTATACATTGAAAATACTAAATGCAGCAAGAAAAAAACCAATCTGTGTAAACAAGAATCAATTATCCCTGCATATATCCTCCTTTTAACACAGCAACGCTGCATATGCATTCAAATTATGTCCCGTCAAAAATCACTACTGTACTTTATCATACAGCTGGGTGTAAACTCATATGCTGCTTTTGCAGCTTCCCTGGTTAAAAGAAGATACACCAACAGTGTGACAGATAGCCTGAAGCAATGGGTAGCTGAGAGTAGCAAGTAACGTGAGAAAGCCAACAAAATATTTTTCAAATATTCTAGTTCTGAGATTCTGATATTTAATTTTTACTGCCAAAGGCACATAGTGGGTGTCTGAAGTGAGAAATTGCATTCTTCCTACACTCCATTGTCTAGTAACAACAATGCCTGGTACAGCTTTGCAGTAGTGCTTTAAAAGGGATTAAAAAAATAATAGTCTCAATATATTATTCTTCTTCCCCACAACTGTGGCTATTCCTTGTAAAAACTCTACAGATGGAGTCAAATATTTTCACATGCCATTGAGATTATATATCCCAAAGAAAAAATAGTTTTCCATCAACAATAGAAATTAGATTCCCAAAGAAAAGGTAACATTAGATCGTTCTAATATTTTTTTCCTTTTGTATCTAGGCTAGACTATCTTATCACATGGGTTTCCTTTCAAGCAAAAGATGCCTCTTTCATTTTACCTAAAAAGATGAAATTCACATTTATGAAGAAACAAACCCAAATATATGAACCACTTTTTAAAACTTTGCTGTTTAAACTATAACTGAAGTCAGTTTACAAGAACACATAACTGAATCCCACTAACAAAAATCTTACAAATTTTGTTCATGTCGTTTTCAGAAATAAATGCAATCTTTTACATATTTCAGCCATTTGGTTCCATTTCAGAGTGTCACATGTGGACATATGTCTCCATCTGGAGTAATATTCCTTTCCTGATACACGCAGAATAAATTGGAGTACAGCCCATAAATCTGAATATTACTCCACCCTCAGCCAAAAAAAAATAACAATTAGTTGCATCTATCCTTTCATTCAACATACCTACCTATGACTGTATAAAAATGAGGTATTCTGGTTGTGTTAGCATATACACAGCTTTTAAAAGAACTATCTGTGTGACTAGTAAAGGTTGTTAGAATCAGGCATGCAGATACTAATGAAGCTCAGGGAACAATAGTATATACGCTATATTTGCACTAAAGCACACTAGGTATTAAACAGTCAACTGGCAGGGAAGAAATCCCTTATTTCAAAATGCCCATGCACTAAGGAAATTAGTCCATTTCAAGAATTGCCTTAGTTGGTAAGTTTGAGTTGGGTTGGAAAGCAAGTTAGCTCTTTGTGGGGCAAGTTCTGCATAGGAACTCACAAGAAGGAAAAAAAAAAAAAGGGAAAAAACCCTGAACTATTTTAATGTCTAAACATGAAGAATTTTGTAATTATTCTATTCTACAGGTAAGCAGGGGTTGTACTATTGCAGTGCTGGCTCTGTTAGGAAGTATACAAACAAAGACTTGTTTTAACTGAATGAAAGAGGGAGAGATACTGCAAAGTACACATTACCAGCAGTATCAGTCTCACCAAGAATCTACATTGGCTGTTGACGTGCCACCTTCAGAATGCATGTATCCCAAAGCCTCAGGTGCGAGAATTCAGAGGGAATTTATGAGGTTATCTTCCTCCTTGTAATGTAGCAGGAGAAATGGTTACATTTTCTTTTCAACACCAGCTTGAGACAGCAACAGAAAAACATTTTGTGCATCTGACTTGTTGAAATATCAGAGCCAGTCAAAACTCCAAGAGGGAAAGGCTTCTGGCAATATTGTTTGTCTGAAAACACTGAGTCAGTGGAATTGAAACAGCTGCTCCCGTCACCCACCCTTCCACAGGCCTCGGACAACTGGCTGGCAGCACAAAACTGTGCAGTCCTCGGGCACATAGGTCTATAGCTCCCTGCCTGCCCCACGCACCCACCATCCACAGTCTTCTTCCAACAGAGACTGTCCCATGCCATTGGGAAATACTTTGTCTTCATGGTTCCTTCTGATGCAGAGCAAAGTGCAACACTGGCAGGCCAGAGTTTCCCACAAAACTGAAATTCCCTTTTTTTATCAGCTGTGTTTAAAATCTCCTCTACAGCTTTAGTGGGAAAGGTGAGAAGGGATGATATTTTAATTTTTTTTCTGCTCTGTTATCAGCAGTCTTTCATTATTTCCACATTCCCTGGATATCTTATACCCTAAGTACAGATAAGGTGAAGAAGAAAATTGTGGAATGAGCTCATTAGGAATCTATTTTGAAGCAATATAATACAAATTTTGGGGAAAAAAAAACAACAGTCCCTTAAGGTATCATCCTAATCTGTCCTGAACACAGCATCAAAACTATTCTAATGAAACAGGATAATAATTTTTCACAAAGGAATTTGGAGGTTCAGTAGATTGGTAATACTGATATAAAAGGTCTTTCTAGATAATAATATATACTCAGTGTGACAATTCTATGTTGAATAGCATTCCAGCTGTTTTCTGGAGAAGGCTATTGAAAATCTTTATTCATATTAATAAAGTCTGCACAACCTGAATTCTATCTGATGTACAAGGATTTTTTATAATTTGACCCATTCTTGCTGAAACGGTGTATTGGTGGGCACTACAACCTGTCATTAGAGATGCTCACAGAGGGCAGTTGAAAGCACAATCATAAGAAAAATATCTCCCATCAGGCTTCCTCAAATGCAGATGGGAAATCAATTTCTATATTGTCAGGAGAAGATTCCAAAAGACTCCCAGTGAGAAACTCTCCTGCTGTGGTTTTGCATTGTCCCTTGCAAGAATCAGAAGAATATTAAATGTACAAACTCACTCTACAGACTTCACTACTTTTCAGATATTGGATGAGGCCTCAAATTATCCATTTGGTTTGCTTTGTTTCTTTATATCTGACACAGATTTTCACTGTTTCCAAAGACACTTTGCTATCCTTGAGTAAGACAACTAGCTTTCAGACACTCAACAAAGATGTCAGTCTAGTGAGTGATGCCATTTGGAGATGTCTATATGAGACACACTACTGTTTTCTATTAAGCCTCTGCACATAAAATGGTCTTGCTCTTACTACTATAAACTAAAAAATGAAATGTGATACAATCTGTAGAGTTTCAAAACTGTTTTATTATTGTTGCATACATTTGCAAAGTTCCAATCAGCATAAATTCAGACCATCCACCGGAAATGCTAGGATGCCTACTGGTTAAATATGCAGTGCCTAGTGAAGACCTTTAAAATTTTGCTCTATTCATATAGCTACTGCATTTCTAACCCTAATAATGATTTGAGTTACCTCATTTGCAACTGTATCTCCTCAGATTGAGATAATTCTTCATTCCTGTATAACTTATTACTGTCTGCCTTTTCCCCTAAAGATAGACCATGTTTAATGGCAATCTTATGTAAAATACTGCCTGCCATGAATTCTTCTCGCTTTAGAAGGGCAGTATAATAATGTTCCACCAAATTTGTCTAGACGTCAAACTCTCATTTTTTAAGATCCCCAAAGTTCTTCGAATAACTGCACCAGTGAGTTTTAAACTGTGTAATTTATTTTTATAGGAGTCTGGAGAAGTAAGATTTGAATCAAGACAAAAATTTAACGTAGAAACGCGCTGTAGCTTAGAAAAAAGATTTTAATTTTTTAAATTTTTTTTTAGTTAAGTAACATAAAAGCCAAAGAAGTAGATGCCTTCTCAAATGTCAGATTTCCTATCTGCATTCTAGGCCTCCGTACAAGTTGTCTTATACCTGATGCTTAAGCCTATCCAACTTAGCGCAGTAAAGCACAAAATCTGGAGTGCTCTGGCGAACTGAAAATTTTGCCTAGTTTTTGAAAAACTCTGCTCTGCTGCAACAGATTGTCTTCAAATGAATGAATCATGACATGAGCCTGGGTACTTAGCTATGACATCTGTTATGTAGTAAATTGCATTGCATGCCACATGCATAATGAAGAGGAAAGAGGGATTTTAGCTCCTAAAACATGCCTCATTATGTGATGGTGCACGAATGCAGGCAGTGACACCCAGGACAGATGGAAAGGCTGCAGTGTCATAAAATGTACAAATAATGTTGTTGTTTTTATCATTTGGAAAATGAAGATGTTAACTCTCTGGAGGATTAAAAAAAAGGCAATTCTGCACTGAATAAAACAGTAAGACATGGCAGACACACTGATAATTAAGATCTCTCTTAAAAGTTGCTTACTTGAATTCACTTGCAAGAAGCTTGATTATTCTTCATAAGGAATACATTCTGTTTGTTTAGTTGTCTCATTCCTTTCTTGGTGTCTTGCATTTCAAAAACAGAGTGCACATGTAACAGATAATCATAAATCATCCCAATATTAAAAACTCCACTGAATGATGATTTCGAAGTCTAAAGCATGTTTTCCAGACTTGCAGATAATTTCCTACCATTATACAGTCAATTAGATTCATTAAACACAGATTAAACCACACAAAAGCACACTCACAGGTGAAATACTGAAACTTCAATCCACCTCCATTGCTAAGACAAATACGGTGCATGCATAACGCTAACACAGCCCAGTTAATTAATAGTGACTTCTGAATGACCTACAAGGACAATTCCCCAGTAGTGTAATTTCTGAAATTAACATTTAAATGCGAGAGCCTATATTTAGACATTTGGGCTGAGATTCAATATTTAAACAATTACTCTGGGCACACAGACCAATATGCCTAATGTAAGATTCACAAGCTTAAAAATGTGGCCTAAATCATGTGAGGAAAGAGTTATACCACTCATTGAAAACAGTAAGTGATAAAGTGGGAGGGTCTGTTAAGAAAATATTTGGATAAGGATAGGAATGTCCAACTAAGCTGGTTTTTATTGCTTGGGGATCAAGATGGATAGAAAAGGACTAGGATATTTATGGTATTCCAAGAATGGAAACGAGTGAAAGGAAATTCTTAATTTAACACAGCAATATGGCAATTTCCAGACTAGGCTCAAGTAGAAAACATAAAATAGGTATGAGGAAGTGATTTTAATGCAGATTAATGGAGATAGTAATTTTTAAAAATCAAAGGATAAAAAATTATTCTAATAAATCATCAATATTGTGACAACAGAGAATGGATAAAAGGGCATTCCTGCAGAAAGCTTTTTCTAAATTGGAATTTTAATCATGACAACAGTAGAAAAAATTTCCTTCTTCCTTATGCATGAATTAGGTTCCTGTATTGACAGGCAATATCTTTAAATGGTGTGAGAACATTATTCTTCAGGACAGGAAAAAAAAAAGAGGAAATTCATTTAAAGCAGGTGATATTTTTTTGCTGAAAACATTTTGGAAGTCCTAATTTCCAGAAAGAAAAAATGTTAAAATATTTTTATTTTAAAATACTATCGTATTCCACTTTGCTTAATTATTTCCTTCCTTAATGTAGGAACAATATAAGAGCTGCAAATTATGGTTACATTTAGAAGCGATTTATCAGAAGAGGTTGCTTTAGTTTTGTTTTTGTAATTTATACAGTCAAGAAAGCATAGCCTAAACAAGGTATTTAAGCAACTTGGAGGTGGAATGATCCTGCTTTCTGCCTGAGTATTATATTGACAGGCATTTATTGCTTCTAAGTTAATTGCATTTGTAAAATCACTGAAGGAAGACACAGTCTGCTTTCCCTATATTTATATGGCAAATCAGTAGAAATTTTGTGAGATCTTGCAGAAAGACAGCAGATTCAGGCAATTCATAGGTCTGAGAATTATAAGTTACTTCCAGCCCATTTCCCCAACATCGTAAAGGTTTGGAGATATGGCTGGAAAGCAAGTAAAACTGAGTTACTTGTACTATTCCTCATTTCCAGCTTGGTTCTTAGAGCGTGAACATGAGTGAGGTATCTCAGCAGACTACAAATAGCATGACATGAAAGAAATTTAAAGCTATCTTTTACTTTACTTTCCCCACACTGATGATTTACTTCAAACACAATCAGAAGTATGGCGTTACAAGAAGCTTTTTTTTCACTCGAGGAGGCCACTTTTCTAAAATGTTATGACAAATTCATTTCCTCAAACATCTCTCAGTATGTTTGTTTTTTAAAATAATACATACTCGATATATATTTTTTTTGAGCTCTGTAAACATTGACAGAAAAAAAATAGTAGTTGTCAGCCCTGTACTGTTTTAATTCATTTGCCTGTCCAGGAAGCCCAGGTAGTACAAGAAGTGCCAGATATTGCCTCACATGCCTGGATTTGCACCAGGTGCTTGATTTATCTGGCAGATGCAGAGCAGTGATCTGCACACTGCTCTGCCTTGGTATGCAGGTGAGCAGCTGGAGCTAGCTGCATATGGGCATGTGCCTGCAACACACCCTGGTCCCCCCTGCCCTGGCATCCTCCTACCCACCCACAGGAAGTGCAGGTGGACATGACAGCAGCCTTTCAGGGAGTCAGTGGGCAGTTGGGAGCTACCACATCCTTCCTTCAGCCCAGGAAAGCCAGATTCCGAGAGCCAGGTTTAAATTCATACAAGTATTCTGTTTTGGAGACAATTGTGTAGTAACTACCATGGCAGCCGGGAAGCATAAAGACTGCAAGTAAAGAGGTAGCACATCTGTGTTCAAATGGCTTGACCAACTGCTACAGTGGTTGAATATTTCCACATTATCTCTGTTGTTTAGGAGCCCGTCTAAATTTGCAGGCACAAGATTTCCTCACAGCACCACACAGCAAAGACCGCTAACATAACGGCAGGCATTTAGTGAGCACAGTTGCGAACTGAAAGTCATTAAGAATAAGTGCAAACAAACAACACCTAAAAAGGAGGAATTAGGGCATACAAATAGATTTGCACTTCCAGATGACAGTATTTGCAGTAAAATTATTGTAAGGGTACAGACGGAGCAGGAGTACAAGCTGATCTTGCCTATAAGTCTGATAATGTAAAAAAAAAAAACCAAAAGGAAAGACAAAGATTTAATAATTTCATGTGAAACCATTATGAGAATGAAGTAAGAAGCTTTAACTTATAATACTAAAACAGGTGGTAAAAGTGTTTCATAACTCTGAATAAGTCAAGGAAATTATTAGCATTCTTTCCTACCTCCAAACAGGAAACACAATGGGAGTAGCTAATGTAGGAAATAACATATATCTGTGTATAAGATGAAAAAAAATTTACTCTTCATGTACAATTTCAGCTTCCCGAATAGCTGATCATTGTCTTATAGATGAAGTTGTTGAGACAAATGCAACTAAACCAAAAATAATGTTTCCAAATGGTAACAGCAGTTGAACTTTTCACAGAAAACATAGAGACAGAAGGCAAGGAAAGAGAATATATTTCTGTAACTTGTAATTTTCTTGTAATGTCATCTCTTAAATCTGCAGGACTCTGAAACCACAGTCCTCTCTGAAATATCTAGTAATCACTCCCCCAAAACTGGGGATGTGTCCAGCAACTATTTTGTTGGCAGACTTGATGGCCATTGATTGCTCATGGGTTTACTCTCAGTAGCACCTAAGCCTGGGTGATGAGCTGGAAATGTCCTCAAATGTCTGCAACCAAGTAAACTGAATGCTCACTTAGGAGTGACGGTTAAATTCTATGTTACTCCTTGGCATGCAGAACGACTGATTTAGATTAACTCTTCTTCATTACTGCAAACTGAAAAATGGAAGGCATCAGGGAGAGGAAAGGAATGAATTTCTTGGAATAGGGGGAATTCTCCCAGTGAGTGAATAAAATATCTTGTTGGAAAAGAGTTTGCAGCCTCTTCTCTACCACTTAAATTTTTAAAGAATATTTAAACAGCATCAAGACTGCAAGAGACATCATGCTAGAGAATACTTGAGGTCGACAATTGGCATTTCATCTTTGTGGCAGTTTTTATATTTGTTCTCCATCTGCTTACTTTTCTCTTTCATTTAAAATAAAAGTAATCTACACTGAAAGTATATATTTTCCTAGTTGTGTACAGAAAGCACAATGAGAGGTACAGGCTTCGTTGTGTCACTTAGCTAATTCCACAGTGAAAAGCCAGACTGCATTGTGCTGTCTTACATTAAACTCAGATCTTTTACACCTTTAATAAAGCAACTGAATGGTTTTTAACACATGAACTAATCGGTCTATGACAAAACTTTATAAGCTTTTATGGGGGAAGGGGGGGGAGGGCTCTTCTATGTATATTCCTTGTAATTACTCCTTCCCAGTCTTTCCAATATTCTGAATTCATATGATATCAGCATGACATCAGCATTGCACAAGTTAAAGCCCTAGAAAGTTACACAAGTTTTAAAAACACAGCCTTTTCTCTTGGATAAATACACTATTGTTTATATTTAAGAGATGTTATTAAAATTAATATTATGGTCCTGTAGTGGTCTGCCAAATACATCACTGTGATCCTTCTCAAGCACATGGTGATGTATTTATGAATCATTTATCTAAAAGGCACTCTCAGCTGCATAGCACCTGCAATACAACCATGTCCTTGGGCATGTGCTAGAATTTCTTATGAAAATTATTTGGGAAAAAAAACTCAACAAATTAGTCGCTTTTCATCAGATTTGACGTCAAATTTCGTTTGTAAAAATGTGTTGTATCAAAAGCAACACTGTGTTCAAATTGAAGCATTAATCTTAATGCCAAATACTACTACATTATTCAACCGGCAAGAGGTGTGTGTGGCACAGTTGTGAACTTTATGCAAATGAAAAGACCCACAGCCCTTTTCTTTCAAGAAATCAAGAAAAATCCATAGAAGATAAATCATGGCTACAAGATTACCAGCAAAACCAACAGCAGCAGCATCTTCACAGGTAAGGAATTGGATGATGGTAAGCAATTGCACATAGGTAACAGATTGGACAATTACATTTATTGCACAATGTTGGACTCATTTCAAGAATGTTACTTATATGCTGGTCATTCCTGAAAAGAAGACAACATTATTCATTAACATCAATGAATGATTTTTAAACAGGCCATGGCACCTCTACTGCTGGGAAGAAAAATTTGAGATGAGTACAATATACTTGTGCTGGCCATGGTGGTGCTGCGTTGCTGTAAGCTGAAAGCTTAGAAATCTTCTTGTCTCTTTAAATAACATTTTTAAAAATTCTAAGTCTACAAAAGTTGTGTTTAGCATACAGAAGTCTGGCTTCTCCATGCACTTATTACATATTCATGTATTTTGTATTTGTCTAGTCTACAGAAGAGTATGAATATTTTCTTTTTTTGGACAAAATCCTAAAAGCAAGATAAAGAATGATCAGAAGGAAAATATCCCTCAACCACATAAATTTCAAATTCAAACAACTAGTCTGGGAAAGAGAAAATTAAAATTATATTTAAAAAAAAAACACCGAAAACAAAGCTTGTAGCAACTGTATTGCTTTACATGTCTGAAAGCCTAGGTAACCTCAAATTATTTGCAGCCTAAACTAAAAAGATGGTACATCTCAGGACCTCATTTCCTATAGAAGTTTCATATGAAGAATCAGTTTCTATTAGAATTTTTTTCATTGAGGATGTTTTTTTAACTGTCTCAATTCCCTGCCTCAACAAAGTGTCCAGTTCAGAGAATTTTATCACAGCAATTCAAAGAATTCCTCTGGGTGGCATCCCCATTACTCTGTTCATGACCTTATTTACCTATAAGCAGTCAGTGGCTCTGAAAAACAAATATCTAAGACGTATCAAAGTGGTGGGTGACAGAAACTCGCCAAAAATGAGTCTCCATGAAGTACCAGTCTTTCCTTGAGGAGTGAAAAAAAAGACTGAAGAAAACAGTCAAAAACTCTTCAAGAGCAGTTCACCCTTGTGAAAATCTGAAGGAGGAAATGTTGCCAAAGGCAGTCTCTGCAATCTGTTGTATAAGCAGCAGTCAGGAATGTACAGCTGCCTAGAAGCCTCTTTAAGTTGCTCACTTGGCTTTTGTGGGGGAGAGTTTCATTCATAAATCTAACCTTTTACGTGTCTCTTGATTTTTCCTATTTTCTATACCATCCATCCTCAAGAAAAATAAAACAAAACAAAACAAAACAAACAAAACAAACCATAAAATCAGGCAGAATGGTTATTCTAAGCAAACTATTCTATGAAGGAAGCTGTTTAAAGACTACTTATGACATTTGTCATTAATGTGATCTTCAGAGTTCCCAAAGGTATGCACACAGCAGGTCTGCAGGAATAATTTTCATCTGGTGAATGTATACATAAAGCATAAATAGGAATTTTTTTTATTACATAGTGGGTTTTTTTAATCTCATAGAATCAGAATCTATGTGCCATGTGTCATAATGCAGTAGGTAATAGTAATTCATTCTAGTAAACCACCAGATGCAGTTTTGCATAAAACATCATTATAGATCAAAAACTGTTATGTATCAAAACTAGTAAAAGTCTGAAGTGATAACATATTTCTTTTTTTCCAACTAAAGTGAGATAAACTTGTAGAGCAAATCAATTCTGATATGCCACATTACGATCGCTCGCGCAGTACAATAATCCAATCTGAAGCAATTGATCCAAGAAGATCAGATCAGATTTGCTATCAAAGGATTTTAATTTAGATTTAGAACCGAAATATCTTTACTGAAGTTTTGTCAGAACACGATACTAACCTACTAATAATATGTCAAATCTTCAAAGAGGAAGCCATCTGCTGTAAACACTGATGAATTATCCAAAGATTTCAAAGACTTCTTCATGCCAGTCTCATTAGTGGGAAGATTAAATTGAAATTGTTAAGAATTTTTAATCTGTAAAAGATGTAGAGAACTTCCTAGAGACCCAAGAAAATCTGTCAGAAAACCAGGTCTTGGTTAAAATCACATTAATGAACTACCTGCCTGAAACCCATTGATTTCATCCCAAACTACATTCAGTGTTGTTTGCCCATATTAGTATCTGAGTGGGCAGTTTCTTTGAGCCATATATACCAGATCTTTGAAACTTTTTTTTCCTTTTTAATTCCCCAGAATGTTTGTTTGTGGTGACAAACATGGACTAGACCATCTCTAAATGGGTCTTTCCAGATCTCAGCTTTGGACTTCACTGGTAAAGTCGGGTTCTTTTAAATCTGCAGCTATTTCTGGCTTCCAGGCATAAAAAAATGCCGTTTCTCAGCTGCAATGCAAATGAATTGAAAATAAGTTTGGATCAATTCTTGAAAAGTTTCATTGCAGACAGGATCAAAATTTTATGCATGGATTTGTTCTGTATTTCTCCAGTAGGCAAGGTCACATACTCCAGACATTAGGTAAATCTAAATCTTGACTACAAGCTACCCAGGAATTGAGTTCTCTACATGCTATGCCATGCACCCTATACATATGCTTGGATTTGGCCCAAAACAAAACGCCTATTCTACTTTCACCATATCTCTTATTTTAACTCACAACCTGACTACATCCTGCCCATCACTTCATAGAGTTGACTTCAATGATATTCCAGGTAGGAAGTTCTGAATATTACCTAAAGAGTTTGAAATATATACCAGATTGGCTCATTGCTCTTTCAAGCCTTGTACCCCTCCTCCGGCAGTGACCATATATGAGGACTAAGAGGAAGAGAGACTCTTCAAACGAGGTTATCAGATTTACCCTAGAAGTGTGAAAGTTGATTACCTTTCTCATTAAGTGACACATCTATACACTATTAGGGGTCATAAAATAATTAATCCATTTTGTAAATGATCCTGTAAAAAATGAAAACAGTGCATATACAAATCATTTGTTTTATTTGTTCTACTATCTGGGAAGAGAAGCAAAGTAACTCGGAGCAGTGGGACTCTGGGTTTTGTTTATTAAACTGTACCATTCTTCGGCTGTTGGCATTTGAGTTAATTTTCACAGCAAAGAAAAATGGATTTACATTCAAATCACAGTGAGGAGGCATTCATTTGAGGATAGGAATCTGTGTTTCTTCACAGGGACATTTAAAGGCAACCAGAATTAAATTAATGATGTTGATCCTTTGTTTTAGCTAGATGGCCTTAGAAGCCTTGAGGGCCGACCACCGCCAGAAGCCCTGATGTCTTGAACAGACCTTGAACAGCTGGGGCAGCCTGGCTAGACCCTGCTCTGGAGCACAGCTCTGTACAGAACATCTTCGAAGGCACAGCTCCTACCAGGAATGCTAGGAGAGACAGAAGTCCAAATCTGTGGGATTTCTGAACTGACCCAACAAAACAGCCACTCGGTACCACCGCAGGCACAGAACAGGACTGCACAAAGAATGCTTACAGCTCATAGGTAGGAGAGACTGTCTTGTACTGTAAGTGGATCTATTTCAAAGTTTTTCATCCTGAAGCATTCCGCACTTCTCTGTGTGCCATGTCATCCATCCCCACCCCCCAAAAATAGCCTTAAACCCTGTGTCCAAATGATACATTAAAGGCAGGTGGTGAAAATGCAAAGAAACACTGAAACGATGCTCCCTGAAAACAGTTCCTCTTGCACTCCAGCAACTTTTTACTGACAAGAAGCAAGTCAACGAAGAGTACATTATAAAGAAGGGCATTAAAAGGAGAGAATAAGGTAAAGCAAATGCTTACAGGCAGCTTTTCCTAATCATGAGGGGTACTTAGCAGAGTAGGAGTAGAAAGTGGAAGCTGGCTTCCTAGCCAGGCTGGAATCTAAAGTCAATATTTTGACAATTAATTGATGTCTGGTAAGGATAGGTCAGGAAAGCCTTTGAATGTTAAGACAGGCATCTTAGTTTGAATGAAGTAGATAACAAGGAGCCAGATGGTATGCCAGAAACTTTGCATATACAGGGAGTATTATGGTCAAAATAACAGACTGAAGTGATCACACAAAAGGAGTCCTTTCATAAGCATTCAGGATGGATAAAAGCAGGGGAGTGCTGTGTTTCTCAAGTCTAGAGAAAAGCATTTTGCAGGGATGAGAGCTTGGATGAGACTTTCAGCTTTGTGGGTAGCTAAGGAGCTGTTTCTTGATGCCATTAGGCAGAAAGAATCAATAAGATGTAGAAATAGCTCAGAGAGGATGCTCTAGACACTGCTCTGAATATAAAATGACACTCCAATTAGGTGGCTGATTTAACCACAGAAATGACAGATTACAAAATCTCTAGATTAGATTCAAGTATTCTAAAATAGAAGGGACTACAGCAGTAATTCCAAGTGGAATGAAAGCTCATTTCAGCAAAACATACAATATTAATATTAACATTTCTAATAAAAATTTGTTGATATGTTACTTACTGATCTTTACTATTAAAGATGGTTCCTCATTTCCAGATGATATTAATCTGGATTTCTTCTAATACATTAAAAAAGCACTATAATCAAGTTCCTGTTCCCCAGTATGTACTTATAAATTGATTCAGTCGACCTTCTTCTGTTAAAATGAAAAAAGATGGGGATTAGCCCTTCATGTGTTTTCCCAAAATAGATTTTTTTTTAACCAGTCCTTTAGCTGCTAGCATTATAGCCTAATTGACTGTAAGAGTTGGTTTTGGTCTGAGAAAATTAGAAGAAACTGACAGCATCAATGGCCAATAGGCAAGTATTAAACAGAAAAATCTTTTGCAGGGCAGTTTACTTGAAAAGTTCAGGTGCTATCCAGAGAAACCTATTTGCAATTTTTTTCTGAAAATAGGCAGACAGTTAAGAAATTACAGACTTTTAAAAAATTTTAAAATAAATACACTTTTCATTATCTAAAATGTAGTTTCAAACTATGCTTTCTTAAATGTAGCTGAAGAATCTATTAGTAGAAAAGCCACACCAAAGTAAGGAGGTGTTACACCTCCCTAAACATATCCCTATTACTGACACAGGAGAACTGTTTATCTATAGCATGTCCTCCTCTATCCGAGGAGCCAAATTCACTCCTTTTTCCAAGCAGACAGCCACTCAGTTTTCTAAGTAGATAACCACTTAGTTTGCCACTCCTGAAAAACCACCTGTGATGATCTACTGAAGGATATTATCTGCATTGTTACTTTCTTTTTATTTGTTTGCAGGTATCAGAATAATAACATCTTCTGTAGAGTATGTTAGCAAAGTATCAGTCATCTTCACAGTGATTGACTGGGTTACTTCATAGCTTTATATTAGCAATAGGTCTCTAAATCACATTCAAAGCTTGTTTCCAGTTCCCAGCCATGTTTGAAAACATATAAGCTAACTGGGTTCTTCCATCCGTGCCACACATAAAACCTTATTTTGTATCATTCTTATTTCTCAATTAAAATTTGCTGTATCAAACCACACAAGAGTCTATTATATCAACAATGTGACCTTTATCAACTAAATTTGTAATCTCACACATATATACAATTATCAAACCCATCTGACAGGTTCTATTTCCATAAAACTATATTGATTGTCATTAATTGCATTACACTTCTTAAATACATTGTTAATCAAGTCTGTAGCAGTTCTTTCATTGTTTTGCTCAGTATTATGTTGATTAAGAAAGGAGGATTGAGGTTGAAGGGGAAAATAAATGTACTGTACTAGATATAATGAATTTTAAAAAAAAAAGTCCTGGCAGCCATGAGAGGATATCAAATTAGATGATGTAATAGACGGAGGAGAAAGCCTTTTTTTATAAATCATGAATGAAGTTTTCTGTAGTGAAAGGAGGTGGAAAAAAATGTTTCTAGAGTTGTCCTAGGTCCATCTAGAACAGAGATAATTTTGACGAGAAGTTGGGATTGGACACAGCCAGGATTTGCAACCCAAACTAACCAAAGGGGTGTTTCCCTACCATATGATGTCATGTTCAGTATAAAAGGGGATAGTTGGAGAGCGGTAGTGTGGCTCCACAACAGTCAGGCTTCATAACAGATCTGAGCTGTACAGTCTGAGTTGCACAGTTCAGTAAGAAACTGCATTGTGTAATGCTTGTTTTGTATAACCTGTTGTAAATACTGTTGCTGTTATTTCCTTCTCCCTGCGCTGTCCCAGAAAACTGTCCTTATCCCAACCCACAGAGTTAGCAGCTGAGGCTCAACCACAGCAGTCCAGTCCTTTTTGGTGCCCAATGTGTGATAAGTATTCATTGTATTGCTGTATTATTTAAACAGCCACTGGTCACAATGCTGTTTGGTCATGTGGCTGTCCTATGTGCTGCTTACTATATGTATGTACTCCTTACTTTCTGTACTTGTTGGGGTGCCCTTTATGAACTCTGGGAGAGGGGCCCAGATTCTCATTTTGCTGTACTGTGTGATATCCAGTTATGATATAACATCAATGGTCATGAGATTAAGCTGGTATTTGTATGGGGTCTTCCTGACCTGTCCATACCTTGGACAACATCTCTCAGAATTGATTAATAATCACACAGTCTATGGGGGGGGATACTTTCTCCCACTCTTTCACTTCCTCTTTTCCTTTCAGGCTGGTTACAGGAGCTTTTGAGAATTTTGAATACCCATGGGATGTTGAAGCCACATGTTCCTCTTGTTATGTCTCCTGAATCTGTTTCAAGTCCTTTTCAGGGTAACAAAATATTGTTTTGAGAATACTACCCAAGATTTGCCACAAGGCTGGATAGTCAGAGTGCTATGGCATGTGGAAGAATATGGGCAGCTATCTAGAGACCTTCTCAACCCCAATGGTTTGGAACTTGACTCTTGAACAACTACAAGACCCCAGTAAACAGGTAGAGTATTTGAAAGCAAAATGCTGTGGCTATTCCAAAGAAGCACAATGTAGTGCACTGTCCTGGGCCCTGGCTGCTATCTCCCAAACACTGCTTGATGGTTGGAATCTCCATCCAGAAGAGAGGGAGACCAGACCCACAGGCACTGCAGCTACCCCACCTGAGAACAGGCACTGTGGCTATTCAAACTGCTGTGACAGACAGTGCAGCTGAGTCAAAATATCAACCCATATTGGTATCAGCTGCACCCATGCAGAAAAAGAAATGCACAAAGAAATTAGTTCACTTAGGGAGGGATGATGATCAACAAGGACTATTTCAAGAACAAGAGGAAGAGGCAGAACCAGAGGCCACCACCATCCCTGTCCCTGAGTGAGGGGAGAGTCATGAGAAAAGATTTCAGCCACCTTCCACACAAGCACTATATCACCTGGCTGGTCCAATGCTGGGATAACAGAGCATGAGGGGGAAAGGCAGTGAGGGGGAGAGCTGGGGCAGGGGCAGGGCAGTGGGGAGGAACTTCATTTCAGTACAAAAATCTCAGTATCATTTTAATCTGATGACGACAAATACAAAACTTGCAGTTACCTTGATCTTTAAAGGTTACATTAGGAATTACTGGCTTTTTATTTTTTGAGATTTATTTTTCTCTTTTATTTAAAAAATCCCAGCTCCTGGAGACATCTGAAGGGAAATATCAACTTCTGTCTTTAAGACCTTGTAGCAGAAATTGCCTGGAAATGTTGCTGAGGGACATCCAAGACTGAGAAGCCAATGGTTAAAGAAAATATTCCCAAAATTTTTTCATTATTTTAAAAGTAATTAAATAATTTTTTAAATACTCTTACAAGTAAAGCCCTGATTTAGACATTTTAATGCGTGAAATCTACTAATCTGTTCCTTGAACTCCTACCAGGAACTATTCTCAGCAGGAATTTACTGTTAGAACTAAGACACTGACATGGGAACATAATTGTCTTAGGTGATTACAGCATCTTCATTTGCCAAATATCCAAGCAGCGTTTACAAGAGTCACTCAGGTGTTTGGGGCCATAATGGCTCCCTTCAGGAGCCTGCAGGGCAGAAAGTCAGTGCAACCTCACCAGCCTACTGCTCACTCCTTCTGCCCTCGGTTGGGCTGCCACGCTGAAGTTGGTATCACAACACTCACACCCATGACAGACCTTGCACTGACCAGAGGCAATCCTCTCTTCCTGGGTTTTCACTGTGGTGCTGGCCTTTTCCCAGACTGCCCTTCCCCTCACACCCTCTGGGGCCCAATGGCACTCTTGCTTCTGTGTCTGGGATACTTTCAACAGAGCAGCTGCCCCACAGGCTCTTAGCAATTGAAAAAGTAGTGAGGCTTACTGGAAACTTCTTCCAGATTTGCAGGTAAATCACATTGCCTTGCAACTGGAGCAGGCTCAGAACATCTGCACAGGCAGTTAATAGCAGTTACCATGGCTCCGCTGATGCACAGAAACATGTTAATCCTCTGCAACTCGGTTGTGTGCCTGAGCCATAGATCTCCTCTGTAAGTAAATTGACACACTTTACAGCTAATGATGCCAGCATTACAAGGAAATACAAATGCAGTGATCAGGCATAATAACACAGCTCTTTCCTATTTTAATGAGAACTGCAGGCTGTTTGTTCTGTGAATAGGAGTGTATCAGACTGAAATAAGAATTTGCCCAGAGCCAGAGTACAGTGCTGTTTCACTTTTGCCTTATCACCTGGGCAGAGTTCACTCTTTGTTCATTGCAACCACTTATCCTCTTCTCTTCATTCTATAACTGACACTGCTAGCTAAAAAAACAAGAGGACAATGACTGCCATATTTGGATAATTTTGATAGAATTCATCCATAGTTTTGGATTGATATTTACTACCAGTAACTACAATATTGTATTGTTATTCTCTGCAGGGGCAAAAGTGACCTGCAAGAATACTTAACTGCACCCTTACTGCCTTGAGATGGTCACAGAACAGCTCATAAAGGACTGAAATGTAGTCTACATGAGAAGAAACACAGAAAAGTGAGGAACAGAGCACAGAACCTCCTACTGTCCGTAAAATTTACTCCATTCACAGGAAATTAAGCAACCTTACAATAAATGCTATGTCTCATGTTCATTTGTGTTCTTTTGTACCTTTTCAGACAGTTCCATGTCATTCTTTGACAAGATGACAGAGATGTAGATTTGATAGGTGGACCATCCAGTGGATAAGAAACTGGTTAACAGACCGTAGCCAAAGGGTGGTGGTCAATGGGTCTATGTCCCAAGATGGGCCCGGGTGAACCTAATGAGGTTCAACACTGCCAAGTGTAAGGTGTTGCACTTGGGCCGGTAGAATCCCAGACATAGATGCTGACTGGGAGAAGAGCTTCTTGAGCGTAGCCCTGCTGAGAAGGACCTGGGTGTCATGGTGGATGAGAAACTTAACATGAGCCAGCAGTGTGCTCTTGCAGCTCACAAGGCCAATGGTATCCTGGGCTCCATCAGAAGAGGGGTGGCCAGCAGGGACAGGGAGGTGATTGTCCCTCTCTGCTCTTGTGAGGCCCATCTGGAGTACTGTGTCCAGATCTGGAGCCCCCAATACAAGAGAGATGTGGAACTGTTGGAGAGGGTTCAGAGGAGGGTCACAAAGATGATTAGAGGGCTGGAGCACCTGCCCTACAAAGAGAGGATGAGGGAACTGGGCTTGTTCAGCCTGGAGAAGAGAAGGCTGCGGGGGGACCTCATTGCAGCCTTTCCAGTACCTGAAGGGAACTTCTAAGCAGGAGGAGATTCAACTTTTTAAAAGGATAGACAATGCCAGGACAAGGGGGAATGGATTAAAACTAAAGGAAAGAAGGTTTAGATTGGATATTACAGGGAAGTTTTGTACAGAAAGAGTGGTGAGGTGCTGGAACAGGCTGCCCAGAGAAGTAGTGGATGCCCCGTCCCTGGAAGTGTTCAAGACCAGGTTGTATGGAGCCCTGGACAACCTTGTGTAGCTCCAGGCCTGAGGTTGTTGGCCCTGCCTGTGGCAGGGGGGTTGGAGCTCTATGATTCTTGAGATCCCTTCCAACCCATGCCATTCTGATTCTATTATTCTATGAATAGTTATTCCTTGAAAATATAATGAAAAAACTGGTTTTGTACTTCAATATACATGCTTTCCATAAAATACAAAGTAATCTAAAATTATCAGATGTATTTTTTTAATTAAGTAACATGGCACAAATGACAATTTCAGAGTAAATTATTATTTTAAGTCAGGACTCCACTACAGAGTCTAAAATTGTAGTCTTGTAACATCTTATGTTGTAAGTATACAATCATATCTTAGGCAAATTGCTGGAAAATGCTGACTATATTATCACTTACTAGATCTTTTACACAGCAGAACTAGGTATCTTTCAGTTCACTACACTGGGATTATTATTTGGCCCCATACAGCATTTCTTATTAATCAAAGCATTACCTGGAGTCAGCATTAACTTGTTCAGAACAGGAACGTTGCTATGCACATTCAACATTTAAAAATTATGTCAATTGCTCTAAAGAATGTATGTGACATAAATTATTCTCATGACATTCAGCTCACCTGTAAAACATCATACCTTATTTGCCCCAAGTTCAACTGATGCAGTTTCTTGTGCAACTTAGACAACCCACATATGTGCAACAATATATTTTTACCTATATGAACACTAGGAGGACATTTTCCCATTCCTACTTTGTGTTAAATCTAAGTTTTAATAAGGGCAGATAATCTAATTCAACCTCACTAAGAAGGCCTGGAAGCTATGGGACCCCCACAGGGCCAATAGATGATTAGTTAATAATAGAAAAGCTACCAGCTACTGAGATGAACGATAATTAGAATTATAGTGAAGTACGATAATAGAATCCAAGTGAGTGGCTGAAAGGATATTGAGAACCAACGATGGAAGGACCTCAGATCATCTGGCAAGAATACAAAGTACTCTCACGCTCTGAAGCCAACTTCTTCTTCATAAAGCACATTAAAACCTTGTCATCAATACTTTCTGCCGATGCCCCTTTCTCCAGAATGCCAGTATTAAGCCAATACTGTTTCCAGGAAAGAATTATTCTCTGAAGGTGGTTCATTTCCCTGTGCTTGCTATGGGTTCAGCAGAAACCAGTAACTAAGAGTTGCATGTAATTTCTATCAAGTCCTTAGCAGTTTAGGAGACAAAGCAACAGAACATGTTGGAAGTCATGGTTGCTTTGTCAACTGCGTATAAAAGCCATTCTCCTCTAATCATTAAAGAGCAGGGACTGCATTGAGAAACAAGGGCACCTAGCAGATAGATGTAGGTAATTTTCTTTATGTATCTGTCCCCTTTCCTCACCCACACTTTATATGTATGTGCATGGTGAGGTTTTTTTCATCTACTAAGTAAAAAAAGGAAAGATGTATCTGATTACAAAGAAAATATTTACCAACTGCAATGGGTTTGTGTAGCAATGTTTTGGTAGTGGGGAAGCTATAGTGGTGACTTTTTTAAGAAACTGCTATAGGCCTCTGATAATATATTTATGAAGGAGAAAAAAACCCACACAGCAGCAACCAGAACAGATGAGTGAGAACATGTGAGAGAAACAGACCTGCAGACACCAAGGACAGTGAAGAAGGAGCAGGGAGAGGTGCGCCAGGTGCCAGAGCAGAGGACAGTGGTGAAGCAGACTGTCCCCTTGCAGCCCATGGAGGACAATGGTAGAGCAGAGATTCCACCTGCAGCCTGTGGGAGGACCCCACGCTGGAGCAGGTGGACACACCCAAAGGAGGATGTGATTTCGTGGGAATCCCATGCTGCAGCAAGCTCCTGGCAGGATCTGCACCTCATGGAGAGAGAGACCAACAACTTGTGACCCCATGGGGTCCTGAAGATCTGTACCCCATGGAAGGGACCCACGCTGTAGATCTTCATGAAGAACTGCAGCCAGAGAGAGTGACCCCATGCTGAAGCAGAGAAAGAGTGTGAGTCGGAAGGAATGGCAGAGAAAATGTGTGATGAACTAACCCCAACCCCCATTCCATGCCCCTCTGAGCCACTCAGGGGGACAAGGTAGAGAAAATTTGCAGTGATGTTGAGCCTGGAAAGAAGGAAGGGGAGAGGGGAGGTGTTTTAAGATTTGGGTTTATGTCTCATTGCCCTACTCTGACTTGATTGGTAATAAATTAAATTAGTTTCCCCAAGTCAAGTCTTTTTTGCCCATGGCTGCAACTGGTGAGTGATCTCTCCCTGTCCTTATTTTGATCCACATCCCTTTTGTTAAATTTTCTCTCCCCCGTCCAGCTAAGTAGGGGAATGATAAAGCAGCTCAGTGGGCGTCTGGCATCCGGCACCCAGCCTGGGTTAATCAATCACAACTGAAAATGAAACACTACATATTGAGGGACTGCTTCAGTCTATCTCCTTTTTACTACTCAAAAAGACCAAATAAAAGTTTATTAATACATATAGGTGACCCCAAAGGATATTTCTTTCCAAATTGCAACTGTGTTTACTAAGCAAAACTCATGTTCACATATTAGCCCTGAGGTGTGTTAAGAACATTTAATATTAGTTGCTAACAGGCACTGGGATTATCATATATATTACTCATCAGTAACACACAACCATCAGGACTCATGGAACAGTTGAGCAGACAATGCTCTTCGCTTCTAGATAGCAGAAAATTAATATGGCATAAAGGGGGAAAAAAAAGATCACTTATGAAAAACAGCAGTAAAATTTTAGATCAACTTTACCAATGTTTTATCCAGAGACAAGAAATTTGAGGGTCTGTAAGTATAAAGTTGATATAAAATTTCAGTTGATGGGTCTGGTGCCTAACTCTTAGAGATACAGGGTCCCACCTTGCTGCTTCTCTCTGAGAACTGCCAGGGACAGGTGTTTAAATATTGTCCTCTATGGTTTCCTTCAAGATCTGAGGAAGCGCTGTATGAGGCAGGCAAACAGAGCTGGAAGCAGCTCTCTCATATGCATGCTCTCCATAAAGATACATAAAACAGTAAGTTAAAAAACCCACCTTTTGGGACTAATTTAAGAGAAACTATTCATGCATTCGAAGATGTGGAGTGCTTACAGATCAAAGAATTAAGGCAGTGTTTCTTTTTATGAACTTGAAATATAATTTGGCTCGTATTTCGACATTTAAACACTGACTGTACTGGACAACTTTGTTTCACAGGCAAATACAAATGTGCTGAAACTCATCTGGGAGGAAAGACAGAAGTTACATCAAGCCCAAATTACACTCCATAAAGATTGACTCCAGAAAACGGGCTCCAGAAAGTCCATAAATATTAGCTTTCATTGACCTGATGAAGTTTCTCTGACTCATCAACAAGGGATGTCCATGCAGAAAGTTGTTCCTTGCCTTTATTTCTAGAAGCACGATAGTCCCCATATACACAGCCCCTAATGGTCTAAAGCTCAAACTTAAACTCACAGCATGCCTGCAGCGTGTCATATTCCATCAGGAGCCAATGTGCAAATAACATATTTCCATTTTTAAAGTCTGAAAAATGTCACAAAAAGCTTTTGGCATTTACGTGACTCAGCCAATCACACTTACACCCTCTAATTCTCTCTGCAGATAATTTCTAATGTTCAGTATATAACCACAGCAGGAAATCAGGAATACTATTAAAGTAAAAACTAAAGTTCTGCAGCATAGCCATTAAAGTACACCAGACTACAAAGAGAGAGCATTTAAATTGGCACTATTGACAGTTACTGCTTAAAAGGTGAACATCAGAATGTAATGCACTTAAACAATAATTGGTCTTTATACACAGGGGCTGATTTACAAAAATTCAGCCCCATAACTTGGTACAAATAAGTGTATCTGCATAAGAGAGATTTTCACCGGTGTTTTTATAAAAAAGAAATCCAGTAGAAATAGCTCTTTATCCTTTTTCCATCAAGCATTTCTTTACCATATTCAAAAATGTGTGGTAGTCTGTGGTTTTGTTCCTTTCATATTTTAAAGGAAACAAATTACCAATACACCAGTTTTATATCTGGACCTGAGATGAAGACAGCATCATATCCACATCTGCTGCATAAGTCATGTTTTGAAATAGGAGTCACAATGGACAGCTGTATGAACTCACGGTGGCAATGCAAAATGAGAGTAAAACAGCCTGAAATCTGTCCTGATGACAGAGAGGAAGCATAAAGGCTTGCTGTCATTAGCAGAAAGACAAATGATGAAACAGGAGTTTCTATCAGAGAGCTAGCTGGAAATACATATTTCTTACAGGGGTGTGGATCCAGGGTGGGAAAATACCACATGAAACATAGTCACTTTGTAAAGAGTTTGTAGGTATCAGTGTTCTCATATCTTCATTCCAGAAAAAGAAGAAAGTAGAAAAATAGAAATAGCTGAGATGGGATTGCAAAACAAGTGAGGGTGGGGTGCATGGTTTGGTGTGTGGGTGTACGTGCACAGGTAGAAGGGGTGCACGTGGCATAAAGTGAGGATGAGTATAAATTCACCATTGCATTAGCACCATTCACCAAGAAAAATACAGCAGACATGCTTCGTAGAAAGCAGAGTTCAATTTTCCATTCTTTGGCTTGCCTTATGTATCTTCTACAACTGCCCAATATGTTTCTGTTGTCACATATTTTTCTGATAGAGGCAGAATAAGGTCTATAAATTTTAAGTCTTACACTATTGTTCTGGATTTTTATTTGAGGAATTAATGAGGAGGCTTTCACTTTAAGACAGAAAAGGGCTAGAGAGAATTTTGAAAAGCTAAAGTTCAGCTTAGATGGTTGCCAAGCACAGAATCTATTTATTTCTGAAAACAAATGGCTCAGACTTTTAGGTGAAGTGTACTTTAGGTATATAAGAGAAACAGGGCATAAATTAAGTTTATAAAGGTTGAACAGTGTGAAAGAAGCAGTAAAAGCATCAGGAAAATAATTTATTTCCCTCAGTTCTTATTTAGATTATTTTAACATTATGTATTGACTAGTAACATGACTACTGTTAGCCACTGGCAACTGAATCTACATATAAATTAGCAAAGTAATGAGTCTACTCCATTTACATGGGAATGATCATCACCATCTTCAAAATGAAAGTAGAAAAGTCTAGGAACATGGCTAAAGTTTCAAAATGTCATTGATTTATTTGGCATCCATTCTTTAGCATTCCCTAGTTGCCTCAGCTTGTATGTACTAATATTGTCCCAGGAAAGGATGTGCATGCAGAACTTGCTCCAAATTTTGTAAACAGTATTGATGAAATTCAGAGCTGAAGAATATTGCAATGGAATTTTGTGGTTTACTTGCCAAGTGCTTTTCCAGAGCTTGTAACATGAGAGTTTGCAACTCCTGTTTTAAAGAGAAAAACCTTTATGAAGGAGAGAACAGGTGCAAAGAAGGAAAAATGAGAAAGGGAAAAGGACAGAAGCAGCTCAGTAACATAGTTAGCAAATGTGTTATATAGGAAATGTATGGGATGTTTCACAAGTGCAGAAAAGACATACATAAGATAGGTGGTCCTGTGTCTGTATATTGCAGCCAATGTAGGCGTTTTGACAGTCAATGCAAATTTAGTTTGTCACCATGATGTTAATCTTCATTCTGAATGCATCTAATGTAAACATCAAAAACATAAACAAAGTGATTATGATTTTGGTTTAAACCAGAGACACCAAATTTCTAATTTCCTTTTGGATTTGGAGTTTGCATTTAAATTTAAAAAAAAAGTTGTTTGACATTACACAGAAAATACCATAAAGCCTACCATTCTCATGTTTCAGGTTGTCTTTATGGTTGTTGGAAAGACAGAAAAGCTGGCATATTTGTGACTAGGAGATATACCTCAAAAATAGCATTGGTTAAGACAGAGTCTTTTCTGGCTTTATAAGACTACTGCTGTTCTCTACACGATAGCTATCTCATGAAAACATTGATCATTCAAAAAGAAGCAAGAAGGTTGAAAGGTTTTTGAAACTAGGTTAAAAATATCCGGCACCAAAGTACCATCCTACTCTTGTAAAATGCATGACATTGCCTGTGTGATGAAGTCATGACTTTCTGGCCTGGACATCTACCACGTAAAGCATACCTCTGTCCCAGGAGACCAAAAAATGAATAAGGCAAAAGGCCTTTTGTAGTGTAAAATGAAAATAATTAATTCAGTAATAAGCCTGTGAGGTAGTTAAATATGTGTGATTTCTTGAGTGCCAAAAAAGCTACTTATAAAAATAGGTCAGTTTCCAAGATAGCATAAAATCACAAGTTAGTAAATGTCAAGAGGGGAAAAAGATACAGAAATTGGCACTTGCCTGCAAACTATAGAAAATGTGCAACTATGCAATTTGAAGCATAAAGAGAGTTAAAAGGTGTGAGTTCATATGAAGATTATTTTAGGGAAGAAAATAACTGTTTTGATATAATTCTTGCATTACCTTACTCTGTGTACTTTTTATTGCAAGAATGATATCAGAGGTAAATTCAGAAACAATCCTAGAGTAAAAGAACTGTATAAAGCTTAGGATAATTGTGACAAATATAAATTCAATAAACTTTTGCACAATATAACAAAACTTAACTGATGCTAAGCCAGTAACACAAAATGCCTTATCTTTTTAAACAGTGGTAAGTTACAGAAGTGTACTTTGATATAGAATGATATGAACATTTATTATTTACTTATAGTAATTCCAAGTAATATAAAAACCGGGGACAGCACAGACCAAAGAGTTTGAAGTCTAAATTGATCAGTCACCCAGAATGATCTGTAGCAAGACAGAATAGAAATTTGAATAGAAAAGAACAAGTCAATTGACCTACCATTTTTAAAATACTTCTATGAATTTTCAGGAAGTGGAGAGAGCTCAGAGGACTTAAGGACTGCATCATGTACATGAAACTTTCTACCAAGAGACTTGTGCATAATTTAACACAGGTGATTATTTCTAGTCAAATGGAGTGCAAATATAAGTTGGAAAAGTTGAATGGGTAATCTAAGATTTTAGAAACAAGTTTCTGTGGATTCCAAACATACTGGAGAAGAAAGGACCAAGAAGTTTAGTTTGTAACACACAGTCAAAAAGTTACAAGGTTTTTACCATTATTTTAGCATTAGATGTTCATATGCATATCTGTCTGGCACGGACTACCCTTGGGGTGCAGACACATACAAACTCATCTGAGCATTACAAATTGGAAAGTCTAAGGACGTTGCTAGGGAAAAGCGAGAATTCATATTCCAGTATCCCCAGGAATGAAGTGGTGGGAACTGAGCCATTTTCTCTCCCTGAATCCTGGATGTCCAGAAAACACACTCACAGGACACCAGATATCCTCAGGAGTATGGGAGGGAGGTAAACACCAGTAACACTCAGAAGTAGATTAAACACAAACTCATACAAATCCAGATACCGTTAGACCCAATATAGATGGAAGAACAGTTTTTAAAAAGTGTATATATATCTACTCTTCCCTTCAAACTCAGGAACAAGCTGTTCAAATTGTATCATTTGGACAGCTTAGAAAACTCTAGTCTTTATCATTAAAACAAGGGACTAATTCTAAATATTAGTGACAAGGTCACGGCTATGTCAAGAATCAATCGTGACTAAGAAAATGCACAGAGTCACTTTGGCATTTTTTGTTTGGTTCTTTTCCATCTTTTAAACAAGCAGGAGGGTTATATGACAAAGTCATCATTGACTGCAGGCTTTAAAATATGCCTTATCAAAGCAAAAAAAAAAATTATTATGTTTCTAACATTATTTCATATGGGAAAAATGATAATTAGCTGTACAAAATTATCACCTGTCTCAGGATACCAATTTCAGTTGTTGTCAAGTACTTGTCTCAGTTGGTCTTCCTTTCCCACATTCTGTGAATGACAGGTTTTAAATTAATAGCAACTTTATATTATACATAAAAGACAATGGAAAAAATAAAAACACACAAAAGTGTTGCTAGCTGAAGAGTTTGACCACATTGTCATTCAAAAAAAGAGCAGTGTATAGCTTCCACATCCTAAGGGCTTCAAAAAATATGCCATTTCTCACTTCTCAAGACTGAGCAGCTATAACTCACAGCATAAAGCAAGATGCTCCCAGGCTTTCACACATGATCTTTGACACAACATCCTAAAATATTGGGTTTGTCTATTTTTACTGTCAACTTGCTGAAGAATGAAATTCTTTTTACAGCACAAAATTTAAGAGTTGACAATATCTTTTTTGCTCTAGTTTGATGTCTTCAGCCTCTGACAGCAGCTTTAATTTATTAAAACGATTTCAAGGGGCTACATTTTAGTACCAAGTGCCATAAGTTAGCACTAGACACAAAAGTCTACCAACTCTAACCCATTTTGAATGAGGTGTTTTTCCTTATATTTTTCTCATATGAAGATGCATGTGTTATTTAAAATAACTCAGCATTTTGTGACTTTTAAGCAAGATTTTAGTCAACAAACCTTTTTTGTCCAATGTCCATCAGGTTGGGCTGGAACATGACAACTTCCATTTTAGTGCAATAGTTTGTGAAGGACTTGACAAAAAACTTGCAGCCACCATGGTAAAAGTCATTCAAGGCAGTGAATTAAGGAGAAAAATATAAAATAAATAAGAAGACAAATCAAACAGAATGAATGTAGATGGGAAACTTTCTAAGGTAATCTGAGTCTCTATACAAAAAGAGCCATGGAATGCTCTAATTTGAAATAGCTCTTTATAGAGCTGATTAATTTTTTTCTACTGTTCATGACAGAACTGTGGAATGAAGTACTGAAGTAAAAGCTCTGATGTGACTTGAACTGACATCTGGAAAGAGACACTTCAACTACTTAGATGTTAATTTTATTCCAATTTCTTCTCATTTCCGGTATGGACAGACACTGTTTGCACAAAACAAGAAGATCAAAAATAAGATATTGAAGCCTGAGTACCTACCCAGAAAGACTGTTTAGAATAACACCATGGCAGCAGTCCTTCTGATAGAAAAAGTGTGGATGGCAAAATACTTTTAACGGATAGATTTTGACTGTGCCCCTTGGGTCCACAGCACAATGCCTGGAGTGAAAGACTCTTCAGCCACTTTATCCACCCCACAGTAATAATTTTTATATAAGCATTAATCTACTTTTATTTAATATTAGCTCCTTTTTGACATAAAGATAGGGGAAACAGCAACCACTAAGGAGAATAAACTAATATTTGTTGTGCAAATTATTCTACAGATAATATCAATATGGTCCACATACTGGGTTGTCTTATCATGAGTGTAACCAGTGGCTAGAAGCACGTAATCCTTCCCCTCCATGTGGCATTAGTGAGGCCATATCTGAAGTGCTCTGCCCAGCTCCGCATTTACCAGCAGAAGTACATTGACTTACTGGAGCCAGTCCACAGGAGAGCCAAAAAGATGTTTATGGAGCTGAATTGGCTGCTGTGGTAAGAGAAGCTGTGAGAACTGGAGGTGTTAACCTAAGCTAAAAGGAGGAGCAGTCTAAAAGGGACCTTATTGGTCTCTGGAAATACCCCATGGGAGGGGATGGAGATGAAAAGATCCAGGTACCTCCTGGTGATGCACATTGGGAAGATGGGAGGCAACAATTGCACATGCAAAAAAGGAAATTCTGATTAGATATTAGAGGTGAAACTGATTAACACTAATCACAATAAGATTAATCAAACACTGAAACAGGGGCCCAAAGAGGCTGTGAAATCAGTCTTAGGAGAAATTCAAACTTGACTGAGCAAAGCCCAAGACAACTCAGTATAGTGAGCCCAGGTTTGAGCAGGAGGTTGAACTAGATGAGTTTTGAACACCCATTCCAACAAAATATATTCTAATATCTTACTCTATGAATACATGTGAAAACTATAAGCTGCATAGTGGCAATCAGCAAACAAGAGCAGCTTTGTCAATCAAATTAATCATCATAATTATTTGTCCAGCTGTGTGATGGCGTCCCACTTTAATCTCACCCTAAATGAGTTTCAAGATGTGAATTCTAAATCAAATCAAGACTTTGAATCTTTTCAGACTTACCCCACATTAAATATATAGTGCTGTGCTACTCATCAGACTGCTAAAGCTTGTGAATCCTGACAAGTCCACACATGATTTAAACATACTGGGAGTTATTATACCATCAAACACCATACATAGGACCTAATAATAAAGATATATTAATCAATTTAGAAGTCAAGATTTGGTTCACTTGTCTTGTGTTTTCTAGACACCACAAGTTCCCATTGTGAATTGTGAATCTAAATTTAACAAAGCTGTCTTCTTAACAGACAGAAACAATGACACGTGTCTGTTCCGGTTTCATGAAAGCAGATCCTTTGGCATCAAGACTGAAATATTTTATTAATGAGAAATGCACTACCACCATAGGCCTTTGAAAGAGAATCTTGTTTCTTGTCTCATTTCCCAGTTACATGGGTAGGGTTCTTTTTATGTCAGTTTGCCTGGCAGTTCAACAAACAGTCTTCCTCCTAAACTTGTTCTTCACATTTTATATCTACAATTATCCATCCATTCCTATTATAATTATTGCCAGGCTTTTATGAATGACTCATACAGAAGGCACATCAAGCATATGCGTTCATTTGTAATGTTTTATGAAGAACCACTTTGTTGGTTGTTGACATAAAATACATGTGACAACCTGTTAGAAAATGAAATTTGCCCCACAAAGTTCAGAGAAGAATCTATCAAAATAGCCATCATCAAGAAGAGGGGAAAAAAAGTTTTTTTAAAAAGCCAAAACCCTTACAGAATTCTTTCATATTTTTCAAGGGATAGGAAACCCTTTCAAGTTTGTAGGTCAAAGGGTACATATAAGGAGCAGGGTGTCAGTCAAACAGAGGAAATGGAGCAGAGATCCAGAGAAAGTCTCACATTTCCCCTCACCTCACTGCTGATCCTTGGTTCCCTTTTTTGACAAAGGGATGTAATGGGAGACAGGTTTAACTGGGACATAGGGGAAGGAACAGCAACCAAAGGAAGGATGTGAAATATGACCTTGCCCAAAAAAAACAAGACAAAGGAAATTCTTCCCTACACCTCAGTAACCCAGTTGTGACCATAGGAGAACAGTGCTTCAGCTAGAACAGGTGATTTCATGGCCTCACACAACTTTTTTGCCCTTCACCATAAAATCAAAGAGGCCAAAACAGTCCTCAGCCTTAATTATAGATGTGAATAGTTGTTGAACAAGCCTGAGGATGCTTTGACTAGTGTGAGCAGAGAGCACCTGTGACTGCATTGCAGTGCATAACGTACACAAGGAATAGAAAGATACAGCACCTCAAACCACATTCATTCTTGGGAAAAGAATGGAGTTTTAATTATTTTTCATATACAGAGCAGTCATTTTCTACGATTATTCTTCTTCCATTCTTTATGCTTTTTTTCACTCTCCATCTAGCCTTTCTCCTTACGTAATTCAGACTATTGTACAGACCTAGAAGGATGATGAGCACTCAGACAAGTAGGAAACTAAACTGTATATACTTGCCAACTGTCCATTTTTTTCCTAATCTTTCCTCTGTTTAAATTCACAATAAATGTGAGCTTTCATGGTCACTTATGTTCACTTTCATGTCCACTTAAAGCAAAGCTCTAAAAAAGTGTTATACTCAAAAGGCATTTTCCAATTATCAGACTCCCACTAAGGTCAATTAATATTAGACACCATGTACACCTTCATAATCCTTTCTGAATCAGTCCAGAAAAAAGAGTTGCATACTATTTTAGGGATATTTTGCCATATTTTACTAGAATGTTTATACAAAAACAACATTCATTACAAGAGGGAAAAAAATGAGTTTTTCCTTTGCATAGCTACATAGAACATGCTGTCATATAACAAATTGGTAAACAGTGCTTGTTTTGGTATTTATTTTGATGGCTTATAAAGAGCATAGAATGTACTTACTTACTCTCACACATTAGTTCAGACAGATATGTAATTGTCTTTATAGTACCGATCTGTATCTACCAAGCTTCAGACAATACACAAATCTAATCAGGCTGCATGTCAGTAGTTGGAAAATGCTACAGACCACTGCTACAGTGTTACATCAATACTGATATAATAAAGTCATAAAGCCATATCAATACAAATATAGATTTTTTTCTCAAACCACACAGATTACAGTATACTCAAGAACTCCCATAAATTGTATTTCAGGTTGTCTGAGTGAACTCCAGTGTCAGTCTTACCAGTCATGTATAATGTTCTACAAATGTACTGAAATCAAAGCGGAAAAGCTGTTTTAACAACATCATAAAACTGTCATTCACTTTTGTCTGTTTGATAGCCCTTTTTTCAAGTGGAAACTACATATCAAATAAGCAAGAAATTTCAAAGTATTCTCAGGGTACCTTACAGTGGACTACATAACACAGAATAGTGTTTGCTGTAGGTCATACCTAACTTAAATCAATTTTACTTGTTTCCTCGCTTACTTACATTAGCAAATCACTCGTAAGTATGAAAGGAAAGGGAAATTTTGAATACAAGACTTAGGTCACTACGTCTGAAATGGCATCAATGTACACAATGACATTTTCAAAGATTAAAAAAAGTATACTCTTCAAACAAGAAAACAATGTCAAGCACCAGTACATAGGGAAAAGAACAGGTTCATTTTTCTTCTAATTTCTGACATGCATAAAACATCAGAGAAAAACCTGTGAAATCCAAAGATCCAATGTAAAATCCTAATTAATGAGTGGCTGATTTCTTCACAGAATCGCTAATGAATCTGAATAACTACATCATAGTAACTAAGCTCTTGATAACTCATTTTAATTTTTCCTATTCCAGGAACCAGAATTTACATTGGAGTCCTTGATTACTTAATTGGCACCCACAAAACCCCCTCACCCTTGCATTATTTCTGTGCTTTCCCAGTGTAGTCCCAAACTTCTAAGGTCTACTGCTAGTAAAAGAATCCAGCTGGTGTCATTTAAAATACCCAGTGAAGAACTACAAAAAGAACCCTACCCTGCCCAGTAAATTTGATAGCCCAGTATTACAAAAAATATATGATATATGCCTGAAACTTTCAAGGGAGTGTCTTTTAGTACCTAAGTTAGCCAAAGAAATCTGTAGTCTATCATGTGTGCATTTTAGAACATATGAAGTAGCACAGAAACATGCATACAAATATATTAAAATATATTACAAAATGTTTGGTTACTCAAGCTGTCGACACAATATACTTTATTGGAGACAATATGAACATCACTAAAACATACGTGAGTATTAGAACTGACACAGAAGCAAACTGGAGGTATTTAGTCTGGGTTATTAAATGAAAACCACCTGAAATGCAGTAATACCTGAATACTTTTAGAAAAAAAAAAGAGAAAGGGAAAAAAAAAAGAAGATGCCAATATAAATTATGCAGCTCTGTGATTCATGCAGCTCGGCTTTATGCAAACGAAATCAACGATTAGAGCTTCCAAAACTCACAGGGTCAATCTGCAAGTTGATGAGCATTACACTGCTACTAAGTACAATTAAAGCTCATGCATGAAAACATAAAAGAAAAGCAAAAAGAAAAAGGGGAAAGTAAACTTGCTATAAATGTTTTAATGGGTTCAGTATAAATTCTTTTGCAAGTCAATAAAGTAAAAATAAAATCGCTAAGCTGTTTAATAACATAAAGGAAATTTGTATAGTATATTTGTCCATGTTTTCCAAATAATCAGCATGTAAGCAACCAAAATGAGATTACTCTTACTACAAGTGAAAGGGACATTAAATCTAGGTGCCGCAGAGTCCACTTCTGGCTTGGTCTTAAGAAGTAAAATAAAACAGAATGTGCATGGTGATAGGGTGCCAGAGATTTGCAAAGAGGGGTGCTAGATGATTCAGAAATCCAATAATAAAAAGATAAATAAATGGCTATCCTCCCAAACTTTGAAGTGAGCAAAAAACTAATCTTCTGTAGTCACTGCTTTGCCAGCTAAATATTCCAAGTTGTAGAGACCTCTCCTGACCCATCATAGACAGACTGTGCAAATTGAAAGTACATGCAACATAACTAGTCCTCAGAGCACATATGGTCTCAATACACTAATGAAAAGCAATGGTTATGTTTAAGTGGTAACATGGAATATGAATATGAAGCAATAATTTCAAATAAAAACACTATATTGAGGAAATCCCTTCCTGAGGAAGGACTAGTGCACTTTAAATACTTCTGCAGCTCTCATATTTTCGTGCTGTGGGATTAAACCCCAGAAGGTTTTTGTGGAATAGCAAAAAAACCCCAAAACTCTATCTGCTGCTTTGTTACTTGTTGTGTAGGCAAGAATGAACACACAATCATTATGCGTCAGGTTTGCTGTACATCTAAGAGTCACAGTTTAGTGTTCTGGCATGTGCTGGTCATCTATCTATTGCTTAATCATGCAGAGGATGCCTTTCCTTCTCAAGAGATTCATGATACTCACTGCTTGGGCTGAATAAAAGGTATGAATTTAGACATTAGGACAGAGTGATCTTGGGTATAGTCTCATTCGCATCACACACAGTGAAAATCATCATCACCATCACAATGATAATGTAGTACATGGGAATCAGGAGGAGATGTTTCTTCTGCTTTTGGTTTCAGACAAGGTGTTTCACAAAAAAAAGAGGAGAACTGGGTTGTAATATATCCGATAGCTGTTAGGCCATTTTAAGGGCTAAGGAATGCATTAAAATGCTTTGTTCATCAAATCCTTAAGGGCCTGCTAATAAAATACAGCTGGGAACATTACAAAGGTAATTTTGTGCAGTTTTAATTATATATTCACTGTTATGAGTAGCAGAAATAATAAGATTTTTTTTCCCCTTCTTAAATATATACCTGGGTCCTATTACATCAGAGGAGGTGTAGCACTTCTCTTGTTGGTTCTGAGGAACATTAATGCCTGAATTTTAAAACACTCCTGAGGTAACCTTCTGGTTAAAATCTCTGCTAGAATAGGAGTAGGTCCAGCAAGGCGACTCACTGTAACATCAATAGGGGTCAAATTTAGCCCCATGCAAAAGAACAGGAGAATTCCTGTGCATCTACCTACAAAGCAGCAGGATTAGCTAAACTGCAAAAAGCATACATGCCTTTTAAAACCCATGCTTTCACCCACCATGAACTCCTGCATTAGTTTCGTCATCAAGGAAAAAAAATTTGGACCATCGTTGTGGCCCATTGAGTAGTAATATTCACAAAAAAATGTGAGAGAAGTCTAATATATTATTGCTATTTTCTATTGTAGCATTTGTGGCAAAATTATTTGACATCAAAAGATGAATGAGAATCACTAAGTGATACAAGGACTCTATCAGGGAGTGTAGTTATAGGACAAGAGGTAATGGCGTTAAACTAAAAGAGGGTAGATTTGGATCAGATGTTAGTAGCAAATTCTTCATTATGAGGGTAATGTGACACTGGAATAGGTCACCCAGAGAAGCTGTGGCTGTGTCTTCCCTGGCAGTCTTCAAGGCAGGCTGGATGGGGCTTTGGGCAATCTGGTCTAGTGAAGGGTAACCCTGCCTCTGGCAGCGAAGTTGGAACTAGATGATTCCAGTCTTGTTTAACATTTTTAATATCTTCATCAGCAACCTTGATGAGGGAATAGTGTCCATCCTCAGCAAGTGCTGATGATACAAAGCTGGGAGGAGTGGCTGACACACAGGAACACTGCGCTGCCATCTAGCAAGACTTGGACAGGCTGGAGAGCTGGGCAGGGAGAAACCTAATGAAGTTCAACAAAAGCAAGTGTAATGTCTTGCACCTGGGGAGGAATAACCACTTGAATCATTACAGGCTGGGGGATGACCTGCCGGACAGGAGCTCTGCATAGAAGGACCTGGGGGTCCTGGTTGATGACAGGTTGGCCATGAGCCAGCAGTGTGCCCTGGTGGCTAAGAGCCAATGGGATTCTGGGGTGCATCAGGAGGAGTGTGGCCAGCAGGTCGAAGGGGGTGATCCTTCCCCTCTACTCTGCCCTGGTCAGGCCCCACCTGGAGTATTGTGTCCAGTTCTGGGCTCCCTGGTATAAAAAAGACAGGGATCTCCTGGAAAGAGTTCAGCAGAGGGCTATGAAGATGATTAACGGCTTGGAGCATCTCCCCTACGAGAATAGGCTGAAAGAACTTGGGCTGTTCGGCCTTGAGAAAAGAAGTCTAAGAGGGTATCTTATTAATGTTTATAAATATCTCAAGTGTGGAACAGAGGGGGAAATGTCCAGCCTATCCTCAGTTTTCTGTGGAGACAGGACAAGGAGCAATGGCTTCAAGGTGGAAAGTTCCGTACCAATATGCCGAAGAACTTTTTCACAGTGAGGGTGACAGAGCACTGGAACAGGCTGCCCAGGGGGGTTGTGGAGTCTCCTTATCTGGAGATACTCAAGACCCGTCTGGATGTCTACCTGTTTGATCTGTCCTAAGGAACCTGCTTTGGCAGGGGGGTTGGACTCCATCTCTTGAGGTCCCTTCCAAGCCCTACAATTCTGTGATTCTGTGATCTCTAAAGTCCCAAACCATCTCTAAACCCACACCATCCTAGGATTCTATTCTCTGATTCTATGAAAAGGGCTTGTCAGAGTTTAACTTAAATATAGGTATATTATTTTTGCTCATCAAAGCATTTCCTGTGATGATGTCTCATTTTGGACACAAAAAACTATATATAGTTTTTTGGAAATTCTTAGCAATAAGGGCACAGAGATGTATTTAGTTATCCTGAGAAGCTACAGAAGTACAGAACTTATATAAATAAGTTCTAACTTATATAAGTTCTAACTAAATACTTTATCAGGGGACAGTAATACAAGAAAGAGACAAAGAACAGACTTCTCAGGTTTGGTCTGCATGGATACCAAGGCACAGTCCTGTCTCCGCGTCACTTGGACTTGGGAAAATTATGGGTCAGAGATGGTACTTCCCACATTAGCTTACCTCAACCACAGATTCACCAGTTTTACCAAGTTCTCTTTGGCAAGCCTTTTTCTTTTTTCTTTTTCCATAGAGAAGAGGTAAGAACTGAGATCCACAGCTTCTTATACCTGAAATACAGAATTTCTACAGCAAACTAATAATCTATCAAAAATAATATTAAGAATTTTACTTGTTTGGGTATTTTTGCTGGAGCACACAGGGATCCCAGCAGTGAATGAGGAATTTTTGTGTCCTGTTCTCTGCAAAAAACCACAGCAAAACAGAGTCCCTACCTCAAACAGCTTGCAGAAGAGGTCAAGCAGATACCATCAAGCAGGCTTGGGAGAGTACAAAGAAACAGACAACAGAAACCTTCTTCAAAACACATTTTGAATGTTTTAAGAATAGCTGTGAGAATTCAGTGACCTTACTAGTTGCAATCACTCACATCAGCATCAAAATATATGGCAAGTAAACTAGCAGATTTTTTCAAAAATGCTTGTGATGTGTTCGATTTCTCCTCCACTGCTGATCCTGATCTCCCATCACCCATCCAGACTGGTTTTATGCTTCTGATAAAGTGTCCTGATGGATTTTCATTATTAGTGGAAAATGGTTGATGATCTCCACCAGTCGTACCTGACAAATCTTGTCTCACATTCCATGTTTGCATTTGAGCAAGCATAAAAATTATGTATGCCTATAGCCTGGGTTGTGTGGCAAATGCTGAAGACCCAGCTACTTCACCTTAACAGTGAAGAGAGCATTATAAAGATCTCAACAGGGACTGGAAGGGTTGCACTGGGAGGATAGGGGCTGTTCTGATACTTCCAAGTTTGTCAAGAGCTGCCCAACCTTTTTTCTGGAACCTAGATCTTATAAGAGGGACCAAGTAGGGGGGAGGGACTGTGCTTTGACTTAATCAGAAGGATCTGTCCTTCAGGGCATAGTATTAGATGATGGAAACTCCCACACTGTCAAATATCATTTGAGAAAAATCACTGTCCAACACAGTTTCCTGTAGGCATATCTTAAAGTACAGATCTTTCGTGTTCATTTTTTTCTGTGACAGTCATAACTTTCTTTGCCAAATAAGTGGAAGTTAAGTTCTTTATATGTAGTTTGAGATGGTCAGAGTGAAGGTCAGGTAGCTCACCCTCAGCAGAAGTTTCCATCTATTTAATAAAAAGGTCTGTGTCAGCTCTGATACCTTACTCCATAACATGGGACTGGCTGCTACCAGACCCAAATCACCAGAAAGAATAGATGACAGATTTGACAATTTTCATGTTTCTGCTTACCATAAAGTTGAAAGACACCACACACACACACCCCCACACGCTCTCCAATTTTTTTGTATGACTTACGTTCTGTAGTCATTTCTATGATAGTCAGTGAATTGATGTGGGTGAGCAAGAGCTTCAAGATTAGACTGTGGTGGAGGAGAGACCTTTTCTTAATTGTGCTGTGCATCAATGGAACTATCAAGCTGCCTTGAGCTTACTATTTATTTTTTCTCTCTTTGCTTGTCAGCTTCCACTCCATCTTTTTTATTTCAAAGATTAAGACAACTTTATTTAGCACTTTCTTCATCACTTGTTCAAGTCAACAATATTTCTTTAATTCCCTTTGAACTTATAATTTGCATCTATTTTTTGTTTTATTGTCTGATTTTTGTTCTTGTATAAAGGTTTTGAGATGGACAGTTATTTTTAATAAAGTTGTGCTGGTGTGACCAATACAAAAATAACACAACTGAGTGGGAGCTATCCTTCAATTACTTTAATGTTTCCTTTTTCTTAATTTAATATTGTCAAGCTCTTTCTCCACCCACTCTTTTAAACATCATACAATTACCAGAATAGCCTATATATATTACGAGTCCTCAAAAAAAGTTATACCAAAACATCTGGGTCCACTTGGACTTTGAATTAGATACTTGTTTGTCTTTTTTGTATAAATGTTACCAGAAATTAAAATGTTTTAATATAAACGCTACAGCTACATCAGTGAAACAGCAGGATTTTTGAGAACAAGGGGTATATTTATAGCATTTAATACTTTCCTTTGCGTATTGCAAGTCTACTAAGTTAGAGTATCAGTGTCACTAATGTTCAGGCAAGAAAGTTCTTGGAAATGCAAACTAAAATCCATGCAATTGTTTTGGGGGGAGGCAAGCAAAATTCAGATGTGCTAGCAGCTGAACCTGCACACTGCAGCTGCCTCCCATATGGCAGCCTGTGACAGAACCCCATCCTCCGGATACCTCTGCTCTTGCTTCTTGATAGCTCAACTGGCTTGTGATACATTAACTGCCTGGCTACCAAGGACATCCATGGAGAGAGGGTACCCTACACACAGCACATTTCTGGCAGTGATACGACTTCTCTAACAAGAAGAAAGGAAAGCATCGAGCCTTGATTGCATAGCATTGTAACTCATAATAAGTGGGAATATGTTTTCATTTCCCCGTATCACACCAGAAACTGTAAAGCTGATAGATAACAGATAGGGCAGCACTCTTCATTTTCTTCCATCTAGTCATCACATGGCTGCCTGAACAGTCTTTAGGTTGCTCAAAGCCCAAGAACATATTTACAAATGCTTCTGAAATCACAAAACACAGACACATCACTCATACTAAAAACACTAGCAGGTATGATATGTTAGACAAGTTGATTTGATCTTTTGGAAATGGTTTAGTGTATAAAATTCTGCATGCCATATATGAAGAAATAGTGCCAGCAGGATATTGAAAACCACAGAGAGCTCTGTAGGAAACATTAGGAAAGAACAGGGCAACTAAATGAACACCCAGGGAAAATAGATACTATAAAATTGGATCCCTGCTGTATCAACCTTTGTGGATGATATTGCCAATTTGGAAAACAGTCGATTTCAGGACTTTTGGTAACCAGAAGTTATATGGAATATTGCTTAAGTCTATTTTTGCATTGGAAACTACACATTCAAGTATAATAGAAATAACTCTGTCTTCCTGGTACTAAAAAAACAAAAACCAACAAAAAAAATTGTTGTCTCAAACTGCATTATCTATTTGGATTCACAGTTAACTTGTTGAAAGGTCAAACAGTGCAGAAACCATCTGTCAGCTGAGACTGAGGATTAATTGACACAATTTTCTTAACATATTTTACACGTACATCTCATGCGATAAAAAAAGTGCATCTGCTATACTTATTTCCTTACAAAATAAGAGGGGATAAAAGATACACAAACAAAAATAAGTACTGAGTTGCATGGGCAAAAATAACTATTTTGTTTTCCAATTCCTTTATGTTCATCTTCAGGTAATAAATAGCATTCCATGGTTGTTGAAAATTTAACTTTGACAAATTTTTCAGGAATCTTAAGCTGAAACTTTAAAATTTAAAATGTTGAAATTACAAGCAATCCTTCAAAACTTTATGTTGTTAATCCTTCTGAAGAAAGTCTTTTTGCTAAGGCTTTTTTGAAAATGGTGATGACAAATTGCAATTGGAAAAGTCCATTTCTACTTGCTAGTTTCAAGTTCCTAAAATAAATGAAAATGAGAACTCTTTAAACAACAATGTGAGTAGTTCACAAGCTCTTCTCAAATGTTAGATTCAAAGAAAATCACAATTATCTAGAAGAATTCCTCCTCTCTCCTACTTTTTTTTAATGCTTTAGTGTATTGTTATTTCTTAGGCCTGTTGAGTAAATAACATCGTATCACACCCCCTGCCATCCTAGGGACTTGTAATTCTAGGATAAGCAGCTGCTTCATTTTGCAAAAAGGTTTCTTTTTGGTTTCAGAAATCAGCCATAGCAAGCTGATTGATTTGCAGTCAAATGTAATTGTTGTGAAAAGATAAGAAACCTTGACTCTCACAAGATACAGACAGAAGCGATTTCCAAACATGAACATTTGATGTAAGACAGCCTTGAACTTCAACATACATAGTAAAAGAAGTATCATTTGCCCAAAATGTAAACAGCTGGGATACATTTACCAGGGTCAGAAAACTTGTGTGCTAATCAATTTGGATTAATGATGTACAAATAATGAGCTGCACTTAAAACATCTATGTTGTCAAAACACTGCTTTTTTAATCCCTGATAAATTATGATGTTTATAAAAGCAGATTTTTTCAGACAATTGAAGATTATTTAAACATATGTGGAAAGCAGATTAAATGCAAATCCAGTGCTGCTAAACTAAACTACATGTCTGTCATGAGTCTTTGTACTTCACCATTTCATAAATCCATAGTTAGTTGTATATATATATTTACTATAATCCAACTTTATTTTATGTCTAGACTCTTCACATTAAAAAATGCCATACGTGAACTCAGTTTTAAGGTCTTTTCAGTGCATCAGATCAAAATGTATTAGGTTTTAAAACAAAGCAAATAACTTGTAGATTGGATGACCTGTTTCCACCCCTCTCCACCTGTCCGAAATGGGAAATACAAAAAAAGGTTTCCTTAAGAGTGTTTACATAAGTCCTTTGTGAGCTGGATTGTGTCTTAACAAAGATGAGTGGTACATCTGCTGGGTTTCACCAAAAAAAATGGTATAAACATCATATTCCTTCCCTACAAACTCCATTTCCAAGTTAGAAGGGAATACATGATAATTGATTAAAAATCCATATGTTATCTCCTTTTTTTCATGATGGCTAGTGTCTTCTTGCAGTTTACTGACATACATCTTGTAACATGAGGCCAGCAGCAATTAGCTACCATTGTAGACATCTTTTAAAGTACAAGTATGCCAAAATTAGTGTTTCTAAGCATTTAATGAAGTTTAATAAAATCAAACCAATAATTGAAACTGTAAGAGAACCTGAAGTGTACAGCTGAGTCTACCTCCTTCTGCCTTCTCTTCCACAAGCATATGCAGTACTCTCTCAGAAAGAAAACCATAGATCCCATTGTGATACTGTATTTGGTGCTTGGAGAAAAAGCGGCCAACAGCTAGGCACTGAAAAGTTGTACGCTAAGCACACCCAGCAAAGTGACTTCATTCCTACTTCACTGATGTCATCCAGAGCCACTGGTAGGACCAAATCACAAGAAGAGAATGAGGAATCTGTAATTAGTGACACCCACAAAAAAACATCAGCAGGAATCCTGGCACAGCAAAAACAATAACGTGCCAAAGAATGAAAGGACTGAATACAGAGCTAGCTACAAGATGATGGACAGCGGCCATTTTAAATGCAAGTACACTAATTTCATATAACATTTGAAATTTTTGTAAACCGACACCCGCAGAACAAACTCTGCTGCCTGTACTTCGTTACTGCTTCCCAGCTCCATCTTTGCCAAAAGCCATGGTAATGGTTCCTTACTCTTTGCTGCCAATAATTTCCTGATAATGTCAACAAAATAGACATGGACAAATCAACTTCCTAAAGTTAATAAAATTATTTTTAAAAAAAGAGAAAAAAATAACCTACCACCAAACATTATTCTTCACGCAGCTCTGAAATGAAAAGGCTGACCTTAAACAGTAAAATATTCCATTCTTGGCATCTCTCCCTGTCAACTTTGTATGCTGCCAACTGCAGTGCTCGGAGTTTGTTTGCCTTCATTTCCAGATCTGCATCGCATGAACCTACTATATTCCAACCAATAAAAACAGAATTTATGTATGAAGATAAGCAGCCGTGTGTCCATAATGACAAAGTTCTGGGTAATATGAAGGTGGCAATTTGCAGAATCAAGCCTCTTCCAATTGAACATATGAATATGTTATTAGTGATGTGTCTTTGAAGGTACATAATGCAGGTACTATTCAGTGACCTGGGCAAAAAAATTTGTCATTATGGGACTTAAATAATATACAGTAATGCCTAGGTAAGGAAGCCAAAACAGTCCATTTCCTTCTTGCTAGGAGATGTTTTTGTTTGCAAAGTACTTTTAGTCAGAGACATGTTCTTGTTTTCAAAAATACAAAGTTGGTTGTACAGTGAATACCCTTTTATTTCAGTTTGCAAGACTTTATTTGGAGTCCCCAGAGGAAAAAGAAAAAAAAACCAACCTATCTAATCAGTGTAGTAAGGTGAACAGCCATCACTATATCAGACAACAGCTGCTATAATAGCCTTTAAGAATAAAATTTGGATTAATTCACTGTAATCACAGTCCTTAAGTTTCCATTATTTTGCTACATTTTTGCATCTGCAGCTCTCAACATCAGGATATTTAAAGAGTAAGGGAAAGACCACGCCTGTGAGCCATATACTCCATAAAATAGGCTACTTAATTTACCATTATGGGCCAGTAGTGTTACATCCCATAAACTCTTTGGATCTACAAAAATCTGCGCATACCTTTGACTATGGGAGCACTTCTTGCAGTTGCATTTGCAATCATAAACCAGTCACTAGGGTCCACCGCTACCAAAACTGAGGGAACACTTAAAAAAAAAATATAGAAATGCTCATCTAAGTGAAAGTAAATTAAGCTTTCCATATCATGTTTGTACTGTACTTTGAATCTCATATTCTACAAATATTTAAGCTAACTATAACAAAATGTTGTAAATTTTGATGAACATTTTTAAAAGTGTTTATGTGTAAACCACCACTTTCAGATTCTTCCAAATTTTCAAAACCTGAGCACACCTAGTTTCATCACCTTTAGGGCCTTGTAGCATTTGGAATAAACACTTACATAGATGTTATTGAATCCCTTGTGCTTAATGGTCATTTCTCAGTTTCTCTCAGCAGAACCATCCCAAAGCAGCTGCTTCCCCCAAGATAGGGGGAAATGCAATCTTGTAACAGTAGAAGAGCAGTTGATTTCCTCTGGGGAGAGGAGACAGAGCAGGAGGAATTTTTGAACTGGGAAATGAGGAGTCTATGGGAAATTTTTGGAAGCTGCTTCAGTTTTCTCTCATTTTCCTGGGCTCCTACTTCTTCACCTCACCAGTACAGCCTATTTCTTAACTCCTTTCTCTAGATACAAATGAAGATTATTGTCCTTCTCCCCACAGTTGTTTATCCCAAAATCAGTGAGATTTCTGTTGTGCTTTTTTTAAGTTCTACAGTCTTCTTTACCCTAGCATACCTGTATCTGCATTAGTATATCTGCACTGATATAACTTAGTGCTGTAACAAGACTGACCCTTTCTTTTTGAGACAGGCAGGAAAGCCACAAAAACTGCAGGTATAAAATAGACTTCCTGGAATGCATGTGATTTTGAATATTCTGTCAACAGACATGTTATTGGAATTTATTTATACATTCTTGCCTTTGCTAGTTGGGTTGAATTTATTTATTAAGTCTCCAGATAAGCTTCTTACAGAGAATGATATATTGATTGTATGATGTTAGAGGACACATGCGTAGGATCACAATGCATTCAAAGGACATAGGAAGCCTGAAGTACCTCAGAGTTCTCTGAGCCAGTAGAATCATGTATTACCAGCATCCTCACAGTGATGTTTGTCTCGGACCTTATTGGAAAGTAATATCAAAAAGTGTCTTCTCTGGTAAAATAGAGCTGAGCTCGCTTCCCCTAAATTCAAAAATCACAACAGGTTTGTTTGATATAGCAATTTAAATACGTCAACAGACAAATGGTGATTGTGCCAAGACAATCAAAAGCTCTCTCAAGTTCTGCTCTGTCGTTAGTTACTTAGTTAGATTGACTGCTCCAACTGAAGCTCTCTAAACCCGACAATTTTTTGCTTTTTTAACAAAATCTATTTGTACTGTACAGAAAAAAAAAATTCCAATACATTTACTAAAATTATTTCTGCAAAGTCATGTCATTTAAGTAGCCAGTCCATTTTTTGTTTCAATGCTCAGGTGTTTGTTAGCATTATTATTTTATATTTTTGTTTTTGAAAGTAATAAATTCTGCCTGCATGATTTTCATTTTAACAAGCTTCCAATGCACCAAAACTTCCACTAGATAATTTGAAAGTTCTTCTCTGTTTAGATGGTCCCTTGGAAGGTTTGTGGTGGAGGGAGTAGCATCATGCTGTTAGTATCTGCTCCTAGTGTATCTTCTAGCTACTTGAAAAACAATTACTTTGTTCCCTGACCATTCATGATCCAATTTGACAGGTAGACAGGACAGGTAAAGCAACTGGGAGCACAAAGAAAGATGAGTAAGATTATGCTTTCAGTGTTAAGTATACACATTCTGGCCTTCCTTGCCTTGGGTGCCTCTCACTCTGGTTACAGCTCAGTAATCCACAGCTCCTCATCTTCTGTGCCCCAACTCTCCAGTAAGCCCTTCACCTGTGTTATTAACACTCTTCCTCAGATTTCAGTATCACATTTTAACATTCACTCAAACAGCAAGTAGAAACAGGAGTTCCACCTGTCTAAGGCAATTTCTTTTGGTTTTTGGTGGGTTGCCACAAATCGTTTTTCTTTAGTTGAGTCTTCTCTCACTTCTTGATTTCTGAATGTCCTCCTGACATCTAAAATAAAGGACAGGGTACAGGTCCTGCGTGTGCACTTCTGCTGTTCTTTCTCCCCATGGGCCAAGGGTTTTCTATGTCTGCTGGAGATTTTTGTCTGGGTCCTTAACCATAACACAAGATTTGTGTGTATAAGAAATGGAGAATATTTTTTAAATTGTGATCCTGTAGCTATTAAGCTCAAATATCTCATCTTCCCATGTTTTCCTCTTTCCTTGTACCCTTGCCTTATGTGCCCTGCTCTTTTCACACTCTGAGTCAGGAAGGACAGTTTTTGAGGGGACATCTTAGCACAGCATTTTTCTGGCAAAGTCAGCAGCTGTGTCACCAGTAATTTAATTTTTTTTTTTTAATAAGCCATATTTCATGCCAGCAAAATAACCAGAAGGTCAAATCTTTCAATTTTTAAAAGCATATTCTGTGGCATAAAAAATAGTCATAAATATTCACATATAAAGTACAGGAGGTGTTGGTTCTCCACTGGTTTTTGTCTCCACTTTACTTGGGTTTATAATTTACATCAGGGTGGGGAGTCTTGGCTAACTGGTACTCCTGTGATTTTCTGAAAATAAACACATGAAAAAAACAAAACAGGCAATCACAGAGATAATTGTGTCTCAGACATTTCCAAAAATGGTACTAGGCAGAACAAGAGATTTCACTTTCTAATAGAGAGCTAGATCACAATTGCATTATGGCTTCTCAGTTGGGATATGTCTATGTAATAAATTGCAATGCCAGGCAAGGTTACTCATGTTACCTCTAAGGACACTAGCTGGAAGCTGGCAGCAGGCCGGCTACATTAGCTGGGGTTTGTGGGGGCTAACGAGCTGCTCCCAGGGGCCAACTCTACATGCCAAGGCAGGGCACCTCACTAATGCGAGGCTGTGCCTTCCAGGCACCCAGTAAATTCATTCAGGAAATTGTTGTGGGGCACTGCACTATGCTACACTTACATATCTAAGTGGTTCTGCTCTTTGGTCTCTTAATGCTTTGTAGGTGTGCTGGTTTTGTCAGGGAAGGAGTTAATTTTCTTCAGAGTAGCTAGTCCGACAATGTGTTTTGGATTTGTGATGAAAACAGTCTTGACAACACAGAGATATTTTAGCTCTCTCTGAGCAGTACTTACAGAGAGCCAAGGCCTTTTCTACTCCTCACCTCACCAGAGGGATGGCTGGGGGGGCACTAGGAGTTGGAGAGGGAACACAGCCAAGATAGCTGACCCTAACTGACCACAGGGATAGTCCATACCATATGACCATGCTCAGCAGGGAAGAAGACGGTAGGGAGGATGTGTTTGTCTTCCCAAGTCATGTGATGGAGCCCTGCTGTCCTGGAGATGACTGAACACCTGCCTGCCCATAAGAAGTGGGGAACTAATTCCTTGGTTCACTTTTCTTACATGTGCAGCTTTTGCTTTACCTATTAAATTGCCTTTATCATCCCCATCCCAGTGCAGGTGGAGTGATCAAGCGGCTGCATGGAGCTTAGTTACTGACTGGGGCTAAACCGCAACTGGAGAAGGAGAAACACATGAACAACAGACATCAGCCATGCAGTGACCTACCAAGTGTTGGACTCTCAGTTGAGCAAGACAGTCCTACACTCCAGTCTGCCTGTACTGTGTGACAGATTCAGAATTAGAAGGGCACAAGAGGACCAGTTACCACAGAGCTATTAGCACCTTACAACACCCTGCAAAGACCTGGATATTCGAATAATCCAATGATTTAAAAAATCATGCTTGAATCTTTACTGTCTTTTCTTCACAGAGAAGTCATTTGATTACAATCATTACACACATGTTCAAACATATTGAAGACATTACAAACCTCTGCTATGGTAGAAATTTTTTAAAAATAAGAGGTACTACAGGTCTGGTCTTCTTTGCACTTAGATTTGTAGTGTTGACGCATTAATCCTTTCATTCAGAGATTAATGAGGGACACTGCAAAATTTTTAGGGGGCTATTCACCCAATAGAAGAAAGCAATAAAAAAATCGATAGAAAAGAGACTAAAAGGTAAAACATACTTAACAGACAGGAAGCATTCATCAATGTGTGAACTATGCCACCCTTACTCTGTTATTTGAAATTATACTTTTATGACTTTGAAGAATCATCAGAATTTTTAATACTTTAATTTGAAAATAAAGTTTGCATTTTTAGCTTTTTGGTTTTTGTTAAATTGGTATTTTTTTCTTGTAAGAGATATCAACTTCTAATTCATAATTTACAGCTGAAATACAGATAAAAAGAAACTCTAAAATACCTTTATAACTCACCAGAAGCATATTGTGTGGGCTTAAGGAGAACTTTTACTCATCTTGACTCACATAGGTAAGTATGTTCTTCGTGTGGCAAACTAAAATTTAAAATCTCACATTTGCAGCTAATCCCTGACTTTATGAAGTGGAAAAATAAATGAAGCATAGATTAAGAACAGGCAGCAAAATCCTTATTCAGACATACTTCTACCTCAAGACTATCTCCAGTTTCAGCGCAGAACTCCAGACCATCAAAGTTTCACTGGAAGGAGTCATGAACCTATGTGAACCTTGATTAAAATCTGGGCTAAATTTGTAATAAAATAGTAAGCCAAGTGAATTTATTTTCCCTACTTTTATGAGTATTTCAGAGATGTGGAGTTGTCATCTGAGTTTTCTGCTGTGTGAGGCTGTGTCATTCAAAAGCAACTAGGGCTACAATACAGTCCAGATAAATATCTTTCTTAGGTGCACTTCTGTCAGTCAACGTAAGTGTTTTATAATAAAAATAAACTTGCTCAGGCAAAAGTGGTTGGGGACTCTCAGCTGGCATCTTTTGGCAGTGCTCAGAAAGCAGGAAGCATGCCTTCCCATAACATTATCTTTACCATTTTATTTGCATTACAGTCATGTCTATAAGTGCTTCCTGGAAGCTCCTGTAGTCTAAATAAAAGTCTAAGGTTTCACCTTTGTTATTTCTGCTGCTAATGTATCAAATTAAAACCAAACCAAATAAATAATTACGTGAGATGTAGCAAATTATGCCAGCATCAAGTTACTTTTCCCAAAAACATGTTTCATTTTTTAAACAGAGGCAGACCAAAGCCAAAACATTACATGAGAGCAATTCAGTGCCAACTGGGGAGAAGGGTGCTGTAAATCACAGCTGTGTGCTTTCTTGCATACATCTGTCTCTATTCCTGATGTGGAGAGACTGTCACTGCAGTCCAGATTCACTTTGCCATCTCAGTCTACTTGAGGCTTGCTGGAAAGATTTCTATTGATGCTGTAGCCCATGACAGCAGAAAATTCTACACAAGATGTTGAGAAATTATGATCTGTATGTCGAGTTTCCCTGCTATCTCACAGAATTATTTTTAAACATGCATTTACGTATATATTATCATTTTAATACTACTTTTGTTTCTCAGTGGAAGCTATAAAGTCTATGAAAGAGTTACATAAAGCTCTGTAAATTACGGTTAATTCACAGATGTGTTTGATTCGTTTTAAGAGTGAAGATGAGAAGAAGCATCAAGGACACCTTTATTTTCTTTGTAATAATGATGAAATCTTCAACCATAGAAAAATTTCGCAGCTTAACCTTTAGTGTGGAAGGGGTTCCATTAGAAGAACAAGCTAATAGCATCTGATTCACATCTAAATGAGTCATTCAAGTATGCCACAAACATCAAGGAAATAGAATGGGCCAGGACTTGAGGATAGTCTTGGCCACTGGATAACACTCTAAAAGCATCTAAAACCAGTCACTTAAGAACTGTAAACACAGAGGAGAGATTTATTATAGCATTCAGAAAAGCATGGCACCACTGCCTTTATATGCAGCTGTGAAGTCTATGTTCTGATTTTTTAATTGGAAATGGCAACATTCCTTCCAAATACTGGCAAAGAGGAGGGAGGGGAATAAACTTTGCTCTTTATGCTCTGCATCACACAATACGCTTTTGGTTGTTTTGGTTTTTTCACAGTAAACACACACAGAAACAAAACAAAAAGGAGAAGACTGAAAAGCAATGCAATTGAATCTTTTACAACTAAGGGCCCAGATCTGCAGTTCATGTAGAAGCACAGCTCACATTAAAGCAAACAAGTATACCACCATTGTGAAAACCAAAGGACTGAAATGTAGAAAAGAAAAAAAACCAACATGCTTTCATGTCATTTTAAATGTACAGGGTAAAGCAAAACAGACCAAAAGCTCTGCGCCAATTTTGTATCAAGTTTAGAAGATTTCCATGCCTTCAGCTACTTAGAGCATGCGGGGATGGCACCTGGAAAATCAACATGGTCCTAACCTGGCAGCAAGAGAAGGGCAAAATCCCTGTGATTGACTGACACTTAGCCATGTCAGAGAGGACTAATTTGATCACCGTCCATATGTTCCCTGTGAGGAAAAGGAACAAAAGAAAAAATCTGAGTCTGGCTGCAAATGACATGTAATTCTTGCATTTAGCACTTCGGTTTAGCAATCTTTGCATCTACAATTGTATTAAGAAAGAGCAACTGTATTAGTTATGGTAATCTCATTCTACCATTTTAAGTGACATGTTGTTTGTGTGGGTGCTGGTAGCTCTGCATACTTGTGTGCAAACAAATGGAAATAAAACCTGAATGCCTGCCAAACCGACAAGGAAACAAACAGCAGGGAATTATTTTTTTTTCAGACTTCTAAGAAACAATTAGAAGGAAGAAAGAGTAATACCCTAAAGTGCAAGAAAGCACTTAGCAGGTAACTGAGGCTCCTTGGAACCTGAATTGTGTTAAAGGACCTGTTCAGGTGTAACCAACCTTAGTGTACTATAGTAAATTCATAGATTTTTAAGGCCAGGAGGGATCATTAGTTATGATCATCCATTTTCATCTTCCGCAAGCTATAAAGAATTTCTCCCAATGAGGCCTGAATGAAACTCTGCACTTAATGAAGCAGTAGAACATCTTTTAGGACACAACCGAATTTAGTGTAAAACCTTTGATCCTGCTTATTCTTGGGAAAACTCTGTCAGCTGTGTCTCCTCTTGAGCACATTTAAGTAAATTTATCACAGGACAAGGAAGGGTATTTCTCTCCCTTGCAGAATACCTGAAGGGAAAGGGAAACCTTAGATGGAGTTTCAGCAGTGGTCAGGGTCTCTTCACTGTCATAAGTTTTATACTGTGTCCATGCATATTCATGTTAAAAGCAGTAATCCACGGGGAATTCAGGAAAGTCTTTCACTTGTCATTGCCCACGCCCAAGGACAAGAAAATAAAACAAAAAAAAAACCCAACTAAACAACCAAACAAAAAAGTTCAACATGAAACAGCAGAAACAATTAATTCTGAACCTGATAGGAAGGAAGAACCAGCAAATGGAGAAACGCTGTCTAACAAGCAGCCCGGTTGAGATTGTAGCACAAATTGGTGCTTCTGTTGCTGGGTCTGATGTTCAACTCACAGCCTTTTTCTCTGCATGTCTCTAGTCTATGTTCTCACCTATTTTGAAATCCTCTACCTTGTTAACCAGCTTCCTCTTCCATTACCAGGACAGCAGACTACCAGCTGGACCTACTTGTGTGTTGCATGTATGTATAATATATTTACTGCATATAAATATAAATAATATATTTACTGCAATAGCAAAAAATCATCAGTGAACTAACACCCAGAGATGTGGGAAATTTTATTTAGCTTGGATAAACAACAAGACTCAACTTTTTTTTTTTTATTTTAACACCAAACCCATCCTTTCTTGGCAATAGGGCCATCCTTAATCTCTTTCAATGCAGAGAATAACCACCCTGGATTAATCAAACCTATGAGTCAGTCAGAGAAATGAAAAAGCCCAATATAAAAGCTCTAAGATATCTCAAGGTAGACTAATGGAATAGACAACAGACAAGAGCTGAAGTTCACTCATAAGCAGGGATACAATCAAAAAATTTCATGTCTGCTGAGTCCTGCTTTCCTACTGACCGTGCAGAGAAGCAGTAGCTAGTATTACTCAGGGAATAGGGTACAATAATCCCTCTGAGGGGCTGCATAGCAATTGTTTCAGGAATTTGCATTTTACCTCAAAACCCCACACAGGGGTCTACCTCACGTTGACAATAAGCACTCTGCCTTTCTGTTCAAGGAAAGTATTTCACCTGGGAATACCAACCCCTACGTGAATGGTTTTTGTATACATGTATTATAGGCCAAATTTCTGTCTTCTGTCTGAGAACAGATGTTATCCTGCTGTGACTAGAGGCAAAAAATGAGAGAGAAAAAAGAAGGAAAAAGTGACAAGAAGCCACAATCATTTTCCTCTAAATTGTGAAGGTTGTTCTTTCACCTTTGCAAATAGGCTGCATTTTTGTTAGCCTACTGTTACTACTCTGTGTTCTGCATGTATCACACCAGGATTTTAAATACCCAGTACTGTATTTTTGAAATGTTTTGAATTACATGAATATTTTTACTGAAAGGCATGTCTAAAAACTGAGCTACCACTAAGCTAACCTTCTGAAGCTCAGCATGAAAAGACTTCAAAAATGCATTTATTCTGAAAAGGAAAAAACAAAACAAAACAAAACACACACACACACACACACAAAACCCACCATGAATTATCAGAATCTAAGCATCAAATGATTCTGTTGTATTTTATCATGTATTTCATTAGTGGTTTTTCCTTTCTGCCAACGTTACATAAAAGTTTTTCTCTGGTTATTTCTAGAAAAGATCCATCTTAATTTCCAGACACAAAAGCACAGGACTATGCCCAGTTCAGGACTAGTGAAACTTAGTATATAAAAATACAAATTCTCACAGTTTCTTAAAGCTCTTAATATTAGACTAAAGGTAAGTTTAATAAAGAGAAATTGCAAGCAGGTAAAATACTGCTTCTCCTTCTCATTAGGGTGCAGTGAAAATTAATTCCTAGGCAGAAAGTGCTTTGAGATCTTTGCATGAAAGGCAGTATTTGGTTAAGAGCAAACCAGCATTATTAAGTGTTATTAAAATAAATTGGACGCAGAGAACATCATAAATGTTTCCCTGTAGGTTTAATCTGAGAACTGGTCTCTGTTGCATTGTAGCTCAGGTTTAACCTTTAGAGCACCGACATCATATGCATCTCATTTACACTGCAGAGATAAGGCTCCCCTGGGCCTCCCAACCGTGCAGCCATGGCCTAAACAGGTAGTTGACATACACCAAGGAACTCTGTAAGGCAATTTTGCATTACAAATGACAGGAAGTAATAATTTTTGTTATTTTAAGAATATGCACCTGTAAATACACAATTGTTTGGTTCAAGTGCAAACCTCTCAGTTTTGACCCTCAAATCGGTGCCTACCCTAAAGAAATTCCCAGGCTTGGAAGATTTTGCTGAAAAGGAGTGAATAGAAGGAGCAGAACCCTCAGGTTTGGTTCTGTTTCTTGCTGTTGGTTTTAGTGCTTTCAGACGCTAACTAAAGCTATTACAGTGCCAGTTCTGGAGACTAGGGTCTTCTGCCTAATCACAAAACAAGCACATTCACTGAGCAGCATCAGCGCATACTTGCTAAATCATCAGTAGCACTCACATGCAGAGGCCTGACAGGATTGAACTGTTTATGAATTTGCTGTTTCAAATAACAGGTAGAATCTGGACATAGGCAAACATATCAATTTAAGTCATATTCAATACTCTGATGTCCAATTGGATTACAAGCATTTAGGACTTAGCCTTATAAATACGAAGCAGTAGTCACAAAGCCTGCTTAGAAAGATTTAAATTAAGCATGGGAATAGAAAAGAGAAAATAGCTGAGAAGAGTCAAGACAAGAATGATGGATGTTTCAGCTATAAGCTCTGACATTTTTTGTTTTGATAAAGATGTCAAAAATGGAGAGAGAAAAACATTACTACTGACACATAAAATTTTTAAAGCTTTAAAAATACGTAAAGTGGACAGTAAAATAAAATTCATTTTGTATTGTTCTCATAAGGGTTATTTAGAAAGGTACCTTGGCGTAGGCAAAACTGTGTATCCTCTTGCGAACACCTGTGAACTGTTGAGTTTAATTGGGCAACAGCTGGTGCTGACTGTGGGTTTTCTTGCTGTATCTCATTACTGGTTCCCCCTTTGTTCTTTCCTGACTCAGTGTTGCTGGTGTGCGCTGTTTAAAGGACCCCAGAAGAAGTAGCTAAATATAGTCAAAGAAAAGGATTGAAATTGTTTCTGTGTACATCTGAGTACCATCGAGCTTACTCAGACCACAGCAGATGTGTGATGTGTGTGGGTGACGGTCTGGGGATACCACACATTGGCTGGCAGTCCTCACAGTATCTTTAATTCTCCATGTAGGTATCAAGTTTTTCTGCAGAGGTTAGGAGAAGCTGTGATTTAAAGCTTTTTATGGGCTAAAAACTCAAACAAAAAAACCAAAAAAAAAGCACCTGTAAAAACCTTATCATTTTGCAGTGGACTGTATTCCTTGCTTCTCACTTCAATAAAATTACAAAAAAGAAATCATGTATGTCCTACTGCATTATCTTGCTAAGCATTCTCAGAGCAAAGCTGCTGATTCTAAGAGCCAAACTACCATCTTTTGCAACATTTAGGAGAATTAGGAGTTCAGAGAGAAGACATTTTGAGTGCTGACCTTGCCAAAAGCAGAGAAACTCAGAGTGCACAAAGTAGGCGAGTAAATGGCAGATGAAAAATGAGTTTTTCTGGAAAAGAGTAATGAAAGAAAGTGAAGGAAAAAGCCCTCTGCAGTGAAATTATCGGCCAGATGCCTACTGCAAAATAAGAACATAATTCTGAGAAAGTCTGAAATTGACAACAGTAGAAAAATACTAAAAATAGAAGTTACTTACTAATAACTTGAGATAGAACTAGACAAAGACTACACTCTCTTGAAAATGGAAATTCCCACCTACTTTTCTGGGAAATGCATTCTTCTTCAGAGAGAAAACAGGATTAAAATTAGTCCTTCAGCCACTGCTGTTTAAAAAAAACCCAAACTAGCAATCAGACATAGTGCTCTGAAACAGCTATTAAGTGGGCAGTCACTTTAGTTTGAACAGATAGTAAGTTTAAATATAGGTGAATTAAGCTAGTTTTAATGCTGAGATATTCAAATGATATTTACAAACTAGATAATTTTCAATTTGTGCAACACTACAACACATTATGAACATAATAATGTGTACATTGATATTATCACCATACAAGTTACATTAATCTACCATATTATAATCACATCAAACTGTTACATATTTTGTTTTTCTCATACTGTTTTGATTTCCACTGCCTTTAACATTAAGCTCCTCTTTCATTTTCATCTCCATAAGAGCAGGAAAAAGAAGAGCAGGCAACAATGATAGTTATGCTGTGTGCAGCAAATGAAAAAAAGTCTTAATCACACAAATACCACTTCAGGGTACAAGTATGCTTTACACACATACATAAAGTCTGCTTTATCAATAAGTGAAGTGACATGACTTAATCTTTACACACTGAGCTGATGTAGTATTTCCCTAAGTGGTATAAGACAGGCATATATTTGGACCTATTTTATCTTTTCATAGGGATAAAAGTATTGAATATATAAATATGCTCAGAAATACTTATACCTGTGAGAATACAGGACAATTATGAATATTTATAGTCCTGAATTGAGAAGGGTTGGAGTTGTATTAATTTGCATTACCATTGATAGCTTTAGATTTACCTATTAGTGTTCTTATAAATCTCATTAATAGAGGTCCCTTTAGCAATGTGCTTTTACTAATTCTGCAGCTGTAGCAATAGAAAGCATTGAGGTGTTTTGAGACAATTTTCAGCTAAAATAATGTCCCTGCATCTAGCAAGACATATTATCGCAGCATTGTGTTTTATGTCTTTACCTTTATTAATGTGGTATTAGCATTGTTATTACCCTCAGAAGAGAATTTCAATACACACAGAATACCTGTTAATGAAGCAAGAATTTATTTACTGGCCCTTGTTAAGATAAGAAACGTATTTGTTGTGACTTGACAGAAGAAACACATTCTTACTTGCAGATTTGTGCTCAATCAGATAAACATCTGTACAATGTTTACAGTCTGTGTCATGTTTCTAGTAACTCAAAAATCTGTAGCTAGTTTAGACTATAATATTTTTTTTTTAGTAAAATCTAGTTTGGCTATTAGGCTACTGAAGCTTCCGCCTCAGCACGAGGTGGCAGTTAGGTTCTGCATTTCTTACAAAGAGCTCACTGATCACCTGCATGCCTGTTAGGTAGCTGTTCCCAAAAGAAACCGTACCTATCCATCCCATCTGTGCCAGACTCACCCATTTTCCTGAGTCATACACAATAGTAGACACATGCCATCTCTCTGCTCTGCTAAGCCGCTTCTTCACAAGAGGAAGTATGACAGATCAGTTCACAAGGAGTTAAAGGGCTCTGGTTAAGATGAAGACAGATAGAACATTCAGCAAGATTTAGAAATTATCTCTTTTTAAACACTGATAAACAATTCTGGGACTACAGTGTCTAAAAAAGAACTAGATAAACTTCCTGAAAGTCTCCACAGTAAAATTAATGTATCTTCCCTAAGCTTGGTTGCAAATAAGAGACATGCCCCTAAGCAGCTTATAGCAATAGAAAATAAAATCAGGTTATGGCAAGATACTTCAGTTTCATCATACATTTACCTGCATCTCACAGTTACAATTTGCATCAGAACCAAAGCCATATTTCCAAAGGCTATAGATTTTTACATCAAAGGCTTGATTCTTGGCAGAAACAACTAGCCATTTAGAGAAATAATGCTACAAATGCAGAAATACTAGTTAGTTATGTTCAGAGAAAGAAAGTAGGTTAATGACAGTAAAATTTGTCAAAAGCTTGACAAACACCTTGTTCTTCCAAAAGTGATCACACCATTTTTAGCCACTCAGGTAGTCCTTGGGAGGTTTTCTTTAGGGCCCTATAAGCTATTAAAAATTAATGAACTGTTTTAACATGAGATTCATATAACACATGTTCACACACAGAATCACAGAATAACAGAGTGATTGTGGTTGGTAGGGCCCTCTGAGGGTCATTTGGTCCAACCCTCTGCTCAAGCAGGGCCAGCTAGAGTCTGCTGCCCAGGACCCCATCCAGGCAAGTATTGAATATCTCTGAGAAGGCAGACTTCATACTTCTCCGAGCAACCTGTGCCAGTGTTCAATTACTCTCACAGTAAAAAGTGTTTCTTATGTTTGGGAAGAACCTCCTGTGTTTCAGTATGTGCCCATTGCCTCTTGTTCTGTCACTCAGCAGCACTGAAAAGAGTCTGGTTCTGTCTTCTCTGCACCCTGCCTGCAGTTGTTTATATACATAAATGAGATACCCCTTGAGCCTTCTTTCTCCAGGCTGACCAGTCCCAGCTCTCTTAGCCTTCCCTTGTAGGAGAGGTGCTTCATCCTCTGAATACTTTGTTGGATGATCTTCAGTCTCTTGAACTGGAGAGTCCAGAAATGGACACTGTTCAGTCCAAGTATAGCCTCATCAGGTCTGAGCAGAGAGGAAGGACCATCTCCCTTGACCTGGTGGCAATACTCTTCTATTTGCAGCCCAGAATACCATTATACTTCTTTGCTGCAAGAGAATGTTGCTGGCTTATGTCCAACTTGGTGCCCACCAGAACCCCAAGCCCTTTTCTGCAAAGCTGCTTAACAGTTGGGGCAACTCACTGTGCACATAATAATAAAAACCCAAAGAAGGAAATTACAATAGAAAAAGAAGCAAAGAAGCAAGTAAGTGTTTACCTATAAACACTATTCTGTATTCACATATAAACAACAAAACCTAAGGCATATACTCAGATTTATGAAACCATGGGACCCTACCTATGTCTGAAATTAAATCTGGCCCAACTAGTTTTATGTACGTCTTTTTTCCAAAAAGAGTTTCTGTACAGAAAGAATCAAAGTTTGTCCCTGTGGTGGGATAGATGAATTTTTAAAATGTGTCTTCATTTTGTATCTATCATCTTGCCTTGGGAATCTCCACCTCTGAGATAAGCAGAGGGTCTTTGAGTGTGATCCAGGTGAGTGGGATTTACAGAGGTCTGAAAGCTGAATCTCCTGATAGGAGACAATGCCACAAGGAGAGGTGATCACTGAGCAAGCAAAGATAAGGACCTAAAATATGAACATTTCTCATGCCTATATGCCAATGAGTAGAAAGTTACATGTAAAGGAGTTTGGAAACCTGTCAGGTTAGATGGGAGGGTTCCCATATTTTTAAAGCTGCCAGCAGACATCTGCAGAGACAGGGCACAGGGCCTACCAGAGACAAGTAGTGAGGAAGTGATTCTCAACAGGTTTAATTACCGTTAGTGCAATGATGCACTAACACTGATGGGGCCTACGCTGTTCCCAGATGCAGTCCTAGTTTAATCACGTCATCTTGGGTGTGACAGAAACAGGCTCCACTGTGAAATGCAGGTATGCACCAAGCCTCTACAGATGCTTTGTAACTAAGTCCAGTGGATATTGAGTCAGCTATAAGCTGTAGCTCACCATACTTCTCAGTTTGAGAGATGAAAGCTGAGAGACATCTCTAAATCAGCAACCAAGCCAATGCTTTTTAATAATTAAAAAAGGAATACAGTGAGACAGGATGATAAGGCAAACAGTGCTGAGGAATCCATCTCATAGCTTAACATGCCTAAGCCACTGTTACTGTGGCAGTAATACAGAAATGTGTCAGTAAGGTGAAAAATTATGACGTATCCAACAATGAAAGGTGCCCTTAAAATCCATTAATAATTGCAGTTTCTGAAGTAGCTTATCTGCTATTACCAATCACTCTTTCAATTACCTGGGTAATTAAAGTGTTTAGCACTGGAACTGAAAGCAAGAGAAAAATCACTATGGGTCTATACACAATTTCCTATTTAGATTCTTTTAAAATTGTCTGTGCCAACTGTTAAAACGACTCACAAAATATCACTACATTCACAGTATGTTACAATAGATACACAATTCTCTTTCCTACTTCTCACAGACAGGTTTTTTTCACTCCTTTGCTATTCCTTCTTTTTTCATTCTCCTTTCACCTTTGTTTCTTTTTCCTGAGTATTTTTAGCAGCAGCTTTGGAAAAATGAAGTTGAAAATGTGAGCCGTATACTTTCTTCTGAAGGCAGCTAGATTTGTGGTCTTTCTTATTCCCTCCAATAATGAGATCCAAACCACTTGCCTTGGTGCCAAAGAAGCCCCATCTCCCACAGTCTTCACCCTTGAGGCTGGGAAGCTCATAGTTTCTGAAGGAATGTTGCTGTCAAAAGACGTCATCCATACAGACAGAGGTCCTCTCAGGGAATTCTTGAGTCAGTGGGAATTGATGTTCATCAGTGGTCATGAAGATTAATAATGGGACCTTGAGACTGATCCAACAAATTTATCATTTCATAATAAATTTATTGAATACTTTTTTTTTCAGCTTCTTTCAGCTACCATCTGAAAATAAGGTTATAGAATTGAGGAAGAAGAAATGTAGCCACTGCTACTGGCTAAACTCACTGGAGCATTTATTATGTAGTCTCTACCTTCCCTTCAATCCAGGCATCCCTTGTAAACCAACTTTTAGTTAATGGATGGTTTATCTATGGACAAACAGGAAAAAGGTAGACATGAATTTTTTTTTTTCCCTCACATCTGAGGGAACTGATAGGCAAGCCCTGGTGTATGAAGTGGTTTTATGTATAACCTTTCTCCAGCACTTTGTCCCTCTACTCTGCTGGAGTTACTTATACCAGAAGCAGGTATGAGCCAGACTCTCAGCAGCTGTGGTTTACAACTCAGCATACCAACTGAAGACCAGACTACAAGAAATGCCAGCTGAGGAGTTTGGCACAGATTTGTTCCTGCTGCCTCTCCTATGGCTCACCAACCACCAGAGCTTCTCTGTCAACACCCTGAGTCAGATGTGATGAGGCAAAACAAAGTCACAGCATATAAAACCGTGACTTTTCACACACGTGTTGAAAGAAACTTAACTTTGAGCTCAGGGATGGTTGATCATTCTACACAGATTTCCTTCTTTCCCTTAATGAAAGAACTTTTTGTGGCCCAGATTACAGCTCTTTAGCATCCAACAACTGTAATGATTTTCTTTTCTTAAGATATTGCCAGTATTCATCCTAAATACATAGATCTGGACTATTGGAGGCATTTTTATCTCACTTGATCACATAAAACCCAAATTCTGAGCTCTCAGCTGCTTCTATCAAGCAGGTTCCTGGTCTGATTTTTACCCTGTGCACTTTGGTCGACATCTTTAATTTCAACCACCTGTTTCACTTTATCTGGTCTAATAAATGAGCATGACGCATAGATTGTATTTTCTAATACTGATTGATGGTCTTAGATCTATTTATGGTAAATTTCACAAGACTGGTCACTAAAATGAGTCATTGTTCAACCTTTACAAATTTTCTCATCCTTCTTGTGACTGACATGGAAATTAAAAACTGTTGTTCTATCACTTTCTTTTAAAATAAAAGAAGCAATTCCACTTGGGGAAATGTATTTCCAATTTATGCCTTCCTTATTTATTTTATCACTTTACTTCAAGTGTTTATTTCTTCCTGCTGTTTGGCCCTACAATGTACCTACTGTGCTGAGTTTCCACATGTTCTTCTTATACTTGAACTCCAGCACATTATTTCAATCTAATGGATCAACTTATTTGAGAATTCCTTCCTTGTTTTCATTTCAAAATATGTTCTTTCAAACCCACAGTGGAAAAGCTCCATTGTTTTCTCTGACAACTGAACACAGCCCAGCAGTGAAACAGTAACGAGGAACTGTACCATGGATGGAAGAGGATCATTGAACTGCCGTACTCCCAGCCTGGCAAGCAGCAGGAAGCTCTCCGGAACAATGCTGAAGCAGGAAACCTGTTCAGATACAATGAGTTTTGCTGACTCGTTTGCTGGTACCAGTTCCTTCTTGACTTCTTTAATTTGGCCTTTTCCTGTTCTATGCTGTCGGCATTGCTGTTTCTTGCCCGTTTGTCAGCTTTGATGTTTTAAGGCATGCAAAGCCAATATGTCAGCAATGCCAAAAAATAATATTAATAATTTCCATCTGATTATAATTCAAGAAGAACTTGTACCAGCTTGACTGTCCTTTACCTTAAGGCTACCTGACAATACCATATGGCCAAATTCAGAACTAATGCGTAGAGGAGTTTTAGTTCAAAGGCTTTGAGGCTGGGCTGATTAACCTCCTTGGAATGTCAGGGCAGTCTCCTGCTCCACAGCCTAAACAGGGACAAGCTCAGGTGTTACAGGTGACTATATTCCCACTCCACTCCTTCCACCCCCCTGTGGGGATTTCAGTAGGGGAGGAAAAGAAAGCAGATGAGAAGAGGGCTCTAGGCCAGAAGGCCAGTAGAGCCCCATGAGAGTATATTGTATCAGCTTTACCAGCCTGTTGATATCACAGAATCACAGAATCACAGAATCACAGAATCAATCTTGCAATATGAATGCTCTTAATGCCATATTATTATTCTTTTAAGACTTTTCTGCAATGAAAGACTTCTGTTTAAGGTTGGCAGACCTTAGTAATAGTTACAGCCAAAGAAAATCCCAGGAAAACTGCTCTGCCAAAGACCCCAGAATAAGGAATCCAGAACCTAGATGGATTCTGGGACTGAAATGTAGATTATTTTCCTTTCTCATTAAAGCTCTGCAGGGTTTTATTTATACAGATTGTTTTTGAGTTCACTCAGACCCCTCTTCTTCTTTGGTTGTTGTTGCTGTAGTTCCTGTTTTACAGCAAAGATAATTTTCTTACAACCTCTCCAACTTCCTAAAGTCAGTCATAAAAAATTGCTTACACATAACCCCTGAACTTCAATTTATAGTATCTGTCCTCCAGCTATCCTGGTATGGATTGTCAGCCATGCTGCTTATGTCCAATACACCCCACAGAAACATCTAATGGACTTGGCAGATCGTTTAATGAAAGGGAAAGGGAGGACTGCCTGTCAGTTTCATGTAGATCAATATAACAATGTAGGAAACATTAAAGGAAAATTGAAAGATTAGTATAATATTTGATAAGAGTGAAACTGAGATTTAGTTTATGGAAAAGAAAAAGAGTGTATCAACAGATTTTTAGACTTCTAGATAAATGTAAAGAAATATCGACAGTGGTGAAACCTTTCAGAGCAACTACATCCAAAATGAGGTAAAAACTGAGAAATGTTTTGGGAAGTCAGCACTTGCAAAATTTCTATAGAGAAGAGTGATAATCTTCCTTAATAAACACTTATTATTATTTTAAAGAAACACTCAGTATCATTGAGAGTAACGTAGCATTCCTCTCTCAGAAAGGTTAATTTTCTGTTTTTCAAACAAGAGGCAACTTTTGAGAAGCAGACAGTGAAGCAATAAAAGGTATTAAAAGATACGGAAGCTTTCTCTGATTCAAAAGTCATTACAGGGTAATTTGAAGCAGATTGCATGGGGTATATTTCCTGTTTCCCTCCTCTTAAGAATCCTATTGTTTACTTCTGGAAGAAAGTGTGCAGCAACCAGGAAGGTTTCTCAACAGAAGATGTGATAATTTTTAAAAAAACCAACCCTAACTTCTGAGACACAAATAAAACAATAGTGCCTTATTCTCAAAACAAGTCAACCAGAAGTCATGTTTAGAGTGTTATCCTCCTTCTTATTTGGTCATCATTAGAACAAAAAAGACTTGCTTGAGAAGCCAAAAGTTAGTGGCTTCAGAATGGCTGGATTGGCTCCCTGTTGGCTGAATCCAGATGTGGTCAAGGAAATGCAAGAGCAGATGGTGTTATGTGTAGCTAACACACATGCTTGTGTTGGTCAAATGTAGCTGACATCTGCTTGTCCCCATTGTAGAAACTGGTGTGGCTTCTCTCAGCTGCCCTTGCCCATGTGGTATGTGCACCACACATCCATGAAAACAGATACAACATCCTGCTTCAATCAACCATGGAAGACTCCCTCTGTAGGAGGAGTTGAATGAAAAGCAGCTCAGTTTGGTTACTTTATCTGGGTCACCACTGCAAAGTGCTTAAGCTCCAGAGCTATACAACAGCTAGTCTAGTCAATACTGTCTCCAGTCTTGGGTCAGGGGAGTCTCTGAGAAGCTGCTAGGAGATGAAATATAGAACACGGTATGATAGGAGATTAGAAGTAATCTGCATGAAAATTACATGTCTTGTAATAGAATTTAATTTTCAAAAAACAGCAAATCATTTCAAAAATGGGATTTTGTTCCAGTAATTATTTGAGATAGGTGTTTCCTAATAGACCTTTCAGGTTTTCAAACCAGGCGTAAACACAGAGAAAAAGAGTGTAATAATGTCATTCTCTCAAAAAGGCTACTATATAGATATATGAAAACAACTTTGTTCCCTTTAAAACCAAGAATGCAGTCCAGTCTCGATCATGAGGGAGAGGCTACAAGCTGTATCACCTGGCAAGAGGAAGATGACGCCAGAGTCCTCAGGCAAATCCCTCATGCAATACACCTGGCTCCAGACAAAAAGTAATACTGAGTGTTTGTTCAGAAATGGTACATTAGTAGGAAAAATAAGAAGCAGAACAGAACTGTCTTGGGAGAACTGATGCAGGAAACCTCTCCCAGAGGCTGAGGAAAAGCCAGGGTAGGAGAACAGAGTGGGACAGAGAGGGCATCCACTGAACAGGGTGAACAGGCAGTCTCAGAGAGGAACACAGGCTTTCAGTGCCTTAGGTGAGGACAACCTGGGCATAGGCCAGGTGCCTTGCAAACTGAGGAGCTCAGGCAGGGAGAGTTCCAACAGTAAATCCTGCCCATGGGAGGAAAAGAAAAAAAAGTAAGAGATGTTGCTGCAGAAGACTTACGGCACTGAACTGCTTCAGACTCATTTCGAAACAAACCCTTTAAGTAGGCTAAAGCAGGTGCTGGTCTACCACACTCTACTAGTATCACTTCATGTGGCAACCCTCCCTTATAATCTGTGAAGGATAGGTGATTTGACTTTTTCTTGCTCTCTCCTCCCCTAATTGCATGCAGAATACACCCCTCACCACCCAGAGTTTGTATAGATTTTAATTCTGTTCCTTTGAAAAAGCTGTAATTCTGCAGAATATTGAAACTGTGAGAGATGTGTTATGTTTAGAGAAAAGTGAAGTTGGAATAGTTACATGAAAGAACCAAGCCGAAACAGAAAAAGAGGAAAAGGCAGGGAAAGGATCGAAATGTGTAGTTTGCTAGTGGCATAACCAGAGCTCACAATGCCCTGTGCCATCACGCCATGAAAGAATGGTCCATTTCCCAGCAGAGCCAGCCCAAGAAGTAGCATCAGGTGGGAGAAGTGCAAAACCGAATGAAATGGTGACAAGAATTGTATTAAGCCACTACGACAGCATAGCTGCTGACTTCTGCTGTGCTCCTTAATATCTTCCAAATATTGCTACCCTTGAAAAGAAACACTATACACTCTGCATATCCAAATTCACAGAGAAAATGTCAGCATCAATCCTCCCTCTTCCTCAAATCATATGATGTTGCAAGCCTAGGATAGGTTGCAGTCATGAAGCCTATATGCAGTAAAATAAATTACCAGACAAATAATGGCTAGTAAAATCTTCCCTATCAATCCCAAAAGGAGGGCTGTGGGGGAGGTAGCTATTAAAATGAGCTTTGTGATCAAAGTACACAGGAGAACTGTTTGGAAGGGAATTTAATTTTGTAAGTTGCTGTCTTGTAGCAATAATCAAAATGACAGCACTGCTGAGAGTTACTCATTTCCTGCAGACTACCTAATTTGTGGTTGTGGCAGCAATACATTCCTAGAATCGCAGTGAAGCATTAGCTAGGTGGGGTTTTTTTTCCCTTAATTTTATCAAAGCAGAGAATTAGGGATTTCCAGTCCCGCTCTCCCTCTCCCTCCCCTTGTTCCCACTCCCCTCTTTCTATTTCTAAGCATGCATCTTAATTCAGCAGCCAAAATTGGACCCCTCTGCCCTATGCAATTACATTTCCATGACTCAAGCTGGGTGCTTGTGTTTTATCCTGTTGATTAATAGCATTCACTTTTATATGGTCACAACCAGCCTTTGAAGTCATTAACACCCCATTAAGATGAATGGGGTAACTTCACACCTTTTGTTTCAGTCTCCTGACTGGAACCAACAAAACCGCAGCATATCTATTTGCAGAGTGAAGACTACCTTCGTAGTCATTGAAAGGAAAAATATGGAGGTTTAAATACAGAACGACCCTTCAATATCTGCTGAATAACTCTGGATAATCCACTATCCTGAAATTTCAACACCTGGAGAGTCATTGCTACCTCTGTAATAGGGTAATGACGTTTAAATCACTAAGGAGACTAGCGCAATTTGCACTATGATGTAAATAATTGTCACCATGAAGTTTCCATTTAATGTCTTCTTAGAGAAAATAAATATTTGCAGCATCTGATTTCTCTGTAGAGACAACATCTCCCTGGGTTTAAATATGTGCTGACTCTGGTAATCCCTATTGTATATCTCTATTCAGAATGCACCAATGATACACTAAAATCTAACTATAATTAAGGGGGTGAGGGGTGGTGAGGGGTGTTCTTCAAAATGAGTAATTGTAAATAGAACTATATTGCATCTACAGTTATATGCTTTGTCCTAGTTCAGATGCATTTGTCTTGCTCAGCAGAAATGTAATTTACATGGGCTTTCAGCACAATCTTTCTATACTAGGCTAATTTTGGGTTTTCTGCAGTAACAAAGAAGCTAAACAAAGTCAATACTCTTTCACCTGGTAAGCTGTGGAAGCTGTCCCATGATCACATTTAAACCAAAGTGCACTAAAAAGATAGCAAATAAGGAACAAGGCAGGAAAAAGGACACCAGTCAAGTTTTGGCTTTGAGTCATCTTTAGCTTACGAATTTTGTCAGAGGAAAGGGTGCTGCAGCATTATTATCAAAGCAGATAAATATTTTTAATTAGCTTCTACAATACTCCTTCTTTTACCTTCAAAAATAGGAGGTGGGTATCTTCCACCCCTGTGTGAAACATCCAGATGGCTTCTAAGAGATTATCGAGATCAGTGGTTTTTTTCAGTGCACTATGCCAGGTTTGAATCAGGTAGTGAATTGAGACTGCTGATACTGGAAAGAATTGTTCAGATCAACTCATAGCAACAGATTAATACAGTGTTTAATTAATCTCCTTAACATTGCTGAGGGACAGTTAGTCATTGTTATTGCTATTCTAGAGGGATGCAAGGACTAACAGAGGGGCGATGACTTGCCCAGGGCACCCAGCAAGTCAGTGGAGAAATTGTAATCAGGACTTGGAAACTCCTACATCCCTGCTGCCAAGACCAAACTGCCTAATGAACAGCACTCTGCACTGGTTTGCTTTTATTCCTCCAGATTCCTTGTGTTGAGGTTTTTCTCTCTGCCACAGGAAAAAAACAAATCAGCTTTATCATTAAGCATTCAAAATTCAATAGACAAACTGGTTGCAAGGAATCTTAGTTTTGCTTTCAGTAATACTTTGACCTGTTACACAGTGCTAAAAGCAGAATGGTGGCTCTGATTTTCTCAGCACCAAAAGCAGAAAGGTGGCTCTAGTTTCCTCAGCAGCGATCAAGTAGCCATATTTAGGCGAATCACCTGGCCTTCAGAATCAGAGTGGCAGTTAATCCATTGGGAACTGGAAATTGGATTATTCCTAGTAAAGCGGGAGATTTGTTTTATTGCCCCTTAAACACCTCCAAAGTATTTTGTTCCAAATCAGTCAATAAACCTTCATTACTGAATGTTGCTTTAAAGCAATCATAATTGAAAAACATTCTTGTATCTCTCTGAAAATGTTAGTCAGAGAAAGCGATCTGGCTGAATTTTGTTAGTTTTAGGTTTTCTGCTCTAGGGTTCAGTGTGTTCTGGATGAAATTAACTTTGTGTGAGTCAGATAGTTTTGGGGTGGGTTTTTTTCATTGCTATCTGCCACACAGACATCCCACCAGAAGCGTATTTTAGGAGAGCAAAGATTTAAACATCATGACTTACCCTTCACATTAGTTTTAAATAGGGACAATATGAAACCAAAAGTTCTTATTTCCTGTCTGGTTTTAAAATTTTTTCTTCCATAAAACATGAAGGGAATCAATATTTCACAGCAAGTCTGTATGAAACTCAGAAAGACTACAAGCTATGTGTAGTATGGCTACATTTGGGCTGGAGTTTTGACATTATTTGGGTAGAGAAATCTGGAGCGTTTCGTCTTGATTATAAAACCCTAAGGAATGCCCTGGGTGTTTCACCACATACTAGGAGAGATGATGGGAGAAAACTGGCAGAAGTTATCTCTTCCCACCCAGTTTAACTGATTCAGACAGGGCAATTTTGTTGGAAGAGTCTGCTGGCAATCAATATGTCTCAGCTTGCTCCTATATGCCTTGCTGAGAGACAGAGAGCTGTTGGAAGAGAATCAAGACATGAAACTTTTTCTACTCTAGTTTAAAGCTTATGAAAGCAAATGATCTCCAGGGCACTAATCCTTTCACCTTGGTAAACATGCAACGAATCTAAATGAAAGTAAAACAGGGCTCCTCCCTCCTCCTCCCTCTGCAGCTGCACTGAATCTTACAGACTGCACAGCAGCATCTGCCTTACCAGTCCACTGCAACCATCCTGTAAAGCTCTAATGTAAAAAAAAAAAGAAGATAACAAAGAGCTAGGAAGAGTATATACCCTGCCCCTTTCCCAACATATGCTTTCAAACAAAAGACCAGTACCTTGCCCTACATGAACCAGTACAAGTTTGACAAAGGTGAAACAGTTCCAGCAGCCTCTTTGTAACTGGCACATATTCTCCTGATCCGCCTGTCTCTCTTGGCACCAACTCCGGAAGTATGTACAACAGCCTGACTTTGAAAAACAAATAATTAGAGACATCACTTGTTCCTGAAGAGTTAATGAGCAGTGTTTACTTATTGACCAAATATTTTTGTACATTATATAAATAAACCTGTCTTGCTGAGCTCAGAAGGCATACATACAATCAAGATTTTTACTTGAGGCATTCACTTGTTTGCTTAGTAGTATTATAATGGATTGTCAGTAATTTCATCTGGTAAACTCAGATAAAAGCATTCCCCTCTGGAAATACAGGATCAGGTCAAAGAAGACTTTCTCTTTATTCTCTTAAGGAACAAACAGCATCCATAAAAATAGTAGTGTTTTGTGTATATCCTCCCAAGGTTAAAGTGAAGCAAAAGGGCAGTGAAATTTACAAAAGCTCCAGTCAAGTATATTATACTTGTACTTTAATCAATAACACTGCACCTTTCTTCACTGGAGGTGTATCAGTTGGTGAACCATCCCTGCTTGTTTAAGGAATGCTTCTCTAAGAGCTGGCAGTTCACTCTGCCTTGGCATTTTCTAAATCCAGTGATTCTTAGGAAGATGATTTGGTATTGGCTGGTTGCTGGCTAAATCATACAGACCAAGTGGACCAGATGTTCTGGCTTAAATCCACATGGGCTTACTCTGATTGGAGGAATCTGAAGATCAGGACCAAATGTTCAGCATGAGCATGAATATGAGACAAGATGGAGAGAGTCAGAATAGCTTGAAAGAAACGAAGAAGTCATTGTCCAATATAGCTGTTCTATTACCTTTTCCTTCTTGACATTGTTTAGTGATAGACCATTAGCTGTCACAGCTTAAGAAAAATTACTCCATGCTTCAGTGCCTGCCTTAAACATATATATATCAGGGGTAAAGAAGCGTTCCAAACCTGCTATATTTACCTGGTTCGTACCAAACCAGGCAGGTGGTTACATCAATGCTGCCGGCCAAATTCAGCAAAATCTGCCTGATGTGTGATAAGAGGCACTGCTGTGCACCAGACATAACCTGGTGAATAGCTCTTCTCTTAATCTTCTGCTGACAGGGAGCCTGTGAAAAAGCTGTAGGAGTTTTTGTTTTTCTGTCATGAGGGTCCAGTTAAAAGCATTTTTATATGCTCTCTCATGCCTCCCTTGTGCCAGTCAATCCAATACAAGGATTTCATTACCCCACTGCCATGGGACTGTGGCATTTAATACAAATAATGAAGAACAAACACATGAAGATACGGATAACCCAAGCACGGGGCTATCAGCTAGGTGACTCCCTCAGTCCCTACATCTTTCACCTGTCACCCACGCTGCAGGTGGATTTGCCTGCCTCATATTGCTCCCTCCATGTCATCTCCATGAGTGGCAGTTCACTGTAGAATTTCAGTTAAAAAATCATAATCTGCTTTTTGAGATATGCACATGCAATTTCCCCTTTATATATCTAAAAAATTTAAATTAGCTGATGTAGAAAGTTGGTAGGAAGTTCTCCATCTCATCTGAACTGCGTAACATGGAGTAATGGCTAGAAGCAGGAATTAAATTCTCCATTCATCTCCACTGCATAGTTGGACAGCTGGCACAGGTCACTATTCAGTAGGAAAAAAGCATACAGGGAGGAGATTATCCATAAGACCACAGAACACAGTCGCTAGAACTCTCCCCACAGGTGATCTTTCAGAAGCCCAAGCAGACAAGGCCCACAGTCTCCATAACTTGCTCTGAATTGCTTCTGCCTTAATGCAGCACAGCCATAAAAACACCATTGTTCCTTCACCTACCTTGAAAACAAACTAAGTATGGCTATGGAGAATTCTCTGTGGGCAAAATGATAAAAACAAGCCTTCACAGCTAGTCACTCTATTTCAGTGTATACTTGAAAATATTTTCATTGCTATACAGGAGCAAGGAACCACAACAAAGCTACTCAAGATTGCTTTCAAAGCATACCTGCACGCAAAGAGCCTGAGACTACATCCAAGTAGTCTGAAATCTTGGAACCATGCTTAATGCAATCTGCGTGCCATAATACCAAAGCATGTTTGGACTAGCTGAGAGAGGCAATTAGGAGTTTCCTCACTTTGTTGCTTTGTCAAGCACTCTACAGGAACTTAGCATTCTTTTTTTTTTTTTTTGATCCCCCTACAGAAGGAAAGCATGATGTGTTCTCGCTTCAAAAATGCTGACTAATTCCAGAAGTAATTTGCAAGAGTCATACAATTAGCTTGTTTTGAGAAAAGAGGCAAAGAATCAGTCTGGAGCACATAGAAATTTGTCTATATCTCAGTGATTAGAAAATGCTCTGTGACATTACGATAATACTACTATTACAGTGGAAAGAAGGGACTCCACCCATGATCTTACTTCAGGGCATGGCACTAACATGTAATACATTTGGCATAACAGTGACTAGTTGTAATGGCTAACCAAATGGTCTTATTTCTCTCATTGTATTTGGGGGAGGAAAAAGGAAAAGATTATTCAAAGAACTGCATGAAAGTGCATGCTGGGTTTTTGATGAAGATTTAACTATTTAGATACAGCTATATTTAGATAATCAAGTTTTCATCTATTCCATCAAAAGAATTTAGGAAATTTCCTGCAAAAAAAAAAAAGAAATGTGATCCATCTCCATCAATTTTCTATCTCCAGAAGCTTCAGAGGTAGGCAGCTGTCAGATTACTTCCTCCATGACAGAGTATCTTCTTAACCTCCTCCTGGCAATCAAGACTGTATTCTAATCTTGATACTCAGAGATAAACTCTAAAGTATAACATTTCCATTAAATCCATGGCTGTTGATTGTATTTTTACCACATCAATTTAGCTGTTTAATCCCCTATTGTCTTTGAATTCTGGGCCCCAGCAATATCCCGTAGTAACAAGAGATACCTCTACAAGACAGAAAAAAATGTTTTCTTTCTCTCTGTTGAATTTGTCATCTTTCGGGGACACCTTTGAGGGGTTCCCTGGTATTGTATCTCTATCAAATGCTTTTTGATTTGCCATTTTGCCCTCTCATTTTACCCAAAGATTTCAGTGTCTGAACCAAATGACAGATTTAGTAGTATGATCAATCTTCATGAGCCTGGTGAACTGCAAGAAGGAAAAACAGGAGCAGCACTGCTACTTACTGCAGCACAAACAGGAGTTGACAGACAATACAACTAAAATGACACTAATTAGTGGAGAATGAAACAAAGTAAAAGTGCAGGTAAAGCAAGTTGTTTAGGCAGCATATTGCCAGCAGAGGCAGGATAACCCAGGTAAAGGCATGGACTCTTGCCTGTTTCACTTGTGCGGACGGAGGAGTGAAGCACAAGAGGAAACGCAAGAGTCGTCTCCAAGCCTCAACTGCTACAATTCTCCTTCATATTCTACACTTGTATCTTGAAGAAAAAAAATCAAAATAACCATACCCAGCTGGTTCTCCATTGGTTGGCTCTGGGATCACGTAGTCTTCAGGCAGAGACTGACCCTTACACATCATACCTTTCTAGCACTCAGTTTTGCTCACATCTCAGCAAACCTCGACTAACTTCTTGTCGCCATTTCAAGACTCCACAGCAGAGTTGTAGTGATGGATTATGCAGCCTGCTCTAAATATATTGTTATGATTTTGTTTTTACACAGAAATATAAACCTCCTTTTACATACTAAAACTATGATTTCTATAAAAAGCTGTGTAATGGCTAGCCTAGAAGACTTACTGTTTTTCTAATGTGCATTGAAAGCAACAGTCATGCTTTCAATATATTACTCTTCCTTCAGCACTCACTAGAATTTGAACTAGTGTTCATCATTGCGCCTAAATTACTAGGAAGACTGTAGCTAATCATCCATTTCCTTATGTTTTCTAGCAACCATGCCAAGATCATAAGTTGAAATAAGTCCCTTAAAACTACAAAACGTGCTGCAACCAGTGGAAATTTTTCAGAAATGAGAGTTTAATTATCAGCTAAGAGATTGCAGTACAGAGTATGTGCCAAAAGGAACCTTACATTTAAGTGCAACTGATGATGTGATGAAGGACAGCTGACAAATCATCTCTAAGGAACAATTTCTCCTCTACTGAAGTCAATTAGAGCACAGGAAGGCATTTGTTCAGTCCAGTTTTCTCCATGCAGTCACAAAACTAAGGTTTACCCTGTAGTTTTGAAACCCAAGAACTACAGACCAGCCTCTGAATAGTGGGGTACATTGGTCTTTACTGGACTCCCTCACATATTTTTTGGGGTTGCCAGGAATGGCTTTAGGCATTCCCCTCCTGAAGGGAAGAGACAATACAGTGATTGGGAAGAGAAACTACTAAAGGGCATTTGGCCATAAAATTTCAGTAACAATACTGTGTGCCCAAACACACCTTAAACAGCCCAAATCACAGAAAAATTGTCTCAAAATATGCTCTAACCATGATCCAGCAAGGATTTCCCCCATGAGATAATAAAAATAATTTTTTAAAAATCTGAATACAGTGTGAGGGCCAAGTTACAGCTCCTAGCACACCTGCTCAGCACCAAGTCCCCTTGCCCATTGGAGGCTCCATTCAGCTGCTGACCCAGATCACTTGTCCAGTAATTGCAAACTTCACAATTAATGGTCCAACAGCAGGTCAGCATATATGCCTGTTTACCCCAGGGTTTTTTTGCTCCACCAGTTTACACATATCTTTGCTCAGTGTGAAAGGTTGCTTACAGATGATCGCTTGCCCAGAGCAGGTGCCCTTTGCAGGCAAGTCTTCCACGGTGTGGGAAGGCTTGCACATTTTTTCTGAGCATGCATGCATCCCTCCTGTCCAGCATGGAGTAAACATATCATAGACTCTTCTCTTGGTAAGGTTATCCCACCTCTGCTTGTCTTCTCACGTGTAAGGGCATGTGTGGTATAGGAGAAGTCCTTATTATGATGGCATATTGTGAAGGGCTACACAACCAGCATTTTAAAAAACAAACAAAAAAAGGCTAAAATTTAAATTCCCACAATTTTGTTTAAAATAAGACCTGTAGCTGGGTAAAAATACAATATTTAATTCTTGATGGTATGGATAGAGTTGGGGCCAGGTTTTCAAATGCATATAGGTATATTCAGTTTCCCTTGATATCACATGGGCATAAGCATCAGGGTCCTGCTGTAAATCCTGTTACCTGTCTATCTGCATGTTTATCTGCTAAGTACCTTTAACTTCCAGTTCTTAAGATCTAAGGCTAAAATGGTAGCTCTGTATGAATATGTGACAAGCTACCATTGAATTCCACAGTCCCAGGATTTAATCTTAAATCTGTGTTCAAGCAGCCAGATAAGTAGTCTGTTTTGTTCAGTATTTAAATCCCTAACAGCTCCTATAGTTAGGTAAATATGAGTCCTGAACGCAAAGAGTAAACTTTGAAATTTAACTTCAGATGCGTATTTTTAGAAATCTTCCCTCTAATCCTACGCGTGATAACTTTTCATTGTAATAGTTAGTTTAAAGATAAAGAGTATCCAAATGTAGACTAACACCTTTTGAAAATTAAAATAGGCTCAAAATACCATGTGTGGTACTCCTGGATGTGCCATTCTTTTGCAGTATAATGTTATGATAGAGACAAATATGTGCTGCCACAAAGCTGCATCTGCAGAGAATTTTAAAGGTCCGTTTTAGAGGGCTGCAAATTTGATCTGGCTTCAATGTAGGACGTACAAGGAAGAAAAATAACATGTCTGAGTGGGCAAGTATAAGAAACTTATCACCAGAATGGCCTGACTGTTGCAAGCCAGATTTGAAAACACACTGGCAATATTGTACCTAGCTCTGGGGTAGCACATGACAAGCTGGTTTTGTAGCTCACATCACTTCTTTCCTAAGACAATAAAACACTCCTAAAATTAAAATTAAAAAAAAAAGTAACAATGAAACACTTTAAAAAAACAAAGCTACTCCAGTAAATGATTATTGACATTTGTAAATGAAAGTGGTTTTTTTAATAATTGCTTTTAAAAATTGCTCTTGGTCTGAGACCTCTGCTGCAGTTTCTGTCGAGATCAATTTTTACAGGTGAAATAATTCTTGAACTACAGAGATTATAACAGGACCAGTGATGGATCCTAAACAATAGCCCAGTGATCGGGTTCTACTACAAAGGAAAATATAAAACCCCTAGGATTACTGCATTTTCCTTTATTTGTTTACAGTCCTATATAGAACTAAACAAAAAAAAAAAAAACCTCACTAAAGCTAAATTAATTAGTGTTGCTTTCCTCCTGTAGAGCATTAATAGGTTTTAGAAATGAAGTTTTTTATTAAGTCAAAGGAAAATCCAAGGTTCCTATGAATAATTCAGTTTAACATCATATCTTCAAAAGTCATATGTAAAACATTGTTATACCTCAAAAGTCCCTCACAGTCTAACATACATTTAATTTTCAATAATGTTGATTTATAGTTTTATAAAGCAAAATAATAAATATAATAAATTGCCCCTATATTTCCTGATCTCAGTCACTATAAAATAACTGCTGTAGTTTTACATTTTCAGTGTGAAATATTAAATACATAAATCAAAACAAGATTATTTTTCATCTGGAGCTGGAAACTGGATTCTGAAACTGACATTCATTTTAACTAAAATGAATGTTTTAGGAAAGAGATCTTTACTGAGTCCATAACAGCTCTAAAAGAAACAAGAATTTCACATTCTAATATCCTGCTTTTGTTGGCTTCCCCATAACAGGTGTTGAATCTTGTAAATACAATGGCTAGAAGCACCTCTAAGTTTCTCAAAAGCATTATCCTGCTCTCCTTGCCAGTATTCTCCTCATGCTCTTTGCCTGCTCAAAGATCATTCTCTTAATGGTACACAGCCACATTGTTGCTACGCCAACACCCTTATTAGCTGAAATTCTTGGTAAAGGTTCATCTACACAAATATATATGTACATATGTATGTAGGTATGTAATTGTCCCTAAAAATAATTGTTCACCGAGAAGAATGTTAGGGAATAAAAAGAACTATTGAAGTGAAATGCAGAGCTTCTAATATGCTAAAGCAGATTCAGTTGTTTTTACACATTTGCTGTCTCAAGCAGAAGCTTCATTGAGAGCTAGAAATACTGTTTTGCATCCTTGATTAAAAAGAGTAAATCTAATTACAAGGAATCATTATAACATTTAAATACTTTTCAGCTCTCAGAGTTCTTAAACATTCAACCACAACAAGCTTTCAAAGGGAGTGACGATACCTGAATACTAAAGAATTTCAGGGTGCATAGTGAATAGGAAAGGAATTGAAATAGAGTCTACTTGAGACCGGACTTAGGGTGATTCTGGAAATCAGAGCCATACCATCAGCTAAATGCTCTCCCCAGGCCCTTGCTCGAAACTTGGGCCAGGAAAAAAATTGGGAGGGTTTTTTTTTTGTGTGTGGAATTCAGTTTGTGGTCTGCACACATTAGCTTTTAGTCTTATTTGCATTTTAAGAGTGTTTTGTGTGTAGTAATAACATTCAAAGTGCACCTTAGCAACACTGTGTGGAAGAATCCCATCAAATATCACCTTTTGAGCTCTGTGCTCTCTTTTTCCTCCAAAGAGGAAATACTGAATTTTCCTTATCCAATGTATTAAAGGAGTATTTGAATGAACACAAAGTTCATAAAGTCTATGGCATGGGGCAGTGAAAAGTTTTAGCTTAGACTGTTTGTTGGTTTGTTTGCTGCTGTTGTTTTTATTTCAGCCTGATTACTTATTTTAAGAACTAAGGAAAAAAAAAAAAGCTCATATAATCCGCTGTGGAGACATATATCACATCTGTCTGATAAGGGGCTGTCCTACAGCTGACCATTACCAGGGCCTAGCTGCCTGGGTCGGCTGGTTAATAGCTTACTGCAGGATGACAGCACACACAGAGAAGCCTTCCAAGCACATTTCTGCATTTTCATTTGCCACTGCTAAGAAGATAGTGCTAGAAAAAAAATTATTAATAGAGAAGGAAATAAAATTTTGCTTTTGAGTTCGCTACTTGAGGCAGCACTACTATCAGCATTAACATAAACATTTCTTCACAGTAACACCACTTTTGTAACTGCAGTTTCCTCCTCAGGTGAAAGGAGGAAACCTTTTTGTAGGTGTGTTTCAACAGTTCTGCTGCTAGCTGCATTCAAATTCTCAAGTTAATGTTTCTCTTCACAATTACAGATAGATCTTACAGGAAATTAACTTAAATTCCCAGCATTTTAGTATTGGGAGAACAGGTTATTCTCTTCTAGTTGGAATCACTGGGAGACGGGGCAACTGTATGTCACAAATTAATTAAACTCAGCCAGGAACTTCATTAGTAATACCTGTAATTCTGTGTTCATTCAGATCCAAATCTAGAGATCTTTATGTGGCTCTCATTAAGACAAAAATCCACTCAGGTAACTTGGAATTTTATTTGCTCAAGACCTAGGGAAAGGTTTCAATTTGGCATGTTGTGGTTTCAGTCCTTCAGCCAAACCCACACAGGCTGAAAAGGCAATGAATCTTGTTACCATCCAGTTATTTTCAGACTAGTTTGATTTGACAAGAGAGGTGGCATAGAATCTGGACTAAGACATAAAAAGCAATAAATAATATATACTTGCTGAGAAGTCTCTTTGTTCATAAATATTCCACCACAAAGCTAGTTTAATTTTTTATTCTTCTAGAATCAAAGTGTTCAGTAAACCGTGAGTAGCTTGCTTGCAGAAATAATTAAATGAACAACTATAGAAAACTATGACCAAATAGAGAAAAAAAAAAGTATGGATGCTGGCTATTAACTCCGGCAAGCCCATCTTAAGCTAATATGAAAAGACATAGCCATTAACTTCTGTTATGCAGTCTTGGAGTCTTGCTGGATGCTTCAAGGGAATCAGTGATACTGCATTGGCTGAAAAAAAGCCAAATTTTCCCTGGCAGGTAAGGCAAAGATGGGGCATGTAAATGACCCAAGAATCCCGTCTCACTATCTGGGTTTCTGCATGCCATATACTGTGTCCCCTGCCTGTCATTTCCCAGTGGCCCAGTTCCAGAGGAAACAAGACATTTTCTTTCCATTTTCTTTTACAGATTGAGGAGGTCTAGTTCTACTAGTTAGCTGTTAGTTACAGAAACAGAAAGAAAATAAGAATTTGGAGGAGCAAGTAAATACATCAACAAAGAATTGCAGATTTCTACCACCTTTAGCATCATACAATAATTTTTATAGTTATTTGCTACTAAGTGGCCTTGGGACTTCTAGTTCAGCTAAACTATTATAAAAATTATCAGATCAGCAATTGTATAAGAGGATTTTTTAAAGTACATTGAACTCGGTAACTCATATGCATAGTTAAGCAACAGTCCTTGTTTGGTTCACCTGTAACCATTGGTAATTTGATGTTGCCTGACTACAGAACACAGTGTGATTAGACAAGTATGAGCATAATATGCATATACACAGACAATTCATAAGCAACCACAAGAAAAAAAAAATTGCAATGTGTTGTATAATCCAAATTTGTTAGAAACTCAAAGTTCTCAATTTTTGTTTAATTTCTTTTTTTCTTTGCTTTCAACTACTATCTTCTGCTGACATTGAAGAAGCAAAGGAAAACTGAACAACAGTTCTTTTCTGCATATATAAACAGTTGTTTAGGTATCAGATCATCTACACAATGTAATTAACTTTATTTGGTTTAAATTCAACAGTATGTTGCTTTAAAAAAAATCACTGCACTCTTGTAAATGTCACTCAAAATGTTTTCCTGTATATTTGCCAGTTCTCTTTCTAATTTAATATATATGTCTTCATATATTTAAAATACTGAGTTCTTACCAGTCCTCATGGTTAACTTTGAATTTTTATGTCCTCCTATCGTTTTGAAAATTGTTTTCAAAGTTTAATAAAGCTGTCAAAAGACAACATGGCACACATTAAACAATGAATATATGTCAAGGTTACAACACTGTGAGTCAATTTTAGTTTCTGTCAGGCTCAAGAGATTATGCTTTACAAACACATGACATGGTGATCAGATGTAAAGATGCTAGAAAAAATAGAAAAATTAACATGCTGAGACTTTGGAACATCCAGAATCACTGTAGGATTTTTTCTGCTGCAGCATGACTATCTTGAAGTACTTACAGTAAGAAAAAGACTAATGGACTATATAGGAAAGTAAGGTTATGATAAATTGAAAGTGAGGACGTGAACGAAGATAAGGACAGTAGGTTAAGAGCACTATATGAGGAGCTGTAAATTAGGAGCTCATCACTTACCTAGAGAAAGAGAAGAGAAAAATGAAGCTGACTGCAGAATAATTTCACCAGGGAGAAATCCTAATAGAACAGCTCCAGAAGGTGCATCCCTCACCCAGGGCATACCTATGCCAAACACTCTGAAAGCCTTAACCCACCACACAGAAGGTATTCTGTGTCTCTCAGAATGGCCATATCTTGTTAGGAATGTTAGTCATAAAGTTCATAACATTGTTTAAACTGTCAGGGATCAAGCTGGCATTGTTTAGGTGCAACTCAGATGTAAGGAAGAAGGTGCCCTTGCATCATGTGGAATGGTGTCACGTGCTTTGACAAGTGGATTTGGTAGAGAATGGCCAAAAGCCATTTGCTCTCATATACATATATATTATATGTGGCTAAAATAGCTAAATGGGTAACACAAAGAAATCCATTACTAATAGAAAACACTCAGGAAGAAAATCTGACATGTTTTTATGGTTCCATTTTGCCTGATAATAAGTCCTTTCTAGGGTTAATGCTGTCTGCAAGTCAGGCTCAAAGCTGATTGCTTATTAGCTATCTGTATACAGGTTCTTGCCTTTGAAGTTTTACACAGCTCTTACAGCCTCCATTGGTTGATTCAGCTGTGAGTTATGTTCTGTACAGGAACTGCCAACGTCCAAGCACATTGCTTTAAGAAGTAGGGTCTCTGCAATATCCTCAACAAAGTCCTTTGCAATATTTAGTCTTTAGTCTTAGGGTGAAGGGTTTTTAAAAAATAATAATGGTCTTATTTCAACCATTAGATGAGTTAAAAATAATGGCCCTAATGTGAAGACCAAGAGCATTTAGGTCCAGAAGGTGTATCAACTGACTGAGGCTATTTGAATGGGCTCCAAAAGGCCCTGACTCAGTTGCCATCACTTAGACATCTGATGCCCTGTCAGATGTGATGCTGGATCCCACTTGGAATTCATCTGTCTCTCCGAAAGGCTACAGGCCTCCTCATGTGTTGCATCTACCTCTTCAGGCAGGTGTCTTAGATAACAAGGATGTCTAAATACCTATGAGTACACAACACAATCAGCCCCCAAGTTTTCAACTTCATTCGAGTGCATTATGAATCCAAGACACAAAGTACACACAGCTAAATGTGAGCCACAGCTATGTAGAATCTGAGTCTAGAAACCCACACACACACTTTAAGGGAAGTACTGACGCAAGGTCCACCACAGAACTACTGCAGATACCTGAATTCAGGTATTTTAACCTTGATAATAATCCCATGCTAAATGTCCAAAGAAAAAGATGCAAAGACAGTAAGAGCTAATGTACAGGAGCCTAGTCAGAAACATATGAAACTAGCTCTAAAGACTTGGGAGCACAGAAATAGAGTGTGTCCAAGACAAAATGAATAATCTTCAACACAAAAATCCTAAGCGTTCAAGATTACTGTTGTGAACAGAACAAATCCTGTGTCACTCCAAAATGAAAGAACACAAGAACGAAAAGCACAATCTGATATAGATCAAGTTCTCACCACGTTTCTCAACCTTTTCCAGTTTATGAACTTCAATGGTTTTGCATCTGTAAGCCTGTCAACTGCTTTGGTCTGTCTATAGATTGATTCACACACTCACTATATAGGATATGTAACAACATCATTTCCTAATCATGGCACAACATGAACCATTTTGTTAACTAGGAGCAATCTGACTACCAAATAATGCTCACACCTATTTAGCAGAAACCTAATACCTTAATGAGGTTGAATACTTTAAGCATTAAAAATGCAGATCTAAAGGGCTGTGAAGCCTTTAAATTAGCAAGCGAACATCACCTTGGTCTAGGCAACACAATGAATCATTGTGAATCACCTGGCAGAAACTGCAACTCAACTTCAAAGCAAAAATTAGTGGCTTGGACCTCTGGGTGGAGTGAGCCATAAAACACTAACATCAGCTTTTGTATGTAGGAAGCTCATTATAGAAAGCGAACCCTGCCCAGTATCCTGTATTACTAATCTAGGGACTCTTCTTGCAACTCACCTTCTTTTCCTACACTCTCTTTCAGTGTAAATGCAAATTCCACAGGTAATACCACTATAGTATGTGAACAGTTTCTCTCTGCAGCGCTCTTTGGCTCTTTATTTGGTTTGCTCTCTGCAGCAGCTTTCTGAAACTTCCTGTTTTCAAGCACACCACTCCCAGAAGAAGCTTTTGAAAACTTTCCGAATATTCCTCCCCTCCCTGCTCTTTTCAGTCCTCTCATAATTTTAAATTGTGAGCAGCTGAACTCAGTTCTACAGATGCCTCAAGTTTGAGTCTGTAAGAAGCGGGTGTTGGTGGAAAGCTACAGGATCCATCCGCTTCTGCGCCCTCCTCTTGTACTCACTTTGCAAATCAGATGGCAGAAAAAGATTTTCTTCCCTTTTTTCTTTTTGGAAACTCAGTACTGAAACCAGGCTGGAAACACACTGTACTACCCAGTAGCAAGAGATAATTGTAAGATTATACACCAAGCATGAGAGAACTGAACTTTTGTCTACAACCAGGCCTTTTCCAGAAGGTGTGTGTAGGATGAATGTTTACATCAGTGGGTTATACTGTCAGAACAATGTGTTTCAGCCTTCAGTATAGAGAGAATCAGACCCAGGATCTCTCAGAGGATATCAGCTGCAGATACGTCTGCATGTATCAGGACTTAAGTAAGAGTGAAACTGGACTTAGAAGATACCTCCCTACTTGAAGAGAACTAATTAAAAAATGGAATTCAAAATAAATCAGCTAACTCATCTTAAAAGGCAGAGAAGCACAGCCCACGCAGGAGAAGCAGCCAAACTACTGCCATCCTCCCTCCAGGGGATAAAAGGACATCTGTGAAAAGTCCTCCCTTCAGTTTCTCCAGAGTAGCAAGCGCGGGAGTCGAGAAGACATTAATCACATTCCACCCTTTGTAGCTGAGGAAAAAAAACCTCTGTGGGGGGAATAATATGACTGAGAAAAAACACCTACCTTTGGGATCAGATTTCATGATGAAATATAACCACCTCTTTGTTGGAGAGGCTCTGAATCCCTGCATATGAGTAAGCGGGAAGTTAGCTGTGTTTCTCTATTCTACAGAGGGAAAGATTCCCATCAAATATCTCTGTCTCAGGATACCTTCCAGCAATGGAGATGAAAACATACAGACTTCTTGCAGCCTGAGTATACTCTTAAGCGGTCATTTCAGACACTACGTAAATTCAGAGCTTTGATGGTCAGCGCTTGGTGCCACCATTCAATTAGTGCCTGTGTTATTAGGGAGCTCAGATGTATAATAATTTCTGTAGTAGTTTCATTTGAATATGATTAATGTTTCTTACTTTCTAGTTTAAGTTGTTTTCTTGTGTTGCTTTGCACAAACAGTTGACACCCCAGTGTAGGGTAAGCTCCACACAGTAGTGAAGCCAGTCCATGTACATATATTATGCCTCTAAAAGCACTTTGGGATACGAGATAAAAGATGCATTTAAAAATGCAAGTCATGCTTATCATCAATAAATTGGATGTTGGAGATACAAAAGCCAAATTCAGAGGCATGAACTTTTTTTATTTTTAGTTTCATTTATATCTAGAAATATGGGAGATATACACCACAGAGCTAAGAAATTCTTCAGGCTGATTTTAATAACAGTCAGGTTAAAAATGAAACTTCTCCTTGTGTCAGAGATGAACTGGGAAGAGACAAAGAAAGAGAAGTAACTCTTGCAGCACCTTTGTGCCCTTCTAGAATTGCTGTTCATCATTCTTTCTTTCAGCACTTCCCTTGCTCCTTTTGTGCAAAAGGTACCACCATCTAATGAAACAATTAAGGCCTGACAGTTTAAATACGCTATTCTGTTCTTTTCAAGCATAAGTGCCAGCCATCAAGACAAACTATACCCACTGCTTCACTATCAGCAGAGTCATTGTTATCCCAGATAGAGTGCCCTAAAAATAAAAGCCATTCTGTATGTGCAGCTTCATCAAGTCAGGTCATGTCAGCCCCGCAGGGTAGACAGTACTGTACTAATTTTATTATTCTATTTTTAAACATGGCCTCCTTAGATCTTTTCATGTGTCCTACATAGCACTGCGGCATTGACATATTGTATTTGAGTTCCTACTCCCAAACACCCCCAATTTCTGAATATCCCACCCAGTCAGTGTGTTTGCCATCCAAAACAATGATGAACTGGTCACTTGTAGCTTAATGTCACCTGTTGCACATCGCTTGGCTCTTCAGGGGTCATGAGATCAAGTGAAAATCAGTATCTTTAAGATTGATCAGTGTTAACAATTTAGTGCCCCTGGCACTGTATTTCAAAGAGTTCTCCACCCACAAAAGCTGAACTAAATTTTACAAACCCATGAACACAATTGTGGTGGAAGAGTTTAATCCTGAATTACTGCAGATACGCTAATGGCTAGAAGTCATCCTGAGTAGGAAAATCTCTCAGAGATAAGACAAAAATTCTCACATCTGTTTTCATGCATGTGAAGAACATTGTCCTTGATAGCTGTCTTCCCACAACCATGAAGTCACTCAAGCTATCTAAGATACAATGCTAGCACAGGACACAGAAAAAAAGGAAGAATTGACTGTGTTTTTCAAGACACATCAAAGGAACACCATTTACACACCAGGCTATTGGCATTTAGACTACCCTTTTATATTTTAATTTTTTGTGTCAGTTGACACTGGACAGGTACCTACATTGTAGGACAACCTTTTACAGGAAAGAGCTGAACAAGAAAGTATTTTTTCTTCCTTTATGCCTACTCCTTTGAACAATTAACAAAAAAAAAAAAGAAGCTGATTTTACCCAACCCCCAAACTTTTAAAAAATCCTACCCTACGCCTGCAATTTGGGAATTAGTACTTCGCTCATTGTTGACCAGAACCCTGAAGCAGTTTTGAGGCAAATAAAAGATACTGTAGTTGGTGCCACAGTAGTGGTTTTAGAACATAACTAGAGTCCATTTGGTGCTCAGCACATGCACAATAAAAAATTACATGATCATATACATCAATTCAAGAAGGGAAGGAAGAGGAACTGGGACGTTTTCAGAAGTCTGGCTTAGCAAATTCCTTAGATATTCGAAGAGTCATTTTTATCATAAGTGTGTCATATTCCCAAGGGTCAGACAGGCACAGCTTTTAGGTGTTTAGGCTGAATCTGTGGTCAGCAAACATCTCTCAATACCCTGTCACAGCATGCTCTGAAATAGCCATACTCTTACTTTGCAGTGTTGGCTGGTACCATCCTGAGGAAGTTTCACACAAGATAATGAGATCATAGGAGTCACCAGTTTCTTAGAAAGGTCGGGTGCCTGCTGCACTTTATTACATTGGTTAATCCCCAGCTGGGCTTCTCCAAACTTGGCAGGGTGCTGCATAGTTGTTTGGGTTTTTTCATTTTGCCCAATTATCTATTTGTATGTAAGGGTCTGGTGCTTGGGGGTTTCTCTGTTTCTTTTATTTGTTTGGGTTTCAGACAGGAAGGGAGGAACACTGGCCCGATATTTGAACTGCAGGTTAGAAATTTTTTCACTTAATCTCACTCCCCACATAAATCCTAAACTATGAAGATAGTACCAGAACAGAGCTTAGAAATGGAAACTTATCATCCCATTTCCTGCTTAACTACTTCCACAAGTTAGTATTTTTAAGTTACTACCTTAGTACGTGCATGTCATCTAACACAGCTTATTTGGTTTCCAAAGGCTTTTCTGCCAGAACAAAACTGGCTTACTCCAAGAACAGTGAACTGTAGAGAACAAAGAGCATGTCTTCCTAGAAATGCAATATCGTGAAAAAAACACTGATGCTAACAATGAAGAGGACAGTTTTAGACACTAGGTTGTCTGCATTAGCACACAACACAGCAGCCTTGATGCCCAAGATGTCAGGAAGGTTTGCTCAGGTGATTTTATTTTTTTTTTTTTGGCTACACTAGCACAGCTATGCTGTTGCCATTATCCTGGCCAGCCAGAGAGCACAGAGAGAGAGGTATTATACCACACGAATATATCCAAGGGACCAACAATAATTGGCCAGATACTGAAATTTAAACCTGACGAAATAGGTACATCCTACCTATTTATCTGTTTGTTGCTCTGTCTGCTTTTATTTCATATTCTCTGTCTGTCTCTTGAATGATCAAGGTGACAGGGAGCAAAGAAGGATGAGAGACACAAGGTCTCTGTTTATCAGACACAGTCTGAAAGACTTGCCGCCTCCTGAATGTTTCTCTCCGTAGGTAGCAACCCTGATGTGTACTCTTGCCGTTGGGCAGATCAACCTGCCAGCTTCACACTTGTGTCACTAAAATGTTCTCGACTTTACTTCTCAGAAAAATGGAGTAGAGACACATCAAAAATTTCTCAGAAACACTTTCACAGCTTCTCCTTTAACACATTTTGTAGGCAGGCAGAGGAACACTTGAAAAACAGCAAGCTATGGAGATGCTAATAAATGTATTTGTTTGAAACGTATTTAAAAGCTGGGCTCATGCTAAACACATGGAACAGTTACAGTTTCTCACAAATCAAACCAATCAAAAATTATTTTAATCTGTCTCACCAACATATGCTTACGCTTCCATGTCCTGACAGGCTGAGATGTCTCTCCGATGCAGCTTTTGGAATTTGAAACCTCCACACATGGCCTCTGAGAATTTTGTTCTGGCAACTCCTGTCCAGTCATCTCTGTGGCTGTAAGCTTCAAAACTGCTGCTAAGTAGTGGCAATTCTACTGGAAAGCAAAGACCTAGCTGTGCTGTGAGAGCTTAAATCCCCTCAAAATACAAAATGCAGCAAAATGACCTTTTCTTCTGTTTGTTCTGTTGCAGCAGTGTGTTCACGTAGTGATTTTCAGGCCTTGTAGCTGACTATTTCTGCAGGACATTGGCATTCAGTGCTTTCTTTGTTTCTGGATGAATATGTAAAAAGAAAAGTGTCATGTTGTTTGAACAGATTTCTGGCCAGCCTTAATTTAGAACTGAAGTGTGTGCACATAGTTGGCTATTTCAAACTATCAGTCATTCCAAAAGGTTTGCTTTGTTTAGTTAAGAGGCGAAAAACAAGAGTTGGTGAGGCTAATTCTTGGAGGCTGGAATTATCATATCAAACAGTGCTCAAAACTTGCAGCAACCCAATGTCTCTTCATCTGGCTTGCGCTTTTGGAACAAACAGTGCATGACTTAGACTCAGTTTTCATACACATCATAAACTCCAGCCAAAGGGAAAAATAAAAAGAAAAGCCTGGATTGTTATGACATGGCTATAAATACAGACAGTGAATTATAACAGTAAAATATGTTATGCAAATTACAGCTAATTTTAAAATAGCCCTATGTGGCTGCCTACAGAGTGAGTGAAGAATTACATAGCACTGTTCAAAGCCTTAGTTCATTTTTACCCCTTCAAACCATTCCTGTTACTCCAAGTTTTCAGCTTTAACAGCAATTCAAAAAGGATTTATATTGCCAGGTAAAAATAGCAGTGGGCAGACCTGTAAAGCACTCTGAGACACAGAATTTTTCTAATTAACATTTCTCATTTGTTTCAGGTAGGCAGTTAGTGATTGCTTCTTGTGCATACAGAGGTTCTGCTGTCTGCTGTCTTCTTTTCTGTAACACTAGATACAGAGATTTACAAAGATGCCATTTGGCAGAATATTTTAGAGAGATTTGTTTTAAGATGAGTATTTCTTGAGTGTGAGGCATCACAAGTGGTTTTAGCCTCCCAGCTGTGTTTCTCAGCAGATGGGGCTGGCAAAAGCTGCATGTGATGTGACAGCACAGAATTAAGTTTGAAACAACACTTAAAGAAAAGGTTTGAAAAAGAAAACAAGGTCACTATCCATCTGATGGAAATCACACTGGGTAAACAAATTTAGTGAGAGGTCAATGAATTCTGGTTAAGAAAAAAAACCCCAGATCTTTGGACTGGAAAGAGACAGTGCATAGGAGCTATTTAAAGAGACTACGCTACTCGTCACTGTCTTTTTCGAGCTCTGCCCATCCTCTGTTCTGTGAAACATATGTCTTACAACGCAATCTTCCTGATTTGGGGAGTATCTACCCACCAGCCAAAGTGTTCCATACTTCCCTTAACCCTCAGTAAACTCTATACAATGCTGACTTAATTACTATATATGAAGAGTTTCAAAGAAACAGGGCTGTGTGCATGGAGGGGAAAGAGCAGAAAAATTGTACATTAAAAAACTTTTTGGGAACCATCCAGGGAACAGTGACAGTCTCTGATCTTAAAGCTAAAACACAATTGTCTTATGGAGCTTTCCCATCTCCCCTCCAGTGTGGAGGACAAGATGGGGTTCATAGGGGAAAAATCTCATGCTGGGGCAAGCTGGAAACTCAGGAATCCCCAGAGTGCCTATTGCCTCTGCCCTCACCCTGCCAGCATGTCCCCAGTGGACCCACAGCCTACTGGAGTTAATGCTTTCAGGCAAAATGGGGCTCTGTTTCCTATGTTCCATAGCCAGGCCCGGCACAGCCTGACAGTCTGTTTACAGTATTCCTTAGGGCCTGGAGCACTCTTACCCATGAATATATAGTTTGTCATAGTCATGGTCACCTTCCTCTGTTAAAAATAGTATATCATGAGTTTCTGCCTGTGCAAAGGTTTTTTCAACCACATAAATATATCCACACCTAGCACTCTGCCCAAACAAGTTTGTCACAGCAGCTCTCCAGGCCACCTATCCTACAGTAGTAGATAACGAAGGTTAACACTTTCAAATTTAATTACGAAGAAATGTATGGCTGCTAGGGATGGGCAAAAGGGAGAGAGGACATTGGTTTACAAGGGGCAATTATTTCCTTGATTCTACTGTAGTTTCCTATCCATTCTTTCTCTCAGTCCATTCAACAACAGCGGTTCAAGTGATTCAACTCCTGCCCCTAGGTTTTCATTTTCATTCCCAATGGTGGAGTTACCAACACCCTACAAGTAAAGAGGCAGGCAAATCACACAAAATATATAGAGTACAGTAGTGTTTTGTTAGAAGCTGGACTAGAAGAAATATGTACAAGACACTTTGTGTGGGAATACGGTGTTTAAATTCTGTTCTTTCCAGGAGGATCTCAAGACAGAATTGCTACTAGATATCCCACCTTCCCATCTAATAATGTTAGAGACAGACCAGAAATTAAAAGCTAGGGATCACAGCATAGCACCAGGTGCCCAATTCATAAAGTTCTTCTCTGTTTATTGTTAGTTTTCAAACACTTGCATTATTTCCCACTTGCTCTTTCCAACTAACAGTGGATACTCTGAGGTTAGATGAGAGGTGATGGTTTCCAGGCTGGGTGTCATTCACTCTGTATATGCAATAAGTAGTGTATTGTGTTGATGTAAACAGCTCCCAAGTCTGGCATGTTAATAATGCTTGCCTAATTTTTCCAAATGGAAACTGCTTGTCCAGTGAGTCACTGTGTGCTTTCTCCCTCCTTCAGAAGATTCTTCTTGGGAGTCTACGCCCTGCCACTCTACCAGAAGAATGGCTTGCTTTTTTCATTTCTCTGCAGGACATCCAGTTAGGACAGTCTTTTGCTTTGATTCTTCTGTTTTCCTCCCCCTTCCTCCCTCCCAATTGCATTGTAAGATTGCATGTATTTTCTTTTCCATTTCTGAAAACAAGATCTTTCCAATTCCCCAATCCCAGATTTAGTGTCTGGGATACATATTGCAGAGCTATAGTTTTTCATTCTGGTTTCTTCCACAGCAGCTTCTTCAGACTTCACAATGTATTCAGGAGAGGAAGGAAGAAGATAATGCAGATTTCTAGTGATGTAGCTTCTGAAGCACAAGCAACTAGCATAAGCTGTATTACATCTCAAAACAGAAGTGCTTTATTATTCCTCAGTGTTTTAAACCACACATTTAAGACAGTTGTATGTTGCCTGAGAGAGCTGAAACTAGGGCAGTGGCTGCAATCTTTAATTTACTCCTTTGTGATTTTTCTTGTTTTAATTATGTTTGAAACAAAGTAAATGGCTTTTGCTGTGGCATCTGGGACAAGTTTTCACTGAAAGCATGCGAAAAGAGCGAACAGTTGAAAAGAGCGGTGGTGACGACACCTAGATAATATCATCAGGTATAACTTGCTCCATGATACTGCCCGCATGTCACGTATAAATACACATAGAAGAGGATTTATCTGTTTCATAGAGAGCTTATTGCGCCTTGATTAAAGTTCAAAAATAGTTTAAACTCTGAAAGAATTTTTCTTCCCCTTGACAGTGTTAGATATAACACCAAATAAACTTCCATATGGAGAAGATAGTGGGAAAGTAACATAAGATCTACGTTGATTTATTTTAGTCTGCACTGAAGATCAAAAGTGTGAATGTCCATCCATGCAAACAAAATAAATCTTTTTAAAAGCACTCAGCTGTGACTTCTTTCAAGTCACTGGTTTTAGATTTTGATACTTTTGAAACAAAAGTAATTTTACTGGAAAAAAAATTCCTTTATTTTGCCTCAAATGCATGTGATGTCATCTGTCTCTCAGACTCAGATAGATCTCCAGTGCCTAGCTCTAGGCAGCTTTTCCAGTCCAGCTCTTACCTGAAGTATCTTTTAGCTCCTGCTTTGAGAGCAAGGTTGCTGACAGTGGCCCAGTTTGAGGCCTGATCTTCATCAGATGTGTCGTGAACTGTGGCCCACAACCTCAAAAATGAGAAGTGAGGCATAACCCTGAACATCAGCCTTGAAGGACATGTTTGGCCAAAGGTGAAAATTCAGGCAAATGGCTTTTGGTATTGCCAAGTGTGTAAAATATGAAGCAGACAAGAGTTGCCCAGGATCTAAACCAACCCCTGATTTGAGCATTTTTCTGGGAAAGTGGCAGTGTGGATGGTAGTGAAGCAGTCTGACAACAGTGCAGCACAGAGAGGTGCTGACTAAGAGGGAAAGGGTGAACACATAGGTCTTTTAAGTGGGTGTTTCTTTGTTTGCTTGACACCGCTTATCTACACATACATTGCCTGACACCTGCTCCCACAGGTCCACCTAGGCATAGTAAACAAGTAATAAACCCTTGCTCTAAAATTCATCAGAGAATAAAATGCTCAGTATTCCCGTGGAGCACGCCATTACTGCGACTTTACAAGGTGTCGCTTTGACACTAAAGACATCAGGCTTTTAGTAGCTGCAGCTATAGGTACAGAAGGCTGTGGTCTTTAGGACCTTGCGGCTTCCCTGTGCCCCATCAAAGATGAGACCATAACACCATCTCCTTCTGCGTGGCGCAGCTGGAGGGGGGCGGGGTAAGGGGGTGAGAAGGGGTTGAGGTAGGCATCACCCTTCCCTGCCTCAGCTCAAGAAAACCTGCTGCTTTGACTTACGGCCCTCAAACCTCTGTATCTCGTAAACACTTGTCAGTCAGTAGATCCTGAGCAGACAAAGCAAAGTGGCGGCTTCAGATTCAAATGGAAACACTGCCGGAGAGTATCTGAAATAAACAGTGTTCAAAAGTCGAAAGTCCTTTTTTAGTAAAAAACCTTGAGCTTTCTCAAACGGCGCATGTAAGAGGTGGCTGCAGCACAAAGCACAGATAAAGCACCTGCTTTCTGCAAAGCTATCTGGAAGACCCCCGTGTCCCATCAGACTAATTTTGGTGCTCGGGGAAGAGGAAGGGGAGGGAGGCGTGTACTGCCTGCTGCTCTCAATGGATTCCCTGCACGGAGAGGTTGCTATATTAACCACTTCACCCTTTTGTGCCAATCTTGTTATCTGTTCTTGTTAAAACCTTTATTATTCATGGATGCAAAAATCCCATCATTAAAACAGCATAAATATTCATACTGTGTGCATTTCATTTAGCCACTTGGCAAAACTTCTCTGGAGTACAAGAGTTTTGAGGAAATCTGGCTAATGAGATCAGAGCACAGGAAGTGTGCACAGTTTCTTTTTACCTGCAAATAAATGCAGGAAAACTAATTAAATAAACAACAACAAAAGGGGCACATATTCACTAGCAAGGATGATATGCACACTTGTTTCGGCTTCTGTGTCAAGGGGAACTTGGGGCCTTTTGTAATGCAAGTATGTGCAAGAACCAGGATATTGTAAAACTAATGTAGAAACCTGATAAGCATCAGCGCATGTGTTCATTCAGCTTTGCCTCACATTTAATGCCTAAACATCAGCATCATACATGATCCACGCTCTTGCTCAATGCTTTTTAATGCAGAACATCCATCCTTCTCTTTGCAGTCATCCTAAATCAAAATGCAGCTGTATTCTGCCCTCTGAAAGTCAGTTTATCTGTACTCTGCACTCCTGATTCTGATTTGGGATCTTTTTGATGGTAGAAATAAAACCAAAACCCAAAAAAAATTACTCTGAGACCCAAGTTTAAAAAACACCATTTAAAGTATTCACTACACAAACTGCTCAGCGACAGGGAGAGAGACCTCTCAAAAGGGCCCGATTCTTCAATACCCTCAGCTGCCAGGGTTATCCACCACGATACACCCCTGCAGAGCTTTGCAGAGTGCAAGAATTCAAGATTATCCTGGTTTAGAACAGCAAGATGTGGTGTATGTTTTTAAATGCTGGTGGGTTTTGAAAAATAATCAATGTTGGCCTGATTGAATAGCAAATCTTTCCCTGACTTCCATGAGCATAGTGCTTGACCAGAGGACCACATATAGAGAGCAGAATTTGGCATTTAAAAATATTTGAAATTATTAATTTCAAATATGCAAGACTTTTATGCAAGACTTTTATGCATGGGCAGTTTACACCACTAGCCATTTCCTTGGCTCAAATCTGCTGCATATTTCCTGCTGCTACTTAGCTGTCTGTGCCTGAATGAGCTCTCTTTCCTCCCCACCCCTTCTCCATCCCTTTTGTAGCAAACAAGCATTGGGATACAGGCGGTGTGCTATGTAATGCAGAGGATGCCAAGTTTCCACTGAAGCATTCACACCCAGCCAAAGGCCTGATTCTTGTGAACCTCCTCAGGGAAGAACAGTTGTGGCAGGACCACTGCTAGTCATTTGCAATATGTAGCACTCCCATTTATTTTCTATACACATGTATGAAAGGATAGGAATTTCAGTAAAACATCAGGGATATGACTTCAGGCCTAAAGATGCAACTTGAGGCCTAAAGATGCAACTAGATGCCTAAAAATGCTTTGGTTTTGTTGAATTCAGTTTCTAGACTTCTTATTCCTTTGCTTTGCAATAGGTAAAGTGACAGTGCAGGGAAAAAAAATAAAGCAAAGCTCCTAACTTCTTGGACTAGGTAGTTGGTGATTAGTTGAACCTTTAGTTAAGGCACTGCAATTTATAGTACATGACAACAAAAGGCACAGTTGGTTCTCAGCAGCAGAAGGAACAGAGGGATGCTTTATATCTATAGTATCCTATCTATTTACTTGACCTTTCCTTTTACAAATACCATCCAGATAAAAAACTTCAGTTTTGCCAACAGCAGTTTTCTCTGTGGATAAAAAAATGTGTTTAAATGTTAAAATTAGTACTGGAAAAAAACATCTTGCTAAGTGGGTGAATGTGTCCCACAAAATAGCACTTACAGCATGCTTTGAATGTAAGAACCCAAAGATAGTAGTGTGTAAGAATACACTTAAGATTGTATATACAGAAAGAGGGACCTTCCCTTCCTTCCTTCCTTCCTTCCTTCCTTCCTTCCTTCCTTCCTTCCTTCCTTCCTTCCTTCCTTCCTTCCTTCCTTCCTTCCTTCCTTCCTTCCTTCCTTCCTTCCTTCCTTCCTTCCTTCCTTCCTTCCTTCCTTCCTTCCTTCCTTCCTTCCTTCCTGCCTTCCTTCCTGCCTTCCTTCCTGCCTTCCTTCCTGCCTTCCTTCCTGCCTTCCTTCCTGCCTTCCTGCCTTCCTGCCTTCCTCCCTCCCTCCCTCCCTCCCTCCCTCCCTCCCTCCCTCCCTCCCTCCCTCCCTCCCTCCCTCCCTCCCTCCCTCCCTCCCTCCCTCCCTCCCTCCCTCCCTCCCTCCCTCCCTCCCTCCTCCCCTTCCCTTCCCTTCCCTTCCCTTCCCTTCCCTTCCCTTCCCTTCCCTTCCCTTCCCTTCCCTTCCCTTCCCTTCCCTTCCCTTCCCTTCCCTTCCCTTCCCTTCCCTTCCCTTCCCTTCCCTTCCCTTCCCTTCCCTTCCCTTCCCTTCCCTTCCCTTCCCTTCCCTTCCCTTCCCTTCCCTTCCCTTCCCTTCCCTTCCCTTCCCTTCCCTTCCCTTCCCTTCCCTTCCCTTCCCTTCTTCTCCCTCCCACCCTCCCGAAATATCTTCTTTTCCTCCAAGTAGACATCTACCTTGTCACCCTGAAATTTTTTGTATTTATATTCCTCCTTGTGTAATCAAATGTGTAACTTGCTCGAAGAACCATCACAGGAAAAAATAATGTTTCAACATGTGCTAGTGGCTGCAGGAGTTATCTGCTGTTATGAATTCTTCCAAATTGAACATGACTGACAGGTACCAGTCAGCTAACAGATTCATCTGGCAGGAGGGAACCTACAAAAAACCCGTGCTTAGCCCATGAACATTTTTGCAGTATCGCTTCCATTTAAGATTTTTCTTTAAAGGATATTTTTACATCTAACAAATACTTTGATTTAAAGGCTTCTACTTGATCTAGGAGAAAATAACCATTTAAAATTGGTGATACTTCGGTTTGCTTTGATTCACAGAAGCAAATTGAAATGACGGTGAAAGCGAACGATCACAAATCGCCATCTTGTACAAGAGCACTCTGTATGTAGCCTTTGCAGTGAAAACTGAGTCTTGGGTTGGGCTCTTAGGCATACACCTGTATGACAGAGTTAAATCCTTGGAAACTAAACTTCCTAGTAAGGGCAAATGCTAACAAAAATAAGAGTTATAAGAAGGAGGTACTTTTCAATCCCATGCTGTTGAAGACCGAAAAAAACCGTAGCCCTCCTGGTTGGTAACAACATCTCTAACTTATATATAAATCAAAGCTTTGTTTTGAATGAATAAAACCACTTTGGCACACAACCATATCATAGTAGTATGATGCATGCCTCACTATTCCTAAGAATGCCCTCAGAGGTACTCTGTGAGTAGAATTATTCTGCAGAAGGAAAGATGAGGGAGCACAAAGGCCCATTGTGCACACTAATGCAGAAAAATGAAATCAAATACCATTCTCAGCAAAAGCAGAGTGTCTTCTGAGCAAAAGCGATTAAGTGTGTCAGACTGCAGGATATTTTCTGGACATGGCTATTATGTTAAGACATACTGAACATGTGTCACTTATAACCCTGCCCTGGTTGTAACATCACAGCTCCAGAGGAAAAAAAAGTCTGGTGCATCAATCCTTTGTATCAAATGCTCACACACACTTCTCACCAAGCTGTCACTTCTCATTTGTAAAGAAGGTTAGAGGAAGTTATAATTAGTACTTGCTGCCCTGTCAACTAATTAGATGTAATAAAAAGCTTTCAGTTAGTTTAATGCTAACATGGTGTAATTACAGCTGAGTTTTGAATGCATGGTGCATTTATTACAGGTTTCGGTATGTGCCCCCCACCTTCTATGACCTAAATTCTCAGGTTAAACCTGTCATATGATTAGTGAATGGGCACTGCCAAAGACAAAAATTTCAGACCAAAATCCAAGTCAACCCCAGTCCAGTTCCATGCACTTTTAGAGGCACATCAGCCTCTGGGGGTAGGGGTGGAAGGAAGGAGGAGAAACAGCCAGCCAGTTGCTTCCTTCCCTATTCTCCCTCTTCCCTTCAAGAAGCATCTTTACTCAAATCCTCCCATCCATGAGGCTTCCATTGGTCTCAGTCTCTTTCCTCCCTTCTGTAAAGAAATTAGCTTCCAACATTACTTCTCTGTCAGTCTGAGTGGCATCCTGGGTAGAGTGGTACCATGTGCCACTGCCCTGTTTGCACAGCTCTGGGGATGGCTCTTCCAGAAGAAGCCAGAGTTCCACCATACAACCATCTGTTACCCAGGGGAGTGAGGAATACTGCTCAGGAGGCAGAGAGCAGGGCAAAAAGTGGTTGACCAACAGCACTTGGTTGACACAGTTCCTAACTCTCCTAAGTATTTGGAAGAGCTATGAACACATGAAAAAAAGGTGAAGAGCAGGTCAGCCAGGCTTTAGATCAGCCAGGATTTTGGTAACTACAACTCGAGACAGGCAGTTGTCATGCCCACTGCATTCTTCATACTTTGCCCCTCATCCTCCTTATTGCTTTCCATTGCCCACAGATAAGTAAGGTAGGTACAAACTGGTCCCAAAATAGACATAATTAATTGAACAAAAATGTAGCCTAAGAGAACCAATTAAAATGATGAAAATCCTTAATTTTATTTAAGTATAATTGTACGGACACGTGTATATACAAATACAGATCTTACGGGGCAGGGATTCTTGGGTGGGTTTGGTTCTTTTTTTAACATTTTCTTTTAGTTCATATAATGTAAGCATTTCAAAAACAGCACTTAATGAATAAGTGCAAAGAAACTGCAAAGCAGGGCAGTACAAGCACAGGACCACACTGAGCTGGACTTTCATACCCAGATGCATACACAATGAGTGTCTTCAATGGGATGTCAAGAGTAAGCATGGAAAGCGGATTTCGCAGACTCATGGGTAACCTCCAACATGCCAGCATCTATTAAACTGTACAGACAATGGCAGCAAGCCTATTGTAGGGAGATTTGTCTCACATCCGAGAAGCTCGAGGGCAAATGCATGGGAAAAACTCAGTGATGCCAGACCAGAAACAGATCTGCCCATTCACAGCTCCAAATTAAAAAAAAAGGAGGAGGGTGGGACACAAGGAAGGGCAGGAAGAGGGAAGAGAAGTGTGGAGGGTTGTACATTAAAACTGGTGATTGCAAAATCTAAGTGTAATGAAAGGAGGGGAAGAGCTAACACTCTAAGCCTCTGAAAGTGACTGAACCACTGCTCTCACAAGGCAATGGATTAAGTTCAGTTTTTGAGGGCTAGGGCTGGGGATCAACAGGTACAAATACAACCATTTTCCTTCCACAATTACAGAGGAAAGGAAACAATCTACTAATCTACTCTCAGTATGTCCCAAATTTGTTTCTAGTTCTTTTGGAACAATGTACATACATATATCGCACAGGAAACTGGCAAGATCCTTTCTGGGAAAAATCGAAAAAATTAATGGAATCAAAACCAGAAGGAAAACAGGAGGAAAAAAAATTAATAAACAAACAAAAAAAAGAAACAAAAATTAACATAAGAGTTGTTATATCCCCAAAGCCTTTTTAGAAACAAACATGATACAAAAGAACAAAAACTAACACAGAAACCACAGGGCTCCAACATCAGACCTTTAAACACTGAGGACAAAACATTGATCATCAAAGTCATGTTGTTCCAGGTCTTGACATTGTGAAGTCTTGCAATAGATGAATGATTTTCAAAGATGAGTCCTGTATGCTGCAGTGTCATGGCCACTTGTCTCTCAGTTCTCAGCCATGATCACACTTGATGCTTCAAAGCTCTGTCTTGTAATCAACGCATGATTTTAATATCCTGAAAGTCTATTGTTCTCACTTACAAAAGACATAAGAATCAAATTAATACTTTATTATCAAACACTATATACAACAGAGGTTGCTAATAATACAGAATTTAAAGAACATAGCTTTAAGTTTCACTTGTCTTTCCTTTGCCATCCAAGTAAGTACAGTACAAAACAATATTCTAAACTAACACGAAATGTTACCTTGTCTATTAAAGGATACACAGTATCCACTAAACTGACTGATCCCTATTTTCCCTGCTTGCTTGCAATGCCCTTGGCAGCCAGGAGTGCAGGTCATGGGGGTAGTAAGCAACCGAGGCTAAGGGAGAAGCAGTCCCTCAGATTGAGCTGGAGCAGATAAAGGGGAAGGGAGCAGGCATCTCCTTAATTTGCACCAACGTCCAGAGATCTGCAACGCAACACAAAGCCCATCAGTATTTATGTACTTGGTATGATGGGGATTGCCTGATGCCATTGAGTATCAAAGCGACAGTGCCTGGCGCGCTCCTCCCAGCCACCCCAGGCAGCACAGGGACCTGCCTTTCAGCCACATCGCTCATGTCGTTCCTCCTCTACCCAGCAGGGCTTTCTGATACAACGAAGGGTCGAATTTCACCAGGAGTAACACTAGTGAAAACTGTTTGCTGTGGATAAACATATATCTTGAACTCCAACACCATTCAGAGACAAAGGATGAAAAACGAAGTCACCATTTCTACCTGAAATCGGCGCTACCGGTATGACTGCCTGCAATTGCTATGAATAATTTTAATATGGTTACCCATCATGCAATATTATCTGTACTCTGGTTAATAATCCATTTGATAAGGTGCGTTTTGGTTAAGCTCACCTCATCCAAAGCTTTTTAATTCCTACCTACAAGAAGTATTAGTGTGTGTGTATCAAGCACATCCACATTAAAGAGAGAAAAATACCAGACAGCCTGTAATGAGATGAGGACTCCCCTCCACTGTTTGGACTGCTCATCTTCATTGTCTGCACTTCACACTACAGGAAATTTGCTACATAACTCCTGTAAGCACAGGCCCTGCATTAATGACCATGTTGTACGAAATCAGGCAAGTCCAGATCACAGTTTAGCATGCATAAAACCTCCTGTTACCTCTTATTTCCCCCTTTCCTCCTTTTTTGAACGGTGGGCTGCTTCAACTTCTGGGAAGCCATTAAAAAAACCCCACGAAGTCCTGCCCATTAATGCTACCACACAATTTTGTTACAGCAGAGTTTTCTTTAGACTGAATATGGAAAACTCTAGCTTTGTTTGAATGCACTCCATCTTCTGTTTTGCATTTAATAAAATCATTGCAGTTTTTGTTAGAAAAGCTCTGTTTCAGTCTTGGTCTGGTATTTCCCTGGCTATACTCAGCAGTTCAAATTTCATGGCAGCCTAGCCAAAAAATACCCCAAGGCTTGCACTTCCTGGCAAATGACATTTTAAATTTCTACATTAGCCAAGGCTCAGATTCCTTAAACAGGGTCACTCCTAATTCCATCAAACAAGACAGTCCCATTTCCTAATTGCATCAAGGGTTACCACTTCTCTCACATGTTTAAATAGGACAAGCATATATACTCACTCTCAGCATAAAGTATATCTAAATAATGTATTTTCTATTCTAGTGGATTTTTAAAAAAATATTTTTGTTAAGTCTTTGGGAGCCCATCTAGTTTATCTCTGGCTGATAAACACGTTTCCTCTATTCTTCAAATCGTGCTGGAAGGGGAAAAGATAAAAAATCAACACTTGAATTCATATTCCACACTTCTTCCCCCACCCCCCACCCCCCAGCAATGCTACTAGGCTATTCTGGCTTCTTCTACATGTGGTTTATTCTCATAACTGAGGAACTTGCAGGAGAGACAAATCAAGAGCACACTGGAGATCCTGTGTCCCAAACATGTTTCCTCTGGCTACTGATGTCCTCTCTTAGCATATATTAACACCCAGAGCAGCATCCAAGGCTATCAGCTACTAAGTCAGCGCTGGGGAAGGTCACTTTATTCTCAAAAGTGCCTCTGCATTTCAAGAAAAAAATTGTAGCACCACGGTGATTTGTTTTAAAATAAAATAATCCGGTGTGCATTATCCCCTTAAAACGAAATAACAGAGGCACTCACACCCCCAGTGAAGTTTCCTAAATCTGACCTTGCCTGCTGTGTGCTAACATTCCTAAATAATAACTTCTTCCTCTCACCAAAGACAGCATTTCTACTTGTGAGCACTATTTTTACTGTCAAAGACTGTTTCAAGACGGTCCTAAAAGAAACATCATCTTTCCCTTTCAGAAGACTGTTCATTTAGAAACTCCTGGAGGAAATGGTGTTATATTATATCTATTCTTAATATTTCCCCTCCAGTCCTGACATGGTGACACGATGCCTTGCATGATCATCTTACAGTGCTGAACGAGAAGGCATAAATATTGTATAGAAGAGAAAAACTCTCCCAGGCTTTCGTTCACTTCCCTTATCCTTCACTGACTGCATCTGCCACTATTCTTCCTTGTCCATATATGGATGACACAGTGAGCTAACAGAGGTGACTTCTTAAAGGAGAATGCAGAGGAAAATAAGAATCACTAGTGTCACTATTATAGTTTGGCATTTTCATTTGGAGTCCTTTTATTTATATGGAGGGGTTAAGAAAGTCACAGGGTAGGTAGGGATGGGTGCTGAAGCTAGTTATCCCCTTCAAATTTTTGCTGAGTTCAGGCTAAAAGGGAGAAGAAAAGGGAAAAGGGAAAAATAACAATTTGACATCTGCAAAAACAATAAAGTCCCTTTCCTGGGATGAGCAGTTAGGTGGATCTTTGATGTTCCAAGACCCTGATATTTTCTGCGACAGGTTGCTGGAGCATACTGTGCTATAATATCAAAAGCATTGCCAGAAGGAACAATAGAGTTGCCAAAAGCCGGCTGGGTATCCTTGGTGTCTGTGCCGCGTTCTCACCACGGGATGGCTCGGCTGACTCATGTACGGTATCATCTGTTCAAACAGAAAGCATACATTCCAATGAGATTTTGCATCCTTAATAAACTCTCACTGAGCCGACAACTGTAAGTAGATTTCGGTGCCTTTATGAAATAGGGCAATGAACCTTGTGCTGTCATTGACTTTCACAAGCGTGTAATACCTCATTATGTAACCAACTTGGGGCCAAGTCCTGCATTTCTTACTGGCAAAACTCCCACTGAAGACCAGAGGAGCAGAAAGTAAGTCTGATTTCAGCAGATTGAGGAATGAAAGATTCCTCTTCTAATAAAAGACTGTAGCTCTGGCTTTGGATGGCTCATTAGATAGCAATGTCAATAGTGAGGCAGCTAAATAAAAACACCTGATTTTCAAAAGGGCTTGAAGAAGAGTTACACATGCTCAGAATTAATTTTGCAGTTAATCCCCTTACTGAATTACAGATTTTGGCTCCTGAATTTGAAATGACAGCCTGTAAACCCAGACACGCATAAAATTTCCTCTGAAGTATACTGCATTTTGGGGTTTGCAGCGGATGCAAGACCAGTCTCCCTTTCTTGAAACTGAATTTTAAAGACTAATATGTGACAATCTCCAATTTTATAGAATACATACTCAATCTGGAAAACCCCATAGGCAACAGACTACCGCTTATGGTATGCAAAATGCAAGTTTACATATATGCTGCTAAAACTAACATAAAAAAGAACCAGCTGAGATGGGAAAACATGCTTATAGATTAGTGGAAGAAGACAACACAGCAGAAAATATTAAATTAATGATACTGAATAAAGCTCTGTTTAGCTTTTGTAAACAAAACATCAGATTTAAAGCCACAGCTTATACCATAAAAAAAGGTAGGTAAAGTAAAATTCAACTTCAGTGTTGTTATAAGTGTGGTATCTTTCTCTGTAAAGCCCTCAGTATCTACATCTATTGAATATGTCTGTTTCAGAAGTAATCTGTCCGATGCTTGCCATAAGAACTCAGCTCTGGGTTTGAATTTTCTTAGTTCCAAATTAATAAAATAACCTAAACCTTTTTAGGAAGCGTGAAGTGGCCTCAAAACATATTTGTAACTTATTTTAGAGTGCATAACTTTGCAGGAAAATTTACAGCATTTCAGTAGTTATTGTAATAAGCTCCCCAATTAAATGAGGATTGTTGACGTCGTACCTATGATGTATCTGTCTCATGGCTCCCATCTCAACAAACTGCACTACCAGGATTACACTTGGTGAGAGCTGTGCAGTTCCAATTAAAGACACCAACGGAAATGGGCGTCAGGACACTGGGATCACCATGCCATTTTGGCATGGAGCCTTCCTCCTTGCTTAGCTTTATCTAGAAACAAGGTCCCTCTCCTTGATACTCCTGACAACTAGCACAAAAACAGGTAGAGCACTTATCATAATTTAGATTAATAGGCTCTTCAGACCCAGTTTGGTTATATGCAAGATGTACAGTAAACCAGATTAGCAATTGATTGCATTTTTTTCCCTAGCACCCCTTAATGCTACAATCATGTGAGGCTTATCAACAGGTCTTCAACGCTGCTCAAGGCTAAAGTATGAAAGCCAAGCACTGATCAGCTGTAAATATGTTCATGTTTGTAATAAATGGGAAGACAACACACCATCAGATGAAAGCCCTGCTAATGTCAGTGGGAAAGGCTGACTGGCATGACTTCACTTATAGCTCCCCACCATGTATAGCAGGGAGACTCTCCCAGATAATTTTGGACCTGATCGAGGACCTAATATTTGCCATGCAGAATTATTCCACAGCAATCTCAAAATTTCAGTGAATGCTGGCTACTGAAAGCTGTCAGTTCCAGTGGCTGTCACATTTCACTTCTCAGATACACTGTACTTTGGTGACACTGTGATGAGAATACAGAACTTCACAGGAACAGCTTCCCAATTAAATCACACTTAAGTTATAGGGAAAAAATATCCCTGCTCTAATTGTCAGCTCCACCTCCTTTCATATATTTAGAGTCAGCTCTTCCCAATTTGGAAACATCTACTCACTGCTCATGAAGTAAAACTAGAGGGGGAGAATGACGTGCATTACCTTTTACCTCTTGCATCATCAATAGAATTGCAAATAAGTTTGAATTCGCGACACTGAATGTGAACAGTTTTGTCCTAATTACATCCATGAGTCAGCTCTAAAACACAGTAGGCCAGAACTAGTGTAAAGCAGTAACAAAGCCTCATTCTCTCTGACTATCAGATACAACCGCTACTGGAACACTGGTTACTGCTAAAAAAACTCTTCAAAAAAGCCCTAAACCAAAAGTATTACTTCTCTTCAAGGAAAAATACGATGATCTTCTATGATGCCAGTTTTATAAAGCTATTCTTCACAGGAGAATTAATTTTCATGTAACATTAAGGGGTTCCTTTCAAGAAATCATCTGGGTTTTCTGTCAATGCAGTCCCAAGGCCTCTGCACTCGTATATTAGAGCACACAATTCATCTGTACTTCTCAAAATCACTTTACAAATATCATTTTCCTTGGAGGTGCAGAGTCTGCACAATCTGCACAATCTTTAGTGCTTAGGGAAAATGTTTAGCTTTATTTTCAACATTGAAGGCAAGTGATGAAGAGGACAAAATTCCTGAATAGAGCCTGGAAGCTCACTGTTAAAGACTGGGAATGCCAGCAGTAATTAGAAGAAAAAATATTTTGACAGACAGAATTTTCCGGATCACGTAGATTTACATCATATGCTTCAGGTATAATTTTTCCAGATACGTACAGCTGCAATTTTTATATAGGGACTTTTAGCTTTATTATTAAGGAGGAAGAGAAGGAGAGGACAGGAATAGGACCAGTTACGTCCATCACTTCTGAAACAAGTGTGATCTCTGCAGACCAGTTTCCAGCAAATTCCTGAACAAAACCAGTGGAATTAGAAGGGTTCAAAAAGCAACCCAATGTTGGTTTTCAAAAGGAATGTGACAATAAGCAATTTGCTGAATATGACCCCTCCTGTCTCCCAGTTCTTCTGTCTCCTGTGGAAGAAGACAGCGGCAGGGTAGAGGACAGCACAGAAGCAGAAGATGCATGCCAGAGGCAGGTGAGTTAGTACACGGCACAGAGCACATGCAACAAGATCCACCAAGGCAGCAAGCCTAACAGCCTAATAACAGAAAAGTGACAGCAGTTGGCAGATCTGGGAATGACCGATTATCTAATGGTCCAAATAATAATGCAAATGTACACTTATGTCAGGAGTGGAAATTTTTTGGTACCAAACCTTCCCATTACAGCTATTTATTTCCTCCTGATAACACAAATAGTACTTAATCCCAGGCTGCAGGATGCTCTCTGTATGATATTGATTCACTGGTTTGCCTGCTGTTTTCTAACAATATGCTTTTGTGATGGTGCTAGTTAGGTATGGCCATTCAGTGAGAAGTGAGCAGCACTGATTAAAAATAACACATAGCAAGTTCACTAAAATCGGGCGTTCGCAAACCACTAACAGGAGTAATAGACGTTAATTAGCCCATGTTCACTGAATCACAAAACGTAAAAAAGTGCACTGAGTTTCTAGATTTATAGTGTACCTAGAGATACGGAAAGATCACCCCAATGCCTTCTGTAGAAGAATACTGTTAACAAATGTACTAATGTATCTACTGTAAATGCACTGTCCTTGCATTTCAGTTTGCCTAGAGAAGATCTTTGATTCTCAAAATCAAATTTTTTTAGGTAAATTCCAAAAGTCCTCATGAAGAAAAATAATAAAATCTATTATGTATCCACAGGTAAATAATTCAAACTGGGCAACGTGTGAAAGCATGATTTACACTTCTGTATAAGTAATTACTTTTATTTAAAGGAAGTGCAAATAACAAAGAGAAAAATAGTATGCTGCTTCTGTAGAAGAATACTGTTAACAAATGTACTAATGTATCTACTGTAAATGCACTGTCCTTGCATTTCAGTTTGCCTAGAGAAGATCTTTGATTCTCAAAATCAAATTTTTTTAGGTAAATTCCAAAAGTCCTCATGAAGAAAAATAATAAAATCTATTATGTATCCACAGGTAAATAATTCAAACTGGGCAATGTGTGAAAGCATGATTTACACTTCTGTATAAGTAATTACTTTTATTTAAAGGAAGTGCAAATAACAAAGAGAAAAATAGTATGCTGCTTCATACCAAAGGGGAAGTCTCTTTCAAATAGTTAAGAGGAAAAAAATCAAGTCTTGGTAATCTGTTCTTCAGGTTATCGACTAAAGAGTATTTCTGTATTTTTTTCCTGGTATAATTTGTTTATTTAACTTTGTAAACTCAATTACTGAGGTTTGAATATAGCAATATGTAAGCAGCATATAGGTACATATAAAACAAACAGGTAATACTACTCTTGCAAAAACTTTTCCTACATACCCACGTAATTTTAATGTCATGAGCCACCCCATTAAATTTGGTGGGATTACTCACACACCTTGAATTAAACATGCTTCTCTGTGTCATAAACCTGAGCCATACAAATAATACACATGCACTTTCCACACAGAGATACATCAGCTTGATTAATGGTGGAGGTTAATGCAACTTTGTCCTAGGCAGATGAGGGGCTTTATCACAGCAAGTATTACTTTTATTCGTAAGGCAGAACTCTCCCCAACCCCCCAAACTTAAATTTGCTTCAATAAAAACAGGAGAGGAATTTATATATATATCAGAGTGTGTGTGCATGCGTATATGTAAAAATCATACTTTGCTTAACCAATATACATACAAATATATATAATTTTTAAAAGACTAATTCTTTAAGTGCTGTAAGTGTCATACACCAACATTAAACAAATTGTGTTTCTGCTTTTCTGAAGGTCTTTTGAAACTACATAATAAATGAAGGTGTGCCCACTGACTTATTTCTAAGACTTTGAGCCTGATAAGTAAATAGTGTTTCGCCAGCATGCCGGGTGTTTGGCTTAGATAGGCCAGTGACTTCAGGATACTGGTGAAAATTGTACACTGGCACACACCGTATTTTATTAAACCATGTCACCCAAGAAACCAAATATAGCAACATTTTTCCTCCCATGCATTAAACAAAGATACAGGAAATATACCATAAGAGATATTAGCACTGCTAGAAATGTGCAAAAGCAGAGCAGTTGTACCATGCAAAGCATGCAGAGAGAAGAGGAAAAAAAAGTACTAAAGCACCAGAGGGATACACGCATTTGTTAAAAGAGATTCTCTAAGCATACTAACCTGCTGGTTCTAATGAATTTTCTACTTTGTCGTTAACATCGAAAACACGATCATGAACACCTATAGTTTTCATACAGCTGTCTATAACAAAAATAGAGATAACAGCCAAATATGTTAGTGAGATACCCTTAAACTCCCCACTTTCCTTTTTTTGTCTCTCTTTTTTCTATTTACTATATATGATTAAGCATATTCATATTTTAAAGTCTGTGGCACTTGTCCAAATGCCAGTATAGTCTTCCATTTGTACAACAGTTTAAGAAACAACAAGTTAGCAACTGCCATGTAATTAACAGAAAGCCTTATGAAAAATGGTAAGAAAATATGATGAAAATCATAACACAAATGTTGCTGTACAGAACAGATACACGAGATTTAACAGTAAAAAAAAAAAAGATTTACTGCTGTTTACTAGACCACACAGTAAAGCATGCGCTACAAAGCTACCCTCAAAAGCTTAATCTGAACTTACTTGCTGGTCGCACAAAGACCTTAAGCTTTAGACAGGATCTCCTTCCATTATCTGGTATCGCAGAAGCTGTAAATGGGGAAGAAGGAAAGACAAGGGGAATTGTAAGAGACTGAAAATGCAAATAATCTTTTATGCTAAAATAAAACATCTCTTATCTTCCCTTCATCTGACGGGCTGGGCACATTTCATCATCTGTATGTACGGACTTCAAGTGCACAAAGTAGCTTGATTATGTAAAAGCAGGGAAAGTACTTTAGATTTTATTTGAATACCCTTTTTTATTATTTTACTTGGAAGAAGTGAGGCACATGGTACTTTCAATGTTTCATTATCTCCTTTCACCTTTCCACACCTTTTTCTCAAGAGGTTGTGTAATATGGTTTCTGCTGTAATGCAGGTGTCTACTCTGAAAAATTACACTTCAGAATAATTAAGATCATTTAGAGAAAAGCTAGTCTTGAAACGCTAGGCCAGGGGCTTCAGCAAGCCAAAAAGGGATGAAAAAACAAAATGACACTGAAGGTGACAGTGCTAAAAATATCCCACTCCCACAAAAGCAGAAATACACACCATTAAATTCTACAGCAGAATCAGCCTCCATATGCTGCAGTACATCTGCCTTTGTTGAGAAAATACTCGTCTTGCTTCAGTCAAAACATGATTCCCCGTGTTATACAACCAACAAACCAAAACTAGCTTATTCCTTCTTTCTGCCCTCTCTCATAATTTCCCATTTAAAATAATTCATTTTAAGAGTTCTTGAGGAAAAAAAAAAGTGGAAACAACATGTCTAGCACTAATGCAAAAGACCATACATATACGACTAGTTTCAGCACCTACTGAGCTCCCAGGAGCAAGCGCTGGTGTGAAAACTTCCCTCCTAGAAATGTGCTTGCCTCAAAATACACCGTCATAGGGACACACACCTGCCCGTCACCACCGACCGACCGGGCTCCCTCCTGTCCTGGCTGCCAGTCTGAACACATTGGTAACTTACATCAACGTCTGCAGTTCCAAAACTGTACACTGGCCTGCAGTTCGACACGCACACTGGTAAACCAATCGACCTGACTCAGGCATGCAGATTTTCAACTGGTGAAAGACCATTTGCATACACTTTTCTTTTCTTTTTTTCTTCCCCCCACCCGCCCCCCTTGCAAAAACCCTCAGAAGCTACAGATAAAAAATATTGCCTAAAGAACTGCAAAGCAATTTTTATTTCATTGCCTAGTTTCCCCCATCATTCAAAAAGCTATGTACTAAAGCATTAACAAGTTGCCTTTTGCAGAAAATGGCAACTATTGGAAGCTGTCTTGATTTACAAAAGACAGTCTGGGCTGGCAAGATGTAAGCTTATTCTGTTTACCACTGTTTCCTCCATTTTTATTAATTCCGCTCCTGTTTGTGACAAATAGCAAAAATGGTGTATACACATACATATGAATGTGCATTTTTTGTCTTCATGCTAAGCTCACACTTGGAAGAGCTCCTCAGCTAACTCAAAATTAATTCCCTTAGTGTTTGATGATGTGTTTCGAAGGCAGACGTCAGCTTTTTCCTAGAGGAACTTACCAAAAAGAACTAGCTAATTCAGAACAAACACAAAAAATGGAGCAAGTGAGAGTCCAATACAGCTAATGCTGTGGTTCAGCACCTGTTGGGAAGTGCTTGAAAAATTGTTTCCCTCTTTTAATCAAAAGACAAAAGTGTGTAGAAATGATGCTCCCCCCTTCAAAATGACAAGCAGCTAAGAAGTGTTAACAGCTGGCTTTGCTGTAGGCTCTTACTAAATCAAAGTCAGAAAAACTCCCTCTGCTGACATTTACAGTAACTGGTGTGTTATTTAGGGCACAATATTTACACTCTGTGGCTATATTCAGGAAATGGTGTCCTTTCTGTGGCCCTCACTGAGTATATGCAACTGGCTAAAGGCTTTGCACAGACCAAACAGGCAGTTGTAGATTTCTCAAAAGATAAGAAGCCTACAATCATTACCATATTACCAGCATAAAGGTGGAAATAACATTTCCAACATTAGTCAAAACCGAGTCCATACAGTTATTTTATCACTAATAGATTTTTCCTGCTCAGAAATTACTTCAGAGGTGCATCATGACACATATTTATTTAAAGGCAAGTTTAACTCTGATGATAACATGCTGTTGTTTGTGTTCCTAAAATAAGCATCTTTGGGCTCACTGCAATTCATTAAAATACTCTGCTGGTCAGTGACTAAAGAGGATACCACTGACTGGCCAGGATAGCTAACAATATTCTATGTGGGAAAAAAAATCCCACTATATACATATAAAGCTTGTACTTGTGTTTAATGTTTGCACACACTTCAGGGAAAACAACAGCTTGTGATTGACCATGTTCTTTGGAAGAAAAATATTAAAACCCATTCCCTGCTTAAATCTTCTTTCACCAGTCCTCACACGGGGTTGTATATATTTGAGACTGTATAATGAACTGCAGCCCTATTGCAACCATAGCAATTGCATTTAACTGATCACCCCAGAAACTGATGCAGTTTTCGCAGTAAGTATGAAAAATTTCCAGGGAAATTATGTACTGTCAGTGTTTGCAGTAAACCCAGAACAATTGTTCTTAAATAAGTGCTTTACTCCTTCAGAAGGAACAATAATGAATTTAAAAAGGAATAATTAAGTGACATATTTTTCTGCTCTCACGTTTGCCTCAACAACCAAGAAGGTAATAAAGGGATACACTGCAACCTCTTTGGCCTGAGAAATTAAGAACCATTTGCCAATCTGGATGACTGCAATCAGGTTTTTTTCTTCTCTTTTTCTCCCTCCCTCTCCCTCTCCCTTCTTTTCATCTTAAAAGAAAATACAGAGACCAGTTGCAGTTTTTGCCTTAAGACCAGATGTATCTGCCACAGGGAAGAGTCAGGTTGGCTCATATAATCTGTCCTCCTCTCACAGGTTGCACTAAGTTTCTCAGTGCTGTTGTTCTGCATTTTCTTTATTCTACAATATTTTCTCCAGTATCCTGTGAAAACCCCTGCCTGCCTGTCAGACTAAGATGTTCTGGATATGATGGCAATAGCTAGGATTTCCCTCCCACCCCTGCCTTTCAGCAACAAGCTCGAACAGATGGAACCTAACAAAAGCTAGGGCTTACATGAAAAATTCTGGGATCAGTTTGAACCAAAAATGTCCTATCAAACTGACTGCAACTGGGAAAATTCAAGTCTCGACTTCAGGATCCAAAGGTAGGAAAGAGCAAAGTGTTAGCAGAAGAAGTTCAGTGGTTTGAAGGTGTTTTACTTTCTGGGAAAGGTGGGTTTCCAATGCAGCAGGGTCTGGCAAACTCACCAACGCTCTCTTGCACACCTGCAAGTGAGCAAGACTTCTCAACGCTGGAAAAGAGAGAAAGAACCACTCTTTTATCAACTGGGATCTACTAAAGTTACTTCCCAGGTAAACTATTGCTTTTATTGCTACATTCCACTGAAATTAACTACTGTATAAGAAAAGATGTCCTTTCTAGGTGGTACAAAGAGAAATTTCATTCTCCTTTCTGCACAAAACCAAGTTAGCCCCTAAGGCTTTGGTATAAGGCTTTTCTATTTGCCCATTTTAAAGGTGATATTAGCTATGAAATAGAGGCCAGATCTGAGAGCAGGAAGCCTCTGATGCTAATTGAACTTGTCCCAAGCAACACTTTTCATTTCAAAAGACAAAATTCCCAAGGAAAAAAAAAAGGCAATTGAAACTTTGCTGCACAACAAAAAGAAACCTTTGAAAAAAGGATCTCTTACAAGGACCAAAAGAGGTTATATGCTTTTTTTTTTCTTTTCTTTTTTTTTCCTCAATGAATGATATTAGAATAGAAAAGGTCTGACTGGTTTAGGAATAATCACAATGAAAAACAGAAGAGGCACTCTGCAGTGCTGCTAGTTCCTACATTCCTTTACGATTCCTATGGCACTTCACTCCTCCTCTGCCCTGCCTCACCTTTTACCAGCAACTGCATGACAATCTCCTGGGTCAGCCCTCTAAAGGACACGTTTTAGATTTCATGGTTACACAAAGACTTGGGGCTAGAAGGAAATGCATGTTAAAATCCCTCTGAAATCACAGGACCTATGAAAACACCTCAATGTTTATAAAAACAACTGTTTTGGTCTCCTTTTTTTAAAAAAAAAAAAAAGGAAAATTCCACTATTCAAAGGACATTCAAGTAATGATCTCTGTATCCTTGAGATGAAATTTCCATCTCCATTAGTTGAACTAGGAAAAAAAATGCAATGAACTACTGCAAATAGGACTAGATCAGAGACGGATCCAAAAATGGTCCATAAAGACAAATTGGATGAGAAAATTTCTCTTCTTTGAACCACTTCTGGCTACCATTTTTATACCCTGTAAGGGAAGAAAAGACAGTGAATAAAATTATTCTCTTCTCATCTACAGCCAAACCATAAATATTTCAGTATTTGCTAGCTATATTTAAATATGAAAAAAAAAATACATGGTTCTCTCCATCTCACTCCTAAGCAGTTCTCTGCTAGAAAACACATGGTACATTATTAATATATTAGATATAAATAACAGGTTAGGTCCTTCCTCATCCTGATAAGGCTTAGCAGTTTTTCAATGTCTGCAGGAAGCCACAGATAGAGGGAAAAAAAATAACATACACAGAAAACAGTGTGGGGGTTTTTTTGCCTGACAGCTTTGCAGTTGAAATCCCAAAAAATCCTTAAAGGAATCATCAAGATACGGCCCAATCAACCTACAAAGTAAACTAATTAAAAAGTAAATGTATGAAAAAGAAAAGGCATTAAAATTTCAAAAGCAAATTAGTTATCAGGACCTGCTACTCATGTGACAAAAGCCGTAATTAAGTATTTTCTTTCCTGAGACAGGCAGAAGTTTGTCTGGCAACTATCTGAGTCTCAGTTTCTAACCTAAGACCAAGTTATTAGTATGCTGCATAGAAAAAGTGTCTCAACCATCCTATTTACTGATATTCATATGTAATCAGTGGTTTCCTCTGCTTGTCTTCTCATTCTTAGCTTTCTAATTACAGCATCACACCTTTTCCTAAAATACAAGTCCTGATATATATAAAACATGAAATTACAAATGCAATTCAAATCCTCATTTAGCACTAGAAATTTAATATTCAAGGCACAATCCACAATGGACCCTAATAGCAGAACTCGAGAGGTTCAGTGTACAAACAGCACTCCATTTATCTAAGCCAGTCAGACAGCACCTTTCTTTTAGAACAGGGGGGACCACAGTAAAGGAGAATCCTTTCCTTGTGCTGAAACCCAACACAGCCCACTGCATCTCCTCATGGCCCTGATATAACATGTTGCAGCTACTCTGCAGATGATAATTCTCTCCATGTTTACTATTTCAAGTTTCTATTACTAGTTCACTTGCATTCTCTGAAGGATATAAAGCAAAGGTTCATGAAAAACGGTGCAGAAGTCTGTTCTCACTCTGTTTTTGAAAACTGTGATGAGTTTCTGCTCTCTGCTAAGTTCTCCAGCAAACATAGTCGTCTTGTAAAGATCTGAGGAATGCCATCAAGGTCTGACCTCAGTTCATTGCAGATATACTAATACCAGCAACCTCTACATGTTACACAAATTCTGTAAGTGTCTTCACAACTAGAAGCACCGAATAGAAATATTCATTCAGACTGGGATGCCAAACAAGAGTAAATTTTTTAGTGTCTCCCCAGCACACTAGACAGAGATGCCACATGCAAATAGCTGAAGTAAGTACCTAGCACTTATTGGCCAGTCAAAAGGGTTGCATTTGTAACTTCTGTAATCACCTGGAGAAGCAGTATAAAAAGAGAAACTTGCAGCAACCCCATGCACAGGGTGTTGTGTGTTGTAAATCAGAAACTCATGTTTACACAGTCCTTCCACTCTCGGTCCTGTAAGTTACAATCTCTCCAGGAGAAAATATTTATAGCTGTGATTTGCCTTTAGCCCTTTCAGGTACAATACCACTCCCATTAGTCAAATCTAATATCTAGGTAACCTCATACAACCTGCAAATCATAATTCCACCAACCTGAAGTGTTTTAGCATCCAATATCCTGTGTCAGCTACAGAGCTTTAGAAAGTTTTATTTTTAAGAACAGTCATCTGCTTCTTTCTTTGTAAAGAAATGAGTATGTGTGAGAGCATTAAAAATGCAGTTTTCCATTATGTTTGCCACAGGCAATATTTCTCAATTTGTGCAAGTCAAAAGAAAAAATAGCCTATTAGTTGTTAGAAGAGCTGAGCCTTTCCCCTGTAGGTTTTCATGTGATTTACCATACAACACAAATGTATGCAAATTAGCCAGGTAAATGCAGAATTAGTTATTAATATTCTTCTCACAGTTTAGATTGAAAAAAGTTACAAATTTGCATAAATGGTACAACTGAAAAAGTCAGCCAGAATTTAATGAATCAATAAAACACTCCTTTGTGTGCATACATGAAGTAAGGCCCATAGCTAAGGACAAGGAAGGGGTCTTCAAAACTATAAATCAAAAAAGAAGCTATCTTAAAGGATTCAACAAAAATTTTCTCCTTGCAAGTGTTACAATAAAAAATCAAGACTAGATAAATGCTGGTCCTATGGAAATACCAGTTTTCACCAATACTTGAGTTTAATTTAAAAAAGAGTCTTTGCATGTCTGCTCTTTTATTCCAACATATCAGCAAAAGTTTTGTTCTGGTAGTACAGCACAACTCCATTCTGAGAAAATTAAAATACTGAATGACCATCTAGGGGATCCTGCTCTGGCAGGGGGTTGGACTAGATGATCTTTCAAGGTCCCTTCCAACTCCTAACGTTCTGTGATTCTGTGATTCTTCAGGCCTAATAATCACTCACACGTCCTCAATAAATCACAATTAACCTTATTTGTACCTTTGCTGCTGCTGAGTCTACCATCTCTCTGTATTTTGTCATCACAAAAATGAAATAAAAAAAAATAAAAATTACTGAGCAAGTTAAAGACACAGAAACTTCAAACCAACAGAAAAAGAATCTTGTCTGGAAAACCACCTGATCGAGGGCTACCAGCAGATATGAAAACTAAGTAAAACCTACTTAACAAAGAGAACACATACCCAAGCAAACAGATGCAAGGTCAGAGCTAATATTGCCTATGACTTAATACAGGAAAAAGTAGTACGGATACTAGTATTTCCAAAGGAAGCTCTAACATCTGTGGTATTAAAAAAGGGGCACCTAAAACAAACACAAATTTTGCTTAACTCTTGCATACTTAGCTACATCTGCACGAAGTGAAGGTAAAAACAATCAGTATTGTATTTCTGTGGTCTTCTCTCTATGTGTGTACACATGTGCCTGTACACACACGCAGACTTATATTCTGCGCTTCACATAAAATGTAAATCACAAAGTGCACAGCAATGGAGAAAAAGAGTTGGTAAAAGCTGTGTGCACAACAACAAACAGATTGTGAAATACTACTTGCATTTCTTTATGTCTTATACCTAATTTGCATAGGCTTTGCACTGTGTAAAAACACTGGATTATTATAGCCTATCTTATAAGTGACTATATTTCTCAGATCCCCTAAAAATAGCTTAGTAAATGGAAATTACTCGCCAGACAAATGCTAGTGAGTTCTTGGAAGAAAGTAATACATAGTTACTGTTTCTGCATTATGGCTTAATGCTGAATTAACTATCCCACAGCAACTGCTTGGCCAGGAAGAGTATAATTTTTCTTGCAGTTTCCAATCCATTGCAGTTTATGTATCTGGCTGAAGGCTGTATGGATTGAAAGTAGGCTTCATATCAACATCATACAAAACAAAGTAAAATCCTGTATGGTAAGAGATGTAAACCATGGACTTAGAATTTAATTAAGCCATTATAAGACCAGTAAGGGGACTTTGAATGGTCTAGCCCTGTATCTCCCTCAGGAAGGTCCCTTATCAGCTCTAGAAGGTGAAATGAATGACAAGACTTCTCTGTTGTTGGCCTGGATAGTGTACTGGCAACAGACTTTTTTAGTGCAGAACGTCAAAGTATCCCAACGCCCAGCTGGGAGCTTCCAGAGGTGAGCAGCAGCTGAGGGCTGGTATGAGGCAGACAGCATCACTTTGAATCCAGTCCAAAGGTTTATTATACTCATGCTGTTATCATCTGTCCTCTCAAGTTGCCAAGTCCAGTTGAGTTCAGGAAAACATAGAATTACCTCAGTGCAGGGCAGCTTGTATCCTTCACACCTTCAGGAGAACAACAAAGATGACATTTCAGCTGAAGAAAAAACCAAACCATGTCTGAGCTGTTCCTCTGAACCAAGCCCTACACCAGTGCAAAGACCAAGCTCACCTACGCTTTGTGAAGACTTTTTTTTTTTTACCGATAAATACAAGAACAGTTCTGTTTGTTTATGAACCAGGGCAATGCTGTCATCTAACTGCTGCCCGAGCTTCCCAGAGAATCTGTCTTGCCTCCTTGGCATTTCTTCTCATTAAAAACCAAACAAAGCTCAGTTGGAAACAAATGAAAAGAATATCCTGCTTCAAATGGACTTTTAGCTGCACGTAAACTCCTGTGAAATATAGGGAGCTATAGATGAAGAATAGATCATACAGTTCCTCACACATTAAATATCTGCAGGCCTTTCATATAAGGTTTCTCTTTCATAAATGCAAACAGTATTACATACCATAAAATAAGGGCTAACATTTCTGCACTAGCACTATATAAATGACTGATGTCATACTTTTCTATTGCAACAAACCAACACTTATTAACTGGAATGAAATAAAAACCTCAGATCTCATTACTGTTTTCAGTGGCATTAACAAAACCAAATACAGTTATTGTACGACATTAAGACTGTATTAGAGTAAATTGCTAATAAAACAAGTTAATACTATCAAATAGAGCACTTAGTGAAAAATATATCCTCCTTATACTTTTCATAAGCACTTTTGTACTTTGATTTTCCCTTGGTATCAGTAGAAATAAAATGTTTTTCTTCAAGCAGGCTATCCATTTTGCTAATTTCCATCTCTAAGAACTAGACCTAAGTAAATCCTTTGAAGAGACATTATAGTCTTGTTAGTAATGACCTTCTCTTTTTGATCTTTAAAGCAACATGTTCACCCACATGGAATTTGTGGGTACTGTATCATGTTACTAAACCTCATATACTCAAACGGACTTCATATTATCTGTGTCTAGCTTTACCGCTGCTGACACTATAATTAAAGCAGAGAAGCATTCCGTTCTGCTCTATTTTCACAGGCTTGGCACTATCTTTAAAATATTTAGAAACATTTCTAGCTTCCTATACTATGCTTGTAAATTCTGTCAGTTTATAAAAATACAGAAGTAATTACAAATGTTGTATTTTGCTAGGAATGTGACAAGAATCACAGACATGAGAAGCCACTTTTGCTGACTCACTTCAGCAAAGCAACAAAATATCTTGTTTATGTGTTGTGGAGGAGGAAGAGAGGATGAAAAGGCAGGAGGAGATGTCAAAGAAGTTGCCTTCGAATCGGGAGAATTTTAGGAAAAAGCACAGACTGAGTGCCTTACTTTAAAGGCAATTTAAATGTTGTTGTTTAAAATGAAGGCAAACAGTGAGAATAATGGAAATTTGAATGTGTTTGAGTGCACGTGCATGCCTGAAAGTTTGTAAATGCACTGTTTAGAGAGGATACCATTGCTCCAAAGATTTGTGAAGGGCTTTTTCTCTTGGCAAAGTTCTAAGAACAACTTGGCACAGCCTTTACAAAAATGCCTTTACATGCAGTCAGCTTTTACACAGATAAACCCAAATTCAAGCAGGATGGAGAAACCAGATATGAAATAGAAAAGGTAAAGCTTGTAAAAGACATGATAGCGCAATGCAACTCAAGCTCCAATTCTGACAAGATTCTCAGGGCAGAGACCTTCTCTTTCATTACGCCTACTAAGACAAGGTCCCAGGCCATGACAGAGTTGAGTACAAAGAAAGTAACAGATGCTAGCACAGCTTTAACAACACTACAGTACATCTTTATCAAATGAATTCCCACTTTACTCAAGTCCAGAAGAGAGACTATTGAACTTTCAATCACTCCATCATATAAGCCACAATTTTTTCTCCAAGTCTTTAGAAGGATTTCCGTAACCCTTCAATTTGTCACCTCTGCCATGAATAAATCTGGAACCATGAAGCCATAGTTTTCTCTTTAACCAAATAATTGTCCAGTGTATCGGGTAACAGCAGTTTAAATAAAACTTCTAAATCCACGCTTCTTTTTCTCACTTGTTCAGCTTGTGTTCAATGCCACAGGTTGCACTCACTCTTTGAAAACTGTTTTTGAAAAAACCCAACCTATGTGAGAATAGTTTCAGCCTCATCAAGGAGAACTGCTGCCTTGTCAGGAATCTGACATCTCACCTATGCCAGAAAAGGACCATAGACTGTCATAACTATGACTGTGGGAAAGTCTGAAACACCCATGGGAGAGCTAACCTTTCATTTTACTCTGCCACAAATTATTTCCTTCTGTGCTGCTTTTTTTTTTAAGATTAATGTGTACCACAGGATGTTTAGCCCTACTTCCAGTGATCATTCCCAGATGAACTCAAAATTAGACATGTATGTGTACACTTTTCCATAACAGGGACTAAAATGCCCTGGTGGTTTGGAAACCATTTCTTAAAAGCAATGAGTATCTCATCAGATTGTTGAAACACACAGGTACCTCCAAAGCTTCTCCCTTCCTGAATCAGCATGACAATTGTTCTCTCAGAACTGAAGCATTTCTCCATCACTATTCCAGAAAAGTACTTGTTTCATACTATCAATCTGCCCAAACAGATTGGGAAATTCTCACCTCTGTTTTCCACCTGCTGTTTTCTGATCTAAGCAAGCAACTCTCCACTGGAAGCTTGGTCCCCTATTCTGTACATGTAAACCAGTCAAGGAACTCACATAATCAAGCTGTGAGCAGCTTCTAATGGTTCTTCCCATAAGTATCTAAGATTATACATATGGAAAACAATATAGTGTAACACAAAAGCACTTTCTTGAAAGATCCATGCTAATGCATACTTCAAAAGAGATGGGGAAATGCTATGCCAAATTAAGTTCTCTCCACCATTAGCATTATCCATCACCGTTCTATTTAAGTACCTCTAGCCTAATGTGATGTCTCCATTCCTCAGTGGGTGCAGACCTCAAGCCTAATCATACTAAAGCAACCTTGCCAGTGAAGTAGACGATCTTTACCCCACATTCTGTAATCATGAAGATCTATTTATATTTGTACCTCAGTTCCTGGCTAATCCACAGGATTAAACATCTGCACTGGATATAGTTCTGGAAGCGGTGCAGAGCTGCCTGACAGTGCATATCAAATGCTTCTTTCCCTTCATGTTTAAACGCGGGTTCAGTGTACCAAGTTTCTTGAAAGAAGCCCAGATAGAGTCTCATTTAACTTACTTAGGGCAAGAGTCACTTGCAACACATTTTTTTCTCCTTGAGTTACTGTTGCAAAACATGCAGCACTCAAAGAAAAATCCTAACTGAACAAACAAGAAGCCCAATCTGAGATCAAGTCTCTCATTTTGGAGTGGGGGGAAAGCATCAGATCTGCAAATATGTGTGTACTGTTTGATGTGGAGTCTTTACCAGCCAGTGGAGTGGATGCTTTAATACACATGTATGAATTACTCGATATGGTACTGCTGGCTGGAAAACCAAAACCCTCTGAATATGCCGATGTGGATGCTGCCGTACCAGCCAAGGCAGGTTATGCCCGTCCCACTGCCACAGCTGCCAACTGATGACACACAGGGTCCAGCACAAACCAGCAGGGCTTCCAGCCAGGACGATGATAAATCTGGTCTTGCCTCGTAGTCTCTTTTGGAGACTGCATAGCCAGAACCAATGACACAGAGGGATCCTTCTCATTATGTGCTTCTAGTTAATTTCCCACATCTCCGTAAACTTTCTGTTCACCTTTTAGGGGTCACCGAGTAATTTGCTCTTCAGCCAAGTAGGAGTGATTGTACACTTCTGCATTTTTCTGTTCTATTCCTACAATTATCCTGCAGAGACTTTTTTTTTGGGTGGGGGGAGGGAGGGGAAGGGATTAAAATTCATTTTTTGGGGGAAGCCCACAAGGTGTGTAATTAAAGCTGACACAGAGCATCCTAATTATGAAGCCCAGCAAGGAACTTTTGCACACATTTTGTGGACTTCAGGTTTCTCATTCACAGAATCTTACAGCTGGGAAAGTAGAGATCATGATAAAAGTTCAGAGTGGCAGTAAATAATTTTTCACTTCTGTCCTTAATATGAAGATCAAATACAGAAAAATTTGTAACATGTCATTCCATTTTTATTTGAGAAAACACCCTTTATTCCTCAGGAGGACCAGCATGGGGTGGGGAGCAATTAATGTTTATATTTTTGTTTTGTTTTGTTCAGCAAAAACATGCATCTTGAAATAGAGCTGCGGAAAAATAGCAGGTCTGAAGCGCTATCAGTGCTAGCTGCTTTCTGCTGAGCTGAAGTGACCATTTTCAGATCCTTTCAATCTGTGGTGAAAAGATCATTACCATGCTACTCCCAGGAAGTCAGTCCTCCTGCAAGTGAGCTCCTTTGTTATGAATATGGAACAGATGGAACCAAATCTATCTGCTCCATAGGAACAAAAACACTTACAACCTAGCTCTCTCTATTAAAGACTCTACTTAGCTCCTTTATAGCACTGGCTTTCTGTGCACTGCTGTGAGGTTTTGACTTTATAGAAAAAGGCACTTCATAAAAGCAATAGTTCTTACTCTTAAACCAAAAGCGGCCTAAGAACTGGTGAAGATGAATGCAGAGTTTAACCCGCATGGCTCCTTGGAGATATGCAAATATTCAATTACTCTTTTTTTTTTTTTTTAGCTAGAGAAAGGATTCTTTCTGAGGAGGAAAAATAGCCATATGTTGCAAAGACCGTGCATCAATGACAGTGAAGTGGATAGAAGATAATATGCTCCTCACTCTAATAAAGGTTGAATCCAACTATGTTATTGCAAGAAGTAACACGGATTTTATTTGTACATATCTAAGGATGGATCAAGGCAACACTTCTGCAAAGAAATCTGTACCAGTCTTTCAAAAAGTGTCTTTTTTGGTAGGAGGCAACTGCCCCTTATTTTAGGTTCCCACCATGAACATGTATGACTTCATGCATCAATTTATCTTCAAATATTGCATCTTGTTTGGTCTATTTCCTAAGACTTTGACAAAAACTATATCAGTATTACACCAGTTAAATTTGCAAGTTGAAAATATGCAACTGTAGCCGAACCCAATTGATGTGTTTACTGACTCTGCTCATTTGCAACAGTTAAGCAGATACAGGTAGAGTGTCTGTCACTTCTCGTACTATGAAAACAATAACGAATGTTTATTCCTAGCTGCTCATACATAGATATGTTTTATATCAAGTTCTCACAAAAACCCACACAACAGAAGTCAGCGGCCTCCTTTACTCACTGTTTAATATGTTAATACGTTTACCGTCTGGCTGCTTTTTCAGAAGTAATTGAAAAAAGGATTTCTGTGGCAGGATGCTTTGATTCTGACTAAATCAAGTCTTCAGGCAAATCTCCCCCTGCCAGCGAAGGCACAGCTTGCCTGAAGTCGTAACCTTTGTTGGCGGAAGGGAACTGGCCTTGAAACAGATCATGAAGCAGATGTTTTATGCCAAATCAGAGTCTAGGGATACACAGGCTACTGCAAATAAAACTCTTCTCCTGTCTGTAAATTCATTTCAATTCCCTGCAGTGTGAAATATGAACTTGCCAACAAATGGCCAGTGCGCTATGCAGCACAGCAGGAAGAGCAAGTGCCACAGATGCACCAAGGGCTGGATAACTCCTTCATTAGGTCTGCTTTTCAGGCCAAGCCTCAGCAGTGACATGTGGGAGCCACTTCCAGTGGAAGGTGATCGCATTTATACAGACAAGTTTCCATTAGCTCCATTTATAAAAATTATGGATACTTGCTTGGAGGAGAAGGAAGTTCATAGGGCTGTGTCCTTTGTTCATGGTCATTAGTGGCTCACAAGCCAAGTTTGTTGTTTTGGTTTTTTGTGGGGGGTTTTTTGTTTGTTTTTTTTAATGATTTTCCTTTAAAATTTTCCTGAGGCATGACTCCTGTCAAAATACCCGCCTCTGGGCTTAAAAAAAATTTTAAAAATCCCATCAGCTTACTGTCAGAGAGCTGTTGCAGAACTCACAACAAAAGGAAATCCCACTGTGGAGTCGTGGAACACCATCATGCTAGGAGAGGGAAGAAGCCCTGCTCCCACTACCTCTGAGGAGCATGACAGGGCCCTGAGCAAAAGAAACAGGCAGTCCAATGCTCCAACTTCCTCTGCTACTGCTCTTGCCATGTTTGCATCTGATTAAAGCATTACCTGTCTAGAGACATACATTTGCTCCTGAGAGATAGCTGTTAAACACTAGTTAAACCTAAAAGAAACCTTGTACTTTCAAGTCAGTTCCCATCCACATCAACACTACAATCAGTCTTTTTTGTGTTTCTAAGCTAACAGTTGCACTTTGTGTTAAAAGGAACAGTTAACAAGACTAGACTCTTAGTCCTTGATTATCAGAGTGCAGAAATGGAGCTCAAGTTGATAAGAATATTCTATTTGCACTTAAAAAAAAATATTAAAAAATCCCCCCAAAAAACCCAAAACCAACAAACAAAACCAACCAAACCCAAAACACAAACCTCTGGTAAACACAGAAAGATCCCATTCAAAAGAACCTACTGACCAGCTTTCAAGATGTTTACAATCTGCAATCGAGATCACGTTTTCAGAAGTCAGTGCTTCATGTGCAAAGCATTTTAGAAATCTGGCCAACTATGTGGATACCTAAGTGACAGCTAAGTACTTCTAAAATTATGACTCTAATTGGGAATGCTAAGCGCTTCTGACATATGGCCTGTAATATGCAATCTATTTATTTTACCTACTTTTGGACTGGGATCAAGGAAGAACAGGATTGAAGAAGCATATGTGCAATTTACATAGAATAAATTACATACATCTACCCCAGGTTTAGGTGGATTATGTCATTATTTATTTTCTTTTTTGGAAATGCGTGTGTGTGTGTGTTCAGGTGCATTTCACATCAGTTCTCTGAAGCCTAAATAAGGTATTCACTAAAATGCAGATGCACTGAAAATCAACACCATTCTCACCAATGGTCAAGTAAAAAAAGACCATGATGATTAACTAATCTGCATGCACAGGATTTTCAGAAGTCCAGTTAACGTGAATCAAATTAGTAATTTTTATTATTCAATGTACATATGCAATCTTTATTCACCTGAAGCCAACATCAGTGGGAAATTCATGTCGATAAATAAAATACCCTGTTTCTTCATGAAACAGCAAAGAAAAAACCCTACTGTTAATCTTCCCCTGTTCCCTGCTCCCCTCACTGGAAGTTATTATTCCATGGTCTTCTTTCCTGAGTCTAGCATACAGTTGCTGAAGAACTAGGACAATGTCATGAGATTTTCTACTGCTGTTCCATTTGTGTGTGTTTCATTACGGGCTTCTTTGTAGAGTGTACACGTACTAATAATTTCATCTCATATTCACAATGCAGTGCAGATTCACAGGTATGTGTTAGCTCATGGAATCGCATATGCTGTGAAAGGGGATATATCCTCATGAAAATCCAGCTGTGCTCACACATAGTACCAGAAATTAATTTTAATTTAAATTTCTTAAAGCATAATGTTCCTCATCCTCATAGTCTATACAGTTCCAAAAATTTCCTTTTCTGTCTACAACTTCAGTGTGGCACCTGGTTCCCCTAGAGATTTATTTCTGGTTTAAGACTGCTTTTTCACTCAAAATATTACCTAGTACACTAAAATTAAAAAGTCTGGGGCAAAAATATCTCTTCTCAGGTAGATTAGTATAATAAGAAATATCTTCTCTATTAAGTCTTTTATAAGAGCTTTTCCCAAGCTAACCCCTAATGCACATCTTTCAGAGCTGTAAAATCTAGAACAGATTATTGGATTTTCAAATTATCCAATAATTTAGTTAGAAGCAATGTTATTGTTTCTGATGAGAACAAGCAGCTGGTGTGGCCAAGTGGTTCAGGGGTCAGAGATCACACAGTGTCCTCAAATCACCCCTCAAAACAAATACCATTTACACAGAATTAGGTGCCAAGAAAACTGTAAAGCTATTGGAAAGGCAGTTTCTCCCTCAGTTAGGAAGGCAGAAATAACATGGCATGACACAGTTTGGAGAACTCCTTTGAAAATTATTTGGATCCCAAGGATTTTGGTGGAAAACCATACTACTTCTTCCTGAAAACTGCTCCATTTATTACAGAAGCTGGAGCACACGTGTAAAATGTCTCTTCTGTCATGTTCTTCAACAGGAGGGATTTCAGGGGGAAAATTTTTACTCTAATGCATATCCATTTCCAGTCTAGTTCCCAGAAAGAAGAGGAAGAGAACTAAGCACTGCAAGGAAGTAAAGTTAACACCTCATGAGGTCACACTTTTACGCTGAGAAGTACCTCAAGCAGTCCCCTTTCTATACCAGGGATGACATTATTTTAACCTCATTTTAAATTTGGAAAGCACAAGTAGTGTGTAGTGATAATGGCACGATTATGTCACATCGAGGGTGAGAAAGAGCAACTGGTTAGCTCAGCCAATAGAGGAGACTGATAGTCTAGTGAAAGTTCAACACAGTGCCCAGGAGGCACTTCACAGGCACTTCACATTACAAGTATCTAAACTTTTAACTGGAGTTAAAATTATGGAGTTAAAATTATGTATATTTTTTCTTGAACAAAATGAACATTTTTATAATTGCATCAGCCAAACAATCCATATACACATAGATGTTAAATAAATATAAATATAGGAAAAAAAAGGGTCATGGAGTAGACAAGTAAACATTGTTAAAAACATTCTGTCATTTCTGAAGGAACAGTATCTCTAAGCCAACACTTGGCCTTAGGGAAAAAAATGTAGTAGGTTCTTCACTAAATGAATTCACTGCAAATTTCACACATGCTTATATTAAGCCAAGGATATGATGAAGTTCTCACACCCCACTGAATTAATCATCTGCCCCATACTAATTCTGGGGAAAGAGGGAGAACATCAACTCCATGCCAGAGGAGGTCCAAAACCTCCACAAAGCAGGATCACCTCTGCAGAAATCTCCTGTACGATGCTGAACAGAAGCCTTCCCTATTGCAGTTTGAGTATTAGCCACAGTCAGTTTCTTCAGGGAATAACACTACCTCTACTGATTTTATCATGTACTTTTCTTGTGAAATATTTCCCTGAAAATAATTGGAACCTAATGATGCTTCAGAGAAGTCTCTACACAAGAGAAAGAATAATAGGAAGAAATGTTATGTTTGAGACTATACTTTCTTTTCACAGGAACCTCAGATATCCAATGGGAACTGTCAGAGCCACCAATCAATTAATTTTCTAATCTCTCTGTAATGACTTTTTTTCTCCTTCAACCCTTGTTTGTCTCCTTTGTAGCAAACAGCTGATTTTTCACTTGTGTTTTGATTTCCTTCATTTTTATACCATCCTAAAATGCAGGAGTGGAAGAAAAAAACGGAGCTAGCCGTAATGGAACAAAATGCAGCACGTCTGTTCTTTAATTCCTTGGAACATGATAAGCTCAAAAAAGTACTATGCTAGGAAATTGATTTTGTCTGCCCCAAACACGTGGAAGCATGAAGGTCATGTTGGCAGTTTGCCCTGCACTGCCGTTAAATCCTGCGATATTAATTCTGACCTCCTTCTTATCATCCTAGTCATTTCTTCACACCCTGTGCAGGGTTCAGGGATCGCTCCTACAGTACTCCACAGAACTACTTGCAGATGCACAGAATATGAAGCGGTCACCTGTACTACAGTTTCGTGGAGATCTAAACAGGGCACGTGAAGCCATCTCGAGGAAGAAAAAAATGAAAAAAAAGCAAAGAAAAGCATGATGACAAAATGACCAAAATGTGCTATAATAGCACCTAGATAGATATCTTACCTCTACTGGAAATTTGGACTTGCCAAAAAAATTAAGAAATGTGGGTCTGGTTTGTTTTTTAACCTCATTGTGCTTTGTTGATTAACCTGTTTCTGCTCTTAAAATAAATTACACCATCTTGTGTCTCCACTGTATAATTTTATCAAGGAGGCGACAAATCATGCTGGCAGTGATGGTCTGCGCTGAAGTGGAATGCATAGTAAAATACAGTTTTCCTCAAATGAATTGCTGAAACCGTTAATCTTTATCTAAATGCCCATAATAACTGTTTTGTTCTCCGTGGCAGTTGGGAGAAAAAAATGTCTTCCAGAAAGCGTTTTGGCAGCCAATCTGCTTGTTAATAAAACCTGGAGAAACATTTGTGATTAATATAAATTACTAATTCCACTTTTAATGCCTAAACGTGACAGTGACTAATTTACACAGTTTCGCTTGAGCTGCCACCGAGTATTTCAAGTGGGACTGCAAACAAAAAAAATATGAACAGAGCTGTTGCACTGGTGTACGTTCCTAAGATAAGCTTCCACAGGTGCAGTGCTGCAGCTGAGGAACGTATCTCCGGCAATAATTTCTAACCACATCGGCTGATTGCTTTGCTTGGGCCTGGGGGAAAGGGTCAGCAGCCAAAGCTACCCAGACACCCCCCTTTTAGAAGCTGGAAGCAGCACATTTTGTACAGACACAGGAGCTGGCTGGAACAAACCGAGGCTGAGAGGCAGCTTGTCGGCAGCAGTTTTCATTGCTCTACAACAGTAGACAGCTAAAATCTTCCCCATTTAAGCTGAGAACTTGGTATGGCAGCAAAGTGCGTGGGCTGGAACATGGGTGCTTTGCCCCACAGCAACAAGCAGCCATCAAGCAGAAGCGGTCTTGTGATCACACAGATTGCTCCAGTGAGATCCAGGTAAGAGATACAGTACTATCAACAGTGGAGAATAAATAATATCCGCATTTCAAGACTTCGGACAACCGGTTTGACAACTAGTAACTTTGCCTTGTTATCATCGTATTCTTACACGTGGTTATTAATTTGCAACTACTGTAGTAGTATAATTTGCTTCCTTATATTCAACTGCTAAGAAAACAATTTAAAGTCTTGTGAAATCCAGAAAAATTTGAGAAAATTTGCTAAACGATAACCCACTCCTTTCGTCTGCTCACATATGAACTACACACCATTATCATCACCCTGAGTGGAACACACCTTTATTGTTGAACAAACACATGCTTTGCTTCTGCACCTCTCTCTGATAAAGAAACACATTTTATACTTTGACAATGTTGCTGTGAAATTTTGACTTTGTCATTCCTCCTTTCTACTTCTTGATGCTGTTTATACAAAAGACCCAAGGAAGTCATAGCCCACCTCCATACAGCACAAGTGAGAACTGCACACATAACTCAATTCCACTAGGGAAAAACAAATTCATGAATTTTCTGTGCATCACCAGCCAGAAGCAGAGAGTTGCTGATGCTGTCGCAGAATCACTAGGTTGGAAAAGACCTTTAAGATCATGAGTCCTGTCCTATGCTAAACCGTACCTGACCTACCCATCTTTTAAACACATCCAGGGATGGTGAATCAACCACTTCCCTGGGCAGTCTGTTCCAGAGGACAGGCTATGTTCTTCTACTGTACCTAGCATGCTTAAAAAAGACACAATCTCTTCTTCAGCCTAAGACTTTACTTCTGCTCAGAATTTCTCCAGCAGAAATACATTCACAGACAGCAAGGCCCGCTGCAGCTGCTGCTAGGGATCCTGACTTCAGTCCCAATGCAGGGTTCTACGATAGCCTTCTTCAATGCCTTGCAGCTCCACATTTTCTGCAAAACCCTAAAATATTAGGCAGAAGTAGTCCACATGCAGTTTTTAATGACACAGGCATAAAGATAAAGGAAGATGACCCAGAACTACAAAAACCAGATGTGTTTAAAAAACCCAACACCTAAGAAGAAATACAAGTTAATATCCTCACAATATCCCCACCTATAACTCTTAATGCATAATGTACATTCAACCATTCTGGTGCATTTTTCCCTGAACACATTTTGAACACCACTACAATTGAATTGTCAGGGCTCTTTAAATTGATTAATATACTGCCATTCTGATTATCCTTCAAATAATTAAGATCATTTCACCCCCAGAAGATCAGCAACAGCAACGTTATTCCCTACATCCATCATCAGGAGCCTGGTTACTTCTGTGCATAGAGGTATGGCATCAGTGAGATTCTGATACACCTTCAAGCCATTCTAATTCCCTAAAGCAGTGCTGTATCTAGCTGGCTATACCACTTGATACTTTAAATATTAAATATCCATGTTGTAAAACGGAAGCCAGGGAGTTTTTAGAGGCAGTAAAAATCTCATTTGGCCAATACTGTAGATATGAGAATGACCTACTGCTTTCCTGAGGGAAAGTAAAAACATTTGGAAGTCTCAAAATATTTTTCTCTTATTTTTCAGAATAAAGCACTTCTATGCATTTCTGAACACTCCATGAAAAATCTTATTCTGTTTTATTTATATTGACTTGCCAAGAATCTTGGAGATAAGCGCATTAAGTGCGTGTGACATTTTGTGCCCAGAGTCTTGGCTACCTTGTCTGCATAGTATGCATTACTGAGGAATAAAAGGTTATTGACAATTCCATGACATTCTTCTATTTTACAGCCTCCTCTAATATCAGAGGGTTAGCTGGCTTAGAAAAAAATCTGCTTCCTTTAAATCCAAGCATTTATGAAAATATGGAGTTGGATGTTGATTATTAACTTATGAAACAAGATCATCAGCCAATTGTTTGGCATGAGGAAGCATTTTTTCACCAAGGTAATTTGGTTTTGGTCTATTGGTTGCAGGCATGCATATATACTGTTTGTAGCATGGCACAGAGATGGTATCAGCAGAGAAAGTGCTGCCTTGGTGAGTTAGTCTGAAGAACAAGGAGACTAACATGCTGATGACATGAAGGCAATGAAGTACAACACTGTTATTCCAAATGTCACTGCTACGTTATTTCCATTTCTGTTGGCATCTGCTCCATGTTACAAACCCCATACTTCGAATACAACAGCTCATTAAACAGGTTTCAGTTTGCTCAGAAATCAAATTAGGACACTGTTACAGAGTTATAAGTCCTCAGATAATTATTAATAATACACTCCACTTCTATGAGTTCTTTCATCCAAGGAATCTACATGCTTCACCTTATTAATCTCATCATATCCCAGGGAAGTACCACAGCAAAGAGCCTCACCCACTGCTGAAGTGCAGCCACCTCTGAGATGTTAAGTTGTAGCTGTTGAACATCAAAACTGATTTAAAGCAAGGAATGATGAATGGTCCATCAGGATTTAAAAGGCTGTGTGCAATTCATTCATTTGTACTTCCAGCAGAACACTAGAATTTAAACACTTACTTTTAAGAAAGCTGCAATGAGATTTTTACGAGAATCATGAATGCTAGAAATTATAGTAATCAAAAGCAACCAGTATGGAACATTTAGTCACCATTTCCCATAAGGCAGGTGTGTTGCTTACGGCCTTACCAAGTTCCTAATGCTTCTTTGGAGGTCTTCTATGCAAGGTCAAACTCATCTATCCTTTTAATGTTTGTGATCTAATTATCACATAACAACATTCAGTATGTGCTTTATTTTCCTACAAAATGGACTGGCCTTCATCAAGCACATTACACAAGAGAAAAAAAAAAAAAGACAGAGGAAAGAACACTCTGTTCCTCATCCTTTCTGTCTGTGGGCTCTTGCCCATTCTTCTAATGTTCAAAATCAGTACTTGAGTAGAAAGCAACACAAGTCACTGGCCTTCCTACAGGGTGAAGACAATATTCAATATGTGCGTAAGGCAGCCTCCAAAGTTGCAGATATATAGTATATCCTCCCCTCTCTTATATTTGTGCTGCTATATGGATCTTAATGGCACTTGAATTTTTGAAGCACGAGAATCCAAATTCATCTTCTTTCAACTTGTTATCTGAAAGACATTCATTCCCTTTGAAAAATTCAAACAATAGAGACCAGCACTTCCGTGGGTTCTCTCTTCATTTTCTTCTATGGATTTCTCCCGAGTCCCAAATTATTCAACAGCTTTTAACACTCCCTTTGAGGATTCTAAGAACACTACCAACGTCAAAATCTATTAGATACTGGTGATTGTTTCTGCTTTCTTTTTAGCAGGACCAGCACTTAATTCTTCTGATGCTTTCTAACAGAAACCAGTCCTTTAATCTACACACTAGGCTAAGCATGAATTCCTTTTAAAGGTCACCTTCCTTGTCTGTCTAATGTTATCACACAAAAATATTTTTTAAAGTACACATTTATCAAACTCTTTCAATTGCTTTGATTTCATTCAGAATATCTTGAATGATTCTGGTAAACCAGCTATCAAAGCAGGATTTGTAGTAAAGTGGCATGTCTGAGCCCACTGCTGTCAAAGTAGCATCAGTGTTTATGCTGATCAGATTTTGATTGAAAGGTTAATGGGGGACCCAGCCTTAAACAATGTTTCCCCAAAAGAGAAGTGCAATTAGCACACTAAAAATGTTTGCAATTTCCTCAGCATATTTTAGTAACATTCTTTAGTTAACCTTCATTTCTTAGCATCAGGATGTCCAGAGAATTCCAGAAGGCATCTTCTGACCTCGTCTTCAAAAGGCAATGAGAAAACAGAAACACCAGCATTATCTGCATTGACTAACACCTGCTGAATTAAAGACAGGTGGCCTTTTCTCATTTATTGAAAGACAAATTCATTCTTCACTTTCAAAGCAGAATACGTGCTACTTAGCTAAACTTTTCCGTAAGTAGAAATAATTTTTAACAGTAGACTGTCTCCAGTATAAGCTGAACATAGCACAAGACTTAACATCCATCTGCTGTATATCTGACCTCCTATCTCTAGGGCTCACACAACTTTATAAAGCTAACCTCCAAACTTTGCCTGAAGCCAAATCTTTGAGTCTCAGAATTGGCAGATTCAAGGTAGTGGTGGCAGAACAGATAAACTAGGCCTTTTATAGCATAAAGGTTATTAATATGAGGAAAAACACCCACACAAGTAGGGATTTTGCTGAAAGATCTTCTCATACAACTGCAGACAGTGGAAAAAGCAAAACAGTCTGTTTTCATGTATGGATAGTCTTATTTTGTCTGATAGAAAAAGGTACCATGGCGATTGATCTGGAAACCAAATAGAGATTTAGCCAAGGACTTTTTGGGGTAAGCAGCGTTTGTTAGATGTGTAGCAACTGACTGAACAAGCAGATACAGGATGTACATGATGGGTGACTGCAAGACATGTCCAGCCTTTACTGTAACTATAAACAAAAGAACAGAAACTCCCAGAAATAAGAGTTATTACCATTAAAAAGAAACTAATTTCTTCCCCACAACTGTAAGGATGCTCTGAAGAAGAATCATTATTCGGTACATTAGTGAACATCAAGAAGCAATTCTCCTTTACATACAAGGCAACTTTAAAATGACATTGACAATGACTTTACATTAACACTGGTAAATGCACAGGCAAAATATCCACTGTGCTTTCTTGCAATTTCCAAAATGGCAAAATTTGGCACTCACACCAAGGTCAGATTTGCCTTCACCAGTATGACTGCTTAGAGAGAAACCATACATCTTAAGTAAGTGTTTCTAGAGTATTTCTAATTAAATATTACTGTGCTACCTCAGCTGGGATACAATAAGAAAAGCCACTGCCAATTTCCTCAAATAAAAATACGTAACCTAACCAGTAGCTGAACGGTCTACAGAAACCCTTGATTGATTCTCATACTCTCCAGGATACAACTCAGTAGTCATACTGGTTTCTTTATATTATCTCATTTTCCAGCAGGAATTTTCTCAAATAATTCAGACTAAAAACCTGAGAAATACCATACTTATACCCTCAGACAGCACCTCCTACCAGAAGATCTAGTCAGTGGTATAAATTGCTGCACTAACACCGCCAACTTGTTCTGAAAAGGACAGATTTCTAGGTCTGCAACAGAATGAAAAAACGCAAATGCAGGGTTTTTTTGGGGACTCACATTTACTTTTCTGATAGGTCAAGATTACAGTTCACAATCTTTCTGTTTTGCACTGCCATTACATCAAACTAAACCTCTGGCAAACATGCAGAGATTCCCTAAATCAAATAATCATCTTACAGTGAGCTGTGCCTATTCATGCAAAACACTGATATCCACCAATATTAAGCTGGTGCTCGAGCAAGAGCAATAAGCTCTATGCAGCTGTTTAATAACATCCTTTGAGCACATGAAAAATACTAAGTAACTGTTAACAAACTACAGGGTGAAGACTTCTCAGCAGTTTTCTCCAACGTAGCATCCTTGCCTCTACCAATTCCCCTTTCTTAGTTCTTCCTAAACCAAACCAATTGTAAAAGAAAAATGGCCAAGCTGGATATCTGGGAAGCTATTCCAAGTTTTTAGTCATGGAAAAGTCTTGTTAGGTCTGTATTAATTTCCATTAACAAGCGGACAGTGCCCTTCCTATGCTAACTGATGATTTGTATGTGCACTCCCTTGCTGTGAGCGAAACTCTGTCGGTAATTATTCATTAATAACCAGAAACTCTTAGCACAATCACCACCAAGCAGTGGTAGTTTCATGTTGTGAATTCAGTGGCTAGGCCCCCTGGAGAAAGCTTTTCAATAGAGGTTCTACTGCAAGCATCTCAGGTGGAAAGGGATGAACAGGAACAAGGCACTTGATGATAACAACTTTAAGACAGGCTTAAGGCTCTGAGACAAAAGGCCAGTGAAACTCTCAAAAATTAACCTAGTTACCAAACCTGGAATTGCACAGGACAGTAGAAACTACTAGAGGTTGCGGGACAGACCAAAGAAAAACAGGAGCACAAACACACACTCACAAAACATAGCTGAGAAATTAAGGTCCGCTTAACTGTCATCAGAGATTGTTACTGCCTCAAAATTTGTCTAGAGACCTTATTAATAAGATAAGCTAACTATCTAATTAATAGAGAAAACTAAGACAGAAATAAGTGGACGTGTTATAAACACTTTTTCCTACTCCTGTTTTTTCCTTAAGATCTTTTGAATCAGAGAGGCCTCCAGAGGTGTGAAGGTGGCTGTAGAGTGATGATCCAACTACCTGGCAGCTGTTAGAAACAAATCAGAGCAGGGTTCAAACAGCCCCAGTTTTTCCAACATGGTGAAGGCAACTTCCAGTCTCAGATGGAACACACTAACAGAAGAGAGGCAATTTTACATATGAAATCATGAAAACCACAAATCCTCCTATGAAGCAGTAGCTAAGCCCATGAGAGTGGAATGTCACTTGATTAAAGCCCTCGGGAGGGAAGAGAAATTTCAGAAAAAGGAAACAAGAAAAATTCAGAAAAAAGAAACAAGGACGATGGGGGGAAAAAGGCAAACATCAGGAAAATCAAGGAAAGAGGTAACAGCAGGTTTCCTGGGAATATATTCCATGAGCAAAAGGAGTATCAAAAAGCTGTGTGTTGTTAAGAAGATGTGTATGCACAAATGTGAGTACCACTTTACAAACTCAGTCTGTAAATTTGATCAGAAATTTAAGAATTATTAAAAATATTATTTATAACTGTAATTACATTCAGATCGTAAAAGCATACTATCCTACTGTGGTCAGGAGCAATATGGTTACAACAAAAAGCTTCCTGAATTGACAAGCAAAGCTTCGTGAAAAGAAATGGTGACAACAAAGATACAGTGATAATGATATATCATTAAAGGCAATACAAAAAACAGCATTAGCATTCTGAAATGCAATTAGAAAGACACATGCATGAATTAAAACTAGAGAGGAACTGTTACAAAAAAGGTTACACGTAAGACACAGAGAAGGCAACAGGATTTTTAAAAGATGAAAGGAGCTCTTTTCTCAATAAGAATGGAGAAATAATGACTTAAGTTATGTTTAGATAAATTACATGCAAAGCATGCTAACTGCTAGCAAAAAACCTTCAGGGCCTTGCAGAGAACAGTAAAGCAGCAAGCTGATTGTAAAGAACAACAAACCTACCTGGTCTCTCTAGGAAAAGGGTATAAGCGTATATAAATGACAAAATTCACAGTGATCAAACTACTAAATAATACATAAAAAACCTTGGAGGATAAGATGATAAAACCAGCACAGATTTCTTAAGGATAAATTATGTCAAATACTGATTTATTTGATGGAATAATCAGACTGATTGCTCAGAGAAAAGCAGAAGCTTCAGCTTAATATTAGCACAACTTCTGAAACTACACCTACAATACATTGCTTTCAAGGATAAACCAGGGTGGTCTATCTCCAGTTGTCAACGGAGCTTGGTTTGGGAATTGTGATCAGGCTTCTGCATAATATGTACCAGTCTGGTTCTAGCTGTGTCTTCTTTTTTTTTTTATTTTTAATTTCAATAGCTCTGATGCAGAATTTCTAAGTTACTAGAAGTATTTTATTCAACATTTAGCACATTATTGCCTGCACACACGAACTTATTTTCTCTTTCGAAGGACATTAAGAAGTGGTATGCTTTTTCTATATGTCATTTGCTTCGGTTTCAGCAGGAATACTATTTTGCCTGGTTTCGGGCTAAGATACACTAATCTGAGGTGAGCACCTGACAAGAACTAAGTAAAAATTGAGGCTTCAGGTCATGAACTATTATTTACTTTCCCTAGCCTCACAGTGTACTCCCTAACTAAATAAACATTAAAAATTTCTCTGTAAATATTTACTAGCCTTTTCTTCTTTCAAAAGTAAACTCAATCAGTACTTGTTGATCACATATCTGAATTCAATGTAAATTCAGTGTCAGAAACAGAAGAATTTTTTTTACCTAGATTTTACAGAATGAACATGCAAAGAATGGAGATCCAAGTTTGTCTGAAAAATGGCATTACAAAGAAAAGTGGCATTTTCAAAACCAGCAGTTCAGACAGACAGTGATTGTTCTCAAATTACTGCATTTTCTGAAAAGATTTGGAAGCAAGAGAGGAACGTTTCATCCTTAAAAGGTAAACTGCAAAGATTTGCAAAAAAGCAACAAACAGTAATTAAGATAAATACCTAACCAATCACTTTCATGTTTCTCTGTTTCCAAAGGTCCAGACTACATGATGTATTTTGTAACCCTTAAGTAGAATATATACCAGGCTGATGCTACACAGTCAGCCTTCACCCTCTCCTACAGAGAGAGCAACGGTTTCAGATCTGGAGAAGAAAGGAAAGGAAACCTTCCCTGGTGAAGTAGGCATCTTTTAACATGCAGATACAGAAATATAACAAAGCCGTCTCTGTAGCCTGGATGAGAGCCTTCTTACAATTCTGATGAAGAAACAAGGAAAAACATTTCACTTTTTTTTTTCTTCAGCACGAACTAAGAAAAATGTTCCAGGATGAGTAATTCCCTCCTGAGAAGGACCACACTTAACTGTTAACTTAGTGTACAGAGCATCCTTGCAACTGCTGCATTTCCAACCTTGTTACTGTCCTCAGCAGAGTGAAGGGTGAAGGCAAAAAAATACTTATATTACAGAAAAGGAGTAAAAATTATTTTCTGTCTCTGAAGCATGCCTAAAAATTTAATTTCAGTGAAGATCAGGCCAGTGAGCTAGTAATAAATGAGCATCTCTTCACTGCTAATTTTTTGCTACTTACCTTCCATTAAAAAAAACCCCAAATCCCCTCTATCTAAACACAGTTGCGTATCATAAAGCTCTTCATATTTTAAAACACTTTGGAACAATTATTTTGAAGGGAAACCTTAACAGTTAAATGCCTCAGTTAAATGAATCTTAGAAGACACATAATGAATCTTACTGAAATACTAAATTCAACCAACTAATGAGGAAAACCGGGCATAAGCAACCTGCTTTTATTTGACTAATAGTGTCCTACTTGAGAGTTCAATGGATTCTCTATGTTCTAACAATGAAGATATTAGCTGGACAGACCAAGCTGAGATTTCTTGTATTTTTTTTCCGTCACTTTCATGTTTGGCTTTCATGTTTATTAAACAATTATATTTCTTTTTTCAAATTTAGAAACCAAATTTTTTGTTGGTTTGTTTTTTTGGGGTTTTTTGTTGTTGTTTTTAAAGGATTGCAGCTACCGATGCTATCCCTGGTCGCATTCCTTAGCTTAAGTATTCGTGCTTGTTTTACTAATGATGCTCAGTAACTGAATTCAAACACACACACCTCTCCCCTCAATCCAAAAAGAAACATTAAAATATCCAGTGTTCCTGGGGAGCTGGATTTTGCTGTTTTGAAAGACAAAATACTCCTGTCAAAGTTAATGGGAAGCTTTTGTGAGTGACATGAGGACTGGGTGCACACAATACAGATTTATTATCCACTTAACTCTGATATCTTTACATGATTTCTCATGACCATATTATAAACCAGTTCTAAGTAACATTACAATTTGCATTTCAAAATTGATGATGATGATGCTTCAGCACAAGAACAAGGCACTGTTCTTCTGATGCTGAACCACCACTCAACAGAGGTTTTTATTTCCTGGAAGAAAAAGAAATGAATGGAAAACTATCCACTAGGAATGTATTTCCCTGTAGAGTTGAGAGAGGGAGAAGAAAAATCTCAATGCTGAAGAAATGAGGCTGAAAAACAGGGATCATACATACTCAGTTTCTCTGGTGAAATGAGGTGGAACGACTGTTTCACAGTAGAAAAGCCAGCTACACATATGAAGGCAATATTTATTGGGATCTACAGACTGTCTAAAGCTTTCAACTCTCTAGTCTAACACTAAAAACTGAAAAAAAATATTGCTGGAGCAGTCAAAACTTGTTAGGAATGGAAGATTCAGGTACAAAACAAAACGATGAAAAAAGATCTTTGTTGGAGGATTAAACACACAAGACAGCTGATGCAGTATATCAACTGCATGATGGGGTCAGGGAATCAGCTCAACTCACTAGTTTTTAACCTCCTTATGATTTTACTTCCTTAGTCCCAGATCTCCACGTGTCCAGAGCGGCCCGGATGCAGGTCTCTGGGAGAGTGTTCCCCATCCCTTTGGGGAGCTGGCATGAAGGTGTGTGAGCCCATTCACACTCCCCTGCTTGCCACCTGCTCCCACAGCACTCCACATTGCCCATGCTGACAGAAGCAGCTTGTCTGAGAAAAAGGTGGGGAGGGGGAAAGAAAGGAAATAAAAGGGAGCCACTTGGCTCAATGCTAGGAGTTATTCACCCTAAGAAACTACAACTTTAAACACTGCTGGGCGACTGACATCAGCAGCTAATACCACTCACAAACGACACAGATCTCATGTTCCTTGGGTAGTAAGTGTCACAGAGATGAGAGTATTTCATCCAAGAAAATAAGAAAATCCAGAAATTTCACATGCAAACAATTGTTTTTCCCCATATTTGGGGACAGCTTCCACCCCTCCACCCTACCCTTCTTGCTCTCTCCTCCTCCACCTTAGAGTGCTGGAATGAACCTAATAGTGCTCTTTTGCTTTAAAAGTCAGGCATGGTTCAGTGAACACGCTGACATGCTATTTCATGTGAGAAAAGAAGCTGTGATTTAATCTCATTTTTACCAGCTAGATTCCTAGCTAATGTATTCGGGGATAGTTAAGCCTGCATTCATGGTAAGACATCTGCATTATATACCGTTTGGCCCTATGTATTTCCACAGAGCATAGGTGAAAAATTAGCACCTGCTGTGCAACAGTGGTAAATCTCTATATACTCACAGATGTAGAAATATTCCCGGCCTGGCCTGAACTCAAATCCTAGTGAGAAGGGCGTGAATAGCTGGAACTTTTCCGAGAACTTCAATGGTCCGTTCGGGGAATGCGGCCGATTACACTCCCACCTCTTGAACCCTTTGGAGGTGTGATCACAGGAGCTGTAGCCATCAAAGTTCACCATGTACAGAACGTAGCGTTCAGTCTTATCTTCCGGCACTGAGTCTTCATAGTGAGGGCAGAACACATCCAAGTAGTCATTGATGCAGACATCGATGTGGTAGTCACCCTGCTGGAATCTGAAATCACAGGAAGAGTTCAAATGTAAGCACAGTTAGCTCAGGATGACCTTTTCACAGGGTAACATTCACATACAAGGGGCATCACTAATGGCATTTCATTTCACTCCAGCCATGCACATTCACTTTTGAAAATAACCCTTACAATTCACCAGAGCCATCAGAGACTACTTATGCAGGACTACGGTCAGACAGCCTTCTGGATAAAGGTTTTGCTCTCTTCTCTTACAAAATGAGTCCCTTGCTAACACACACCATGTTATAGGACATCCTTCCCTGTGGTTTCTTGAATAAACAAATGAACAAAGTGGCTGCTTTATTTGGTTGTGCTTTTTTTTTTTCTTTAATTGGAGAAAGAAGCAAGAAGCAAAGAAGCCAAAACTGTATCAGCCTCCTCAAACCATTGTCTATACAAATACCTACATATCCATGCAAATAAACAACCCAAGCATATCCTTTTCTCTGAATAAGGCAGTAATCATCCCTGTGCTAAAAACTGATTTGACTGCAAGTAGTTAAGAGTTACTACAAGAGCAGGAACAGGTTTACTCTTTCTTCAAAACTGGCAGCAGTTTGTGAAGATGCAAAGATCTACATTGTTTTTTAAAGATATCTGAAAAGCAGTGGATCTCCTTTGCCAAAAGCACACACAGGGATGTTGCTCTGTCCGGATAAAAGGATTCTGGGATACGAACTACCAGCACTCAAGACTAATGTGACAGCTCTGAAGGAGCTGAGAAACACAGTGCAAGATACCAGTCCAGATGCACTTTATTATGACTATTATGATTACTAAGGAGTCCTTAGAGATGTAGCATTTCCGTTTTGTTGGGGAGTCCTTTTTTCTCCCCTCCACGTCTGACTTCCCTAATGCCTACCATAGTATCTGGAAGAAACTGTGGGAACAAAATCACTGCCTGCATGGGAGCTGATATCATGATGGATTTAATGATTCCATAAACCAGGTCTGTATGTCTATCAAACTCCCTGGGGCAGCCAAAGAAACCAACCACTGACCTACTCCACTTCAGGCTGACTGGGCTACTTGTAGCGTCTCCCTTTCACGGCTGCAGTTGTCAAGTGTACCACAGAGCAATAAAAAGGCCATGACAGATTTAACTATAATACCTCTTTATAGCTGAGAGGCATATTTTAAACACCTGATGGGCTTGAAATCTGCCATCTGGATCCTTCTATCTAATTCCAGAGAAAAAGCAATGATCTGCTGGCTCTCCAAGGATAAATTCAGAGCAAACTACACCTTTTCATATCCCTACAATAATTTAACTTCAATAAAATAGCTTTTTAAACGGAAAAAACTGAACACGCATCAAAGCATGATATATCTGTATAATTTCAGCCACCGCACAGCCTCATGGTTCCATTCTGTAACATGGAAAAGCCTCTCTGAACCACAGTTCTGCCAGGAGAATTCACATTTATCTAAATTGTTAAAAACATATTTTTCTATTCCAGTGCTTTCAAAAGCTGTCACCTGAGCAGATACTGTCTTAATACATTTGCAAAAACTTACTGTTTTCAAATTGTTGTCTTTTCTCTGTATCAGTTAACAGTATGCCATTTCTCACAGGTAATGAAAAAGAGTAGCTTTACGTTATGAACAGGAAAGGCAGACTCTGGAAATTATTGTTTAAAAAAGCCTGCAGTGCTAATACCTAAAAATGAATATATATTTGTGTATGCATGTTTGAGTGTGCATATTTGTTTTTTTTTTAAAAACGGCAGGTGACAGTTTTCTCAAAGGATTCTCGAAGTTACTTCTTATATCAGCCTGTGCCTTCACAATAATGTCGAGTTATGGTTTTGTGACAGAAACTACATGCTTTGAGAAAGCAGCATCTATTTATGCTAGATAAGTCTAGACATTCTGGTTTGGAGTGGTCTCCTTAACATTAGACTTTTATAACACAAATAACCTTATGTGAACTGCTTCACCTTCTCTTTAGGTCAATGAAGAGAAATAGGAACTTCTGGAGTCCAATTCATCTGGCCTACTCAGGCCCAAGTTATCTTGGAACAGATGGATCATGCTCCAGAAGCAGCTTTTTCTCTCATTTTACCAAAAGGAGAGTCTAGACAGACATTTTCCAGACAGAGTCTCTACTGTAAATAGCTGAACTTGAAGGGAAGAATCCAGCGACACAGTCTATGATAACAGAGATGATAAACACACAGACAGACAAGTAAGTTTGTAATGAAACCTTAAATCTGCCTTAGCAATGAAATCAAACTTGTGATTTGCACCTGTGACCTGTTTTCCCCAATACTGCAAAGAGTTCATTGGACTCCCTTTTGGCAAAGTCCCCCACAGTATTCTTGTTAAGCAAACAAAACCACGACACAGCCATCCTCATTCATCACTGCCATTTTAGTAGATTTTGCTCTTATTTCTGATTTGCTAGGTGCTGAAGCAGCTCAGTGTTTTCATTTGCCCCAGCACACCCTTGCCTATCAAACACGTGCTAAAGAAGAAACAAGGGCTACCTGCAAAGCAGGTCTGAGGGTGAAGTACACAAACAAGTCCTTCTCATCCCAGTGTCCTTCCCTTCCTGCTCTGAGTATTTTCTTCCCACAGCCACTTGCCATAGCCAAGAAGTTTGCTTTACACGTCTAAAATAAGAAGATGATGGTGCATATTTCAAGTGATCTAAACTGGCCTTTAGTCAATATTGCTGACATAGCAGTGAACCTGCTCCAGGGTACCAAGGTATTTTATTAAGCAGCTCTGAGTCTTTTTACTCCATACAGTAACAGCAATACAGAAAAGACATTATTAGCTAATTAAGAAGTAGAAAGCAGGTATTTATTCCCCCTCTTGTAATACCTTAAATACGCCCGTAATCAAAACCTCAGCATGAGTACTGAAGAGACAGAACTAATTTTATTTTTCTGAAAAAGCCTACAAAATCTCCAACATGCCTCTTGGAGTGAACTTAAGTTGTTCTTGTTTCTCCAGCTACAAGGCAGTGTGCTGTATATACCTTCTCAGAGAGGAACCACAAAGGCTGCCAACGTGAACAGAAAGGCAAGTGATGGCCATGAGTAACTCACGAAAAAACTCATCTGTTCAGGCTCCTCAAAGCTATTAAAGGAAACACTTCAGAAACACATTTCCAAGAATTTTAAACCACCTCTGAGAGGAAACCACTTAACATTTACAGGCTGAAAAATCTCTTATTAGTAGTGTAATGTCAGGTATTAGAGTGAAACAAAAGTTCCACTTCAAATGAAAGCATTTATCAATGTTTAGCCACCTACATGCGCTGAGGAGCACAACACGTAGAGGGAAGGTAGGATCTGTTAACAGATATATTTGCAGAGATGACAGAGCAGGTCTTCTGTTGACTGCATTTCAGGTTTAATAAGTTTGTCTCTTTTTCCAGTCCTGTTCAGAATAGAAGGCATGCTATACTACACCCTCCAGTAATGTTACTAATGTTCTTTTCCTTTTCTCAGCTAGGTCTTTGCCCTGTCCTGGCAGATCCCCAATCTGGACTCCCAAGCCCTTACAGAATCACACAGTAATCAGCATTTTTTATATAAATCCCACTGTGAGGAAGAAAGTAGTCCTATCAAGATTTAGAGTAACAGAAGACTGTTGTGGTAGAAACCAATCAAAAAGGCTTCTCCAAAATTCTGTCAGGATCTACAAACCTTGCAAATAATGTAATTTGTCTCCGTGCACTCTAGCTTACATGAAGCAAGCCACAGCTATTCTTCAAACATAATTAACCTTTCTTTTGTGTCAGGTAGCATTCAAACAGTGTCTTGGAAACCTGCATACTACACAGCTATCTATTAGGTGATAGGGCTACAAAAGCCATTTTGAAGACAGAGACAGATAAGTAGCTTCTAAATCTAAATTTTTCCAAAACCAACAAACATCAGCTAGCTACACAAAACTTCCATGCTTCTTCCAGCAAAGAGAGTCACACAAATGTTCTTTGTGCCCAAGTGCCACTGATGAAGTGTACAGGTACTCAGGACGCAGGCGAAGAACTTTACAGTAATTTTAACCACAGAAACACAAGACTAGCAAAACACTTTCAAAGTAATTAATGCCTCATATACTTTGTTTATCCACTAAAACAAGTGAAAGTACACACTCTGTACACATGCTTCTCTTAATAAGTCTAAGTTCTGAAGCATTTGGAGCTCGTCTTGGATTTACTAACTTTGCTGGTCACTGAAACAAGTGACCATTTATTTAAGTAGACATTTAGAATGTAACTGTTCTGTTTGTTCTTTATCTCTTTCTTTCTTTCTTGGAATAAACACTATAAAAATCTAGTTTAAGAACAGCATAAATAACACTAATTGTCCATTATCATTTAGATAGATAAAAAAAAATTGCAATAATTTCTGCTTGTTGCTTCCCATACAAATCTTAGTAGTAGTATTCTATCACCCTTCCTGTAAAATCAACTCACCAGATGCTCTACTTTCAAGATAAGTGTACTGGAAAATTTTCCTTTTATTATGTCAACCTTTCTTTATTTGGAGTCTGTTCTGTCAAATGCATGTGGTAAGGCTTCACTGTGAACCAGAAAAGACTTGAAATAACTGATCTAACTGTGAATTATGAAATTCTGGCCTGGCATCAGAAGGGATCAAATGCAAATGGCCTCAATTCTGCTGCCTGGAGCCTGCACAGCCACTAACACCAAAGCACAGAGGAAGCTGCCAGTGCTGAAGTCTGTACACCAGTTGCCTTGCTCTCAAATGATAATCTAAAATATGAAGCAACAAAATTCAGAGACTCAATTTATTCTTTGGGTAAGTACAAACTGTAGTTACCCACATCAAAAAGTTACTTTTTCTGCTTTCTAAGGGAAAAAATACTTATGCGAGCAACATGTGTATCCCTGTCAACTGCTGGTCACCCAGCCCTTCCTTTTTACTCCCAGGGTCACTAAGCCAGTTTTAACTACATTTACTGGAGACAAGTCCATTCCTACAAGTGCCATGAGAAAAGCAGCCGGGTGAGAAGATGCCATAAGTATCCCAACAAAGGCTTGAACCACCAGTAGACTAAACGTTATTAGACAACAGAAACATCTCTTACAAATGCTCTAGACACAGCAAAAGCTTCAACTGAAAAAATACAGAAATAGATTGTAAATTAGGTTTATTTCTGTTAGCTAGTTGTGAAACTATTAAATTAACACAGAAATGAGTATGAAGCAGGCATCTGTAAATGCAATAATACACAAAACCCAAACATCTTCTGGAAAATGCTAACATCCTTTAAAAGGACAACATTTTAATTGCTCTTAGGATGTGATGGTGTCAGTCATTTACCATTCCACACTACTGAGCTTACTCACAGCTTCTGCCTCTGTTTAGGTGGCAAGCGCTGTGCATTAGACCATCCCAAGCTCCACTCACATGCTGTGACTCTAACACAGCAGGGTAACTTGTGCCTCATTATTCTTTAGGCAGTCCATGCCCCACTGTTTCAACCAACTTAAAGCTGCATGATAGGGGAAATCTTGTGGTGGTTAATTATCTGAGGGGTTGTGGGATTAAGTGTACCGTTTTACAGCAGATAATTTTAAAAATGCTATTTCTGTGCTCTGCAAAAATAACCTCTTTAAAGCTTTTCTGCTCTTTTTACTGGCTTTGTCACAACATTTAATAAACTCTGTTCCCATAGCTCTGCTGACATCAACAATGATTCTGATGCACAAACAATGAAGTAATCAAAGAGCTATTTTAATTTTGGCTCTATTCAAACTGAAAGAAAATTCAACATTTTCCAGATGCTAAAAGAAGTGGGTTTGCTACCAGTAGCAAGCCAGTGACATTTTAGATCTCTAGCAGGATATTGCTACCCTGAGCAAGCAAACAAAAAATATAAAGGAGCTGTCTGTGACCTTTTAGTCCTTAGGTTACAGTTTCACAAGTTAAGACAAGTTCAAAACACCATGAGAAAATAGAATGTAGGAAGCAAAATACTGACTGACAAAACAAAAGAGAGACAACTAATCAAGGCTGTTGTTCAAAAAAACAGTATTCAAAAATTATGCCTAGAAAAGACTGCAAGTTAAGTACACAATGCAGAAAGAAACTTATTCTCTTGTCATTAAGTCCTCTATTCAATTACCATTTATTGGAGTAATTAAACACTGGGAAAGGATGCCAGGCTAATTGTTAGATTATGATAATTACACAGCTTTGCTGTGCTACAGCTGATCAAAATAAGATGTGGTCACACACACTCAGCTAAAGCTTCTCTGCAATCATCAGGCTTCCATGGGAAACTTATTACTATAATAAGGCCACTTATTACTAGTTCATTATCAATCAGGCAGAGAAACTTATTATTTGTAACCTTCGTTTTACTTTCCCACCCATTCTGCTGGAACAAGCCTCCCAAAAGGTTGCACCCAGGTCTCTGCTTTCGGCTGGCTCCCTTCCATCACAATTACACAGCTGAGCAGAATCTGGCTCCTGCACTTGAAAGAGTTCATCAGACTTCAAATTACTGTTTCACAACTGGCTGCAAGAGCCTATCACAGTTCTTGAAAGAGCCAAGTGATCTCCCCACGTTTCACTTCAGATGCATCTGTCCATCAGAGATCTACCTTCCCCTTCTTTTCCTGCTACGTCCCTGATGCCTGGGAGATTTTTCACACTACTTGGATGCGCCCAAAAGCAGAAACCCTAAAGCAATGACGGATGCATTAAAAAAGCGTCAGTCCTACGCAGCTTGCCTCCCTGGAGAATCTCATAGCTTTACCCCTTCTTATCAGCCAACAGGTACAAGAGAGGCATTGTGTCTTCCTATTCGGAGGGCTAGGGTTTTTTCTTGTTAAATTACAGGACTCTGAGTGGTTACCATTGTCTCTGGTACCTCATTCTGCCTATCCACTACAGGGGCTAGAACATCAGAAGAAACTTGAAACAAATCAGTTTGAGCTAGCATTTAGGTTTGCAAAGAGAACAACTCATTAACCACTGAGTAGCTCTGAAGAGTCAGAAGAATGTTTGTCCAAAAAAAATCCTCCAAAAAATACCAAACTCAAGATAATTAATTTTACTCTGTGCTGATACAAAAACTAGACCTTTTGAAACAGCAGGAACACCTTACACAGAAAATTGATCTAGAAAGTGTCATTAGATAGGAATGGCTAAAATAACTGCTCAAACTTCACTTTCTTGAACTTGAGTTCTATCAAATTTTACAGCTATCTTGCAGGTGAACACTTAGAGCCTTTAATTAGTTTAACTTCCAGAATGAAGAAGCCTCCTCAAAACCAGTGTGGTAGAAGTCTTTAATGTTCTGGAAACAAACAAACAACCCCACTTCTTTTTTTTTCTTTTTTTTAAATAAAACCTGATTTTTGAAAACTTCCTAATGTGCCTTGACTGAAACACATCCTTTGCAAAACAGAGCAAGCCTACCTCCAGAAGGAGAAGGTTTCTATTAACAGAAACATGCCAAAAAAAAAAAAAAAAAAAAAAAAAAAAAAAGAAAGGCTGCTGAACAGGAGGAAATTACTAGGTTTGCAATGGGAAGCGGAAATACCCTATTTAAAATCTAAGAGTTCTTTGAATAACATCTGTTCTGTTAATTTCATTAACCTGAGAGACCAGAAGCATCTTTTTTTTTATTTTTGGAGTCTATTGCTAAACAAAATTTTTCAGTTGCATCGTAACAGTTAACAATGACAATGAATTTAAAGTATAGATACAGCTTTTATTTATTTTTTGCACTTTAAGAGCTCTTTAAGAAATAAATTGTCTTAAAATGTGTTCACTCCACTTACTGTTAATAATTTTCCCCCTTACACTCATAACTGTGTTTATTTGTACAGCTGGGTCCTGTATTGACTTTTAATAGTTGGCACTGTAGGAAGATTTATGTTCAACGATAATGCAAACATTAAAAAATAGAAACTAATTGCTCTTCCCTCAGTAGATATGAGGGAGGGAGGGAATAAACAAATCAACATTTATTTCCCACCTATAAATCTGAGTACTCCAGAGATTCTCAAGTACTGCAACACCCTCACCCACTTAACTTCCCATCATTCTGCACCTCCTAATCGATGAGCTTTACATTTTTCATTCTGTTTATTAAAACCGTTTCCTCAGACTCTGCATTCGTAAAATTTTTCAAATCTGACACACATGACTTTCACCTGATCTCTCAGAATTTCTCCTTTCTGGCAACTTCCAAAGTGCAACACATTATGGAGGGGCTTCAGTGTCACACTCATGCTGTGGATGATAAGGGTGGTAAAGGGCTGCAACATGTCACAGCATTGATCCAGAATAGGTCAGGCTCTCATTCTCAGCTGTTCCAGCCTCGATAACTTTAATCCCCAAGACTACAGACACTACCTGGTTATTGATTTTCCACTGCCATGGGCATTTAACTTGCGTAGATGGATGGAGAGGGAAGAAGGGAGGGGAAGGTAAAGGAAGAGTTACTATTCTGTCAAAGGCATCACTTAGACTTATGGGACAAACTTCAGTGTTGAAGACCCTAGCAATGTAACCTGAAAGGTACTGCACCTAGACAGATACTAAAGGCAACCTGTGATTTGTATTTGAAGCCTCTATCCACACTGTGAATCCAACATGCCTGGGCTGAAGCCAGTCTCTTTGTTTAGTTGATTTATGGACACAAGCTCATTACTTGTGTTCACATTAGTACTACTCTGGAGTTCACCAGCAACATATATTCCACTTTAGCTGAGTTGGAATGAGGAGATCTGGCAATTACTACTTGCATATTTTTAAATGTGGTCATCAATACCATCCACATGTGACGCTCCATTTGTCTGCTTTAGGCACTAACACCACACAAGGTGTCAGCTTCATCTTTAATTCCATGCTTTTGCTTGAAAATACAAACTACCATGGCTAACTCTGGCCTGTATCAGAGAAAAACTCATTTTGCTGACTCACTAGCAAATTTTCCTTTCTTAAAAAAGTCTTACCTAATCTCTGTTGTACCAATGTGCACTTTACAATCAGGCACATTTAGGAGAAAATAACCTATTCAGAGTTAAACTCTTAAAAACTAAGACAAAATAATAACAAAAAACCCCACAGGTAGCAGTACTACTAAAGAGTCTGAACTAGACTCTAACATGTGTTGACCATGTGTCTAACTCAGAAGACGCAGTCTATCAGGCTTGATGGAATGTGATTCTGTGGTTGGTATTCGCTAACCCTGCCTGAGGCATGCGCTGACATCTGTTAATGGATATGGAGAACAATGCCCTATCTGCAGAAAGGTCCTGCTTCTCACATGCACAAAATGAAAGAAAAGAATACTTGCCCAACAAGCATGTTGCCCTGCACACTGAATGAGATAAACTGCCGCCTGGTTCCACGAGGAAGTGTACATAATGCAATTCAGCTTTGCAAATTTATTTTCCCACTAACATATGTAAAGAAGAGGGATGGATAACTCGTATAAACTGAAATCTCCACCTCTTCCATACTCTGCAGTAAAAAAATGCTGCCTGTTTGCACCAGTAACTATGTGGGCAGTGTTTGAAAAGAAACACACATTTTGATAAAAGTGCCTATCTGTTGCATTTACACTTACACTAGCTGTGGCATTAGGAATGCTCTTCTCTGACAGTAAGCTATAGCTGTTCATTATTAATCTCTCAATGTCAGCAAATTGTGATTGAATTAGAATTTGCAGACTCGGACACCCTAGTAACTGGTAAAATCTACCCCTTAATTTCCCAGTACATAAGTATGTAGAATGAAACTAATCCTCCAGCCATTTCACAGTATTTTTTTTATGTTTAGTAAACTGAGTGTGTTTAAACAAGCCATGGTCAAATTCTCATCCTACAGCTAAACAGAATGAATCCAGATGTAGTATGAAATAGCCTGAGCAAGACGTAGAGAAAAGAAAAATAAAATCACAGAGTGACACACGCAGACCCAGAAACGTAACACGAAATTACCCTATCAAGCCATTACTTGCTATTTATATAAATAACATATATATTCAAATATATTATCAAAAACTATTTTAACTTTTTCATGTAAAAACAAAGTTAGAATACTTAGCAAGTGTATAAATGCATTTGCAGACAATTTGCTATCAGGAAAGCAGGCTTCAGTTAATGAATTTATTTCTTGCTACACAATTACCTTGTGTGTATTTAAGAGACACAGAGGAAAAATATTTCCTTTCCTGGCATGGAAACAGTGTTTAGAGAAAGTTCTATAGAGAAATCTAATAATTTAACTTTCTTCCTATTAACCTTCCAGATTAGTCTGTCTCTCACACTACGCAAACTAGCAACTGAAGAACAACCAGTTTTAGATTACAGACTGCAGCAGCACTAAGTAGCAAAACTATTATTGTCAGAAACAGTTTCTTTTAATTTCTGCAATTTCTTCTAAAAACTTATGGAACATAGACTATAAAAACTTTCACTAGCTTTAATCTTGATATAGATGGTCCCTGAACAATAAGATTTAAAATATATACTTACCTAGAGAAACCGATCGTAAGCATTTTATATCGTATGCTCAAGATAGGGCCTGATCCAAATCTGTGTCTCTGTTTACAAATACGATCTGAAAAGCTTTGCACTATAAATTGTCAATTAGTCTGTAAAACACCTAAGACAAAATTTACAATCTGACAGGCAACATTTTTTTTTCCCCTTACTGAATGAGATCAACAAATGGTGGAATTCAACACAGCCTTTATTTTACCATAGTACCACTCTCATCCTCTCATCCCCCTTTTTTCAAATTACGAAGCTCCTGCTCTCACAGTGTGTTTCCTATTATGGACTTTCGGAATTCTTATTTCTTCAAGAGTGACAGAAACAGTCTTTCAATACGTATAAATACAGCTCAAATTGATAGAAGGTGCAAAACCTGCTCATTTACTTTAATATGCATGTGTAAAATATTCATATTTAGGAAAAATAGCAAGAAAAAAAATGTATTGCTATCAGATCAATCAGAAATTTCAGAGAGGTAAAACTGAAGCTGTTATATTAAATTCCCCATTGCATTTTTCCTAAAAGAGTTTCCAAATTAATCTTAAATGAATTCTAGTCTTCAACCTGTAGTGAAATCACTTCATTTAAAACTGAACGATGATCTTGTCTGCATAAAACATAGTAACTATTTTTAAAAGTACAGACTAAGGTTTTAAGGTAAGAAGCAGAGAATATCACAGTCAAATTAAAACAAAGGTTTCTTCCTCTGCCCTCCCTTTTTCTTCCTACTTATAAAGACACCAGAAGGTAGGTATAACAAAGTGACCACACAGGTCTGGCAAGAACTATTACTGTCTACTGGGAAGCTTTCACATCGTTCCTTAAATCTTAACATGAATTATTTGAGCATACAAGCTATTTCTTTCTTTCATTCTTTTAAATACTATTTCAGCAATAAAGAAATAAACCCAAAACCTCTGAGGTGTCCATAGTTTTAGCATGTAGTTGAGGCATAAACATATAATCTGAGGCTGAAGACACAGCACATTGTGTAGACAAAACCCCAGTTACAGAGCAACAGTGTGAAAAATTAGAGCAGTCATCCCATAAAGCCCAACAAAATACTGCCAACTGGCCAAAAGAAGTTGTCTGGAGCACACAGTCATGCAACCTGTCATATTCTTAAAACAGCCACCGACCATTTGCACAGGCAGAGGATTGAGCTCTTTGTGTTTGGGAATGATGGACTACAACGGGTGGTCTAAACATTTTTTGAACCTCTTGAAACTTTTGGAATATGGTGAACTACAGTCTGTGGACACTGAGTTGCACAGCTTCGTTGCTGAATGGAAAAGTACTTGTTCCTCTGCATTTCTGAGCCTGACACCTGACAATTTCTACCACAGGTAGAATTGGTACCATGAATTTCATAACTCATAAAGAAATGTATAGTCTATGACACTGCATTGCTTAGAACACCAAGTGAAAAGAAATGGTACAGCTGATTGCAAATGTCAAACTAAATGCAGCAGTCCTCAAATGTTTATCAATTGAGCATTTTCACCTTTGCTACCTGTAACAGTCAGAGGCAAGAGAGCTCCTCCTCAACCCCTCAGTGACTAGATTCTTTTTTGGAGAAAAAATTACGCATTGCAGGAAAAGTAAATCTTGATTTCTGTTAACCTGGTCTGTCATTTTAATCAAAATAAGCACTTACATAAAAGAAGATATTAAACTTCCTGTGAAAATGCATCTCTCCAAAGAGGCTGCTGCATAAAAAAGCGTAGGCAAATGACGGCTGCCTAGTTTTCTATTGTCTGCAATTCAAGTTTAGCTAAAGAGTGACTGAAACAGAATACAGACCTCAACATTTGTCCTTCCCTTCTGTATGTTCTGACTCATTACAACTGAAAAGTCTTGTATTGCACTTCAAAGATATCTGAGACTCTTCTCAGCTTGTCCTGTGCTTTTAAGGATGCACGTTTCATAATCAGATGGTAAATTTCTTTAGGAACACTCTTCTACTGCTTGCTCTCTAAGCTTGTTCAGATGTTATCTATGCCCAAAAAATGTGTTGCAAAGAAATTTTAGAATGAAGCAAAAATAACCATTCTTTTTATACACCTGCTTTCTCCTACCACATGGAAAGAAACATCTGTAGAGACCTCCACTTTCTTCCCCTCAAATGAAGAGTCTTTCCTTAAATTACACCTTCAAGCTCCCAGGTGCAAAAGGCAACGTAGGGTTTTGGTGTGCACCAAACTTGAAGGCAACTGTGCTGAAAAGCTGGAGGTCATTTGCTTTGTTTCCCTAACTTTTCCCTTCATCAATGAAATGAAAAAGAAATTTTTATTATATCGTACATTAAATATGTCAAATGAAAGAAAAAGCATGGTTTTAAATATATTACAAGTTAGTTTTGGTTTGTTAGAATACTAACATAAGCACAGTGAAGAATCTATCTATTCTAATTCTTACATCAAAGAAACAAAGCAGCCTGAACCTTGCAAATCCTTTTAGAAAGGTTTAACAGTTCTTTGGATTATAGAAAGAAATAAACCGACAGAGCACTACTGCTTTTTGCTAAGCTATTAGACTGTTTTTGCTGAGTTGCTGAATCAAGATGTTTAACTGCTTTTTCCATTTCATCGGTTATTTTGCCTTTGTTTATGAACTAGCTCTGCTAGTGAACAAGCATCTTCAGCCTTTTAGTGCATTTTCGCCCTTACACCTTGGCAAGTTTTAACTGAGGCATTCAAATGCACTTAACTATATTTTAAGAGATCTTTTGTTAGATTACAGAATGGTCGGAGTAGCAGTCCATGAATATTAATTCTCTATTTAAATCATACCTATGACTGATGTAAAAAATACATCCTGACGCAGATGCTCGGAAGTTTCCAAAATGTTACAGATATGTGACTGTTCAGTTCCTCTGTTCTAATAAGCAGCTCTGTTCATGACAGCAATTAAGCTGATGCTTTAGAATTATGCACATACTAAGATGAGAGATTTAGGTAAATGCTTTCCTGAATTGAGGCCTAACTGTGCAGAAAGCATTAAACAAAGCAGTGAATCTGCAAGGACTATGGAGCAGTGTGAAATTATTATTATGCTGATGTCAGAGGAAAACTACCTCAGCTAAAGAAGAATGTGTGAACAAAGCATTTTATGATATGAAACATGATAACGAATAACTTCATACTGAGAATCATTTACTACCAATATTACTGCAGTAATTCCTCTTATGACTTCCATTTAATTATTCTATCTCCGGGAAACTGAACTACAGATACCTTAACAGTCAATATTTGACTCTTAATCCAGACAGGGAAAGGGTTAAAAAGCTTTTACTTTAATGAGTGAGCACCTTTTATAGCACAAAAGAAAAAAATTCTTACCAGGATTAACATTTTTAATAGGCTTTTTTGGTCCATTAGAAGGTCATGACATCACCACCGCTATCCCCTTGCTAAGCAAGACAAAAAATGACCTAAGACTTTACAATACTCTACCCATTGATCTTACCAGCAACCTGAATGTAGGTGGCAGCATGTAATTCCTATGTGTTCAAACATTAAAGCTTAATTCACTTCACCCATGTAATTTTCTCACTTTCATGCACTGAGATGATGCTCTTGATTAAATACCCAGAGTGCAAGAGACTAAATAGGCTCCACTGGTTAGGATAAGTTATAGATGTGTGTGTTGCATAGAAACACACAGTCTGTTCAAATGTGTGTGCTCATAACATATGGGGTATGGAATATCTACTCTTGTTAATGCATTACAAATGACTAAACTTGCATTAAGCCTAATTGAAACCTGTTCTTCCTTTCAAAATCAATTATTTTAAACTTCTCAACCTGAAACAGAGAGATCGCTTTCCAGTGCAGCACAATAGCAAAGATGATTCCTTAATATGTTGGGGTTGATTGGCTAAACATGGTTTCATTCATTTCTATATCCTTAAAATTAGATTTTTTGTCTGCTGAACATTGTTATTTAAATAATTCAAAGTAGATAAAACTCAAGAATCTCCATACTGCTATATAACACTACAAAACCCCACTCCTGTTGCCAGAATTTTGTTCAGTTGCAATGACAGTAAGATCACATAGCTAAAAACGTAGCCCTTTAGCAAGCTGAGTTCTTCCATCAATAAATACAGAAAAAAGAATCATCTTGACAAGAATTATTACTTCTAAGAATGGATTATATTTGGTGTAAAACACCCAGACTGTCCCAAGAAGCCATTCTTATATTCAATAATAACTTAAGGAAACCATATTATGAAAAAAAAAAAGCTTTTTTTTTTTCTTTTGTCATTCCACAGTAATTGGTATGCTAGAAAAATATTATGGAATTTACTTACATTAATAGCACCAACGAGCTTCTGAGAGTCATGGCAAATGTTTACGGAAATTACCAGTTCAGTCACATTCTGTGCTCTACTTTTTCTTTTGCCTACATTAGTTTGGTGTAAACATGCCTTTCATACTTTAAATGCACCGGGCTTGTTTCCTTTTTTTTAAACAATAGTGAACCTCACACCATACGGGAGAGGAGAGCTGAAGGAAGCAAAGCATTATTGAGTCATTAAGGGGTTTTAAGAATACAGCAAAAATAGTGGAGGACTAAGTTAATGTGACAGCTTGAAATTTACCTCAGTTACATGCAATCTGTAGACAAAAATGTCCACTCCACCAGAGCTACTGGATGAAGTTTCACCTCCTGTTGCAGAAGGGCAGAACAGAGATCAACTCCCTGTTTCCAGCATGCAAATACATAGGATGAATAGGACAGAACCAGGCCTTGTAACTGTAACATTTTGTTAATTTGGATATCAAGCAGACCACTTGGGTAGGTAAATTCCAGCTAAGAACAGCAGCGGCTCTGTGCCAAAATAAGAGGGGAAAACCAGAATTAGTGACTGAAGGGGTCTGCCGGCAGAAGGAGCATGCTGCCATTGAACAAAGGTTCACCACATGACACACCCAAGCTGTATATTCAATTACACAGCTGACCATTTAAATATATGTGTTTACTCTCAGTAAAATAAACGCTACTGACAAACACGCAGAATTAGGTACACACTTACAAGCACATGCATGGTATACCAAAGTAATGCCTACAATTTTGTACTACTAGATTTATAATCTAGGCTGGTAAATTTTCCCTTTCGAGGCTAACTCCTGCCTTCTGGTATCAGTCTAACACAAATAAGCGCACACACAACCCAGCGCTTCAACAGGAGAAAAGAGCGTCTTAATGACGACAGGTGGAGCAAAACAGGTATTACTCAAATACTTGTTGATAGGTTTCAAGAGTGCTCAAGGCCATCTGATGCTTGAGGCCACAGGAGAAATCAGCAGAGACCTAACCTAGCTAATTGCCTCCCTTGATTGTGATGGTTCTGATTAGAAGAATAATCAGCTCTCAGCAGCCCTTAGGCAAAAAAATGTCAACCGAGGGGTTTTTTTGTTGTTGTTTGTCTGTTTGAACATGCTGCACTGCAGAAGGAATGCCAGACCATGTCATTAAAACAAATATTAAAGGAGTTCCTATATGAATAAAGCAAATAATTCCCTTTCTAATTAGCTTGAACATTCTCCCTCTGTTGTTCTTAGATTGCAGTCATATAGTCTAAAAAAAATGCTGATCTCCGGTTTATCTTTGAGATGGAGAACTGGTCACACTGATGGAAAAACAAGAGCTGTGAAATTCCATCAGTCTCTGGATCAACAAAAGGTTATCTAATGTTAAATTAAATTATTAAGAGCAGGCTGTATACGACACAAATTCATGTGAATTAATAGCTTTGATTGATTTTATCTAAATATGTCCATCCACAGTAAAACTTCCATTTTCCTTTCTGTAATTGACTATATAATCTCTCCCGGTTTTTACAGTACATGATTTACATTCCTAGACATCCGGAAAACTTCATGCCAGACATATACAAAACAGGTTTCATACTACATTTTCTCAGTACTGCTTTCTTCTGTATTCTGAGACCTTTAGTTTCAGACTAAAATAATTGCATCCTTCCATTAGCTGCTTGCTGCTGTAAAAAATGTAAATATTTATTTGAAAGGAGAGTAATATGTATTGACAACTATGTTCCCATGCTAGTGATTTTACGAAGTCCATCTTGACACCGTTTTTGCACCATGGCAGACCAGCTGATTCAGTAACTTCCAAAACTGTTAAGTATAACACACACGAAACACTTAACAGCAAAGGAACAAAGGAGCTCAAAACAGTTTTTCGTAACTACTGGCTATTGTACACATAGAAGGAAAGGCTTAAAGAGCAGCTTTCAGTGCTTAAATTATGCAAGGCATCCTTCCACTCAGCTGCCTAAAAAGCAGACCAAAAGTGTGTCTTCAAAAGCATTATCTACAGTGTGATTCCAGCTGTTTCACAAGGGAAAGTGAAGTTTGAAACAACTAGTCTTTCACATCTTCCCTTTTAAGTGTGTCCACATTAATAAAATTAAATACCTCACCGACGAAAAGGTATAAATGTCTGTACAGCAAAAAAAATTAAAATCAACAGTCTCTAAGTGCACTTGACACCTGAAGGTAATTACACGTATGGGAATCCTGACAGGAGCGATTTCTCCTGTGTCCATTTCGAGCTATTTGTCTTCCAGAAAGTTCACCGAAAGAATGTGTCAAACTGTCTATTAAAGGGACAACTAAAATATGCAATAAACACATCCATATTTTAGCCTCTGACCCTTGAAAGCTGGCACATTTTTTACATTCCTCTTGTCAGGATAAGCAAGAATCAGCTAGCTGTGCATAACTGCGCCCAGACCCGTTCACGCTGCTCACAGGTCTTGTCTGGGGAGAGATGAGCAGGGCCCCTCACGTTTACAGCTGTCAAGCGTGTTGCCGGAAATGATTTAAACCAAAGAAGGAACAAGTAAATGTGTGAAAGAGCTTACTGCAGACCTAGTTTATGGATTCTCTATGTGTCAGGAGACCATACATCTTTTCCAAATAGAAATTTTCTTGAAACAACAACTGTCCCCTGCTCTCAGAATGCTGTGCAAGTACTGAAAGAGAAAATACTTTTTTCCCCAAATCTCTCCATTCAAGAAAATGTCAACTGACAAAAGATCAGCTGTGTCTCCTCAGTATTGTAGCTGGAGCTCAGAGTATTCTAGAAACAGAAACTTTTTCAGATAGCTCAGTGTGAGCTGCTCATTTCACCAAGACTGGTAATGAACTGTAAAACCAACATTTTGGTTCACTTAACATTGGCATCCCAGCTCCCGTAATAGATGGCCACACTGACTTACTGAAGCAGAACCTCTTTTGAGTCTTAGAGCACTAGATTTCACCTGCATCATTTCGTCGTGCTAGCAGGGTTTTCAGTCCATTTTTAATGCTTATATACACATGCACCTCCTACATCTTGCCTTGGTAAACATTGTACTATTCCAACTACTCTTCTGATATGAAACCCAGTAAGGCACTCAACAACACTGTAATTAGATCCAATAGCTAATTAAAACAACTCTTGAGTAGGCTGCTTTTTTTGTTTATTACCTTTGTTGATGCCTGCTGGTTTACACTGACGTGGCTGACAGCAGCAGTCAAGGGCACTGCCTGCGCTCCCACAAAGCCTGCCCAGTGCCAGAATCGGAGCCAGCTCAGGATCCTGCTCCTCTGCCTATCACCCGGATCCTAGACTCCATGGAGATGCTGGTGGACCTCTTCTGCAAAAGCATCTGTAGCCCTCAACTCCAAAAACTGGTCTCTGGGCTAAAGGCTTCCTCCACCCCTCCAAAGCAGCGTACAGTAGTAGGAGTAGATAGCCATGCTACAGACAGCAGAAGAGCCAACTGCTCTCAGGACTGCCATGTAGCAAGGAAGGGGTTTGTTTGTCTCAATGAGTGGAGCACGAAGTTGCACTGCTTGCAAGGTTTGTACAGTAACACCATGCTTCAGCTAAAAGACATGTCCCAGACCTTTCAGTATCCATTAAGACTGCAGAAAACTTAAACATTGTCTTGGAACAAACAGTAAAAATCCTAGTGTAAGCAAATGTTCTTGTGACCTTAACCAAAACACCGATGACCCAAAAGCAGCCTCGCATGAGGGTCAGTGCCAAAGAGCTGCCTTTGTAGCAGACTTATTACAACTTCAGGAAATAACTAAAGTTTTTACACTGGAAATCCCACCTGTCAACAGGCCTTAGATTTACATCAATGATAAACACTTTGCAAAGATGGGGTGTATTGGGTCAGCAGGGTTACATCCAGCATCTACAGAACTGGTCTTATTTTTGTTTCCAGCCTACACTGAAGGATTTTGCAGTCCAGCAGCATAAGCACTCCATCAGCAGAATACTGGTGTAGAGTCCTACCATTTCAGCGTGTGCAGCTATGGGCTGTAAGATACTGTGTCTTGATACCAAAACAGAGGCAACAGTTCTACACTCTTCTCTGTTTTGATCCAAGTCTTTGACAACCCAAGTCTGTTATATTCCACCCAGGTGGCACTCTCCAGAGTGGGCTTCATATGACTCAGACCTCCCACATCAGGAAAGGTAAGTGACACCAGACAGCTTTTACGGTTTAGCCCCTTCAAACTTAGAAACTGATGGGAGTGCAAAGAAGCCTTTCTCCACACCTACAGATTTCTTTATCAGGAACTAGAATGACTCGAGGACTGCCCTCCCAGCCTCTTATCACTGACTATATACTCCGAAACCCTTCAGCAGATGAGCACAGAGCATCACAGCGGACACTGATAAAACTGGTAGCACAGGGGCTCCTTGTTACACAACGAAGCAAATTTCTGCACAATTTTAATATAAAGAGGGAGGAGCTCATCAAGGCATTTTAGACGCTGGGAAGAGCAGGATGCATTAATACATAAATTTACGACACTACTATTGACTATTCACATTATTTCCCTAATATTACTCATTCTTTTGCATTACAGCAAGTGACAAAAAGGCGGGTAGCCTCCATAAGAGAAAACAACGCACAGAGCTGTACATGAGGGACCCAACAGTGTGGTCCAGCACTGGCCTAGTAACAGATTTCCTGTATGCTGTCCTACCTTAGGTTTTCCTTGGTAAAACCAGCAATATTTCACTGCTGTGGGAAAATAACCACTGGTGACAGAGTCATTTGGATACTATAAGGCCACATAAATATCTCATTAGGAAGATGAGATGAGCAGTACATCCAACTTTCAGATTTAACTGCTATTCCTGCAGTTTCAACATCCAGCTTTGTTTTCCGCAGTGAATTTTGAGCAGCTGCACAGGCAGGAGACCTGCCAACACTAGGAGTAGCTTCTGCCACCTGAACTTCACCCAAATCTCTTCATATAGTCATAAGATATAGGGGTTTACACAAGGCAATTTCCTCAGTGAAGCAGTCACCACAGGAACTGGCTGGAGGGAGCTAAGTGTAGTGTGTAGGACAAACGAGCATGTGAACATGTAGGACAAATGAACGTGTTTCTGCTGTTTAACTATGTTTTTGTTTGGGGGCAGATGAAAAGTTTAACTCTTACAATTTAATTAACAACTTTTAAAAATTAAAGGGTTGGGGTTTTTTTTAATACTTGTATGACTGTTTCATCTTTAGAAACTGTTTTCCCAAAAAACAATTACTTGAACAGGGATTTATGAATAGCTTTAGTCAACCTGAATTTGTTTTTTTAAAATCATTATTTTCATGCAAAGAAAACCAGCTGAAAAACAGAGCTCAGTGAAACACAAAATTTCATTTCCATCCTCTCTCAATAAATTCTAAACAGATGCATCAATACCCAAACGTAACGCAGGTCAGCTCCTTTCAAAACAGGCACAACTGCCCTCGTACAAGTGGAGAAAGGGGGTGTGAATTTAACATGAGCAGTAACACAAAAACGTTCAGGGTCCATCTTCAGAGGTGATGATACACACAAAGAGCTGCGTGAAGCTGGAGCATAAAATTATCTTAACAGCCGACTAAAACGTGCTATGACAGGGAACAGTTTCAGCTAGGCAAGGGCTCTCGGGTCAAAAGGGAGTCCAAAACAACCTCCTCCTGCTCCTCTTCCTCTACGCCTGCTCCTGCGCTGTGGTCGTGTGTCCCCGTCCCCCCCCAACTCCCGCCCAAAAGCGTTGCCTGGGGCCAACGGCCGCTCCAGCCGCCTTCCCACTTCACAGCCACAGACCCCTCCAGAGGGCAGCAGCGATTGTCCCTCTCCTGCTCCCTCCGGCCTCACGCCCCGGGCCGGGACCCCGCGGGCGCAGCACGGTGGGCTGCACGACTCGCCGAGAATCCTCGCTGCCTCCCCGCAGACCAACTGCATCAGGGCTCAAGGATGCGCTTGCCAAACGCACGTCACCGGGGACGTGCGGCACTTGGCAGCTCTGCCTGGAAACCTGGCTGGAAGAGCTTCTCTCCCTTTTAACCTCGTTCTTTTTTTTTTTTGTTTGTTAAACTATAATTTTATTTTGTTTTTAATAAGTGCATAATGTTTTGTTTAGGCACTTTACAGCCATGCTGCAACACTGTAAAGTCCCAAGCGTGCACAGTGATGAAATGCCTCAGGGATCTAGTTTGCAGAACATGAGGTAACATCAGCTTTGTAATTTAATTCCCAGTGCATTTAGCACAGCTGAGAATTAGAAATAAAATCAAACTAAGTTTCAGGGAGCAAGTTTCATCAGGCAGTGAGGGAAGCAAACAAGAAAAAAAACTTCTTGTCTTTTTAAGGAGGGCCAGTGAAGCCCAATCTGGAGGAGAAATGCATGAGCTCCAAGCATCAGAGGTGGGTGACAACTTGGCAGTGAAGAACTACACTGGAATGTGTGCTCAGTGGTTACATTAATAAGCATCAGATGCCACAGGTTGGTGAGTGTGTCCTGTGTACTTTACATGGAAAGCAAACAAAGGACAACCTGAGAGGAATAGTACCCGCACTTCATCCAACTGCACTTACAACTGCGAAGTCCTTCTGAATGCTTTTCAGAATCAGAAATTCTTTCCAGGTCGCCATCTTACTCCCAACTTGTGAAAAAATATTTCTGAGATAAATCAGGGAACAGAGCTAGACGGTAAGAGTATGAAATTATCACTAAGTAGGCATTCCCCTATTCCTTAACACGTCTGGTACACCAGCAAGTGACACGTTCTAGTTTTTTCTCCTTATTTACTAAACTTGTAAAAAGTTGCTCCTTCATTTATGCTATAAGCTGTGTCTCAGCAACACAAGAAATACCCTCTGCTTTGTTTCACACTAGCCTGGGCTCTGGCAAGCCTGGCTTGCCAAGTCAATGCCTCTGAAGAGAACTACATCCAATAAGCTATTACAGCTAGGCATGGCCCTTTTCTGCCAATCAGACAAGATAGAGACCTTTCCTTACCCTCATTTAACTTTCTGCTTGTTACAATGTAAAAGGATTGATTTATAAAGAACTAAGAGTGCATCTGCTTTTTGACTTAGCATCTGCTTTGTACATATTGATGAGACAAGGAAAAAAAACCTAAAGTGGATGAAAGGAGGACCTACTGCCACAATGAAAGAGGTTGTGGACTCCATCCATGTTTTTTTGCTCTGTCTTCTACTAGTGCCAGCTGACTATTTCTGCTCAGAAAAGAGCACGAACTATTCGTAAGAGCAAAATGGATACAGCACAAATTGATTTGGTAACATCACACAAACATGTTGGATGAACAATGAGGTTCAGCTGCAGCCTGTCACACAGAAAGCGTATCAGCATAACTGAATTTTAGAAAAGTTGCCTGAGGAACATATAATTCTGCAAAGGAAACTATATAAAGTAACATCTACTATTGATACAACTTTCCTCTGTATTTTTAAGCAATTGGTTGCTGGAAAAAAACCAGTATTTAAAGTTACCCTGAATCCTATTCCCCTTAAAATTAACTTCAAGTGAGAAACTGAGACCATCTTGCCCAGGTAATCTTTTTCATCAGCTAAATTCAAGTTCTTCTGAGACAGTTTGTTCACTGATGTGAAAGACTCCAGAAAAGGCAGCAGCTCCCTTTGAGTATCTCCAGTCTTTAATTTCCAGTTATCTAGATCCTTCACAGCTATTTCCAAACTCAGACAAGATCATTACTGAAAATTTTGGGAATGGTAAGCAACATTATTTCATTCTGACCAATTCACAGGCTATGCACGCTGGACGGCAATTTATTTGCTATTTGCAGCCAAGGATGTATTCCTTTTACATATTCACGGGTGGTATTTAACCCTGACTAACCATTCAAGCTGTTCAGTATATTTGGACAACTACTGTCATCTCTGAATTCCCTAAGATAAGAGGCAAGCAAGTACTATGGGCAATAGAACAGCCTGGACAACGTACCACATGGTATTTTACCTCAATATATTTGCTTGGGTTCATAAAGTCCCAGTAGCTATGTATTAGCGCGGCTTTGTCAGCCCTATGCTGGCTCCAGAGGCACTCAGCAGACATTATATCAGTCTCTTAGGTGTTAGACAGATTACATAGACTCAAATGCAGGCCAAGTGTCTTTATGTCAGCTTTCTGCCCCAGAAATACTGTCCCCTTGGTAGCTCATGCTTGCAAGTACTGCCTAGCCTCTCTCCCTCTCCATTCCAGAAGGCAACGCCCAACTCAATGGTTTGACAATGTTCCAGGGTAGCACAGGTCCCAACCAGCCTCCCTGTCCTGTAACCCAGTGCAGCTCACAGTACTGCACCAGGTAGCTGGCTGGACTGTGACCCACACAGCTTCAACAACTTCCCTCTTTCACCCTTTGCATCAGCCAGAGCCTCCCAGAAAGGAGAGGACATTCCAGGTCTTGCTGCTCTGGGTAGGTGGCCATGCCTGCATCCCAGGAAATGACACTGACCCCCTCACTGGAATCAAGGCTACCGCCTTATAGAGCACAACAGACATTAAACAAATAGATCAATAAGCTGATTAACTGATTTAATCTGGCTGACTCATAAAAAAGTCAATTCTCTAAAACAGGCAATACCTTTAAATAACCACCTGTAACTTAGGGAGTGGTTCAAAAAGTGGTAAACTGAGACTGAAGTCCTCACCAAATACATTTACAGTCTGCAAGAAGGCTTGAAAGGAAGAAGGAACTTTCTGCTTCAGGCTACCCAAATTCCAGTGTGTCCTTAACCTCTTGATGAATTATTCCCTGCGACTTTCCAAAATGTTCTTTTTTTAGGTTTGCCTTGATATGCCTTAGGTATAGCAGGTGATCAATGAAACTACAGTTATTGTACTTCATGCTGAAGAATCTTAACTGCGTGCAGTTATTTGACAAAGACACAAGCATTTTAGATGCAATGTAATAAGCTTTTGGAGGACACACCAGTGAAGAATGTAGCAAATAAACAGAAAATAAAACATCTGCTCCACTGCTGAGTTGGTGTTAGTACTGTAAATTCAATTGCAAACTTTGTTCCAAGCAAGCCACCCACAATGCTGCGTAAGAGGCAACAATTGAATAAAGAAAGTTTGAACCTATTTCCATTAATGTCACTGGGAATTCTACCACTATCTTAAACAAGATTCCACAAAACATCTGCTTTTTGGCTGCAGATTAAACAAGAAAAACATAAACACACACAAAAGAAAATCAGCACCTGGGTGGTTAGAATTTTACTTGTGATTTTCCAATGAGTCTCACGTGTGCTTTTTAACTTCTCTTCTTGCGTGTTCCTTTTTACCAAACGGAAAATCTTTTTCCACTAAGGCAGCTTGAAGAAAAGGAAAACTGAAAACCAACATAACCCAGGAAGTTCATTCAAAACAGCTGGACACTGTGCCTACAAATATGTAGCTGTATTGGGTTGTTTTGGGGTTTTGTTTTTTGCTTTTTTTTTAAACTAATACAAGGAAGTATTCACATTGAATTGCTTCCCTTAAGGAGTGATCCTCTTTCTGTATCTTTGAGACTTATTGTTCCTTTTAACTGCATGACCTTTCCCTGAACAATCCCAAAAGCCTTTTCCCCGCCAAAAATTAGAGAAATGGATCGAATACCTCTTAAATCACTACGTAGCAAGGAAATAGATTAAGCTAAAAATGTTTTCTAAAAAAGCATACAGAAATACAATCACTTGGGTTTAACACTGCAGACTGTGTAAGAATGTAATACTGATATAAAACACAACTGTAACCAATGGAATGACTTGATCTAGAGTACATGGTTGAGAAAATCCCTGCCAGAATTGATCTATGAATGATAAAGCTGGATATGTTTACCCACACAACAGCTGAATATTATGTTTTCTACAGTTTTCAATAAATCCACAGACCTACCCACATCCCATTTTCTCTTTCCTTTTGAGGAAGGCGGAGGGAAGCAACATGAAGAGGAAAGGGAGTGAGAGACTTTCATCTGAAAATGCTACACTTGTACATGACTCATGATCTGTTTTAGAAGTATAAGGATGCAGTTATTGAGCTATATATCTGGGAATGAAGTGTTTAGCTGGCAAGCCTCTTCTAAGCACAGCAGTAATTTTCTTATGCAGGGTCAACTTAAAGTAAGGCTGCAAGTAGGAGGGGGTTTAAGTGTGAAGGAAAGTTACTCAAAGCAATACATAAAATTTAAAGAGCACTGAAGAACTTAAGGTATGGAAAGCTTTTAAGATATAGTAAAAGCAATTACTTGCTGATACAGCATCAGTAGGAAATTTATTACATGCAGTTTCGCTGAGAGACAAATAAGAGGCACTCTTGCCTTGGAGAAAGTTACCATGAAGTATTCTGGCCCTGGCTTCACCCCTAAAATGTAACTTTCCATTTCCTGCCTTGCACATAATTCCACTTCTTGACTAAGGTATTAGAGCAAGCTGGTACAACTTAGGCTTCCACCACACTCTCAGCTGTCATAAATTCATAAAGTTGCTGCAGGTTGCATGTCCCCAAGTACACAGAGACAAACTTCAGATGAAATAAAGTTCCCTCCTCAATTTCTCAATTCTTACTTGCTTCAGCAGAATCTGGGATTAAATTGAATACTGTATGTGGCAGGTAATTGTTTCACATAAAAAGGAAAGAATGTAAACTTTAGAGATAAACAACTGGGTAACAGTTTATTGCTGCTCATTCTAAGCTCTTTTACTTAACAGGGAGGGACTGCATTTCATGGTGGCCTGTGTGCCCTTGACTGTGGGATGGTATCTGTTGGGAATGCTAAATTCTTGTTTTGTCCTTCGTGGTAATTCATGGAGCTGTGGGCAAAACCCGCACCAAAAGGTACTGGTGACCCATGCATATCCAACCCATGCTTTCTTCAGTCAAACATTTTTGCTTTCCACCAGGCTGGTAATTTCACAGGACAAGCAGGTGACTGTGTGTCCCCTAAACAGAGGAGTACTGCTGAGCCTGTTGCTTTTAAAAGATACAGCTATTTCTTCTCCTGGCTGCATTGCTTTTACAGGCTAGCAGAGTCTTTCATTGGCTTAAGCATTACACAAAAATGAACTGGCACTTTCCTCTATTCCTCTCTCTATTCCTCTGAATACTTCTTCAGCTCCTTTCTCCTCTGTAAAAAGAGAGTGAAATGCAACATATTTAAGAATCTCTTTCGATAGCTATTTAAAACTGAAAACAAAACATCTTGCAGAGGAAATTCACTGATGTATTCTTTTTGCAAACATGGCTTAACACAATGGCCAAGCCAGACTGTTAGCTGTCGTGTCATAGTAACTACAGAAAGAATTCAGACCACTCCAGGAGAAAGCATATGAAGCAGATAATCAAAATACTTATTAGACTTTGCTCCTAAGTAAATTCATCACAGATGAATTGCAGAAAAAATTTGCTGAACATTTAATCATGTAGTGTTCCCATCAATTTCTATCCCTAGTTTTCTAAGGGGATTTCCACTTAACTAAATGAGTTTGTCCAAACACATCAGCTTCACAGCTTGGGGACAGCAAAGAATGTAGAGGAAAACCAGACGAAGGTCAGAGCAAAACAGTCCCCCAGATTGCTGGGGAGGGAATGCATGGCCATGCTCTTTACACCCCTTGCATCCTACACCATCCCCTGGAAAAAGTCACACAGATCACATCATGTATCTTGTGCCTGTAACACTTAAGAAACTGTAGCTGGGGCCCAGAAAAAGAAGGACTTGAGAGCAAATGAATGAACAGTCATACGTATATGCATGATTGCATACTAGTGTAGAAAATCTCAGGCTGGACTCTTGTAGTTGTTAAAAAGTTTATACATAACTTGTCAGGAGCTGGGAACAAGCCTAAGCACAGCCAAAGGAAAGGTCAACATCCCACTGAGATCTGTTAATTGGATCTGTTAATATGGAAAGCCAAAAAACACGCACATACTGATCTTTATTTTTGAATATTTCTTAGTGGAGACCACTTCTCTTTTATGTTAGTTAGGATATATTGCTCTCACACACACACACACAGAGTATATTGATCTAACACTTGCTGTGACAATCACCTGCACAATCGTGAAGCCAGCACAAATTATAATTTGCATGGATGTTTAAGAATAGAGTGTTCCAGCAGATGCAACAGTACAGCACAAATCATAGAGAATTAGGAGGAAAAGAAAGAAACGCTTTTTTTACAGCAACAGATTTTTTCCAGAAAAGCACCTATTACTAAAGGACTGAAGCTAGAAAAAAAATATGCTGCCTGTTACTTAAATTCTCATTTCAGATCTCACGTGCTTAGCATCTACTTCTTGGCTTCTTTTACATGTACTTTTGTAAGAAACAAGTTTGCTAGGTTGCTGATGTGGTATTATTTGCCTTCCCTGGCTTTTTTGATGAGAAGGATGTGTTTCACTATTTCTCTTCTGGTCTCTGCAGAATTCCAGCTGTGTTTGGCTTGAAACAGAAAAGTAATATGCATGTCAGGTGCACAGCTAGTATAGAGTAGATGGAACAAATATATCTACATAAAATCTGTCTTGAATGATATTTAAAGGAACATTAAAACACAGATGCCTATTTATTTAAGTAGGAGAATCCTTGAAAATGTTTGGGTGTTTTTTTCTCCCAAAGCCTGAAAGTTGAAAGCCAATTTATCACGAAATAAAATGGGATTAAAACACAGACTTAAACAGGCAGGACCCTTATCATTAACAACAAAAAAACCCAAAGCAACAAACCAATCTTTGTTAGGCAGAAAAGAAAAAAAAACGCTTTTAATGACAGCATTTTTAGCATGAACTTTAAAGAGAAGGTGGGAGAAGAAATTTATGAGAAAACAAACTAAGGATTGTATTATAATGAGAGCAGAAGAAAATGAACTTTATAGTTTCTCACTTGTCAGCAAACTACTTCATAAGATATCAGCTCATGCCAGAAGCGATACTTTCAGAGACATTCCTGAAACATAATTGTGCCAATCAACATTATTTAGAGGAGTGCTCACTTTCCAAAGGTGTTTTTGAAATTCTCCAGTTTTCAGCTATCACACTCCTACGATACAAGTTGTTCCCTGGGGTCCTACAATAAAACCTCTCCTCCTCCTCCTCCCTTTTACACACATATGTATTTTGTTTTTAGGAACCAACTTTGAATCAGCAGCTCTGACAGATCTAAGAACTGAAATTATATGCTAAAATCCACATGATTGAAGATTAACCATTTCTACTCCAACAAAAGAGAACACAGCTGCAGTGTGCTTTTGTGATTTCGTGAAATCAGACCTAAAGAGAATTGCTGAAATATAACTGAACTCTAGTGTGCCGGTGGACACTTTTTGAAATATTAATATCCTCACACTACAATGTCTACTAATCTCCAGTTGACAATGGAAAGAAGTGAAGAGAAACAAGTTAAGACAAGTTTTCCCCTCTCCTCTGTTTTCCCTTTCTTTCTTTTTCTCCCTTGTCCCTTGCTCCTTCTGCAGTTTTCTCACCTTGGATGGGAGAACCTCTTAGTGAAGGAAGTCTGAAGAAGTGGCAAAATAGAAGGGCATCCCTCTCACAGAATCCCTCCAGCCAGAAGGTAAGGCAACTTACCTAAAGCAAGGAAGGTGTTTTTCCAGTCAAGAAATATCCTAACAATTCTTTCTTTTTACTTACCTTTCCAACCTCCTACTTCCCTCCATCAATGCTGGAGAGAAAGAGTCAAACTAAATGTTTGGCAAATTTTCTTTTGAAACAGCAAATAAAAGAGGTAAACAGCTAGTAATATGTTACCCATCTGTACCTGGTGCTAGTTTGGCACAAATTCTCCACCCCTATTGGTCCAAATGACAGCAATGCACCTTTCACAGGCTGGCACAAAAAGGAAGAATATGTTGCTCCACTGCCATCCTCATGAGCATTCTCTCTACTGTATTTAGGAAGTGAACTGTGTTAAATTGTATTTTGCTCAAGTGTACCCCTACAGACTTCCAGACTTTTTTTTCTATTAGCTCAGTCTCACCAAAGAAAATGGCACTTTAACCATGTAGTCACTACTGAGGTTGATGAGATCATCTTGCTACTTTGAACTGCTTTAATAATTGGAGATAGCAATCCTTCCATGACCATGCTGTGCTTCTAAAGTACATCTGAATATATAAATGTTGGTGCTCAGTGGACACTCAAATACATGCCTAAGGGTTGCTTTCATAAAGAACTTGAATCTGGTACAAAGGAACAAGCGGCGGTTGTCCAGCAAGGGCAAACTGCAGACCACCACTATCAGCCTAAACCTTGCCACTAGGTAATTTCTCCATCCTTACTCATGTGTCTTTCAGCACAAGACTGAATGTACAAATAAGATAAAGAAAGCCACTGCCCTTCTCTGCCAGTGAACACTGCTTAGAATTTATACTACACAGGAGTTCCTGTTTCTGTACACTAAACAGTTTTGTCAGTGCAATTTAACCTCTACAGATTTGACAACACAAAAGACAACAGGAAAGAATTTCAAAGGAAAAAAAGATATATTTATATAAATTACACCCTCCCAGCTAAAGATATGTAATATGCAGTCTTCCCTTATTCAGTGATTCCAAATGGTCTTCCAATGTAAGAATGTTCTCTGGTGATGAAATATGAAGAGGTGATGATTTCCTCAAATTAGGAGGACATTAACAATTAAGTGTTAATGTGAACACTGTTACAGTAAGGCAATTATAACTGTATTCCATGAAGAGCAATAGGAAATAATTACTCTTATTCTCAAGTGATAGATTTAAGAGAATGAGATTCCCAATCTTAAATTCATTAGATGGGCAGCTCTCATTTCCTAGTATAAGAAAGAATCAGTCTTTCTTTATTGGAAAGGTATCTCCTATCTTTTATTACTGAAGTGTTCATGCACCTTCACTCCTCTCTGATAATATCAAGCAGTGAGCTGAAGAAATTTTCAGGATATCCATGTATCTCCAGGTGCAGGTGCAATATCCTCCTCCCTGTTCCCTGAACAATGCTCACCTCTTCCACGTGCCTCTAAATGCAAAGTTCACCCAGAACCAAGGTCCACTCACACTCATTAGTACAAGAGATTCTTCAGGTTAAAGCAAATCCTCTCCAACTGATGATTCTCTGACCCACTCTGAGGAAAAACCTTATGTGGGGACAGGTGTAAATGCATCACATAGATTAAAATTTACAATACAAAGAAGCTGGCCCACAGTAACTTGCATGCCAATGGTCTTTGCAATTTAAATCTTGCAAGAAAGCAAGAGTATCACAGTCCTTCCTGTGGGTTATTAAGCTTTGATAAATTAATGGGAGTGGGGTCAGGGGGGTCAGGGGAAAGGAATCTTACTTATTTAAGCAACAACACCAAAAAAGCGCCTAAGTGCATTTCTGGTGCAAAGCAAAATAGAATGTAAAAAAAAATAAAAGAAGAAATCTGGCATAATGACGGTACCAATGCCTCTAACCACAAAACAGATACCAAAACGCTTCAGTTCTCAGAAGCCTGCATTCCTTGCTGACTTTTAGACACTATCACTCCACACTCTCCATATTAAACACAGAGGTAGTGGTTGGCTGCAATAATTAGGAAAGCTTGCCAAAAAGATGTTAGCACAAGGAATGCATCAGGTGACAGAACAGTGCCTCCAAGGACTCTGGGACCTGTCAACCTCTGTAACTATATCCTCCTGGCCTGTCACAGTAGAGTTAATTAGAAACATCTGTAGAATAGAGATCAAGCAGAGGCAGTAGGGGCAGCTTATTTGCACAAGAAAGGTACAACTCACGTGGGAAGTAAAGAGGGTAGAATCACAAACAGATACAGATCAGTTACATGAACCTGATCAGTTATCTGAGCTATATGCACTTCTGAAGTAAAACTACCTAAGCAACACAAATGCAAGGCTGATGAAAAGCCTTAACTGTAACGCTGGCAAACCGACTTACTGGAATCTTTACAGAGAGCACAAGTCTCCAATGACATGCAAAACTCCATTCATCTGTTCAGACATTATGGTGTAGGCTGCTCCACATGTTCCTTGGAAAAGCAAACCATGTTGCCTTCACCTTATATTTTTGCTAAGGACCTTAGGACAAGCTAAACATGCTAATTCATTTAATCACAGTTCCTGATGCTGCAATTTACAGCAATCAAATCCTAGTAACTGAATTCTCTCCTCCCTCACCCAATGAGATGTACTTTGGGAAAAGTCTCCATTAAAGATGGAAAAAAAAGTTTCTACTCCCATTTCCAAAGCTCATGTCTTTCAGACTATCCCAGATAATGTGCTACGATTTGGGGCTAAATGACTGACTATTATACATCAAACAGAATTAAAGAAATTCACATGGTAAAACAAGTTTATGCCTGGAAGACAACTTGGCAGAGTTCTGCACATGCACAAATACAACTTGGCATTCCTACAACTGTGTCCTCTTACAGCCTTAATAGACACCAAGAGCTTTCAATAAACTAGTACGTGATAGCTGCAAACCTTATAGGCCAATCCCTCCTCTTTTCAACCACTTAGAGTGCTTCCACGCCTGGGTTTATCAAAATTCAAGAGAGAAAAGAAACATAGTGAAAAGAAGAATCAATTTTGTTAAATCTGTAAGATAACTGATTAAAGAAAAAACAGATGCAAAGTATTCAAAGTGAGCATGAAGAATTGCATAAGCAAATCACGTGATTGAAATATAAATCTGTAACAATTTCTGGCAGGCATTTTCTGAATGCTACTTACTCTCTAGTTACTCTCTACTTAATTTTAATTTGATACACTGATGACCCTTGGGCCTCCAGTACTTATTCCCCAAGCAAACTGTTGCACCTGTTTTCGCGACTCAGTCCTCGCAAACTTCCTGTTACTGTGTGAGTGGTGGCATATGGAAACAGTAGGCCCACACTTTGGTCATGCCTGAGCTTACACAAGTAGGTTTCATGGGTTGCATAGCAAAGTAAGCAAGAGTCCCGGGGCATGGGCACCTCCTGTGACCTCCATTGCAGCACCAGGGTTGACAGTGAGGTATGATGACCAGCCAGCTGCAGGCAGCAGGAGCTCAAATCAAAGCAACATTTGTGGAAGGTTGTTGGTTATAAACACTAATTTCCCTGAGGCTTTTTTGGGAAAAGAAGACCACCCCCAGAAGAATGCCTGCTTGCTGCTGTTAGTCCTCTTTCACTCTTGTGTCCAGCAGTCCTGCTTCAGCCAGAGTTCTGTTTCAAAGCTCAAGAAGTCCCATTTTTATTTACCCCTCACATTACTTTTTTTTTTTTCTTTATTTAACTTTCAATCCAAATTTCTTCTGCTTAACCACTTGGAAATTTAGAAAGGTTTGTATCACCACATTGTCAAGGAACAATTTTTAGCCATGGTACTTAAACAACTAATTATCAAATTTTTACATGTACAGGCTTTTAGAAAAGAGGTGTTTTTTACATAGAAAAGAGCTTTTTTTTAAAATGAAATAAAAGCTTTCAACACTTAAGAGCAATATACAGAGCTGCATGAAATAACAGCTGGAAGTAACCACATTAGTGCTCAGTAAAGCTGGGGAGCTAATAATTCAAGACTGCAAAGATTTAGCTGCTTTGGTTGCTGGTAACTCCAAGTGTGAACGTTACTGAATTCTGTAGCACCGCCTGCAGCAACGCAAAACTGCAGAGCGGTGGAGCAGAATTCAAAGATTATGGTATACAGTGTTTGAATTTCAGAAAGGAAAAAGCACAAAAAAACCCAAAAAGCAAAACAAAACAAAATAAACCCAAAACAAACAAACCCGAAAATCCCAACATCAGCAGTTTATTCAAATTTGGGGTGTGTGGCCCTAAAATCCCTGGCAGGAACTCGAGAACCATAGCATTTAAACACTTCTTTAATATTCTACTACATGTAAGGTACATTCTGGAAGAACTCGAATAGCCTGGGTTGAAATGGAATCACATTTTCTTTTTCCAGATCACTCTTGCTGATCTGAAAAGTCTGCAGCATACACCACTGCAGAAATACTTAAACCAACATGGATAGCAGCATGTGACATAATAAGGTACCTAAACAAGACACAGGCTGAAAAGTGGGCTACTTAAATCAAAGATATGCAAAAGTAGGAACAGCTTTTTCAGGTATTTTGTTTCAGTTTTGGGGTTTTTTTTTTTGCTGCCTCCTTTCATCAAGAAACCCTGCTCCCAAAGGGAGAAAAATCTTTTTTTCACACCACCAGAGACCGCTGGCTTTCAAAAACCAAGTGTCTGCACAATTACACAAAAAGAACTGTTACTAATGTGTTTTTTTCTTTAATGGTATTAGAAAATAAGACGTATATAACAACTTCAGAACATGCAGGTACAGGACGCATTCCTGACAAAACAGAGGAATCAAAAATTTGTCAAGTGTTCAACTACACAGATTTCTAATTAAAATATTAATAAAACTATCTCAATGTAGACATGCTGTCTAAAACTTTCCAAATCCATACTGCCTGTGTCAAGTTACGGCTGTGTCCACACAGCGTAGGCTGAGCTCCCCATGGTTTCTTAGCTCAGTTTAACAAGCCATCAATTAAAGGCAGATATTTAGAGGAAGCAAAACTGATTGGTTGCAGAGGGATTTCTGGACATTTTAACTGATACTCACTGAAAATACGTGCAAAGGACTTCAAACTCTGAAAAAAACTGACTGCCAAAAGCCTTGACAGATATATAATGCCACGATAGAAATACTACACATTATGCCATATCTAATAACCCACTTGTGCCACATTACACAGCTGGTTTTGTTATAATGCAGTGCCAAATAGTCCCTTCTCTCCTTCCTTCTTCCTCACCCTCAATTAGCAAAGAATAAAATTAAACTAGCAGTTTTGTAGACAACACCTCTATGCAGAGCACAAATTTTACCCTAAACTGAAGTCACAAAGATGAGGTAAGCAATCTTCTTGAGAGTGAACAAAAATTTTAGTTGTTTTCCCAAACTCATTAAGAAAAGGCCTGATTCCCACAGGTTTACCCAGAATAATTAGCAGCAACAAACACTGGTAGGATTTCAGTGTGTAGGTCAGGCCTATGGGATTAGTCACAAAGGTTTTGTAAATTTCAGAAGATATCTACACAGATGTCTGGGGGGGGAGAAACAAAAAAAAAAGCAAAAAAAAAAATAAGCTATAGAATGGATGCAGCCAGAACTATTAAGTAGTTCAGAATTTCTAAGACTCCCACAACCAATAAATTTTATGGAAAAAGTCATGAAAGTCAGATGGTGAAAAAAAATATAGCATAAAAGTTGCAAACTTCTAGACAGCTTGTAAAAGAGTGGTAATGCAAGAGGGAAATGGTAAACACACTAACAAGAATTCATCAGTCTTAATAAATAGGATAGGGTCACATAGGTTTACTTCTGGAACCCATAAAGGTCCCTAAGTATCTAATTATTTCTGAAAAAAAGTCTGAGGTTTTATTCCCTTCTATTCCTCAACAGATTAGCTCATTCTTCATCAGGTACCATTTTACACTGAAATATACTCCTTTTAAGAAGCTAGGGTTTGTTTCTTACTGACATGATAGAATGCTATGTACCATATGTTCTTCCAAGGGAGCATTACTAAGCAATATTAAACACTACATCCTAATGGAAGAAACACAAAATGTGTTTCTTAGGAGAAGTACATAACAAAATTGGTCATGGCATCAGGCCATACAGTAGCTCCAGATTTTAAAGAAGATGCTGGATTAAGGTCAAAACCTTTCTCTTCTAAATTTCTACTTTACTGCAGATGACAAAAATGTCTTTTCTATCACCTTGCCAGGGGAAAGACTGGGTGATACTATCACCTTTACAAGGAGGCAATCATCCTCCTCACTAGGCAGATTTTTAGTTCATTGGGCCTGATATAAAATTGACAAGTGCTGCTTGTTCGTGTTTTTGTGAACAACGATTTTACAACGTTGCTCAGGTTGGTAACTTCAGAAATCCCAAGTAACAAATGGTACCTTTGTGACCAGCAGAAACAAATAACGAATAACGCATCTGTAACTGCAGGGTACACATGTAAGCAAATGCACTGTAATGGGTAATAAAAATAGCACTGTTCTGACTGTGATACTAATTAGAATCTGATTTGCCTATTTAAAAGCCGTAATTGAGCAGAACCTATACTACCAAGACTCCCAGGCTGGTTTCACTTTTTAAGAACTAATGTACTGACCTCAGCAGCTGAAAAATGAAAGAGCGAGTGGGAGTGAGACGTCTGTCAGTAAACGTACCCCTGCCCTCAGTTACTTTGGCCAAATAACGATTTGTGCTCAACTAAGGTGGTTTTTTGTTTTGTTTTGTTTCCTGAAAATGCCACTGCAGAACTCGATAGGCACCCCTGCTGCCAAACAGGGCATTACCAGGGAGCTTTAGAAAGTAGGACATGACACAGTAATTGATTTTGAGAGTCTTTCCCCTCCTCCCTTCCTCTCTCCGGTTCCTTTTTCCCCCTTTCCAGAGCCATTGCTTTGTTTTTTGAGCTACAAACCTATATTCTATAGCAGCATACTTAAGAAATTCAACCTCAAATAAAGCAGATGATTACCACCTAAGATATAAGATCTGCAAAAAGATTTGTATTCACTAAAAACCTAACAAAGCAAAACAAGTTAGCCAGACAGACTTCGTAAGTAATAGTGTAAATATCAACAACTCCCAAGTTCTGCACTGGTTACATACAAACCCACATCACGTGTGTCCCACAGAAAGCAAAAATCATTATGAAACCCAAAGGAAAAAACCCACACAAGTTACCTCCCCTCACCTCCAGAAAGCAACTGTTGAAGGCTCAGCTAAATGATATATCCACTGCGTCCTTATTATGTTATCTCAGCTATACATTCTGTGCCCCTTAGATATTACTTAAAACCCCTCAGGCTATTGTCTAAATTGAAAAGTTCACTACCCCCAGTATTTCAGTACTATTAAAAATACATCCTGAAGTCATAATGGGATTTCTCCCTCTGCGTTTTCTCTAAGCAAAACTATTCTTATACTTGTGCAGGCACCCCTAAGCACTACTCTCTGACATTCTCATCTGATACGAAAGGTTATGTAGGGTTCCATATGGTGGTATCCCACATACTTCTAAATCTATTTTTTAAAAACCCAAAAAGTTCAAAAGAAGGTTAATCTATATTTCTGTAGAGTGGCAAAATCTGGGCTATTCTGTCTAACACCACAAAAAGGGAGTATCTTCTTAGAAACATGGCAATACTGGACACATCTGATCAAATGTTTAGAACAAAAGGAACCATTTATAAAATGAACTACAGCTTATCCAGTTGTATTTATCAAATTATGATGATAAATAATTACATTTATTAAAGCCACTAGCTTCCTGAAGGAAAGCTGTTTCAGGAGAAAGACATATGTGTGTTCTAGAGAGTATCTGGAACCTTTGAACGATTTGGCACGTTACCCAATTTGTGTGTCAACTGACAGAGAGACAAAAATCCAATGCTGCTGAAATACTTCCCATGCGTAACACCTGTCACTGCTATTCCCCCATCCAGCCCATCTTCTGTAATGCACACAGCCAAAGCCTGTGCGGTGTCCCCTCTTGCCTGCCTCCTCCCCCATCTCCTCCCCCCCCCAGCTCACCCCGATGCTGGGTGAGCTAATTAGCAACTTGTCAACTCACTTGTGCACAGCTCAGCATGGAACTGGGCACAGGGCAACACCAGGAATCCCTTTGGGCCTTGTCACGACATCATTTGGGCAGTGTAGCCTGTGATAGCAGAAAATGAAGCTGGTATTTATACACGGGCATTAGAAGGGGGCCCTTCCGTATCAGGCTTAAGATGACAAAATGTCAGCTTCAATCATCTGACAGGCTTTGGTCTCCCTCTGTAACCTCTTTCTTTTTGGCTGCTCTTTTTTTATATACACATATGACACTAACAGAAAAATAAATTGAAAAGAGCACTGAGGCAGAGTGTATTTCACGCACTGGTGCCAATGTTTCATATCTCATGAACCTCAGGAAAACAATTCGTTGAACTAATTAGTTTACAGTGTTTAAGCAGCTTGTTTCCCGTCTTTAATCTTCTTTATGTAATACTGCGAACAAAGCCATATTATCTTCTGATTTTTTTCTTATACAGTTTAACAAATATAATATCCCCCCCCCCCCGGAGATTACTTCACTTAGACATCAAACTGCCCTACCCTCCCTTTTTTCCTTGTTGGGGAGAACAGTATAAACAGTACCACTTCATTTGTTTTTCAAAGATCTTCAAGATTATGCTACACTGTTCATTTGGGTTTTTTGGTTTTTTTTTTAAATCTTGTCCAGTTCATTTAATTTCTCATTTTTAGCTATCCTTCAGAAATCAACTGTGTTCGCCCTCCTTTGAAAATAAAACGACTGTGCTTCTCCCTCATGAGTCTTAGTCATTGAACAGCATCTCTAGCTTAAAATTGGTTCAACTTATTTTAAAAACTACTGCAAAGCGAGTAATAACTAGTTAAAAATAAAACAAGCAAACCTTTAAATCTGAAACACGTTCATCTTTTTACTGTCATCCGCAAGGATTGGCTTGAATTAGAAGAAAACATGTAAACAAACAGAACAAACCACCCCTACTCGGGAGCTTAAAGAGTGTCTGCTTCCTGATTCCCTCAGAAGTGCTTCTGGTGACGTCCAGGACTGGAGCTGGCTCAATCACAGCAGCTGACAACCACTCTCCGTACTTCACACTGGGGTTCAAAAACATGAGCAAGTCCTTTGAAAGGCTTGACCCAGTAGGGACACAGTATGAAACCTGCAGGATGCCAAGACACTTCTCTTCCCACCTGGTCATTCTGTCTCTTGTCATTACCATGGGGTAAGCAAAATCAGCAAAAAAAAACAGCCAGGTGAGCATCCGTGTCAAAGCAGCTAGGCCAATGTCAAACGATGTTGAAGGTGGGTTTAGTACACCCATACTCAACGATTACATTTTCTTAGAGACTTTCAAGTTAAAACTTGCTCGATGTGTATTGATGGACAACTGGGGACTGCAGCTCTTTAAGTAACTCCAACCAGGGCCATGGGAGGATTGTCTTTTATGCCTGACACATGCCCCCAGGGCTGGACTTTTTCTGCAGCACAGTCATAGCCACTGACTTCTTGAAGCATGGAAAGGGAGAATGTCATACATGCCTTTTAACCTGTACATTAGTGGCACATTCTACCAGTAATATTCATATATCTGCTATAATTCCTGCAATTGGTATTATTTCTGTTTTTATACAAAGGCAGCTAAATGTGTAATGCACAAAACATGCTGGAAGTGGGAAACTGATAATCCATCTGCAAAGGTGAGAGGGGCAAAAAATACTTTTCTGTACTTTTTAACAATTTGTATCTCTAAGCAAGATGTCAGACATCTCAGCGTTTAGCTGGTGCCTACCTTTTCCTTGGCATCACTCTCACAGGGAGGTGTAATTTGTGAACAGTGACCAAGTCCTCTACTTGGATATTTATTTAATGCAGATTGTTGAAGTCCACGCCATCAAAATAATTTTCCATTCTGATTCTTTGCGTGCCTTAGAATTGTCTACTGTCCTCACATGCTTATGCACAGAAAAGTTCATGCTGTCCTTAGTTGTCAGATTCACGGTAACTCTTAATTAGTTCAGAGAGGTGACACAGCTGCGGTTTCATGAGCACAAGAACACCAGCAACAGCTCCATCCTCCTGTGCTCAAGGGATTTCTCCCTTCTCCCCCAAGGTTAATGCCTGCAACTCCCCTGGGAGCTAACAGCTATGCAGGCTGCTTAACTGAAGATACCCAAAATCTCCCAGCTACTTGGGGATTTAGCAGTGACTGCAGGCAGCTTGTGTTATTTCTGAATGCCTGAAAGGTTACAGGAACAAACTTTGTAAATGAGTGAAAAGCGTGAAAAATATTAATGCTATATTAACTTCCATTAACCTTCAATTTACATCCTAAAATGCAGCATTAAAACTTTATAGGTTGAAGTTTTGCTTAAAAAAATTTCTCTTTAAGACTACGTGCAATTCCAGAACCATTTAATGTTAAATATATGCACGGTTTTCTATTCAACATGGTCTAGTATGAGCAAATTGGCTGGGAGAAATGAAAGATGAGAATTATGTGCATAAGCACATAAATCTTTAACCCTTTATTCACAAGAAGGTTCTGCAAGCTTCTTGATTTTTCTCATTCTGTCATTTAGTTCTGCACTAATTAAATGATGATTGGAAGGAGGTGAAGGATATCTGACTGTTCCCACTTCCTTTCTCATTTAAAGCAAAAAGCACGTATTATTTCAACTTACGTCTCATACTCAGCCATATATGAAGCAGACCCGTTATTACACTTAATATAATCTATCAGTGAATCCTACAGAAATCCACTAGGAAGTTTACACACTGTTAGTTCACAAGGAAAGGCAACAGTTTTTCTCTTACAAAAAGCAGGGTTTGTGACTCATGGGAGCTGATGAAATAGGCGAAATTTTGATGTTTATGATACTTCTAAAGAGAATTAACTGCATCAGCTAAGACTGAATAAGACCAGTTTGGCAAGAATATTTTTTCTGGTCAGCAGGAAAATTCATTCTGCAGCAGAAAAGTCAAGTCTCCATAGGCTCATCTTCACAGATGAGTCTTTGGGTTTTTTTGTTATTTTTCTGAACCTATTACCATGACTGACAAAAGGTTATTAAGTGTCGCATTAAGTGTATTCAAGGGGATTAAATATTCTTATACAGTATTTCAAGTTTGCTTTTATTTCTATTCTTTGTCTAGAAATATATCTATGCACATCTAGAAAAGCTCACATTATTCCTTCTCTTCAGCTGAAGTCTACAAACAAGACCTCATTAAACAACTGTGTGACAGAAATCTACCACTGTTCCTACTAAATACACCACCACAACCTATCTACTCTGCAACCAACCAAAAATACCACTCAATCAATATCTAACTCACTTCCATGGTTTTGCTGTTAGTTGTGGGTTGTTTGTTTGTTTTTTGCGGAGGGGGGGGAGAAGTTTTGTTTCACTGGGGTTTTTGTTATGGGGGTTTTTTTGTTTTTTTTCAAATCAATAGCCAAACCCTGGCTAGATTCTATGTATGTGATGTCTCATGACCTTTACTCAGTGTCAACCTCTTGGTTTATTTGGGGTTTTGTTGCTGGTTTTTTTCTTTTTCTCCCACAAAGTACATTTTGTGCATTGTACCTGGTGAGTGCTTGCTCTGACTACACCTGCTATGATAGTTTAAGCCATAGTGCATGCACTACACCTGGAACTCTCCTAAGCCGGCTCCTCACCTCACTGACAGTGGTCTGCTCCAAGACTAACTCCAGTAAAAATTCCTAACAGACACCTACAAATGCAAATTAAGCCCAGAAATTATATTCCAAAGAGAGCTGTTAGTACGTAAAAAAACCAAAATCTACTCACAGATATTGTATCTACTCATCCAATGCACAGAGTTGAGAAATACAACATAAACTGAATGATGTACAGTGCAATCAGTGATAGGAAGAATTTTAGCCATGATTATACTAGGGAAAACCCACTTTTTTTTCCCCTAAGAAATCCTTTACACACCTCTCTATTAGATTGGTGTTATAGCTGCTTTTTCCCAAAGGAGTTCTCACTCTTGCTTCACACTCAGACATATACCTACCTCTGCCTGAAAGGGAAATACTACAAGCTCTGCTTGCTTTTCACTGGAGAAATCTCCAGTACCTGGCACATCAGCAGGAGAGGCTCTTGCTGCCAATTTCAGCTCTGAATGGTTTCTTATACAACTCAAATTTTATGCACACATCAGTAAATCCCTAGTCACTAGTGGCACAGGCAACTAAATGCAGCTCCTCAGGTACATGATAAAAAAAATATTAAAATAATTTAAAAAAAAGGTAATTGAGAAATAATTCAGAAAGACTGCAAGGCACTGTTACTTGTCTTCTCTTGATGCCGTTTTATCACAAAGAAACACCACTGGGATTTACACTCTGTATTTACGGGCATCAGACTGTTAATTACTAATCAAGCTGGTTCAGACGCATTAGTCAAAGGTTCTTGTTGAACACTAACAAAAATCTCACACTCATAGTAGTCTTCATATTATTGTGATTTTACCTCCAAGAAAAAATAGATGCCACAAATTTTCCCCAAAGAATTATGCTAGTAAAAGCTGTTGCGACATGTTTTAAAATAAAGGTATTTAATCTGAACATTCAAACTTTCTGTCCACTCATGTTTGTTATCTACCTATACAGCCTCATTTTAGCTTTTAACTTTTTATTTGAAATCTATTTGCTTTTTAACCAATAGAAGAACATTACTGCAACAGTGAGACTTGTGTCTCAAAGCTGTATTTTGATCTTTAATAACATTAAATTCATCCCACCTTCATTTTAGTAGAATACTCGTCCTCTCTTTTTCATAAAGCCCCTCTGCTACGAGACTACACCCATTATGATACAGAAAAAGAGCAGGACTTTATTCAAATGTGTACAAGTTCTCTTCAAGAGCCCAAAAGATAATACATTTGATTGCAACTCCTCCTGTGAACTGTGATTCTGGGAGTTGATGCCATAAAGATGATTAGAGGGCTGGAGAACCCGCCTACAGAGAGAGGCTGAGGGAGCTGGGCTTGTTCAGGCTGGAGAAGAGAAGGCTGCAGGGGGACCTCATTGCAGCCTTCAGTACTTAAAGTGAGCATATAAACAGGAGGGGAATCGACTTTTTAAAAGGGTAGATAATGGCAGGATAAGGGGGAATGGACTAAAGCTGAAGGAGGGAAGGTTTAGATTAGATAGGGGGGAAGTTTTATGGGGAAGTTTTACAGAAAGAGTGGTGAGGTGCTGGAACAGGCTGCCCAGAGAGGTTTTGGATGCCCCGTCCCTGGAAGTGTTCAAGGCCAGGTTGGATGGGGCCGTGGGCAACCTTGTGTAGATCCAGGGCTGGAGGTTGGTGGCCCTGCCTGTGGCAGGGGGGTTGGAACTCTGATCCTTGGGGTTCCTTCCAACCCATACCATTTTATGATTCTATGATCCCTTGAGATCTTTCAAACTATTTCAAGTAAGTAAGGCTGGTACTTTTCCTACCTTGCTAAGAAATCTTTTAGGTCATACCACCAGTGGTGGGTGATGAAGGATTTAATGCATGAACCTGATTGCTTTTACCAGCTCATGTAGTAACCACTGTAGGTAAGAGCATATTGAAAGTCTCAGGAATAAAGGAAACATAAGCTAAAAATGTTGTGACATAACGAAGGTTTATCTAAAAATACCACTAAGCAATTACATGTCAAAACCCCTCACATTTGTACGTATGCGAATAAGAACAGTCTTAAAAATATTTAAGAACTGTACGAATGGAAACAGAGAATAAATAGGCATTTTCCTTACTTGAAATGCTTGACAGCAGCAATTTAATGAGCCTTGTGTAGTAACAATATGGCATAATTCCTTTTTTGCCAGTGACTAAGTCACAGTAACAATTCTACTCCTACTACTGTTATCTGTGACTTTGGTCAATGATAAAAATTATGAGAAACAACATTCCTACCTTAATGACCTGTGAGGTACAACTCATAATAATCCAGTATGTGTTTAGATATGGATGCATTCTTAGTGTTTTATTGTACAAAACACTTTTTCTTATTAAAAAAAAAAAGTAAAAACAATTTGTGAATCAAACTAGGAGATAGTGAACTCTTTTATGATAGAAGGCACCCTGCGAGATGTTAATTCAGTGTGTAAGTATTTGATAAGAAAAATTCTATAGTAGAAATTCTGCAAACTTATTTTGTAATATGTAGACTATATAATCTACAAAATTTTCACAAGTTTTTCCCTCTTGTTTGAGATCGAAAAAGGAAAAAAATTAGTATAGGTATGAAATATGCTGTTTCCTTGTTACTATAGATCCTTCTGAATTAACTGAATATTCTAGTATTTTGCCTTTTTATGTCACAATGTGAACCAGAAGGATCAGCTGACTCCAATATTCTGTCTCTCACTATTTCATATGATTAAATCTGAACCGTATCTCATAGATACAATAGACAACTGACAAGGAATTTAATTTTTTGAAAGAATGCAGTTAAGTATTTTCTGCTTAGACTAAGTTGAAACACTCACAACCCACCTATATTTCAAAGTTACCTTTCTAATTATCTGGTCTATCTAACTCAAAGACATTCTAATGATATAGAAGAAAAAAAATCTTGGCTTAGCAAGTGAGTCAGCTTTAAGGTAGCTTGAAAATCCAATTTTGCCTTTTTGTATGTGTTTCAATGTCTTTCAGAGAAAACCCGAGCAGCATGCATATTGAACAGGTTTTTCTTCTAGAAGCCAGTCTTGTATTTAGAAGAGAAGAGGTGATGCTTATAATTCAGCTATCATCAGTACCAAGAAATAGATGGGTGAATGAAAATTTAGCCACAGTGCATTTTTACTGTCAATGCACAGGTGCTTAAAATTTTTAAAACTCTATTACCTTTAATAAATGACAGAAAATACATCTCTTTCCTCGTCCTGCCTATGTTTGCAGAATTGAAGGTTGGGAGAGCAGATGCACTTAAGTGGACTGCAAACCCAAAAATGTGCTTTTCTTTTTAACTGCAGCTGCACTTCTTAAATAAACACAACTTACCAAACTATGCAAAGAGACAACAAGAGAGATGAAAAATGGCAAAGAAGCAGCCACCACATGGAAAGCAGTGGATGAAAAGGGCCAGCTGGCTGGCTTACACTTGTGAACCTGTACTGTCTTTCTAGAACTGAACTACTCCAACAGCCCTGCAAAAGAAAAAGAATCTTGATTCTCCAAGAGAGGTACAGAGAGTTCTCTATGTGGTAAATTAATAAATTACCTAACTGCTTGTTAATTACATCCTTCCACCACTCATCATCCCAAGTACCCCTACACTATCACAAACATCATCTCATCGTTAGAAAAAGGAAGATTACATGATCACTATAATCATTATTTTCCAACAACAATGACAAAAAAAGCTAGGTAAGTACTCTTATTTGAAGCCATCAATGTGCGGAGAATCATAATTAATCTTTATGTAGCATTGCAATTTCTCATCAACTACTTAAGTACCATCATAATTGCAGGTCCAAAACAGGAATCTCTTGGCTTTGCTTAATGATTCTCTCCTATACTCTTCTCCCAAGACAAGGCTCTGGTATGAGAGCAAAGTTATGAACAAAATGAAGGGAATACAAATGAGAGCAAGAGTAGGGCAGGTCCTCATGTCCTGCCTGGAGCAGAAAACAGGGTTCACTTCACGTAACTGTTCACTGAGCTACTAGAAATGCAGACAATCATGGAGAGAAGCAGCAAAGAAAGGAGAGCACCAGAGATGAAGGTAAGGTAAACACATTTCAGTCTCTATTTGCCATCAATTTATTTTGTTTACTGTGAATGGAGTAGTTTTGGGGTTCTCCTAAAAGTTTACAGTAAAAACTTCTTGAGAATAAGCTGCTGAGGGCCAGTAACACCTGTTTCCTCCCCTTGAAGATCTGCCTTATCTACAGAATTGTTATCTAAAGTGAATAACTGATAAGAAAAATTAAAGGGCTCAGAAGCAGAAGATGTTAAGTAACTGGACACCAACTCCCACAGCTCTTTGTCTCTCTACTTATCTCCTCTGCCTCTCTGCTAAACCAATCCACCCTGGGTATAATATATCACAGCTGAGGATGGAAATTACCATTGGACAAAAGAAGTAATAATAATTTTAAAAAATACTTAAAAACCGCAAAACTATCAAAACCTCCCACAAAACTCCCAAGAAAACCCATACTGCATTTGCAAAGATGTAACTTCCTCTGATTTTAATCACTGCTTCATTCCTTCATAGATTTATTAAAACTTTCTGATGCACAGTAGTTTCCTCCCAAAGCCCAAATTTACTTTGTACCTATTCAGTAGCAAGCACCTTAAGACAACCTCTAAACGAGTGTCTTTCTGGCAAGACAGCCTACTGTTATAAAAGGAGTTTTTAATCCAGAAAAATTATTACATTCATATTTATCTGGGAAAATCAAGTCATACTACTACACCCGAATAATCACAGAACTGTGTCACCAGCAATTCCTCTACAAAGAGGTTCAGAATAGAAATGCATGAATACTTTTGGGGTTTGCTTTTTCTGGTACAGCTTACACTTCTTCCAGAAAACATGAACTAAAAGAGCAATGAAATTAATCTGGTATACTCTGTACCAGGAATGTGCACTGGAGAGCCAAAACTCTGTAGTCACTCTCACAGCTGAGCCAACAAAACGGAAAGTGTGAGTCCTCCTCCAAAGTCAGCTAAGTTTTCTTTAATGGCCCAAATTCAGACAGGGTTATATCAATATAATTTCTTGCACAAACCCTAGCAATGTCAAGTAATTTCCTTCTAAACCCTCTATGTCAAACTGATATGTATGCTACATAAAAGGGGCTTATCTCACCACCACTATGAATCCTCTAGAACATTTCTGTTAAAATTATACACATGAGCTTACAAGAAACACAAAATGGACCAACTGGTAGTATGTAGCAGGATATACTACTGATGTTAGGAATGATTTTTGTTAGGCAACCTAAAGCAGGATTCTACAACACTGAAGACTTTTCACACATACACGTCCATAGTTCCTGAAACCTGCTCCATGATTTTCAGGTAAGTCTCTCATTGAATTTCTCTATAAAAGAATTGGGTGCCTCTTATCGATCCCATCTTGTTAAATGAGGGAGAGATCTAGGGGAAAAGAAGAGAACCCTCTGGTTCATAAAAAGCTCAGTTTTGGATGATTACATTTGGAGTTCTGAGTTCTTCTTTGGTCTGCACCTGGATCAATACTTGTAAAGTGTCCGTCCTGCATGAAGAACTCTGCAATCAAAGAAGTATCTTCCTATAATCGCATGGGTAAACCGAGCAGCTGCTTCTATGTTCCTTGTGTCTTGTCTACATGGAAAAAGTATTCCCAAATATGACAGGCTATGAATTTGAATTGCAGTAGCTGTTCCAAAATAGCCACATGTAAGCCTAAGAGCTTTTTTTTTTTTTTTTCCAGGGGACTAAGGAAGAAAAAACAAGCAGAAGAAATTAAATTTTAAAAAGCTTTATAATGCAAAGATTATTCATGTCCATTTCTGAGCGCCCCCAGTGAGAAACGTTCTCAAGACAGGAGTGTTAACCATGTTTCTCTTCTGAAGTCCAGGTCTACTTAGCTAGACTCCGTAATCAAGTGTTACAAGGTAAAGTAAGCCTTCCAATGGAATATACTTCCAAATACATGACAAAAAAGACTGCATGCAGACTAAGATAATTTCCCACTTTGTTGTCACGGAGCAGACATAAGAACAGTGACAATTATAACAGAAATGTGGTGCTTTTTGAATGGCATATTCTTTGCGTGCCCTGTTTGGAGGAGAAAATCCTGCCTGTTTTTTTTTTGCTGGCCTGTATGAATTATGTTACCATTGCAAGGATCATGCATAGCAGACCTAATGTTCAGGCTTCCTAGTTGCTCCACAAAAAAAATATTACAACAGCCATTCTAGTTTTGACTAGGTTATGACTTTAGCCTGCAGGATCTTTAGCAACAGTTTAATGTCTGAATCTACTCTAAATAAATAATCATACAGGTTATACTTAAAAATACCTGCTGACCCGAAAGAGTATACAGCCAGTCCTCCTCTAAATCCCATGACAAAAAATCACACGCTGTTACCGTTGAAGAACTGTATTTCTCACCCACGATCTCCTAGTGACTTACAGGGTCAAGGAGGATATCATTAAGGAGCACTCAGCAGTATCCAGGTTAACTCATATTAAAAAAAATACGGTATATATGCAACCAGCAGTTTAATTTTAGCACGCCAACATAATCCTCTGCTTATTTTCCATCACTACTCGTTTGCACTTCATATTTGAAAGTATTTTCTCCACATATTCACATCACTCTTGCTTTATGCCTTTTGTGGCATAAAAATCCTGACATATTTTCACCCTGAAGCTGTGATCATCTTTTGAAACTAACAGGCACAGACAATGACGAAGAAGCCCATAAACCCTAACACTTGAAGCAAATGTCTGGCAAAAGTTATAGCCCAGATGTATGCTAAATATAGAGGTATGGACTAAAGACTACAATGGGATAATTTTTTTTTCCTGCTTTTAATTAAAGCTACCATAACAGGGAGTTTATTTCTTCCACACTCACTCTTCCCCTGCCAGTGTAAGCCATTTTACTGTAATGCTTTATTTCAACATGGGAGAAAAGATACGAATGCCCTAAGGTGGAAGTATTACCAACACAGATGGATCAATCTTCCAAGCAGGGAATGACACACAGATCACAAAGCAGGTAAACCAAACAGAGTTTTCTGGAGAAAGCCAAATAAACAAAAACAGGTCAGCGACTTAGTTCTGTGGTGCTCTACAGCCACTATGGTAGAGTTAATCTAGTGATCAATAGCTCCAAGGCAGCTGTGACTTGGCTTTGTGACAGTCTATTGACTAGAGCCGGATTTTTTTCCCTTAATCCAAATGCCATACTTTTGCAGCCTGACCCAGTCTGCAAGGTCCCATCAGCAGATGTTGACATTATCTCCTCCTGATTGTAACAGCTCACCATAAACAAGTAGTCTGCTTTTTGTGCTTTGTTTTGGTTGGGTTCTTTGAAAAAAGACCACATAAGGGAATAGAAGAGGGAAAGAAAGATTATCATTTGTAACTTGGAACAGAATGCATGTTGGCACTTTTGTCATGTGTTTCCATTATGATGAAAATAGCAAGATGTCATTAATCTGTATTTTCCTACCTGACTAAGTGCTGCTATGTTCTATTGTATGTTGCCATTTCATTCGACAGACAACCTTAAGAAATGTCAAAAAAAGGTTTTGTGCTGCTGTTGTCTAGTTACTTCTAAAGGTATCTCTCTTTTCTCTTTTGCATCATACTGCTAGGCATAAAAGCTGAACTCAAATATGCCAGACCTTCACCCATACTTAAGGTCAATGACACATGCATTGTTTGTTTACTGCTCTACACTGTGTTGAACAGTCAAGAATTTTAGAAGCGGTCCTGTGTTACAGCCACGATCTTTAAATATGTCATGGTAAGGGGCCACGCTGCGCTGTGTAACCTTGACACTACCGTATCAGAAATGAAGACTGAACTGTTCCTCATGCATCACCAAACCACATGCTGCAGGAGAATAGAGGGCTACTGAAACTGTCTCATGAACAGCCAGCTGCCATGACCTGGAAAAAAACAATTCCTTTTGATGCAGCTAAGAGACTTTTCAAGCATGGCCTGGTGCACAAATTTATTCAAATGGTTTTATGATTCAGACTGTTGCCTATGGAAGCCTTCAAGGAAGCTACTGAGCACCATTTTATGAGGATCATTAGCTAGAACTGACCTGAAATGCCACACTTAAATCTACAAGGAACTCAAGACCAGCTCCATCCAAAAATCAGAGGGAACTTTATGTTGCCATCAGTGAAAGCAAAGTGGGGTTAGTGGAGAAATACAAACCCAACCGTCGCACCTACTTTGCTTTGCCTTGCTTTGGAGGCAGTCTGCAGCCAAAGAAGAGTACCCAAAATGAGTAAGAATAAAAACTCTATTACAGGGATTTTGATTATTTCTCTATGTGCTTGAGGATATAACCTGATAGGAAAGACACATAATCATTGGTCAGCAGTGTAATCACAGGATCACAGACTGGTTTGGGCTGGAAGAGTCCTCAAAGATCACCCAGTTCCAACCCCCTGCTATGGGTAGAGAAGCCCTCCAGGTTGCCCAAATGCCCATCCAACCTGACCTTGAACACCGCCATTGAGGGGGCAGCCACAGCTTCTCTGGGCAGCCTCATCTATCCCCAGGTCTGAGTTTTATCAGTAACATGCTGTATGACCTTGGACAACATGCTGCTTTATACCTCTGTTTACCCACCTTGCCTTGTGCCTCCTCTGCACACTGCCCAGCCCTCACTTCAGTGCACAACACTCACCACACATGAATCCAGCTTAGGATTCCAAAGGGTATTGTGTGAATAATTCCCACAATTTGTAGAAACAGTCAAAGTTTGACATTTGTTTTTAGAACCACTGGCTACCATAACTAAGTGTAAGATTTGACTTAATATAGAAAACATGGAAAAGGCTACTGAAGAAATAGCTCCAACTCACACATTTAGCTCCTCTTACTTCTCTTGTGCATTCTAGACACTTAGGCAGTTTCTGCATTCAATTACACTTCGTACCATGGCGCTGTGTTAGAAATTGTGCTCATTTACTGGACTACTATGATCATCACTGAAGATTAAATCTTGCATTTATTAAATTCCAAGTACTATAAACAGAAGAATCCCAGTCTATGTAGAAACTCCAAGCGCTTTTTAGTCCCCTTCAAGGACGGAAAATACTCAATATTCAGCTACTGACTGGTGATATTGAATACAGATCAGCAATCTTAACTCCTTAGCCACATGTTTTGTATTAAAAGTGTACCTGTAACGTTTTGTCACAAAACTAAATGAAATACAGTCATTAAGCTGTTAATTCAAAATTCCAAGAACTTCCAGCAGCAGCGTAAGATTCAGTGATTCTCACTATTTCTTTTCTTCCTTAAGCCAGGAAATGTCGATTTTACACATACGTCGTGGGTATGGTACAGGAAGATCTGGATGGATGTACAATGCCTTTCCTCTATCTTTCCCATGCCTTTGCTGCTTCACAAAAGCTGAGAGCTAATGGAACCACCCAGATTGTATGGTTTACAACAGAAACTGCCAATCAAGTGGAGCCTCCACAGGATACCCTGATATCTGAGCAGGATTAACACTATCTGGACTGGTAAATTTTCTTTCCACCCTTGCTGACTCAGAAAGGAGATTTAAATGAAGCTGCTAACTCTAATGAGCAGCACACTGCTGGTTGTCTGAAGTGAGTTATACACCACTTACAATCAAAGTGTAAACCAGTCATTTCACTTCACTGATCTTGTTCAGGCTTCTCAGAGTTTAACAGACAACTCATTATCCAGTCCATCACGCTGCCTGTCTAACTCTCTCCTCCAATTGTTTCTAGACATGGGATGAAGCAACTCATGCTATCTTATACCACCAGAGTCTCCTTGCAAAAGAAAGCTGCTGCTCACAGAAAAGGGAAGAAAACCTCCGAAACAAAATAAAAGGAAAACCTGCCCCTGCAGCAGACTTACTCACGGCACCTTTAACAGTGCTATCCTCAGCAACATGCAGTTACAAACGCTCCAGCGTGTGAAGGGTGGATTTCCTAAATGTGATCCCCTAAAATAACATACTTCACCTGGAGTATCTTTTTCATCCGAAGTCAATTAACTACCAGAAACCCCAGCAGTGGCAATGGAATTATAACAACCTAACCCTGACACTTTGGGGTTGACTCGTTTTGTTATGAACAGCAGCTGTATCCTGTCACTTTACAATGGGAATCCTTCGACAGCCGGCTGCTGGAACACACACACATGGCCACACACAAGTTGGGGAACAGCGCAGAAGAGTCAGGCCTTTCCCCCCCAGCTCTCATACGAAACTGTGCCTTCAGAACTCCTCTCCATCAAACCCCAGCAGAAATACTTGATGAATGGGCCCTGAGAGAGCACTTCTCCTTGCCTTCGGCTGCAATGGCTTGCAGGCATACGACACTCTATCAAAACTGAGAGCTGGCAGCTTGAAAGGCGGGAAGGACGTTCACTGATAGCACACATCTGCTTACTAACAGCATTGGTGCTCCGCTCCTTTTCCCATTCATTGCCTGCAGGAACGGCTCCATCGAGACACTCACCATCAACAGATGGTCCCAGGCTAAGGTGTAATCAGGAGCAGCTTGCTAAATTTACCCCAAACAAATAGAATTACCGGCTTTCGCTGAAACTGAACTGAATTAGGAGCTTGGGTGGTACAGACAGTGTTAACACGAGTACATTCCAAAATGATGATCTAAAGTCAGCAAAAATCAGCTCTGCCCTGAAGTTGCATATTTATACTCATGCTGCTTATTGTCTCAGCTTATACAATAGATGCTTATTTTGAGAGATTTTTAGCTGCATTCTAATTAAGTCATTTACCTCCTACAGTCCTCTTTTCCCCTCAGGATATACTCTGCTAAAAATGTTTTAATGCAAAATCTTCATTTTCACCACCTTCCACTCCCGAGTATTTCAGTATGTCGACTTTTTACTCCATTAAGAAAACAAAAACCACTATTAAAATTGAAAAAGCGTTTACCAAGACAGAAAACTATGTTGTAACATAGGATTGGATGTGTATATGCCTTGAAAGCATCATTACCTTGAAGTTATTTGCTGTTTTGTTGAACGCAACATTTAAGTTTGGAATCATGCCCTGTTACAATTTACTAATAGCAATTCCAAGCAGAAGCAGAGGAAAAGAAAAGGGATTAATTTCAAATGCAAGTTCTGTATCAAGATTCAGTATTTGAATTGAGGTTCACTGTGCAGAAAACAAATGTTTTCTTCTTAAACAAAAGTTTATACATCACCACCTTATTGGACAAAGTATCTTACTGCTAAATAAGACATCTAGAAGATCTTAAGGTCACACTGCATATAAAAAGAGTTAATAAAAATAACAGCCTCATCTGCCTCAGGAGAATCTTCCAGAAAATTTTACCAGAGAAAAATCAGTTCCCTTTGACAGACCTACATACATGTGTAAAATAACAGCTAGCATACAGGTGGGTTGCACCAGTGTAACTGCAGATCTAAGCTCACCAATGGATTTCATACAGTAATTGCATGGAAAATGATGTGCACTTCTCTACCAGTGACTAGGCAAATTTCATTTACAGCAAAACTGACTATTGTCTCCTATATTAATCTGACAACTTGAAGGGCAAATTGTCCAGTTAGGAAAAAAAAAAGGAATATGAAAGTGTTAAGTGTCACTGATGAAGGCGATGTGCCAGTGCTGCTGTGTGGTTAAAAACTACCTATATGAAACGTACCACTGTTCCATCTGATGTGATCCTATCACCTTTGGATGGCAAAATACGACTTAACAGTGAAAGTGCAATAAAAACTAGTTTCTTCAAACTAGCTTTGAAATAACTGTGAACCTTTGTTTGTTGGGTAGTTTTGGCCTTTCACACAACTGAGGGCCTCCTGAGGCTGTAGTTCTTCAGCAACACAAGGTTTTCAGGAGTCTTTAACTCAAGTTCTGTCTCAGGGCAGTGCACTGACCTTAACTGTACCAGAGCAACTGCCTTTGGGGTTATAGGTAGATCCCGATACATGAAGTTATTTGCCTATATTAACAATAGGTAGCCAGCAGCAGAGTTACTGATCAATCCTGTGATCCATTTCATAGTGGGCAAGCTGTTAGCACAACTGAGAATGACAAATGCTCCACTACCAGGAGATCTCAGAAGTCAGGAAAGCAAGGAGTAAGAAACGAGACCTAAAACATGCCCATCTGCCAGAACACTTCACAACATGGAGATGGGGGGCTTATAAAAGAACCTTTGGGGCTGGACTGTACATCATGGTATCAGCCTTGAAGTTCTCACTACCATATGCACGGTCACCTGCTGTAATTCCTTTTTAGCACTGTATGCTTGACATCAAGAGCTCCTTCAGAGTTACCACTTCTGCCATGTAAAACTTTAGGTTAGAACTTACTGTCCGTATAGACCAGAAACTCTCCTGTGCAATTGCAGTCTACTACATCTAGTTATCACACATACCTGCACTGCAAATGTCTACGCTATGGATTTTTTTTTTTAAGGCAACCTAAAAAGGTAATTTTTAATCCTTGCCAAGATCACAGCTACATCTCACTTCAGGTTAGTTATGTAACAAATACAGGCTTTGATCTAAATGTTTGTCAATGTCAGAAATATTTTAAAAACGGAATCAGAGAGTTATCTTGCTTGTAACTTCTTTTAATCTATTTTTAAAAGAAAAACAGTAGCTATATATATTTGTCATTTAAAAACCAGTCAAGATCTAAGTGCTGTGATTTAGCTGTTAATAAATGTTTACCAGTGTATGGTGGGAAGTCTGGCAAATATTTAAATACTGCGACAGAAAAGGTAAACTGCATGTCAAATCCCTCCCACAGTCTGTAGTCCATCATGAATACCCAAGGCACACCTCCTAGTGAGCTATGAGATGCGCCCAGGTGTATGAAGATGCTCTCAGATGGGCAACAATCAACAGTCACCCCTGTAGCTTCACCAAGGACTAAAGCTGTGTTACCCTGGATTGGAAGCAACACTTAAACCATTCAAGAGGTGCAGACTTCTTGTCCACACATGGCCAAATACAACTGCAGCTTTGGGTAATACATGCCTCTGCATAAAAACAGCAATGCTTTCTCCTAATTTTGCTAAATTGATGAAAAGTTATTACAATGCTAACAGCCAGTGACAAAGATGGACCAAGTGAATGCAAAGGAACCAGAAAAAGAGATACTGCAGGAATGATACAGCGACACATTTCAAAACAGAAAAGATATGTTCCGGAATAATAGAAAAGTAAGGCTGAGAAATAAATTTTCCCTGAGAGATATCTGATTTGGAACTATACTCAGTACTGTATAAATTTTCCTACATTCACATGTACTTTGTAACTAGTATTAATGTTCTGTTTTTAGAGCAAAATTCACTTCCCACAAAGTGAACTGGTGAATATTTACACTTGGAGAAGCCTCTGCAAGCTGATGCCTGTCTCTGTAGCACCAGCATTATCATATAAATTTAATGGAGCGGAGTAAAAAGACAAAACCATAAGTCTTACCACTTACTTGGAAAAAAAGGTAATAAAGTAATAACTTCAAGCCTGCATAGAGCAGCCTGAGATGTATTGTGTGTAAATTGCAGATCATGTAAAAAATCCACCTAAGGAATGTGCAATTTGTAAATGCAAAACCTACCATCCATCTATCTGATTACAAAATCTAGATGATAAAGCTGTTTCGTAAATGAGTCCTAGGTGGATTTTTCTGTAACTTGTGCCATTTTTTCTGTTCCTCAGTCAAAAAAAGGAAATTAAAGCGTCCTTTGTGGTATTTACTAAATTTGGCATTGAATTAGTTTCTTTTAACTTTATAAATCCGTAAGATTAGCAATCCTATGTACCCATTAACAACAGCTTTTACTGTTTGACTGAAGCGTGTACCAGTATAATAAAGACAGAAAAACCGTGCAGTCACTTATTCAAAAGCTTTCTATTTGAGAAAGTTCTTGAAGTGTGCCTCTTCTCTGGGAAGTATGGCTTGGCTCTGTAGCCCTGGATAAGAGACTCCTCAACTCCAGATGCTCACTGGATGCTCGCTGCTGATCATAGAAAATCTGCCCACCTGAAGTAAAAGGAGAACCACCACCAACGTGTTATTAAATTCACGGTAGGTAGATCTGCCACCAACACGCTCAGCCTCTGGCAAGTTCAAAAGGACATTTCTGGTGTTAAGGGTGAAGAATTGCCCATTCTTCAGCTGGCATTTAAGAAGATAAGGAATTGCTTAATAAGATACTGGTCTTTGTTTCTTTATTCGTGGAGTCAGTGAAGAATTTTTAGCGATGCTGATCTCTGCTTGCTTGCGTTCCCTGAGGTCTCGCATGTAACTGGATCCACAGAAAGGCATGTGGGAGCGCAGCAGAGGCGTTTCTTGCTATCAACTTCCCCCTCTGTCCTACCTCCGTCCCCCCCAGCTTGGCCTCTTCTTTTTGCACGCCATGAAACCGTACTGCTTCGTAGAATCATGGCGTACGAGGTGCCTCCGTGAGGCCTCAGAGGAGACCCCTGGCTCTGGCCACGATGGCGGTGCTTTGCGGAGGAGACAAGGGGAGGCTGCCACTGCCAGGTGGGAGAGGATGTCCTCCTTGGAGCCTTGCACCGCGGGAGGACTTCTCTCCACAGCAACCTGGCTTCTGCTGAGGCTTTGAAGCCTCCCGGCCACAAGAGCCCTGCACAGCAGCCGCCTCGCGTCAGCATGCTTCGAGCTTCACGCAGCAAGCCTCAAGCTGAGGCTTTACTTTATGTTCTTTATTATCCTGACGTCAATGTAAAATAAAGGTAATTTAGGTTCAGGTTATAAGCAATATAAAACCAGGAGAAGGAAGCTGGCAGCAGCAGCCTGACTTCAGGCTTCAAGACTGTGAGAGCTTGCCAAAACATAATCTTAGCTAAAAGCATTAGCACATCTGAGCCACCCTCTGCCCCCCCCCCACCCCCGGCTCCCCACTCCCTCAATGCCTAAAACCAAAACAAACCTAAAAACGCTCTCTAGTAATGCCACTGTCTCCACCTCCTGGCGAGGGGAGAAGCACAGCCCCTGCACGGATTTTGTCTTAGAAAGACCACTAAGTAGTTCCCCAGATGAAACTATGTATGACAAGTTCAGCCTTTAGCAAGCTTGTGCAGCCAAGTTATAAATCCCTCAAACAGGGTCTCATAATGAAAATGTGAACACTGTCTTAATGGATGGCACCTTGACCTGACAGGAGTTTGGCCTCCATTCCACTGCCAAAGCAGCCTTGAGACAGAGAAACCAGCAGTCAGTCCCTCCTCCACCTACGACGTGCAGAGAGAGAGGCAGGAGGAGGCTGACGGATGGTTTCGTGGACAAAGGAGAGGGATGAGGAATAAACTGCAAATTGATCTGTGCAGCAGAATAAAAGCAGGATGTGGCAAAGCAGGCCTAGGTCAGTGTCATGCAGGTGCAAGCCTTGGAATTAGTTTCCTGAACATCTGCAGCAAACATTAAAAAAACCCCCTCCAAACCCGCCAGTACGAAGAAGGGGGGGAAAAAAAGTCACACACCTCACTTTGCATGGAGCAAACCAACTGATAAAACAACACAAAAGAAAAAGAGGTTTGGGTGGGATTTGGGGTTTTTTTTTCCTGTGACCATCGCATTCAGTGGTCCCAATTTTCTGGTTTAAGCTGTGTGTTTTGCCACATCGTTAAAGAAAATAATCCTCCCGCTCTGCCTGAAACTATTTGGAAACATCCCCCTGTTAAGACCTTCCCAGAGCCAAACCTCCAGACCTAAACAAAGGAGGACCGTTGCACAGGGCTTCTGGCGTGCTCCTCCCCAGCCCCGACCCCCCCCGGCTGCAGAGTACTTCAGACTAAATACAAATTGGAGTCTCCTCCTCGGAATCCACAAAGATCCATCTCAACAGAATGTCCAAGTACGTGATAGGCAAGGAGTCATTTGTGTGTTTTTCTTTGCCTCTGAGAACGTCTGGGAGAAGAAGAAAAGGTTACTGTTTTGCCCATAATTATTTCTCCTCCCCCTTTCATCCTTCCTATTCCCAGGGTAAGCAGACAAAACAGCATACCAGCACCCCAAACTGAATCCATTTACAAAACGCTAATTTTTCACTTAGCTGCACACAAAGCCAAGGTACTGAGGAGTGACCCGTTCACATGTGAAGGGCGAAATTAACTTGCCCAGGAACGTGAGTGCCTTCAACGCTTACAGAAATAACCCAAACAAGGGAGATTCCCTTACCTTCTCAGGAAAATAAATGTATGGCTCAAAAAAATATAATAGAGAAAGTACACAGCCTAAAAATTCTTCAATTTAATTTTTTTTAAACTACTTGTGTTTAAAAATTTGAATTTTCATTACTTTTCCCATCTCATATGGCTGCTGCTGACTGCCTTAACTGTGATAGATGAAAAAAATCACCTCAGCAACACCAAAAAATTCACCAATTATTTATTAAAATTACTTACTTAAAAAACACACCAAAAAACAAACCTCCCAAAAGCCTCTTTTCTGACACAATGAAAAGACTCCAAGAAAAGCATGCTTCACAACACAAATCTGGCTTAGCTTTTCAGCAGAAGCTAGTAGAAAAGTATGTCCATTACTTATGCAAAAAAAGAAAAAAAAACTGAAAGAAGAAAGTACTAAGAATAAAATAAACTATATTGTGGGAGGAGACCGAGAGAAGGAGTTACTCAAATTATCTTGTGGTTTGGGGAGATTGTATCTTTTGTCCCTTGAGATAAAGCTGTGAGCACCAAACAACTTGGAATAGCTCACAGCTGCCTCTGAACATAAGTCCTTTTACAAGGAGTATAGCAAATGTCAGGGAAATCACATAAAAAATTAACAAATTGTGATACTTTTACCCCTTGATGGATGACCTCAAAGATGCAGCAGGGGCTACTGCACACATTCTCCACAATCAATAGCACGGTTTGAAGAGTCCATCTCCCTAGTTGGTGAAAGTTTTCCCACAGTCAGCCTGACCGCAGCCTGTAAATACTGTACTTTAAAGCCCATAGGAAGCTCTTCAAACAGCTGGCCTCTTCCTATGGCATCTGTAAACTTGTGCACATGTGCAACAATACCTGTGCTGGGGCAGCTGCAGGGAACACCTTAGGGGACACCGTAGCATACGTACCCAATTTTGACAACAACCCGAGAATGCCTTTTCACTCTCCTTTCACCTTCCCTTTCTTTTCAAGGTAACTAAAATTAAAATGGGAAGAAGCCTGCCCAGGCATTCCTGATGCTGTAAGGAATCCAGCACTACTAGCATAACTTCAGTGCCAAATCTGTGGGCTCTGCAGCTGATGTGATGCGGGTATTACTGGTGGCAAAGTATCATGCAGAGAAACACGTGCTAGCTCAAACAGTGCAGTATGTCTGAGCAGACCAGTTCGGGTAAAAAGGTATCTCTCCTTTTCTGCAGTCTGAGTTGGCTCAGGTATCTTACTGAATCACAGAGACCAACCGCATCGGGAAAAGAAGGAAGGTTGCTTTGAAAAGAGAAGCAACAGAAGAAGCTTCACTTCTTCACACAAGACCTGTCCTGTTGTGTGCCTCCTGCTTCCCAGTTTTATCCTTTCTAACACCCTGTCTTGCATAAAAGACATTCACTTAATAGCAGTAACTGAGCTGTGGAAGAAGATGCCTGGAGTAAGCGTAGAAAGAAGAATAGAGATGGCAAGGGACTTCTACATCCTGCCTCTTAGTAAATTAAGCCAGGGGAGATTTCATGATGAATTCAAGCCTGAAAGTCATCTATGTCTAGGCTTTATCCTCAGGGTTTTGTTGGTTTGGGTATTTTTTTGGTTTGTGGGTTGTTTGGGGTTTTTTGGTGAGGTTTTGGGGTTTTTTTTTTTGTGTGTGTAGTTTTATTTATCTATTTACTTTTCAGGAGAAGGAGACTAGATGGGTGTTTTTTATTTAATAAAAATGTAACTAACCAGAACAGAAAAAATGTGTACAATATGGATAAAGGACTTTTTAATGAAGGCACTGCAAATGACATTTTCTCTCTACTTTAGAATGCTGCAAATAGCAAATTAGCATACCTCAGAGTGGAATTTCTGCTACAGGAGAGATGAAAGGTTAACTGTCTAAAGAGTAAAGAATATGTTTGACATCTATTTAGAAAAGAAAGAGTCTCCTAATAAAAGCAGAGGCCCCACTTGATGCTCCTAATTCTCCTTCAGTGTTTGCATACACTTTCAAATAATTAGAGAAACCCACTCCAAAAAGCCTGACTGAAAAAATAAAATAAAATAAAAAAAAACCCCACTGCAGACCTCAAAGCCTTGTTTGCTGGGCTTGTTAGAGGGCTCTGGAGGTCACCATGATTGACAAGTCTTTGGTGCCTGTAGGAGGGCTGATAATGCACACACATTGCTTGAGAGGCAAGCTCTGAGTACTGACCATGCCTAATAAGCAAAGGGCAGCCAGTAGGCTGAACAATGGTGCAAGCAAACCCTCATGAACTAGGGGTGGTTGAAAGACTCCAAATTACATTCTCTATCAATTAGTACCAATTAGAAAGCAGGAGGGTATGGTGTATGGGTGCAAATAAAGATCTTCCCCCCCCCCCCCCCGGGCATTTTCATAAGGCTACCTTTGTTGCCACTTGTTAGCATGCACCTTACTGCTGCACACACATGCCTGGGCTCTCACTGGGGAATTTGCTGTACGTGTTACTAGAGCAGTAAATTTGTTTAGAAAAGCAATTTGAGCCAGGGCACACAGGCTTGAGTTTCTACATCCTACCATAACCTAAGTGGTAAGACTGGGGTTTCATAAGGTGTGACAGAGACAGGAAACCACAGTCTCAAGCCAGACAAAACATATCCCACCGGCCACGCTCACTGCTGTGTCGCACGCACAACATGGCCCAGAGCATCACCAGCCAGCAGCTTTCAGGGGCTCCCCATCCAATCAGTCCCTGGCCTTCACTCACGCCACATAAAAGCAGATGATGACTCTCCATTTTTCTCTTTCCAAACCAGATCTTGTGGCATTTGCATGTTTCTTCTCTGTATGGGTGAAGACAGCACACTGCCTCCACGGGTGTGCTTGTAACGGTGGTTTTCCATGTGACTCCACGGATTTGTCCTCCTGTTTAAGTGCCTGAATACTTCTGCAGCTGTTTTAACAACTTCTTGCTGTTTTGAAGGCATGATGCAACTCACTAGGTTACACCTCAAGTTGCATCTAACTTCAGCTAGCAATTCAAAGACAACCATGTCTGTTTAGCAAAGGAAAAAACAGCCCTATTCAATGTTTAAATGTACACTGTCAACGAACAGAACTATTGACCGATAATATTGACTATGCTTTTCAAGCTTTACTGAATCTCTACTTAGGCTAGAGGAATAATATAATAAATGCGATTAAACTTTCAACAACAGTAGGTGGTAAGAAAAAAAAAAGAATCACTGTTATTTTATTTTACCAAATTCACCTTAGGCACCGCACTTGGAATAATACTTTGATCTTAGCACTTTTCACTAGTAAAACTCAATAGCATTTTGCAAAGGAAGCCTGCATTGCCATTTACATATAGGGTACCATTACTGCACAAAGAACTACTGCTCATTTCTTTTCTCATGCACCTTTTTCAAGTGCTATTGTGAAAAACTGGGGAGGGGAGGGGGAAATCCAGTAAAACTTACAGAGCCTTGGCACAGTTATCTTTCAAAGGCCTGCTGGGCCCTCATCTTTTTTCCATTCACCAACAGCTGGCCTTTCCTGCCCAGAAAGGATGTGGGGCTTGGTCCAGTATTGGAGACAATGGGAGCACTGCTGCTGTGCATCTGAGCTCAGTGGGTAGGGCTGGGCTCTCATCTATTTCATTTTACCTACTGTTGAAAAAGACTAGTGTGCAGCTGGTGCGATATGGAACAAGACAGAGATAAGTACAGCAACAGAGTTCTACAGAAAAAAGAATACATTCAAAACTGTAAGAAAACTGATGCCAGAACCTGCAAAGTCCATTCTTTTAAATTATTTTTAAAAATACATATATATACTGTTAGAAAGCTTGGCTGGGTAATTACAGGCATTCCTGGAAAAGCATGTAACAACAAAATAATAAAATATGAGTGTACTTTGTGCCACAGTCTGGCTAAAAATGCTTGGGGTTAAAGAAAAATGGAGTCTTACTTGGGCGGCTTCATTTGGATACTTTCTTTGAAAGTAAAACCAACCAAACAAGAAGGCCATGCATACATTCAATAAGTATTTTAATATTTCAGCAGCTCTGGAACTCAAACTAAATGATATCAGAGTAAGGAGTGTTTCCTTTGAACTGTAAGTGCCACTCAGTTTGTGTCAGTTGTGATAAAATGAGTGCAACTGTGACAAAGCACAGTGACTCACTTTCCCACTCTCTCCCAATTTCTCATTTATAGCTTGTTTTTTTCCTACTTGGAAAGAAAGAGGGGCCTTCCATTAATTTTCAACAGGGCACAGAAGTATTTCAGGAGGTAGAGGGACAGGGTGTCACCAGGACAACACAAGTAAGCACAAAGGACAGATACAAAGAACAGACTTCAGGGTTATGTTTATGAGATGTTTCATAAATCACAGTGTCATTTTATTACAATAACCGGTCTCTTGTAACATACTCTATCCCTCTGTGTATGGGTTATGATATAGTTTGCAAATACCACAGCTGGGTTGTCACTACTATAAACAGATCAAAGAGATTGTTCCTTAATCCTTGATGTGCTCCATAACATGCATCTTTCACAGATGCACCACCCTTGATTACCAGGTTCAAGGTAACAGCTGAAATGACAAGACTGCCAACAGGCTACAAAGACCCATTTCATCAGTGTACTCCACATCATGGTAACTGTGGTGGACCTGTTCTGTTGTGCTGCATTCCATGAGTGCTCCCACCAAGGTCATCACCTGAGTCTGTTCAAGTGTTTCAGAGCACATCTTTTTTCTACCTAGTTTCATCCAATCTAATCTAGTTTGATGGTGGCATAAGATGGGTGGGGTTTTCATGATACTTCTGAAAATTCACTTTTCTCCAGCTCCTTAGCGTGGGCAAATCATCTGCTGCCACAAGGCTATTTATACAGTCAAACATAATGCTTTAAGGTTTGTGAGTAGGGCCTTAGTTTCCCCTCTTCTATAGTCTCTCGCCCACACCATATCACACATTTAAAAAAATTTATAATAACAGGTAACAAGTTAGAAAATGGTAGCCTAGAAGGAAAACTTACCTAGACAAGCTGATGCAGTGCAGAAGAAGAAATGAGGTAAAAAAAGAAACTCTCTCCAAAATCCTTCCCATATTGATATATAATGGGTACCAGTGACCACTGTAACCTAATGCCATCAAATAATGAAGGGGTATAACCCATTGGTATTTCCGGGGTGACAGAGGAACCCAACAATTGACTCTTCTAGAGGCTGAAGTGAGCCTAACTAGGAGTGACTGGGAAAAACACCCCACTGTGACTGGTCCAGAGGCTCCTTGCATCCTGGGCATAGACTTTCTCCAAAAAGGGTACTTCAGAGACCTGAAAGGGTACTGATGGGCTTTTCGAATAGCTGCCCTGGAGACAGAAGAAATCGAGCAACTGTCTACTTTGCCTGGACTCTGGGAGGACCCTTCTATTGTGGTGTTGCTGAAGGTTGAAGAACAGGTGCCAACTGCTTCCATGACAGTGCACAAACAACAATACTGCACCAACCGACATTCCCTGATCCCCATCCATAAGCTGATTCAACAACTGGAGAGTCAGGGAGTGATGAACAGAACCTGCTCACCTTTTAACAGCCCAATATAGCCAGTGCTGAAGTCCAATGGAGAGTGGAGGCTGGAAGTAGATTATTGTGGTCTGAATGAAGTCATGCCACCTACGAGCACTGCTGTGTCGGACATGCTGGAACTCCAGGATGAGCTAGAGTCAAAATCAGCCAAGTGGTACGCCACAGTCGACACTGCACATGCTTTCTTCTCAGTTCCTGTGGTGGTGGAGGGCAGGCCACAGTTTGCTTTCACTTGAAGAGGCATCCAATAGATGTGCAATCAGCTGCCCCAGGGGTGGAAACAGCTCCAGCATCTGCCATGGACCGATCTAGACTGCATTAGAATAGGGTGAAGCCCCAGAACACTTGCAGTATATTGATATCATTGTATAGGGCAACACAGAAGAACAAGTTTTTGAGAAATGAGAATAATCCAAATTTTGCTAAAAGCTGATTTTGCTATGAAACAAAGTAAGGTGAAGTGACCTGCTCAAGAAATCCAGTTTTAAGGAATAAAATAGCAGGATGGGTGTCGTCAGATCCCAGTAGATGTTATTAAAAAAATAGCAGCTATGTCTCCACCAACCAACAAAAAGGAGATACAGGCTTTCTTAGGCATTGTGGGGTTTTGGCAAATGCTTATCCCCAGTTACAGTCTCACTATCAGCCCTCTCTGCCACGTAACCCAGAAGAAGAATGATTTCCGGTGGGGCCCTGAGCAGCAACCAGCCTTTGAACAGATCAAACAGGAGACAGTCCATGCAGTAGCCCTTGGGCCCGTCTGGACGGGGCCAGATGTAAACAATGTGCTCTACACCGCAGCTGGGGAGAATGACCCTACCTGGGGGCTCTGGCAGAAACACCAGGGGAGACTCGAGGCTGACTGCTGGGGTTTTGGAGTCAGGGCTACAGAGGATCCGAGGTCCGGTACACTCCAACAGAAAAGGAAATGCTGGCAGCATATGAAGGGGTTCCAGCCACTTCAGAAGTGATTCCAGCTGAAGCCCAGCTCCTCTTGGCACCTCGACTGCCGGTGCTAGGCTGGATGTTCGAAGGAAAGGCTCCTTCTATGCACCATACCACTAATGCTATGTAGAGCAATTGGGTCACACATATCACACAGCAGGCTCGAATAGGGAACCCCAATCACCCAGGAATCCTGGAAGTGATCACAGACTGGCCAGAAGACATAGATTCTGGAATGGCATCAGAGAAGGAGATAACATGTGCTGGAGAAGCCCTACCATACAACAAACTATTGCAGAAGCAGTATGCCCTGTTCACTCATGGGTCCTGTTGCATTGTGGTAAAGCATCAAGCTTAACAAGCTACAACAGTTATATGTTGTACCAATGATACTACAGTAGGAGTCACACAAATTAATGAAGGATGAGTGCTATGATGGGACTAAAACTGGCCTCAGCAACTGGCACTCATACACTTCTTTGAAAAAAAACCCCTGCAGACCACAAGCATGGACGGCACCAAGAGCATCAGTTCAGAGTCTGTGAGGCAGCATGCAACAATCCAACGGTACACATCATCACTCCTACCCTGAGAGACTGTTATGACAGAGGGAGCCCAATGTCATGGATTAAATGAACTCAACAGACATTTTAGAGGGATGGTCCACATACTAAGGTAATGATATCTGCATGTGTGTATGTGTCTGTGTGTATATATATATATATGTGTGTGTGTTTGTGTCAAAAACCAGGATAATGGTCATGCCTAAGGAAACTGGTCGATCTGGGTATGACGTAAATGGTATGGAATAAGGGGTGGATAATGTCCTGGTTTTGGCTAGGATATAGTTAATTTCTTTCTAGCAGTCAGTGGAATGCTGCATTTGGGAGTTACGGGAGTTAGGATGGGAGCAGTGCTGATAACACCCTGATGTTTTTAGTTGCTGCCAAGCAGTCAGGGAGTTTTCATTTGTTCATACTGACCTGCTAACAAGAAGGTGGGAGGTGCGCAGGAAGACAGGAGGGGACACAGATAAGACAGGTGACCCAAAATGGCCAAAGAGGGTATTCCATACCAATGATGTCATGCTTGGCATAAAGGAGGGTTTGTGGGAGGAGGAGCACACAGCTCCAGGACGTGTGGTTTTTGGGGATGACCCAGCTCTGGGATGACTGTGAGCTGCACAGCCTGAGTTGTGTGGTTTGGTGAGAAACTGCACCGTGCATCGCCAGTTTCATATATTTTTCCTATAAAAGTCCTATTATTATTATCTATCTCTGCTGTCCTACTAAACTATACTTATCACAACCCACAAAGTTTGCCTTTGGTTTTTTTCCCTTTTTTCCTTCCCCTTCCCCCCGGCCCTGAGCGAGGGGCTGTGTTGTGCTCAGCTCACGGCTGAGGCTGAACCATGACACAGCAACAAATGATACAGCCACCTTGGGGCAAGATTATATAAAAAGGAACCTTAACCTATTTCTGCAAATTGCAGTTTCTAGAGGGGTTTTTTGTGTTTTCTTTTGTTTTGTTTTTTTAAAATTTCTATTATGCTTCTGTTGTTCTCCAAGTCTCGGATGTTTATTTATTCACATGCACACATACATAGTGGTCATGTTCATGCAGTGAATTGCATTCACCATTTCTAAGTAGTTAAATTTTGGCCTGCCCATTAATCCAGCTATTTTATCTTTCCCTAAATTTCAAGTAATAGATAAAGAGATAGATAGATATTAAAAAAAAATCAATTCCAAATTACTCTAGTGTTGAGCCCAGCATAATTTTGTCCTGCAGAAGTCACAAATTTAAAGGATAAGGACGTTTTTTGTTTTTTGTAATGTAGAGAGCCCAGGTAAGGTATCTTTGTTTTATTTTCAAATCCACTTGTGGTAAACTCACGAGTAACCATGAAAACCTCTAAAATTTTGAAAAAATTGTTTAACGTAACTAAAAGCTACACAACACTGTCTATTATCTGAAGCTTCCCCATGGCCACAACATTATTTAATTCTGGTAGCAGTGTGGCTGGCAGACATGACAAAATATTTATAGAACATCCATATACTTCAGTGTACCTGTTTAAAATTAAAGAAACAAAGATACATTAAAGGACAAATGAGGCAGTCCAACTGAATTAGATATTAATGTTTCATATTTTTCTGACATTACCAAATGACTCCCGCCTTAGTGTACAAAGTGTATTCAGATCTTGTTTTATCCAATGTCTACACTTACTAACATTTGCACATGTATTTTATTGGGTATTTAAAGCAGGTGGACTGGCTGAAGTAGAATACAAACACCTAATCTATGAAGATGACTCAGCAGTGCTCTTCTGAAAAATAAAGACAGCAAAGCCACACAATCAGTTAAAGTAATCGGCTTGGATCACTTAACAGATGTTGGTCCGTGAACCTAAAAATCAGCCACTGACAAGCAGCCTGTCATTACTTTCAAACCAAACAAACACAACAGAATATATACACATATGTTGTTACAAAATGTGTTAAATGTCTAAATTAACTTTAAAATAGCTCTAAACCTGTGTGATACAGTTGCACTGAGCATCTTTTTGTAAAACTGTAACAGTCCTTCTTTTCCTTAGTCTATATGGCTAAGTTATGTACCACCATGCTTAACATTAACTGTCATTACCCAAGTACATCCTCTCAGAAGATGCCATCCATTTTGCAGAGAATGCCAAAGCCAGGTTACAAATCACAGAATCACAGAATTATAGGGGTTGGAAGGGACCTCGAGAGATCATCGGGTCCAACCCCCCTGCCAAAGCAGGCTCCCTAGCTCATACTGCACAGATAGGCGTCCAGATGGGTCTTGAATATCTCCAGAAAAGGAGACTCCACCACTCCCTGGGCAGCCTATTCCAGTGCTCTGTCACCCTCACTGTGAAAAAGTTCCTCCAGATGTTGGTGCGGAACTTCCTGTGCTCCAATTTGCAGCCATTGCCCCTTGTCCTGTCTCCAATGACTAAAGAAAAGGGGCAGGCCAATTCCCCCTGCATCCCATACTTAAGATATTTATAAACATTGATTAGGTCCCCCCTCAGTCTTCTTTTCCCCAGGCTGAACAGCCCCAGATCTCTCAGCCTTTCCTCATAGGATAGATCCAGGCCCTTAATCATCTTCATAGCCCTTCTCTGGACTCTCTCAAGGAGGTCCCTGTCCTTTTTATACCAGGGAGCCCAGAACTGGACACAATACTCCAGGTGGGACCTGGCCAGGGCAGAGTAGAGGGGGAGAATCACCTCCTTCGACCTGCTGGCCACACTCCTCCTGATGCACTCCAGGATCCCATTGGCTCTCTTAGCCACCAGGGCACACTGCTGGCTCATAGCCAACCTGTCTGTCAACCAGGACCCCCAGGTCCTTCTCCACAGAGCTCTTCTCCAGCAGGTCCACCCACAGCCTGTACTGATACATGCGGTTGTTCCTCCCCAGGTGCAAGACTTTACACCTGCTTTTGTTGAATTTTATCTGGTTTCTCCCTGCCCAGCTCTCCAGCCTGTCCAGGTCTCACTGGATGGCAGCACAGTGTTCCTGCGTGTCAGCCACCCCTCCCAGCTTTTTATCATCGGCGTACTTGCTGAGGGTGGATGCTATTGCCTCATCAAGGTCGTCAAATGTAGCACTGCGGGTTTTTTTTCCTTCCATAATTGGAAATAAAAAATTTCTTTCTATGCAGAGGGGGTGTAAATGCAAGAAAGTTTGATATTCTTAAATTTTTCTTGAAGCTTGAAACTTAAAAGTTTTGGCTATGCTTATCCTCACATAACTAGTCAAGTGATGGTGAAGGGCTCTTTACATGGGCTGGTTGCAGCATGTCTGGTTTTGGCAAGGCAGAGGAACTAATTTAGCTACTAGACTTCTGAGACTACAATAGAGAGTCAACAGGCAGTTGCATGACTTTCCTCTTTCATAAAGATCAAGACATCACATGTTCTGCTGTATCACTTAAATCTGCCTACCATATAGAGGTCTGCAATGAAGAAACCTCTTTGAAGCCCCAAACTGAGCTGCAACTTAAAAAAAAGGAAATGCAGAAGCGCTTGCATGTATATGTGTGAATGCAAAACATACACCATGGATTATGTCACTGGGAACAGCATGTCCTTGTTTTCAAAGGTAAGAAGGCAATCTCAGCAGTGCACCTGCAGACCAGGCTTTCTGCAAGAATTGATGCTTCCAGAGAAGCATGAAAGGAGACCACTGGCCAGGCCACATCGTCTTTTCTCAGCAAGGCTCTTCTGCTAACAAAGAAGGCAAAGCTTATCATGCTTGGTGCCCATATTCTACAAGCTTGCTGTAATGCTCAAAGGGCTTAAGTGCCCTTATCTGCCAAACCCCTGCTTCATTTCTTCATTGAAATAAATCCCTTTGTAATAACAAACAAGACTTGCTACTTAGCCTGTATGTAGATGAGGAGGGACAGAGCTGCTTTTACATCTGGCTGGCAAAAGACAATCAATACAGGTAGCATGAACTGTTTAGGGATTACAGACAAAATTAACTAAACGGATCTTCCCATCTTCCCCCTTCACTCACTAAATTCTTTAACCCTTCTTCCTATGACAGATTAATTCCAGTGCACAGTGAATTAAAACTACAGCTCTGTACATAATTTTCGTAACTGTAGCTTTATTCAAATTATTTTAAAATTAGTGATTTTTAAGCAAACATTCTCAGACTTGGAGTGGCCAAAAATATGGAATGAGGGGAGTGACTTCAGATTATTTATAGAGCACCAATTCCTACAGTCCTGCCACAGGCTTTCAAAGGCATAAGTCACTTACAGAGTTCAGGATACCCTGCAGTTCACCAGCTTAGGAATGCTTTTAAAATGTGGCTGTGAAGAAGAATACAGATGTTCATTATTGTTATTAGAAGTAAGAGGGGGTGTGTGTGTGTGTGACCAAAACCGTATTATAGAAAAAGGATTTCCTGAATGTATTTACATATTCCTTAGATGGCAATTTATAAATTATCTGCTTTCCAATAAACATGTACATTAGAAAGTTACAACAAACCTATTGGAATTATTTTAAAATATTTGAAACCCTACAGAAATAGTCTGAGATTTCATTCTGCAAGGGCACAGAGGGCTTCACTGCATCTGTGATTTCTATCATGTGGGGCTTGAAGACAAAGAGGACATTCACATGAGTAAAGATGATAAAGGATAAGTTTCAAAATGCAGAATTGTCCATTGTAATACAAATTACACAAGTTCCCTCTGCAATTTAAAAGCCCTAATGTCTTACACACGAACAACTCAAAATTAGTAAGTCACTCTGCACCGTCTAAGCATGCTCAGCATTAAATAACCTCAAAAGCTGTAACTAAGAAAAAAATAAACAAACTGAAGAAATAAACATGGTTTTTACCTTCATTCTCTCAAGAATTTACAAAGTATCTATATAAAGACTTAAAATTTGAAACACAGATCTATAGATGAAAATCATGAAGGGTTCAATACAGGCTCCAGGACATAAGTACCTCTGAAATTTTCTAAAAATAGAAACAAACCCCACACACTTTTATGCTGGTTCTAATACCTTAACATTAGTCTTACAATAAAGGTTGCCTCCAGAATTTAGAAAGTTGGTATTTATGTGGGTTATCAACAAAAATATTGTGTATGGGAATTTCTTTCCATCCCTTTCTTCTCCTACAATGGTGTCCTTATTTATTGCCATATTTATGTGAAATAAAGACACAGCACTTTTCGTTTATTCTCTGTGCTTGCTTAGATGACTTCCTAATCTGTCCTTCAATGCGTAGCAGTGTAACAAACTTTCTCCCTGAAGATCGTAAGCACTAAAAATATTTCAAAGATTTTTTTTCTTTTTGCTCTTTTATACCACACTTAGAAGAAAATTCACTTTCTATGTCATTTCAGGCTTTTAAAATTTCTAATTGCAAGGCTGTTGAGTTGTGATTGCAGAGACACTTGGGGAGCTGAAATGGACACGTAGAGAAATGGGATGCAGGTAATTTCTGAAAGAAACTGTTGTTTCTCTTACACAGGTGAGACCCCACCTGGAGTACTGTGTCCAGTTCTGGAGTCCACAACACAAGAAGGGCATGGAACTGTTGGAACGGGTCTAGAGGAGGACTGCAAAGAGGGCTGGAGTTGAGGTTGTTGAGCCTGGAGGAGAAGGCTCTGGGGAGATCTTGTAGTGGCTTTCCAGTACCTGAAGGGGCCTACAGGAAAGCTGGAGAGGGACTTTTTAGAAAGGCTAAACCATCACAGACATCCACCACAGGCATGTAGTGATAGGACAAGGGGGAATGGTTTTAAATTGGAACAGGATAGATAGAATTCTTCACTACGAGGGTGGTGAGGTACTGTAACAAGTTGCCCAGGTAAGTGGTGGATGCCCCCACTCTGGAGGTGTACAAGGCGAGGTTGGATGGGGCCTTGAGGAGCCTGGTCTAGTGAGAGGTGCCTCTGCCCATGGCAGGGGGGTTGCAACTTGATGATCTTTGAGGTCCATTCCAACCCAAACCATTTTGTGATTCTATGATTCTATATTTGTGTCACTGAAAGTTACCTGTATTCAAAAAATAAGCATCTTCATTGATCTTTAAGATACCCTTTCATGTATTCTACCATAACAGGGAAATCGATTTAATTCTTGAAACACATTAACATTTTTTCACTTGGTAAGGGGCTATGTAATAAAGTTGGGGTCTGTGCAGCTGAAGATGCATACTCTTAATATGAAAGCTGGAACCTGGTTCAATGATGGGATACAGTGTCTGCACATTTTCTCTCAGTTTTATATAAAATCTAATGCACAGTTTACAAATCCAACTAGCTTACTTATACATCCTGACAGCAAGACTGACAGCATATATTCCTTTATATTTACTTGAACATCTCTAATACCTTTGAGAGAATTTGGGGGATTCTCAAGTGAACAACTAAAGAAAGGAATAACCAATTCAAAAGTTCCTGAATTGTGTATTTTCAGAGCGCTGAACTCACATGTCTTTCCTGCCTATGACAGATAACCACTGCTCTTAGTTTTTAAACATGCTACTGACAAGCTATATAGAAAAGTTTATTTTTCTCTCCAGAGAATGTTTGGAGCAACGGTGGAAGTCTTCATTAATTTTGTAAAAGGTAAAGAAAGCATACATAAGCAAAAGAACTAGAATTGTGTTGCTGACTCACCAGAGAATTCATCTGAAATTCATCATTAAAAGGGCTGACCATAAGAAGTATTATGACAGCCAGTGACTTTGGTTCTACCTGTATATGTAGATCTATGTCTTTCATATGACTAAATAGCTGCATAATTGCTTCAGTAATATTGTTGTAGTGAACAGACTATGTGAATGCTAAGTTAAAGCTGAGCCAGATGAAGAAGACATTTTGAGCAGTCCTCACTTCCAGCTCTCTGCCACAGGAGACCTTCTCCTCCAGGTTTCTTGTATAAACCAAGGTGGAGTCAGCCCTTAATTCCTCAGTATCACCTGGGTGAGATTATACACTTGGTAGCATTTAAAAAAATAGACAGAAACAGGCTGGAGCATAGCCACACATGCAGCAATGTCAGCAGCACAATTAGAAGCAATAACCCCTTTAACCTCAATCAGATGCAGTTGGCACAGTGCATCTAACCTACCTTCCATATATGCTATCTAGAGTTCAGTGCATCTATGGTTTTCTTCCTTCTGTACATTTGTGATTCCTAAAAAATACCTGGTCAATGACATTTTTTATTATTTATTTTGACATCTGCACTTCCAGATACAACTAGACTGTCTGAATAATGAGGATATTCCATCTGGAAAGGCTTTAGAGAATTGCATTGGTGATTTTTTTCCACCTCTATGATCAACTTAAATAATGATCTGATGAAAATATTCATATGCATAATTATCTAAACCCCAGTATAGCCTAAAATGTTTTTTAAAAATACAAAACAAACAAACCCACAACATTTTTTCCTAGCATATATCTCATTATCAGAAAGAAATTCCAGGTGTCAATGTTAGTCACATTTTGACATCTTATCAGGATGGAGAGTATGCAAGTAATAGATAATTGCCCTTAGCATGAGTATTTTGATAGATGAATCCAACATCTAAGGTGCCTCCTCTCTACATCCATTTCTTCATCTTGCAAGAAACATAAAAAACATTCTCCCTAGAATGAAATGGTTTATACATACAGACTAATTGCAAAAATATTTCCGACCAGCAGAAAATACTTTTCTGCACTATTAACATTTAAGTTTCAATCCCTTCTCTCCTTCCTCCCCACCCTACCCTTGGAAAATTGCAGACTAAAATACCAGTGAATCTGCTTCAGGAATAAATTTTTCTACCATTACTTAAATCAGATACCGAGGCACTGTATTTTTTCCTAATTTTTTTTTAAATAAATCTGTTTACATGTTAAGCATTTACAGACTGCAGCATGGTATCTATCTAAGAAAGGCACTTTAATGTGAATCACCTCAATTATAGTATTCTAATGCACAGATTTAGTAATGTGTCTGAGAACCTGATTCATTGTCTTCAATGAAGCTCAGATGGTTCATGCAAGAATGTCTACATTTACAGAGTAGGTGAATTAGGCCCATTGACATTAGACTAAACCTAATTTTTTATGCTAAAGAGTATTTTTAAAAGCTCTTGTATGTTTCTAGACTAGACACATCTCATTAGATTGTGCTGTTTGGGGCTGTCCTAGAATTCTAGTTTGTAAAGAGCTCAGATGTGAAAGTAATCAAGCCTGTGCTGCTATATAACAACATTTTCACTGTGAATGTTAATAGACTGAACTGTGACACAAATTGGTAACATGTATTTTAAATCTGAACTCTGATGAAATTTCTCAGTACAGCCAACTTTCTGGAGGGCTTCATGATGTGATGGAAGATGTAAAGCCAGTGCAGCCCGGACTCCCTGCTTCCCAGCAGGGCCAGTGGAAGAGCACGGGCATGTTTTTGCTTTGCACTGAATCAAGGAGCTCTTTCTGGCCCCCTGAAATATCACCAGCATCCTACTCTTCCTGAAAGCAGCAAATGCAGTGCTTGTGAGCCACTTTCTCATCCTAAAAGGCAAAGGTTCATGGTATGTATTGCAGAGACTGGGGAAGAAAAGCCTTTTGAACTGATATACTTGCCTGTCTTAACAGCATTTTCTTCTCCCTCTACACAGCAAGTCTTACAATTTAATCGTATCATCACTGAGACAAATGGGTCAGTTCACAACTGCCAACTACAAACTTCAGCAAACACCACTGCATTGAGACTAATACTCAGTAAAACCTTTTTTCACAGTCATGAGGGGCAAATGTAAACACAGGATGGCAGAAGCTGAGACCTTAAGAATCCATCTGCTGTGCCTATGCTTCAAGTCCAGCCTAAAGCAAACCTCATGAAAGTTAAGAAAAGGATGTTAGCAGACATACTAAAAAAAATAAAATCCTCACCACCCAAAAACCCCACATAGGCTAGGCTGAAATTTCCACAAGCTCAGTAAGTACTGTCAAAAATCAATATTTAATCCACACTTGATGCTGGGGGCACAGGAGGCAATAGTCAGGTTCTCTGCTTTGACGGACTAGAAGACATACATAAATTAGCCCACGCAACTGGTTGGTCACACATGTTGAACTGAAACTCTTAAGAACAACACTTGGAAATGCCATTAATCATTAAGCATATCCTGCGCACAAGAGATAGACTAAAAGCTTGTCACATTCTGGAGGAAACCCTGCTCACCTCCATCAGCATGAGTATCATCTTTCCAAGAACAGCAAAGATGATCTACTCCAGCAAGTGACCTCCCATGTTATCGGAACAAGTGAAGGCTTCCCAGTCACAAGCAGGATTAAGTTCCCTAAAACGTACCCAACACCAAGACTGATGGCACATTAAAAATTATTTTTTGGGTCATGTTTCCCAGATTTTACTTACTACTCCTCATCGAAAGAATCTGATTAGCACAAACAACACGCATTGTGTTAGATATGCGTGGACATTCCTTTGCAATTTATGGCTAAAAAAGACAATTAGAAGTTCAGATAAGGTAAACGGAACAGCATTTTTTTCTCTGTAGAACTGAATGGGAAAAGCATGAACAGAATAGAAACAGTGGAATCAAAACAGTATTTCTTCAAGTTTTTATTAGCCTGCGAAAGTCGTATATTCTCAAGGATCACGATCCAAGCTACTGTTTTGGAAAATATTCTTACAGGCAAATAAAACTGGCTAACCCAAAACTGCTAGTGTCACCCAACATAATGTCAAATCATAACTACAGGGAGACTGCTCTGAAAAAGGACAACGTGAGGTCTCTCTCAGGGAAGTCCTGAATTTTAAATAGCATCTCTCCTTGCTATGGGAGGTTCCAGATAAACAGAAAAATTGATAACTGCAGCATTCCATAAATTACAGAATGTATCGAACAGGGTGGCAAGGCAAAAATACTGACATGTCATAATTTTCATACTATATGCCGCATGGAGCAAGTGTGCTCTGCAAGGTAAACAAAAAACTTTGCTTTTTTCATTTTGCACTGCAGTCATCATTAAGTGAATTTATCTGCAGTCTGTTCTTAGTGCACTTGCAGAACATCACACAAATGCTAGGAAAGCTTGCCTCCAAAATGCTTAGCTGTAATAAAACTATAATAATGGTTTTATTTTGCAGCTGAGCTAAGGAAAGCTGGAATGCAGGCATATAAATCTAAATTGAATTTTTAAATACTTGTATTTAGGATTCCTTTGGAAATTCACAATGAAAACTTAAGTCTGAATTCCCAGTATGGAGATTTTATGCTTTTATTAGTCATATTTTTATTTCCTCTTCTGCCATAAATTTGGTTTTACCTATATAAATAGATCCTAATAATATAAGTGGGGTTCCATTGAAATTTGTTAATTCTCTTTTAAAAATAAAATCTGTAATGTATATGGGGATCAGTAATAGTGCCCATGATAATATTTTTTTTTTAAAAAGTTTAATATTTGCCATAAATATTATTGTAAGAAACACCTTTCCTATATGCTTAAAATAGCATGTAAGACAGTACTACACAGTACTTTAAACATACATACATACTGTTGACATGTAAAATCCTGGTTATATACCTGGATTCATTATTTGTATGTTTATTTTCCAGATTACAATGTATTTGCATGCTGAGGCCTTTTCTTAATATACAAATTCTATCAGGCATATATGTAAGAGCAGTACTGCAGAAGTATGTAGACATATTTATTAACCGGAAAACAGTAATGCACTCAGCTGAAAAATATACTGCAGTTCAGCTGAAAACCAGGCCAAATCCACATACTCAAATATCTCACTTTTATTACTCTTTCTTTATACTCCGCTGACTCCACATGCTTAAACATAAGGAAAGGCAGATTTTATTGGATATCACATGTTTTTAATGAGCAAAGTTAATGTAAGGATTCTAGAGAGTCTTTAGCACTATTCCTTTCATTATAAAATCATGGCTGGGGCTCCAAGAGAAGTTCAGCCTACAACTTACTTCCTCCATCTGGGTTTTTTTGGTGGGATTTTTGTAGGTGCTTTTGGGTTGTGTTTTTTTGTGGTTGGTTGGTTGGTGGTTTTTGGTGGGTTTTTTTCTTCAGTCAAAGTGTTTCCATATTGCTAGCCAGGTCTGAAATACTTGGTTTGTTTCGTTTTGTGGGTTTTTTGGGGGTAGATGTGTTTGTTTGATTTTTGTGTCCCTGCTCATGGCAGGGGGGTTGGAACTAGATGATATTTGAGGTCTCTTCCAATCTCAGTATTTAATATCATTCAGGTATCAGGACAGTTCCGGTCCTATACCTGCACTAAATTACCACAAGCACCTATAGACTGTTCCACCTATTGGTGATGGAAAACCAGAAAATGCTGTCAGTAAGAGAAAAATCACAGGAAGTTTCTGTGCGGAGTGTACTTTGATATAATCCTTGGACCTTAAGGGCACACTAGAGTTCTGCAGGGTCTCAAAAATCCACATATAACCAAAATTTTTTATGGTAGGAAAAACTGTTTTGTTCTTTTTTTTTTTTCAGTGTGTGTCAGCCATAAATAAAGGTAAACCATATCAACAAGGGAACAGCGCATCTGTGAAAGGAAAGTCCTCAAACTATGGGACAGCTAAGAAATATACTGATGGCAAACAGGTAGTGCTTAGACAAAACAAGTACGCCTATCAATTAGGCTCAGGACATGGAGGTTAATGGAGTATAGGGACAGCTTTATTTTATGGGTCCTGCTGAAGATAGATGATCACAGGGAGAAGTGTAAGGAATTCTCTACCATGCAGAAGGTAAGCTTAAAGATAAAGCAACAAAGTATGAGCGCTACATGGGACAATTACTGATGAAGACCCCAGACTGAAAACAAGCAGCCTGTTGGGGCACACAGGTCATTTGATAGGTAAAATCATGGTTGCCATTTGGGTCATGACCTCATTAACAGTCAAACAACATACTGAAAATTAATGACCTGCATCTGACTGCCCGGTGAAAATCTACTCTTCACAACAATGTTTACATTTACAATAAGTAGCTGTTACTGTAGACTATTTGAGGATAACTAATTTTAACTAGAAGGCATTAAAGCAGAAGAAAGAAAAATTACATCCTGCGTACTCCATACTTTGTATGGCAGAAGGTGGTAGCATTTGGATGGAGATGCAAGCGTAAAGCTTATGAAAGCTGTCTTCGAGTCAACCCTGCATTGCAGAACACAGAAAGCCATGTATGATGTTCAGTGCCTCATACACTGACGCACACCAGCTGATCTGTAAACAACAACTTGGAGGCCTTTACAGCGTATCAGTGATAAAGTACACAGTAAGGAGGATGCCTTGCATCACAATGTATTAGAAGGCATGTGGGAAATGAGAACATTGTGAATCACAAAAATACCAACTGCATCTTTTTGGCATTAGGCTAGCACTAAACTATTTAAACTGCTTAAGGTTCAAGGGTACCACTTAATTATTAGCCTAGAGGAAAGGATTTTTACTATAAAGTTACATAAAGTTAATTTGTTCAGATAAAGTATGATTTAAAGTGATTAAATAATCAGTGTAGTAGATAATCAGTATAGTGGAATTGTGTTCCGCTAACCATACCCCATGTACTGGGGACTACTAACATACCTTTGCTTCAGTTGATCCCTCTAACCTGGATTTTCCAGCTAATGAACAGCAGCAGAAATATCCTCAAACACAAAGATTGTAATGTAATTAGTCAGTGCAGAAAAATTAGAGAAAGGGAAAAAAACAGACTGTGGATTGAAAAAATGGAATTTTTCAACTATTTCCTCTGACTTGGGTTAAAAGTTTATCCCATTAACTTCCATTACAGAAACACAAAAGTTTATCCTCTAGCTTCAAAAGGAAGTAGGAATATCTCAGTCCTTTTCCTTGATCCTTTTCTCTATGTTTTTTCTTAATTTGTACCAACATCATATTTGCAATGCTGTGGAAGTGTCATCTCTGCCCCTAGGGTCATTTCTGAAACAGTGTCTCATATATGAACAGTAGTCCAGGGCCAACTGTGGCTGTATCAGGCAAAGAGGGGATGATACCAGTGAGCGATGATAGATGAAAAGAAATAGCAAATAAAATAAGTGAGAAAGGAAACGTAGGTGCAACAAAGGCCCTAGCTGAAGTGTAGTTTTAGTTCTTCACTGTTACACAGCCCATTTTATTCCACTTCCTGCTCCATTTGTCATCTGAAGATTAAGCAACATCCTAAAAATAATGTGTTCCTCAATAATTAAGTAACAACCTCCTAACAATATGTTACCTTATTTACCTTGGTGCTTTCTTCAGAGAACAATTTAAACTGGAGAGATTAATCAGCACAGAAAACAGTTACTACATGTAACAAGAAGCGTCTCCAAAATGGCATGATAGTGTGTAGTACCATTAATCCAAATCCACTCCCACTGAAATTAAATGCTAAAATTATTTCCTTTATAAATATAGGTGTGTTTAAACTTTTACCTACATAGTTTAGCTCCCTTTGCTTACAAATTTTCTCAAAACTGTTACTTTTTTTATTTGTTACATGCTACAGGGCCCTTTCTTGGAAGATTTCTGGACTATTGGGTATTTGCCACCAAATTTAGAAAAAAAAAAACATGTCCTGCTATCCCAATTTCTGAAATGGGTGGAAATTCTGCCATTTGCTCTGTTCAGTAAGAATAATATTCTTGGTTCTTGCCTGACGTATTACAGGAAAGCAATTACAGGAAAGGCATTGATGGAATATATTGACCTGAGAAATGAATGACAGAAAGACGCAGTAGCTTCGGTAATTGAAAGGAAACGTAGGGGACAGAGGAAAGGATCAAGACCAAAAGTAATTGCACCCTGAAGGAGAGTGAAAGAAAGCAAATGACAGGAGAGGTCGTACTAAGCATGACAGTTCCTACTAGCTTGAAGAAGTAAAAGACTAAAAGGCATGTAAAAAAGGAACAGACAACGAGAAGATCCCAAAATACAAAATTCTGAAAAAGTGACCCAGGATGGAGAGATACAGACATGTTTTCTCACCTCAAAATTCTTCATCTGTCTGCCAGGGAAATCCTTATCCTGTGACATCTTAATGAGCTGACCTAACTGTACCAGAGCACGGGCTTTTAGAAGATCTCTTAGAGACAGGGAGCATCAGGCCAGAACTGTGCTATTCAGCATCCTGCCTGGAGCTTCTCCAGTCCAAAAGGGCCATGTAGAGTGCAGCTCCAGATAATCTGGCGCTCACAGACAGGGAATGGCTTATGTGATGAGCATGAGAAAAGATTTGTTATAGGGCCAATCTCTGCGTCACTGGTCACAAAGGTGACAATGAAAGTCCAACTGGCAAACCTTTGTAGGAATATGGCCACTGCTGGAGACAAGGAGAATCTTGGACAATTGCTAGAATCCGTTGTACTAGTTACAATTGCTCTGAGAGGCTAAAATAATTACTTTCTTTGGCTACAGGGGAACTGGAGAGCTATTGCTTCTATTAAACAAAGCAAGCATGATGATCTTCATAACATCTATGTGAATATATCTTTCATTTCAGGAAAAGAAGTGCTGTTGCCAAGTAAAGGATGGTTTAAAATAAAACCCCAAAACCTAATAAATTTAGCAAATGAGAGCTTCTAGCATCTCAAAGAGAGAGCTCCTGAGATTTACCGCTATATATTAGGGGTGTAGAGTAATGGTTCTTGTATTGGATAGTTTACGGTTTGTAGATCTGTTGGGACCCATCTCAACAGAATTCTTTAACAGCTGATATGACAGAGATGTCCATTACCCAAATGGACAGCACTCTCTATTGATCACTGCACCACTTAGCAATCCCATTTGTCATTCTTTTGTCTCTGCCTTGATCTGCACTAGATAAAAAGAAAGAAATTAATCAGTTTCTACAATGGTTAATCCACCTGTAAGGCACAGTGAGCAATTAAAACACTGAAGACACAGAATCTTTAGCATACCTGCCTCAAAAACAGACATACTGGGTTTCTTTGCATCTTTCCACACAACAGGCAGGGAGAACTGAGAAACAGCCTTGGTATCAAAAAAAGAGCTAAAGAAATGCTACAGTCACTGTAAACTCTACTTACGTCAATTGTCATGTTCCCTTCACAAGCTTCTCCATGAAATGTTTTCGTTTCTCTCAATATACAGTAGGAAAAACAGCCAAAACCCCAACAAAATAACAGAGCAACTACCTAATCAACCAGTGAATCACCTGGGGAGACGCAACTGCAATTAATTGGATTTATGCAGTTAGACTGCAGTCAGCCAGTATTCCCATACACATAGTATGTTTTTTTTTACATAGTTCTCATACGAAAGATTAAATTAGCCATGAAAAAAGCAATACTGAAACATTTAACGTTCTCCCACATAAGCACCCATGTCACGGAGACAGAAGCTTTTTTTATTCCTTCACCAAATGCAATAACAGAAATAATTAAACGTCTTCCAGACCTGAACTGCATAGTCATTAGCCAACAGTCAATGATTTGAACTGCCACTAGAGCTTGAACTGCACTTTGTCCAGGCTTTTCAACCCATTTCCATTCGGAAAGCCTTCCATATCCAGATTTCCCCTGAGAAATGTTTTATGATGCTATAAAGACTGTCAACCAGAGACGAGAGCTCCTCGGCACCTGAGCCACGGACAGAACTATCAAATAACACTTAATTGCTGGATGACACTAGGTGGCTGGGCTTGAATTCTGATCTCCAAATATTATCCATGCAACTGTCTGCAGAGGTAAGGCTGTGATGATAGCAGCAGATAAAACCAATTAAAATGGGAATTGGTGAGTGTATCAAGACCCTGACTTTCACCTTAAACACGTAAGTAGCAAAAGGTAATGTGGTCTCTGCTACATCAAGAACACAGCCTAGGACCTAACTCCAAGGCATACGCATAGCTGAGGGATGAGCACAGTGTCAGCACAGGAAAACGCTGCATATTCCAGAATATACACGGCAGCTGTTAATGATTTTTATAAATGCTGCTGGACTGCAAATGCTGATACCAATAGCAGAAATAGATTCATTTTATATTTAGGATGTTTACAGCTTCAGCCACCAGCATGGCTATTCCCAGAGAGCTAAAGGGCATTTATTTTTTCTTTCACCTCGCATCTGAGCAACTTCTGCTTTCTAGTTCATGCAATTCCACCAGCGTATCTGTCTGGTATTGTTCCTACGCTAATCTACTCCATGATTTATCTCTCAGCGTTGCTGCCAAAACCCTCCGATAAGCCTGCATGCTTTAAATTTTTACATGCTCAACAACTACGGAATACAGTGAAGATGTTGCACATAAAAGGGACAATGAATAAGAATTTCTTAGTAAGCATATAAAATTTTGTTCATTTGGCAGGAAAAGGCAGCAACCCAGGAAGAGAGCGAAACAGGAGGGTTGATATGAAATCTAACTAATGGATCCCACAGGGCAAAACTGTAATTGACTGCTGGGAACTAGTGTTAATAAGAAGCAGGTTAAATGAATCATGGGCATTAAGAAATAAAATTTCAACTTTAACCAAAGAAAAGTTTAAAAAGCACCAGGAAACATAGTGTTGCTTAAAACACCTTCTCCTCCCTCACAGTTTCTCTCAAAATTCAGTTAGACCCTTATAATTGAGAAGACATTAGAAAGGTGCTCATCTCATCTGAGTTGAACGGTGGAAGAAAACTTCTAAGTGTACCCATAAATAAATTTTGTAGCACTACTAATCTCTAGATAACTGTGAGCTCTCTGTATAAAAATGGACTAACAATACCAGAATTATAAGTAGAACAGAGCTCCGACTCCCGTTTTTTCTTTCCCTTTTTTAATATTGTATTGCTGTGATGTTATTTAACCATTTATTGTTATTTAAACCTTGCAAAGTGAATACCCCAAGTGACTTTAGGTAAACAATCTTTTTACACCTTTCAATTTTAGACGAAGCTTGCTCACATTAGAAAGCAAGAATATGTACTTTTGCTCCCTGTTCACCACCCCCCTTGTAAATACTCAAGCTAAACATCTAAATTAAAAAAACCCAAAACACGTAAAAAAATCCCCAACCAAACCTAACCTTTTTCTATATCTAAAGATGTCCAAATCTACACACATGGATGTCTGCTGCAATCTTCATATTCTGCCTCCCTGTCTCTCCCTTTGTGAGTATAATTCACTCAGAAAACAGAAAAGGGGGGGGGAAAGTGATTCAGCATGGAATAACTGGCCTTAAAAAACCAAATGAGTTTGTTTTTTAAAACTGATGGCATTGCTAAATATCATTCTTAAAATCCTAGTCATCTATTCTTCAAACTTTTGAGCTTTTGAGAAGAACCATGCCCTTAATTTCATTATCCGCAGTCTCACTGACCTCACAGAAATCAAAACACAGATGAGAAATGAACAAAATCTAAACTGAACTACAATTCTATTGTTTGCAAATGCACGTCACATCTGAGCTACAATTTTACTATCTAGTACAGTTAATTTTAAATGCTTACAGACATTTTCAGTCCACTTATAAAAATCTGCTTTTCCTTAAAGCACTTCCTTCTATCTTCAAAAACCCAGAAGCATTACTTCTGCCTTTAGTGGTATAATTACTGTATCACCATGCTTTGCTCTTTTAGTCTGTTCTGATCCTCTGGCCAGCTTCGTTCAAATCAGTGAAGTAATTCGAAGATCACTACCCCTTTTCCCAAAAATATGGTCAGTAGGAAGGCCTTTTCCTACTACTTATTTTGTGATTCCCGTTTTGCTCATTTGTTTTAACTACAAAAATGTGCTTGGTACCAGATATATGCACTACAACCCTGTAAGCAACACACTATTTCAGGTATATATACTGTATCTCTTCAGCATTCAAACCATTGCTCTGCATCTTATTGAGATCAATGTCTTGCTCTTCTTCACCTCTTCAGAGAGAGAATTAAATACGCCCTTCAGCGAAAAACGTATTTCAGGAATGAAGTTAGTTTGGCTGCTAATGCTTCTATACTACACACGATGGGGCGGAGGGGGAAACCTTTGTTGGTCTATACAGAATTTTACCCCTCTATAAGATAACTTCATTTTTTTTGCACCTTTTCTGTTTACACTTACTTTGAAGTTTTCTCCTTTCAGGCTTCTCCCCTCTCCTCCCTCTTCTCACTTGTTTTGATATGGCTTGCACATTTCCTGCTATTACAATTAACAATGCACGTACAGAAACAATAGCCACTGTCACAACATTCACAGCTTCAAAGCTCGCTCCAACTTGCAAGACATAATACACAGAGAGGACACTAATGAAAAGGCTGAATTTAAAATCCCATTTATCCTGAAAAGGTCATGCCACATTGAGATGTCCTTGGGAGATTGCTGGGAGACACTGGGCTCTCTGAATGTTGTCGTGATCATTTTCTCAGCAAGATAACTATGCTTTACATGTCTGGACTGTTTAAGGAAGCAACACATGCTAATTTAATTTATGTTTTTAGGGGAGCTGAAGCTTTTACAGAGAAAATGCAAGAGACTGTAGTTTGCACTGCATGCACAAGGGATTATATCCGTCTTTCAAGAGCTAATGGCAGAGCTGCAAGAGGCAGCAATGAGCATCAGGCTTGGTTTCCTGGGAGTGTTCTTAATTCATCATCACTGTTTTGCAAAGAAACTACTCCCATACACAAAAGAAATTTACAAAAAAATCCTCCTGGGCTATAGAAAGATCATGAAAAGATCTGGACCACTCATACTCTAAATAATTAGACAAGCCTGTACAAAGTACGGCTATATTACTACAAGCAATGGCAGTGCTACTGCTTCTTTGCCATTTGAACAGCTTCATGCCACAAGTGTTCAAAATAACCTTTAAAAAAAATTAGTCGGTAGCTTCAGTTGCCTAGTACACTCAGAGCAGGTACCAGCGGCAGCTATTACACGGCATTTCACATTAAAAAGACTCATTAGCTGTCCCATGGCCATGACTATTTGTTCCAGACTATTTTAAGAAGGCTAGGAAATTCTGTGTAGTGAGACAGATGGCCTGAAAGTCTGAGATGAAGCAACAGAAACAAGAGAATTTCAAAGAACAAAAAAATTCTCGCCACTTCTTATACCATGAAATAATGCCTGTGCTGAAATACAGCTCCTCTGCATGTGGATATAAGCAGAACTACAATCACACACTATCAATGAACTACTCTTTTCAATTACAACCCCTGAATTCACAGGTGGTATAAGCATATGAGGATAATAAATCCTTTCAAGCCACACCTTCAAACAGAAGAGTTACTTGAGAGATTCAGGACCTTCCTGAACTTCATTCATTTACTATTATCACCTTCCTAAGTTTGAAGAAAACGATGTTGTATGTCCCAGTTAAAGGCTAAGTCTGAGGGCTATTCTCTTTTAGGTTCTCATTACACAAATCTCAGTACAATATTGGGCATGTAAAGACTGGTGTAAATTACGTCCACTAATAAGGACTATGAGTTAATGGGATTTCACCATGTTCAACATCAAACTTTACACTTTTGTTAACAATACTCCTTGCCCTCCAATATTTTATCAGTATCTTCACAGGTTATGGCCTCAACTCGATACTAGTCAGAGGCCCTGAACAGCAGCTGATCACTGAAAGGATGAAAGAAGGAAGCAGCACAGCAGGAGAGTGTATTTTATATCTTAACTCTTCCATTTGTTTAACTGTTTTCTTCAGAGTGAGCAGTTTTGTCTCTGCTTTGGTTTTATGGCTGGAAGAGACTTCTGGAAAGTGATAACAAAGGTTCTCAGGAATTTAATAAAAATGCTTTGACAAAACAGTATCATGGTACTAACAAAGAGTAATATAATGTAGAATAGAATGTAAAATATTATTTTTTTATGTAGTCCTTTAGGTACATCAAGAGCTTGCTGTGCAGAGGATCAGGAGTCTCCCTGTAAAAAGAAAAAAAAGAAAAAGAAGGGAGAAAAAAGATAAAAAAAGGAGAAAAAAAAGAGAAGAAAAAGAGAGAAAAAAAAAGAGAAAAAAAAAAGAGAAAAAAAAAAGAGAAAAAAAAAAGAGAAAAAAAAAAAAGGCAGATGCCAGGACCTGGTCCAGGGAAGACAGGAACACTAATCTCAAAGGTATGTAAAAAGCATGTGGGCCGGTAGAAAAAGACATGCAATTTCTACTAGCCACAAACAGCCTGTATTTGTGCTTCACCGAGGAAGCAGAATCCAAGCCTGTGTTCCCCTGATTACCAGACAGCTTGATTCAAGAAGACTTGACATATTAATGCAGCAAGACTCAGAAACTCAGTGCAGCACCTTAGAAAATACCTAAGACATCAATTTCTCAATTTCTCGTGTCATTAATGGATTTTCTTTTGATCCAGTTCAAGTATGTATCATTTCCCCCTAAAAGGGGCAAGACAGCATTCTTTACTGTCAATGTTCAGGAGTCAAGAGCTGAATTCAAATTGTCTTCCCTGTTCCTTTCGCTCTTTCTCCCTCACTCAGATCCCACAAACACAAAGGCTTGTGAGTTTGCTCATGTAAGAAACCTCAGCAGAAATTATTCTGGAAATCAAGTCAAGCTTACACATGAACACTGGACAGACTGAAGCTTAAGACAATTAGAAGGAATGCTAGTAGGCAAATTTAGCTCTTCATTGATGTAGCTCATGCCAAAGGAAAAAAAAAAAGAAAAGAAAGAAATAAAAAAAGCTTAAAGCAAGCTGGCATCTGGCAGTTTCTTCTCAGGAGAGGTCCAAGATGAAAATAGCTGGGGCTCTGAAGCGCAGAATCAGCGTTCACTGGCAAAGGTGTCTCTTCAACACAGGTGTTCTCTGTCTCTCACTTTTTTGACTTGCACTTACAAAAACAGAAGACAAGAAAAAAAAACCCCATTGCTCCCACTTTTGAATCTTCTGCAAGTAGTACCAGCAATCCCGTAATTTATTTTAATGTATCCACTTTCTATTAAAAAAGTATAGTGCTATTCCACACCTCATCTTTGCATCTGCAGCAGGAGGTGAGAGGTAAAGAATGAGAATTTCAACAGCTGTGTTAAGGATTTCGTTTGGAAAATGTACATGGTCTTCAGATATATTAACTGCTATGGATTCTGACTGTGTTTTCAAATCTAGGACCATATACATTTGAGCACTGTCTTCTCAGTAACTCAGGCCCCCAAACAACTAGCTAAATAGCATGCCCAATGCATCTCCTTCCACAATGGGTGGTCATCTACTATTCTGCAGATGGGAGCATGATATCTGGGATTTCCCAGATATTTCTTTACTAATTTGTTGCTTGTTTTTACTACAATGCTGGAACCAGAACTGAACAATAACATACAGAACTGACAACTGCAACTGAGAAATACATCAGAACTTTCAGCAAAGCCATTCACACTGAGAGTTAAGACTTGCAGCAACACCTATGAAGATAATCCAGTATTTTCCATTTATAAAACCAAATTTTTCATATTGTTCATTTTTTTCCCCCCTCCAACTCTCTACAGTTAGAAAATGTCTGTTTGGTATCTTAAACAGGAAACGAGACTGACACAGAACAGCATAGATGAGAAAGCAGAAGGACAGCAGAATCTATGCCCATTAGAAAATGCTTCCCTGTAGAGCCTGGCATGGAGATTCACAACTCCCACCACTACCCTGCTGTCAGAAGATATCAAAGCCCATCAGCATATCCCCTCTCTGCACAGTGCTACTATGCAACAGATGACAACTTCCTGCTATTACCATTTATTTAGTTAGCTCAAATAGCAGAGGACTATGGAGTGAATTAGACATTCCAGCATTCCCAGTGATCCCTGACAGACTTGTTATGAAAAAAGATGCACTTGCACAATTCAGAAAAGTATTAAAACATTTATCAGGTTGCAAAGTCAAGTTGGGAAATGCTGAAAAGCTGTCATTTTACATTGGTCCCAGTTTGTATGTACAATACAGTCTTTAACTACATGTTCACAGCACTTTGTGTTCTGTGGGACCCCTGCCTCATTCAATCAGACCAAGAAGGAACAGTTAATTATTTATTTTTCTTTTTTCAGTAGACAACACTTCAGTTACGGGTTTGGATTTTTTTCCCCTTATTTTAAAAAGTCTTGCAAAAAGAATGTCTCACTGCTTCTGGAGCATTTACTTAGGTTGCAAATATTGACAAACCTTACATTTTAACACTAATGTCATCTGAAGAGTATTATTAACTGTGCTATACAGAGATGGAATTGAGGCAGAAAAACGTTAATAACAAGAATGACCAACAATCTGGGCCCCCCAGTTTGCAGTGGCTCTGGGTGTTTAGCACTTTGTCACTCATGTTCAAAGCATAGCTTCCATTGAATGCAATTGCACCTGTGAGAGTTCAGCACTTTTGCAGATGAGATGCCAAAGTTTCAACTCAAGTCACCCAGAAAATCAGGAACATGCAGTTAGTAATCATCTGTGGAAAGTCTAGGTTAAGCCATTTACCTAAAACCACACAGAAACTCTTTTATAAAAGTTTACTTCACTCGATAAATCATATCCTTCCTGTGCCCGGTTCATTCCGAGCACTAGGTAAGAATTAGACCCTGGGGATAAAGTAACTTATTACCATATAATAAACTGTACCACTTTCTGTCCAAGAAGATGCCACTGCAACTAATTCTACTTTGAAAAGGAAATCAATAAAATAATAAACCACTCAACAACAAAATTTCTCACTGAAGCAGCATTTTTACTTTGAAAGAGAAGGACCCAAGAATCCTTCAGATAACCCCAAGCACTTGGCTGTGACTATTAATCTTTCGTGAAAAGCCCTTACATAGTAAGGTGAAGAAGAACAGTAAAAAAAAGGGCTAAGATTGCTAACGCATACAGGAAGGAGAGCACAGATAGCATTTGGTTGGGCAACTAATTTCTTTCTCTTTAACCAGGTCAAACTAACTAACAAAAAGTAGGAGGCAAAAGGGAAAAAAACCCCAGCAAAACTCCTATAAGCATTTTTATGGCACTTCACACGTGTAAACTACTTTTAAAAATTAACTAATTAATCCTCACAACCCCATATTCCCATCTGATGCAGTCAAGTATTATAAACCTGCATTTTACAAGAGGAAACTAGGGCAGAGAGATTAAAAGCTGTATTTCCAAAGTGTCCATTAATTCTGTGCGTCAGTCTGGAGTGCCCAACTTGAGACACTGAAAAAGAGGCCATAAGATATTCTGAGGACCCTCAGCTCCTGAGAAAGCCAGCACCAGTCATAAAATAGGCATCTGATAAAAATATCTGAAGTTTGGCACGGTGATAAAAACATAAAACCCACCAGAATTTAGGAACATTTGTTGGAAGGAATTACTATTGATACACATGAGTCAGAGACAGAGCTGGGTCTGATATTAATTTAAAACTGAACTCAAGACACTGAATTTAATATTGGTTCCTTTAAGGAAAGGCAGCTAGCACTGAAAGAAACCTCTGAATGAAGCCTCTGTGCTAGGAAACTAAAACAATTTAGGGAACAGAGGAGGAGGTCCACAGAGAAATGGAGTGCACAAAGTCATGGCCAGTCGGCACAGTTCAGCCAATGCAGACTGAATCTGGTATTTGTTGAGTTAGCAAGGCAGGCAAGGGATAAAACCTCAGCGCTTGTACATACAAGAGGCCTTTCTACCTTTTCTAATGAGTGTAGCAATAAGCAGTACACATCTTCTGAAAACAGATGTCCACAGCAGCCTCACAGAGCCCTTGCTTCTGGGCAGACCACAGATGAGCTTCTTCCTCTGTCATCTGTGTAGGTACCACATCCACCCCTATCGCCACGTGAAAGAGTCTACTCCTTAGAGATTCCTGTGATTGCTTGCAGAACTCCAGGTTTCAAAGCAGACACAAGAACTGCTTGGAATAAAGCAAATACTGGAGTTTTGTGAACTTTAAAGTAATTCTTTTTAACCTTCTGAAAACCAGACTTGAGATCAAGACAGCACAGATAAACCTTTTGAAGGAGGACCCTGGTCTCCAGTGGACAGACACAATTCTTGAAAGTCACACCTAAAAAATTCCCTCTTAATTTTTAAACTGTGGCTTCACACAAGCCTACCTGTGATATTTACTATTTGCAACGAATGCACTTCAATACAATTGAAACAAACACAGCTGACAGTGCGCAGCAACCCCGAGCTGAACAACAGGCTTGGAACATATGTTCTTCCCCATCATCTAAACCTTTTCTTCATTCCCCAGCAAATGAGGAAACAAAAACTATGCAATGAACCTCTCACGTTTCTTAACGCATCAAAACCGCATCTTTCACAAACATTACCTGTCTGTCAAGACATTGGACCTTGGTGTGCCAAATGGTGCACGCATTCTGCAATCTCAGCTGCTAGCCATGTGTATTTACTCCATCAAGTGCTGTACCAAAAGTATCAAAAGCCTTGTGTTTATGCATCTTCGGTAGGATATGAAACATTACTGATACCAAAAGGGTTACGCAGCTAATCCTCCCTTGAGGGCATAACTGAAGAAAACCATTATGAAATAAAATAAACCATGCTGCAGTAAGCACTTAGACCTGCATTAAATGCCGAACTATGAACGGGATTTCCAGTTTCTAAAAGAAAAATCTTCAATTTTTCCCAGCATGTTTCTTATAGCACTCTTGTTTGTAGAATACTTGTGCTCCTTCATCCACCACTCTGACCAAGACATTTGACAATAACCCCACTCCTCCCTGCCCTGGTTTACAAAGGTTACAAAAAACTCCATTTCTGCTCGCAGCTCTAAATGAAAAACAATGCCTGTTTCTAAACCTTCCCATTCTTTTGAAGAAGGACAGGTACTTTTTCTCAGTAATTCTTACTGAGTTCTGCATCATTCCAGAGGCTGTTGTTAATTACTTAAGGCTGGGGTCAGAAACCTGCGGTTTGAAAGCCACATGTAGCTCTTCAGCAGCATGTGTTTAGCTCTTCAATCCTCTGGCACAAGCTCACAATTTTCAACAGCACACAAGTGCAAAAGGAGGTTGGTTGGTTTTTTTTTTTGTCAAGAAAGGTCTTTAATGGCTGTGTAATCAACACAGTTCCAGCAGTTCTTTTCTGTATCTGCTAAGAGCAAATCAAACTTTTGAAAGTTAATTTTGACAAGTAACATGTTATCTCTTGTTTCCCATCAACTTCGCTGAAACATTGATGTGCACAGAAGACAAACAACAATTAAAGTAAATCATCATAGCAACAGCTTGATAAAACAGCAAGCAGTACTTCCTGAAGAGTACTAATTCTGCATTTGGTGTGCTGGGGATTTTGGTATGTTTTGTTAAAGACAGACCAGCAATACTATATATTTCTTTCCTTGATGGCATTATGGTATGGACTAGTTTGCTGCAGAAATGTCTCAGTGCAAAGACTGTCTTGGACAGTCTTTTTTTGTGTCTTGTACTGGTGACTGTCTCTGCAAATAAAAACAGACTCTTGCTCTCTCTCTCTCTCTCTCTCACACACACAGACACACCCCTCAATGAGATTTTTCTCCTCCCCTGTAACTTACAGAGGACAGTTAATGACTGAAAATAAATAGAGGGTAGAAGGGCCAGAACAGGAGGGACATACAGTTTGTAAAGGCTGCCCTCCAACACTGGTACTGCTCTTCAGTTCATCCTTGTGATCAATTTGGTTGTCTCCAGAACATCTGCTCACATGCTGACAAATGATGAATCCCATCTCAGAATCCATAAGCAGAAAAACAGCAGTCTGATAAACAGCTAACAGAGGAAATATATGCACCTTTCATAAGGAAGACAAATCACTCATTCTCACCAAGTGCTTCCAACAGGAACACTAATTCTGTATTTATTTGCGGAGCATATGTACTGTGTCCAAAGCAGTGCATTAAAAAAGATCTCCGACAGCCAATTGGTTTGATTACATTTCTCTTCCCCAGTGTAACAACAGATCTGGAACAGTCAGTAAAGAGCCTCTATAGAAAGAAAATTCTAGTATTTTTTTTTTCCTGTTCTTGCTTTGGGAGGGTGCAAGGGGTATGTTATTTTCAACATTTTTCTCAAATAAATATTCAGAAAATATCAAGGTCACTGAACAAAGGCTTCCACGGATCTTCCCTTTAACATAGCAGTTATTTTTATTAATAACTGCAAGAACAGAGTGCAGGATTCTCTTTGTTTTAGATCCGGTCATGTGATTTTCCTGACACCAGGGGACACTGGGTAAATTGTAATGATCTTCCAAGCCAAAGAATGGTCTTTTTAAAAGCTAGGATGTTGATGAATTGTTATTTGCCAAGGCCTAAACAAGCACAGAACACTATATCTATTCCTCCTTCTGTGCTCTCAGGAATGATGGATGGAAAAAAGAGGCAGGAAAAGAGTTGGAGACCAGCCTGAGCTGACAACCTAGCAGATATAAGCAGGACTGTTTTAATCAAGCTGTGAGAAAAAGCAGCTCTTTGTATTATTCCACTAGTCTTGTTCTCTTATTGTAAACATAGAGCATGGGAAATACTGCACTGCATTTGTCTGTCTGAAAATTGTAACACATTGAAAATAGCACAAATGGCCACCCCCACCTCCTGGAACACAAAAAAGTGTATAATAAAGGCAGGTTCATGTAAACTCCGACTTACGTGTTATGACCTGCTGGTAATGCCAGCAAAGGTGCTGGGGTATGCACAGATTCATCAGTTTGTAAGTAGAACGTACTATTTACCTCTCTCCTAGAGTAACTGTATGACATATCCTACCATCTAGGGCATACATCATTAGTATTGCCACAGCGTAATAATATTTACTCACAGATAATGGGTAACAGAAACCAGTTATCAGATATGCATGTTTTCACTAATTTAACAGGGATCTTTAAAAAGAACCAATTAGCTGTTTCACAGGAGATGGACTGCACTGTCCACTAAAGGTATGCACCCCTCTAACAGGGACTCTGGTAGACAGACTTAAGAGATGGTTTCAGAAGGACCTGAGGAAGCTCAAGTGCGCCTATGTGAAGTGGACCCTACACCTGGGTCAGTGCAACCTCCAGTATCAATACAGGCTGGGGGATGAAGGGATTGAGAGCAGGCCTGTTGAGAAGAACTTTAGATATCCAGGTAGGATGAACAACTGAACATGAGCCATCATCAATGCATATCCTAGGCTGCATTAGAAGAAGCCAACAGGTTGAGGAAGATGTGATTCCACCCCTCTACTCCAGTCTTATTAGAGTCCACCTGAGGTACTGCATCCAGCTGTGGGGTCCTCAGTACAAAAAAGGCCAACAGACCTGTTAAAGCTGGCCTAAAGGAAGGCTACAAAAACGATTACAAGGATGGAACACTGTTGTGAGGAAAGCCTAAGAGAGCTGGGATTGTTCAACCTGGAGAAGAGAAGGCTATGGGAGACAAAAAAAGAAAGAGGGAGACAAATTTTTTAGTAGGGCCTGTAGTGATAGGACAAGGGGTGATAGGTTTAAACTAAAAGAGGGTAGACGCAAACTAGATACAAGAAGAAATTTTTTGTGATGAGGGTGGTGAAACACAGAACAGGTTGCCCAGAGAGGTGGTAGATATCCCATCCCTGGAAACATTCAAGGTCAGGTTCTACGGGGCGCTGAGCAACCTGATCTTGTCGAGGTGTCCCTGCTCATTGCAGAGTGTGTGAGGGAGATTAATCCTGTTTTATATAGTTGTCTACTGCATGTGCTTGTAAATATATACAGAAGGGAGGAAATAAATAAAATTAACAAGTTCTCTCAGAGGGTCTTCTTGGGCAAAAGAACTTTTCACTGGTAATGCCCCAGAATGGTCTAAGTACATTCTTCCCGTAAAGGTGTAACGATTTCTTTTTTAGCCTTGATATTTCTTTAAACATGGGACTATGGAAAAGTCAAATTTCTTACATGCTGTGACAGCTCAGACGCGATACAGGAGTGCCTGGATATAACACAAAAGTATTTCAAGAAGTTTGTTAAGCAGCTCATTAACAAAACACCTAAGGTCTTCTATGAGCTGACACACATTAGGAACCATAGGAAGTAAGTTGGTAGCCTTCATCCATGCAGAGAGGTACCAATGCATGGGATCTTTGTGTTGCAACTGATCTCCCATGCCCCTCATTCAAATAAATGTTTTAAAAGCCAGGCAGGAAAGCTGTGCAGCGAGCCAAACCTTCTGTTTCAGTATTTGCAAAAAACGTAGTCTGTGTATAAAAGATAGAATTCAAGAATGTCTCTTGCAGTTTCATCTAAACTCATCAACCAACTTCAGACTGACTTCTAGAAAAGTGTGAACTGTTACCTTTTAACACATTTAGCTGTACACACAAATCTACACAGACACAAAATAAGTAAACTAGTTTTTCCTGTTCTGACAGAAGATTTTCAAGTTGGACATACAATTTTATATGCTCCAAAATCCAAACTAAGAAGTGGGGTTTAGATGGCAGAGCAACTAGATGCATTTAAAAACAAAGCTCAGCTCATGAGGAAACCATGCAATTCTTAAGTCTGCCTGTGTATTGTAGAATTGGTTGGTGCAAAACAGTTCAGTGCTCTCCCACAGCAATCTGAACATGACTTGCTGAAGTAAGTTATTAAAACAGATGCGTGTAGTGCTGCATCGTTAGACTTCTGTAGTTATAGAGTTCTGTCCAATTACAACTGTAATTTCCGTTACACTGATGATGCTTTGCTAAGATGGCATTTTTACTTTTTCTTCGCACCCCAAGCTCCTTAGTCCTCAAGTAATATGTTTTCATGTTTATTTTTTCCTTTGCACGATGTTAATGCAGATTTTCCTCTGATAATTTCTTGCACGTGAATTTCTCAAAATTAAAAAATTTACCACAAATGGAAAATAGGACGTTTACACAACAGCTCATTACTATAAAGTTTAAGAATCCCTGAATGATTTAAAGTGGTTTTCTTTCTTTTCTAGAACAGGGTAGTTCAAGGTGTTTGGTTTTTTAAAGACAGATTTAAAGAATCACTATTCCTTTTAGTGAAGAACAACAAAAGGGCAGAGATATTATCTGAGCTTTCACTGTGTTTAAAGTACAAACAAAAACCAAAGCAGAGATTATTTTGCCTTTTTCTTACTTCACCTACATTTGTTACCACATTTCACTATGGTGGGATTCTGTTCCCGTGATCACTGTGCCACAAAGGCGCCTGAAGTCATTACTCACTCTGTTAATCACTAATATGGATGGGGAAGAAGGGCCAGAACCTTTTCACATTACAGTCTCATATTGCTCAGGGGAAAATAAATGATCCAAGTGTTGAAAGGGGATGAAATATAAAATGTCCTCCTTATAAACTTAACTAAAGGTAAAGCTGCCACTTGTTTCTAAATCTTAGCTACCTCCCCTTGCATGCTACATTATCTGTGGTCCACTATGCTTCCATAGCACCTGTTACTAATTATTTCTATTGTTTCCAAAGTCTGTAGATATAAAAAAGTACTTAAATTTAAGCACTGTGGTTTCCATGAGTTTAGCATCATTGCTCATGCAAGTCAGAGTACTAAAATTTGACCTTAAGAAATCAATTCAGTTAGACATACAGAATATATTTATTTTCTGTAATGCTTTAGCAACACGAAGAGCTTCTTCCTCTTTGCCTTCCAAATAAACAAGCTAAAGGAAAAAGTTGCAGAGGTAAAAACAATGAGGTAAAAATACCCGCACCTCTGCTCCATGCACTTACAGCATGGTTCTTGCCTGCATTTCAGCTCAGGAATTTCTGGTTTCGTCTCTTCTACTGGGCAGTGCAAAAAAACCCAACCCACTGTGCAGTTCAGCACCCCAGTTTCAGTGACAAGGTATTTCACAGCTGTTCAGGAGGCAAAGAACTGACATTTCTTCCACAGTCAAGGAAGCTGGTACACTGCATCCATTTCAGGGAGAACTGAAAATAGATCTACACATTCTTGCAGGACAAGAGAAAGACCTTTGCCCACTTCCCTGCAGAATAAACACACTGAGTGGATCTATAAAGCTGCAGCTTAAACCACACTGCTCACGCATGCAGAGCCTCGCGTTCCTGCCAGACCATACTGCTGTTACTTTTCACTGCAACTACCGGGAACCCTTATTGTTACTAGCAGCGTTTTCTTCTTCCTCATTGTGCAGCCAAAAGTTTCTCCTTCAGTACAAATTAATAGCACACTCGGGATGGGAAGGTCTTTAGGAGACCATTATAGGATTTTGACGCTATTTGTGTAGTCACCGTGTGGCGCCTCTTTTACAAAAGGGTAGGGCAGCAGGTTGTGCAGTGCACTTGCAAGACCGTAATGCTGCAGATTTTGTTTGCATATCCAGATAGAGGAAACACTTGCCTTTACTGGCTTTAAAAAGGTCAGTGTTTGATTTAATAAATTCCCTGCCAAGAAAGCAGACTCCATTCTCAAAGGTTTAACACTAGCACTCGCTGGGTGTCTCGGAGCACTGCTAGCAAGCTACAAAGACTTTCACATCTGTGGATTTCCCCAGTTTGAATGCAGCCCAATTCAGCTGTTTCTATACTTAGTAGTCTCTCTAAATACATGGGAGATGAGTTTGGCAAAGCCTCTGTTCCAGGTCTGCCTCACCCTGCAAATTCAGAGGTTAAAAAATCATCTATGGGGAAATGCATGTTTTAAATTAAAGTTAATAAACCTGTCTTCCTTGTGCCTGTAAAACATACTGCAGCTCCCTGTTTAAGTTACACATGCTCGAAGCTTTGCCCATACAAGCAGTCCTATTGACTTACTTAGAAACCACTTGTACAAGTTCAGTCATACATGTGCTCAGGCATTTGCATGATTAGCCTAAAATAAGTAAATCTGAAGCAGACTGTCAAAATAATAATTTAAAACTCAAATGCATAAATGCTGCCTGCAACTGAATATAAAGTGAAAGGAAAACCTCATGCTCTCAAGGAAAACTGATTTAATAAATATTATAGCAATAATAACAATGGTAACAGCTACACTAATATACTACTTTCTAACTTCAGAACATCGTAACAAATCATAGTGATCACAGGCAGCACCGATGTATAGTATGTATTTGCATTTTCCTAAGTCCAATTAATGGAAGGGTCACAGTCTCATTTTTTCCCGACTTTTCTGAGTAGGTAAAGATGATTATGGCCCTTAATCATGCATTCAAATACTGCAAAGATGCTATGTTTCTGTCCCTTCCCTTAAAATTTTGAAAATAAATGATTAATAAATGATGCATGCATTACATTTACAGTGTTGTGTTCAGTCAGATCCATCTAAAGACAGCAACAAAACTCAGACCCAAAAACGTGTGCTGTTTCTACTTCCATAAGGGTTTTTTTTTTCAAGTGTTATTTCCTGAGTAATACTCTGTGTCCTGAGGATGATTCATCCACAACAGGAACAGTAAAAATCAAGATATATTTTACCTGTGAAAATTAACACTCTGTGTGTACTCAAGTATCACTGTGCTGATGCAATGTTTTAACACTGTTCTCTGTGCCACATCTGTTATGAGACCCGGCTCCCGGTTGTCCTACCAGTCAGGCTATCACTAGCATGCAAGATTGGGAACATGACAGAATTTGTGCTCCCTCTGTTGGCTACCTCGCTCTTTGGTAGGAAAAACATCAGCCATTTCACGTAAAAAAGAAAGAAAAACAACCCAAAACTTAAAATTCTTACTGGGAGGGAGCACTATTTTAATTTTTTGGATAGGATATGAAAAAATTATTTCCTATGCAACAGAGGATGAACTTAGAAGCAATCACACAAGCAATAAGATGTCTGAACTCCGACTGGGACTTGACCAGGCCTTAAATTTTGCAAGCATAAATATCTGCTCTCAGAGTATTCTGTCTGTAACAAATCAAGTTACACATACAACTAAAATAATCAGGCTGAGACATACAGGCAAGTATTTAGATGTTAATGTACTTGTATATCAAAGCACAAAAAACACTATCAAAAACTGGGCAGCTGCCTGTGAATGCCAAAGTTTAGCCACAAAGGCAGAGCTGGAAAAATAGCGGTATATGCATACTCACAGTATTGCACAAGAAAAAACCTGAATCAAATTTGAGTAGTAAGAAATCTCCTTTTGAAAGGTTTGGAAAAATTACTTCTAATTTATCGAAATGAATGACAACAGCTGTTTGGTTCAGTAACAGAAATCAAGCAATTATATTGCCTTGGTAATTGCTAAGTCTCAAAGTGGTGATACTGGTCATAATATTGCCTCTGCTTTCTTGATAGGTAATTAACTCGTATAGTATCAACAGTTCCAACCTCCTTACTCAGTATGACTATCAAACAACCGTATCATCGCAGGCACACCCGAAATGCAGGCGCATTTCCTGCTGAGAGACTCCGCACTGTGAGCCTCTGAACCCAGCAGAGCTCTGAGACAGGGGAAAAGGAATAAAACAGGGAGAGACTATGGCGTAAACAGGGCTCTCCTGCAAGGCCCCAAGATGTTAAACAAAAACATACTAGGTAATGACAAGGCTTAGTGAGCCACTGACTTATTAGTCAACACATGGGTGTGTGGCTGGCTGAACTTCCCAAATCAGATTGTCTACCAGACAGTCAATTCCATTACCCTGCTCTAAAAAAACCTGCAAACCCATGAGACAGCAATCCTCCCCATCACCTGCAGCACATCCAGCAAACAGATCTGTGTGCTTCAGGGAGCGGCGATCTACTCCGTCCACATTCTAACTGCTTTCATCGTGACTTGAGTCTCTCCCACCCACAATAAACTGAACTTCACCCTGCAGAGCTGCAGAGGTTTACTCGTTGACATTCTTGCTGCAAGAAACGAAGATGATGCTTGGAGCATTATTGAGACACTGTATTTGAAGTAAGCATCAACTGCTTAAAAAGGCTTTACTACCTCATTTTATCAGGCGCAGTCACCTTAACATATTTTGGCTGCTAAGTATCGTATAAATTTTAAAGAAACCGAGCTATAGTTTTTGCCTGCTGAGGAACTGGTGTGTATAGAGCACTGCCGAGGAGTGGATGTGAAATATGAACGTGTATAGATACGCCATATTTTTCTCATGACAAATAAGAAATGAAGAGACCCCAGTCTTTGCACTGCAGACAAAGTGTTACTAGATCCCAGCAAAGACTAATAGCTGCCAAAGCCTGTCCTGGTTTTGTAACCTGCAGAGATGAAAATCATGCATGGCCTTGACACGATCAAATTAAGACATTCCCTCAGTTTGTTTTTTTTTTTAATAGGATAGAAAATGGAGAGAAAAAAAAGACCATATTCTATTATATCCTGATTTTTCCTATATCAATATTCCTGTACCTCCAACAGGACGCAGAATATAATAGCTGAGTCATTTCTGCTCTGTGGGGCACATGCCTTGGATTGCCATGGTGAGATCCTCATATCCGCTCACACTCTTTACATACCAAGAAGGGTTGATTCACCTAAAGTGGACCTTGCAGTATGCATGATTCTGGCAGAAGATACACCTCAAAAGCAACACAGAGCAGTTCGGTAACTTCTCTTTGAAAAGTGTCCTCCCCAAGGCACTGAGGAACCTTACAGGAATCCAACTGAGGGCAGAGAGTGGATGTCAGTTTCATACGAAACATTTCGGGAATAATGGCAGAAGGCTTGAAAACCCTGGAACCAGGATGACAAACAGCATATAACTGCCCCTTATTTCTACTGAATCCTCAGCTCTGAGTTCTGCACTTCCATGTTTCTCAAAGAAACACAAGCACAGCATTAATATTAATACTGAGCATTTTAGACAACAGATAGAGAAAGAAAACTCAAAGTCATCTAGCTGTCTACCCGTGCTGTATGCCACACTGAGAAGGTATTCTTTACAAAGATAAAAATATCTTGAAGAGCTTGCCAACTAAGAGCGTAGTACATCAAATATGCAGAAATCTAGCATACAAATACTATGCATTGCAGTCACCTCGAACTTAGGAAGACATCACATTAGCCAGTGAATACCCTCCCCCCAAACACAAACAACTCCCTTCTTGTATCAAGTGAAATAATATAGTTAATATTATTTTCAAGAAGGAGAATTAAGGGGATGTAGAGGATACAAGAAGGTCAACTGTAGCTGTGTGGTGTTCTGTTCCATAGAGTTTTACCAAGGAGAATCAGTGTGCCTGTTTCCAAAGATTTATGAAACCAAATGTGACTAGGTACTTATTTTCCTATACAACCATTGCTTAAAGTATTTTTTAAAACAAAAGGTAGAAACACAGTTCCAGTGCCATCTGTCCTTTTCAGAAAACACACTTACAGTGAATTCTTAGCTCCTTAGCTCAAAACCTTGCAATAATCTGTGGTGCTGCTGATCCATCTGTGACTAAATGCAGAGTGACTGTCTCTCAAGGATTTCATCAGCATGTACATTGAGTTAAATAACAAAAAGAGTAGAAAGAATATTTTGTCTCAAAGCAGGGAAAATAAATTATTGAGAATAAGTTGGGTTTTTTTAAAAACAACTCCCTGCCTTGCTGAAGAGGAAGGCTTCCGTAGTGATCTCTGCAGTATAATGAGTGGAATTACTGAGAGAGAATGTCAGTCGCATTATAACTCAAACATAAACAGCAAAGATAGTTGCTGATACATCTGGAAAGCCCATTATCCTTTAGAAAAGAAACTTATTTAGATTTGCAACTTCAAAATAGAAAAATCCAGACTGCTTTAAACTGAAATGCACATATATATGGCTTACCTCTACATACATTTTGAAATTGACAATATAAGTAGACTAGCTTTTGATATAATGTATTCAGATCGGTTCTAGCCACTAACCAATTATTGTGAAGTACTTTCAGATACAAAAAAACCCTGAAAGATGCTATATAAAATTTACATTAAATTCCTCAGATTCTTACCACTGAGGTTTAAGTTCCTTGCACTTGACTTTTTTTAAAAAGGATTTTTCTAACATTATGGAATGAATTACAGTACAAATCTATCTATTCATAATACAGCACTGACATAAGGAATATTTGCATAATGGGTAACAGGAGAGTATCGGGTAATCAGCTCATGCACTGTGTAAGTCCCTATAATACAGGTCTGCTTTAATAGAGTAGCACAGGGAAGTCTCACTGCTGAATCCCTGAGTTTAGGAGCACACCTGGAACGATGCGTACCACCTCAGGAGTGGTAAGGGCTTTGGAGCACAAGTCTTAAGAGGAGCATCTAAAGGAACTGGGATTGTTTAGCCTGGAAAAGAGGAGGCTGAGGGGAGGCCTTATCACTCTCTACAACTACCCGAAAGGAGGCTTTAGTCAGGTGGGGGTTGGTCCCTTCTCCCAGGTAACGAGCAATAAGACAAGAGGAAATGATCTCAAGTTGCATCATGGGAGGTTTAGATTGGATATTAGGAAAAATTTCGTCACTGAAAGAGTGATCAAGCATTGGAATGGGCTGCCCAGGGTGGTGGTGGAGTCACTGTCCGCAAAGGTCTTCACAAAACAAGTAGACATAGTACTCTGGGACATAGTTTAGAGTCCACGGTAGTATGGGGCAGATGTTTGGACTTTACAATCTTAGTGGTCTTTTCCAACCTTAAAGATTCTATGATTCTAGTATCTACACAACCTACAAGAGGCAAATATGCTTTTGTAAAGGCAAGAATAATTGACAGCTAACCAAAATATAATATATAAATAAATGTAACTCTACAAATGTAAGTAGTTGCAAAAGGTCATTTCAGTTTTAACACTAAAGGAGACGAAACACAGCAGTAAATCACCCCTCAGGCTAGAAAAAAAAAGCTTTGTCCTCTGACAGCTGTGCAGTGATTACGTATCTGATACATTTTTCCTAACTGTGCTTAAAAAAACCCCACAAAAACAAACCCCAAGCAACAACAACAAAAAATCCCTAAACAAGTATTTCAAAGTTAAGTGAACCAAATTCTGAAGTTCAGACAAGGGGTTTTTGAAATAATAAGTACACTTCTGCCTTTGACATCATGCTGGACAATTTCAGTAGCCATTTACACCTTCACTACACAGACAGCTTGACTTATGATACAGGATCACAACCCTTTTGAACTGGCATAGGCCCACACTGGTGCAAACATATGTTTGGGCTGACACAAAGGAAGAGGTAATGAGAAGGCAGAAGACGGTGGAAGAGCAGAGAGCCTTCTGCAGTAACTATACATGAAAGTATACATGACACTTTATAGCAACTATTTTATTACAGAGCTATTTCACTAGTTACTGTACTCTGCCCAACTACGCCAAATTCTTACATAAACTATTTAGCAAATGATGGTCTTCCAGATCCTTCTTTTCAGAGATATCCTGAAAGTCCAGACACTGGATACTGCTCTGACATGTCAACACTTTTGCCAAGGATTCCTTCAGATCACTACAAACAGGTTTTGTAAGAACTTCCAGATTTGCCTGTTTGTCTATTTAGGGAATGGGGATTAGAGTTTGTCATTGATAAAGAGAGTATTTTGTGCCATTAGAGCACCATCTGGGTTTCCCAGGTTATGGCCTTAAGCTGCGTCAGGGCAGGTTCAGATTAGATGTTAAGAAAAAAATTCTTCACTGAAAGAGCTGTTGGGGTGCGGAACAAGCTGCCCAGGGAGGGGGTTGAGTCACCATCCCTGTATGTGTTTAAGACGGGTAGATGAGGTACTTAGGGATATTGTTTAGTAGAGGACAAGTACGGTTGGACTTGATGATCTTAAAGGTCTTTTCCAACCTAGTGATTCTGTGATTCTGGGAAACCACTATGGTTTTCTCAACGAGGAGCGATAAGGAGACTAATAAGAGATTGTGATAATGTGAGTGGTCCAAAACAATTTGTAAGTAGAAAGTGAACACCAGCTGTCAACAGCCCTGAAGATGTATGCACTGAAAAGCTTGTTCTGGCACAGGAGTTTGTAATAGTAGTTGTAATCATAAAGCTAACTCCGCCTCAGTCAGTGACAAAAATCGGTCTTTCCCCACTTCAGCTCATACATTCTTCCATAAAATGATGATGCACTTGAATTAGGGGTAAAAATTCTGTACCTACTAAGGTGGGGGTTTACGGCATGGTTTCAGAAATCTTTCTCTCAGTTCTAGAATACCTCAAAGGCACACTTTACTAGCATTTTCAGCAATTCAGACAACAGTGATACTCCCTTTGTTATCTAGGTGCTTTCACAACCTATTTTCAGACAGAGATGAAAAAAGGATACACAGACAAAATTCTAAATAACATCTGTGAGTGATGAACCACTAGGTCTCTGCAATTCTTCTGTTTCCTCCTTTTTCACAACTTCCTAAAGGGTGCTTCTTGAATATCAAGTTATGAATATGATAGGGACCGTGAGTAATGTGAGCCAGCCATTTGTTTAACAGGGCTAACCCCAAGCCACCAGTGCTTGCACAAGCTGTTAAGCTCTGTCATTATACCGGAGCTTCCCAGAGGCCAAGTGCAGAAGGGTCATCTCTTTGAGAAACTGTATACCCTTTACTTCATGTTTTACTCTCTGGGGTTAGCTGTAATGTGACCTTCGTCGTGACTTGAGGCTTGAGGTTGGAAAGTACAAATGCTGCTGCAGATCTGAAGGGCAGCAGTGGTGCGAGAGCAGTTTCAAGGCACAGCCATAAAGAAAGTCCATGATGGGACTAAATGATGCTGCACAGGAGACCTGTGCCCCCCTCCCAGACCCCAGCACCCGCCTCAGGCGCTTTGTGCTTTCTATGCACAGAAACAGAAGGAAAGAAGAGAAGTACGCATGATGCAGAAAACAAGCCTTGTGAAGATCCAAGAAGGAAAATACAGAGACTGCAGAGCACAAGAGCTCAGACTACACACTAGAAATTACTTTGAATTTAGCTAGGATGTTCAGATGATCAGAAAAAAACCCCCAGAAAAAGTACTCACGCATGATGCTTTGTATTTATTACAATCTTTATGTAAATGTCACGGTATCTTTTATTTTCTTTGTTAATACGATTTCTGGCCTTCCACAGTGAAATTCATGTTTGTCAAAAGGACACTTTTTCTGTTAGACAAGTTTTTTTAGCATTTCAGGATAAATGTTTAAACAAAAGACTAAGGAAAACAGCATTTAGCTGCACGTTTTTGATGAGGCAAACACCACACTTGTGATACACCATTTAAAAAGTTGTGCTTTGGCTACCGCTTCAGTTCATGTTCAGCCCTGTTATCACGAACTATAAATACAATAATTACATCTATGTTCTGACAGTGGCTGGTATGTGTCTGCTTTCATGCATGCACCTAAATAGCAACTGTTTCTGTTCCAAAGAATTTGTACTCCAAGAATCCTGTGAAACAAAGGGGATCAAAAGTTCTCCATCTATCATCCCTTTACATCCAAGGGACGTGAGGAGAAGGGAGGGAAAGGACATCAATATCCTTCTCTTCAGGCTCACCATTGAAAGTGTGCCCCAAAGAAATACTGCAATTATTCCTGCCTGTATTCCTGACTTGGGTGTTGCGTGTTTTGGGTTCTCTTTGCCCCTCCTAAATTACAGGAGGAGAATGATTCAAAATCACCTCAGTTTAGACAGGAAGCATGAAAAAGACACACACAAGACTAGAATGTGTAATGTGGGCCTTTCACAGATAACTTTTAAGGAATTCTAATGCACAAATGGGTATGGAGAAAAAAGGTTAATTATAAATGACACTGTATAATTCCTATCTAAGAATCCTGTGGCTCGCAAAAGGAAAGGTTATCCCAAAGTCTAATAAAACATCATGGCTGAATGTCCCTTTCTCACACGCTAAAGGGTACTGCTATTGTTCCCCAGCAAGGCAGACAGCTGGCACTGCACTCTAAGCGCCAACCCGTCCGCAGCCAGCAGCTCATTTATGACCCCAGCATCAGTCAGTGAAAGCAGATCATTTAGCAGAAAACCTCCCAGGCTGGTCGTCTTCCCATCCCTCACTCCCCCCACATGGTAGCAGGCAGGTCCGGTCAGGCTGCACAATTCCCCAGCCTTCAAAAGCCCAACATTTTTCATGTTCGTTTGAGAGGTTCTTTCCCTCAGATTCAAAGCTGCTTTCACAAACGTGTTAGTGGGTGAGAGCTTTCCATTCTCGCGCTAGATGTGATTAATTTGTGGCATTCACGTGGCTAGTTCTGCACAGACAATGGGAATGGACTGGCTCACACCCCATCTACAAGCAATTTATGCCACAGAAGTTCAGACTTAAAGAAAAAAGGCTTTGACAGTAGCAAGTTTCCTGCTTGTTATGGATGGCGCTGAGTGAACCGCAATCAAATATTTCTGCAAAAAGAAGATAGCGCTGTTATCATTAGTGCCAATTATTATTAAAACAGACCTGGGTAGAGACAAGAGCATTTTTCTCACAGCTGCACAGATGACAACAAAACACATTAAAAAAGCAAAACATGATTTTTACGTTTCCTTTGGTTCACCCGGCAAACAACACGCACTGAGGAAGCAGAGAAATGATACACAAATAGAAATGTCTGCTTCAGCTCAGACACTCAGACCTCCCTGTCCCATTTACAATTACAGTTGCAGGAGTGTAAGGTTATTAAATAGCAAGAGGAGTATTTCTTAACTTCTCTCGGTACGTTATTCTGGCTAAAGCCCTGAATGAGAGTCCAGTCCAATTCTGTAATGAATCTTAGCTCACCTTTTTGGACGAAGACAGTGAAAACTCAAAAACATTTGCAATCATCTTTGTCAAAGAACACTCAAACTTTCTTTATTCTGGTTTCCCTTCTGTACAAGCAAGTGTTGAAGATCACCTCCTAGCCCTCCTGAATAAACTCACCCATACCACTCATCAGACACACTGACTCAAGTTTATACGTAGATAGAGGAGCACACTATACCGAGATTTTATCTCCTATACATGCACACATTTGCTGGCCTAAGAAAACACATAAAAGTGCATTATGGTAAACATGCACAGACTCTAATCTGCATCAAAAAAGCAGCCCTCAGTGCTATTCACAAAACAGGGTTTTGCAATTCTTCTGAATGTATACCATAAGCTAATGACATCCTACACAGGAGTCTTGGAGCATGGTGCCTATCATTACTTCAAACACTTCATTGTTTGCTGCCTCTCTGGTAGGGTTTAGGAGAAAATTAAAAAGTACAGAACAGGGAAGCAAAAAACAGGCAAAGTGTAATGGCACATGTTTAAAATTAACTGGACAAAATGGCAAAAGAAGGAGCCAGTGCAGTGTGCTGGTATTGTGAAATGTAATGTCAGTAAATGGAAGGTCCTCTTAACTTCTATCAATTAACCCAGTACCTTAAAGTCAGTAATTACATACAGAAGCATGCCCTGCACTGGCCTTGAATTTGTTTCATAGCCAATGCATATAATTAGTCCTGATTAATATCCCACACTGCACATCAACAGTATCAGCAAGCCCAAATGATCTATACCGCTGCTGCCACAGGAAGCCTTAGCAGTCTGATTGGTGCCTTTATCAAAGCACTCTGCCCAAATGGGATCGAGGGCTGATTTGGCACCCACACTGCCTGATTTATTAAGAGAGAAACTGCACTGCCTTCCACATAATCATCTTAATCCCTTGCATCAACTAATTAAAACACAGGAAAAGCTTTTACTTATGTGTGAGCAATTACAACAAGTTCCTGGTTGGTGTCCAAATGGATTCATGACATTAATTTGTGAACAATAAAACCTAGTGTATTAGGGAATTTCAACAGGCGACTTTACATACAGTATACACATTTTCATTAATTGTGAGCACATTAGGGCGTCAAAGGTGAGAACCTTACCCGCACTTAACAGTCTTGTGAATGCTATTTCCAAAGAAGAACAATTAAAAATTAAAGCAAAATAAATTTGCAACAACGCTATACATAAAATCTGACAAAAAACCCCACTGCAAAATAACTAGTAGTCTGCAGTACTTAATTTCAACTGCTCCGCCAGTATGCACGTTTTGTCAACACTGCCTTCTTGGATTGGATTGGTCTGTAAGTGAAACTGAGTCACTAATAGTAGAACTGGTAGCAGCTGTTATTGGGGATCATTCCCAGTTAAAGAGAAAGTGGTCTGTGCAAAAAGCTTCATCAAAAGCTGTGCAACCTGCTGCGTGGCTTCTGTTCTTCTGGTTTGCCTCAGTTAGAATGGGAAGCGCTCCAGCATCAGGGATGCGCATAATCCGATGTGGGGGATAGTGCATGGGAACCCACTGGTTCGGTCATTCAAGCCAAGGCACTCGGTGATAAAGCAACACATTGTGGTTACAAGCTTCAAGTGCACAACCAGTGAACTTTTCACTGCGCAGATGGCTTGCTGTCTGGGTACAGCGTGTAACATACCTAAAAAGCCAGTGAAAGGCATCTCTCTGCTGAATTAAATTTTCTCTAAGTGTTGCTCTCATTTTTGTGCGGGTGACATGAAAATTTGCCCCTCACCTTACAAAAAGTAACGGGAGAAATCTACATCTGGCCATTAAAACGTAACAGCAAACAAATCTATGTCAGCACTTTGCTTCCTGAACAAAATCCTACCACAACTGAATACTCCACGTTTCTCCTCCAGGCTGCAATAAACAATTCAGTGGGATTCTCCTGCTAGAATTTCTAGCACGTTTCACATACAAGGGCTGTGAATGGTTCTCATACTGACAAGGGAGTGTACACACACCCTCGTATGTAGAGGAATGCGCAGTGGAGGAACAAGCTTCCCTTACTCCAGAGTGATGAAAGGCTTGACATATTTTAGCAACTACATAACATAACTTGGGAATATTACTGTCTGAAAAGTAACGGTTGCTCCCTAAAGATGATGTTTATTATTCATACACAGCAATTTCCCTATAGCCCAGCAAAATCTCTGTGAGAGAAGTACGATAGAGAGCCTGCCTACTGAAATGCATTTTCAACAGACATGGGGTACTAAATATCATAAAGAATGCACAATTCCCTGGCTTCTGTCAAGAGCAAAGCAGTATCACTGAGGCTTTTTTGGGAGGGAAGGGGAAAGGGGTGGAAAAGACGGGGGGGGGGGAGGTAGGGAATAAATCTGGAATTGCTTCACTGCTGGCTAATTCAGTGAAAGAAGAGAGAAATTTAGATTGATTGTGTGAACTCCTCCCCTCTCCGCTGATCCAGTACCCTTCCCACATCTGTCTTCAGTTGCCCAGGGCACCTCCTGCTGTCTTCCTCAACATGGGCACTCCCCCTTGCCAGAGAGATCCTTAACCTGAGCAGCTGTATCCTGACCAACTGTGCCACCGCAAGATATTACAGAAGGATAAAAGAAAATAAAACGGCTCAGTAAAATACCAAACCGTAAGCCACAATACATTTCCAACCCCAGTTCCTTTCAAAGCCAATGCAGCCCAAGCTGGCATCAGCAACCGGCTGGCAGCCGTATGGCTCTGCACCTCGGCACAGAGCCGTAGCATGGAGAGAAACACACACGTTGCCTTAGCTGAGAACTAGTAAGTTAAGCAAATACTCAAGCTTTATAAGCACATATTTATGAGGCAGAGTCATAAAACAATTTCACATCCTGCTAGCCAACACTAGAACACATTTTCTGGAGTAAGAGAAACTAAAAGGTCTGCACAGCAACTGAACGCAAGAGGTCTGCATCTCTGTCTCTCCCTTCCATGACACTCCTATTCTTCATCCCACCTTCACACTTAATTCAACCCTCCTTTATCACTTTGTTTTGTGACTGCGGTTTGACAGAAGTACAAAGATATTTTGTAGCAAGAGTTTTCTGCACCACCAGAGTGGGACCCCTTTTATCAATGCCCCTGTAGTACCTCAGGGTTTTGACAGAAAATCCTGTGTAACACAGGCAGCAAGCTTGTCCGCCAGCGCATTCCCACCATCATCAATTGGAAACGCTTACTTAAGAAAATCTGTTAATATGTTCCACTCTGCTCTGCATGCTCCGACACTAATGCCACCACTGGAAACAAGCACTGGGCAACTTTACTGTGACACCTGTCACCACCACCCCTGAAAGTTTCCCCTCTCTTAACTACCCTGCTTCAGATGTGCCATCATCCCAGGGCAGAAAAAACCCCTCCTGTTTTGTCACTTGTTGGAGAACAACCTGCCCAGGGTGAGGATGCTCCCTGGTGAGGGCTGACTGCCCTGAGGACCTCTGTCCTGAGCCTAGTCTCGCCTCTCTCCTCTGAACATCCCAAAGAGAAGGGGGGGGGGAATCTATGAGTGAGCAGAGGCATAATGGCTATAACAAATCAGCAGTCATAGCAACCTTTGGTTTGTCTGGCTTTGTTTTACTGTTTTATTTTAGATAAGACACTAATCCCGTGGGAAGGCAGAAAGAGAACAAGAGAGTACTAGCAAAAGCAAGTATGCTGTTCTCTCCCAAACATGTCTTACCTTTTAGCAAAATATTCCGAGTACAAAGTGTCTGGCAATAAAACATTACTGTTTCCTTCTACTGGCCATTAGTCTCAGCATGCAACATTAAAATCTGTTTCCTGCAACAACAAGACTTCGAGGGTTTTGCCGGTGCAATATTTTAGCCTATCGAAAGCTCTGAAACACATGCAGTTCATGGCTTCTGTTTTATTTGGGGATGGGAGGGAAGCTGTGAAAAATTTCAGAAAAGAAAAAAAAAAATCAATACGTATCAACTTTGGTAACAGCAGCTGTTGGCAAGTGTTCCTTCTTTGAATAAAGCTGTCAATATAGCTAAGAGCTTAAGGGCCAATTTCCAGAGAGAGTTACCTTCCCAGACTAAAAAATTAATGATTATAAACATTCTCTCTTTGCTTCTGCCCCATCCCCACACTCTTTGTTTTCCTCTGGTAATCGGCAGAGGCAAGCTGTCACTGTTATGTGCATGTTGTGAGCACAAAGAAGGGAAGTGTGAGGTGATGGCAACCCTACTCCCCCCAGCCTGCCTGCCCACAAAACAAACACACACCCCCACACACACATACACCCCAGCTAAATCCTTTGGGGGTGGGACCAAAAAAAAGCGTTAATTGATTGATAGTGCATTAAGGCTGCGGAGGAGTTGTCCACAGATAACGACCATACTGGATTTGGCACGTATCCAGAAATTTGAAGCGCTAGAATTATATATGGTGGCATGTGTCAGGCCATCTCACTGCACCGAACAGTTGTCTCCGGCTTCATTTCAAGCTAATTAGCTGCAAAAGTCACTTGAGAAAATTCTCCCCTTTGCGGGGATTTCACATAAAGGCTTCTAAAAAGTATCTCCGTTCTACAGTCAAGAGCTGAGGAACTGGGGAAGACCAGAAAGTTCTGTACTAAAGCAAGATGATCAACATTTATAAAAAAAATCAGTCAATGCTATGAAGTACTAATAGGACAGAATAGAAATTAACACACACTACCCCCCTAAAAAAAAAAAATCAATAAATTAGTTCTGGCCAATGACAAACCTCATGGGTTTAACTTGATATGCCATTAATATGAAAAGAATTTGACAGTTTACATAAGGGATGTGACCTAGCGCCAGCAACCTCTGGCTTCTACATTTTCCAGATGGCAAGAGATTAGGCTAAAGTCTTTATTCTCATAAGAAGATTTTTTTCCTCCATGGAAAAACTATAAAGAACAATTCTGTTCCAAACTTCAAGTCTCCTTCACAAACGTCTACTCAATTCCAAACCTTAACTAATGTCTATTAAAAGAAGTCTTTGGGACTGAAGCTCTGAAAAAGAATAATAATTAAAAAAAAAAAAAAGAAAGAAAGACTAGAAAGACTAAGGCAAACCTGAGTTTAATGCTTCCTTTTAAAAGATATATTGACAAAAGCAGTGGGAAGAGTTTGGATCGTTATTGACTTAAAGGAAAATGTTGGCAAGTTTCAATTGTGGATGTGAACACCTGCTTGAGTTTGATGGACTTAAAACAGGAAAAAAGTTAAGCCTACTTCCATATTAAAAATGCAGTTATGTTAAATTCAGTATGTACTGTTTTTCTTGCTTTGATTTATACCCATCATTGACAAAGACTTTGAAGGACATTCCTGCTTAATATGGTAAAAAGCCACTGCACAGGGCACTGTCTATGCTTTGCAAACGTTGATATGAAAAATCGTCCCTTGACAAAGCATGGCACTATTTCCCATTAATCCCTGAAATACAGCAAAGAGGTAAACTAGAGTCTTTCATTGCTTCTCATCTGGGAAAATACATGGATGATTAATCAAAGTGGACCATCAGGTGAAAATATACTGTGTGAAACGTAAATCTTGCAGACAGAAATTCGTAACCGATTAATCAGATTAAACATTTTTTAAAAAATCAAAACATATTCCTCTGTGCCCAAGGTATCAAAAAAGTCATCTGAGAGACTTGTTCGCTTCTCCCTCCAACCATCACAAAGTATTACCTCATTTCTTGCTTTACTGGCATCACCATAGTAACCTTTCCTCTGCAAGAAACATTCCCCAGGGGCCACCCCCCCCTCCAGCACATGCCTTCAACACCTCATATGCTGTGCTGTATAAATTGACTTGTCTCTGAAGACTCAGTAAATTCAAGCGTTCAACGCATACCGGACCTCAGCCATTAAAGGATCATCTCCAAATGCAAGCTTAACTAACAAGTGCTGTACACAGAACAGATTTTAAAGTGATCAACATTTTGGCTCAGTCCACGATGTGGAGAAACAGAGCAACTATTACGATGACATTGTTTCCTTAGCTACCCCCCCTCACCTCCCATCTTTGATAAGTCGTTTTACACATGATCATTTTTCATTCCTGAACATATAAACTGGTAAAGATAAGTTTATAGTACTTTCCACATTACAATTGTGGCACTTGGATTCACACACTACAAGAGTCCTGCAATCATATAACTTGAGAATGTTAAGGAAGTGAGCTAAGAGGATTACATCACAATGCTAGGTTTTCCTTAACGGTCCAAAAAGAAAAAAAAAAGAAAAAAGGAAAAGAAAACAAGAAGGAAAAAATGTAAAATATACCAAGCAATCATTTTATAGACTTCCCTCTGGAAGAAGTAAAATCTACATTTCATGAAATAATTTGGGAAATGGTCAAATGTTTGAATTAGTAGTAGAGTTCAGGGATGTAAAAATACTTGCCATAAAGTGTTCACTAAGAAAAGACAGGAGTTTTTTTTTCCTAGGCAAGGCATTTTACTGTTTTGCACCAATTCTGGAATCTTCTGTCACTATCAAGTAAGCAAAGCAGAAATGTTTGGCACACTCCTGAACAATCCTTCTTTGCTGTCCCACCCTTGACCAGCCGGGCTGCACTGATTCCTGTCCAGCAGCTGAGGACACTAAATACTCCCAAATTCCTCTCACCACCTCCTCACTAGCAGAGGACTGCTCCACACCATGCAAGAGGGGAAAATTGTTTAAAAGACGACTCAGAAACAAAGTCTTTCAAGCTCTCTGCTTGCTTTGCCCGCACCGCTGCTGCTGCTGGTGCAGGTGACAGCGCCTCTGCTACTGCCACCCCAACCACATCACCTTCACTACTTCTGAAGTACAGCCTGCTATGGCCCCAGTAGGTCACCTGTGTGTTTATACACCTTTATGGGCAGCATTTTACTTCAAACCCAGACAATTACAACCAAAACCCTTATATGTGCATCTGTTCCAAAAATCTCCAGGGCAGCAATACCTTCTGTAAGAGCAACGAGGGGAGCAATCCCTTTGGCTTGCTGAACTTCAGCAGGAAACAAACCACAAAGTTTCTGATATTTCTCAAATGCTCAGAGAGGATTCAATTTGTTTAACGAGTAAGGAAAATTTAAAAGAAGAAAAAAAAAAGGTTAATTTGGTACAGCAGAGGATGGAAGAAAGCCATACAGAACTTTAATGTTCAACTTATTTATGCCAGCATCTGCCCAGTATTTCCAAGTGTCCTTTGAAAAGACAAATCTCTTCAGATCCCCACGCAGGCTGTTTAAGTGTGCTTTAAGCTCTTCCGCTTTTCCTTCTCATATATCCCTGTTTCCACACATCCAGTTTGTTTTTTTCCAATCTTTAGTTACATTCTACTGCATTTCCAATCCCTTCTCCAATTCCTAATTGTATATTTCATGCTTTCCACACATACTCAGAAAAAAAAAAAGTAAAAAAAAAGTGTAAGAACAGAATAAAAAGGAGATTCTAAAATGTAAGGAATTTTATAAGGAGAAAAGATCTGGCATTTGACTGCTGTGGAGGGAAGACTAGATCCTGGAGATGAGTGGAAAAGCCTTGGATTTGGCCTCCTAGTTCCAAAAAGCTCCAGTCCAAATTAGCACATTCTGTCTTGACTGAGAGAGCTATCTATTTTTTTAAAAGCCTAAACAAAGCAAAGCAAAAAGACCTACTCCAAACTAAAATTCTACAAAACTCAAGGAACCTTGATAACTCAGTTTATCCAATTCACCAATACATAGTTTGATGCAAGATTCAAATATGATTTCTATGCAATCTAGAGAGGTATACACATTTTCAATACTAACGAACTAAAAATAAGTAATGCTAACAGCAGCAAACCTCCATTTTTCTTTGCTAGCTGTAGTACTCCTTTAAAAAAAAAACAACCAGCTTTTTAAGAACCTAAACCAAGTTTCTATTATTTTTTTTTCTCTTGGGGGCAGAGGGAAGATGAGGGCAAGGCAGTAGGATGCATCTATAAAGCCCTGGTAATAGATTATAATAAGGGATATGAGTAAATATATCCTTGAAATCTAGTATTCAGTGGCTGGGATAGCTGTGCATTGTACAATCCTAGTCCCTTAATCAAAATGAGACTGAACGGATTCAAGAGCAACAGAAATTAAAGTACATTTGGACACTGCTCTAGGTTTGTCTACTTCCTCTCTGTGCCAGTAGAAGACACTTTCCCCAGATGGTATGCTAAATTGTGTTCACAGATCAAAAAGACCACAGGCCAATCAAACAGGTTTTCACCTTTCATTGCCAGCACTTCTTTTCAGGTCACAAAACCTAAGCCAAGATCCTTACTTCCAAAGCAGCAAACAGCATTCTCAGTTCTCATGTCCTTCAAAGTTCATCTGAAGCCATCATTCATATTTGGTTATTGTTTTCTTGAAGAAACGAATCGCAAACACATGAGCAGCACACCCCTGGGAACCTGGCAAAGGGTTTGTTTGTGTATTTTTACATTGATGCTGCTTATACAGCAGTGTTTTCAGTACTGGGAAAAAGCACATCTGTCTTTGTCTCAAGGATAGTGACCCCTATCTGTTAAACCCCCAAGAGATAATGTTGACAGATCCAGAGTTGCAATTTGTCTAGTAGCACTTGGAAATTAGAGCAGCTCTTTGCAACAGTGGGATGTTTCTATGATGCACCTAACATTCCAGATGGACTGGATCCAAAATCCACTTGTCCAACACCAAACGAGAAAGAATATCATTACAATATATAAAGAGAGATCATCTTGGCCTCTCCCTGCTTAGAAGAAATCTGGGCACAGAGTTTTGCCAAGCTTTGGAAAGCTGAAGATGATTTTATTTTAAATTGCTGAGCTCCATAAAGAGCTGCTTTTGTAGAGACCTAAAAAGAGAGATTAGTTGGGTGATCTTTAAATGTAAAACGTGTCCCTCAGTAGTTTCAGCCACAGAGCTCATCTCTCCTTTCTGAACAAAGCTATATACCTTGCCAAAAGTTAAACTGTATCATTGACGGAAATCACAGATCTTGTTCGCCATCCAAAAGCTGAGGAAAAAAACTGAGTATCTCAGCATGCTGGAGCTTTAAGCAACCTATTTCAAACTTGCAGACTATGCTTTTCAATTGGGATTTGGCTGGAGTGGAGGGTGGAGACATCCTCTTCTAACTGCAGATTTTAGGTATGCCTTTGATTAAAAAAGCGTTGTTCTCTTCCTACATAGAGTTTGCTTTTTAAAGGGGGAAAAAATAATGGAGTGCACTAAACATTTTTTCTAAAACTTTTCTCAGGGAAGACACAACTTTCAAATTGTGAGCAGGGAAGGGAGCAAATTGATTTTGCACTGGTAAGCAGGAACCTGGATGCACATTGGAGCAGAGTGCTCAGTGCGCCAGCTTCGTGACTAATCTGAGGGAAAGCTAGGGTTCTCACTTCAATGGGTGAGCTGTCTGGCAGAAAGTAACAGGCAGCCCTCCTACCTTCAACGATAACCAAAGCAAAATGTTTTGTTCAAGGTCAGCTCATTTTCAAGCTTTCTCTGTGCTCAAATGGCTCAGCTGCTCCCATGCATATCTTTGAAAGATCCCTGCAGTGAGCTGCGAAAGTCCTTCAAATCCTCACCAGACTAACACTGGAAACTCAGGATAAGGGGAAATTGAAAAGGAGCAACAGAAAGCACCAGGAGGCTACTGGAGCACCAGCTGCACTCTATGATCTCCTACATCGCATGTAAGACTGTATTAACCCACAATTCTGTCGCTGCTTTCTTCAACAATTTCATACGATAGCTATTTTCACTCTTTCCTGCTTACAGCAACTGCAACTTGGGAGGAAGAGAAAGCCAGCCTCACTGATTAAGCAACACAGAGTGCTTGCTCTTAAAAGTCTTTGTTAGCAATACTTTCATGAGTTTATCGTTGACTACACGGAACACAAAAAACTGTTAAGTGCTCTGGACACATGCAGCAGTATCTCAATCCTGTCATAAAGACAACACATTAGTCAAGATTTCTTGAAGCTGCAAGAAAGCCTATTTAGCAACAAGGATGTCCACACAACAGCTTCTGACAGCCACTCAGCAGCCGAAGTACTGCTTACTACTGAAGGACCATGGATTTCAAAATTATAAAAGAAATTACACAGATTAATATTTTTCAAGTGTATTCATCCCTGGATCAACTTTGTACTGAAGTTCTATCCTGCAGCTGTTTTAATTTCAGAATGACCTTCATAAAAACAGCACTTTAAATATTTAATATGCTTCTAAAGTACTTTTCCTTTAATTTTGAGAGGTGTCAAGATCTTTAGTTTCAGAAATACCAGAATCTGTCTAATGACTGGCTTTAGCATGAAGGTATTTTCCAATAGTAAAGCATTTTTCCAACTTCAAAACACACTTTAGCAAGATGAACTCCACTCATAAGGAAAAGAAGACTGTAAAAATACTATATAGAAGACTTTGCACTGACACAGCAAAGTGTGTCTTTAGGACTTTGACTAGGAAGGCTAGTCATATTTTTCAATAGCACCTTAGATGTCTTTCCTTCTGTTTTTTATCTCCTTACAACCTATAAGCAGCTAAAAGAATGACTCCATGCAATTTTAGGCCATCAGAAATATTCACAGGAGTATCCTGCACTATTTCCACAACGAGAATAAACCCAGTCAGTGTCTGCTCAAAATCACAAGAAGTTAAAATGCTTCCATATCTCATTTTTAACCACTATTTTAGCAGAATCTCCATTTCAAATTGCATTTTTGTTTCTTATTTGAAGTCACCAAGCACCAAAAGCCAGGTTATCAAACCAAAGAAATTTACTGATTTATATTTGCAACACTTATTTTAAAAAACTTTCTTAAAAGCTTTCAGTATCGTTACCACCAGAATCAAAGACCTGATTGTGTGCAAGGCAGAGCCAATACCTCTGCTCTTACTATTCAAACGAATCTGTGCACACCCAAAGGGGAAAAAAAACCCAACTCACCAAAAAAACCAAACCGCAACAAAAAAACATCCCAACTGATTCTCTGTGAAAGCATCAACAACATTTCCTATACAGTTACAAACAGATGCTTAATGACTCCTTCCTTACAAAGTTTATAAAACTTAAAAAGCAATTGCAGCAAAGCCAGGTGCATAAGTACAGACCAAAATTAGCAACAGAAGAAAGCAAGCTGTTGTTACCAATTTTGCATAACACTATGGAATACCTAGAGCAGAACCATGTTCCTACGAGCTCCTCTCAGAGACCTCAGTGACACCAGGCAACTTGAAAATAACCCTTCCAGTACAATGTTTTCCTACCTTTACCAACGATTGAGCTCGGGACTTAAAATTAGACAGCTTGCTCCCCAACTCATCTCAAAGAGACTGTTTACCACTGAATTGGAAATTTTATTGCTTATGGTGCAGGCACTTGATTCTAAAATGACAACAAGCTTAACTGTTCAAGAGATTCCACTCTGAAAAAAGTAATTCCTGTAAAACCACTGCTTCTTTGCTTCCATATTACAACAGAGGATTACTTTACAGCCATGGTTTGCTGTATTAAAAAAAGTACTGAGACACGTGAAACAAAACAAAGCTCATAAACAGCCATGCAGTCATTTTAAACACAGAAAAGGGAATTTCTGGCTTTTTCTGGATAAACGGCTTAAATAACTTACAGTCAGGATCCCTTTTATGGTTTCAAAGAAGAAGAATCGCTGCTGTGCTCTACATATCCCACCGTTAAGAAAGCAGTTGGGCGCTTCCTGAGGTGCAGGGTAATTACTTCATATTTTATATACCCCTAAAACACTTGAGAGGAGGAAAAGAGATGCAGAATAGAGTTTATTATGCTCTTTCCACAGTTTTTCATTATTTGGGTAAACATATCACATCTTTAGAAAATAAAATGGAAACAACAGCTGAACCACAACTTTTCAGCTTGCCAAGTTCTACAATGTGTGACAGAAGATTAAAATAAAATAGGGTTAGTAAAGCTGTAAGCTTATCCAAAATATCGCAGCAGAAATGCCTCATTTCTTGGTTTGCATACATTTTTATAGGAGGGAAAAAAAAAAAGAAGGGTGATTTATGTTTGCAAAAAGGGGCAAAATTAAAGCTGAGGGGAGTGAAACCAAGTGCTAAAAAGAACTGATTCTTCACAGAAATCTCGGCGGGTTCGAATATATAGATGCTGTTGGCTGAATCTACTTAGAAAACATTGCCAATCAGCATGTAGCTCCTCAGCAAAAAGAAGCTTTCTTCCAGAAATGTTTTAATCCCGGGAGAACCTCCCTCCACAGTACAGCCCTGGAGAAACTATGTACTAACAATCAGTAGGAAATGGAGTCTGGAAACACACCACTTTGGATGTGAAAGGATGACATTACTCAGGTAATAAATCAACATAAGATCCCACTTAATATGAAACACATTTATGCTACCCTAAATTACACAGTTTAAGAGCACGCTGATCCAGTAATATATTTTAGGATTTTCAATGAGCTGCTGCAAGTTGGGACAACCACATCATTACTTCAAAACTCCTACAAAAAAACTTTGCCTCTTGCTGATCTTTTGTTCCTAAAGGCAAAACCCCAGCTATCACTCCCAACATGGAAATCACAATGAATTTTATTCGGGTTTCTTTTTCTTCATCATTTCAGCTTTTTATAGCTCCATTCTCAGATCATTTTAGCAGGCCATTTAAAAAATTCACATCTGAGAGAAGTACTGAGAATGAGTAAGCTGTTTGTAAACCCCATAAAATAAGATTTCCAAGGTAAATTGCACTTTTTACTGTTTTCGTGGATAATTTGGAGGAGGAAAATATTCAGATTCAGTATATATTTCACAGAAAAACGCCCTGTTAAACCACCATCGGGCATCAAACCTGCAGCAGAAACCCACATAACCACACAGCAGATCTTGGACTAGCATAGCATGGGTGAAAGGGGCAAGACAAAAGTTGTTGGTGACATGAGCTCCTGGCTGCTCAGCCAGGTTCTCAAGAGTAAATCTGCAACACATACAAATTTCTATTTAACTAACTGCTGCAGATTGAGCAGCAGCTCCCAGAGTCCCTCCCAAGAGGCCAAAAGGTACACCCACAGCCCAAACACGGTATTCCCAGTGAAAGGTTATATACAGGATGGGCTCCTAAGAAAAAAACATAGTCTCTGCAGATGCCCCACTATCTCAGTTTTAAGGGCTCTCTGGCAGCAGCTGGTACAAGTCTCCTCAAAGTATTTTTACCCTACAAGGCGGTTTGTTTTTTTTTTTCTCCTTTTTTAAAAATGGATCTTCCTCAGCCTGGATGCTAACACACTGAAAGCAAGTCCCCAGGTGGGTTTAAAACAGCACAGCAGAGAGGCAGCGCCTGGGAAGAGCATCAAGAACAAAAACCTGTGGATTTGGACCTGCAGTCTTGCACATCAGGGATGAGCAAGCAGCCAAGCATTGTGCTCTGCTAGCCTGCACAGGGGGACAGCTCTCTCTGCAGTTTTCTGTCCTATTGTCCTGCCCTACCCCCTAAAGCACAAAAGGCTCATGTGTCAAGACAAGAGAATTTTGGAGCTGGGGGCACTGAGGAAGGGAAATGATCCATGCAGATTTTTAGATTTTTTTTTTTTACAAGTGACTCTCAAGTTCTCCCCATATTCATACTTTCCTTATCCTGTTTTCACCGTGCTGACACTAATCCGCCTTGAAATTGGCTGATTCTGCCCAAGCCATGTTTACACGGAAGCGAGTTTCATCTGGTTGTCCTCATTCAGAGACCAGTTTCTGCTCTGTGGCAGGAGAGATTATTAAAAAACGTATATTACAAGCACATGCTTTAAAGTGACTCAGCTTGGAAAGATAACTGTATTATATCAGCCTTCCACTCCCTAGGTCACAGAGAGGGAGAGGTAGCAGTAAAAATCTCAAATGTAAATTGCTTCCTAAATATATTATCCTCCATAAAAGCCATTTAGCAACTGCTAGTACCCACAAGACAAAGGAAAAAGATAAAAAGTACATGTGACAGGACAGAGTTAGGAGGGGTAGGGAGTAGACTCATTTGCATTATCACACTGAACATTAACCACAAGAATGAAAAAAAACCCAAATGCTCCCTGTTTTGCACAAACATCAATTACACCCCGTAATTTCACTGATTGCTCTTTCCCATAGAGGCAAAGCACAAATTCACACACCATCCTGGCTTTTCTGGCACAGGCAGCATTTCACTGACCATTCCTGCATGAGATTTCCCCTTTGTTTTGGGGGAAATGGGAAGAAAAAAACTTATTTTCTCCTATAATCACTAGTATGTACAGTCTCAGACCAGGCCTTAAGTTGTATCTAAGCCTGCTAGCATGTTTCACTGAAAAGAATACATTGTCATTTTATATAAGCAAATTTGGGTGCAAAATGAACATACATTTCCACCTAGGTTTTGGGTAACGCCTTCCCACTTCACAAGAACTCCAGCAGAAGGAAGGGGCCTTTTCTTCTATTTGCTGGTCAAGGAGATAAATCCTTTGATGGTGCTCCTTCATTACTGCTCTACAACATTAAAAAATGACGAGCCTTTAACTCCTTGTTTATACACTGCTTCAGGAACTGCTAATAATCCCAAGAGAGCAGGACTGCATTCCAAATGCCACCAGCTATTCCCACTTCACTGGGGGTCATCCCCATCTACAATTCTCCAGTAAGTAAGCCCAAAATTATGTTAGTTAACCTACACTTTCTTGTATGTTACGTTTCAAGTAAGATCTAAATTGTTATAGTTTTCAATTCCGAATAAGAGGTATGCAGATTAAACAAACAAATAAATAATTATCTAGTTGCCACAGCAGCATCTAAAATCCAAAAAGTAATACAAGGCCATAAGCCGCCTATGTACACACACGCACTGAACCCCTGGCCAGGTAGACTCATTTAACACACTAAAATGGGCAAAGCTAAAGCAGCTCCTCATCAAATTCTGGAGCAACAACTACAAACTAGAGATGGAAGGCACACGGCAAAATCCAAATCGTGAAAATAACTGCAATTAAGGAGACACAGAGAAGGTGAGGTGCTTCCTAATTGTTCGTTTCCTTCCCCGCGCCCACTTGCCAAGAGATACTTCCTAAAATTATTGCAATTCCAAGAGGTCCTTGAAGACAGCATGAAGCAAGGGAGATAGGGATGAATGCAGCAACTTGCCAAGAGATCTGCAACAGACACTTTTGACTAATCTGTAAATGGGATCCAAGTATGTTCCCTGAGGACAGAGAGGGAGAGATATTACCCACCCACAAGAGGCCTTTGGGAAAAATGTATTTGGCAATGACCACATATTTCATCAAGCTTAAAAAGAAATAATCAGACACAAAATGCAGAGTGTTACCAATCCTTAAATATATACTTGAGCTTCACAAATGCAAATAGAATTTGACCCTTCTCATGGGATGCATTTCTTCTCTGAAATCTTAAACTCTAATGGCAACACTGAGAAGGATGGGATTCTTGAAGTGCTTGAAGAAATACATTCAAATGCCTGTAAGATAAAGGAAATTTATAGCTCAGTGTCAAATACCCGTGTCCCAGGGCTCTCTTTGCAAGTGTGAGTACAATTTATGCTACACAAAGACATCTAATGAGGAGATGCCCACAGCTCCTTTACCATTAGTAACAGACTGAAAAAAAAAACAAACTCAACAACCACCCAGTCACCAAAAGATGAAATTAAATAGTCTCATTCTCAGCTCCCATAATATATTGCTTTCTGAAATAGACATCAGTATGTAAATTAAACAGTTGTGCATACTTTCCCAGCTACATCAAGAGTTAATTAAATGGCAGTGCAGCTAATATTTCTCCAGTACCTTGATACTTGAATGGACTATCACCTCTTGTACACAGACTGACTTGATCCACACGCCATGCACACACAGCTCATATAGGTTTTCAGTCCGCAGATGGTAATGATGACTAAGTATATCACTGCCTGCCTCTGTAAAGAACATGGCAGGCAGCATGGTAGGGAACCAACTGAGATGTAAGGTAGAGAGGAATCAGTGTGCATCATTTTCAGCTGCAAAAGGAGTATTAACAGTTATTAACAAACATTTAACCCACTTTGCTCCAGAGCTCTCTGGCCATTCTCAAATAGCACGAAGACAAAGCCCCTGAAACAGATCCAAACAAGAACACAGGCAGGGGTTGAGTACTGTAATTCACCACTGCAGGCAGGCAAAAAATTACCACCTTTGTAACAAAGGACTAAGGGCACTGACAGATGTCTCTGGCAAACCATGCTGGGACGGCTGAACACCAGCTGCCTGCCTGTCCCTCTATCACTGAGCAACCTCTCAGATATCTTTGCCCACTGTCTTCAGTGCACTTGCTCTACTCAGCAGCTCAGAGTAAAGCACTGACCTGTGAAGCGGGGGGAGGGAGGGGTGAGGGAGGAGAAGAGGCACATGTTCCCTTTTAGCACTTAGGTACAAAGCTGGTAACCTCTGGCTGAGGGTTAAGTGAATACATCACACTGAACAGGCAGTAATTTTGAGTGAAGGGGTGAGCAGGTTGCCAGGGGAAGTAAGCTATTAAAATTGACCGGAGAAGAATTGTTAGATCTCAACACTCAGCCCCCCAAGTCTCTGATTTGCAGGAACTGCCTGATACTCATGCCGCAGATCATCTGTCATGTTGCATGTTCATTCAGATTGACCTAGGAGCACAGTACTGCACACTACGGCAGACTGTGAGGGGAAAGAAAAGCCAGGGCAGAAACAAAGACAACCACCCACAGTATGAGGTGAAGCATCACCCACAAAGCAAGATGAGGAATCGATTTCTAAAAGCTGATTTCAGACAGTGACCATACTATTTAGCTATCAGGGGAACAACCGGGTATTCCTTGAAGAAAGGGATTATGTCAAGCAAGCAATCCAGAGATGTCTTTATTTTCTTTCTTCTTGTAAACATACTACCATTTAAAAGATAACCAGTATAAGCCTAGATCAGAAGGGATGGATAGCTGGGAATCAGATGAAAGTAAGCTTTACCCTCAGGTACTTGCTACAGACTTGGTGAGAACACAGGGGAGAAAAGCAGAGAAACGTAAGGAAAGGTGTGTACATGTAGGGTGAGAGAGAAGGAAAATTTAACCTTGTGCCAAACACTGCAATGTGATTATCTTGTAGCTGCAGGTCTTGTACCTGAAGTGACACACACATTAAGATCAGATCCCCAGTGCCCTCCATCCCTTACGGAAAAATAAATCATCACTTGACCCTCACATAATATTCATCTTGGTCTACCAGGCTTTCTTCTCAGATTTCTAGAAACAGAAAGCCAAGGCTGCCTATTCATGCCAAATCCACTCTCATCTAAAAGTTGGTATATATTCTTAGGTATTCAATTTACAATAGTGAGCAGTAAGATACAGAATGCAACAGAAATAGAGGAGGCCAGAATAGTAAAAATGTTTTTATTCATAACCAAGGTATATCTGGGCATTTTCTGTTTGGAAGCTCCAGTTTGTATGAGTTTTATTGAAATACAGACATACTTCTCTTGGCAGGGTGGCATGTTGCTGCTATGAGACAACAGAAAAGCATTTGCAGCACTTGCCCCACATGATCAGCTTCCTTACCTCTGACGGTAAAGCATACACTGAATGAGGCATAATAAAGGAACTTGGCTTTAAAATTGTTGTTAAAGTTCTCTTACACAGTTGGGCGATTTTATGAATATGGTAATAACTATAACCTTTAGAATTCAAGACAGGAACAGCAGATGGAACCTAATTAAGAGAGAAAAAATTATTAATTCATCTTCATAAAGAGTGGGAAAGGCAACAACTCTTTGCAAAGGGAGGTCCTCTGTGTCATTTAATAAATGCAGAAACAACTAACTAGACCACAGACTCATTGAGAAATAGATGCACTTCACACAGGAGGCCAAGATCTATTACTTGCAGCTTAAGACACTGAATAGACAAGAAACAAGAATAACAGCGAACAGTGACAGTTTCTTTCACTGTACACGACTGCTGTGGTCCGGCTGCATCCTCAGCATAAACAGAAAGACCATACAGAAAATTACATTTCTTTCAAGCTATTTCAGTTACCTTTACTTCAATGTCATTAAAATCTCTGAAGAACTTGCAATACTCTGTCCTTCACACAAATAAAACAAGGCAGTAGATACAGATCTTCACTGCTGGATTGGCTTCCCCTCATACAACTTCAGGTACAAAACAGAGTAGGTGGCAAGAGAAGGCTTTTAAAGCACTTGGGGAGGCGGGGAATTTTTGTACTTTTTTTTGGAGGAAAGGACTGAGGCTGGAGGAAGTAGATGTCAGGGGCTGGGGGTGGGGGTGCACAAAAATACCAACTTCAAAAAACCTAAAGAACAAATCCAAAGCAAAGATCTCAGTAAAAATTGTTTTATTAAGCTTCTGCTATGTCAAGAAGAGAACCCAAACTGTTTTATTTGTAAAAAGAAGTGTTAAAGATAGTTCAAGAAAAAACAAAAAGAACACCACAAAAAATCAGAGCAAAAGATCTCATTCCCAACTAGATGCCTCATATTCATCTATTTAAAAATCAGCTGGCAGTATCTGTACCTGATCCTCTTCTTTTTTCCCCATGCTTTAGTATAGAAATCAGCAAATATGTAGAAATACAGCTGATTTATTCCTCTTACTCCAGCAGGCAACTCAAGAGAAGGTAATGGTACAGCCGAAGTAAAAGCATGTAAAAACATGTGAGAGATGACAGCCACACAAGGGCCTTCCTCCATTCCAGGCAGTGTTCTTCAAATTGCTGTTTCAGAGAGAGAAAGAAGAGACTAAAAGCAGTGAAGCTAAATACATACACACAGAGACACACACGCACAAACCACGCAGATTCTGCTTCTGTTTATGCAGTCCTTATCCAGGCCTATCAAACAGCATTAGCTGCAGATGAAAGGAATGTTTTGCAGGATACATACAAGCATGTGTCTATATCCAGTTGGGCAAAGAGTGGTGCCAGCAATAAAAATAAACTGCATCATTGATACTTAGTTCATCAACACCTACCGCTGTCATAGCAGCATAAATATATACCACCCCTTCACAGCAGCATAAATATACACAATGGCGTACACGCATTCTGTGCACATGTGGTGCTCACACTGCTCTCTTCCTAGCACAAAGTACTCACCTGTCTCCATGTATTTCTATTCCACCTCCCAACTTCTGCAAAGGACACCTCCCCTCCTTCCCAGTCCCCCTGCAGTTCTTCAGTTCTTCCACCATCCCTCTCCCTCACATTTCCTTTAACTCTTTAGTAGAAACCATAACTAGGGAAATTAACACATAGTTTACAACATAACTTACTCACTTAGACATGACCCTCCAACAGAAATACTTTTTAAACTTAGCCACTTAATTACTTCAAGTTTTCTCTAACTTGTTTTCTGTTTTTTGACAGTAAAGTGTCAGATATGAAAAGCAGTCCTGCACTTAGGATAAGTAAAACTGATGATATTAAACCAAAACCTCAAGGAAAGCAACTCTGGCCCAAAAGCTCCCTTGTTGCTGTCCACAAGATACATATTAGGCATAAGAAGATCAATTTCAATAAATGTTAAACTACAAATATTCTATGGGATAAGGAGACACAGATACGCGTTCTATTTTTACAACTACTAGAACAGCAGAATGTTGTTTCTAATAGTGGGACTCAGTTCATGACTCAACAGAATTTTAAAAATAAGAAAAATCAGAATGTGTGTGTGTGTATATACATATATATACACACATTGTTCCCTAGTATGAAACTGCACTGGGACTGGTCCTTCATTTACGTAAATCCGTGAAGATGGAAAAAAATTAAAATCCTTCTGCTGTACCTTACTAAAACCCCGCTGCTGTACTTCATCAAAACAAACACTGAGACAGCCCCACAATTTTGGGAGGAAGGAATTTAGGGTATTTTTACTTAGATAAAAATTTACACAGATAGGTGTCACGTCAACATGGAAACAGAAATACAGCAAACACTATGAAATGCTTTAGCTTTACTAGTCATTCCAAATAGATAAAGCTCAAATTCCTTGTTTAAAAGAAGTTAAATTAGAAATTGGTACTGTTAACAGTGAGCAGCATACAGATAGCACCTCTGCCATCTGTATTAAACTGTAGGTCAGTATCTCAGCTGTCCCCACCCAGAAGACATTTGTACCAGCCCCTAAGCTGTTTCTCCCACTGGCTTCCCAGCAGCGGGCATCCCACGCACAGACTTCTGTGGCTCTAACGTTTCACTAGGCAGCCCTGCAATATCATGAAAAAACACGAGACACCTTATGCCACCTACAGGCTCTGCCGCTTTCTTCCTCTGAAATTCATTTCAGCATGCCTCCCTCCGTCTATCTGTCCACTACCTTGGCAACGGCCAAGCTCCAACCCTCCCTCCAAAAGCCTTCCCAGAGGTGTCCTGATCCATGGCTCCCACACATTTCCTCTCCCCACTTTCAGTGGATCTAACTCTACCTGGAAGACACAGTACAGGGAGCCCTCATTATGCTGCTTTACTACAAGACTATGTCAAGGACTAGGCCTTACTGTACCCTTCAGGAGCCTCTCTCTTGGATCCCATTACTTCCTGAAGTTCAAATGAAGCCAACAGGACTGTTTACTTGAGAAAGACCTGGGTGTTCAAAGCCATTGCATTACTCTTTATCATTAGAGAATGACTTTGGTATTAGTTATTTCAACATCATGGATAAAGATGAAAGCAAAATTAAGAAACACGGCTCACTTTCTTCTAATGGATTGCTTTTTTTAAGAAATGGGAGAACCCGCAGAACACTGCTCTAAGTCCCAAAAGCTGTGTTACACAAATTTACTACATGACATTATAGCAGGAAAATACTTCTCATATGAACTGAAGACAATATGGAAAAAAAGTCTTTCTTCAATTAACCCTTCTCTCACCAAAAAAAGCCCCAAACAAACCAAAGCCTCCAAAGCAAGGAAATGATATGAAGAGCCTGTACAGACACACCTCCAAACTTCAGCAGAAGCAGAGCTTCAATAATAGAGTGATAGGTTTTTGCAAACAGGTCTAGATAGCTGGCAAGATAGGTTTTACTCTAATACTGTAAGGCAGAGCCGATAATGACCTGCAGGCAACTAGCTGCAACATCGTTTATTTAGGAGACCTCAATATAAAGTGCATTATTTTGGCATCAATTCTTGGTTGGTTTGAGGTTTTTTGGAGGAAATGCCCTGGGAATCCTTTAAATCCTTCCTAAACATAGACTAGAGAAGTTTTCATGTGACATGATAAATGACTCTGTAGAGTTTTACAGGCACGATAAGCAATTTGTACGTATAAGAGGTTAACCTAACTGGACAGGCAGGACAAAGCTGTTCTGACATGCTCTGTACATCCCTAAGAGAAAGGTGGGTTATCTTCCCGTCTCCTACACACTCCTCTGCATAAAAGGAAAGAAACATTCAGAGTCTGTAGAAAAAATACATCTTAAAAATCAGCGAACAAATGTGGCATCACCAGATTTGACAGCTAAGATCTTTGTATACTCCAACAAGTCCCCGTGAAAAGGATCTTGAGATCTCATGAATTACTACGACCAAGTCTTGTGATTTTTCTTCCCCCTTGAGTTATTATGCATCCCCTGTATTCTTAATCTAAAAGGCTTTTAACATTGAAGAGGTCTGTACACATACTAACAAAACAAAATCAGCAGTCTAAAATTTATCTCCTGGAAGAACTGTGACCACATTGTCTTAAGCAGACTTGACCTGGAAATACTTTTCTGGTACACAGAGGCATCAGTTTTCAGTCCCATTTTCCCTTCTTACCTTCAAAATAATATGCCCTCTTCTTCCTGTGTAAGACACCTGAAAGCTGATGGTCCATTGACAGCTGCCTGAATTGGTTTATTCTTTGTTAAATGTTTACTTTGGATCAAATGAAAGCAAAAAGGAAACGGAAAACAGTCCCACTGGGAGAAGACTCATGTGGGACAAATTAGGAGCCACTGTAAGAAAGTCAGGGGGAGAAACAGGACTAACTGGAGGCAGCTGTCAGGATGTGGTTTTTCTGTTTATATTCTTCGCCTTCCCTCCCTTAACCCCCTTATGAAAGAAAATAAGCACTTGTGTGTATGCACAAGCAACAGCAAGTGAGCAAGCATGCAACACTGGCCCCTCTTCTCCATACAGAAGGCATGAGAATATAATGCAATCTGTGAGAGGGGCAACCTGGTCAGAAATAAAAACAACAGGTAGAGCCACTTATTTGAGAAAAAAACCCAATTTTTGTCTTATCCAAGTATCACAACAAGCTTTAAAATAGTAATTTTAGAACATCAGTTTTAATTATGAAGTGAGCTGCAATCTGGAACCAGAGACCTAATAGTCTGAATGTTTTGTGAATGGGAGTCCTGTTGCTGAATCAAACTTCCCTTGTGTTCCCTCATCCACTTCCCCCTCTTAGTACCAAAACACCAACTGCTAACAAGGCACACCACCATGTACAGTGGTGATGTGTTGCTTATTAAGAAAAAATCAACAAATAAGAAAAAACAAAAGTCTCGGTAGATTTTTGTATCAAAAATAGAAAACATAAAAAAAGATAATTTCATGTCCTGGAGGAACTCTTCCCTTTCAGATCTTCTCACAGCTACCCTGCCTCCCCACTTACTACTGTGATACTCCATGTAGTGCTCTCAAGGAGAACAAGTGCAATAGTTATTGTTAACTAATAACTAAATCAGTACTCCTGGGGCTATCAGCCATCCACCCCTCACCACAGTCTTCACTTTTGTGTCCTATCAGCTCAGATCACTTTAGGATGGAATGGACACAAAAATCACATATGAAAAGAGTCAGAAAGTACAAATAAATGGGGGACAGCACAGGCTGCTTGTTCCAAACCACTGAAGGGCTGACAATACCCAGTTCCTCCAAAGACAGCTCTGCCTCTTCCCATGTTTAATGTCTACCCTTCCTCTGTCTCTCATGTCTCACTCCATGCTTATTCCACCTGTGAAACTGTAAGTGAAATTGCAAACGTGGATTTCAAACTTCCAGGAAAATCAGAATTGCTTAGAAACAAGAGCCAAAGAAGTCCCTTCACTCTTACTGTTCCATTTAAGAAGGGAAACATCAGAGAAGCTGATCTGACTCCATGGGTGATCAACATACTTAGAGGCAAAGAAGCATAAAAAGTTTTAAGTGCAATCACAGAAAAACAAAACAGAAGTGCCTGGCCAAAGCTGACAGATGCAATCAAGAGTGATTTTCCTTTAACCGTTAAAATGGTTTGACTTTCCCTGCTGGGTGAATGAATCAGGGATAGCTTAGTAGCAGGCATGTGCCTTTCACAGTCCACATTTTCTATGTAATTATATGCTTTGGTCCTAGTTTGCCAGTGTATTATTGCATTAAGTGCCTCAACAGGTGATACTAACAAAGACAATACTATAATAACATGCCTTTCTGTGTTCTAGCAGTCACCTAAAAGCAGGCATTCTGTTTGCTGTGAGCATGTCCACAAGTCATATGAACAAAAAAAGGGATGTGATTTTCTCCTTCAGTGACTGTTACTGTCTGTGATTAAATATATTCTCATTTCTTTTGAAAAAAAAATCGTACTTTTCAGTTCAGTCCTCAAAACCAAGATTTTAAGTGGAAAAAAAAAAGTGAAGACAAAAAGCACCTCTATGAAGTGTAAAAAACAAATGTCAGAAAGATTTTTTTCTGAATGTTTTGTTTTCATGTCCTTTGCAATAAACAATAGAAAACATACCCAGAGCTAATGATTGCATTTTACTTGCCTAAGCTTCCGATTTCTTGAGAAAGCTGGCTCACTCATAATCCCACCGTAACACCCTTAATGACTTCAGGCAGAAAAGGTATTTCTCCTTGCTAAGAACACATATAACAGAAAAGACTGTTTTCTAGACCAAATTATGGGTTCTTCTTGCTTTCCTATTGTTACTTTTATGACATAGAAGTTAATTCTAGAAGACCTAAATGTGTTTTTTGAACCACCACTCCAAGGTGACACTTAATAACCTGTGGGAAACAGAAGCAGTGTTTTTGACATACTCATACATGAAAACGTCTTGCCCTCTCAGTCATTTTAGTGCATGTATTTATATGAACCCATTCATCATCATAGGGTGCACTGTTCAAGAAAGCACTCTGCCACACTTTTAATTAAGACTCGATCGGCAGAGTCAAAAAACCCAGGGTGACAGCTAAATCCCTAAGCTACCTCTACTGCCTCAAAGGAGGGGTGTGGGTTTTTAAAAAAAGGCAACCCCAAACCAAAACCCACAGGAAACCTTCAAACAACAAAACAACAAGAAAAGCCCACAGTTTTTTCAGCATTGTTTTCACCTTGAACATTCTCATGGATGTTCAAGGGCAGCTGAGTCTACAGAAGCTGAAACCTGAAAAGACCCTGACCTGTGACAAAGCCAATTTAATTTTTTCTAGACACCTACACCCATTTCTTGTTACCTTAAAGGTATCCATTTTCCTTGTCTGCATGAGAGTAATCAAAAAGAAAGAAACCTTAGTTAGTATTACTGAAAGAAGTTGCAAGAGAGAGAAACAAGAATTTTTCTGGTTGTATGAATGGCCTTTGAGCAGCAGCAGCCTGTAGCAGGCTCGACTGACTGAACATTTCCTGCATTGCTTCCCTGACTGGAAAGGTCCTAAGCAGACAGGGAGGGCTGACAATTCCCACCGTCCTCACTCCTGTATTCCTCATGTTCTTCACTGATTGGAGGGGAAAGGGAGAAATGGGAGGAAGGGGAAGTAGAAGATTGGGAGGATTAAGACAAAACCTCTTAAACAAAGAACTCCAAAAAGAGAGCAAGGAAAGGGCAGCACAGCAGCCAAAGCAGATGTTAGCAGACATACCTTTCCTCACTGAACTAAGTATCGGGCGTGTCTGTCCCTGTGGTTGGCAACATTGCTCGTTGTCTTGACAAGAGTTACATCCATGGTACAGATGCAATGGATCAGACACTTACACAGCTAACGCTCCAGCTTTTATTACCTAAGTGTCATTCAGTTAATCTGTCCGTCTGCTCACCAATGCTAACCTGGCAAGAGCCCAAGACTCAAAAATCAGAAGTGGCTCACTTCACGCCGACTGTGTCTGAGCACCTTCACTCCCTCCTTAACAGTCTTCTTGTGAGGGAGATTTCCAACCCACAGACAACCTGCACCTCGACCTTCAGAGTACCAAGCGCTCCTCCCTCCTCACACCCCCTTTGCCATGCAATGTCTTTCAGTCCCAGGCTCCTAAGTGTGACTCTCAATGCCACTTTTACCCAGATGGCCTCCAAATACGGTACTGATAGTTCAATTCACCTCTACATGGTTAAACCAGAAGCATGTTACTTTGTTTAAAATCCCTTTACTTCCATGATGATTTTATCAGTCAACACAGTGCCACAGTATGGGAGGAGAGTAGCACATCAGGCTCTACCAGGACAAGAACTGTAAGGATGTGTCTGATGGCTATTTACTGTGAGTGGGAAGGGGGGGAAAAAAATAAAAAAACAAGAAGCAAAGCCAAGCCAACCCTGCTTGTGAGTGAAATAAAGCTGCAATGTTTTGCTTTACTGCCATGCTGTGGAAAACACAGTACAGCATCCAAGCCAGGCTTCTTTTTCCACAGCGTGGCAGTAAAGAGAAGCAGCACAACTGCAGCCCACCTTGGGATGCAGAATGACAGAAGAAGGGCAACGACTGGACTACATTCACTACTAACAGCAAAGACACAGTTTAATAAGAAAACTGATCATGTCACTTACTGGAGAGAAGGGAAGATAAGGCCTGCTAATTAAAGGGAAGGATCTCAGTCTTCTTCCACAGGACACAGCTCTTCCTCCTACACTGTTCGTCTGTTTCTCGTTTCAGTTCGGACCAAAATATTCACTCCACTGAAAATGTAGACCACAGACCTATGCACAATAGCATCTGGGACAAATCACTGCAAAATCAAGTACCTTCATTTGTTTGGTGTTAATCTAAAACAGTTATTAAATAAAATGGCTGTGGCTAAAGCTGTGTTCCACATCCGGTCCTACAAGAGTTTGGTACATAGATAGCAGAAAAGCCTGACTCTTCGGTTGTTTCTGTGGACTCAGTCCTCTGACAACAGCTTACAGCGTTCAGCATGGCACCTACTAGCCCAAGTCCTCCTGTTCCCTGGGTGGGATGCCAGCAGCCTTGCTCATACTGTTTTCACAACTGGGATAGGGCTCCAAGCCTGAATACTCTTAAACCGTCATGATTTATCACTGAGAATACTTGCTTAATTCACACCATTTCCATTACTAACCTCTCCTATACATTAAAGAAGTAATAATCCCAACAATTAAAATTAATTGCCTTTTGTGCCAATAAGGACTGCCCTACTTCCCTCTTCCTGGGGCTCTGACTCCTTTGATCTGTCCATCTCTGTTACAAACATGAGCTGCAGGAGTGGCAGGTTCAAGTAGGTATGAAACAAATAATTCCTGAGTGGAATGAAGCCGAAACTGGCAAGCAGCCGAGATGCCAGTCTGAACTGTTCAGAAAAAATAACACTAATAACAATAACAATTTTTGTAGTTATGTCTCCAAGTAATCCCAACAGAAAATACGGCTAGGAGATTCAGCATGATGCTGAATCACTGGCAAAATACCTTTCTGTCAGCATATAGTCAACCACAGCTAAACTTAACAATCACAAGAAACATTCTTTTCAAAAGAAGGTTTGGGTTTTTTTTTTTCATTCCTTTTACACGTAACTTTCTAGGTAACAAAATATTTGCATGAGAAACTAGGCTGTATTCTACTTTTCCCTTATTTCCACACTCAACAGCTAATTAAAAAAATATGACCAAGTTGAACATCTCAGAAGATTACAGTAACAAATCCAATTTATTATTGCCAAAAGGATAAATATAGTAAAAAAACATGAGTAAAAGCAAAGCAACAAATAAAGCAGAAAAAAGAATGTGAGCAGTAAGGACAGTGAGAGTAAAGGATAGGTAACGCCCAAAAGGGTGGAAACATAAAAGAAAAACCCCACACCCTTCTGTTCAAAATACAGGCTTAAGTTACACTCTCTTCTTTATTTTTAGGCTTAAATACACAGATTGATAAGGATACGAGACACTACACAGCACTGTGATTTTTTTATAGAGGGAATCAGTGTGCTTAGACCATTTTTGCTTCGGGAAAAAAATTATAGCATTTTGTGCCAAATATAAAGACTTTCAGAGAGGTGGTTTTTTTTTTCTTATTTCATTACAATACTGTTATTAGACTCTCCCATTTCTGAACATACAAGACAAAATAATATACAGAGAGTTTCTGCTGAGCACAATAGTTTTAGGACATAGGACCTTTTCTTTTCTTTTAGGTTCCAAGGTTACAATATCCATTTCAGATGGGCTAGTAAACAGTGCATCATTGGTATTTCCATATTTTCCAATAAATTATACTCTCTAAACCTGAACAGTGTAATAAATGCATGGTATCTGGTATTCAGTGACAGACTTTTTAACTGTGTCAAACAAACAAATCTAGGTAGAAAGCAAAACAACCTCTTAAAACTGCTGAGCTATTACCTTTTACATCTTATCACAAAAAAAGCTGAACCACTCCCTTTCCTCATTGCTTCACGGGTGCTTCTTTCCCAGTGTTTTGGCTTTAACTTTGCTCAGAGTTGGACAGAGGATAAAAAGCATACATGGCTGCCGGAGAGCTACACTCCCGGAGTTTCACAAAAAAGGCGAGCTGCCATTTTCAGTGCAGAACACGGGTTTCAGGCATTAAATCTACGACTATTAAAAACCAACCACAACACAACACAATTACATGACCGACCACTGCCATCGCCCACATTTTATCACCGTGTCGGATGGCACTTTTACAGCGACCCCAACACTGTCCCCCAGCAGCGTTCCCCCTCCCAGGGACAGAAGAGGGCTTAGCGTTGGAGAGAAGTTTCTGGAAGGGCAGACTTGTGCCAGCGCTGCTTCTGCCGCGCTCCCCGGAGCATTGCGTGCCACCAACAGCAGAGGAGCATGAGGGAGGCAGTGGCAGTGGGCGATGCACCAGGCAGTCACGGGACTGCAGCAAGGAGCCCCGCGCCCGCTCCCCACTCTGTCGCCAGTCATTTCCATACCCACAGAAGCATGAAAGAGGGGCAGTGACAGACACAAAACCTTGCACGAAACACACTGCGGAGAAGCTCCTGTCTAGTATTCATAGGAAATTAACTCCTTACTGACTTATGTGACGTTCAGACAAAGCAAAGAAAAAGGGGGAAGGAGAGGGGACCAACAATGGGGCGTGAGTCATAAATCAGACTCGCAAAACCCAGCGTAGTGGGGAAATGACAAATACTGGTATTGACCTGCACTCAAATACGGTGTGTGCTTGTGGGGGGAAATAATCTCTTCTTCACTTGAACACAGAAATGAAATGATCGCCACTCAATGGCTCACTCATCTCAAGCCAAGCCTTTGTTCAGGACACCACCTCACTACCACCAAAGCAAAGTGGAAAAAACCAAAAACATCTGCTGGTTCAAGGAGCGCCGTTCTGCCTCTTTTGCACAGAATGTTCTCTCTGGATTTTGGCTACAATTAAAAGTGGAAGGAAATCAAAATAAGGAGCATTAAACAGAGTGTGGTCTCAGCTCTTCATCCCTCTGAAATACTGCCACATCAGCAGTAAAAATGATCATGTTTTAAAAATATTTATGCAAATTACATTTATTTCAATTCAACGTCATCATCATGTTAACTAAAACAATTCTTCTAACTTACTGGTGGGTTTTTTTGAAAGGAAATGCAAATATACATAGAAATCAGTAGAGATCCAATCACAAACAGACATATAAACACATAAATTTATTTGTGTTCATAGTGTACAGATCACGATCTAAATAGCTAAAAAAATGGGAGAAAAAGCCACTTCACATAATGTGACATACCCTCTTACAAAATAAAAGGATTATGTATGTTCAGTATCACACTGTACTAAACAATCCTTAGATCACCTTTCCAAATCATGATGTGTTAAGATTAGGAGGTTTCCTGGGACTAGAAAGTGATCCAAGTAAGCACGAGAAAGGTACATGGTAAGGTAAAAAAAATGGGTTATTTAAACTTCTGTGAGATAAATGATCAATGTACTTTTAAATTGGGTTTCCATGTTTCTAACTGACATAAGACCTTTCCCATTTATCAGTGTACTTCAAGACTGCATGAGGAAATAAAGAAGCAAGAAGAGAGAAGGGAGAAGAGAGAAGGGAGAAGCGAGAAGGGAGAAGCGAGAAGGGAGAGGAGAGTATGAGAGAAAGGAAAAAAAGGAGAAAAAGGGAAAGGGAAGAGGAGGGTAACGGGAAGGGAAAGGGAAGGGGAAAGGGAAGGGGAGGGGAAGTAGAACTGGAAGAGAGAAGGGAAGGGAATGGAAGGGAAGGGAAGGGGAAGGGGAAGGGGAAGGGGAAGGGAAAAAAAAAGAAAAAGAAACAAGAAAAAAAGAAAGAAGAGACTCACCACAAACCTAAAACCATGTAGAGGAAAGAAGATGGGGGCAGAGAAGCAATGATTGAAAGAAACAAAATAGAAAAGTTTCTGCAGCTGCAGAGAAGGACTGCCAACAGTATACCAAAGCACAACGCTGTGCCGAGCTGAGTGACCCACCAGGGCACCCGATGTGGAACTGCAAATATTGGTGTTTGTATCTGTCGCAGTATTAACACAACGGGGTAGCTGCTAAAGGAAAGGAGCTCCTAAAAAACTTTCTATTTTCTCTCCTGCAAAATCCATACTAGGCTGCCAGAATTCTCCTAGCAGGAAAGCTGCTGAAGAAATGAACCTTCAAGCACACACCATCAGCCAAAAGACAATGAGGAAGCAAACAATCACCCAGATGAAACCACTAAAAAGATGCATTTTCCTTGTTCACAAGCTGCAAAACAAGCCTCATTTTCTTCATCAAGTCATAAAAGAACATAAAACCGGTAAAGAAAATTTCCGTGATGCCTAAGACTATATAACCCTAACAATTTTCTTCCGCAATAAAAAAAATTAAATAGTAATAATGGAAAACCTTGGGAAATGCAGAGATTTTATTAGTTTTATTAACTCAACAATATAAACTTGAATTATCTCAGTTTGTTTATTTGCTAGTTACTCATTTCAAAGTGCTTCTCAGTGCTAATGAAAATAAAATCTCAAGTGCTTTATAAAAGCAATGGGGTTAGCTGAAATGACTAGAGATTTTTATTTTATTTATGTTAAGATGTTTTCTCCTCATTTAGTAACTAAATTGTTAATTTAGGAAGCAGTAGTTACATTTTGATATCTCCTGTACTACTAATGCCATCAAAATAATCAAAGCCAAAAAATACCTCCCCCAAACCCTAGTATTAAAGTCAGTATTATTTGGGTGATTACTTTTCATTTATTGCCACTAGATATTTATTAATACCAAGATGCTGGAAAAGGGTATATTTGATCTTTTTGCCCCATCTCTAAATTCTTTAACTGTACAGCACAGTGTGACTATTTATGCTTATCTCTTTTTTCCTCCTCCATCTACTTGTTTTCCTGCCAGTTTGCGCTCCCAGCCTGAACTAAATTAAAAAACTATTTTCAACTGATTCGGAGCTATTTAAACTTATTACTCCTTCAAGGATATTTTTACTTGAAGCACTTCAGGAGTTAAATTGCTACGTTAAAATCAAAGTAATGACCCCAAGCAGAGATTACAGAGTTGCAGAGTAAATTCATATAAATAAAATTGGACTGAAAGGCATTTCCCGCTGAATTATAGCGTCTCGATTAAATCTTGTACTGGCACTAAGCATGCCTTGTGGTTCTAACGGCCCATCACTTGCATTAAGACTATCACAAAGTGAATGAATACCAAGCAAATCCAATCAGAACTTTGCCCTCAAAGCTGTGAAAACCTCCAATTTCCTAATATTTCCAGACCACTTGAGTAACTGTCTCACAAAACATAAAGATAATTAAACTGACATGAAACAACTGCCCTACTTCAATCCTAGGGGCAGTTTGTCTAACCTTCTGATCTCAAGGGAACCTACCAGCCAGTCAAGCACCTGTTTGCAGTCACTATCTGACAACCTTCACAAAAATACTCCTCCCGGTGTATGGGACTTGTCTCCCACAGGCACTGATATGATCCATTTATGACATTTTTCAAATGCAAATCTTACTCTCATCTGCAAAGTAATTTTCTTACAGTTGAGCTTTCCATAAGCATCTTCTATGTGTTAGAAACCCAAATACTCCAACCAAGTCAACACATCTGATATCTCTTTATAAATCAACTGGTTTTATTTATTAAAACTGAAATAAGCAAAGTGAGAAGGGAAGAGGAAAGAGAGAAGAGAGGAGAAGAGAAAGAAACTGGAAAACGGAAAAAAAAAGAGAAAAGAACTAGAATTATCAGATTAAATCAATTTTTGTTCTCAGAAAGAGCATCCTCCTGATTTTACATAAGGCAATGACAGCTTTTTCCACTGACTTCAATAAGATCATGAGTTGGACTTAAATATTGCAAAATAACACATCTTGCAATTTATTACCCACACTTGCTGCCCAATTTTCTCCCTTAAAAAGAAAACAAAAAATGTATTTCATTGTTAAGCCTTGTAAGTTATTCACTTTGCCAATTATGTTCTTAATTGTGGTAACCAAATACAAATACATTCACATGTTTTATAAAAACCAATTTCCTTCTGTCATTTTAGATACTGCACACCACACAGGTTTGTGGGGACAAAAACATTTTGTTCACCATTAAATTGTAAAATAATAGAATAAGAAGTTGCTGAATCTAGAAGGAGCTCTATCAGTATCTTAAAAACCTCAATTTCCATCTGCATTATGAGATAAAACAAAAACTACAAAGTCAAACATCTGAAGGTTAGGGGGGAAAAAGAAGTCCAATACTTGTAAAAAGGAAATCTGCAAGTAGCATTACTTCTCCCTTAAAAAACCCCAACCAACGAACCAACCACAACAACAGAAAAAAAGCCCAAAACCCCAAAAATCAACCCACAACCACTACAAAAAAACCCAAACCAAAACAAAACCTCTCTTTGGAAGATTTTTCCTGAAAATTAAATAATTTACATGGTGACTATTCCAGTGTCATGATCTTCTCTCACTCCTTTCAAAAAAAAAAAAAGCTCCTCCTCAGTAATTTATTTCTCTCATTGCAGAAAAAACAAGACTAGTCAACTGTTTAAGATCTTGTCTGAAAACAGTCTGGCAAGACTGTAGTTTGCATCTTCCAAACATTGATAACATTTGCATATACTCCCATCTTACTCTAAAAATCAGTTCTCTCTAGCTCATATATAGGTATCCTTATGTAACTTCAAAATGACTTTGGAATCTCGATGGATTTCAAAGGGTGCGTTGATTTTTCTCTCATAGTAGGCTTGCAGTACCACCACACTTAGCATATCAGGGGCCTCAGTTTTATTATTTCTATGTACTCTCCAGGGCTTCCATTTTCACCCTCAGAGCTCAATCATGGTTTTCCACACACTGCTCCTGCCCAGGGATAGAACATCGCTTACATTTTTTTCTTTTATGCTATATATTCAGTAGAATGTCAAGTGCTGAATGAGAACACGTTCCATGATGATCCCTATTTTCAGTTAAAATACATACTTACAGTTTTAGGTTTAACTCCCTGCCTTTTCAAGTCAGAATCATTTAGCTGGAGTCAATCAAGCGAGTGATTAGAAATAATAACTAACAAGCAATGAATCAAAAAAGATTACATCTTTGCCAAACTGCCTAAGTGTGGAAACTGTTACCTCTCCTCTCATAACTTCTGAAGAAGATACTAAAAACAAAGCTCAGTAGACACACTTCTTGGACCTTGAACACTACACTCGTGCCTTACAACACCCAACATTTAATTCTCACTTTCCATAAGGTGCAATCAATACAGGTGTGGCTACCCAAGGGTGGATACCTCCTCTTAGCAGTGTTGTTGGATTAGCCACCACCAGAAACAAAAAATGTGGAAAGACTTTCAGATACTTTTTTTAAAATGTAAAGCTACCCACAAGGCAGAATATCAGCTGGTTTTGAGTAGAAACGCTGATGATCTAAAATATAAACCCATATGCTAATAACACTGATGATATGTTAGTTAATCTTCAATTACCTGCTTCCAGTGTTCAAAAATGGTAGAGCAGAACTTCAGAAAATGACATCTTTAGGGAGAAAAAATTAGCTCTCTCCTTAGGTTCACCCCCTCCAAAACTGAAGGTTAAACAATGGTCTTTTATGATGTGGTTGTTTCCTTAACTGAAGCACCTAACTCTAGTGTCTAACATGCAGATTTCAGAACATGCAGATATTACTCCACCTTGTTTGTATTAACAACCACAAAATAATTACTTGCCTTTAGAAAAATCTACCATGCTCCTTCCTATTAGCTTTAACAGGTCTATTGCTTCACCCATCTTGCATCTACCATCTCTTTTACTGAATATATACTGAACTCAAACACAGAATTTGAAATTCATTACTTGGCAGCCCTGCTTTTGATGTCAGCTTTTACAGTTGTGATTCCTGGCAGAGTTGTTCAAGGGACTTGCATTAGTTTACTCAGCAAGCTATTCATCAGAACATCTGGAGGTGCTGCTCACATTGCAACAACCTTACCAACTTGCTAGCAATCCTAGAAATACTTTCAAATATTGTCCTTTCTGAGGTTTCCTCTGCTGCACTTAAGGGTCCTTTTCACTCTACAAAGCCAGGTATCATGCAAATCACCACTTCTGCTCCCCAACTACTCTTCTACCTCAGCACCAGCAGTACCTATTTGTCTCTGGTTAACTGTCCGAAACATTAAAAGCAGCAAATCTCAGATTCTGAGTAAACTTTGATATATATATATAAAATACATCTCACGTCTCAATGTCAAACTTCAGATAAACACTGGATACAAAGAAGGATTCACCACCTATCTACCACCTAATAAAAAAATCCTAGTACTTAAAAAGGGAAAGCCACAGCATTTTGCTGCATTCTCTATATAAATAGGGAAAAAAATCTGCCTCACAACTGCTCTGAAAAATGACATACCATCTTTCCGGAACAGTCCTTTAAATCAGAAATGGTACTGAAAAAATCTAATTCAAAAGAAGGAGGATGAACCATATATTATGGGATATCTTTTAAATCAGGACTTTTTCTTACTAAGCTGCTTTGCTTTTTTTACTTTTTTTCTCTTAAACTCTCCAGAAGAAAATAAACATTATTTTCCCGAGAAAACAATCATAGGGGAGTCTATGTTCTTGCTTAATGCATAATATAAAATGGCTTTAAAAATGTTTCTGAGGAAAACATTTGGAAAACTCTTTAATTTAAATATGAATACATGTAAAGATAACTACTGTACTTTAATAACCCAGTTCCTGTTGTAAAACCCCACTAATAATTTTCTCACATAATCTATGACCAGTGAAATATTTATCTTTCATGATTTCTTTGTAGGAATTAATATTCTGTCCGTAACATTTACTGCCTTCACAGGAGGCATAGATAGGATCACGAACATAAATTTAATTTATAACTAGAAAGAGCACCAATTTTAATATTCATCCAATAAAAAAAAAGTTAACAACCCTCCAACTCTCAAATTTTACAACAGATAACATATTCCCACAAAACTGTTACTGTCCTGAGAAAGGGATGGTAAGCAGTATTTTTAAATGTTCTCCTTAAGATCACTTAACCACAACAGTCTTTCCCCTCCACAAAATCTCAGTCATGTGGAACTGCAGAGGTATCACTCATTTTCAGTTATACTTTTATAGAAAAATTATTTTTAAAAAAAATTTTTTTAGAAGTATCTAATTTAAAACGCTGTTAGGAAAGCACATTTATTGCTCCTTAAGTGAGCTGTTCATACACAGTTATCAATCAGTACCATTTTTAGTCGTAATCTATTACCCACAGTTTTTACATTTATTAAAGCAAGTGCAATGGAAGATATTTTTAGGGGATGAAGGGAGGACAACATGACATGTTCAAGATAAAAAGTAATCAAAGCAGCCACATTTCTTTATCTAAAACTCAACTGAAATCCAAGAATATAAGAAGAACAATTCATTCTGGAGGTTGACAGGTATTTTATACAAATTTGGAAAATAATCAGGAGAACAGAAATGGAATTATTTCATCTGCTGCCCAAGCTGTCCACTTCACAGATTAAAAAAACCCCACAACTGTTTCAGAAAGGTACAAATTGCATTTCCCCTTCAGCTATATATATAAAAATGATTTCTGGGCTCAACTCCAAAATTCACAGACCTGTGAAAATAATCCTTTTTCACTTAAAAAGTATCAGTGAAGTCAAATAATAATGGCTAGTTGATTATACAGATGACTTTCATGACCAAGTCTTTATGTTTGGTTAGTATGTTCTGTGGTTAGAAGCAATATTCACCAATATTTAAAGAAAAAAAAATCTGATCTTCCTTTTGTAGGTGAAAAGGTATTTCTATCCAACTTAATTATTGCATCATATTATTAATTACAGCAATCACCATATTCCCATTTGTTGATTATTAGTAAATAAATGTACACACATCCTTCTGCTTATTTCTCATGACAATAACAAACAAAATAAATAAAACCACCAAAAGCAGTTAAAACCTAGTGCAGAAGTAAAAATCATCACAGATAGTGTGCATATCCTGCCACATCATTTCTGGGCTTCCAGCTAGGGAAAGAAAAATAAAAGACTGTGACATTAAGTAAATCATGTGAAATATACGGCAATGTACTCTTTCTACTCATCTTTATTGGTAATTTATAGCTGCAAGACATTTGTAAATTTAACAGCCTATCAAAGTATTTGAGAGGACTCAGTCCTAAGTACTCATTAAGTGAAATTAAACATAACTTTCCATAAAGTACTATGCAGCATGAATGGGGTGGGCAAGCTTGTGAGCAGCTACCACTATAATTTATATTCTTATTACTTCCAAAAACATTTAAAAAAAAAAAAAAGCCCAGTTGGCAAATACAAAAAATACTTAGTCCATGCTATAAATTACTCTGGCAGAAAAATCTTTTATGTCCCTGAAGGATGCATTAATTCTTCCTTCTCCAATGGAAAAAGATAAGCTAAATACAGAAATACACCGCCTCCCTTTATCTGCAGGATAGTATTCCCCGCATGTTTTTCTCCCCAGCTATTTATGTTCTCTCCACTAGCATAAGTCATAAATAAGGCTAGTAAGAATTCAGGTAAATGCCATGGAGCTATCCAGACCATCCAGATATGCAATTCCCTAGAAACAGTCTATATACCTTAGTAAGTATCCACACCCCCTAAAGACACCTCTCTCTCTACAAAATCAAGCACAGAACTCTATTGTTGGTCACAAACATAAAAAATACAAGGACCAAGAAATGAAGAGAGGAAAACTAAGCATGACAGAAGGTAGCTACTATTCAAATGCACATCTTAGACCGAACTTTCTGAGGTAACAAGTGAAATTTTTCAAGCAGCCAAGAAAGCAACTGGCAGCTTTTGTAATTTAGCCTGTTTCTGGAAACAATCTGTCATGATCTTTTATTTTTTACCTAGAAAGCACACCAATTAAAAAAGCACACACACCAAACAAACAAACAAAAAAACCCAAAACCAAAAAAGATCAGCTTTTGGTATCGAGAGGTTATCAGACTTATACCCGAGAGTAGATGACATGAAAGGAGGCAGCATGTGAAAAATTCTTAAGAGACCTGAAACATCCCTAAAGATTACAATTAAAAAATGTTTACATTTACTTTAAGAGACCAAAACTTTTTTAAAAATTAAATAAGCCTCTACTTCCTGCTGACTAATTGTGCAACCAGCAATGCCAGACTGATTTCTTTCTCGGATGCCAGGAACGCACTCCCTCTGCAGTGATAGCGTGCAGAGGGCAAGCCCTGCACTCACGAAAAGATTTGATGCTTGAGTGAGCCACAGCAGTCAAAATGGAAGTCAGGAGGTAGAGACACCATCTTAGAAGTATACCTTTGGCACCTCCTCATTCAGTGCGATAGGTGAGTGGCTTGGACACCCTGCACAGACCCCTCTGGGCACAGCACTGTAATGACTTGTGTTTTATATGCGTTACGTGTAAAGCTCTCATGTGATACAGCTCCAGATAGACTGGAGTGAGTTGAACCACAAAGATCATCATGACTGCAGCCCAGGACCTGTGAAGAGAGGACAAGGGAGTTGGATCTGTCCCCTGGGAGCAGGGATGGCTTCAAGGACACCTGGTAGCACCCAAGGTCCATTCCAGCCTTGATGGTCCCATGAGATGAGATTTAATTGCCATCTTTTTGACAGATATCTCATTAGCCTTCCACCACCAGCCAGGCCAGACTCTCACCAGACACCCCAAAGCAGCCCTCTACAACTAACCCAAAAATGGCAGATTTCACAATGTTCCCCAGTGCTAACTCCACTCATAAATAATGGCTATGATTTACTAAGCAGTAAACATAATTAACAGTTTAATTTTGGATCAATAAGAAATGTAGTTCTACAAGACAGATTCACTATAACTTGGTGCTAATTAACAAAGAATCGTAGCCTTCTCCTTACACTCTAACAAGGAACACAGCTGAACAGATTTGAGAAAACACAGCCCATCTTTATTTCTAGAGAAGCAGGAAAAAAAACTCTTTAAGTTAATATCCTTATATATTTATAGATAGTATGTAAAGCTATCTTACGAATACACATTACATATATACACACTTATATGACAAATAATATATGAGAGAGCTATCTTACAAAAAGTGTTCTAGAAACTCAAAAATAAGACACACAACCTTGGGAGTGCTAAAGTCCTGGGATGTAAACAATTAGTAGCCTATACCTGAATATGTTTCATAGATTGATATATACCATTTTAAGAACTTCTGATTGAATGCCTAACATCTTAAATTGCAACTACTCATATTTGCTGACTCAGTAAGCTGTATAATACACAAGAAACAGTAACTAATCAAAGCCAACTGCACATCTGGATTTTTAAAATGCTGTCATGCAAGAACTTCCCTGACACAAACTTTAAAATTCAGCCTGTCACTACTGCCATTATACCTCTGCAGCTAGGATATGAATTTCTGCCAGTGTTAAACCCTTCTGCCACCTAGAAGACTACAATCTTTTTCTTTAAAGTGGATGTTCTGAATAACAAATTAAAAGATGGAAGCCAAAGAAGAGCAGACCCTGACTTAAACCGCAAAGTCTTTTTCTTCTAACTTCTCTTCTGAAGCCAAATATAAGTTGGATTCTTGATGTAGGCACTGATACTCATATACTTGTGGTACAGAGTCTACAAAAATTGAACCTGTGTAGCAATTACATACACATAAACACATGATCATGGATCTATACATACAGATGTGAACATAAACGGCATGTACCCATCTGAAAACACCAATTCTTTACTGTGGTACACAAAAGTAATTTCCAGCGTGCAAGGAACTTTGATAAAATACAATTCTTCAAAATGTTTTCTAATTGAAACAGCATGCTTCTTAGTATCATATCCTTACAGCTCTTGTTTAACGCAGTGCCAGTGTGGTGGGCTGACCCTGGCTGGAGGCCATATGCCCACCAAAGCTGCTCTATGCTGACCAAAACTGCCCTCCTCAGCTGGACAGAGGAGAGAAGATAAAATGAAAGGCTCGTGTGTTGAGATACAGACAGGAAGAGACCACCCACCTACTACCAGATTCAACTCAGAATAAAGAAATTATTCAAATACCAAGCAAAACCAAATCTTAAAACACATCTTACCACCCCTCCCGTCTTCCCTAACTCAACTTTATTCCTGATTTCTCTACTTCCGCACACCAGCAGCACAGGGGGTTGGGGAATGGAGGTGGGGATCAGTTCACCCCATATTGTCTCTGCTGCTCCTTCCTCCTCAGGGAGAGGGCTCTTCATACTCTGCCCCTGTTCCAGCATGGGGTCCTTCCCATGGAGACAGTTCTCCACCAACTTCTCCAACATGAGTCCTTTGCATGGGCTGAAGTTCTTCAGGAACTGCCCTAATGTGGGTCCTTTCCATGGTGTGCAGACTGTCATAACTGGACCGCTCAGCGTGGCTCCTCCACAAGTCCTGCCAGCATCACTGCTATAGTGTTGGCCACAGGTCCTTTCAGGAGTTTGCTACAGCACAGGGTTCCATGGGGTCACTGCCTCATTCAGGCATCTTCAACTGCACCACTCTGGGGTGCAGCTGGATATCCACCACAGGTCTCCATGAGCTGCAGGGGCATCTCTGCTCCAACATCTGGAGCACCGCCTTACCCTCTTTCACTGACCTTGGTGTCTGCAAAGTTTTCACATCTTCTCACTCCTCTCTCTGTCTGGAAAAACGTGCTACTCCATTTTTGGTGTTTTTTTTCCTTTTTAACTCTATCAGAGAGGTGCTACCACCACTGCTGATGGGCTTGGCCCTGGCCAGCCTGCTCTTGGAGCTGGTTGGCATTGGCTTTATTTGACAACAGGGAAAGCTTCTAGCAGATTCTTGCAGAAGCCATCCCTCTGCTCAGTTCCTCTCCCCCGACACCTGCCCCCCACCCCCCAACCTTGCCACACAAACACAAAACAGCCAAGCAAAAAGGTTGCTTGGGGATTTTTCTGCCTCAGTGTCTAATTACTTTTCTCTCTGTTTTTGCCTCCATAATGTTGTGGCAGGACTCTGCTATAGTCATTATTTTCAACAGGACACAGGTTCCCTTCTTTACAGCTTATTAGGGTATTTTATAGCACCATCATCAAAGAAACTGTACGGATTTGTGTTGCTTCATTAAATGTTACACGGCTGTGTTTTCTGTATGAAATATAAATTTGTACCTTTTTCGTCATTTTTATTGTCATAATAATCTTTGCAAGATTTCCTTCATTTCTTTTTTTCTTTTCTTGCTGTTTGTTTGCTTGGGTCTTTTTGGCAGAATTAATACTGGAAATATTAATGAGACAAGCTCATTAAAGCGTAAGGATGAAATGATTTGGGATCTCTGCACTGTTCTTAACAATGAGTGGGAACAACACATTCATTTTTTTTCTGCTTAGAAATAATAATAAAAGTTATTAGCCACTTTATCACCTGAAGAATTGTCACAGAGTGAGCATTTAGCATGCAAATGCCAGCATTAGCTGTACCTCTGTATGAAGGGAATATAAGCAGAGGTTTAGTTAAATAGTGCGTGGACATATACAACATGCACACAAGAAAGTGTGCTACTTAGTATGAAAAAATATAATCAGTTCAAGTGCACTAAAGCTCTGTGCTTCTGTCAAGGGCTGCAACTATCGTAAGCGCACGCATTTCCATCAAAAGAGGGATGCACAAACCAGGCACTTCGGGGCCTGGTTTACTGGTGAATTTGGCAGTGCTAGGTTAAAGGTTGTATTTGCTGATCTTGTCTTTTCCAACCTAAATGATCCCATGATTATTTCAGCCATGTGTACCTTGTCACAATATATCCATTTCAGCAACACCAGTAGTGCTTACACAAACTGCAGCCTTTGTTTTCACAAGAGTAGAGAAAGTCCTGTTCATAGCACTATTCATTGCCAGTTACACAAGAGGCTGCAACTACACCAAGTGGCTGAACACCAGTTGCCTCAAAGACAAAAACTGCTACAAAAGTATTTCAGTGTGCCTAGTGACCAATACTGCAATCCACAGTAACTTCCTGACTAACTTAGCTTTTTACCCCAACCATCTTCCTTGTTCTGTAATGAAATACCCTTTTTTATCCTGATGATAACCAAGAAATGCCGGAGGTTTTGGTGCTAAGGACATTCATCTAGGAAAACTAGCAACACTGAATTGCTGCTGTTCCAACATAATTTAGTACTAAACTTTTACAAACTTCATTAGATACACGACAAAGTCCAAGACAATTATTGTTTAATAAAAAGGTTATTTCTTTTCATACTGGAGAAATAATAATTCCTCCTCTGTCACATCATGGCTGAGAGCTGCATTACACATGTAGAATCCTAGAGAGACAGAAAATTAAAACTGCTGACATAAAATAAAGCCCCACAAAGGGAGGGGAGGGCTGAAATGAACATTTAAAATGAGCTCACATTTGTAAATCACATACATTTTAAAAAAAATATTTCAATATTTATGTCAGAAATTAGATACTAAATGCTTTATAAATTAGCAGAAGCTTCTGGAAATCATGTAATTTATACTGACAAGTAATTATGTATATTCTATATTGTATGAATTTGTATCCAAGACAGCCAGAATATTACAAAAGTGGTTCCAAAATAGGGCAGTCTTTGTATTCCTTTTGTGTGAGAGATTCCTGCATGTGATAAAAATGGTCAGAAATTCAGAAGGTCTGTAGCCTTTTTAGAATATTTCTGATTACATAGTTCTCTGTACTAGAATGACGAGGGCATTACAACTCCTTTGCCATCCACTGACACCTGCCATTGCACCACCCAAGTCACCCCTTTGTGAGAGCAGGGACTTCTGACCACTCTGAAAGCTTTACCGAAGTGGTTTGCAACAAACGACTAAAGCCTTCGAGTCCTTGTTGGTCACACACCTCAGCCGAAAAAATGCTTTCCCCCTCAAACGGCCAATCAAGACCCCTGACAACGATGCCTGGTCCCAGCCCGCTACCCCACTGCCTCCTCCATGCAGGCGGCTGGGCCCAGGCAGCCTGAGCCAGCTGGAGCCGCCGCACTCGACTTTCGCATCACATTACTTCCGCTTTTCTAACTTTTCCACTACTGAGCACCATCAATTATGCACTAGAATAACAGAGGCTTGGCTCAGCAATGTAACATAAAGGCCGATTATGACTGTAAATAATTTAAACACCTGCGTGCCATGTTTCTTTTAGCAGTGATATGCGGCTGGTGGATGCAATGCACTCATAGCGAAGGACTGTCCTTTTAACAGACTAACAACTCCCCCTGTTCAGGTGACAGGGAGAGCCTGCTGCAATGCTGCTGTTGGTTTAGCAACACAGTGTTAAAAAAAAAGTTTCTTAATTAGGGAAGAGAATGTCTTAGGAGTCACACATGTGAGAAGATTCAAGTTTCAAAGTCATGGTCCAGACAGAGGAATTGGTAAACTCTGTTTACATCTCTGTACATAGACTCCTTCCCCTTTAACTCATCCAAAGGAAAGGTTAAAAATGCAATGTTAGAAGTTGTAAAAGGCTGCTATAAAACAACCTTAGGCTACTTAAGAATGGAAGGAACAGCACATTAGAAAACCTTACTTTATTCTATCAACACAGAAAGTTCATTTTCCTCTACTAGGCCGTTCAGTACATTGTTGCTGCCTCTTAGACAGTGATAGCAAGTTTTCCAGCTTCTATTCCAGAAAGTTTCATTTTGCTCCTAGTCTGCAACTCCCAGCATAGGTAAGTAAAAGTCAAAATGGGGCCCTCCTCAGATAAAAATGGCTAAGGAACAGGTCTGCAATATCTGGATTAGTTTAAGTACGCTCCAAGTTTTCTATAATATCCGTTGCATGATTCAGCATTTCTGTCACCAGCCTTCACAGTAATAAGATGTGGGACAGCTCTAACATATGCTATTTTAAAACAACCAAGGGACTGTTAAAAAACCCTGCAGCTGAGAGAGATGGCTTTAAATTACATTTTTTGTTTGCTTTGAAAATCCACTAATAATTTGACATTGTAATGTAGGGTATATGGAATGTTTCCACTTGAAAAACGTAGTCCACACTCCAGTTAAATGAGTTTTGATCCAAAAGCGCACATACAGTAACACAGCTCACAGTTTCACATCTGCGCTGAGGGTCATGCTGCACAAAAAACCTCCCAAAATACAAAGGGTGGTGATGGCCAAGGGGACAGAATTAAGAAATATGAAACCATTACATGTACAATTGAAATACACAAGCTTTCAAACTGCGGTTTCAAAACTGTGTTGGGATTTGAACATGTCAATTGAAAGAAAGGGATGAAGGGGGGGCAGTGGGTGGTGTTGCTTAAAACAGCAAACCTTAATAGCATCCATATGATTTAGCAAATCAATGTGGCCAAAGTCAATAAATAATCATGCAGTTATTTTCTGAAACAATTTCATTACTTGCTTTGAGCTAACGACTGGTAATTGAGGAAAAGCGTTTTCATATTTCCCCCCGTTAGATGCATCCTTGCTAAGTTACTTTCAAATAAAGAGGAGGATTTGCACCTTTATTGTTGTATGAATATTTCAAAGCAACTTCTTTGGAAGGTTACTAGGTTCTTACTGCATATTTTTTCCAGTATTGATCCATGGCAAATAGCCTTGCTTAACTCCTTGTTCACCATTTTCTCCCAGGTCTAGTGCATTTATAGAAGGGTGCACCAGACTGTAGGAGTGCCATTAAGATTCTCTGTGGGGAGGACTGCATGTATGAAATTGTTCCTGTACCACAGCCAGACCACTTGGAAATCTCCTTCATCAAAAAATGTGCAAATGAAACCAAGTATAATGTATATTTATTTATTTTTTACCCGGGAGTTTTCTTTTATGCTGACTGGTGTGCAGCATGCAGTCTTCACACAGCAGTTCTTTGCAGCGAAGCATTTTATGTGCCATAATGAGGGGCATTTTATAGACATGGTAATTATCATGGACTTCAGGGCTTAGGTAGCTGACAACCTCATAGTGGGAGACTTCCCTACACTTAAGACAAAGTTTCTCAAGAAGTAATATAGATACATTTCAGTTCAGTTTCACACAGGCAGGCTGACAGATAAGGCCAAACTTGTAAAACCAGCCATCCATGGGATGAAAGGTCTCAGCAGTGAGCCAACATGTAAGGTAATTTTAATCGAGAAGGACTGCCATGGACAACATCTCTCTGTAGGACGATTACCATTTGTGTAGTATTGTACAGTATTGAGAACATCAGTCAACACTGCAGAAATCCTTCTCTGACCATCTCACTATCTATGTAACAACAGTACGCCACTATGTAAGCCTGTATACAAGGCATACATATTTGCAGAAAATGAGAAATAAAGACGGATAATATGTTTGATTCCTTACATTTTAGCCCCACAGTATCCCAAAGTATTTTATTTTCCCAAGTGTACTCTATCATTTACTGCTCTCCTTCCCACCTGTAATTAATCTGTTCTATTGATGAAAACGAGAGCAGTACATCCACACCCTCTCATCTGCAGGAGCATGTCTTGCAGGTTTCACAGTTTCAGGCATGCCAGATTGGGACAGTTCCTTACAATTAGGGATGTTTACTGTGTTTATGAAATAGTTTAAGTAACCACAGTCAGTGGAAGGATTAAAAAGTACATATGGTCCAGATATGCTTACAGAAATAATTAAATATAGTCACTGAAAACCAGGTGGGTGGAGCCTCCTTGTATGTGGGATGCAAATGCTACCAGTAACCATGAACAGGTCCCCTAAATTTGGGAATCTGTGGATGCCTCTACCTCCACCTAAACCCCTCCTTCCATGTGCGTGCGAAAGTTTGCCTGCCCTACTCATCTGTGAGATCGCAAACAGCCTTTAATATTTCATTCAGCCCAAAGCACAGAGCGTGCTCAAATTCAATACAAGGAAACGCTTTATCTCTTCCTTCACAGACTAATAATCCGACACAACAAGAAACGCCAGGGAGTCATGGCAAGTTGTGAGGAAATGACGTGCAGACACTTCTGAACACTTTTATTCCTGTTTACTGTTTGGGACACTTGGAGTGAATAAACACCAATTAAGAGCCTTTTGTTCACTGATGCATAAAGCGAGACCTAATACCAACAGCCTGAATGGTTACTAGAGTATTTTTTACTCTGATGAATTATTTGAAACATTTTTCCCCTTAGCTTTGCACATGTCATTAAAAATTATTTTCCTTGCTTTTTTTCACAAGAGGTTTAATCCATGAAATGGAAAAAACACTGCTAATTTAACAAATCCACCCTTACAGAAAAACGGGAAACTCTGTCCACAGAATACTTCAAAAGAGATTCTCATTAACTTCTGAACTTCACTATATTTTTAGGATTGCCTTAATTTTCCTACATACTGGGACTAACACTATCATCTCATTTCAGGAAAGGACACCTAAAAATACAAACTATTTACAGTGTATCAGACTGTGTTACAGGACAGCATGGTCTGGATGTGCTCAGGGAGACACTGAGATAGCAACACCCTTGTATGTTAACAGAAATCTCAAAACACAGGCTTCATTAAAGACACGAGGCAGAAGTCCAAAATATTCCATCACTGACAGAATGTAATTCTGTAGTTAACACAACAATAGTTGAAGGAAATGCATGTTAAAAAAGTGATTGATATTTGAATGTTTACACTACTTCCACTAGAAGGAGACTGCTGATTAAGTTTATAAATAGTACCTACAAATTATGGTAATGCCCTATCAACCAGCTTTTCATTGTTTTCAATTTCATCCAGTTGATCTAAGCTTATCAGAAGTACTTCCAGGGTGATTTCTGCAACTATTCAGGAACACAAAACATGAAGAAGGATGGTCAATGTTTTGATAAATGAAAATAATTTTTTACACACCTGCCTTCATGATACTAGGATCCAGTATTATCTCATGGCATACATTACTAACTAAGAAAAATGCATAAATTTTAATTAAGGGTTGTACCTTTTCTAAAACAAAAACTGGAGAGAATCCATTCAGGCAGTAGGAGCCCTTAGCTAAATGCCCATGACATTTAGAATGACAAGCACTATAATGCTGTTCCATGACTCCATCAGGCTTCTAGACCTGGCAGCAGTAGGCACTGTCAGGTAAATTACCGCGCGTACACTGTCTGCTGACACCGAAATAAAAAATGCGAAAAGGCTAAAATCAGACACGTCATGCTGGAAAATGGAGGAAAGGGAACAAAAAAATTCCAGTGTTGCATGCGTTTATATGTTACAAACAGGCCTTCAAATATGGGATCTGTTTTTCAAGATAGGCCTCCACGCCTATCTCTAGAATTCTTCGCTATTAACAAAGAATACTGATAGAAGACAGCAAGCAAGAAACTAATCTCTTAATGGCATTAAAAATTAAACCTATCCTAGTATTAGGAAAAAATGAAAGACCAAAAACCATTTGGCAAAACCTTGAACATTGAGAAAGAACCTAGATGGCTCAGAACATGGTCTGAGGTCTTATATAGGAAATATTATGTAAGAGCTGAAGTATTTATTTTGATCAACATTTGGACATTGCAGCAATGCTCAGGTGAGTGGATGCAAATACCACTAACTCTAAGACCAGAATTCCTGACATAAATCACATGTACCAGAAAACAGAAACATCTCTTAAGTAATCCAAAATGATAAAAAAACTGAGCTCGTAAAGCAACTTTAACATTATATAGAAACACTGCACCGTTATTCTAAATAGTTTCACACATCCTAGAAGTCTGATTTATCATGACACTATTAATCAAATCTTATATTCACCCAATTCTAGGATAATGAGCGAAACACTGATGTTTCTGAAGAACATGACTGTTATTATATGTAACATTGTACTTTTATCTATAATCTAAGTAAAAGCCTAGATGTTCCACCATGAAACTCCACATCAGGAGTTGGACTCAATGACCCTTATGGGTCCCTTCCAACTCATGACGTTCTAGGATTCTATGAGCCCACAAGCCATAGCTGAAATGCAGCAGTACTTACACTACATGTTCTCAGAAGTGTCAGAAGTATACATAAAACTGTATGAAACACTGCTTATATATACACAAGTACCTCTAGCTAAAGTATTCTGGTCATATCAGTTCAAACTGATCAGAAGACTCAAGTTTCAATGGTAAATAAAGTGTTCTACTTTATAACGCTGTATCATGCAAATGGAATTTGAGGACTTAGAAGATAATATGTAAAACCATGTTATTTCTCAAAGCTGCACAAATTTTTCTCACCCTACCCACTTTAATGATTATCCCCATTATTTCAATGAGTCTACTCATCAAAGTATGGCAAGCAGAACTTGTTTCAATACCTCTGAGAAAGTAGTGCAAGTGTTGCAGTGTCTGGATCACCTGGCCATTGATACCAGAGTTGCTGACATGTCATCAACCTGCATCTACTACTAAAGCCAAATCCTCTCCAGTTTCTGGATATTCTGTTTATTTATTTTAAAAATTTGTTATTCTAGTAACCCTTAAGTGCAGGAGAAAAAGGGCTTGATGGGAATGCAGGACAGAAACAAAACTGATCATTAGGTTTGGTAAGGGAAAGATATTCATGTAATTATGTTTATCAGTTTGAAAGGGGCTAACGAAACATTATTTTGAGGAGAACTTTCTTCCTGTATTACTATTCGTTACAGACCATTTCTTAGCCACAGAGGTACCCCTCAATACAGCTATTCTACTTGAGAAGTCTGAATATTCAGAGGAAGGAGAAAGAGTTCAATAGTACTAAAAAAACCAGGAGGACCTATTCTGTAACCTAGCATTGTCACATGTTCTGAAGTAAGAAATTACAATCCTACTTTAATTTCGTGCAATTCTTTGGTATCAGCCATTTATGAAGCACAGCTGTTTACATACACATACAGCACACACAATTCTACCACCAATTTTTATGTATTATTTTTCTTAAGAGAGCAATCAAATACTCTTTTTAAAGTTTGAATTGGAGTTTCAGCCATTCCACAAATTAACTCGCTACAGCTTACTGGGGTATGGGAGAGAAAACCTCAAGATCAATAACTATAGAATTAGTCCCATTCATCCAAACTATTCAGCCATAAGACAGTCCAGCTGTATGCTTCATATTTAAGGTAATTTCTCTCCTTTATGACATGATGCATTTTATTTTATTAAATATGATTTAAACGAATGAAGTATTCATTCTAGAAGTCAAAAGTGAATGGGCTGCAACTGAGCTCTGTATCACAAATATTAACTTTAATGTGAAGGGGCACAAATTGGTTTTTCTGCCATCAGGGGGTCCAAGGATTAAAAAATTAATGTCTGCCCATCCAGACAGAGAACAGCTGTTCAGCTAATAAGCCACATTTCCCACTTTTTGCACAGGACTGCAAGACCAAAAAGCTCTGGCTGTGCTGAAATCAGCTTTGCAAGCACTTAAGTCACTAAGGAGTGCACCCAGCAAAAACAACTCCAAACTTTCTCTCCTGTGCCCTGCACATCCCTTTATTTCTGTGGCTAAAATTTCACCCAGAGAAAATGTCTTTTCGGTAGTCCACCACTACACCTTCCTGTTTCATCATCTAGTAGCTATGCCATATCACAGGTAAAAGCAAATCTAAATGAGCAATTCCTTTTGGCTAAATGTTTGCCCTGTTAATCATCTGTATTTTCCAGACTTTCCAGAATATCCCAGACATCCCAAGCTACCAATCAGTCCTGCCTGCAATTTTTGTTCTCTGTTCCCAGCACTAAAGTAAGGAGAAATCTCCTTCTAGCCCTTTGCAGGTTAGTTATTTCTTCCTGTGAGGGCAGCTAATACTCCTCATAATCAGGGGTATTGTGTTTCTAAATTACAAAGTGCAGCTGCCTTACAGTGAATAGGGATATGTAACCTCAAATTGCCATTCTTAAAGAGGTCACAGTTTAAATCCAGTTATGTGTAGGAGGATGAGCAAACTTAGCTTTGATTAGCTGCAAAGTGATAGAACCCCCTTACTTGCTTCCTTTTTTTTCCCTCTCCCTGACACACCACAATGACAAAAAAAAAGAAAAAAAGGAGGGGGGGGGGAGGGAAAAAAAAAGAAGAAACACTCTCTCTTTGCTCCAGTGATCTGTTGTTTGGGGAATGCTATCTGCCCGTGCGCAGCCCCTTGGCCATCTGGGCCATGAAGGGCCCTCAATCCCAGCCCTGAATGGTAATTGTCTCAGAGAGCACCCTCACAGGCATTTCAGGCAGTGGGGCTTATTAAAATCCTGAAGGGCAGTAATCCCTGAATGCCACTAAAAAGATCTCCAGCTGCTACCGTTTATGAAGTGAGCTTGACAAGAGAGAGAAAAGGAGAGGGAGCTGGGGGGGGGGGGGGGGGAGGGAGAGAAGGGAAAAGAAAAATTTAGAAGAGGCAAGTTATCCAAACAGGGGCCCCATAAGAAGAGTCATGTTTTATCAGCTTAGGCTTTCTGGCCGCAGTTAGTTCCCAAAGGTATCTCCATCCCAAACGTGCATTAAGTCTTCCCTTTGCTTGTTTCTGAAGGGCTGGGGAAGGGGAGGGGGGACACCTCATGAACATATGCTCACAGAAGTTCTAAAATCAGGCAGGAAAGCGAAATGAGGAAGGCAGGTGAGAGAGCCAAAAGCAGAACTGAAGTCTGCCTTTTTCCAGCTGCTACAAAGAACATTTCTAGATGTAAAAGCATCCAAAACCAGTTTCCTCTGTGTGTGCATCTCTCTCTCCCTCTCCTCGTAATTCTGAAAAGGTCTTTTCATCTCATTAGGTTAAGCTGATTAATAAAAATTCAGCGGTTTGCCCATTGCTGCTTCAGAAGTGGTGAAGCAAGTTGAAAGACGCAGGGGGAAGGTTTTTGTGTTGGAGACAATAAATGGGATGACTTCTTAAGTCCGCCGTTGTCATCCTCCATTAGAGATAAATAGACACCTTGGCTCAAATTCTTCAAACAAACACTACATTGCTACACTTCCCTTTATTTTCCATCAACCTGCATGAAAAGGTTAACCCTTCCAAAGTCCGGAGATCTTTGTGTGTTTTATAATTCACCATGTTAAGTGAAAGCCTTCTCTCCTTGCAGCAACGACAAACTGTTGCAAAGGCCTTACTGAACACCTATCTGGAAAACGGAGGCTGTGGAAAATGAAGACTGAGCGGTCAACTGCTCAATTTTAGTACAAAAAATGCACTCAAAACTGAAGTCGAATGCACAATTTGCATATTTCAGAAATGGCTGTAACTAAAACGGGGTTTAAAAAAAAAAAAATTCTGGAGGCCAAAACTGAAAAATTCTGCTTAATAAAGGCCAAAGCCATTATATGTATTTGGGTTTTTTTAAATACTATGAATGATTGTTAATCATCTAAGGTCCTAAATATAAACAATACATCTGTTCTCTAGCTGAAAAATTGTAAATAGGGCATTCTGGGGTATTGTATTTGCAAAATCCAATTCTGAAAATAAGTATTTTTTCTCTGTACATTAGAAGTTGACTGCTCAAGTAAAAGATCCTGTTTAAAAATTAAATTATTTCTACCCGTTTCCTGACCATCAATGACAGTCTATTATAAATACAAGGGTTTTTTTGACTATTTTAAGCACAAACATCACAGTATCTCAATTAATGTAATTAAAAACAGCCTTCTACAATATACTATTTTTCTAAAATGCTACAATGTTCCTGTACTTTAGAGAGGTGCGAGATCAGACAGGTATTTCTAAGACATATCCCAAAGTTTTCTACTGACACTAGACCAGAATTTCAGGAAATTTTTTCAACAATGTGGTCAGTAAGTTGTATGCATAAACATATATATATGAATCTTTGCAGTTTTCCTTATTCTCCATCAAAGCAGAGTTCTGAAACAGGTAACATGCATCTTACCTGCCAAAACATGCACTTATCATTGTAAAAAAATGTGCAAACTTTGGTGCAACATGAGGCAGAGTTACTGTAGCTTTCAGCAAAAATTCCTGTGTCAACCCAGTGAGTAGCCTCTCTAGCCAGGAATTTGCTTTTTAAGGATGATTTGGGCTTGTAATTTACCCACAGAGATTAAATGAGCATTTTCATGTTCTGTTTACAAAAGTGACTTAACACTATGTTGTTCGGAACTTTTAGTTCAGATAACAGATTATAAACTACAACAAGACCTTCAGGAACATATTGGGTTCATGCTTTGTTATGCCCCATTTGGTACCAGCCATTCTAATACTTCACATTAATTTTGTGGACTGTATACTAGAAAGAAGCAAATTTTAATGCTTCAAAAAGAACTCTGAGGCACCCTGACTGTTCCTGGCTGTAAAATGCCAATCATACAATTAAACTTGTTATGTTAGATGGGAAATAAGGAAGGCGTAAACACAAATGCAAGGAATATAGGAAAAATGAGGAAACTTGTTTAAATGTGATAGTTTGGTAAAATTGATTTTATTTCATTGCTGCAATTCACAACCTTTTTTTTAAAATAAAAATATGAAATACACAAACAGGATACATACATATATCCCACTGTACACAAAACCAGCAATTCCAGTAATCCTTCCCAAGAATAATTGAAACGTATCATAATCAAAATATAGACCTGTATATATTGTCCTGAATTTCATGTCCTAATTTTTACTTTTGTTACAACTGAAATATACCAATGCAATCCAGTACCAGATTGTCAAGAAACAAAAATGTGTTGCCCAGTTCCAGTATCATTGGTTGCTATTGTTTCTGACTAACCAAGTCTTAAGTTTAGCTGCTCAACCTCAACTTTCACATTTCCCTGTAGTTACAAATAAACAAGTCAATAGCAGATCAATATGGAAGAATATAAAATTAAAACTCCTTTCTGAATCCAAAGCACAGAAGTAAAGACACATGCTCTGTCAGGAGGTTGCATACATTCCTGAATAATATACCTAAAGTAACAGACTAGCTGGGCACAAACACTGTGCTCTTGGAGAGCTCTCCATCATATTTTGTAATTTCAATTAATTCTTCAAAAGCCACACTGCCATAGGAAATGGGCTGCACTCATCAAACTGGGAAACTGATTACAGTGAAACTGAACTGTAAAAAATCAGTATCTGCACGGCCAACGAGGGTTTTTCTTCCTTTTGTTCTCAAGCAGGTCTTTTTCAATGTGAAAGGTGTAAACAGTTAGCAGTGCACTAAGCAAGGTAACTCTGCATTGCCTCCTGACCCTACATCTATTGCTTCAGTCTTCATGGGGACATGCCTAACAGGTGATCGTATTATTCGGTTTTCTTCTCTGCAGGCTCCCATTGTGGAATAAAAAGCTCTTCTCGAGAAAAGTACTGGAGAAATTCAACTACTCACAGCCCTCACAACACTTTAACTCATTATATTTGTTTAAGAAAACACGGGTAGATTTTAAGAAAGAAAAGAAGAAGACAGATTTAAACCCATTCAATTTTGTGATATTTGTCTATCAAAGTTTTTTTATTACAAAACCAGAAAGATAAATGTAGAACTTTAAGAGAAACAGTGGCATGACTATATACGGAAGAAAGCCTTTTGCATTAATAGGGTACAACTAACATACTAATTTAAAATTCAGATAAATATTTACAGAATAAAGCTGTCAAAATTTTTGAAGAAAACACAAGCAACACACACAGTGGTAGTGGTAAGTTGCCAGTAACTAACTACCTTTTTCTTGAACTGGCTTCTGCTAAAATGGGAAAACAACTGGTTAGGATGTTAGTGTACAGAATAAAGCTGCCTTTTGGAGCACTCAGGTTAACACAGAGATAAAAGTGTGGTTAGTAAAAATAAACCGTATTTCTACCAAGGCTTGTAAGACTTCTAAAAAAGGTCGTGGTTACAGTTGAAATATCAGATACAGTAGTGAAGGAACACAATTTGCTGGTTTGTTTTGGGGTTTTTTTGGATGAAACTGAATAAACGGAACACATAGACAACTTACACTTTTGACTGGCCATTTTTAAAATACAGACAAGTTCATTCCCAAATTAGAGTAATTTAGAAGAGTTGATTTGGCAAATACAAAGAAACAACTCTACACTTAATTTTAAAAGTAGAAGAAGGATAATTTGTACAACAGTTCCTCCAGTCTGAGTAATAATCCTTCCAAAACATCTTCCACTATCTCATGTACGCATGCTTCGGGGTCAAAATAAAAATCTTATGGCTCATGTAACAGAGAAGTGTTCCGATGGTTGCAGAAGCAGTAACTCTGAATTTTCCTGTGTTAGGCAAAGAGGAAGGGCAGCAGACACACAAATGAGAAGGGTTTTAAGAAAAGTGGCCTAGACAAGACTCCGGTTACTCGTTTCCTTATGCTGGCTTTACTGAAAGTCACTTTGCACTTGAGGCACACACAAAAATTCCTTCTAATGATGTTTAACTTTTTCAAGTTGGTGTTTGTGATACAGTGGTTTTCAGTGTAATATATTTTCCAGCTGTTAATTCAAACTCCATGACAGAACAAAACATAAGTAATGTTTAAAACTGGAAACCTAACAAGATGTAAATCTGTTATGTGTTTAAAATATCAGTTCAAAGGAAAACTGATTTACTGCAGAAGAAAAACACCACCAAAATAAAATTCCTCTGCAGTATCACAACTACAAATACCTCAACTACACATTTCTGTCTTCAGAACAGATAAAGGAATTTCAACAGGATCTGGTGATCAGTATACAGTATTTACATAGAGTATTTTTCTTACTAGGAAAAAAAAAAGTAAAAATTTTGTGGGGTGGGGGCAGGGCGGGGAATCTGCTTCGACCTAACGGATTTTATGTTCTTAAGTATTCTACACACCAAATCGGGTGATCTCCAGTGAAATGAAAATCCTGGTTAACTAAAATTCAATCACATCGCTCCAGAGCAATTTATAATAATGTGTTACCTACTTATCAAAAGTAATTTTTTTTCTGGCTTTGAAATAGTACTCCTTTCTGTAAGCTAGAAAAACAGTGCTTTTGCTGGCTCTAAGGCATTGTACTTGAAGTTTCTTATCAACAGTATATTCTCATTTCAGGTAATTACCACCCTTGTCTCAACTTCTTCTACCCCATCCTTTGAAGACTGGGTTTCTTCCTGCTATAGTGCTGCTAGAGGGTGCAAGCGAAGCACAGTGCAAGCTCACTGTTATCAGCCCGATGTCAAGCACTTCTCCTTCCTAGATAAAGGACCAGTGCAGTAACAAGACAATCCTATTCCCATCTGTAGAGAGTAAACAGAATTTGCTTTTATACAGCTCCTTTCATATTCAAAATATCCCAATATGCTTTACAATAATGAGATAGATACTCTGTGTTTCTGCAATCTTAAACGCAGACGGCAAGGTTTCGTCTTGCAAGTAGGAATAAAAGGAGGTCATGGGTCCTTTGAAGTTTCCTTATACCATCTAGACTGAAGGAGGGAATGGAGAACATAACTGAGACAAAACAGAAAAGGACGAGGACAGCTGACCATTGTGAAATGTGTAAGACACATCTCTTTCATCACGTTCAAGGAGCACCTATCTAGAAGCAAAAATGAATCAGCAGGAAAGATGATTTTTTTTTTTTAAGACTGGCAGCAGGTACAATGCTAATCGTATTTTTCTTTGAAGGCTTTTCTTGGGCGGGAAGGGAACGGGGGGAGCTAGGAAGCCTGGTGAGATGAATTTCACTTTCATCACAGCAAGTCAGGGATCTATATGCACAGAGAGATTCAGTTCAGGTGAATGCAATGTAGTAGGCTGTATTAGCCACCCAGACAACACAAGTACTTATCCTATACAGACGTGAAATATCCCGGCTAACTAGAATTTGAAAGGAGCTTAGGCTCTCCTAAGGAAAACAGAAAAGAGACAGGAGAGTATGAAAGATGAGACAGCTCCCCGTCCTACTTTAGAGCAGGGGTCCATCACCCACCTGCCACTGGCTGGCAGAAGCTTCTCCAGGGAGGATGGACTGGCCAAGGAAAGTATAACAATCTGCAGTCTGTGTTTTGCCAAGCTGCATTCCCAAATGAATTAATAAAAAGCAGTGGCCTAACTGAACTATATCCTCTGTAATTTGCCTCTTTCTGTACAGCCAAGACAACAGCTAAATGGAACAGAACAGCAGCAGTTAACCCTCCGAAACAATCCATTGCTTCTCTGATTAGAGCCTCAAACAGTGAGGGAGAGTTGCCCAAGAATCCATCTTCGTTGCTGAGCTATTCACAAAGGATTGAAGAATCTTAGACTGCAAACATTCCCCGAAGGAAAAGGTTGGTGGACCGTCTCCACCTAATCCTACCTAAATGATGGTAAGGTTACGTTCATAGAGCACCTCACAGAGAAGGAGGGTGGATGGTGTTTGGACACTCCACTTCTGCAAAGCTTCATGCAACCCACAGTGAGTCCTTGCCCCGCCTTTGTGGGAGGCATCCCCCCTTTCCTCTGCACTTACGCCTTCCCATGTGTTCACCGTTTAATTTCCCCAACTGCCTTTCTTCTTCTCCTAACACATGCATACTTTAGCCTAGGCTGTGAAGTGCTGACCGAGAAGAAACAATAGGATCCTTTCAAGTCTTCAGAGTGAGCTTTGAGCAAAGCTGGGCTCAGAGACCCAGTCAATATTTACTGCAGTTTTTAGCCACTGTTTCATGGCTTCTTACAAGCCAAACACACCAGTCGGGAACCCTGATACCTTACCCGATTTTATTCCAACAAGGTAAAAATAAGGGGGATGGTGTAAACAGATTACAAACAAAATTGTTTTTCCTTGGAAATACTCATCGTCACAGCATAAAAAGGAAAAAAGGAAGGGAGACCAGAAAGGTATAGAGGACCCTGAACAATAAATACCACAACTTAACATTTGAAGAGTAATCAGCCACTTATAATTAGGAAAGTAATTTTCCCCCTAAAGCTGATTAGCAAAGTTTGAAAATCACGTATCAGACAGCAACTATTCACAAATCCATTTAAAGTGACACAAGCAAATGAAATATGCAAAAAGACATCGTTAACTATTTCTTGTTCTCTTCCCAACGCCCAGGTCACAGCACGACCACAGATTATATAGCATAACCACAGAAATACAGCACTGCACCTTTGTACACAGATATAACCTTCAAATGTTTAAAAAACTTAAGTAAAAACTACACAGTTACAGCTTGTTGAGAGAACAAAGACGGAAAAATGGTTAAGAAATAACATTTTTCAAGTTAAGGACCTAAAGGAAGTAAAATTAAATGGTTTTAAGTGAACACTTTCCAAAGTGAAGTATCAAGAGGTTTTTTTTTTCTTTTGTGCTGCAAAATACTTCTGTCAAAGTATTCACTTGTTTCCAGAAGTCTGCAGAACTGCAGCAAAACCAACAAAATGAAAAGAAGGATCCTGGCAGAAAACTGAGGTTGTCATTTGTAGAATCTACCCCCTTTCTTCTTCAGCTTCTTCCCTTACTGCCCAAAACCATCCACATAATATAAAAAACCCTCCTAAAACCACTTTTCTGACAGTGAAGTATAAGTGGATTGACAATCATCATTTACCTGTTCCAACTGAAAGGCAGCTGTGTGATTTTTTTGTTTAGAATGGTTAGAGCCTTGTCTGAACATGTTTCTTATGTTAGACTCCAGTGAAAGTTTTGACTCAATGAGTGTGACAAGCCACTGTTAAAACAGGAAAAATTACACCTTTAGCTTCAGATGTGTCAGGATGTTCTGAAAAAGCCACGTTTTACATCAACCCCTGGGTTAAAGGGCATGAACAGCAGAACAAATGCACCTTTCCACCACACATGTTCAATTTTCAGACGCATATAGTTGTGATTGTTTGACTTGCTTTATTTGAGAATGTTGCATTACTGTCATGGCATTTATTTGATTTTTAAAATTTGGTAATATCAGATGGGATTCCCAACAATTTTCCATTCCACTCCTCTTGCTTTAAGGAGATGCAGGAAAGTTTAGAAGCACCGTAAGATAGGCAGAAAAGAGTGGTACAAATAAAGGAAAACACATTTGTACGAGAGATAAGACTCCCGAGTAATGGAGAAACGCTTGTTTCCAAAACAAGAGTTCAAAAGAACAAAATTGTAAGGCAGGCTCCAAAATATTTTTAACTTTTTCTTGCCTATATTTATATTATCTTCTCATCACCCCATATTGAATTTTAATACATAAAGGGGCAAATGAGCTTTAATAGATACAAAATTATTAAGCAAACAAGCCCAAAACAGTAGCCAAGATGGAAACAAGTTTTAAAGAGGAAAAAACCATTCAGTAAACAATTGAAATAAAAATGTAAAACAGGCTTTGCAGCAGTGGGAAGTGAAAGCACACTGTAATCTTTTTAGCGAGTCTTAATCATACTCTGTTTTTTAAAATAGCATTACTAATAATGTTTTTGAAATTTGGACAGGAATAAAAGAACGAGGCATGTGAAATACTGCTGACTGAACGTCTGATACTTACTTTGCTCTCTTCTATTACTGCAATTTAAGAAATAAAGTAGCATCACAAATGATCACAATGGAAATCTCATGTAAACCTAGAGCAGAGTTAGGTTAGAGAATGCTAGCACGCTACGTCTTTTACCCTGTGAGATAAATGTTGCAGAATACTACTTATAGTCTATTCCTGATCACTTATTATGGAACATTGCAGAAAAAAGTAATGAGAAATCTGGTATTATCCTAAACCAAGATATTCTTTATTATTCAAATAGTTTGTCAACTGACAGGCCGTGTTTGTGTAAACACTATTCTTGCTTCAGAAATAAGAAAATAAGAAAACTACTGCAATGATGTGGACCACAGTAAGTAGAGACTGGAGGAAAAGTTCTTGCTAAAACCTCCAAATTTCTCTTGAAAGAAGGAAAAAAAAAATCTTTTCCTTCTCAAAAGGTAGGAATGTTTTGCAGACCAAGAACTATCCCTCTCTAACATCACTCACACGTCACAGTAGTAATCTCTAACACATTACACTGAAAACCACCGAACTTTTTCACCCAGGTACACCACCACACTTCTGCACCTAAGACACTACCAATATTTGATTTGTCTCTAGCATTTTCATTACAGCATGGAAATCTTTTTGTCTTAAAGGTAAGCCTGAATAAAAAGAGATAATTCAAGAAGATTGGGTTAAACCTGACTCAAACTAATGCTAAACCAAAAATCAAGTCTTGTAGCCATCCCTTGTACTAGTTTTATGAAGAAAATAACCACACCAACATGAAGAAGATGCAATCATTCCTCTGTCATACGTAAGAAAAAAAGATTACAGAAATCCTAATTGGGTACTGCAACAGTCTGACTTACTCACAGAAGTTACAAAGGCAAAAATTGCTTTCATCAGTAATAATATAGTAGCTCCAAACTCTACACCTAAAATAAAGTGGTTATGAAACTCATCCAAATGCTTTGTTCTGAAGAAGGCCGTTATATCAGCACTAAATCAAGACAGCTAGTATGAAAAATGGAAAACGGAGATTTCTTTTTACAGTAAGCTATAAAATGTAGTTCAGTCAGAGACAGGGTCTGAAAAAGTAGTATTAAAGTATGCTGTAAATCACTAAAAAAACTTTTTTAATAAAAGAGCTAACTATTCTGCTTCGGACTAGAAATGGTGAAAATGGAGATTCTCTTAATAAATGGTTCTTTGCAAGTAAGTGTTATGTAATTAAGATATAGAGAAGGGGGTTGCTTGCAATTTGAATGCAGTGAAAAACCATTATATAATGAGAAACAAGTACGATCTACCCCTCTAATTAATCTTCCTTCATCATCCACATTGTCATTTGTTATGATTATGTGAACCTTAACCTTAATGAAAAATTTCACACTGTCTATTAAAGATATTGCAAAAAAAGAACAACAGTCATTTTATTTTAATGAAAAAACTTTTTGTACTCTCAAAACACCCAACAAATGTACGGAATTTCTGCTTAAGAAGTTCCTATCTACAATACAGCTTTTATAACAAGTGTTAAGAGACTGATTTATATTTGATTTTTTTGAAGTGGGGATTATGCTACTAAGTATGCAACAAAATGACCATGTTCTCTAGAGGAAGTGTTTCCAGGACTTTTTTAAAGGTAGTTGTCTGAGGACTAAGACTTTAAGTTCTTCAATAATATTGTGTACGCATTCTTTTATGACACTGATGAACTCAAGACAGAAAGCATTCACAGGGCATTTCTCAAACATATTTTAAAAATCATCTTCATGGAAAATTTCCAATACATCTGGGAACCTTGTTGGGCAACTCACTATGAAAAAATACAAGTAACATTAAATTGGGCCCAGTGTTTTACAACTGGATCTACCAACACAGACACAACAAAAGATGAGCAAATATCAAATGTATGAACGACGGATACAGTTTAAGAATTAGAACTTAACTTTTTTTTTTCAGATTCAATTTTAAGAAAAACAGCTTTATTTCATCAACATTTTCCTTCTTGAATTAAACACATGCCACATTTATCAAAATACACATTTTCCTGTCATTAAGTTATAACTTGCAGCCACAGCAAGTCCAATGGAAATCAAGAAAAAAATTAATATTTGAGGCACTCCATTAAATTAAATTAAATTACTTCAAGAAAAATTGCTTTCTCATCCTCCCAGTAGCTTCAACAATACAGTGATATGCCACATGCCAAGAATCCCTGCTCATCATTTTGGTAAATAATTAACACATTTCATTTTCTTAAACATAGATCAGTTTATATATGCAAGGAGAAACAGTATTCCCCAGCAAAACAGGGACTTCTGTATTGTAGAAGACTGTTTTTCTATTTTCTAGAAAACTGAGACTTTTTTCCTGTATACAGTGTTTTAATTAATTCAGTTAAGGAACAATTCTATCCTGTTTGGACATTCACAAGATCCTTCTGGTTTTTAAGGAAAATCTTTCCTAGAACAGAGAAGTATACTGAATGTAGTGATATGGAAAATACACAAGTCGTATCCCAGTGGTGTATCCGATTTATTTTACCTTCTTGATCCTAAATTAATGATTGGTTTTGGGCACAAACTAAACTGTTCTCTACCATGTAAGGTGTCCAACACCTCAGAGTTTCACTATGCCTATCTGCTAATCATATAGGATATGCCAGTTCCCAGTTTTTAAACTGCTACCAGCAAAGCAGCTACTTATTTTACCAGGTTTACTTTTACCTCCCCCCGCCTCGTCCCCACTTCAGCCCTCTAAAAGGCAAAGGTCCCAACTCCACACAACAGTTTAAAAAAATCTCACCTTAGAACCTATCTTGGCCCCAAATACCCACAGGGATATACAGTCCTGTGCCTTTGTGCCGTCTCACTGAATTTGATTCACGCAGATTGCATGGCCTCACAGAAACTGACAAGCCTAACTACTGAAACTTTTATTGATGAACTACACCATTAAGGCATCAATACAGGACCTAAATCAACTCCCATCCAAAACAGCGGGAGAATCTTTTTACTTCAACCGAGTCGGAGCTGAACACTGCTGAAAATACTGCAATAAAAAAAGCATCAAAAGACCAACATTAGATCCTCTAATATCTATCAAGATATCGATTCAAATAAATAGACGGACTTCCATTCCTCATTAGTACCCACCAGCTCCTACTGACTTCAGCAACTTTTAAAAACTAGGATATTTATTTAAATTACTTTCCTTAATCCGCTTTAGGGAACATTTCTTGAAAGGTATTTAAGTACCTAAGGGTGTAAAAAAAAGCAGAAATAAAATCTAAGACAGTTAGGCACCAGGCAGTCTCAAAAATCCCACATGGCTCCAGCCTGCAACTCTGAGTACCTAAATGCATTCAAAATTCTCGTTCTGAGGATGTATTCTTTTTTAAATTAGTGAGCTAAAAAATCTGATTAAATAAATTACTCACTTTACAGGCTACAAAAATAACACATTAGTAAATACTAGGACAAAGGCAGAACTTCACTCTTTCAGTGTCTTTAAGGACCGCATTTGAGATAATTCACTCTGCAGTTATGCACTTATGCTTGCATTTGGAAATATCTGTGCATCAAGAAACAGAACTGGCACACACTTCACCAAAGCTGCTACTGTAGTGCTCCAAAACCTTTAACTTCACTGAAGATGACCTGCACACCGTGGGCTGAAAACGGGGGGGGGGGGGGGGAAGTGAAAGTTCAAACTAGATGCTTTCATTCAGCTTTTTTTTTTTTTTTTTTAAATCCAGTTTACTACGCAGCACACAAGGAAAAGTATAAAAAGGATAAGATGATTTGCACCTACTTAATAAATGCAGGCAAATACCGGCTTTGATCCCAGCAATTGTATTGGAAAGCTCAGTTCACCACAAAGTGTGCAAGACAGAAAGAAAAGGAAGGCAAAAGTGACTGAAATGCGAAGGGAAAAGTGTACGTAACTTCAGCATAAGTGAAGGGGAAAATACAACCCTAGAATTAAGATCTTTTGAATGCAGGAATAATAAACTTCCAAGTAAATGTCACTTCACTACGACAGAGTTTCGCCAATTGGGTATTGTATATATATAATTTTATATATATAATTATTAGGCACACACTTTCCATGTTCTTTCCCCCCAAAAGCAGAGCTGACAATGGTGACAGCAGAGTGTGTAATTAGTTTTTATTGTTCCCCTGACAGCCATAGCTCTGCAAGGACCCCTTGCCTTTTCCATTGTAAATGTTATGGAAAAATACATTAATGACAGGCATTTAATTATGGGCACAGCGACCATGATGGGAGCTGTGCCAAAAGTGATTGGCAGCTTTGGATACCAGATATTCACAGCAATGGTTCTTTTTCACCCATACCTTGTAACCCAGATTACTAAAGATTAGAGTTTTCAAAGTATCTTTTCTAAAGCTTTGCTTATTGTCTGCAGACATTAACAACCACCATCTTAAAAACAGTCAAAAAATAAACAGACAAAGTATTTGGGCTTTTTCTGTTCAAAAGTAGTATGTGTTTTTTTTGAAAGAGTTCTAACCACTGACAATGCCATCAACATAAAATACCCATCAACTCTGGCATAGCTGTCTTTTAATACATACACAATGTATTAATTTATACATAGCTACAAACAAAAAGATACTACGTCCCCTTAACGTATCTTTATCCTCTATTTACAATAAACTGTCCCACATTCAACTGTAGTTGCTGAGGTGCTTTTTCGCCTGATTAATTAGCAATTGGGAGACACGCTTTTTGGCAGCTTTTGTATCCCTATTATTTCTTCTGGTTTGGCATGAAAACTCCTTCAGGGAGTACCAGTATTTGTACTGTACCCCGCTTAGTGATGGATCACTAATTTTTAATAAACTAAGCCCCAAGAGAACTGCAAAAAGATGTATAAGTGTATTGGAGCAATAACTGTAAACAAATAAATAAATGGGGGGGGGGAGGGAGGAGGCAGGAGGGAAGAGCTGTTTCAGTACATAAAATACTAGGTCTTTTTCAAACTATGCATGAAGAGCCTATCCAAGAGATTATATGTACTCTGAAGACACAGGTCTGAACTGGCTTTTGGCTACTTGGTCCAAATCTCTCCCTTTATCTTTAAAAAGCTTTAAAAAAGCAGCTAGCTAATGTGGATGCGCATTTTCCTTGAAGAATGCTATATTTGAATGTCCCTTCACTGTTTCTCATCCCTCCCCCACCACCAGATGAATGAAATTACTCTGTGAAGCAGATCTCTATGAAGAATGACCACACAATTCTGGACCAAACGGTTCTAAGTCTATGTAGCAGTCACAAATCCCTGGCTAAGCTGAACAAAGCAACATTATTCCTAAGTGGTAAGTTTGGGAATATAAAAGTGGAGCTGTCTGGCTCTAAAGTGGTAACTTGCAAATAGCTGTGGAATCAGTGTTGGCTCTCCATCCCCCATCCAGCTGGCTCTCATATCAGTAACTTCAAAAATGCGGTTTGCCATTATGGTGGCTTAAGGCACTTTATGTGCCAGTGCAATGACCATGCTGTGTGTGCATGTCAGAAGGTCAATACTTTCAAATTCCAGAGTCTCTCTTTATTTCCTTCTTTTCTGGAAACAATAGGAAAGAGAGCAGGATTGATAGCTCTTACTTTGTTAACTTCTGTTCACCAAATGCCCTGCCTGTATGAATACATAACTATTTTCTTTTAAATCTGATTAGACACCAACCAAAGCAAAAAAAAAAAACACCACACAAAACCCACAACCCAAAAAATAAAAAAAAACCAAAATAAAACAAAAAAAATCCAAACCACACACACAAAAAAGCAATTAAACTGTTTTTCCTCCTCATTAACAACAGTAATTAGCAAATTTCTTTGCAACAACTTCTAACAGTTTGGGGCGACCTAACATCATTAAAGATGCTAGCAGTCCTTACCTAATGCTGAAGAACTAGCATCGAAGTCTGATTACTGTGCTACGAAGATCACAAGCACATCTACCAATGAGTGAAATGCTTACTTTTTCTGTCTCCCCACAAAGAATAAATCTGTATTTTATTTACACAGCACTACCAAAACAACAATTTCGTTTTGATGAACATGTTTAGGATGCATTCAGCTCCAGTTTCAAAGGCAGAGACTGAAATACAGCGCTCAGATTTATTTACAAACTTAAAAATTGAAAGAAAAAAACCGTATTATAATAAAAATTGATATATATTTCTTAGTCATTCCCGATGCGATAAGGTAACGTGACGTGTATGTCTGTACAACGGAATGCCTTCTGAACTGTAATATGAATATGAATAATACTACTTTGAAGCCCACAAAGCAAAAAGGTAGTGCTTCGTTAATACAAACTGGGTAAAGGCCATAATACTCAGCAACTACTGATGAAGAGCTCACACGATGCCACAATGCCCCACCACTGCCTAGCACTGGCCCACAAGCAAAAAAAAACCCAAAAAACAACCAAACAAAAAAAAGAAGAAATAATTTAGGGGAGGAAAAATGTATTATTTTAACACATAGAGATCATCAATGCCACACAGCAAACATTAACTATGCCACAAAATATATTCTGTCAAAATATTTCCTCCTGAATGTCATGTGGCCAGATTTTACCTTTAAGAATGGAACAAAGCAGTATTTTAGCAGAGGATGATCAAAGCAAACCCATCTCCCACGCCAGTTTTTCACCTGACCACATGACTCACAAGGAAATCATTCCTTCTCTGCACTCCAGCACCATTTCATTACTGTCATCAAAAACTAAAAATATGCCTGTCAAAGGAGGAGGTCCTTCAAGAGTCCAGCAAAAACAAATATAAATTTGTTCAGCAATAAATATGAAGTGAATTTTTTTATTGTGGGTGTTACTATTGAAAGTTCTTCATTAGAGTAATACACTAATTTAATGATGGAAAAGAAAATTCACAAAGTGAAAACTAACCAATACTGTACTCAACAGGGTTTTCTCAGTCTAAGGTATTTTCTTCCCAACCCACATATCAGCATAGAAAGGTAAATTATTCCACCAGGTTATAACATAAGTGACAAAAAGAATTGTCATTTTCAGGACTTTTCAAGTAGAAATGGCTGAACCCGAAGAATGTGCTAATTAACAGGACTCTTGTGTATCTTCTCATTAGTTGATTTTGACAGCATTTTTACTGGTCATGCATAGCACAAAAATGGCCAAAAAAAGCAGAGCATACCAGTTAACGTAACACGGGCACCACACAATGCCTCTGTATTTTGCAGCAGTCAAAAATATACACATTTTTTTAAAAAACAAAGTAAAATGAGGCTCTAACAATGTTTTTTTATGCACTTGTCAACAGCAAAATACAAAGGATGATGCCCCAGATTAAAATATATATATATTTAAATGGGTGTGCTTAATTTTTCTTTTATCAGAAACCCTGTCATTCTGTAGGAGTGAAATATACTCTCAGTCCTCACGGAACGGCATCCTGTTGTATATAATTTCAAATACTTGATTTTAACACAAATTATTTTTAAAAAAAACTGTGTAGGAGTGGAAATTTGTGGTTTTGTAATGTAACAATCCATGCTCAGTTTCTTAAAAAAAGCGGATTTCATCTATGCATGTTTGCACACTATAAAATAATACCCACCATTTTAAAACAGCTCAACTATAATCTAGCCTGTAGAGACTACAATGAATAGGGAGAATGCAAAAAACGCAAGGAAGACTTCTAATGCGTGAAGGATTCTTTTCTTCCATTCAGCTATGCTGAAGTACATTACAGTAGGGCTTACTCACAGCAACTGTAATACCACCAGAAAGCAATTTCAATAACGTGTCTGTTTATTTTAAACCAAACGTTTCCATTTCATTATGTTGGGTGTGCTGCTGACCGACTAAATTTTAAGCACAAGCGCAAGTAAAACTTAAACAAAACAGGGCCCTTTATTCTCAACAGTGAATTATGCCTTTCAGAAAAACTGGAAGATTAGATTAATCATGAGACTAAGGACACTTTTAAAAAAAGAAAATACTCAGAACTGCATAGCAGAGCGAAGAGTGATTATTGGAAGAACATCCCAGTTCCAAGATACTTCTAATTGCATTAAAAAATTTGAAAAACAAGCCATGAGCCAAAGCAAGAGCAAGAGAGGTATATCTCACAGATACAGACAAACTTCTGTCTACACATGCTTTGTCCAAGAAAGACTGTGTCTTTGTTAGCATCTTCTCTAAGGTGATCCAGAAGATTAGCCTTCTCTAGGCAGATCCTTAAAGTCTAGTATTTCTACACTGCAGTGCTCTCTGCCCCGTGGTGAGCTGGTTTAGGAAAAAGCGGTTACCAAGGCACTCCAATAAACCCAGAGAGTCCTCAAAGCATCTGCAATCTTGTTTCATTTCACATTTGTGTGCCTGAGTGCTTGCTTATCTACCTGCCCACATACTGACCCGGAGACTACTAGCATGCAAAGAAATGGCAGAATGGGAAGAGGGCCAAGGACTAAACCACCGATTCTACAAATTCTTTTTTTATTATTACTTTTAATTCTAAACCAAAAGATCTTTGCTAGGAGATGAGACCTGGGAATTAAGTTAGCAAAGCTATTGATTTTCTAAACATTTAAGAGTTCATCAGTTACAGCATTTCCTTTTCAGGGATTTACACACACACACACACACACACCCCCCATACTACATTCATGATTTACTCTACCCCAAACCACCTTCTGATGACACACTTCAATGCATGCATGCATGCATATGTATATACATGCATATATGTAAGTATACATACATTGAAATGCAATCTTCTTTGCATACAAATGTATATATATATTATGTGTGCCTCTCCATATGACTGCAAAGACCATGACTCCTGAAGGACTAATTGCATTCATTCATTTTCTCAGCCCAGCATGAAACTGGTAGATTGCTGGGATCCTAACAACAGGGAAGGCTCATCTTTATCTGTCCCTCCCCAAAAGAATACAGAGTTAGCAGAAAGAATGCAGGGAGGTGTCCTCACCATGTGCGTTTAAACAGATTTAATCAGAAGCATTTAGTGAAGAACATGTACCACTTAACAAGGTGCCTTTCATAGGAAAGTGGAAACCAGTGAAACTATTGTCCTTTGTGTAGTTTTTCCACAGAACGTTTCAAAAGGTTTCAAAATGCCACTTTTAAAATAAACACCGGTAGTCTTCTGGAGATGCAGGATGTTAGAGGAAGTATTAAAAGCACAGAAAGTAGGTGCAATGAATCGAAGTTTCTACAACTCATCTTTTAATTACAAGAAATCAGTCACTGCTTTCTTCCAGCTCTCTTGGTTGTTCCTAACACACGCAACTGACTGCCTTCTTCCAATTCCAACCATTTCTGCATGGTTCCCCTAATCTCTGTACACAGGCAGAACTATTTCTACATGGAAAACAAAAAAGCCAAACCAAACAAAAAAGCCAGCCACATGATCTCAGCCCATATAACCCACACGCCATGGTGAAACCTGCGAACGCATATAAAGGGATGGTGGGATAATCAGACACCCATCCATCTGGCCAGCGTACTCCTTGAGAAGTGCCAGGTGTGCATGAGCAAGCCACGGCCTGAACCTCATAAAATTAAGTCTATGCATTTGGCTGGTTAGGAGAGGCACTTCTCTAGACATCCATTCATCCACACAACTGCAAAGGAACTTAAATGTGTCAGTGTGCAGCTCAGGGAGGTCAGATGCTTGTCTACAACAGTGCCTACTATACTCAGCCACAAAGTTCACCTCAGTGTTGTGAAATTCTGGTCTATGATTAGAATTTTCAAAAGCATCCACGAGATTTTCTTTTCGCTGTTACCAAGAATCCATCATTTAAAAAAAAAAAAAAATATATATATAGCAATATATTTTGCTATATATCAAATCAAATTGTGGTATCCAGCTTAAATACAGAAACACACAAGTTGACGCTGAAATGATTTTTTGGTATCTAAATTCTCTAATTACTATCCGATTTCTTGCTTTCTATTATGCACATAAATACACAAACAGAAAATGTATCAGCATGCTGTGTCCTCTTAGTAATTTTCTGGTGGATATAACTTTACACCAAATTTTCTTGTATAAGATACAGCCAAATCTAGTAATACTCATAGCAAAAAAAAATGGCTTTTGTGAGAATTCAAGGTTTGGCCTCTATATCTCACCAGAAACTACAGACTTGAAACACAAGTCTTTTTAGCCACCTTAAAACCAGTAACAATTTATGAAGCTACATAACCTGCCACTGAAAGAATTTACAGGGAAATATGTAAATGTAAACCACAATCCTGAAGCACAATCCTCTAAGCAGAAAAATGTAGCGATAATTACCACAAGTGGTTCTGCTTGAACTCTGACAAGACTAAAAGCAATAGCAAGCACTGAGCAAGTAGACCGCTTCAAAATTTGGCCCAGATACACGACATTTTGACCGAATTCTAATTACAAGGACATGAGTAATCAGAATTAAATGAATATTCTCAATTAAAAAACAAACTCCCCAAACTATTTAAAGTGTTGGACTCAGAATAATAAGATTTGACAATAATACCTTGCTGTCCCATGTAAGAACACATATACAAACAGTGCTGAAAGACTAATGCACTCTAAGGTGATAATGAGAATTTATGCACACTTAACTTTAAGCCTACATAAATAAAAAAATATTAGAGCACATTTTCAAGCTTACTTTAGGATTAATTTCCAATCCACAAAACAAAGATTTTAAAACCTTATTTTATTATACTTCAAAATCGTAATACTTCAACATATTCTCATCTGGCACTGGACCACAGCATTTATAGTACTTCACATAGATTGGTAATTAAACACATAACAAATATAAGGCATGGGAATACTTGAAACACTCCTATGAACAGACTTAGGCTCTGGAAGAATATACAATTTTGTTACTAGTACATGCTAACAATAATGATGATCATTTAACAGTTTTTAATTGTTCTAGCAGAACTTTGGCAACTAACCAAGAACAAAGTAATATGAACTTTGCTGACAGACTCTTACTATTTTTTATTTAGCAAAATATTTTTGACACCAGGACCGCTTAGCAATTGGGCCACTCACCAGTTTACTAATGTAAACTTTTAATGAGAATGACCTCTGCATGTATTTCAATAAATTGCTGGAGTTTCATTGTTAAAATCTAAAGATAATCGTATCTGAGGGAAGTCCAGCGATTGTTAAATTCTTCACAGTTTCATTAAACTTTAGAGTGCCTTTAATCACTATCAAAATGACCAGCATTTCATTTTTAAAGTTAATTAATTAGTTCTGCAGCACATTTGTTAATTCAGAATAAATGCAATAAAGAAGTAAGCTAAAGTACAATGATCGCATTTGCATTTAGAGAATGCCAATGTACTTTGTCTTCTAATTTCAAATGTTTATCACCAAGTAAGCATCCCTGCTTCTACATGTATAAAAAAAGATTGTTCACCTCCTGAATCTGCCTCTGGAAGCAGATACATTACTCTGAAGTTATTCCTGCAGTGCAGTTAACTGCTCTAAAAATTTTTATAACCAAGGTGAATTTTGCCTTCAGAATAGATTCTGAAGGAACGAATTCTCTTACACCTACCAATCAGGTGCTCGTCTTTTTCTGTAATGATCATGCAACTTGGAATGCACACAAAACCTGGCACACTTTGTATGAAACAAAGGAGAAGCACGCCTGCACCCATCTCTTTCTCATGTTTTTAACTCGGGAATAAATATGACATGTCCAAATAAGATACTTCCATTGTGAGACCCCAGTGACTATTTCAGGACAAGAAGAAATGCTGCTTCTGAAAAGGGAAGGTTTAGAAACATTATTGCAATTAACTCTTCCTCTAGTGCTTGGAAGAAAAACAAAACTAAGTTTTCTTTGCAATCAGGTGATGCTTAACGTTGGACTAAGAAGTTATTTAATTCACAGCAATAAAATACGATTAAACTCACTGGAACCTTTTTACAAATCCTTGCTCTGCGCAATACCTATCGACAAGGTATGAGCTGCTTGTACCTTCAGCTACCTTTACCTACACGCAGTTACTGTGTAAGCTTACCACACGCAACAGAGCAGAACTGAAAAATCTTGAAGGAAAGGTTACTTTTGCAGCATTTTAGCTTTTATGCCAGCAATGCGTGCCTTTAGTCAAACCTTTTTTTCTCCAACAATTTCCCTTCTGCCCAGTGGGACTGCAAATGCTGTTTTATTTCTTCCATCAGTTACATTTCATTCTGCCTTACAACAACAGAAAAAAACCCCTCTGGTTTTGAGAGGCAATCAATTTTGGGGGACCTATGTTCTTTAATGTGTGATGCGACTTTTTGTCTTATTTACACATAGCATTTTTGGTTTGGGGTTTTGTTTTGTTTTCCCAAGTAACACATATAAGAAGAGGAAGATGCAGACAGGCATTTAAAAATCATAGATTCTCATCATTCCCAAGCTGACTGTTACTCCGAATATATATACTCTTTGTCTCAAACTTTCCGTGCCAAGTATTTATCGCTGGGGCGTTGTTACTGGGAACAAGGTGTTAAAAGTGCAGGGCAGACCAGCTAACTCTGGGCACTTGTAAATTCTGCCCGTTTAACTTCTGCATCACCTATTTTGAAGCCACTCTGGAATACCGAGTAGAGGAGTTTTCTGCAGGCAACACAGATCTATTAAAAAACATGACCTGTGACAAAAATCAATGTGCTAATCTCAAACCAAACAGCAGTATCAGAAGCATAAAAAAGAGATAACCTAAGATAAAATGTCCCTAAATTTACTTAGACTTGTTTGACAGGTTTAAAAAAAAAAGTCTGCTCACAGGTACCCCAACCAGACAAAAGACCAGGTAACTCTTTTCCCAAAACTGGGGGGGGGGGGGGAGGGCATTATTCGGAGCAGGACCGAAATTTTCTGGTGAGAAAACGTGCGGGAAAACTCCAGAAAAAATCACATGAAACCTGGCTCTCCCGTAGGAGGCTCGTTTCAGCGCACACGAAGCCTCCGATCACTAAACCTCTGCGCACCTCGGCGGAGCCTCTGTCAGCGCCGCTCGGCCCCGACGGGGACACCAACGGTGCGCCGTCCTCTTCCCGGCAGCACCGGCGTCCCCCCGGCGCAAGGACGGCGTACCTACCTCGCCTCCTCACGGTTACCTCTAGGCTGCCCGGGAGAGCCCCCCGCCGGTAGGGCAGGGCAGGGCAGGGCAAAGCCGCCCCTCCGCCGCGGCTGCTGCCCGCAACAGCGGTCCCGTCCGGGGCTGCCGCGAAGCCGGGACCGGCCGTCCCGCTCCGTCCCGCCGGGGATGAAGACCACCCCCTCCGCCCTCCCAGCCTGGGGTCGATTCCCCGCTACCGGCTGGCGGCTCGGGGCCGCGCCTTGTCTGCTGCAGGAGTCCGCCGGGGCACAAGCAAGGCGCCGCTACCTGCGCCCCTCATCCCACCCGAACTTCTACAGCAGGCTCGGCCGCGGGCGCAGGTCTACGGAGGTACCAGCGCCGCAACGGGGGCGCATCCGCCCGGCGTCCGCACACCGGCGGCGGCCAAACCCGGGGAAGCGGCTACCGTGGTGCAGCACTGGGGCGGAGAGGGGGCCAAGAGGAGAAAAATACCACCGCCACCCGCCCCGCCGTCGGTGTCCGTAGTCCTCCGAAAAACAAAGTTTTCCACCCCATCGCGCAGCGGCGGTAGTTTCTGCAGGCGCTGGGCCAGAGTCGCCAAGCACCGGGGCACGGCTCCCCGCCTGCCTCCCCCCCGCGCCGAACCCGGTGCCCGGTGCGCGCCCGCGGCCGCCCCGCGTACCTGGGGTTGGTGCTGTTCCAGTAGACGGCGTAGCGGTCGGCCACCGCCTTGGCGCCGGGCTCCTGCCCGCGCACGCACATCCATAGCGCCGCGGCCGCCAGCAGCAGCATCTCCACGTGCGGCATCGCGCCCGGCCGGCGGCGCGGCGAGACGGGATGCGGGGGGAAATTAAGAAAAGAGGAAGGGAAAAAAAAAACCAAATAAAAAAAAAAAAGGGGGGGAGGGGAAGAAATCAGGCAGACGGGACCGAGCCGGGGCGCGGGAGTGGAGGGGATGAATAAATAAACAGCGAGGCGCAGAGGCGGGTAGGCTCCGCGCCGTGCCGCGCCGCAGCGAACGGAGGGCGCCTGCCGCCGCAGACGGGCAGCCGGCAGGGAGGCGCGATCCGCGGTCCCTCAGGGAGCCTCACCCCGGCAGGGGGAGGTGGGGACCGAGGCGGGCAGTGGCGGCAAGAGGCGGGCGGTGCTCATTCACCGGGAGTCCCGTACGGAGCCCTCGGCACGACATACACCGGCCCGCCGACGCGGCGGGCGGGCGGGAAAGGGGCGCCGGTTCTCCGCCCCCCTGCGAGCGGCCCCGCGGCTCGGAGGCGGCCGGGTGGCGCTGGGATGCAGGGAGCGAGCGGGAGAGGGAGAAGAGCGGGGAGGACGGGAAGACCTTCCCCTGGAAGCCCGCGGGGGGTCCCGGCAGTATATTAAAGGCCGCCGGTTGGTAGAGGGGCGAGAAGTACCCAGCAGATCTTAAAAAGTACAAAGTTTGTGTCTTCCTTCCTGGCCCTCGGCCTCCCGCAAATGAACACCAAACCAAACAAACAAACAGAAAAATAAAAAGGGGGAGGGGGGGGAGGGAGGAAGAAGGGTAAGGGGGAGAGAAGCAAAAGCCCTGAGGAGTTTGTTTGCTGCGCTGATGGAGTTGGGAAGCCTGTTCTGCAGCGCAGTGAGTGTCTTGAAGGAGACTTTGTGGAGTGGTTTTCTTGTCTTTCCTGTTCCTGGGCGGTGGATGCACCAAGGGCTGAGCAACAGCAAAGGCGGAAAAAAAAAAAAAAAAAAAAAAAGGGAAGAAAAAAAAAAGGGGGGGGGGCAGGGAAAAAAAAAAAAGAACGGCCAATCCAAGAAATATTGCGGCGTGGAAACCAAGGAGATGGAAATTAAAAAAAATCGTTTTATGAGAGGGCGTGGAAAAAAGCAAAACCTCGGAGAAGTGGAAAATCAAGCCGGAAAACTCCTCTGATGATGCCGATCTAGGCTGGCCTCTCCTGCTCGGAGAACGAACGGAGCGATACGGCGAGGTGCGGAAATCTCCTGCTTCAGCCTCCCGGAGCCTCTCCGCGATAAAGCAGGGTCCAGTCCCAGGAACATCAACTTCTGCGGAAGGACAAAACAGTTTGAAAGACTGGGAGGGAAGGGGAGGGGGGTGGGGGGTGAGAGAAGGAGGGTGTGAGAGAAAAAGAATCCACCCCTCAAGATGACTACATAAGGAGATTAAAAAAAATAATAATAATAACCCCACTTCTTCTCAGTCTTGCTCAACAGCTGCTCCTCTTTTCCCTCTGAAGAAGCTGCAAGAGCAGCAAGGAAAAATATACTACGCCAGCAGGCAAATAAATAAACTTGAATGCAGCGGCAGGCAGGGAGGGATCGTAAAGAGCGACGAGGATTGGAGGGGCAAAAGTCAGTTTTAGAGAAAAAAAAAAAGGCTAAAGCTTTATGGGAGGAAAAAAAAATATCTTTAAGGAGTCACGCCCCCTTTTGCAATGACCGGTCCCCTCACTGCGTGTAAATCCGACATCAGCAGCCTGGAAAAGCTAGGAGCCTGGCATGCTGGGTTGTTTCTGTGCATGCGTGTGCGCGATAGTCAGCCGCAGAGATACATACGCGGTATACAGAGGTACACACGCATACATACATGCACACGCGTGTGTCCGAGGCGGGATCTGGCGCCGGTGTGCGTGAGGGATGAAGGCGAGGAGGAGGTACAGGCAGCCAGCTCGGAGCACGGGCGCTGCTGCTTGATCATGTGGGATTTTTGCATGCAGTTTACTTGGGAAGGGGGGGGATTTGCCGGCGCAGCCAGTCAGGGCACAGCCTGCTGTTTGCTTACAGATTGCCTCTTTTTTTTTTCTTTTTTTTTTTTTTTTTTTTTAACACCTCGACCTGATTGGCTTGCAGCACAAGAAAGGAGGCGGCGTCCCAGGCTTCTCCTCCTCAATGCCAAAAAAACACCCAACCCCACCTTCTGGAAACCTGACTAATTGAATTACTGGGAGACCGGAATGGTTCCTGTGCAGCCGCACTGCCACACGTAACCGTTTCAACGCCGGATACCGCCATAAGGTTTACGCGCGCTGGATGCGGATGAGTTTCCGCTCGCCGCGGAGCACAGTCCGCCGAGAAATTCAACCGTAAAAGCAAACTCTTATCCCCGCCTTCCCCGCGGCCGGGCCCGGCTCGCTCGCCCCGGGCGATGCGCGGCCCCAGCTGCGCGACGGGACCTGCCGCCTCGCTCCGCAAGCCGCAACTGCGCGCCGAGGCGCCACATGAGCCGGCCAAGCCCGGGCGGCTGTTCCCGCTCTGCCGCTCCGCATCCCTCTGCGGGAACCGTTCCGGCGGCGGCCGTGCCGGGTCCGCCACCGCCCGCGCAATTGCCACCGGTGGGGGAACGTGGCTTGTGGGGCACCGGAGCATCGCCGCCAAAAAAAATAACCCGAACCCCAAACGAACACCCCACCAGCTCCGAGGAGGAGGGGGCGGCGAGGCGCCGCTCGCCGTCAGCCGTGCGCCGCGGGCAGCCGCGGAGCCGCGCAGCGCGGGCAGGTGAGCGGCTGGGCGGGTTGGCGGCCAGGGCCTCCTCCGGGGGGGAGGGCGCTCCCGCCACCCCCGCCCCGCTGGCGTTGCCAGGGTGACGGAGGCCTGCGCGGCCCCCCGCCGACACGGCCCGCGGGGCTGGGGCGCGCCGCCCGTCTCGCCGCCGTTCGGAAGCGCCCCGACTCCCCCCAGCGGCGGAGGCTGGCACCGCAGGGTGGCGGGGGCGCGGGGCGGCGGGGGCGACAGCCTCCGCCCGCGGGGCGGAGCGGGCCGGGCTCCGCGCTCTCCGCTTCGCGGCTTCGTGCGGGACGGGGTATCAGGGCTTTCCGCTCGTTTTCGCCCCCGTTGCACCCTCCCCCCACCTTAATTTATTTTTCGTCCTGGCTTCCCGCAGCCAGGAGGGGGGGACCAGGTTAATCTTCACCGCGCCGCCCAGTGCGGCCGGACTTTTGCCGCGGGAGAGTGGGGTTATTTTTGCTCCCGGCCCTCCCGCGGGAGCAAGTGAGGCGAGGTAGCACGACCCGAAGTTAAAAAGAAAACGCTCGAATCCCTTGTTTCAGCTTTGGTTTCTAGCGAAGGAGCCGCATGGTCATCAAATCTTCACCAGTGGCTGAAAAACTTGGCTGAATTTTGTCTCTGTTCCCTTCAGCCTTGTTTTTAGTATGTTAAAGCCTGTGTCCCAGCCTCGGTAGGATATGAAGTGCCCTAGGTACCACAGGCACCGTAAGCCCAACGGTTTAAAGTTCCTTTTAATTAAATAAAACCCAGCGACATTTCAAGTTTTTTCTGCGATTGAGTAGGAGTGGGCACATCCAGTGATTTCTCAGTCTGTTTTTCTCCAGCACAGACGTGGAAATCACTGCCATTACAGGAAGTACAATAAATAGCTTTTCTCTTCCCCAAAGAGTCTCCGCAGCCACATTTGTAAGGATAGCTCAATGATTCCCTTCCCCCTTTGTTAATGCCTCATGAGAAAAATCATGAGGGGTCAGTTCGTGTAACTTAAAAAACACCTTTTCGTAGCAGAGACGGAGGCTGACCTGGTGTACAAAATGCCCTTGCAGGACTACAGTACTTGGATTTTTGTTTAATGCATACAGAGCTGTGAAAACAACTCGAAGTATTACAAACTGAAAAAGACCTAACAAAACCACCAAAAAGGCTAAGTATAGGAGGAAGATAGATGTATATATTTTCCCCCTGCTTTACTTAGCAAGCAAGCTGTAGGTGGCTGTATCTTATTAGTTTATAAAAAACAGAAAGATGTAAGTCATTTGGACTCAAGAAAGAAGTGAACTAACTGTGAGTACAGGAATTATACTTCAATGAACAGAAAGCGAGCTTTCCGTTGCTTCAGAGCGAATTCATACGAACCCATTGAATACCCAATACCCAGAAGCATGCCAACCTCTAGTCCTGTCTCCATTTTCGTGATTACACGATGGGACGATTACCGATACCACAGTTGTAAACTGATTCTGTATACCAGTGGCCTCTGGCATTAGCCTTTATTTGGCAGAAAGGTGCAGAAAACTGTTAACGAAAGTGATACCTCAGAGTATTTTGAATACAGTATTCGGGAGAAAAAAATAGTACGTATGCACAGTGAGTGCCTGAAACTGCCTCTGACAAGCCTCTGTAGCTTTACAACGTAAATGAGTCTTTAACATACACTGTACAGCATGTACTTTCTTGGCAGTCACACAGAATGTCAGTGTATTGATATGCTGCGCTGCAGTTACTACGCTAATTGATCACGTACCTCAAAATAATTGAACTAAGCACAGCTTAAGACTTTGTCTCAGGGAAAAGTGATAAATCTGTAGGTTTTCTTTGTTTGTTGATTACCCTTAAAAATACACAAAGTATTCCTATCATTCAGCAATACTTAGTGTTTTAAACGGATCGAAATGACTTCTGGCATTATGGTGTAAGCAAATTAACAACACATTTTTAAGTGATTTTATTTGCCATTCAGATGCACTTTAGCACCCATGAAACACAGAAAATAACAAAGATATGGCTACAATTTTGCTATAGCTATGATTTCCACTGTTCATGAATTTGAGGTTCAGAAGTAAAACTGACTATTAGGGCCCAATCCAGCTTTTTCTGACATTAATTCCAATGACTTCAAGCGAGTTAAGGAAGTGTATCCCGTGGGTTTGGGATATTTGGTGGGGTTTTTTCACCTTTTTTAAAATTCAGCGAATTAAGGAAAGACCTTTCTGGAAAAATAGATGCATCCTGCAAATCTGTCACGAATACATCTGCATTCCAAACCTTTTTTTGTGGAAATTCTGTGAAAATGTGAATTTTTAAACCACAGGTTTCCATTTCAGTAGAATTTGATTAAAGGTAGCTGGGCAGAAAAAAATATAATCCTCTGGTTGGTCTGAGTTGAAGTAATCTTTGATGTTTTGTTAAAAGGACCGTACAAAAATACAGCTTTTTTTTCTTTATCCTTGGTATCCTTAGAAATATGTTTTTCAGGACCTGAAAGCAACACACTTTCTTATATTTTTAATCACTCTCTGATCCCATAAATATGTTGCTGAAAAATGACTTAGAAGCAATCTCAGCTTCAAGTTTTTCAAATTAATAACTGAACAGAATGGTTAATCGTTACAAATTCTCTCATCTTTTACTGTAATCCCTGATACTATAAGCTGTCAAAGAGTAATACAGAACAAAATCTTAGACTAATTTCCATATGAGAGGAGTGGGTACCAAAGGCATAAATAATATTGTTAGAGAGAATCACTGAATTCTTTATAAAGAAGTGTATTCAGCGTTTGATTGCAAATATTCCTCAGTAAGATAAGAGCTTTCTTTCTCCATGATTTCCTTCTCAGATACATTTACCTGTGAGAGACTGTGTGTGCTGCATACATGGATTTCTTTTTTTCTTTTTTTTTTTTCCCCCCCTTTTTTTTTCCCTCAAGAAGAAGGAATAATCTTATGGAAGAGAACAGGATGAAATGACTGCAGATGAATCTGGCCCAGTATTTACTTGTGTGTGTGTGAGTGGTTTTGGCTGCCTAGAGGAATTAAATGAAGATTCTTTATATTCTTTTTATAAAACTGACTGGCAATTCCCTTGCTTCTCTAACCCTATCAACCAAAGATAACATATATGCTTACTTTACTGTGATGTACCAAGACTCAATAACTTCCTGGTTTTACATGTTCGAAGGAGTAAACTTGAGATCCTTGTATATAAAAAAAGAAAATCTCATAATACAAAATACAGTTATGAATTCTAGGCAACTTATGGGAAGGGTGTATCTTGTCTGGAGACATTTTCAGGCTTGTTATTGTGTCCAGAAATCTCCATATTTATTTTTGCATTCACTTCTTACTAATTTACTATAGTTTTTAATGAAAATTATTTGCAGTTATTAGCTTTGCTTACATTTTAATTTGTCAGTTCAAAATTTGCATGTCTGGCTGGGCAGTCAAAAGGGCTTCAGCTCACAAATTAGGTGAGAACTCTTCAGCTCATAACAATTCGGATGTTAGCCTGGAAATTAAGAAGTTTAATACATTGAGGAAAACTTTGAGAAGAAAACAAAAGATTACCTGTCTTCACATTGACATTTTATGATTTTTTCTTTTAAGTTTGTGATAAAAAGGATTACAAGGGAGGAAAAAACATTAATGGAAGCAGGGAACTTACCTCCCCCTTGAGACAATAGAAAAATCCACTTTGAAGTTCAGTGTAATGTTCCCTCCATATATATAGGTAGTAATATAGATAGAGTGTTTTGCCATTCAAGCTTGTGTTTGTTTATCTTTACAAATGCTTTTATTTGTGGTAGCTACATAGCTGGTTCTGAGGAAGTTGTTGACAAGAGCTCTAAATGTATGTCTATATGAAATTAACGTATTTTTAATACTGTCATTTTGAAAGTTGAAATAAAAGCATTTGTTTCTACCCAGTCAAAATTCCATGTAGAGTTTCTGGCTTTACAAAAAGTAAATCCCATTGCACTGATCTGTCATTAATATTGAGTCAATAAGAATAACTGAAATAGCCCAGGGATAAAGCCAAAACAAGAGGATAGATGTATAGCTTGCTTTCTTTTCCATCCACTTCAGTTCTCCCACACACTCCAAAGTAAAGACATTAGTTTAAATATCTCTTAAAACGACTTTTGAAACCTATTGCTCCATCTTTATTTACTACAGAGCTGCTGTCTTTCAAACCCTCCAGATCACCGTAGAAACAAGTGCTTAAACTCATAGGTGCAAGAAAGATTAAGTACTGTAAAACAAAAGTGTAAGACAAAAAAAAAATCCCAATCAGATACAGCAGACAGTTTGACTCCCAAAGATCCCTGTTCACTCCTGCAAAAAGCTCTGTATTGAGCAGATACACTATATACATTATACAGGTTACTTGAGCAGGCTCTCGTTTCAGAACCTGTGCATCTCCTCTGATGACATGGCAGGATGGAAAACAGTTAAGGTAAATAATAATCCCCTTTGACTTTGTGATAGTCTAAAATATTAATTTATGTTGCTGTTCAGTGCTTATGCAGAGGCTGCGTTTCTCTAGAATCCTATTGATAATCAGCTTTTCAGGATGCTTTTTCTGTACCAAGAAACTGCAGCTGGTGGTCTAGAACGTATATGTTTGCTCAGGAACACTGATTTTCTGCAGCATTTTCCAAATAGAAGGAGATTAAAAAAACCCAACCAACCAACCAAAACATTCACGAAAAACTAACAGATGAACAACCCGCCCCCCTCCCACCTCCCCCTGGCCCCCAAAAACCAAGAGGAACACCTGCAGGTAAAATTGAACGCTTAATTCAAAACAATGTATGACAAGAAATAAGTGTTCGCAGGTATGTGTGGTTCTTGTAGTAATACATTTTTTTAGTGGACAAAACATTGGTATTGTTTGTGGGAATGCTGCCTTCTGTTTTTTGCTTGTTCAAGTCGTCTTGTGAGGGATGGACAGCTAGCAGGGTTTTTTTTTCCTGTCTCTGTTCAGATAATAAAGAAAAACAAGTTAGAACATCAAGGCAGGAGTGGACTAGTGTTATCAGCTGGAAACCTGATGGAAACCCTGTACCTGATTGCCTTCAAGCCCTATGTAGTAAACATGATCATTAATTTTGATTATTAATATCATGCTTTAGAAGAATAAAAAAAATCCCAAGGTACTTTCCAGAATTTAATCAACATTCCGGATCATTTTCAATTTAAGTTTTCAAAACTGCGACCATTATTCTTGCTGCCCCTTTCACATATGAATCATAAGCTGTAAAATCATAAGCAGTTCCTGTCAGTTGCAAACCCCTGTGCTTGCTTCTGCGTATCTTCAGTGCACACCGAAGTCTTAGACTTTGACACTGTTCCCTCCTTACACAGCACCACCCTTTAACCAACATTACTCACATTAGTAGAAATGAATCAAGTAAAAAAAAGAAACAAAACCAACACCACGAAGGTGTGGAGTAGGTTATTACAAATCATGCTGCAACTCTTCTCTCTTAGCACTGGAGACACTTGCCTTGAGGTATGTATCACAAGTAGTAGGTAGAGTTTTACAGTCTAAAGACAGCTCTAAGTCTTTCAGCAAAGCTAGCTAAATGACACAAGGTAGTCCTTCCATTTAGGAAGAAAACTAGACCTGTCTCTGAGTTATGTGCCACAGACAGCAGAAGTGGTGGTCATCAAGACAGCTGTCATCGCGACATAAAGGTGCCATGGAGCTGGGAGTAACTTCTCACCAGCACCGTTTACTTAGTGGAACAACAGTTCCAGTGGTTCTGCAGCAATGGAACAAGGTCCTTTGTGTTGGAGAGAAAATCTTATCTCGTTTAAAGAACAAACAGAAGCAAGACGGACATACTATTGCAGTGAATTAGCAAGCAGATTCTGGAGAAGTGTGTGTGCAGCTGTGCACCTGGAAAAGTGTCAGTTGGGCCAGAGAAATCTCAGAGGTTTCAGTGATGAAATGCTGAAGAGACTTTTACTTTAAGCAGTGTGGAAGGCACTTGCAGGGTCTTTAGCTATACTGTTTGTTGTACAACAGTGTTTTTCATTTAAAAAAAAATAATCTCAGAATCATGTGACAAAGAGAAAACCCACCCTTTCTTTTAAAAAATGCATTTCTGCACAGTTTGCAGGGTAGAGTTTGAAGAGTGAACCCTAAATGTTTTTTAAATAGCAGATCTCACATTCGTGACTGGGTACCTGGCATTTGCAGTACCGCGTTGGTGTCAATTCCCGTACATGACAGAAAGAGGAGAGATACATCAGAGACGTTTTGGAAGGCAAATAAACCACGGCTTTCAAGATACAAGCATGAAAGAAGGGACTAGGAGAACATTTTCTTAACCCTCTTTATTCTTAAATCAGAGAGGTCCGCTAAACATAGCAGTTCTGTTGCGGATTCTGTATGCAGCCTTTTCCATTGCATACAGTATACTGAGTTTGGATGACTCTTGAATTCCAATAGATTAGACTCAGCCAAACAAGAACACAGCAGAATTAGCTGTCGTGTGTGATCTAAGCCAACAGAACTGACGTGGGCTCGACAAGTGCCAGTCTGATAATGGTCATGGGAAGCCAGAAGGAGAGAAGGAATAAGGTTAAATTTTTTAAAGCCTGCTTAGCAAGACTTTGACAATAGTCTCATTGTCAGTGAAACTGCTGTGGATGTAGCGGAGAGTGAATTTACAAAAACATCGCAGAGGTTTGGATGGCATCATCTGCTTTCTGCCAGTTCCGTGTGAATATTATTCTCCATATTATCAGCTGTACCATAGCCTTGCAAAGCATTGTACTGTTAGAGAAGAAAATAGGATAATTTTATTTTCTTAGGCCATAATGTGAAAAAGTTATGTGAGAGAAAGTACTCTTTTTGTCACTCATGATCCCTCTTGTTTCATTATGATTTTTTTTAAACGTGTTCCATTTCAGCTTAGCTTTTGTACAGATTTTGCACCGCCTAATGAAAATTGTTCATGTAAATGTTACTTTTTGGAATGAAATTACAGAAGAGTTTAACAGTTAAGAAATTAATTTCACATCTTTTTGGCAATCATTTGCTTTTACTGTCCTTCATTGTGGACTTCTGCCATATTCACTCCAAAGACATGCATCTTATATTTGACATTGGGAAGTTGTTCTCAGAACTAATTATATCAAACTACCATTTCAAAGTGAAGAAAGTAGAGGAGATAGTGGAATCCAGCTAACAGATGACTAAAGAACAGATCTGAAATGTAAGACTATCTTAGAGTCGTGGAGGGGAAATGCCCGAGTCAAGAATTGAGCAATTACTGATAAATCATAAAAAGGGTAGAAATATGACCATTAATAGAATTCATGAGCAGATTTCTTAATTAGAAGGGATTATTAATATCTTGTAAAATTCACTGTGTATTCTTTGCATTACAGCATTTAGTGTTTCTGCATAAACAGAAAAAACCAAACAGTAATTGTTTTATACGTCTGAAATCCTTTGTCAACAAGCATATGGCAGAAACAGTGGAAAATCGTGTTGCTCTGAAGGCTGCTGATGGAATCAGCAAATCTGCAATCACTTATCAAAAGTTTTTGGTTTTGAGTGACAGTTGATGTTTTCTGCTGTGCAAATGTCTCTACATCTTTTCTAAGCAAAGAAATAATAACAATTAATTTTGTGTAACTGTTAAACCTTACTTGGGGGTGGGGGGCAGAGGGCTTGGGGGGTGGGAGAATTAAAAACCCAAGCAAAAAAATCCAGGACATATCAAACTCGACTGTGGCACTCGACATCTGAGGTCAACAATCACAGTGGGGATTTTTAATTACTAAGTTACCTAGGATTTGACCAGTTTGACATTCCTTTAACATGTGTTAAAATATCAGGACTTCATCAGAGTCAGCCACGTAATTTATTGCCACATCTTCCCATTTAACAGATCCCTGAGGTTAAATTCCACATTTGTCCACATGAACTAATAAGCAGCAGAATGGATGTTCTTTATTCAAACACAGTGCACGACTAACAACTGCAACTGCTGTATATTAATGCTCAGTTAAACTTCCTGCACCTGGAAGGCAGCGAGTGAGATTGTCACACGCCAGGCATATTCCTTTCTCATTATCATCAGTGCTGTAAAGGATGCCTAGAGTTTCACCAGACTGAATTCAACAGGATTAAGTCCTACAGCACCTGAGTCTTCCACACATTACAGTAAAAGAAAACTATTTTATCGTTAGAAAACTTAACTGCTTGTGCCCAGAATCTATGCAAATTGCCAGAGAGTGACTTGCAAGTCACTTAGGAGGGAAGCTACAGCAACACACTAGCCAATATCATGCAGACCTGCCACAGCAGCATTTCTCTTGCATGGCTCTTTCCTGTAGAGTCCTGCCCCACTGCACAGACTTCAGGACTTAAGGAATTATTGTAGCTGTAGTGTAAATTTAAATGTGCAACAGACAGAAAATAAAGACGAGTAAAATGTATGCTATTTTTCATTAATAATTGAAAAGCTTTTGTGAAAAATCAAAGAATATGCAACTGAGTTGAAGTTTTACCTGCAAACCTACGCTTACCAACAAAAATACTGTGCACTGTAGATCAAGAAAGTGTAGTACATGCTATTTGGTGTAACTGGGCAAAACAGCAAAGGATATCATTATAGCACGATAAATAACCCTATGGTATAAAGCCTGATATGACTGTTTATACTGGTAGGCTAAATGTGGAACTGTGGAGCTTTTTTGCAACAAAGTCCCTTTTTATACATATATATCTGGAAGAAAGCATAGGTTTTTTTCTGAAAAATCTTGAAAGGTTATAATCATGGTTTAAAATAAGTAACTCTCAATTTTTCCTTTGTGGTCATCAATTCCACTTCTCCAAAGAACCTCATAAACACAATGGGCCCTGTGCCAAAATGAAAATCAAATGCTTGTGTGATCCCCAAGGGAAGACATACTTAAACGATGAAGTATTTTCACAAAAAACCTTGTAAACCTTACATGAAAGTGAATGATCTAAAATTTGTGGCATTCACGTTTGTTGCTTTGACAGCAATGTTTATCAAAATAACTACAATTTTCAAAGAAAGACTACTTAATTTTGACTATATTGCTTTTCTGTTGGAAAAGACTTATAAATAATAAGTTCACAAAGTTTTTGGGTTGGTTTGCAGTTGATCTAGTTTGTTCCGCAGCAGTCAGTTAATCCCTTCAAAGCATCATCTACTCGTCAGTTCATTATTTTCTCTAAGCATAGATGGAATATATTAAAGCTATTTGGAAGCATTTAAAAAGAAAAAAAGATTGGAAAAGAACAGTACCCTGAATGTCAGCCCTTTAGAGAACTGAAAAAACCCAGACGCTTTGCTGTATTGTTTTCCCAAGGTACTTCTACTGTCCTTTCCCCTTTTCCTCATCCACTGTATTTATCTATTTTTCTTATACTCATTTAAGCAACTGCACTTAAAAAGCAAGTCAGGTTACATCTGACAGCTATAGTTGTGCTTGTACTACTCCAATATTCTGTAGCTTCTCTTTGCTTTTGTTACTGATTTATAAGAGCTGGCTGTAATTTGGTAGCACGCATTTTAAAAGAAGTGGCAGTTTAACATCAAAAGATACAGAAGCAGTAAAGGTCTCCGGCTTGCACAAAGTTTCCACATACACAACATACTATTGTTAGTACTGCATATGCATAACAATTGTTTGAAACTATTCAGCCTTGCTTGCCAGTAACTACTCCACTCCCTCATGTGTATGGACCTAGACCTTTTACAGTTGGAGGTTTTTAATCGGTCTGTTTAGAAAGATAGAGGCAAAATTCCTCCTGGACTTTGGTGAGATCTGGATTTCACTCACAGTGAGTAAGTAACCTAACAGCACCAAACGGAATACCTGCATGTGCAACTAAAAGGTGTTAAATCTCAGAATACTGTGACAGATTTCATAACATAATTGTGTTTTATTTGCAATGAACAGAAGGGAAAAAAGGTATATATTTTAATGGATTTCAGAAGCTTGCAAATTTCTTTCCAAAGTATAAAAGAATAACCTTTGATTTGTTGCATTCTGCAGGTATGAAGATAGATCTTGCTTAGTCAAGGAGTGTGCAGGGGAATACAGGGAAAATATAGTTAGTTGTAAACACAGGAAAATATATGAGGTTGAATGTGAGTTGGAATGAAATAATGCCTTACATTCAGTCTTATATTAGCATTTTTACTTGACATTATATGCAAACAGGAGATGATTCAAGCAGGCATAGAAGTCATAGTCTAGCAGTGATGAACTAGCCCATGGTTATTCAAGCAATAACACAAAGCAAGGTTGTCTACAGCAGCAAGGCATTGAATTCATGCCTAGGAGATGCTTTCCTTTGTTGTATTCTTGTGTTTCTAAGAATCACCACTGGACACTGGCAATCCACCCTAAAACATGAGTGGCTCCACTGGAACAAAAATTATGAAGTGCCACGATTAGGTTCTCAGCAGTTTAAATATATTTTACAAAGGAGGGTAGAGAGTAGGTTTGTTTTCTCCTTTATTTTGGGGCGGGAGGACGGAGGAATCTGAGTTTGTTACTTTTCTGTCTCTCTACTTTGCTCTGGTGAAGTCCCCACCTGGAGTACTGCATCCAGCTCCGGGGTCCCCAGTACAAGAAAGACATGGGGATGTTGAAGCAAGTCCAGAGGAGGGCTACGAAGATGGTCAGGAGGCTGGAGCACCCCTCCTATGAAGACAGAGAGAGTCAGGGCTGTTAAGCATGGAGAGGAGAAGGCTCCCAGGAGATATTATTGCATTACCTGAAGGGACCTATAGGAAAGCTGGAGAGGGACTGTTTGCAAGGGCACGGAGTGATAGGACAAGGCGTAATGGGTTTAAATTAAAAGGAGATACATTTAGATTAGACATTAGGGTGGTGAGGACCTGGCACAGGCTGCCCAGAGAATCTGTGACTGCCCCCTCCCTGGCAGTGTTTGAGGCCAGGTTGGATGTGGCTTTGGGCAACCTGGTCTGGAGGAGGGGATCCCTGGCCATAGCAGGGGGTTGTAACTAGAGTCTTTGAGGTCTCTTCCAACCCAAAACATTCTGTGATTCCATGATTTTCAAGGAACATCTGCTTCAAGTCTGTAGCTGTGACTTTTCAGGAGGTTCCTGAAGTTAGAAGTGGCTGTGGATTACAGACCGCTGCTTGGTCAGCAGGTCGTTACCCACAAATACAACATCATGATATTGTAGTTCTGAAACCTACAGTTCCTTTTTGTGTGCTTCCCTCAGCAGTTCTTGAATAGTCAACATGAAGACTTGCCTAATAATATCATGGTTTCTGTAGGAGCCACCCCATTAAGAAACCAGAATGGTGGAATAGTTTTGCACTGGCTTCATTCTCAGGCAGTACCCAAAATACTCTTCTATTAACAACTGCACTAGGATCAAGCTTTGCTTCTCAGGAAGTAAGCTGCAGAGGAAACACTGTGAAAGGCATGCCTTGGAGCTTTCATTCCATTTTCACATACTCTCCATGGGCCAATTTAATGGGATGCTGCAAACAAGAGGGGGAAATTAGTCCCCAGGCAAGCATAAGGGGAGAAATAAAATGTAATAGCAGTGTAAAGTCTAATTTGGACTGAGAGTTTGGAGAAACACAAATTACAAAACTGAAGTCTGGAAGAGTTTTATTCCTGATTTAAGTGAAATCAGAATCTTTCCCAGTTTAATGTAACATAATCCAGGCCAGGTTTTATGAACACCCTGCACTCTGATACCAGGCAGCACCAAGCTGCATTTAATCAGATAAGGAGTGAAAAGTCAGAGTATGCTGTGTGTGGTGAGTAGCTTCAGCAAGTAATGCTTTTTAAAGTCCTTACAAATGTGTTCCACCATCTTTTCTTAGGCAAAGATAAAGCACTGCACCCCAAACATTATTACTATCATCACCTGGTGTCGGTTTTGCTAAATAAACTGTATTCTCTAGTTGGTATCTTTTCACCAACCTCACAACTTCACAGATCAGCACACCAGTCCCCCACCTCCTCTGTTCAGATCTGTCTATTTATCACTGCAAATATGTTAAAAAATAAGAAAAAAAAAAGAAATTAAATTATTGCTGTTGTTCTATCCCGAATAGAATACAGTTGTCGTAAGAGTACTCATATCCTTGATTTTCTAGCAGTACAGATCTGATACTTGCCTGTTGCACAACCTTTGACAAATCATTTAACCTCTCTGATCCACAACTTACATATCTGCAAAGAAGATTTAGCAATAATTACCTACTTTTCACAAGTGTTGAGGGGATTAATTAATTAGTGTTTTTTAAGCACTTAAAACCCCTTAGATGAAAAGCACTAAATTTAAATAAATAAAAAAAAAATTACTTTTAGGCTCAGAATTTTTAATGCCAGAAAGGACTAATGTAATAATTAATCTGTTCTTAAATATTAGAGTCCTTATAAATGCACTGCATTTGGCATATGTGATTGCTGAAGAGTCTCTCTCCTCAAATCATGCATAACCTTGGATTTAAAAAGTTTGAGGGATCGTCAATCTGATATCCATGACCAGTTGTAACATGGTGATACTATAAAACTAGCTGCTACACAACTGGGTCAAATTTGCCAAGCTAAGGCTTTTATCCCTTTTGGTTTCATCTAGCCTTTGTCTGCTATGTGAAACTGCTTTGTTATCATCCTGTATCTTCTCTTCTAGTTGATGCTTATGTTTCCTTCTGACTGAAGCATCTCTTTCATAAGCTGGAACAACTGACTCTAGGAGCTCAATAATAACCTACTTTTCAGTTTTCTGTAGTTTTTCAGGGAGCAATTTCATAATTTTCAGCATTTGTTGATGTGGTTACTAGAACTGGATGCAAATAGACTGAGCAAGCCACATCAAGGTAACAGAAATTCTGGCTTCTCACAGAGAAGTATTTCTCTACCTACACATCCAACTGTTGCATTATTTCTATGAGTAAAGTTCAATTAAGTTAAATGATGAGGCTCGTAAGCACTTGATTATTCAACCTAAAAGGAAAAGCAGTTGCTTTTAAAAAAGACTTTTAGCCTACTGATCTGCCAAAACAACCAACATTTTCTTTTGTCTAATGTATTGTTTGTACATAAAATGAGAATAGCATAAAAAACCATTTTGCAACATTTTAATCCTCTCAAGCATCATACATAGGAATATCAGATTCTTCCTTCAAGGGAGCAGCATGTAAAATTTTCTGTTCCCCTATCACAGAGATGCATTTAAACTTTTGGGGAGACTAAAGGCATGAGCTAGTAGCCTTTCTATGCACCATATTTTTACTATTTTCCATGCTTTAGCACTTCTGTGGTGGCCAGGCAATAAATGCATCTTGGAAGAATTTCTTTCACAGAAGTTTTTTTTGCTTCTTCACATTTCTTTCCTCTTCTCCTTTCTTGCATTTTGCTTTCTTTCAAACTGACTAGAACAGTCTTTAAGAACACTGTCTCCTTGCTCTGTTCCTCTGGGACCTCCATCTTTATATTCATTTGAACAATAAGTAAACTGCATTTTATTCAGTTCTTTTTATTCAGCATTAGTTAGATCACTGTTACCTGATTTTTCCATCTGAAAAAAAAATCCCATTTAACAACATAAATAATATTCTTGACATTCTTTCTCCTGTTTTTAAGGTAATGGTAAAGACATCAGTGACATAAAAAAAACCATCCCCAACTTCCAAAAGACTGTTATTAGTTAAAAAGAAGCAGTATATTTATTAGTTTGAAAGAAGCAGTATTGTAAGCATATGCAGTATATTTAAAAGATAGTACACGTTAGAGGAAGTAGAGATGGAGAAACTTTGTTGCAGTTGCTAGTGATTTTGCCAGTGGAATTTCAAATGCCACGTGTTGAATCTTCAATTTCAGAAGCTATTCCACAATGCTGGAGATCTAAACATGAAGATTTGTACTCTGATATTCAAACTACATTTTCTCCTACTTTATGCCATCATCTAGCTGTATCTATAAAAAACTTCCTTCATTGGATGTACAATCTTGTGATGCATGTGTTTGAGTTTAATTATAAGACGTAATTTCCCATCAAAATTATCAAAATTAGTTTTTCCCTGTCTTATTGGACTAAGTTGATGTTACAGTTTAATCCTTTCTGACCAGGTTTCTTTAGATATTCCACACAAGAACAGTTTTCATGTTTTAATACCAAATTTACTTTAAATATTAGATGTTACATGGGAATTTGATTCAGCTGCGTGATACAGCAATACACTGAAATCACATTAATAGGATAAGAAGCAATTGCAATATCATAATAATCATAAATACCTGATTTCTATTACCAGTCTCTACATGCTAACTATCATGGTGCTGGGTCTCCCGAGGTACGGGGAGGGAATACATGGGTTGAAGCCAGTTCAAGCCTGATGCTCTCCTCAAAGTTCATTTTGTTGGTTGCTTTGTACTTATACTCGATGTAGGGCTGAGCCACTTGCACACTTCTGCCATGCTGGTCTGCCCTTTACATAACTAGGTGACATACTCAACTGATAGAGAGATTGAGCTAAAACAAAGGCCACCCTTATGTCCCCATTTTATTTGGGTAAGTTTGGCTTTCTTTACTACAGGTGTGAGCAGTCTTCTTCCCTGAGCTTCATGAGCACTTGTCTTTGCCTTTCTCCTCTGAGCAGTCTTCCACTGTGGGGCTTCGTTTATCGGTTACAGTTGATGTGACCTGACCCTTAGTGATTTTGCAGTTACTTCCACAGAGAGAGGAAAACAATTATGTTAAGATACATGCACTTTAGCTAATGCACTAGTGAGGTCATCAGGAATGAAAAAAGCAGGGATGGCTCAGGCTGTTAGACACGTATCACACCATTCTGAAGAAGCAGATAGCATAACAAAAGTACAATTAAAATCTATACAATAGACTTCTAGCCATGAAGACTACTAGACATGGTACTTCTAGTGGTGATGTTGGAGTGCATTTGCCATCCAGGATTTTTTTATGCTTATCCTTTCCTGACACTTTGCTAAGTGTCCCCAATGACACTCTCACAACAGCACTCTGGACATGACAAACCTTTTGTCTTACCCAGTGCAGCCAATCTTATGTTCTTAATGTAATAGGAACATCACCAGGGCCACTAACTAGTGTCAGTCAAACTTGAGAAGTGTTTTAATCTAAAAATCTTTTGAGGGAAATACATTCCTTAAATGGATTATGGTCCCTTATCTTAAATTACCTTAAACAGTAGAGATGAACAAACCTAGACTGATGTGCTTAAAACCCAGCTAAGGTTTAACTCCTTTCAGGCACAGATCTCAAAGTAAATACCGATCTAAGACCACAGTATTCCTCTGGGAAGTATGCTTGACTCTGAATTATTCTAATACCTTTACAAATGCATGAATAAGCTAAATGAATTATTCCACCAAGCCCTGACATAATGCTGTTATTACATTTGACTTGAAGACCTGAGCAGACTACATACATGCAATGCCTGAATTAATTAGTAGTACACAAACACAGCAAGGCATAGTTGCTGCTGCAGCAAGGTTATAATCTTGTTATTATAAAGTGAATATGTCAATATGTGTATATATGAATCTACATTTAAGTGAACGTGTGCTAAAAATATATGTCTGTTCTTGGACACAGAATGAGTCACAGGTGACCACAAAAATGCAAGAACCTTCACCAATAAAGAAGACCCTACCTTTCCACTGCTGCTCCTCTTGTAGCAGTGTGTTCTCCCCAGTTCCCAACTCAACATGCCAGATGGGGTCATTTGTGGTACTTTATGCATGGAGAATGTAGACACTCTTCACGATTTAAACCATGTCACAGGTCTTTCCTTCTTCCTAGGCATGACAAAGCAGATATGACAAACCTTTTGTCTGACCTGGTCCAGCTGTTTTTCTGTTCTTAATGTAATAGGAACATCACCAGACTACTAACAAAAGTCTGCCAAACTTGAGAAGTGTTTTAATCCAAAAATTAAAGTACATGATACAATTTCAGAGAAGGGTATCCCATCGCTCCCACTCTTTCTCACACTTCTGCCTACAGGCTGCCATTTTCTGAGGACTCATTCTAAGATGAAACTTCTGTTCTGAAATGTTCTACTAGTCTTTTAAGAGGTAGAGTATTTAGCAGAAACTCATTGTGTTAATCAAGCCCAAACCCCAATGAAAAATAGTTTATCTGAAATGAGCCAGGACAATAATTTCAAGTTTCTTCTGAATTATTGAACTGTACATGAAAACTAATTGTTAACACACTGTCATTCAACGTCTGAGGGGGAAGATAGACCATGAGCAAAGGTTCAATCTGCATCATTACTAACATTTCATATACATTTGTTTCCTTAATACTCAAGTGCATTTGTGAAGTAGGCAAACTCATATACATAAATGTAAGGTATAGTTTGTAAGATATATTTTGTGGTTTTAAGTGGCAGGGTTCTGGTGGAGGAGTGGGGGGTTTGCAGGGCTGGCTTCTGCAAGAAGCAGCCAGAAGGTCTCTTCAGGCCTGACAGAGTAAACACCAGCCAGCCTCAAGGCTGGACATGACGCTGACAAAGGCTGAGCCCATCAACGACAGTCATAGCACCTCTGTGAACCATATTTAGGAGAAAACTCCCCTCTGCAAGCAGCCACTTTTTGCCACCAGTGAAGGGACTGAGAAGATATAAGAAACTGTGCAGACACCAAGGCCAGTGAAGAAAGGGAAGTTTCCCCTGCAGCCCATGGAGAAGACTGTGGTAGAGCAGGGTGTCCCCCTGCAGCCCATGGGGAGCAGAGATCCCACCTGCAGCCTGTGAAGAGACCCCAGGCTGTAGCAGCTGGAGACATGGAAGATGCTGTGACATGCATTGGAGCAAGCTCCTGGCTGGACCTGCAGCCCATGGACAGAGAGAGAGCCCACTCTGGAGCAGGTTTTCTGGGGGTGGAACTTTTGACTCTTTGGGCACCAGGCTGAAGCAGTCTGGGCCTGAGGGACTGCACCCCATAGAAGTGACCCATGCTGGGGCAGCTGGTGAAGAGCTGAAGCCCCGTGGGAAAGGACTCATGTTGAAGTTCATGGAGGACTGTCTCCCATAAGTGGGACCCCACGGTGCAGCAGGGGAAGAGTGAGAAATGCTGCCCCTGCTAAGAAGGAAAACAAATTGTGAGGAACTGACTGAAAGCCCCATTCCCAACTCCCCCTGTGACACCTGGGTGAGAGGAAGGGAGCAAAATCATGACTAAAATGAGGTCTGTGAAGAAGGGAAGGGTGGGGGGGAGGTGCTTTAAGATCTGCACACCCATGACACTGATTGTGGGATGATCTCTCTCTGTCCTTATCTCGGCTCCTAAGCCTTTCAATACATGTTTTCTCCGCTGTCCAGCTAAAAAGGGGAATGATGGTGCCAGGGTCAAACCACCACACCATAGTTAGAAGACAGGGATGCAAGCGGGCAGGAGACTTCCAGTAGAAGTGGATATTGGGGATAATACCCTCAAATTATTTCCTGTTTTCTACAGTTGACCGTAAAACTTTTCACATGCTTATGGATCCAAAATTTTCCAGCCAATCATTTGAGAGCTTAATTTTTTGCCAAATATGCACTGTATTGTCCCCAAAGAGGACCTATGTTGAAAGCAAGGTAGGCATCACTATTTTTCTGAGTATAACCCCTCATCTGAAAATAAATTACAGAAATTGGTAAATAACTTTAAAAAAAAAAAGTTTGTAGGATACCATTGGTTCTAATGGTAGCCTAGAAGTTGTTTATGCATTTTCTAATTCTAGCCATTTTTGTCAAACCATGTGCTCTTGGGGAATCTCCTACCAGAAATACAATGAATTCTGCATTCTGAATGACAGCTCTATATTAACAAGTCAACAATGTTATAAAAAGGTCATTGGCAACTCCTCTGACAGACAGATTGCTTTGAGTTTTAAGAGCTTCCATGTATATCTGGCAGGAGGACTGGGCACTACATAAGATAAAACTTTCTAATAAATCTTGAGGAGACTATAGAATGAAGTGGAACAGTCTAGTAAGTGGAATGAGGTGGAATAAGCCCAATCTTCATGGCATGTTGCCACTGTGTTCCCAAATGGCTGCAAAATGAAACGGGAGAATGCGTGATGATCATGGAGTAATATGAGCAGCCAGAGAAGAAGAATTAAAGGCAAAACATTTTGATGCTGTAAGGGAAATCAAATCAAAAGGGCCAAATGCATATCGCATTACCACTGGCTGCTAAAGCTTTTGCAGATTATTGTATGTGACAGATAGCTTTGAGAACAGGCAAATCACTTTTTTTTCTTTAGGTCTGTTGCCTCATTGCCTGCAGTGGCAGCTAGGTAATGGAGATTACTTCATGCCCAAGTGGGAATGAATAGGCTACTGTGTACAAGCCAGGAAGAAGGTTTTGGTTATCTTCTGCAAGGTATTTTTGCAGACAGTCCAAAGCAGAGCCATTAGGTTGCAGTGAACAGGGTGACAGAGTAAATAAGAAAATTATTGGCAGTTTGGGTAACCTTAAATACAGTATTAATTTCAGATAATTTATTACTCTTTTAGAAATTTCACATTTGACTGTTTCTCCTCCACTTGTGACTGATCCATGGCACTCGCTGCTGCCTTGAGGTCAAAAAGAACACTCACCACCTTTCCTGGGTACAGCTGTGAGTATGAAGGCCAAGACTGGTATGTGTTCAGTAGGCAGCACCTTGTTCTATTAAGTTCTTACTTCACAAATGCCATTATAACCTTCTTCCAGCAAGCAGTGCAAAACAAGTTCCTACACTTCTGTTTCAGGACAGGTTAGACAGATATGACACTGTCAGAGCAAAGCACTAATATTTTATTTTGTCCCTGCTGCAATGTCACACTAGGTCAGGAACCAGACCTGTACAGTGAAAAATAGCAGGGCTTTGAAACTGAGTCTTGGCTAAAAGTGTGAGGAAAACCAATTTAGCTGTAAATTTAACTAGGATGGCAGAATATCTATGATTAGGAACTGGGCGGGAAGGTGGATACTATAGAAATAGCAAAAAGCTAGCAAACTTTTGGTGAGGTCTTCTGACTATGGTGAATGATTCTGAAACTGAAAAAATATATTAATAGAAACTGCACAATTATTTTTAAGGTATACGTGTTGTATATCAGGGACAAAAACTAGGGCAATAAGACAAACCCCCTCAGATATGATAGTTTTGTCACATGAAAAAAAAGATATTAAAAATGGACAAGTATCAAGGCTAGCAAAGGTACTTCCAAAACCAGAAGATGGTAGCATTAAGTCAATATGGTATATTTTTTGCTTTCAGATGAAACTGCCTGATGATCAATAGGGGCACTTGCTGTGTGTGTGGAAGGAAAAGGCTGGCATGAACCCTGCAGAAATGCTCAGCAACAGGTCATTAACAATTCTAAGAAGTATATAAAGTAAACCATAACAAAAGAAAGAAGCCTTGGGATTTATCTGAGATTTCCCCCATTAAGAGATGTGGCAGGATACACTTTGCTTATGCTGTCTGTACAAGTGAGAAACTCAGTCCACCGCTCCAGGCACTGCTATATTAAATATTGATGGGAATTCACCGTATAGTAGATTTTTCCGTCCAAGGAACTGATAAATAGTTAATGAGGAGTTAGGCAGCTGAGTCCATCCTGAATGGGTAATTCCTTCAGTAACAACAGTTTGTTTGCCCCTTGAGGGTTCATTTTTTTTTCTCTCTCATACAACAAAATATAATTTAACTTAGGTTTATTATTTTGTAACCCAAAAAAATATATATGTATTGATTGTTGGGTTTTAAATTATCTGAACACCTTTGGAAATCTTTCCCTGCTCATAAATAAACAATGAACAAGTAGCTAGTCAGCATCCGTCTGATGAATTACCGTGTTTGAAGCATCACAGTCAATGTGATCTAGTCAATAATAGACAGCAGCAAAAAAGATACCAGCCTACCAGGCACAAAATTAGTCTCTCTGTAACTTTTACTCATTTCTTCCTAGCCACAGTGACTAAATATACCATTGTACATTCTAAATCTATGCTGCTGCTGTGGTGTCTTGGTACACTGAGCCAGCTGTTTGCCTGCTGTGTATTTATCAGCTATCAGCTGACCTCAACTTCATGAAAAAAGAAAAAAAAAGTACTTTCCTTCTTTCTTTCTTGAGGATTGTGTACTTAAAAAAGGTGGCAGCTGGAGCTGGGACCCCTTTATGTATCTACAGAGGAATATAGAGGCAGGAAACTAATACCCTTCGGTCAGACAGTGAAATAAGAAAGCAGTGCTGTGAATTCCGAGGAGCATCCAAGTCTGGGAAAGTGTATGTCATTTCTTTTCAGAAAAGGACCCCAGGTGAGTTTTGACTTGTAGCTCGCATTAGAATATAGAAGTTGAATACTCAGAGGCAACAGCCACCAGCTCAAATCAAATCCAAGTAAGTCTTCAGCTGCATCAGCTGTTCCGTTGCATACGTGGAGGTCTTGCTGAAGGTAGACAAGAAAAAAGGAAGTGTGTAGGGACTGTTGGAAGCTTGTACAGGCTTTCTGGGTCATCTGTCATGAGTGTGTCCAACTTGCTGTAGCACATAGTGTTCAGTAGTACTTCCTCTTCACTACAGTAGATAAACATAGGTCATTGGGTTGTTGCTCTAAGGTTTCTAAAATCCAGCTAGCATTTCACAGGTATTTTAAGAGAAACATAGCAAAAAATATTAAGGTTTTTGCAGTTGTAGGGGTGGGTGTTAAGACAAAAAACATATCAGTTTTTCTATAAGTATCTAAACATTTTGCTGGAATGGGTAAGCACAGTCGGCTCATCCACGAAAGAATAATATTGCTGACAATGCAGCATGCCATATGATAGAGTACCTTGTAGCAGATAAACTGAGCGCTTTTATAGCTGGGCCACCTTCACTCCACATTACCCTAAACCATCCTAAAGCATGAGCTACTCCAGTGCACAAATAATGCTCCCTATTTCTGCTATAAAAGGACAATCCTGAATACAGTGCAAAAACCAAGGAGACTTTGCAATATGCATTAGAGAGATCCATAGAGAAGGACTGTCAGAACATAAACATTTCATATAGCAATAAATCAGTATCATATTAAATAAGAAAACCAGAGGATCAACAGCCACCTCTCAAGTTAATGGGGGAAGAAACTGTTTGGCTTGCATTTTTATGTTTTACAAGTAGTCCCTATTTTTCCCAAGGCAATATATCTGAGTATTAAGGAAAAGAATTTATATGAATGCAATAGAATACTATATCTGATGTATAGTGTTCTGATAAGTTAGTCCCAAAGCCTTAGCACCACAAAATAAGAAGGATACTGACTGTTTCACCACAACAGGTGCAGAGAGGTATAAAGAATGCATATTTTAAGTCAAACAGACTCTCTGTTCCCAGAGGAATTTATCTGAATGGGGAAAGTTTGTGTTTGTTGTGAGCAGTCCACAGGAGTCTGGGTTGTCACTACAACTATTGATCATGCTGACAGCACCCTTTTACCAAAAGGCACTGCTTTTCAGCCCCTTCACCAGCTCCCCCAAATCTATGGATAGAAGAACAATGTATGCCATTTTCCATCACTGCAGCCACTCTCCCCTGTTCTACAGCTTTCTTTTTCCTGTGGCCTTAGTCACCCTTAACAGAGACAGGAGTAAATCTGGCTTCTCATTCACAGCTTTGGGTTTTTTTTCCTTGTAAAATTATAATTCTGCAGAGAGAGATCTAATTACCTGGGAACTAGAGCACAACCCACTATGTTGCAAGCAGCTGCCTGCACTAAGACACAGAGTTTATATAGCATATGGGCCCTTGCATTAGCCTTTTAGGATTTACTTTGAATCATGAAGACAAGAACATATGATTAAATTATACCTGCTAGATCTAGCAGTGTCTTGTTTCTGTCAATAACCAAAAGCAGATGCTAAGGGAAGTTCCTTTTAAACATAGTGTAAGCTTGTGAGGCACTTTATCCATGTTGGTACATTGTGATGTACCATGCGGTGTGATGTGACAGAAGCTGAAGCTTTCTTCTCAACTTACCATAGAGGAATTGATGACAGAGAAAGGTGAGGATTGTGTACTTCTATCAGAGTCTCCATTAAAAAGAAATAATTCATCTAAGTACCACTGAGGGCTGACTGATGAAAATAAGGTGATAATGCTCCTGTGTTTACAAATTCATGCAATTTAGAAAGGAACATCGGTAGTCCGTAAACAGCAGCTAAATCAGTCTGCAAAGTACAGCAGTGATGATGACAGCTCTTAAAGAAACTACTTCAAGGATTTGCTTGCTGGTACAATTTGTCATGTTTCTAGCAAGTCTTCACCAGTGTTTTCTGAAGTTGGGTAAGGTGATCACCTTTGAATAGGTGCCAACAACAGTTTAGACTGAGGTAAACTCCTGTTTATTTCTCTGGTGGGATGAAAACCACAAATCACTAGCCCTTGGATATGGTTACTTTTATAGGCTCTTCTGTCTAAGAATGAAGAATGCTTGTAGAGGTTGTTTTTTGCAATGTCCTTGGTGTGTTGGGCTGAAGTGAATTGGTTAAAAATTATCACACAGCTGTTAGTCTGTCTGAATCAGTGTAGACCACAGCAAACCTGACAGATTTTGTGGAGAAACTGGAAGGCAACACAGAGAAGCTATCTTGGAGACTACTGTGGCTACAATTACAGACTGGAATGGAGCACTAAGAATGGGACAGGTAGCCAAAAGAGTTATGGAGAAAAAAGAAGAGAGTTTGGAGAGTAATGGCCTTGGTAGACAAATATGCAAACACCATATATACAGCTACATTAAATCCTGGTAATAAGTAGCTCCTGTAATCAAAGTACAGTGAATCACAGGGCTCAGTTAAAACTCTTCCAAGAGTACCAAAGGAAATAATGTGTGAAACAGTAGAAACATCAATGAGGAAGTTGAGTATAAAGGCCAGTAAACACAGAGCAAAAGATGCAGCTTTTCTGCATCCCGTGTGTTCTGCCTGTAGAGTTCATTGTCAGAGTGGGGTCACTAAATGAAACCCAGACACAAGGTAGGGCTGGTGCACGCTGTGACCTAATGGTCACCTGTGGTTATCTGAGTGATAGGCAGTCTGCTCTCATGTTTTGGCGCATAGAGACATAAGGGGAAGGGAAAGGAGGTTAGGAAAATGTGTCCCTTGCCTTAGCCACCTGCGGTATTAGTGGTGGGTACATTATAAAATTTGCCATCTCTGCAGGATCAAGACCATCTATTACCCAGGGCCAATGACTATTCCTGAATGATCAGAGTTGTCGGTTTGAAACAGATTGTTGTTCCTCCTTTAGTGTGTTTTTCCATCAAGCCTCCTATCCTTGATCGGCTTCTTGATTACCTTTGCCACAGCTAGTGCATTTCTGTGACAGACTATGCTGGCCAGTGAATCAAGTCTGCTCAGAGGGAAATGCATTCTGAGACTTGTCTCTAGTGAGTCCTGGTTTTGGCTAGGATAGAGTTAATTTTCTTTCTAACAGTGGGTAGAATGCTGTGTTTGGGAATTAGGGTGGGAGCAGTGCTGATAACAACCCCGATGTTTTTAGTTATTGCCAAGCAGTCAGGAATTTTCAGATGTTCATATTGCCCTGCTAACAAGAAGGTGAGGGGGCACCCAGGAAGCTAGGAGGTGACACAGCTGGGACAGGTGATCCAAACTGGCCAAAAAGGGTATCCCGTGCCAATTACATCATGCCTAGCATAAAGGGGGGATGGTGGGGAGAGAAGCAGGCAGCTCCAGGACATGAGGTTTCTGGGGATGGTCTGGTTTCAGGACAGCTGTGAGCAGTACAGACAGAGTTTGTGTGGTTCAGTGAGAAACTGCATCGTGTGTCATCATTTTCATATATTTTGCTATAAAGTCCTGTTATTATTATATCTATCTCTCTGCTATCCCAGTAAACTATCCTTATGCTAGCCTGCAAGGTTTTGGTTTGTCTTGTTTTCTTTTCTTTTCCCTTCCCTCTCTCTCAACTCCCTCCACCCCCTCACCTTAGAGAGTGAGCAGTTGCATGATGTCCAGCTCTTGGCTGGAGCAAAACCACAACAAGCATCTCTACATTAGTGTACATAGCTTCAGCAACAGTCAGGAAGAATTGCGAGGTCATAACCAGTTGCAAGGCTACAGCATGAGCACAGCCACAGAGATTAAATGGGACAGCATGTGCACCAAGGGCACAGGTTTCTTTGGGGAGAGAAGGAAGGAGAATTGCATCCTGCTTAAAAGAGCTTCTTGATGGTAGACCTTGTCTTTTGGAAGTCTTCATGTCGAGACAAATGAGCCCTGGGGATATTATGGTCACATAATGGGGAAAACGGCTTAGAAAAGATGTGTTACATGCCTCAGCGACCTGTAGTGATTGGAAAAAGACTTGTTTGATCAGGTACTTAGACGGTCCAAGCTCAGGTGAAGTTAAATACAGGTCTAGACTTAAACGATAATGTAACTTTAGTAAGTATGCTAGTACTGAAAGGAAGTTAGGAGAAAACATGATGGTATTGTTGAACAAGGAAGACAATCAAATCAGTAGTAATCGATAGCTCGGGATCTAGTTGGCACCTAGGAACAACATCTAGATGATGTTGAGGCCTATGCTTCAACAGTAACTCAGATACTAAGAAAGCAATTTGTGGATGATGGTAAAGAAGAGGAAGATATTATTAAGATGGAAAAGAAAACCCCAGTCCTGGTGGATGTCAAGATAATTGAAGACTGGTCAACAGACATCTTATGTAGTTCAAGAAGTATAAATTCTGCACAGGGGTGTAAAAACCTAATTAATGCACAAATGTGTTTTGGAACTGACTAGCTGAGTAGCAGCCCTCGTGAATGTGTGGAAGTGCCAGTGAATATCAAGTGAAATATAAGGCAACATTGCAATCATACCACAAATAAAGGAAAGTGCATGCTGCCTATTAGGAGGAGCCTGGGCAGCAAGCCATATTACGATACATTGTTTTTCGGCCCCTGTGAGGCTGCACCTAAAATGCTGTGTCTGATTTTGGATCAAGAGGGGTAAAGAGAAAGAGTGTCAAACAGAGGCTAAGCAGATAGTTAGGAGCCTAGAGCACATGACCTTCAAGAAGAAGTTGAGAGATAGGCTTGTTCAGTGTGACATGGAGGTTATCTGATATCAGCCTACAACTGCTGGAAGGGAATTTATGATTTGATAGAGCCAAATTCTTTCCATTAGAAGAAAATAACATCAAAAGGAGCAACAAACACTTACTGCAGCTGGGAGGTTCAGATTAAATGTTTGGGAAAAATTGCTAAAAAGGATTACAAGTGCAGCACTGGAATAGTGAGAGGTTGAAGCATCTCCATTCATGGAGGATCTCGTGACTTGACAAGGCAAAGTTGTACCTTATCTGACCTACAACTGGTCATAATTTTGCTTCAGGGGCAAGGCTGAGCTGTACAGCTTCCAGAGGAATCTTCCAATAAACATTCTCTCAATCAATGTATACCTCACAGTTAAGTATATAATTTTATTCACACAATGTGTGTTGCTTGATTTCCACTGCATCAAAACAGACTAGTTTAGATGAAGCTCAGAAGCTACTCTCAGTGTTCTTTAGAATCTCCTTTGCCTTAAAGAAAAAGCTAACATGGGAATTCTAAGCTTCTGTAACTTGGCAGAAGACATACAGCTCAGGATAAAACCTATTTTCACAATGGTTTGTCCTATATCACCTTTGCTGGGAAGAAGTGCATATAGTGCTTTGCAGTGTCACTTATTTGAGAAGATAGTCCTGAGTTAGTAGCAACAGTGAAGGTCAGGAGATTAAGGAGAAAAACTAATTGCACGCTGTAAACAACCCAAATATACTTTGTCCTGGACAGGGGTTTTATCAGGTCTTGTTTTATCGAAATCAATCCATCCCTCCACAGCTGCCTTGTTCATAGGATAAAAAATTAGACGTTACAGTAGTAAATATGGAAACTGTAGCTATAATTCATCAGTTCTTTTATCTCTGATAAGCTTGCATTATTCACAAGAGAAGCTTCATGTATCGCTCATTTTACCAGGAAATGTGACATTTATTTCTATAAACCATTTATACTGATAAACTCACACAACTCAGTTCACTGACATACCTGGAATAACTTCCTGGTGCAGTTACACTGAAAAGACTTTATTGGTCACTTACATTTAGCATAGTTTCATCTAGCACTGAAAAAAACCCCCATAACTAGCTAGAAGCCCCTTTCTTTTCAGGTGTTATGAAGTAACAAACGTTAGAGCTCTATTCTCCTTGCCTGAAAATGTATAATGGCCTTTGTCTTCAGCATATGACTTCCTTGAACTTCAGTCAGAAAACCACGTGTAGCTAGAACCTCCCAACAGCATTCTTCAGTTTTCTTTCATAGTCACCTAAGCTCAAAACTCAGGGGGAAAATATGTTATTAACACCAAAAAAAAAAAAAAAAAAAAAGGTTCAGGCCACTGTGCACAGTCTGCAAAAGGACTTTTCAGAAGACTCTTGTTTACCCAGCATCATAGAAGTGTCTGGTGTTTCAGAAATGTGGGGGAAAGATCACACCTGGCCCATGCTCTAAGAAGCATACAAAAGGAAAAGAAGAAGGATCAAATAGAATAGAAGGAGGAAGTCAGAGAAAGACACATGAAAATCAACACCACGTGTCTCTGGGACTAAGCTTTGCTTGTTGGTGTGGCAGGGAGCAAGGCTTGGTGGCACTGGTGCTGCCTCCCCAGCTATGACATGGGGCAGAGGAAGAGCACCCAAGAAATAGGGGAGGAGCCACCAGGACTCCTAGTTTCCCTCTGGACCCCAACTTGGTCTAAGTCTCACTGGACTCAGGATGGAGGGATGCACATGGAGCAGAGAGAGAGAGAGGGAGCTGAGAGAGAGAGAGAGAGAGAGAGAGAGAGAGACTGTGAGAGATTGAGAGAGAGAGAGGACATGCCTCTGAAACCATGGTTTGCCTGTTATTACTCTTTTCTCACCTGTGTCTGGCTGCCAATTTCTTTTGTTACTTCCTTCTGCCTCAGTTGATGCTTGCTGCTGGCTCTTTTTTTTTCCCTGTCTCAATATTATTTTTTCTTTCCCTATTTGGAGGTTATTAAAATTTAGTCGTTTCAGAGTGTAGCCCTCCTTGGCCTGTCATGAAATAAAATCATATTGAACAGAAGGGCTTTATTTGGATCTCAAAGAGGAATTAAAGACACCAGTTTTAACAAGAACATACATAAACATTCCCCAACTTCTTGTAATGCCAACATGAGCTTCCTCATTCATGTTAAGGTATCGACAATCTGTTTTCAAGATAGGCTACATAATACTTTGTGACTTTTATGTATGACATGTTTTTCAGCACTGTGAATAACTCTCAAAGACAGCATAGCATATAGTCCCCTTACAGTCCTTGCTGTCTAACCACCTACTTTTCCTTGCAGTTAATGCATCTAAATAAATGCCTTAAACAGTATTAAATATGTATTATTTATGTACAGATACAAGGGAGAAGAAAAATGTCCTAACTTTGTCAGTGTGTTACTGCTGATTTAATCAGTGAATATTTGCAAACCAGTAAAGCGCACACAGTGTTTTCCTTCTGCCTCCTGCTTCCTCTCCATGTCTGTTGACAACATGGATAATAGTGGAGCTGCTAATTCTCTGCCTGTAGTGCCTAATGCTCTTGCCAGAGTGATCATTGCTAGAAAGAGACTGAGGATCAAACTCATCCCAAGAGCAATCCAGCACAGCACTGGCTGGAGTCAACAAGACTTCTGCCTCCCTATGCCAGGGTTGTATTTATCGCTGAAACTGTCTCAAATGCAAAGATGCCTTGCTATGTTTATTTTGTCGCACCATGTCCCGTATAATCAGGAGAGAGTAAGAGACAAAAAGGTTTACCCTGTTGTTTTAATGTCTGCCAATAACAAGGTTGGAGATTCACAGCATCTGAAACCAATCAGTTCAGCAAAGTGCTCTGCAGCTGCACAAAGCACTCCATCTTAGCATTGCATCCAATTGTGCATTACAGGGGATCTTTCAATACACTCTTCTAGGCTGTGCTAGCAAACTTAGTAATATGCACTCTTGCCTTACTTGCTGACTTGCTTAAAAAAAGAAAATTAAATACATTTCTCATATGGCTATATTGTGGAATTTTTCCACACCATTAAATAAAATGTTGCTTTAGTTTATTGGCATTTTCTGAGAGAAAACATTTCTTAAGTTAAACTAACTGAGTTGTGTGGGACATTCTGCTTATGCATACCATATTTTTTTCTCCAAGACATGTAATATTTCTGCTATTGTGCCAGTAACTCATCTAAGGTAGAAAATCAGCAGCATCTTCATCTCTCACCAGAATAAATCCAATGTAATTCTTCTGAAGGCAATGGAGTTAGACCAGTATACAAGAGGAGAAAATCATGTTCGACCTTGTCAGCTCTGTAAAAGAAAGCAAGATACAACCTTTTTCACAAGCAACCAAGTTCCAGAAACTTACTGCTTACTATGCTTTTTAATGTAGTTTGAGTGACAGAGAAGGAGACACATGATATCAGTAACATTTTGGGAGTAATTAAGAAAAATAGTTGCATGTGACATGCATTTTTTGCAAGCAACAACCATGAGAAAGAAATTCTTTGAAACAATAGTATTTCTTTGTTCATGTATTATGCACACACCTGTGTACTCACATAGGTTAACGGCAGGGCAAAAGGAGCCTTAGTGCAAATGTGATAGCCAGAGTAAAGCAAATACAAAGGAAAGTTATACTGACAGTCAGACAGAAAGGTTTAATGTTAGACACTGGAGCTACTGGAACTGATACTTTGAGCTAAGGTTTCTTAACATTAAGGCCTCCTTCTCTGTCTTCCTGAAAAGCCTATTACATAAGTCTGGTTATTGGGTTAGACTCATTTAAAACCCAGCCTTGTGTCACCTATTAAGCTAACAGATGTAGATCCGTAGATGGATGAATTACTACAAGCTTTGAAGATGTTTGACTCATGCAAAGGGATTGAGGTGCTGTATGATGCTTGGGATTTTTTATTTTCCCATTGCCTTATCCACATGAGATGTACTTTGCTAGGCACTAACTTGCTTGGCCTTTTTGTCTCAGTCAGACTATTTCTATTAAAAATAAAAAATGATCCTAACAGAGAGATACCAAACATCCATCGTTTAATCTCTGGGGCCCTTCAACCAATTTGAAAGTCAACATTGGAGGAAGTAATTCTTTCTGTTTCAGTCTGATCTCCTACAGTTGTTTAAATTGGACCAGCACACAAGAGTTTCAAATTAACTGAATAGTAAACTAAACCCATTGCATATAGCTTTTATAACATTTGCACAGGAAAATATAGCTCTGTAAAAGACCCATAAAATAAAATAAATATTAAAAAATGCTATGAGCTGTAGAAAGCTGTCCGAAGCACACAATAATACACCATTACATGTCATACAACAACAAAAACACATTTCCATGAATTCTGACTTCAACAGGTCTGATTCTCAACTATTCTAGAGGTTATCAACACATTTTTTGTGTAACTTTTGCTTTTTGTTCCTGTGCAACCCTGTCTGAGATACAGATAAATCATGCACATGTGTATGCATGTGAATAAGAACACCTGCGCAGATACTGAGATTTGCTATAATGTAGGATGGTGTGTGACATGCCACTCAGAAATATAACAGAACAGTTTGATTTTGAAGATATTTTATTAAATTATTGTAATGAGTTGCTAAGAGTTTGGCACTGATCTCCAACCAAAATAAAATCTGCAACAAAATCCTTACACCTTTTTTTTAAAAAATGCCCAACAAAGCAAAACAACAAAAAACCCCATACCAAAACAAACCACACATGCACACACACACACACACACACACACAAAAACCAACCCCAAACCCACAAGCAAAAAACCAGTCTGCTGAGTTAAGATTTATTGGTTTGGAATCAAAATTTCTTCTGGTACTTCAAGGGGAGGCAGAACTCCGAATGTTTTTATTAGTATTTAGAAATACCCAGGGGAAAATGTTAGATTTGCAGGTGATCCCAGAGAAACAAGTCCAATGAGACTGTGTTGCAGCATACATCAGCATAAAACTCATTTGCTCAATGCTGCTGTTACTCGTTTTGAGGCTGATAAAGTAACCACCAGATAGTTCAGTTTTATATTTAGATTAGGATAAAAATAACACAAAAACACTCCGATAGCCTGTTATAAGCCTGTTATAATTAAATGTGTTACATTCATTTTAAAACACTAAAATCTCTGGCCTACAGGCATGTGTATCCATGTAGCCAACTGCTGGGAAACCACATCCTAATGTGAGGTCTTGTCATTGCTACAAAATGTTAAATCCTGTAAAACTAACTAAATATTGACAATGAGTTAATACTAAGTATAAACATGCTAAAATGTTGACAATCGGTGCATCAAAGGTCACCCCAAGTGAAGAACAGTGTAAGACTGCTGCTTAGTGAAAACAGTAGTACTATGGATTAAAAGGGTGTTTTCCCCGTTCCACAGTGCAGCTTCAGTTTGGCCCTTTTTGAAGAGATGGATTTCACCTTCATGGAAAGACAATCTGCCAAGCAATTTACTAGGTAGAGGTATCGAGACTCCTACGTCCCAGACTCTCTAGAAACTGTAAAAAACCAGCTACACTGAAAAACAATCAGAAGGGGAAGGCTTAATTGGGTCCCCTGGATTTAGCAATCTCGGTAGTCCTTGAAGCATGAAAATAGCAAAGAGGCCCAGCTTCCTGCAAGCTGGAACAGGTACTGTATGGTGGGAATCTTCCTTGGAAACCTGAAGGAAAAAAAAAGAAATTGTTTAGAAATTCTATTTCAAACTTTGGCTTCTGACATAGTGACTTCCCCTTTTTTCTTTTTTGCTTTGATTTTCACTTTCAGAAAAGAAAATTAAGAATCATAATGAAATATTAATTTCTAGGTAGTGCTGTCTGTTTCAGTGTTTGCAACATTTCAAGAAAAGAAAAAAAATTAATCTCTTTGATTTCCTTGAGGATTTTGAAGGCTTCCTTAGCACTGGAGCTCCATACATAATAAGAGATGTTGAGTAACAGCAAATTTGGAGTTAAACATTTGTTAATCCAGAGTTCCTATCAACTCCAGGTCCTTCTGGAGTTTTATGAGAGGAAGTTCAATACTGAGAAAATGGTATGTATTATCTTGGGGTAGCCAGGATTTGCCATGTAAGCTCCTCTGTTTCCTTTAGTTTCTGCAGATAGTGAAACTTAGTTAATAGTATTGTTTCCCTTTTGCATTGCTGCAAAGAATCTCTCTGAGGTGACTTGATGTTTCGCAGCAATTAAGTCTAAGTTCATGTTAAACACATGCTCAACACAGGGCAGTATGCTCAAGTAGTTCTCCACCAAAATCAGGGATTTTCTTGCCTTTCCTTTCCTTTCCTTGCCTTGCCTTGCCTTGCCTTGCCTTGCCTTGCCTTGCCTTCCCTTCATTTCCCTTCCCTTTGCTTTTGACAAACGCGTAACTCCTACAGAAGGCAGCTGAAAAGAGAATGAGCTGAGACTGGTAAGACTTTCCTGAAATCTTTAGGCCCCAAATACTTCCAACTGATTGGCAGTGGGAAAGCCCCAGCAGAGTGGTACCAGACCCCAGGAACTGTTCCTGCCCCATGTCATCATGCACGGGGCAAACACGTGTCTTGCCCCAATGTTTTCTGTACAGAGAAAGCTTTCAAGTCTTTTGGTGGATACACTGCCAAGACTTTAGCTAAAACAGCTGATTATTTAGAAACTATGGCCAACATCCTTTAAAAATATTATTCCTGATTTCCCTGACTGCACTTTATGGTGAACACACACTGGCTGTAGGGATTTAAGTTTTTGGAACTTTAGCTCATGTCAATTTTTGGCCAATTAAGCTTGACAATTTCTCTTTAAAATGATGTTCCCCTCTTTCCCAACAATCCCTCTACATACCATCCTTGGAAGTTCTCAGAATAGTCTGGGGAAAAAAAAAAAAGAAGAAAAAAAAAAAAGAAAAAAAGGAATAAAGCCCCCAGTAAAGGAACACAAGGCACATCTATGTCAGAAAACTCTTGTTAGTGATTTCTGAACCACTTTTGTCACTGAAATTTAAAGCAAGAATAACAAAACCCTACTATAAAGGAGGACTGAAACATTGTTTCTCCCTTTTACCTCTTTGTATTATCATGTCACTCTGATTCAACTAAAGCTGCACAGAGGGAGGAAACCATGGTCTCAATCCCTCTGATTTTTGTAGCAGACCTAATTTTAGAATCTGTTGTGTCAAGTTTTTCTAAACCTGTCAGTTTAATTTGGCAGATGCGGGTTAATGGAGACCTACTGAAAGCAGGGTGAAAATCTATCTGGGTAGACGAACATAATTCATGACTTTCACAGTGCTGCAGTAAGGTAATAGATAAATGTCTCTTCCTTGAAGTTGTAGCAGGAAGCTAGAGACAAAGGTACCTTTTTAAGGAAAAAAAAAAAAGGCACTAAAAAAGAAAAAACGTTAATGGCCATGGAAAGAAAAAAAACCGCTGCTATGTTAGATGGCCCCTTATCTTCAGATTCTGAAGTGGCAGCTGCAAAAAGATCAAGACAGGTAGGGCAGCAGAAGGCAGAGGCGTAGGCACAAAAAGCTTTAAATGGAAGCAGAGCACTTCAGGCACCATGATACAAATCAGCAGTGGCGGAAGAAGCCTTTCAAGAAAATAATTTAATATTTGTTAAATAATTTGTAAGAATTATTACAATATTACTTAGCTCACTTCAGCCCCAGACTGCCAGTGAGTCAGGAGTCCGGAAAATGCTGTCCTGACTGGACACTGGTCCATTTAGGTAACTTAATACATAAATCTAATGTAGAGAGCTGAGGGATATTCAACTTTCTAATTACATTACATTAATCCTATAGTGATTTTCATTCTGGTAAAAAAATTGTGAGTGAAAGTTCACGGCAACAGACCCCAGGATAGTGAACCTTACAAATCTTGGGTCCCATCTGTTTCTCAAGGATCCCGGGGAAACCTCCCCTCCGGGCTTCACGCAAGTCCTCTGAATTACTCTTTGGAGAACTGGAGAGCACTCCCTAGCACTCCTCGGTTGCCTCTCACAAGGAACTAGGTAGAATTTGAAGACCTAAATTCTGAAAAGACCAACTTTCCAAGAGCTTACTTCTTTAAGATAGGGCACACAAAACAGTACAGTATTATCAGGAATGGCATTTTTGCAGGTAGGTAAAAAAATTCTGTATTTTATACTCCTAACTTGTTTTTGAAAATGTAAGGAAATGGACTATTCTTCAGCTTTTGAAGGTGCACTCTATAAATCCACCTGGAAAAGATAGTGTGATGAGCTAGAGGACTTCCTTCATATGAGCCCAGGACTTCACAGAAGCAGTCACAACCCACCCCACAGAGAGCAATCACAGCCATGAAGGGTATTTAATAGCCACCTACAGCAGGGCAGGGAGGAAGGGAAAGGAGGAACCTCCCTCCTATATTACTGCTGCACCACTAAATACCATAAACGTGAGACCCTTTAATTTCCCTAAGAGTGAAGATAAAACCCCACTAATGCTTATAAAACTTCTTCCTGTCCAGACCTTTGTTTACAGATGTTCATTTGCAGGACATGCTGCAAGCCAGCAGGGAAGCAAGGTTGACCAGCACAACACCCCTCTGGAGACCTGAATAATTAGGCAGGTCTAAAGATGAACAGTATGTCCTCGTCAGTGCTGGTCCTGTGTAGCTTTCCTTTATCACAAAAGGGCATCTCAGATATAAATGTTGCGCCTTGTATTCCTCAAACTGAGGACCTCTAGAGAACTGTGACAAGAAACCAGAACAAAACAAACACCTTCCCCTCACCCCCCAAGCCTGCAGAAGAGATGTAAAACACAGGCTTACCAATCATAATGCTTTTGGCAGTCAACGGGCCTCCACCCATATCAAATAGTTCTCCATCCGGCCTCCCCATACCTGGGAAACTCCAGAAACCCTGGAGAAATCCTGGTGCAGGGTGTCTGCATGCAATGTGGTAACAGGTAGCCTGTACGGAACAGTTTGATCACATCTGTGACTTCTGGGCCATTTTTCGTCTGCTTGTCATGAGACCCTCTGTTTAGTCTTTGAAGAATTCTGAACAACTTAAGTTTTTCAGTGTACTGGGTGTGAAATGGCCGGGCCATGCACAGAATCAGCACCAGCTCAGTGTGAGATGCTTCTAGCATATCAAACGACAGAACCAATCAGTGAAAGAAACTTGGGTCATGAATAGAAGAACATGCTAATGCATAATGTTTGGGCAATATTTTTGGCACGTAAGTCATATTCATCCTGTGTTCAGCTCAAAATTCATTGGAATATCTCTAGTTGACAATTTGAATCGTAGAATTATAAGGAAAAGGGCTGGAGGGTCCTCAGGAGGTCATCTTTCCAACCCTGTGCCCTAAGGCTGAAACCCCAGGGGTGCTAAACATTCAGGAGTGATTATCTCTGATTCTGTGAGAAGTTTGCCTTTCAGACACGCTAAAGGGCAAAGGGCACTAAGAACAACTCTGATCCGTTGTACCGTGCTTGAGACATTCACTGTTGTGGGTTAAGGGTCAGGGACTATCCAGATTATTTTCCATTGTTGTCTAAAAAGGAAAGGCCTCTCTGAATACTGAGAAATCGCTTTAAAGCCTTGATTTAACAGCACAGGATTTGCTATGCCAGATCATGGCACTGGTTCCACTGATCATGGTTTCCCTCCTCATTTGACAACCCTCACTAGAGCTTTCAGAAGGAGCTCCATGTGCCTGCATGCGAGAAGGGATGAAGATACCCCAAGTGTATTGAGCATAAGATAGAACATCTGGCTCACAGAGCTTCTATACAATGCTTAGCGCTGTTCTAATTTACAAAGCTCTAAGTATTGTGAGCTGTTTTAAGTTTTTAAATATCTTTCAAATATCCAGAGTAGTTAACTCAGGTACCTGCCACATGACTGAACTCCATGGACTGGCTGCTTACCAGAAGAACCAAGATTTCCTTGTTTGTGTTATGAATGTACTTGTACTTCCTTGTAAGCTATCATGATATGGGGCAAAGGTAAAGAAAAGTTTCCAGTTTTACTATAATTTGCATAAGTACTTTGCAATTAGTTGAAAAACTCCTTCACATTTTCACCATCGTTTCCTCATGCCTTGTTAAACAACCTTCCTCTATGTGATTTCCTCTAGTCTTACCATCCTTTCAATAGTTTTTGTTGTCTGCCTCGGGTTTTATGCAAGTCCTTCTATTGCTCTCTTTTTAAAATAGGTTTTACTAGCAAATGTGAAACATGCAACACAGCGCTAACAAGTTCAATAAACCACGGTGTCAGAACTGTGCATTTCCTCCAAAAACTTTCAGCTTCCAAAGTACAAGTAGAAGTTAAAGCAAGATCAAAAATTAACCAAAGAGTGATACTAAGCCATGAAAATTGTCAATAGCTACATTTGCTCTTTAAAAAAAATAATGAGGACAGCAGAGGGTGTTGCTGAAATTCCTGAAATTAGTGTCACTCTTCAGGGTCCTTGAGCAGTGTTGGCACAAGCTACCAGTCCAAGTCCCTTACATAAGCTTTAGTTTCCAAAAGGTGATTAATTCCTCTGAGAATACATGAAGTGAGATAAATCCTCTACAGCTAGGCAAAGCTGAAAAGTAACCTTTTCTGCACATTGATGTAGTATTTATAATACTAGCTTCCATCCCATTTGGAGACACAAGTGTCTTTAATGCCCCTGGCTGTTACATTCCTACTAATGACATCTCAAACACGACTGCATAGTGCCTTTCAAAATTCAAGGCTCATCACCAGAAATCACAGGTTAAGGTTACCATGATAAGGTTACCTTACCAGAGATCATTAGGGGATAGATCCACAAGAGAGACTGAGGCATGTATCAACAGTCAATCTTTCAGAATCTTTAGCCCAGTTATTTTCTTGGGTTAAATCATGTCTTCTTGAATTAAGTGTAGGAGAAGAATCAGGCACCTAAGAATTGAATTTAAAGTTGTGAGAAAGATTTACTTAAGTAAGCAGGAAATGCTGAAGAAGATTGCAAGGGCCTGGATCCATTTTTGATTCACCCTGAAGTCTCTTTTTATGTCTCCTAGCATGTTCCACACATCCCAACAAAATATGATCTGAGCCAATATCAGGTAGATAATATGAATTTCAGGGTTCCCAGTTTTTGAATCTTTGTATCAAATAATTTTATTTCAAAATAAGCTGTATCTATTGAAGAGATGAAATTTATATGTGCAATTTTTTGTCCAAAAAATAACCACTAAATCGAACCTTATTATTTTTCTATTTTCTGGAATACATGTTAAGTAAAATAATAATTAATTTTATTTCCTAATTAATTTTCTTTAGAAAAACACATCACTCAATACATCATGTCTAAATGCTATTTTTTTTCTTTAAAACACTTTACCACCATTAACAAATTAATTTTTATTGCCCATTCATAAATGGCAGGGTTCCATGGAACAAAAACCATCTTAATCATTCCATTGTTATTTTCTGAACATTCAGAGCCATCATATCCAGGATCACTGTCTTCAATATACAAGTCATCTCTCTGGTCAGTTAATGAGAAGACTATTCATATTAGAGCACCTGATCCAACTCCAGTAGAAATCAGCGAACCTATACTCCACTGCATACATTATGAAAGGAAGAATTTAAAAAAAACACAAAACAAAAAAAAACAACCAACCCTCCTCCCCCCCCCCCCCCCGAAACAAAACAAAAGTCACAAAAATAAACAATAAAGAGGTCCAGGGAAAATCTTAGGGAAAATCTGTTGTTACCTGAACTGGACTTGTTAACCACCAGCAATTTGGCATCCAGGAATGTTATTTCATCTTGGAGTGCTGCTACTTCCACTTAGGAGAACTGCCACTCAAAGATGTCTAGTCTTGAGTAATAGGAGAGCACTGAGGTGAGCCACAGGAACCTGATCTCCTAATTGTCCAGTTCCATTTCAGCCCATGTGCCAAGTCTTTCCTTCAGAAGCCAAGACCTAGGGAGGTCACAGAACACTGAAATTCCCTGAGTTTTTCTGTGGATGAGCAGCCCAGGAGTTGTCCCCTTTAGTGCAGGAACATCATTAGGGCCAGTTATATCTCTTCTGAACACCACCAGTTATGACCAACACTGATAGAGCTTTTCTAGATTAGCAGTTAAATAGCCTCAGTCCCACTGAAGACTGTGCAAATTAGGCTTCAGACCCATTTGAACTCACTAATTCATTAAACTGTCATAGAATAATAGATGGTTTAGCAGATTCCACTCTTGATAAGAGTATCTGTGTTGTAACAAGTAACAGTTCTGGTATTTAAAACAGTTGTTGTAACAACAAAGAGCATTAAATTATTGCAGTCTGATGTCTACAAGCTAAACTATTTCTCCAAGTCTACCTGATTTTGGTAGGAAAAACTGCAACAACTGAAAATGACACCACCCATACAAACTTGTAAAAGAAATCAAATAACACTGCAATCAGGTAATTCTCCAGGATCTCAAAACTTGTGATCAGTAAATATCTAGAAATTTACCTTCAGAACAATTTTTGGGATAGTAAGTTAATATTGTTGATATGCAGGCTCAGGAATCTCTTAGGATTTACACAGCAAATCAGTGAGAAAAAACAAGTCAAGGCATTGGAATTTCTGGGGGAAAAAGTCAAGCTATTTTGATGTGCAATGGGTCTTCTCAAGCTGCAGATCTGTATTTCAGGCATTTGACATTTTATAGGTTTGCTGCTTTCTTCTCTCCATGCTAACATTCTATAAAAATCTGTCCTTGTTCCCCAGCACTCCCTTTTCAGTGTTGTAATCCTCCCTAAAATATGAATTGCAGATTTTCTCAGGTTTTGTACTTCACTCTCATTCATTATCTGATCTGTGGAAGGCAAAAGGTATATTTTTATAAAAAGCTTATCGTTTATCATCAGACTAATTTTCTTCTTTCCTTCACTTCTTCTGTGTTAAGGATGTTTGCATGATATCAATTAATAGAAGCAAAATTTATTATGATGGTGCCTAGGATCATGTTTTTAGCTTTTAAAATTCTGACTATATACATACAGGTCATATTACCTTTGGGGAAAGCTTTTATTAATCTCAACGTCAGAGCTGTTTCAACAAATATACTGTAATAATGAAAAGACATCTTATCACATTTTGCTTTCAGTAAATTTACTATTCTTTGATAAGGTTGCAAACAACTGGGAAGTAATTGATCTGTAATTAGTGTGGCAACTGCACAAGATAGACTGCACTGGGATTTCATCATTTATCTGCCCAGTGCTGTGCATCCTGCTCTGCAATATTAAATTATTTAGCTTCTCTCTTCAAATACAAATGGTTTTATGTATCCTCCATTATTTTAGGAACTCTCCGAAGATGAGAATAACATTTAAATTCTGATTATCTGTCACTGGTAGAATTATTGCCAGAGAGATCATTTTTCACACATGCCTTGCCATGACCATACTTAGCAAGCCATTGTCTGCCCATGCCTGTGAATGTATGCTGCGAAAGACCCTTTGATCCACACCCAATTTGCCCTATTTTTCACTTGGCTGCACTAAGCCTCCTGATATATGTGATTGCCATAGCTAAATTCTTCCAGAGCTGTGGTAACTAAAGGGCACAAGTTTAGCACGCTGTGGTGCAACATCACCACCATCATCTGCATCACAGTTGCCAATTATTCAGGCTCTGCTTGCCACATTTTCCGTGTGACACCTTACACTGCAGACCATCACATCAATCCACAGTGAAAACAGTAACTTTCTGACACATTTTTTTAATAGTGTGATTTTTTTAACATTGTAGGGGCATATGAAGTCCATTTTTTTTTTCCTTTAGTGCTGTGTTCCTCCATAACTGTGAAGACAGGGTGTTCATTGACCTGGGAAAAGAAGTGGCCATAGTTTAATTTATGTAATTGAAAACATAATTTCTTCAACAGGAGAGGAAGAGAGAGATAGCATTACCCTTTTGTCACTCAGTTTAATTTTCTTTTCATTAATAGTTACATTAATCAGTTCACCAAGAAGTCAAAAGGAGAGCCTGTCACTTGAACTCAGATGTGTCAGGACAGTTACAGTATTAGTTCATATCTAGCCTCTGAATCATTATTAATTTCTGCTGTATAACTGACACAGGAAGATGAGCAGGGCAGAATACCAACTGAAGGTGCTGCAGTGCTGCTGTATATAGTGACATGATAAAATTTTAGATATTAGTTTCTATCCCATTTCTTATGCATTCTAAGTCTGGCTTTTTCTCCACAGCTGTGTAAACAAACTGAGGGTTTTGATGAGCTGATCAGACTGATGTGTTGTGTTGCTATTGTAAAACAATTAGCAAAAGTGCTTCAAAAATTCCTCCCAGTATATATTTTCCACCAGCTAATTTAATGTGTTCATTTCCTTATCTTTGGCATTTCCTGTGAAGTGTCTCACAGTACTGTCCATACCAATGAAAAAGCCTATGTATTCTTGCTAATTCTTTTACCCTCAATCATTAATATATTTATACCACCAGTCCTACCTCAGCAATTTGACCAGTGTGTTGGTAATGGTCATTGCTACTATATTCATGCTTTAATTTTCATGCTTTCTGTATTTAGTGCTCTAGGTGTCTCTTTTTGTAGCAACCAACACCCTTGAGACTCACCTCTCCTCATAGTGGAGCTGGAGAGTGGCTAGCTGAGCAGCAGAACATGGGCAGTGTTTTTCCTGCCTTCCATTGGTAGCATATGTTTCGATGATTTGCAGGTTTCCCCACAGCCTGTTTTCTAGTAAAAATTACACATGTGATGAGAAATAGACATCTTCCCAAGTGCCTCACCAGATCTCTGTCATGCAGAGCTTCACAGATGGTGCTCAGCCTGGTGCCAGGTTTTCCGTGAATGGAAGTGGGTAAGTAGGCCTTGAGTACAAAATGTCTGCAAACTGCTCCTAATCTCCTGTGGTACTGGAGAACATTTTTTCGGTGGTTGTTATTGGACCCCTGAGCAGCTGACAAGATTTTTGACTGAGAAGTATTCCTGACATATGTTAAATTAAGCAAAGTCCTAAACTCTAAATGCATTCATTTGCGTATTTTACTTACTCAAATATTTAACATTTTCTCTTCCCATAATACCTGCAAATCTCCCTCACTCTGATCCTAATCTTCCTTTTTAATCTCTCAGCTAAGCAGGAATTACAGATTGCAAATTCATGCATTAGTTTGCTCACTTGAACTGTGCCGTAAAGCAAAGACCCAAAGATTTGTAGCCAGGAGAGCTGGATGGTTTGTACTTCACAAGATTTACCATCCTACAAGCTGCAGGTAGTGTGGTATATCCCATGATTTTTCACTCACCTGAAGTTGCTGTGAAATGGGAATGTGGCAAGTCAGAGTTTTTTGCGCAAGTCTCCCTCCATAAAGCAGTACAGCGTAGGTGCTTCAGGAGCCTCAGAGTTAGGGAGATTTAGCTTGAAATAAAGTTGAAATATATTAGCAAGAGAGGAGAAAGGAAATGAAAAGAAGCTCTAATAGCATATGCTGAAATCTCTTTGTAGGCCCAAGATGCTTAGAACATGAAATTAGAGGCAGGAGGAAGAAAAGCACTAAAGTCTGACCAGTTTAAGCTGTTTTACCCTTTGCGGTCCCCTCTAGGTTTAGTTGAGCTCAGCCATACTTCAGATCCGGTTGCATAATGTATCTGCCCTTATTTGACTTCTCCTGGGCTCTGCTGCTCCAACTCATCATGGAAATCAAACAGAAGTGGAACCTCATTACGATACACTAATGGGAAATTGGCAAAAGGCCTCTCAACACACAGCTAAATGGCAAGGGTGGTGTCCTGCAGGCAAGTGCGCTATGATCCTGGGCTCTGAGAGGAGTTTTTGGCACAGGCTCTGCAGGTGGTGGCTAAGGTAGCCCTCATGCTCCCTTGCTCCCCTTGGCTCAGGCAGGTACTCCTGAGGAGCTGCCTCCCCTGCCCTATACTTAGGATTTGCTTTTGTGTAGTAATGGTGAAACCTCATCAATAGAAATTGTTCATGCTTTTGCCACGTAGTTTCCAAGGCACACACACATAAACCAACAAGTCCACTTTAAAGCTGTCAGGCCTGATCTCAGATCTGTTCCAAGAGGTGGGTGTTGGTATACATAAAAAAAAAAAAGTCCTCTGTGTATTTTTTCAGACCTATGATAAGAAAAAACAGGTGTATAAATACGCAAAGATTAGCAGTTGGCTCAGGAGGCTGGTAGTGACAATTCATTTACTGATTTAAATCCAGTTGTTCATAATACCCAAATTAACTTCCCAGTGACTGACTGATGGGCTCAGTGACATGGGTTTGGTGCCCTTGGACCAGAAAAAAAGAAACAAGTCTCAAGTCCCCAAATCCCACAGCTGATGCTGCCGGCTGGCAGAACGGAGACTCACACAGAGTTCTCTAGATGATTTCCCACACAGTGCTTTTGGCACTGGGCCTGCAGAGTGAGCCCATGAGGTGTGCATGTGTGCATATGTGTGTGTGTGTGAGTCTCCAGGGCATGGCAGATCATATGCCACAGCAGGCTGCAGGGCCACAGCAGGACAGGCAGGACAGTGAGGCCATGCAGCTCAGGCAAGAGAGGACATCTTGGGAGCCCGAAGGGCAAGGGGGCACTGCCAACTCAAAGCCAGGCAAAGTGGCACCTTGAGCTATTCTCAACCATTAAGTAAGAGAAAATTTGATGAAAGAATGAAGGCAAAGTTAAACAGAAATTATTTCCATAAACAAAAGTGAATGGAAATGGGCTGAATCTTGATGAATCCACACAATGGTTACGGAACAGAATGGAAAAACATGAAAGCCGTGCACACATATGCATTGCCTGCCAAAACAAGATGTGATCAAAGCAAAAAGAAGCAAACATATGGGCAAATTTTTAGCACGAGAAAAGCATAGCCAAGTTCACTGACCTTTATTTTAATTTTCTTTCATTCTCCGCCTTATGAGGAGTACAGGAAATGGAATGTGCTAATCCCAGCTGGTACAATCTCCAAGAAAGGTGCAAAATCTCCCCAAACTAGAGAAAATTGAATGCAGTCGGCAGCCTGTTTAATCTGCCTCCCCCCCTCCGGTGTCCTTCCAAATAAAGCTCTCCTGATGCTCTGCCAGGGGCCACCAAATGAGTCAAGAAGGAACTTGCAGTGTAGCAGAGAGCTTGTTTTTTAAAATATATTAATACATCTCATAGAAAGATGACTTCAATGAGATGAGAATTTATTTGAAACACTGGGGGATATTTTTTATATGGCAATGAAGAGCTCCTGCTTCTTTTTTTTTCTTTCTGTTGCTCCATTTCCAGTGACTCTGTTTATTCTCACATCATTTGATAGCACCCAGCAGAGCAATAGGGGAATATTGCTAGGGAGTGCACTGGCTAGGGGTTTAAACTGACTTCTAGAGGTCTATATTTGTTTTTTATCTTGTGATGTTTTCAGCCTGCTGCTACATAAATATGAATACTAAGGGTAGAATTCAATTTTTTCAAATTATTATTATTATTACCTTGCATTTACAGATCCATTTTCCTCTCAAAGTATAAATTTCAGGCAGTGAAGATCCTGGTGAAGTAGACAATTCTACACTTGTTTTACAAACAAATGGATTATGGCAGCAAGACAGATGAAATGCAAGCTGAAGACATAACATAGACTTGCCAGGTTCTCATTCCCAGCTCCAATCAGTATAATAAGAGTATAAACTTCTGCCTTTCATCACAGAAGGCAAACACCTCCCTGCTCATGCCTGTGGGATTTTTTCCACTGACTTTTGCAGAGCTAGGATTTCATCAACGGTTAGTGAGAAGCAAGGCTGCCAAATTGTCTATTAACTTGGGTTGACAGCAGAGCAATGCCGTACCTATGCCACCTGCCAGCCCCAAAGATGACTCACGGATGCCTGTACTCTGCTTGAAACAGTCTCCTAATGAACTTCCAGTTATTTAACCTTTCTTTTTTCCCCCAAACATTCCTGAAGACAAGCCTTTTCTTTCAAGGGCCCATGGAAGTTGAAGGCCTGTGATGTGTAGTGGGCTACAGAGCTGTGACCTGACTTGTCCCACACTGAGATTACCCAGTGGAGTTCACAGAAAGCAGTGATAAACCCTGTACAAAACCTGACGATACACATACATTTGACTGAATCCTGAGCTGGTTTCTGAAGTTACAGTGCAGGCTCTGTAATATGATGGCTCTCTGATTGGATAATTACATGACTGCTCATAGAAATTTTTGCTTAAATAAATTTTAAAGCAATAAAACATCTGAAAGTTTTTTGACTTGGCACTATATTAGACGATACAGTAAGTTTTCCTTTGGCTTTTGCTTGAAGGTAATGTAGGGCTACAGATACAGAACAGGTGATGAAACATCACCTTACCACTCTACCAAATGGGCTATGGTTTTACCTGCCTGCTGAATCTCTGGTCAGCAGCTAGAGTGGGACCACAGAAATAGGAGCATGATAGAAAAATCTAGGTATTGGTGACTGGAATAAGAGGTTTTTAGCTAAGTGCCTCCTTCATGCTAGAACTCTTTTTTTTTGTTAAGAGACAGGTTTATTTTGTTTTATAAAAGTCATCCTTGATTATTACCTAGGCACTTTGGAAAAATTTGAGAATAGAATCATTACTTTTGTACTGTCTCAAAACGAATGCAAAATTTGAAATTATTGCATTTTTTCTTCTGTTGATTCTGTATAACACATATTTTTTTCATTTTCATTTTTATCTTCTCATTCCTTTCTACCCAGACGTTTTTTAAATACTCTGCAGTGTTTTCAAATTGCAGAGTAAAAATTCTGCACCATCTTCATTCTTTTGTCACTCTGTAACCTCTCTAAGCATGAAAATGTATGGAATATGGAAAGGTGTAGAAAAGTAAAAGCACAAATGGAATTATTAAAAACTAGCCTGCTTAGACATAGGGGAAAAAAAGCAGCAGGAGAAGGAGGGAAAAAATTAATAAAATGGCAACACTGAAACTTTTCTGCCAAAAATGAAAAAAAGGAGTTTCATAAGAAAAGTTTGAATTTAAATGTTAGTTAGGAGAATTCTACTATACATTCTTTTCTCTTCATGAGTGGCAATTGAGAAGGTGAAAAACCAGCTTCTACTTAGATAAAGCAGCTTGCTGAGAGGTTATGATGGCATGATAATGCTGCACACTGTATCACTGCCAGATACTCTGGACCCACTTTTTTGCTATTTCTGCCTCAGTCCTCCCTCTACCCTGCCTTTTGCTCCCTATGTTGGTGCAAAATTTTGTAAGGTAATATTTAGGGACAGTCAAGATATTTCTTGCGGCCTCTGACCCACAGTACACATATGAAATTTAAAACCAAAACAGAATTATTTTGGAAATCAGCAAAACAATTTTAAGCAATATGCAGTTTTGCAAAGAAGAAAATAGCAAAGAATGCTGGTTCAGAGAAATGGAAGTGCGTATTTCAAAGGTCTGCTTTAGTTGATAAGTCCATTAGCAAATTCAGGGACCTCGCAATGTCTTCCTCTAACAAATGAAAGAAATAAAACCTGAATAGATTGGTAGGACAGAGCTGTAAAAATCCCTGTTCTTTCTTGTATAGTTTCAGGTCCCTTGTGCTGAATTTGTAGTGGTTTTCATCTTGCTTACAATCACATTCATCCACAAGTGTAGGCATCCAATGGCTGCATTTGCATGGGCAAATGAGTAACTATGTGATTAGCATTATCTGATCTAGGCTCAGATATACAGCAACTGTGTGCTGAAAAGTCTATTCTCTCTAAAAAGTATGCCTTTTGAAAATGTGACAATAAACATTCTGTGTTCGCGCATCCACAGAAAAAAATCTGGCTTTAGTCATTTTGATAAATGCAGGAAGCCTTACCATTAAATTAATAACAGCCTACTCTCCTGGGTTTAAAGAGAGAGGAGGCAACACAAGCGTCATGTAAATTGCATTGTCGGGGCTGATACACACTTCTACAAGTGTTTGCTGCAGTTGTTGAAGCTTTAAACATAAAGGAGGAAAAGCAGATTCAAATGAATACTCAAAGGTTTGTTTAATAATGTAATAATTTTCCTGGTTAAAGCACAGAGATCTAGAAATCACTCCTAGAGCTAATAAAGCTGTGTTATTAATCTGTATTTCTCCTCCTGGAGAGACCCAAAATAGGCTGTTTTCCCTTGAATATATTTCCCTTTACGTGATAAAGGAAAACACATTTTGTCAACCTTAGCCTGAGGGCATATGCAAGAGGAACTGAGAGCCCTCCTGCTTTAGCCGTCTCTCATTCCAGTATCTACCACAGCCCCACACTGGGTACAGTACCAGTCCATCTGGTTTTTTGCCTACTCTCAGCCTTGGACATAGACATCATTGTTTGCTGTTGTACTCTGATCATACTGAACTGCTGCAGGGACAGCCCAAAAGGCATGGGAATCACACACAGACCCTTCAGTGTGAGGGATGCATCGTCCTTGCACCTGCCTTCTGCTGAAGAAAACCTACAATTTCTCTACAGTCAGAGCATCCTGGCCCACACCTCACCCAGCAAAGCTATTTTTCCCCAGCTGAGGTCCTCTTCTGCCTCCTACTTACTCTGTTCATCCATGTGTGAATAGCTCAAGACCTGACTTAATTTTCTAGCATTTATACTCTCAAATTTACTGTTTTATGATGGCTTATTAATGGGTTTTACAGCTACGATGTTTGTTCAAACTCTCCTTGCATGCTGTTAAAACTGTGCTGTTTTAATAGCTGTAAGCCCACAAGATCTGATCTCTGCTCAAGAATATTTATATGTGTGGTAAGAGTATTCAATTTGCCAACAAATGAGGTTACACTGCCTTGTAAGTCATTCATTTTGATGTTTATTTCCTCTGGAATTGCTCTCAGGGGTAGATCTTCCTTCCTGTCAAATGGCTCCACGTTCACTTCTCACCAGCTGTTCTCCTGTATCCCTGAACGTTTCCTGGACTGAAAGAAATGCATGTTCCCTGATTTGCTTGGTTGCAACCTGTAACAAAGACAGCAGAGCCCAGCCTACATTTTCAATCAAATGCTATTCCGGAAAAGGGAGGAATACTGGGAGAAATAGCTTAAGTGTTTTTTCGTCCTGCTTCACTTTTTCCCAGCATAAAAGTGAAGCCTGTCTGAGGACAAGGTCCTAATTGACCTGTTGATCTGGATTCAAGAGTGATTCTGATAATTTGGTTCAGAGGATGTCAGTGTGAAGAGCTGTGCTGCATGAGCAGCAAATACTCCCTTTCCTTCACCTCATCTCCTCTAAGCAGGACATTTATGTTTACAAGAAGACTTAAATAAAAGCCCATGTAAACATTGCAGCCCCCACTGACAGGACAAATAAAAATCCCTCCAAGCTTTGCAGTGAGTAAAACTTAATCGACTGATCCAGGGCCACATGTCACATACTGGCTGCCTAATGTAGCTCTGATTAACACACTCGTAAGTAGGAACCAAGTCTTGAGTGCAGGCTAATTCTTCGTTAAAATAGAATAAAAATAAATTAGGACAGCAGGCTTCTTGCAATGCAAGTAGTGCTGTATAAGCTCTGAGTCCTTGGTCCAATGACTTTGTGCTGCTCCTGCTTTTTCTATTTTACTTATTATATTTTTTTATAAGGCCTTTTACCACTAAAGAAAACAGAAGTTGCAAAGCATGCATGTCTTGATATCTTAATAGGTTTTCTACTCTACTGGGACACCTTAGCATCTTGAAAGTTTTAAGTTGATATATGGAGTAACAGTAAAAAATTAATTATTATTAAGGGTTAACCAAGGACCTGAGTGGTAGAAACCAATCCAGTTGTGTATAATTAGACAGTAGCTACCTTGTAATATTGAAGCTGTAAATAGCCCCGGCGGGGGCCCTGACAGAAGGCTGAGGTGTTTACAAGGCACAAGAGATGCTGCCTCAAAGTACATAATTCCTGTTGCCATAACTATTGCTGATATAATGGATGTGTTCATTAAAACCAGAGGATTATTTGTTTATCCATCTTTTTCCATCACAAGCACTTCCTCAGAGGAGGGGGGACAGCATCCTTTCAATACAAATTTATAGTACACACCTCTTTTTTTGCCCAGTCAGAGGAATATTAAAGGATTGCTTTATTGATTGCTAACCAGAGGTCTGCTCCCTGCTGGGAAAACCTACTTCTCCAAACTGCTTGCAAACAGCCCCACAGAATCCAGAAGGGAAGGAAATGTGTGCACATCCATTTTTAGGCTCCCGTTGGGTGTTGGGAGTGCTGGCACTTACTAAGTCTTTGTCTGTGACTCATGCGCTTTGTCCCCTGGCAGGGCCATTACGCAGCCTCCCTTATGTGCTCACATGTGCTGGCCAAAAATGCAGCCTGGGCCTATCTTATGTCAGAGGGAAGGTAAGAAAGCTGCCTCAGGAGGGAGGAGCTGTTATGGACTGACCATAACCCCAGGGGTGGGGTGTGGAGCCAGGAATGAGAGAGGTTGAGCCTGGGTGAAGGGGTGGATGGGGGAAGGTGTTCTAGCTTTTATTTCTTTCCAAGCTTATTTTAACTGGCAATAAATTAATTTTCCCCAAGTTGAGTCTGTTTTTTTGCTGACAGGTGAGTGATCTCCCTGTTTTTATCTTGACCCATGACAGCTTTTCCATCTTATTGTCTCTCCCCCAACCTGTAAAGGAGGGGGGACAAGAGAGCATCTGGGTGGGAGCCTGGCACCAGCCCCACAGCCACTTCACCGCACAGTCAGACCTGCAGCCCTCAGCATGTGGTTTCAGAGCTGCACCCTGCTCTGCCACACAAACACATTTCACTCCATCTATGCACTTCTCTGAGACTTCCAGCACACACAGCAGCATGATGGAAAACACTAGGACTACAACAGCATCAGGTAACCGGTGATAACCAAGCAGAGGGCATCTCTGCATGAAGTCTTCATACCTTCTTTCCAAACGGTGAGACCACAAGTGGCCACCAGTAAGATGACATCGTTACTTCACAATTTATGCTAAAGATTTTATCACAGCTCGAGGTCCCTGGAGCCTGTTTGTTGCAGACTGGTATTTCTGTGTGGGTTTTTCATGTCAGCCCAACTTAATTTTTTTCCAATTAATACTGTCTGAAGTATCAGATCATGACTTGGATTTAATTCATATTCTGCATTTAGCCTAGAGGGTGCTGCTCCAAGTGTCCTCGGGCTGCTATCCTGCCACTGTTAGCATGCTGGAATGAATCATTTGCTAATTTTAAAGCAAATGTGAAGAACCAGCTTGAGTTTAAGGTGGAGATCCTGTGTCATAGAATAAGTACAGTGAAAGCGTGGTATGAATGGTAAGTCAGTTACAGGTGCTCTTCCTGCAAACTCCAGGCCACTCCAAACTGAACTGTCATAGAATCATAGAATCATAGAACCATCTGGGTTGGAAGGCACCCCAAGGATCATAGAGTTCCAATCCCCCTGCCACAGGCAGGGCCACCAGCTTCCAGGCCTGGATCTACACAAGGTTGCCCAGGGCTCCATCCAACCTGTCTCTGAACACTTCCAATGATGGGGCATCCACCACCTCTCTGGGCAGCCTGTTCCGGCTCCTCACCACTCTCTGTATAAAAAACTTCCCCCTAATATCTAACTTAAACCTTCCCTCCTTTAGCTTTAATCCATTCCCCCTTGTCCTGCCATTATCTACCCTTTTAAAAAGTTGATTCCTCTCCTGTTTATAAGCTCCCTTCAGGTACTGGAAGGCTGCAATGAGGTCCCCCGCAGCCTTCTCTTCTCTAGGTTGGACAAGCCCAACTCCCTCAGCCTCTCTTCATAGGGCAGGTTCTCCAGCCCTATAATTATTTTTGTGACCCTTCTCTGAACCCTCTCCAACAGTTCTACATCTTTCTTGTATTGGGGGCCCCAGATCTGGACACAGTACTCCAGGTGGGGCCTCACGAGGGCAGAGTAGAGAGGGACAATCACCTCCCTGTCACTGCTGGCCACCCCTCTTCTGATGGAGCCCAGGATCCCATTGGCCTTGAGAGCTGCGAGAGCACACTGCTGGCTCATGTTAAGTTTCTCATCCACGGTGACACCCAGGTCCTTCTCAGCAGGGCTACTCTCCAGGACCTCTTCTCACAGTCTGTATCTATGTCTGGGATTCTACTGGCCCAAGTGCAACACCTTACACTTGGCAGTGTTGAACCTCATTAGGTTCACCCAGGCCCACCTTTCCAGCCTGTCAAGATCCCTCTGGATGGCTTCTTTTCCTTTTAGGGTGTTGACCACACCACTCAGCTTGGTATCATCCGCAAACTTGCTGAGGATGCACTCAATCCCATCATCGATGTCATTGATAAAGATGTTAAAGAGAACTGGTCCCAAGACAGAGCCCTGGGGGACACTGCTTGTCACCAGCCTCCACCTGGACATAGACCCATTGACCACCACCCTTTGGCTATGGTCTGTTAACCAGTTTCTTATCCACTGGATGGTCCACCCATCAAATCCACATCTCTCCAATTTAGAGATAAGGATGTGATGGGCACTGTGTCAAAGGCCTTGCACAAGTCCAGGTAAATGACATCAGTTGCCTTTACTGATGCTGTCACTCCATCATAGAAGGTCACCAGATTGGTAAGGCACGACCTTCCCTTGGTGAAGCCGTGCTGGCTGTGCAGGATCATGTGCTCATCCCTCATATGCTCCAACATGTCATCCATGACATCCAACATCCAGATCCAACATCTGTTCCATGATCTTCCCAGGCACAGAGGTGAGGCTCACCGTCCTGTAATTCCCTGGGTCTTCCTTGCTCCCTTTCTTATAAATGGGAGTGACATGAACTTTTTTCCAGTCCCCAGGGACCTCTCCTGACAGCCATGACTTTTCAAATATGATGGAGAGCAGCTCAGCAACCCCATCAGCCAGCTCCTTCAGGACCCTGGGATGCATGTCACCCAGCCCCATAGACTTGCAGACATTCATTCTCATGAGGTGGTCTCGGACTTGCTCTGCCGTTACAGTGTGGGGGGGAATTTACTGCCCCAGTTCCTACCTAGAGGTCCAGGGATGCAAGGTTCCGGGACTTGAGAATTATGAGAATCCTGGCTGCCAGAGAAGACTGAGGCAATGAACTCATTCAGTACCTCAGCCTTCTCCACATCAGTTGCAGCCAATTCTCCTTTCTCATTTACCAAAGGGGACACACTCTCTTTGACCTGTCTCTTCTGGCCAATGTACCTGTAAAATCCCTTCTTGTTGTTTTTAACATCTCTCGCCAAGTTCAGTTCCCTCTGCGCCTTGGCTTTCCTGATTCCATCTCTGCAAGTCTGAACAGTATCCCTGTATTCTTTCCAGGCAACACACCCTTGTTTCCAGAGCTTGTACTTGTCTTTCCTTTCCCTCAGTTTGACCAGCAGGTCCTTTGCCTAGCCATAATGCTCTCCTGCCCCTCCTGCCCCTCCTGCCCACTTTCTTATTCATAGGGACAGCGAGCTCTTGAGCTCTCTGGAAGGCATCCTTAAAGAGTGTCCTGCTTGGGCAAGAGCAATTGCCCTACATGTATCACTTAAACGGCATGCTATCAGAACTTCAATACATAGCTGTATCTGAGAAAAGATTAATTAAGAGAAGCCAGCTTTGCCCACAAGAAATAAGAACATAATTTTCCTCCTTGCATTACCCATAGTCTAAATGTTTCTCTTATTGCTGTTGCGATCATCACTTCTTGAGGCTCATTATTTCAGATCACAGACATCGGTCCTGTCTTTGGTGTGCACTTTTATCTCCCTGTGTCTTTAAACACACACATATTTAACTTAGAGAATTTTTATCACATGTCAAATTTTTGTCACATTGAGACCAAAACCCAGAATTAGAAGAAGAGTACACATCGCCCCTCCTCCCCCACCTCTCCACCCCCTCCAAATCAGCCTTTCCTCTGTACAGCAAAACTTCTGTGCCTTGGATTCTTGACCAGTGTAAAATCAGACTAGCATCTTCATGATGAAGTAAATGTTTGGCACAAACAGCTTAGTCTCCAGCTTGCACAATAAGCCACAGGTGTGCAATTGCAGGCTGCCCAAATCTGCCAAGGTAAGAGGAAAGCATCAGAGACCAGTTTGTGTTCTCTAATGGTCTGTCTCAGCTCACAAAACTGTTTTGCTCTCATAGGTTTAGTTTGTTGGTGGGGTTTTTTTGGGGGGGAGGGTTTGTCTGTGTTTAGGAGGTTTTTCTGCCTCTTTTGCAGTTGCAGCCTAGAATTTAGCAAAGGCTCAAAGCTTTTCAGTTTGCTTTTGTGTTCCTACCTGAGCTGTGGCTTACCTGGCTGCACAGCGCAGGCTCTAACAAAACGTGAGCCAAACATATAGATTATGTTTTCCTGCCAGGTGACACCTTCAGAAAGGAAAAAAAAAAATCCCAAACCTAATTAAGTCCTGGCCACTTCTCCTGTTCACAAGAAAACATGTTCAAGAATCCTCTTCTGCCACCACTAACTAGATGCTGAGGATGAGTCTGGAAGACAAAGCTCTTAAACCTGTTCATAGCTAAATGTTTTGCCAAAGGTTTCTCCTCTTCCAGTGTCTCAAAGTCACAATTGGTAACAATCTTTTCAGATTTTACTGAGGTTCATGAAGGGAAAGCAGTTCTGTAGAGAGTTGAATAAGACAGTAAGAAAATGTTTAAAAGGAAATTAATGCTGTTTTTAGACAGTATGGAAATGCTGTTGCAAACCAGCTCCTGGCCAAGTGGTAAGCACGTGTGCTTAATTTGAAGTATTGATTTCATGATTAAGCACTATCCACACTATTGACATATGTCTCTGAATCAGGGCCCTAAAGTGTGCAGTTCTTCCAGAATCAGCTCCCAGAGGAGAATGGCTCTTCTAATTAGCTACTTCTGCCATTTCTCTGTGGCCTCTTCATTTTATATGATTGGAATTTTCTTGATTATGAAAGAAAATAAAAGCATTCAATGAGAAAACAGGAAACAGTGAATCAATTTGGTCCTTTCTTGTGAGAGAGGGATGTGCCGGGATACATTGAACATTGACAGTGCTTATAGAAGTCACCACAGAAGCCATGATATTACTTAATGCAGCTTGTCATTAAAGCAAAGCCATCAGGCTTTCTAGTTATTCGTGTTTTCACATACTAACAAAAAAATCTTAAAGCATAAAGCAGCAGTATTCTGATTTAAAGGGGTCTTGAGAGGCCAGAGCATTTAGTATTCAGCAATGAAGCACAGGGCTGGCACTTTTGGTATTAGCCAACTCTCCTTCAGTCTTTTCTGAAAAATGGCTGTACTAAGACAGAAATTCCAAAGAAATGCACTGCTGAGTACATTTGCACTGGGAAGTATAGAGTTTTAGCAGGCATAGCTCTTGCTGATTTCCAGAGAGGTTGTGATTCTGCCACTGAACAGAAAATAGTCAACTACAGCACCCCATTCCACCCCAGAAATAGATGAAAAAAATAATTACAGCTTAATTATGTTTGTACCACTAAAGTGAACAGAAAACAGTGTCACCAATTTTCTTATAAATCATTCTCCAATTCCACCCCATACAAATACACACATACAATTTAGAAGTTACCTTTTTGGTATTGATGCAGTATCGCTACCTATCAATAAATAAACTTTTTGAAATTAGACAGTACAGTAACCCCCATGTAATGAAGAGGGGAAGTTAGCTCAAGGTCACTTACATATCAGACTTGTTCAGGGAGATAGCTTGGTCCTGAGCTCCTGACCAGGGCAATGAGGTTTGTATATCTGTGTTTATAGATAATATGATATTTGTTTAACATGTCTGTCTGGATAATATTTGCACTGCGCAAGCAGGAAAGGAAGGATGAAAGAGCCAAATGTCAGGTATTTATGTTTATGTGTACAACAAAAATGAGAGTTTACAAATGTCAGCAACTTGTTTTTGTGTTCCACTCCCTCAAAGCATCTTTCCACTAAAAAATTGGATGTGACAAGAAATTAATCCATATTGTGATCTAATTATTGTTGGAATTATGGGAAAAATGTAAGATGTCTAAAATATTTAATTGTGAGAAATGTCTATCAAGGTAATTTTGCAGTGAACTTCTCATAAGATTTTTAAACAGTTGTGCCAGGTTTGAAGTGCCTAAATAACCAGGAGACTGATTTTTGTCTTTCTGGGACACACATGAAGTCCACAAAACACCGTTCTGTGGTTCTTGCTGTCCTCCTGGTGAAGGCTCAGCTTTGGGGGAGCGTAGCAGAGAAACTAGTAACAGCTGAAAAAGCCCTATTTTTATATTTTAAAGGCCATTCAATTATCTCACTTTATCTTACAAAACGATCTCCACAACAGATAACCTTTTTGGGCAGTGTAGTTAGGAGCAGCTACGCCATGATTGAAAGATGGTACTTGTTTACATGCCTTCCTACTAACAGGGTCTGCTGCAGTGTGTTTTCACCTTAAACTGTAATATGGCTCTTTGCTTGTTGCTTTTTTGTAAGTCCTGGTGAAAAGGAAGTACTCACCCAGGAGAGTGTTCAAAGGGCTTGCCAAAAAATAATGTGCTGAGCCAACCCGTGCACACAACACTGGCCTGTCATGGGTGCAAGTGTTGGCTCAGTGACGCCATCCCTCGCTCTGGTCGAGGAACACACTCACATGGAATGTGGAAATGAAGTTTTGCTCAGGTATTTCTTTTGGGGCACCGGCTAGCTGTGATTAGAGAATGTAAAATAGAATGGGAGAAAGATCCATTGTCAGTGAAAAAAAATAATAATCTATTCAATATCCCTTTCTGGTATTTGCAATACTCAGCAGCGGTTTTCAAGGTTAACTCATTAAACACATTTCTGTCTGTGTCGAGCCATTTCTATGAGAACAATTTGGATTGTGCAGGTTGTGGAAAGAGTAACATCTCTCCTAGGAAAAGCACCCTTGGATCATTACTGTCCACTATATGATGTAAAAGGAAAGAAGGAGGGGAGGAGGGAGAGAGGAAGGTCAGAATCGCTTAGTCCCCTCACCTTTCCCAGACCCTCGCATCCTCAGTGTCATGTGGCCCTGGCTCTCAACCCTTCTGTCCTGACCTCCTGAACACCATGCCCCGTGGCCTCAGGTCAAGTGAATTTCCCCATCCAGCCCCAGCCTTCAACCACCCCACCTCTTCCCCTGGGTGGTGGTCAGGTCTCCATCACCTCTTCCTCCATGTGTGGCTCCAGCTGCAGGGCTCCCACGGCCTTTCTTTACAACTTGAGCAACACCCACAGGCACACCTGCTCCATGCGAAGAATTTTGACAGGGGACAGGAGATGGTCAGTGCTGGGATGACATTCTGGGATCCTTCTGGGCTGGAAGTGATGCACAGGCCACCCATTCAATGGCCCAAGTCTTCAGATTTGATTTGATTTCCAGTCATGCTGCTGGAAAGGAAATCATTATTACAAGTTTTGTTTTGTTGTGCTTTTTTTTTTTTTCATATCTTCCACACAGATTTCTAAAAAGCAGTGATGAAATGATTTGCTAACTATTCCCATTGTCTTTGATCACTTAATTAGATCAAGTAAATTACATTTCAGAGAACAGAACTATGGACCTTATTTGCATTTGTATTTGAACTTTGGCATTGCACAAGGCTGTGTAATCCCTGTGAAAGGCTGGTGTGTCTGTCTGTCGGTCTTAGTGTCAGAATTATGTAACTAACACCAAGGCAAGTAGGAATCAGGCTCATTTCTTTGTATCTGACAGAGATATTAATGCTGTGAGGAATTTTTGCAAACATTATGAGAATGATTACGGTTCTAATGATTGAATGCAGCCATTTTTCACAAATGGAAATTGCTAACAGAGCTGCAGGCAAGAAAAAACATGGGGTTTGGGGTCTTCTATGATTTTACCCTCTTACCACAGATATAAATGGCAGTTTTCTTCCAACAGGAGGTCATTAGGTCAACCAAGTGGTTAAATTCAGAGTAGCTTAATTTAAGTCAAGGGGACTGCATGCTTGTACAACCACATAAGAGTATTACCACATCCCACAGGCTTGGAGACAAATTTTGCTCTTGTTTAACTTGGTGTAGAGCAAGAGTAGATTCTTGCCATTAGTGCAATTAATCCAAATATATACCATTATAATCTTCAACAGCATTCACCTATTCAGAAGCATGCTCTGTCTTTATTTTGTGCACATAACTTCCCTTGACATTAGCAGGAGGGGATAATAGACATAGAAATGTAAAGAGAGGTTAATACTCTTCCCCGTGACCTTCCCAGAGACATCATATTTTCTCAAGTTGACCCCTCATTATGCTGAAAACTGCAAAGAAAAAACCCCACGGTTTCTGTTGCTTTTTTTGTTCACTTCAGAGACTACAGACATCTGCCCTAAGTACATTCTGTTAATAATTATTTTGAATGTATTCTAAAAATCCACATCATTCCCAAAAAGGGGAAAAACACAAAAGAAACCCCAGTTGGTGAAGGAGGACAATGTGAGACATTATAAGCAGAGCTGGAGCTGCCTGCCGTGATTGCCACTCGGAGATAAAAATCATTCCTCACACTTTGAGACAAAAGTAAATGGCAGTTTGCAATGTTAAGAACCCCTGTGGAAATAAGATGAAATGAGACGAGGCTTCCAGACCTGTGAGAAAAATCAATCTGATGGAAAATTGACAAACTTGTTTAACGTGTCGGCACAAGATCCGAGAGTTGACCCGTAGAGACCTCCACTTAGGCATACCGTGAAGTTACTGTCAGTTCTCTTAATCTGTTCAATTACACAACTGGATCTCAAAGGGGACTTTTTACCAAACATCACTTTAAATTAACTTTTCTCCTTCGTGTTTTAAACTTCCAGTCCTCCCCCCCCCGCCCCCCCCCTTTCGCAGCAACATGGGTAAATTATTAAAAAGCCCACTTGCTTATCAATGTAAATGTTTAAAGTTTTGATAGGAAATAGAGAAAGTTTGTGCAGTTAAAAAGAGAAAAATGCTCATCTCATTGCATGTGGTGAAATTCATCTCCACTATAATTTCTCTGAGGCAAAGTTCTATTGTTTTTCTGTTTTGGGGGATGAAAAAATGGTAGCAAAAAGCAGCACACCATCATTTTTATTCCATTAGGAACATGAAACTGTGCCCCTTTCACAGCCACAGGCCACAAAGCAAAATAGAGAAGGGTTTGAAATAGAAGAAATGCTACTGTACTAGGCTGACCTCAAACATATCTCTCTTCTGACTACATCTTTTTCTTTTCCATTGAGGAAGTGGAGCAACTGTAGGATAGGAAAAGAAGATGCTAAAGAATCCAATGGAGCAAATGAATTTAACTTTGAAAATAAGTACAGCAGGATTTAAGAGAGAGAGAAACTGAAGTCCAGATGGCTGGAGAAGAGAAATCGGGCTTTTCCTTCCTCATTACTTTATTAAATGCATCTTTGAAACAAAAGATTAGTTTTTCCTAAAATCTGTTATACTTGAAGTCTGAAGTGAAGGACTATGAAACAGAGCAGAAAGAGCAGCAGGAATATGGCCTATCAATTAAACTCAAGTGCCCAGACTCATTTAGATTAATAGGTGTTACAGTGCAAGTGCCCAGCTATATTATTTAAGAGGTTCATTTTCAGAAAATGCATGAGTACCAGCAGTAACACAGCTTTCTGTTAACTGGCAGACTCATAGGGAATGTCCCAGTAGCCACAGTATTTTGCTATTGATTTGGAGAGGGTGTGGATCATGTGGTGGATCTTGCTGATGAATGCTTGGTTTTGCTGATTTTGATGGGGTTAGAGGCTTTGTTCCAGATACTTTTTAGTTTGTCTGGTTTATAGCTTGGTTTTTTCCCATTGAAAAGATCAAAGCTGGGAAACAAAAATTCATTTTAAAATAGTAAGAAATGAAGACTGGGATACTGAGATGACTGATACTGACATTTTTTGGGAAAGAAAAAACAAAAAAGTCCGTGGAGCATGAACACTGTGCAAGAGACTCCATCTAGGTAGGGGGCAGAAGCCAACAGCTTTTTCTTTTTTTTTTTCCCCATTCAGCAGGATTAAGTGATTTTCTACTGTGCTTGTTAGAACAACTTGAAGAAAGATGACTTACTTCTGTAGCCACTTAAGATACAAAAAAAAAAGCATCAACTTTAGAAGGTCTCTTGTTAGTTTTGTTAGGAGTAGAACTATTAATATTGTTGTTGTGTCAGCAGCTCTTGATAGAACAAAATACAATCAACTGCTTAAATAGATAGCACTTTAAGAACTTCTTTTCTGACTAATAGTATGTTCTTGGTCTGAAGATTTAAGGTAAAGGTTAACTGTAATTTGTATTACATTCCTAGTCTATTACTGTGTTTTGCACTGCTACGAGAGGTAGCTTTATTTTTGGAGTGAAAATAATTTCTAAACGTTTTCTCTTATATAAGCCACAGACTCTCAATGGAAACTTGCTAAAAAGCAGTACTACCTCTTTTCTCACTTCCTGAGTGGGCTGAGGAAGACCTAGCTGCTCTTTTCAGCAGCAAGCACTTTATAAAAGTTATGGTTCCCAATAAGAAAGTGTTATTTTTTCTCTCAGTGACTTTTTCACACGCTTCAAAACCTTTAACCTCCTCAGACTCAGTAGAAATTGGCAGAACTCCAGTTAGTCTAAATAGACACCCTTATGTTTGTGGATTTTTAATGCTCTTCGGAACTCTGTACGTCCTTAGGTACACATACTCTATGTCTGCGTACACTTAGAGGAACCAATTCTGACCTGCAATAGTAAAGAGGCAAGTTCCAAGGCGGTGTGAATGAGCACTAAGACTGTAAGGTTAAAGGGGCCCGAATTCATGGTATCTCAGTTTTAAATGACTGTCAAATGGTTAGCCCTCAACCACTCCTCCAAGCCTGATCCATACATCCATGTGCAGATGTGGCACGTCATTGGCTGGTGATTCCCACTGCTAGCTGCTGTATATTTCTTATTCAGAAACTACAATAAACATCAAAATTTTTAGATATAGTCTGTGTGTCTAATTTTCATTTAAAAGACTAAGGTCTAAGTTTGCTCAAAATTGGGAGAATAACAGCTTTGCTCTTTTATGGAAGCTTTTGGTTGATCTTAAGGCTTTGTGAGTTCACCTACAAAAAAACCTCAGCATTACTGATTATCAGCACTAATACTAACGCTAATACCAATGCTTAATGCTGTGTACTTAGTACTTAACCAAGAATTTTCTAACCAAAGGGTCAAGAACAAGGTGTAAGCAAGATGAGAAATCTCATTAACACATATATAAGGACAAAGATCAATGCAAAGACAGCAAAGTGTCCTTCATGTTATGCTTTATCATAGTAACAATAGCTTTAGAAGTGGGTTTATCAGAGCCTCAAACAACAAAGACTGTTTTTAGAAAATACTTCAGGGGTATCTCTAGGCAAGTCAATAAATTAAAAAAATCCCACCCAATCTTTGCAATGTAGCTGCCGGCAAGTTAGTCTGATTGTTTTGCAGACATCCTAAAAGGAAGAAAAATCTACCTATCACTCGTTTTTACTTATGTGTGTGCTTTCTGGGAGGGGAAAAGAATCATACCTTTGTTAGACATCATCAAACAAGGAGTGGGAAGGCCAGATGTAGATGCTGTGAGGAAGTCCTTATTTTTGCTTTTATCAATGCAGACTTGCAAAGAGAAAGAGCAAGAAAGTTTCTGTGGCCCTCATCCTGATGCTATACAGGCATCTCCTTTTAAATTTTAATAATGCCTCGAGGGTTTAATCACCTGATTCACGCAGAGGCTTTAGAAATTCTTATTCTTTGTCTAATACCAGTAGTAATCCATGATTCTTGTCTGTTACACTCCCACCTTGCACAGAGTTACCATTTATGGTTCTTTGTGGTCCCAAGGGATTTCTATTTTTTTTTAGTTGTTTGTTTTCCAATTTATGTACTTTTCCTATCCCCACACATTCGCACTATGGAAACACACCTTTCTCCACCATCAGAAGAGGGGTGGCCAGCAGGGACAGGGAGGTGATTGTCCCTCTCTACTCTGCCCTCGTGAGGACCCACCTAGAGTACTGTGTCCAGATCTGGGGCCCCCAATACAAGAAGGATGTGGAACTGTTGGAGAGGGTTCAGAGGAGGGCCACAAAGATGATTAGATGGCTGGAGCACCTGCCCTACAAAGAGAGGCTGAGGGAGCTGGGCTTGTTCAGCCTGGAGAAGAGAAGACGGCGGGGGGACCTCATTGCAGCCTTCCAGTACCTGAAGGGAGCATACAAACAGGAGGGGAATCAACTTTTTAAAAGGGCAGATAATGGCAGGACAAGGGGGAGTGGTTTAAAGCTGAAGGAGGGAAGGTTTAGATTGAATATTAGGGGGAAGTTTTTTACGGAAAGAGTGGTGAGGTCCTGGAATAGGCTGCCCAGAGAGGTGGTGGATGCCCCATTCCTGGAAGTGTTCAAGGCCAGGTTGGACGGGGCCCTGGGCAACCTTGTGTAGATCCAGGCTTGAGGTTGGTGGCCCTGCCTGTGGCAGGGGAGTTGGAGCTTTATGATCCTCGGGGTCCCTTCCAACCCTTGCCATTCTATGATTCTATGATCCTCCCAGCGCTATACTAGGCAACTTCCCAGGCTAGAAACAGATGGGCTGATCTTACCTATAGAGAATCTTCCTTTAATATGGCCCTTGCCACTTCCCAAACATATTCTGTCATGTTGGCAAAGATGATATACAGGGCATCTCTGTTTCTGCCAAGTACCAAATCTTATCTTTATGTCATGGTATATTTGGACTATTGGACTGTAGAATATTTAAGAAAGTTAGATGACTATATTTGGTGGGATTTTCTTGTTGGGTTTTTGTTTGGTTTTTAAATGCTTTTTTCAGACGTTATATATCCAGTTTTCAAAAATGTCAGCAGAATTTCATTTCAAAGATGATGGGTACACACGCTCACAAGCATACAAAGGTCAGAAAAATAAGGTTTTGAGGGCTAGTAATGTTTTCAGTATTTATCAGAATTCAAATGAGCCTGCATTTGCTCAGGTCTACCTCTGATGAAGAGGCTTCCACCCATGGAAGGTTTATGTAAGATATTTCTTTTTAATAGGCAAATTTCTTGAGTTTAATTTACTGCACATCTTTCCTGCAAAAGTTCTCAAGCCTTTCCAGATGCAAAGTCACAGAGAGCTGCCAGGCTATATATGATTTTACATGCCTTGCAGATAGCTCAGAGATACAATTGCAAAATCTAGTGCTCACGGACAGCTGGGAATTTGTGACAGTCCCTGAAGGACTTTGCAACCATAAACCAATGACTGGATCACCCTGATCCATAAATGCATTTTTCTCCTATCTCTACCCAATGCAATACAAATAGTCTTCCTACTGCTAACTATTTCTAAAGCCACACACAAGAGAACATAAAGAAAATGGCATATACTCAAACAGAAAGACCATCTGGTCATTTGTTTTTTATACTGGCAAAAGCCTTCAATACCTGTACTATTGCAGGAGGCATCAAGTGCAGAAATGTTCCTTAAGTTCTGCTTTCAGAAAATTTTGCTAAAAAGTGGTGATTCATTCAGACGATAGAGGGGAATTGGCAGTAAGTTCTGCTGTAGAGCAGGAAAGCTCAACTCATGAACAAGCTGTGGGGTACAGTTAAAGGTTTCAGTTTATTATCAGCAGTTTCCTCCTCTCTAAGAACTCAGGAGCTCTCATGGTGATGTCACCTCCTCATCACCATACTCTTTGTGTCAGTCTGCCTTATCACCTTCGCTGCCTTTGTCCTGTCCCAGAGTTACCCTTGCCCGAATGACTGTCAGCCAAAGAAAGAGGCAAGATAGACAGTGGGTCAGTGGTTACCCCTGTGCTGAGGGTGCAGGGGGGCTCTGATGCTTGTCCTGGTGTGGGACTCTCCCTGGACTCTTGGATGGCTGGGAAAGGCATGCTGCCCTGCAGTACAGCAGCAGGCTGATGCTCTGGGACATGGTTCTGGACAGGACTGGGGTTGAGCTTTGGGACCTACGACAGCTTCTGATAGATAACTGTGACCTGCAAATAACAGATGAGCCATAAAAGCTATGTCTATGAAAAATTTTACTTTGCCCAGGACAGCTCTCTGGTCCTGAGGCTGCTGGATACAGGACAATGTATGTCTGTGACATTAAACCTTCCTGCCCTCAGGAAGAGGTGTCTGTACCCAGAGAGCCTAAGGAGATGGCTACTGGGCAAGTTTAGGAGAACCTGTTTAGAAGAGAGTCTGTAGTGTGCTGGTGACTACTGGCGTGACACGAAAGCCCAGCAGGGCTCCTGGCACGGCTCAGCTTACGAGGAGAAAAGTAGCCACAGGAACCAACATCGCACACTGAATAATACACCGTGCAAAGTCAGGGACCACTACCAGACTGAAGCTATACCTCCTGGTTTTCAGACCTGTTTGTACTCCAGTTCAGCTTTGCCACCAGTTTAAATTACATTGGGCTGAATACTCTGTAGTTTCCATAGGCTGAATACTCTGTAGTTTCCATAGGCGGTCACAACTTCTATTACTTCAAGGATACTGTATTAATCTTCATTTTTGCTGGGCCCTGTTTTTATTTAACAAAAAAGAGAAAAATTTGAAAACCTGCAATGAGCAAATCTTTCCCTTGTTCTTCTGTTGGGAAGATCATGAAGGCATTTGGACTTTGGAATTCTCTTCACACTTCTGCAGAGTCATTAAAAAGTAATTTTCCTTTAGCTGCAACCTTTTTGGTTGCCATTAAAGATTTCCAGGTGCATTTGCTCCCTAATCAGAAATGTTCTTTTGTACAAAATTTCTCTTAAAGAATTTTTTTTTTTTAAATTTTCTGGTTTGCTCATTCACCTCAGTCTTTGAGCATCATTCAAAGCATCAAGCAAGGTGATTAACATTCACTACATTTGCTGCTCATCTGTCTCCAAGGAAAGAAGGACGTGAAGCATTTTGTTTTGTATATAACTATTTGCTGCCTAATTTAGAGGGAAAAAAAACCCCCACCAATTGTCCTTTAGAGAAGAGGAAATTTTTAGTTTTTATTGATTCAAAGACCCTGCTTTGCACATGTTTCTTATGGTCCAGAGGGGTGACATAGAATGAAACAACCATGAAAACAATCTTTCAGCCCATCAAAGAAAAGGACTGAGATGTTGATCTTGATTCCAGGAGACCCCAGAGCAAGGCACATGCTGCTCTCTGGAAGTTAGTATTGGTATGAAATTCCCTGCAGTTTTCTCTATCAGTCAGTATGTTTGAAACACCAAAGGCTGTAGCATTTTGCCAAGGGGTACATGATGAAAGCATGAGACTGCGAAATTTTCAGTCCAGAAGCCTATATAACTTCATAGCAACTGGAAATGCCCAATAATCCTGGCTGCAGACTTTTTCATTTTAAGACTTCTAAAGCTTATTTATATACAAATGCTTTTCATAAGCTTCATATAGAGTGACCTGCTTGGTCACAGAAGTATAAACAGTCCAGCTTGCTGTTACAGTTTTTTTTTCCCCCCCCAGAAATAAATTTTAAACATAATCCCATTAGCAAAACTTTTTATAAAGTTGGAACACTTGGATTTACTTCACGTAATTCTGATAGCCTTTACAAAAAAAAAACCCCACAAACAACAAACCCAAAACAACCACCTACATCATAAAGAAAAATAATTTTGGTCTGAGTTTCTTTTTAACAGCTGTAGAGATGCAGCTGTTAGACAGATACTTAATTCAGCGCTACCTTATTCCAGATTGCAAAAGTGTCTCCAGTCAAGCAAGCACAGCTGCAGTGGTTTACTTGTGCTAATCTGAGCCTAACGCAGACAAAGATCCAGAGGAACAGCTGAGCTATTTGACTGTTCTTTGGCAGCTCATCTCATCTCCCGTGACTGCATCTGTGGGCAGTACACGCAAGGAGCTGAGCAAGGGGAGGCAAGGAATCTCACATCATTTAGTGCTCTCAGTTTTGTGTAAAACAAGACTTGGAAATACAAAAAAAACCACCAACAAAATAATGAGCTGTTTTCTGAAAGCAGGATGGACGCTCTTGGTATAAACACTGTTTAATTAACAGACAGTAAATGCTTGTAATTAACATTAATACTGTCCCCATTTTCTATTCTTTCTCTACTGAAAGGAGAAGCAGCCCATTTTGTTTGTATGAGAACTTAGAAGCAGGCATTTCATGCTATCCTGTATGACATGTTGGGGTTCTCTGATGTAACTGCTGTGTAACACCTCATCCATGTGGCAACTCTGCTTACTTAGTCACTTTGTCCTTGGGTCCCTTTTTTGACCTGCAGCATTGCAGCTGTGGATCAGGCAGAGCAGAAGTGCTCAGGAATTAACACACCATGGTTTGAAATTCCTGAAAGAGCAGAAGCAAAGAAGGGCACGGAAACACAACAGCAAACGAATCGTTTCCTTTGTTTGAACTGTAGATATTTGAAGTATGTATAAGTTGCTTACCCTGAGGTTATTGATGCCTGTAGTTTTGTTGAAGACAGCAGAGGCAGTGAGTTTGGCCAAAATTGCTTGGCTGTAGAATAAACAACTCAGATGTGAAATTTCACAAATTCTTCCCATTAGCTAATCATCCTGATTGGTAGTTGTGAAGCAGTATTTGATTTTATTCCTGCTTGAATTTAGACCTGCAAACATGACATATATGTTAAAGCGAACTAAAAAAATAAAAAAAAAAATAAAAGGACTCTATGTGAAAAATCTTTAATGACAGGAATTAGGGTATTTTTGTTTGCTTTAGACTTGACGTCCAACATTAAGTACTTCTGCACTTCTGTATTGTGTGTGTCCCTCTCTCTTCCAAAAAAAAAAAAAAAAAAAGAAAAAAAAGAAAAGTTTTGTGCAGTTGTCTGCTCTATAAGCAGCTTTCTGCAAAGGTCAGTGTTTTCTCTGCATACATCCACTTGTCAGCTCCATGCCACTTTCCAGGGTGAGACTGACAAGAAACAGAGAAAAGATGATGTAGTAGCTCAAGAACAGTTGAAGATTAAGAGATTACAGGGATTTGTGAGCTTAAACAAATATTTACCAGTAAATCCTTAGCTTAATTTTGATAGACTTTTGCAGCTAAATGTGTATTACTTTTTCCTAGCAGAACTACCGATAATTTAACAAGTGTAGATGTTCACCATGTGTCAAGCAAAACCAGGAAAACACCACAGACTTCAAATAAAAAAGGTTCTGTTCCTAATCTGAAAGTAGGCCTTAGCTTTTTTTTAGCTTGCCCAAATCTGATCCAAGATTTGGACAAACACAAGGTCTTTCAAATTCCTCTCTTCCAGTCTTAAAATGAATTAAATGCAGAGTTTCACATATTTGTGAAATAAATCTATTTGTATTCATAATAAAAACAAATGTCTTGTGATCAGTGTGTCTACAGAAACTGAAAGAAAAAGGAGGAAAATAGAACATGAACATTTCACCCCTTACAAAAACAAACAAACAAAACCAAAACCAGAAAGCCCCTATTTTAAATAACTTTTATCATACTCTGTGGTCTCAAGTTCAGGTACAATACTAATACAAGATAATTTCAGATACACTTGTGTACAAATGCATTATGTTACCAACAGGTAATCCAGTATCTATTGCTACTTTTCCTGATCAGGTGACATAGTTGTGTTCTTAAGGGTCAGCAGACAGTTGTATCCAGTGATACCGCAAAAAGACAACAAAAACAAACCAGTATGTGTTTGTAAATGTCTATTTTTTTTAATGATCTTATATAATACTATCATGTATGGGAACTGCCACATGAATTCATCCACACATTTTTATTCAAGACACCCATGATATGATTATTCTGTATTTCCCTCTGTCCCAGGTTCAGGTAGGATAGTGTTAATTTTCTTTCTAGCAGCTAGCAGGGTGCTGTGTTTGTGAGTTAGGATGGGAGCAGTGCTGATAGCTCACTGATGATTTAGTTGTTGCCAAGCAGCCAGGGACTTTTCAGCTTTTCATGCTGCCCTGCTAATGAGAAGGTGGGAGGCACCAGGGGACACAGCTGGGACAGGTGACCCAAACTGGCCAAAAAGGGTATCCCATGCCAGTTATGTCATGTTATGCTCAGCATAAAGGGGGCCTGGTGGGAGGAGGAGTGCTCAGCTCCAGAATGTGAGGTTTTTGGGGACGGTCTGGCTTCTGGACAGCTGTGAGCTGTACGGCCCATGTTGTGTGGGTTGGTGAGAAAATGCCTTGTATATCACCAGTATGGTATATTTTGCTATAAACTTGTTATGGTTATTTTTCCCTTCCTCTGTTGTCCCAGTAAACTCTCATCCCAATCTGCAAGGTTTTGGGGTTTTTTTTGAGTTTCTTTTTCTTCTCTCTCTCCCTGGCAATTCCGCACACACCCCCTCTTAGACCAGCTGCATAGTGCTTGGCTCTCAGCTGGGGCAAAACCATGATACCCACAGAGGAGAAGGTAGAGGAATTAGAAGTGTAAAAGAGGCAGGGTGAGAAGGGGGCAAGGAGAGGAAAAGAGTAATTGAGTATCTTTCCTACAGTTTCTCAGAAAAAAAAAACCCCAAATGAACCCAAACAACAGAAGTCACAAAGAATTCTCTAGGTACCCACCCCATCAAGACTAGCAAAATACAACTACTCTCACAAAGCATTATCTGTTTTTTCAGTGGTGCCGACCTTTGGCATGCTCAAGCCTCGAGCATCTCCCAGGGTGTCTGTGGTTTGAAAAAAACAATTTGGTAACTGTTTCTAAATTTACCAAAAATTCAAATAAAGTCTCAGTCACAGATACGGTCAGTACAGCAGGTCACTCACAGAGAATGCTGGGAGAAAAATACCTACAGAATGGAAAAGCCAGTACTGCTTTAAATAATTTTATTTTGATGGACTTTTAAAATGGATCTGCTTTAAGGCCACCCTCCATCAATCTGGAGTTTCACAAATGAGCAGCATAAACACCTAATTTAAATATTTGCAAGATCAGACATCATCACAGTCTTCTTATGTATGCTTTTACAATTGCTGTTTCACTATGCATTCTTTCACTTGGAAACATTTATTTATTGAGGGTGGTCAAACACTGTAACAGGCTTCCTAGAGAGGTGGTTGATGCTCCAAGCCTAAGAGGTGTTTGGTTCTTTGTAACAGGCTTTGGCTTTTGTTCAGCCCTGAAGTGGTTGGGGAATTGGACTAGATGAATGTTTTATGTCCCTTCCAACTGAAATGTCCCCTCTCTCCCCTCATTTAAAATGTGTAAGGGTCCTTTGGAGTCCTTTTCCTTTCCTTTTTCAAGATCACATCAGCTGAGGAAGTCGCTGTCAGCCTCCTGAAAAGCGTGCATTGTGCCTCTGTTTTCATGTAACCTTTGTGCACATCACCTGCCGCCTTTCTCGGCTTTGTTCCAGTCAGTTCCACTTTATTAAGCATCAGTAAGGCTGGATCTATTTCTTGAGAATGTAGGTGGACTCAGTGCGTTCACCTGGAAGCCAACTGAGAGTCTGAAATAATTATCTGTTGGTTATTCATACTAGCGCAATTTTCTAGCTAGGGATTACATCTTGTTTTAGCAAGAGATCAGCAAGTTTAGTAGTTGTAGGAAACTATCAAGGAAGGCTCAAAATCTTTTGTAAGACCTACAAGGGAATAAATGCTTTCTCTGAGTGAATCTGGTGGGGTTCTGGGGCCATGGCTGAGCTTTGAAGGTTAAGCAGACTCATCTGCTGTAGGAGTAGCACAGAAGACCTCTGGACAGTGATGACAATTTTGAGAATGCTGATCACTCCCATCAGCCACCCGTAGCCATCCTGGGCTCAGTTTATCTTTGTCGGATGTTTCTCACAGAAATTCACTTTGCCCATGCTCAAAGATGACTAGAAGCTGTCTAGTACTACGTATAGCACTTGCTGAGAAGGGGGTATGCCAGCCTGGACCTGGCAGTTCACTAAACTTCCCACTAATCTGGGAGCCTGAGCAGAGTGAAGTTGACTCTGCGTGTGAAACACAAGGGTAGCTGTTTCACCTGCTGGGACACTGCTTGAAGATGCTCCCCTCACCATTGCCTTTGAGTGGCGAGAGATGGGTAGACTGACCACCAGCTGAACTATTTCAGTGGCATTAAAACAGGATTATGTCTGGGTTTAGAGGATTGAATGACTGAAGTTTTCTGTTTTTGTTTTTTTTTCTACCACCACCTATTGCTTTGCTAATAAAAGCCCTTGGTGCTTGCCTTAGCCTCCTCTTCTGTACACTGAACAAGCTCAGCTCCTCTGGCCTAGAAATGCCTCTGATAAAGCAAATGCTGAGCCATGGGGTAACCTACATTGATGTCAGGTTTCCACACAGGTCTTAAGGAACAAAGACATTTTGTCAGTAACGTTGGCCTGTTGGAACCCAGGAAATCTAGCATGTAAGCTGCCTGTGAGTTTTAAGGTTTGAATAAGAGAAAGTAGGGGTAATTTTTCTTTTTACAAGAGGCAATAGCTTTTCTTTTTCCCTTCAAGGGTACTTCCCCCAAATGACATTTCAAAAATTTAAAACTGTGCATCACTGTTATTTATTCTTATAACACTACTTAGGAAATATTGATTTATATAAGGAAATTAAAATGCTATCTGTGGAAACACAGCACTTAAAAGAATGTGTTTCTGCCTAGTATTCCTATACCACATAAACTTCCATATTATGCAAATGGCAAGACCCATGGAAATTAGTTAGCCACAATGAGATCTGTGAGGATTACTGTGTTCAGAAAAGATCGAAGAATAGCCAGTAAAAGGCAAAGCTACTGGAAGTACTTAATGGCAGAAGTGATAAGAGAGGACCAACTGATCAGTAATATATAAGAAGAATTAGAGTTATAATGTATTTTAGATGGAAAAGGACCTCTGAATGTCATCTAGTTGAACTCTGTGACTCACAACATGGCCAGCTTGGATCAGTTTGCTCAGGACCATGCCCAGATGAGATCTGCATATTCAAGGATGGAGATTTCAGTATTTCTGTCAGCACAGATATATAGTTAGCAGCACAGATAAACAGAAGACATCATTTATTTTTTCTTTCTTTTACTAAACCCATTCGAAGATCAAAGGTTTCACGGAAAAATAGAAACTTACAAATTGTGTGAATTATTTTAATGCACTCATAGAAAGACATTAAATGAGAAATGACTAAGATTCTATACTACACCTGCAATATAATCCCTTGGCTTTATTCTGAAAATATTGTTGCCATTTCTGAGTAAATAAAAAGCCTAGCATTACACATGTATTTACCACTTATTTAAAGCAAATACTTTACCATATAGTTTTTTCCAGAGAAATTAGTTCATCCCCATTTTGGAAAGTCTGATAAGAAAACATTCAACACCCTCACTGAAATCATGGTGAGCTGATATTTCTGTCATAAAAAATTATGCTATGGAAATCAACAGTTTTACAGAGTTTTACAGCCATACTAAACAAGCTTCTAGGTTATGCTGCATCAGACCTTCTGGATTAGCAAAGTGTTTTGACAATAATGGCAACTCTTCAGCTGAAGCTTAAGCATTCCATACTTTGGATTAAAATGCTCTAACCTTCGAAAAAACAATATCCAGTGTTACACAACTAAAAACATTCTTAACCAAATGGTAATACTCTAAAAGTTAATGCAACTTCAAATTGAAGCTGCCATATCCATATTTACACTATCCCCATGTAAAATTTAACTCTTAGTAATTTTATGTATTTATTCTGGGCAGTTTTTTTGCATACACTGTAGTATGGTGCTTTAAAATCTGACTCACGATGGGACTCATGCTTAGATGGCCTTCCCAAGGTAAGCATTCTTTGCATGATAAGATCTGTTGTAAAATAACAGCCACCCAGGAAATGAGGAATCCTGTTAATGGCTTACAGCCATTATTTCCAAATTCAGCAACCTAACGGCATTGTCAGAAGAGTTCACTTAAGTTACTTAAGCCTTGCTAACTTATCTCATATAATCGGTGCATTCAATTACTCTCTGATTTTATGAAGTGGAGCTGGTTATCGGCATCACATTAAGTGTTGTTAACTCACTTATTAGAAAAATGGCAAGATGGAGAGATTTAGAAATCTTTAGAGCACCTGCTTTTAGAAACAAACAAATGAAAGAATATAGAAATTCTGTTAAGTCATGAAAGAAATTAGATTGTCCATTAAATATCCATTCTGTCGTTAAAATAATTTACTAAAATTTGTATTTAAAATGATGATTTTAATAATTATTAAGGTATTTATAAGAAAATCACAATTCTTAGATTTTCTTATTACTGTGCTTGAAACTCCTGGGGCAGCTTTAGTAAATAAAAAACATCAAGTTTAGCTCCCTGTTCCAATACAGGCTTCTGTTGATCAACTGCTCTCAGTTACCATTTACAAATAAAGGGAAACACACCTGACCAAGGCAATGTAAAGTAAACAGAGGAAAAGAAGCTTAACATCTACAACTCAAACCTTCCCAAGAACTAGTAGGAACCCACTTCAAGAAATCTCCCAAAGGCTTTAAAAACTTTTATGCAAACAAAAATACGATGCATTTCTAAAGTTTTGCATTTATATTAATATTCAGTTGTACAGTACATTAAAGTCAGTGTACAGCTTTTACCATTTTACTGTAACCTCTGTAAACTCACAGTTATATTGCATCATATGAAAGGTTGTGAACCCTCTGCAATCCCCATTATATCTACTGAATGCAGCAGAGTGGAACTATCATCTTAGCATAGGAGGTTAAGAGGCAGTAGACATATTGGGTGTCCAGCCCATCTGATAAGCCCGTTCCAACGTCCTCTTGCAATCCTGTAGTACAGTACTGAAGGTTATATGTGGATACTGCTGCACTAGCTGCTCCACCGTGGCTTCATTCACCTGCAATTGAAGAAAAGAATTGATGATGTATGAACAGTGAATAAAATGGGAAGCATAATGCAAGCTGAATGAATGATCGGACTTTGGACTCCTGGGAGGACCTGTAGGATTGCGCTGCTGATACAACAGGTTTGGGTACACTTATCACGGAACAAGTACAGAGAATGTAGTGTTCAATCAGAGAACAGAACCCCTACACCTTGACTGTACTGTAAAGGGAGAAGTTTTGTGTAACGTTCTAATAAGTGCTGTTTGTTTATTTGTGATTGAAAGCAAACAGGAAAGACAAATAGTCTTTGCTTAGAAAACAGCAACAATGTTTAACAATCCATTAAGCATTTCTCATTTTATACTTGACTATGCTGGCCACTCATAGAGCCCCAAACCTAATTATTCAAAGGAAAGACATCATGTTTATCAGTGCTGCCCAAAAGAAAAGATTTCTGTCTTGAAATAAAATAATATTTATTCAAACTCTCCCAAGCAGACATAGGCCTGAAATGTAAGATTTTTTTAGCTTTGGAAAATGAAGATGGATTACTTCTATTAATTAATCTATGGCACATTTATGACACTTTTACACATACTAATTTGTAACTCCACAATTAACCTTACTGAAATGAACCTGCACTGTATGATAGCTATCAATGTGGCTGCAATGAACAATAACAAGATAACATGCCTAGACATTGAGAAAAGAATGTAAACTATTATATATTGCAGCTAGATCAATTTACCAATTAATTACCAATACAGGTCAACTTTACCAAAAGTGAGAAATCCTGCATGTCTTCACATGCGTCACCGGTGGCAACTTTTATTTTAGCCTTTTGGTGTGAGGTTAACACTGCAAAGTATTTTTTGAGCCAAAATGGCGGGATCAATAATTAAAACCTACAAGCTTGACAGGTCTGGGATGTCCCTCCTAAATCTTAGACATCAAAGACAGCACCTTTATTCTTGATTAGACAAGGCAATCAGGCAAGCCTCGCTAAACCTAACACCTTTACAATTGCAGTGCTGTGAAGGGATTAATTTGTCAATTATTTTTAAGCTGATTGCAGTTCATATCACAGAAGTAGACAGTTTTCTTCAGCCTTTAGATAAATAAAAGATTAACCTAAGAATCATAACTTAGAGGTAGCTCTTTGAAATCTTTGCTGAACACTTGAGCATTTTAAAATGCATCGATATTACATATAAATACCGAACCACTTAGATCAGTAATATGTACAATGGGTATAATTGTTTGCTTTTATCCTCACAGTGTTCCACAATCAAGGCTAAAAGTGAAAAAAACCCACCAAAAACTAGACTAAAATGTTGACTACCTTTACAAAGATTCATCTTGGGAATATATTATTAAAGCACAGTGACCACAGTATCTAATAATATTTTTGTCCTTAACAGATAACAAGGAGTGCATCCTTCTGAACAGTGATTGCACCCAATGACAAGGATAAATGAAAGGTTTAATATCCAGTTCTTCTACTTTGATAATAGAAACACTCAATCTTCATTCGAAGTTTCATCTAGCTGAGACTGACTTGGATAGAAAACTGGTTTAACATTGCTTCATAGTACAAACTGTACTCTTTCAGCAAATTACTACGTTACAGTAACATCTTCCAGTGCTGAAAAACAAGAAGTGACTTTTAATAAATCAAAATGAAATCAGAGATAGCCCAAGTCCTCCAACATTTTTGATATTTATAGCTGAATACATACTTTCAAACTGTCAGCAACACTTCATAGAAATATTACTTGGTAGGGAAGAATCCCCTAAAGTAGCAGTATTTGCTACTTTTTGCCCATTCAAAAACAGTCAAAAGCCTCTTTTTAAAAATTTGTGGAGCAGAAAGCCATGGCAGAATCTATGATACTACCAGAAATTCATCTTAACAGTTACCTCAGCTCAGAACAAGGATGCTTACCAAAGACGGCTGCTCATTCTGCTCTTTCTTAATGGGAAACTTAAAGGAGAGATATCGATTATCTACTACATAGATGCAAGTATTACTAGTAGACAGTGGTTACTATGATTTGACACATACTTGCTGGGTTTTACTTCTCAGAATGGCATGGAAATTATGGCTCTAGAGCTCAAAATTATGGGTGTATGTATGTATTTATGTAGCTCTATGGATATGTCATAAGCAGATTTTCTGTTACAGGAAACAAGTAATGCCAATGTGTTACTAAGATGATGTTCAAACACAGTAAAAGTTAGGTAATGTCCTAGAATCTTTGATTTAAGACTGAACATATTCACAGAAGATACAGTCTAGCTAGATATAAGCTTATGTATTTACTACAAGGCTAACGTAAGTGAAACAGCATGGCCCATCACACTCCGTGAGACAGATGGGATCTTTTAGTCTTAAAGCTTATGAAGAAATCTATGGTAAACCATCTAGCACTAACCATTTGTCCTAGTTTTTTCTGATACCATTATAACTGGATAAAATAATATTTTATATAATAGCTGCTATTTGATATTATTAATTTACTAAACAGGAGAAGGAAACTTTTGGTATGGAGTGCCAAATAAGATTACAAAATTAACATGACCATGTAAACCACTGCAGAAGCAACACTGGAAAAAATCAGCTATTTTATGCTGAAAAACCTGAAGAGCAGAAGGTTTTCTGAAGTTTTCCTGGACTGTTAAATGAACACTTTAAATTATTAGTTTGATCCTAAACAGTAACTTCAGTGGAGCTAAACAGCAAAGGGACAACAAATTCTATGTACCCATTTGGAACCGTAACAGTTACAGGAATAAATTACTGTGAGATTAAAAAACTGATTTTACTGTCATGATAGAGGAAAAAATTCTCATGATAGAGGAGCAGTATCCTACTAAGCTTCATAAAAAATGAACAAATATACGTAACTTTTAGTTAAGTGTAAATACTTTTAACCCTAAGAAAGAGAAAGTAAAGAGTTAAAAATGATGGTGGAAACATAAATTCAATGTAAGATTTCTAAACAGAAGAGGAAGAAACAGTATCCCATTTGGGGGCAGGCAACCTTCATGGATCCCAGAATGAGAACAAAATCTGGACAGTTAAGACACAAATGATCGCGTTTTGGAAGATTTGGAAAGCTTTTCATTTACCATGAGAAAAGTCAGGTGAAACTCTAAATCAGTGCACATTTTTTGTATTTTAAACTTTGTCTATAATTGCACTAAAACTGCCCTATCTAAACATTAGGAAAATAGAGAAATCACAATGTTGCTCTTTGCTAATAAATGACATAAATAATATCTAAATCAACTCTCTCAGTATCCTTGATACTGGTTCCTGCAACGATGGAAAGAAGTCTTAGGCTTAAGTGTTTGAACTCAAGCTTCTTTCTCTGTTAAAATCCAGCCTGACTGGTTATAAAACAAAAGTACTGAATTATCCCCAAAATAAATTCATAACACAAACAGAGCAATTTTCCCTTCTGAGCCTGAACTGTCTTGTTCAATGAATGAAAACTAAAAATCTTCACATCTTAATATGCTTTAAAATGTTATATGTTTCTTCCACAGAACTTCCATTAATCTTTTGAGTTGTCAAAAGAAAGACTGCTGTCTGAAGATAAACTAGTTAGATTATCTAATACAGAACTATTAATTTGAATTTCAATAGCCCTTTAATTATATTTTAACACATAATGAAAAAATGCTGTCCTTGTCATTAAGAGACAAAGTAATATGCCTGTGAGGATCTTGGTCATCAAACAGAAAAAATAAAAAAAAACAGTGAAGATTGGTTTGGAAATTGTTTTTTCTTGCTGAAATAAAAATTGCTTCCAGCCCAAAACCTAGATTTAAAAAAAAAAAAAAAAAGGTGAGTAAATGGGTTACAGAAACTGGCAAGACCAAGGTATATCACTGCCTTTTAAGTAATTAGGGCAGTTACCCAGAAGTCACAATTTTTTGGTATGCTTTTTGCATGAAGACATCTGAACACGTATCATCTATTTTCCCTTGACTTTGTGACAAATATTATCTGGTATGCTAGACTTACTCAAATGATCTGAGTATTTCCTAATTTTTTATATCACTTTTATCTGCAGAGACCACAATGAGTGATTTATTTTTTGCCATCTTTGGTAAGTTCTTACAGAAAATTGAAGCTGTAAGCACAAGTTATTAGATAATAGAGTTTTATTTTTAAATATGCTATGTCTTTTGACAGAAGTCTGGTGACAATTTCACCACTGTTTTCTTTCATTTCTAGATTCTACAATCAAGAATTTATGAAGATAGCAAATGGTTCCAAACATCTAGGATCTAGTTTTCTTTACCTTTTGCTTCTATTATGTTCCTAGGGTAGATTTTATTAAATTCAAGGGAGTCCAGTTTTCCTAATCTTGTTAAAATAAATTAGGGATTACAGTTGAAACCGTCAGTTGAACTAGACATTTCTTTTTCATGAGACTGGTAAGTTTCATTAGACCTGGTGAACATGACTAGCAAACCAGTAACAATGGATGAGGAGAAGGCTGAGGTACTCAACAACTTTTTTTGCCTCAGTCTTCACTGGCACAGCTTCTCTAGCCACAGCTCTCAAGTGGACAGACCTCAAAGGCAGGGACTAGGGGAGCACAGTGCCTCCCACAGGAAGAGAAGATTGGGTTCAAGACCACCTGAGGAAGCTGAACGTGCATCAGACTGTGGGACCTGAAAAGGTGAATCCCAGAGTCCTGAGGGAATTGCTGATGTAGTTACCAAGCCACTCTCCATGACATTTGAAGAGTCATGGCAGTCAGGTGATGTCCCCAGTGACTAGAAAAAGGGAAACACTGCTCCCATTTTTAAAAAAGGTAGGAGAGGACCTTGGGAAACTACCGATCTGTCAGCCTCATGTCTCTGCCTGAGGAGATCATGGAACAGATGCTCCTAGAAGGTATGTAAGGCACAGGGAAGGGATTTAAGACAGCCAGCATGGCTTCACCAAGTGCAGGTCTTGCCTGACCAACCTAGTGGCCATCTATGATGGAGTGACTACATCAGTGGACGATGGAAGCGCTAAAGATGCCACACAGCTCTACCTTCTGTAAAGCCTTTGACATGGTTCCTCACAACATCTTTCTCTGTACATGGGAGAGATATGGATTTGATGGATGGACTGTTTGGTGGATGAGGGATTGGTCGGATGGTTGCATCTGGAGGGTAGTGATCAACTGCTCAGTGTCTGGATGGACATCAGTGATGAGAGCTGTCCCACAGGGGTCTGTACTGGGAAAAGTACTGGCATCCAGCCAAGGTTAAATGACCACAAATATCTTCCTCAGTGGCATAGACAGTGGTATTGAGTGCGACCTCAGAAAGTTTGCAGATGACACCCAGCTGAGTGGTGAAGTTGACACACCTCAGGGATATGATGCAATCCAGAGGGACCTGGATAAGCTTGAGAAATGGGTCTATGTAAGACTCATAAGGTTCAACAAAGCTAAGTGTGCACCTGTATCATACCAACAGCAGTAGCAATACCAGCTGGGGAATGAAGGGACTGAAAGCAGCATGTGCAGAAGGACTTGGGGTTGTTTGTGGGTGAAAAACTGGACATTAGGTGACAATGTACACTTGAAGCCCAGACAGCCAACTTTACCCTGGGCTGCATCAAAACAAGCATGGCCAGCATGTTGAGGGACGTGATTCTCCCCGTCTACTCTGTCCAGGTGAAACCCTGCCTGGAGTACTGCATTCAGCTCTGGGGTCCTCAGTATGGGAAAGATGTGGACCTGTTGGAGCAGGCCCAGAGGAAGGCCACAGAAACGATCAGAGGGCTGGAACACCTCTCCTGTAATGTAAGGCTGAGAGAACTATGGAGGAGAGAAGGCTCTGGGGAGACCTTATTGTGGCCTTTGAGTTCATAAGAAGGGTTTAGAAGAAAGATGGGATGTACTTTTAAATAGGGCCTTTAGGAAAAACTTCAGGGTAACATCCACTTAATTTGATAATTGAAAACAAAAAGTTATCTCCATTCCATGTTAATAATTGAAAGAAATAAGCATCCATATAAAGAAAAAAAAAACAAACCCGAGCCCATGCACAAACTCACACACAAACAACCAGACCTGCAAAACTGCAGTTTCCTTCCTCAAGTCAGTGTCTTATAAAAAGTGCACTTTGTTTGATTTTTTTTCCCTGCTAATAGTTGAATGAATTATATTCTCAGGTGGCCCAATTATAACTGTTGCCTGTAGCCATAACAAAATTAAAGATTTCTGGAAACGTTTTCTGTGAAGTGCACTTGATCAGCTAAGGCAGACATATTCCACAGAGTTTCAATGAGTGCCCTCATGCCCAGGGGCAGAACCTTTGTTTAGGACTTTAATAAAATAACAGCACTACCAATATTAGCACAATATCCTGTAGTCCAAATAAAGTCCCTTATGATTTCAGCAAAGAATGTATTTTGACTTAATGGAGGTTGTTACTAAAAGGAAAAAAAAAAAGGGGGGGGGGGAAGCACACATGCATGAACATACACTGTATTTGTAGACTCATAAATAATTATATTGACAAGTACAGTCTCATGTCCTATTATTATCCTGACATTCAACAACTTCATTGTGTTAAATTTTAGCAATTAATTTCCCAGTTGTATTTCGAAATGGGGAGGAGCGGGTAAACAGAAATAGCTGTAATCTTTTCTGCCATGTACAGGGAAAGAATCCACAAACCTTCTAATACTCAAAGGCAGCACTTCTAGAAGGGTTTTGGAAAAATGAACGAGGTTACTTGTGGAGTATAGACCCTCTACAGTTCTCTGCTTAAATCTCGGCAGAAAGGTAGAGTCCTAGAGGGATGAAATTCATTGTTGTGGTTGTTTACACAGGTGATGCTATTGCCTCAAAGTGACAGTCCCTGCACAATTGCTGGAGTCACTGTGTTACTGCAAGCCAGCAGAATAATCCGTTTCAGGTGCCTGAGTTTGCATAGCTTTCCAGCTGGGCCATCATTTCAGGGCTCACTGTCCTAATGATTACTGCTGACACGATGTGGAATATTAAAGTTGTGTAAGCCATAAAAATTTCATTCTCAATTCCGTTTGCTGATTGTAAGGGTTTACTTTTCTGTTAAATCACAGAAATTATTCTACAGGAGTCTTTTAATTCGGGTAGCTGGTTCGTTTGCTAATTTTGTTAATTGCAATCAATCAGATTAATTTCTTCTAGACTCCACCTGTACAAGAGTTCAAGGTAAAAATATTACTAGTTCATAAGTATTTAAAATTTATGATGAAATTCTGTGTGTTGCTTTGTTCTTACTTACAAAAACTGCAGTTAATAAAAGCCCATATGTAGTGAAATGACAGTGTTTATTTATATAGTGATAAATATTCTTTCAAATTACTTTCTGTCTGTTGAATTAATAGGACTGAATATTTTCCTTCCCATTCTGCTACATTAACAATAATTTGCGCACATTATTATAATCCCTGTCAAAATGATGGCCTGTACAATTAACAGAGAAATCATTCTCAAAAATTTGCTAGCTGTCAGAAATGACTGGAAGTTCCAGGGGACAGTGCTTCTAAAATTATTTTTTTTTGTATAATCATAAAATAGATGACTACTTCACATTGTGTTTTTCCTTAATAGTTGGCCATATCCTGATTTTGAAATATTGATCAGGCCCATCATCCTACTGCAGTATGACATTATTGGGTGGTTTCTTTTTAAAAACAAGGACAGACTCATTAACTCAGGAAGATTCCAAATTCAGCCTACTGCTGTGGATACTGCTGCTCGACTAAGAGCAGGAAGATAAAAATCATTTGGTACAGAAAGAGTTAAACTGCAAGTATGAAAAGTTCTATTTGTATGAAGAATCCTTTCTTAGATTTTAACAGATGCTTTCGTTCACACATGTAATGGATCTGTTATTCTAGTTAGCTAGGGGCAAAAAGAAAAAAAAAAGTATTGTTCAGTCTTTTAAAATTGCTGTATTGAAAATCAAAGTGAAATAAATGCTATTTTTCTTTTGTTGTGGGTTAGAAAGGATAACTGTAGTTTCCTTCTAATGGGATTCTTGGATTTTATGAATCTGAAGTCTTCATTATTCATTGAGAGATGTATCAATGGCAGCTCCTGCATTATACATACAAAACTTTAAAAAATACAGAGTAGCCTTTTTAATATGCAGCAACGTAACTTGAACAAATGATAGTGATTTAAGAGAAAATAAGTGCTATAGAACTTTTGTTAAAGGGAAGGAATGTATATTTTCAGTCCTCTTCAATATCATAAAACCATAATTTCAAATCTCAAAATGAACCCTTAAAATATAAAAGAAGAAATTGTAGCAATTTGTCAGGTTTTTTGATCATACTAATGATAGTTAGCCTCTTGTGAAGGTGGAAGGCAAATTGCTGTGATAATTATATTAAAACAAGCCATGGTTCTGTACTCTCTGTTCTACTGTTGATTAAGAACAGTTTACCTCAAAAACATATTTGGTATTTAAAGATATATCTCTAGAACCTAAGATCTTATCTCTTTCTCACTTACTTAGTTTCAGTTACAGACTATCAAACGTAAATTAAAAGTTTGTAGATGAAGGGTAAAAATATTTCTGGTCATCCTTATTAATGTATGTGTATTGAATGGAAAAATCTTTTTGTCCTGAGCTTGTAAGTTTTTTCACAAGATGACATTTCCTTACATAAAACAGCAGCTGAACCCCTGTTAGGCTAATGATTTGCAGTCTGCACAGGATATATGTTTGTAAGTATTTCTAAAAAAGATTTGATAGAAGGATAAAGTGATAAATTATTTTAAAAATGTATTGATTTTCTAAAAATCAAAATCTTATCCTTACTTAAGATGCAAATCATTTCCTAATGGCCCATTTTTATTTTTAGGGGTCATCGATCTTCCTTCCTTTCTGTGGTAAGAGAGTTTGTCTTTTTGTCAGTTGCACTGACCATCAATTTCTGTGCTCTAACATCTCAGTAAAACTGTAATAGGAAATACTGCTGCAATTCATCTGAGAAAGTCATCTGGAACAACCTACAGGCTTCCAGAAATACTTTAATGAAAAGCAACCTTAATTTCTTTAAAAAAGAAAAAAAAAGAGAAAGGAATAAAGGCCATGATGACTTATTAACTGAAGTTGTGTATCTCTGTTCACAGCCAGCTCTTTCAGACTAATTTAATTTCATTTACATGTAGCTGTGAATGTTGAATTTTGCAGCCTCTGTTTTTCGGTGTCATTTTTCTGCATATTTTCCCAAGAAATGTCTCTTGCATTTAGGTGGCAGCACTGCTGATAACCATTGCAAATAGCACCACAGCTTTAGGAAAAGGATCTCGAAATATGAAAATCTGTGTGAGAAAAGTTGTAGACTCCATGGGAAGATTATTCTGACACATTGTTCAACCAGCCAAGCTATCAGCCAGAAAAACAGAACAGATTTTTTAGCTACTATTTCCTAGGTGATAGTCAGCCATTTTCCACAAAGGCGAAGATTTCAAACTGCCACTAGTTAAAGCTTTTTGGGTTGTCATGAAAGAAATTCAACAAAGAAGTGCTACAAAACCCGTCTTTAAAATGAGTTCTAGCAATAAAATGAATAGAGAAAATGGACTTCTTTCTCTGATTTATTTTGGAAATACATAATAATTAACTAAGTAACTACAATTATGTTCTGATCAGTTTAGAGGTAGGAATGTATAGAACTGTGTTTAGAAAAAGAAGTTTAAAACATGTAGATTGGAATCTGTGAATCTGAGACAGGCATCATTTTATGCACCAAGGATGCAAGCACAGCTTTTAGGAATCCTGATGTCAGTGACTGTGGGAGAAAAAGAGTACCCCATAACTGCCTATGCCCCTCTTAAATTTTAATCTATGTAAAGGAAAGGATGAATTATAATTTAAAACATATACTTTCCTAAGCTATGATAAAACACACCACAAAACAGAGCTACAACTAAAATTTGGTTTGAAGAATGGATAGTCGTGTTCCTTTTCTGCTGTGGGGGTACTAAATGAATATAACCCCTGGTTCTGGAGACAACTGAAGTGACAAATCAGAGCTTCAGTGTACCCTAGAAGTACACACACCGGTTACATGGTATCACAAACCCATGTCAAGTCCCAAAACACATCCTTGGGCTGCAGTAACAACAGCACAGCACTCCTCTATGCAGAGAAACTGTGAGTTTGTGGTTTCGTTGTGCTGCCAGTGCATTGGGAAGCAGCAACACGAGGGGATAAAGCCTGGCTCGCTGCCCTGGGAATGGGGCACAGCATGAATGCAAGTGGTAACAGCAGAATGCAAACCAGAAATACTATGGCTTTTATGCCTTTTCCAATTAAAAAACTCTAGAATGTCCTGCCCCAGCCTTAAATAACTACTGATTTTATCTGTTGCTGCTTTCAAAGGAACCGGAGAGTCGGAACAGCACCATTTCCTTTTTATCAAGCACGTAACTCGTGCCTCAGGTGCCTGTACAGACACACACATATGCCCACAAATACATATTTGCACACAGTTAATACCCAGTAATGTGAGAGAGATCAGAAGGTCCTAGCTGCTTCCGAGTACGTGTTGATGCTTGTATGAGGGCAACTGGGGAATTTCATTGTCCAAAATAAAGGTACTTAAAAATATGTAGGGTTTAGTTTCTGAATGCCTAAATACTTCTGGAGGTCTGGATCACAGCCTCTCAGAAGCCTTTCTGACACAAAAAACTATCGGTATGTGTCTCATTCTGCCTATACTGTACAATGCAGGACCCTGCAGAGATCAAGCTAGCATTTCCTGAGCTACTCATGGAAATGGAAGCAGTAAGTTATGCTATCACATCTCTATTAGCTTTGCTGAGTGCTAATATTCCTGGACAAGGTGCCGTACTTCGGCAGTTAAGCTGGATTCAGGACTTATGGACATGTGTCCATGTTGCCCTGCACCTTTCCAGAAGTACCAGCTCATTCAGAGCTCTCTCCAGGCTCTGACACCACTGCTCTGCAGTGCAGGAAAATCCAAAGATGCCTAAGTCTTTGAGGCGCTAGGAAAAACTAGAAATAAAAGAGACATTAGCTAAGTAACCTTGCCCCTCATATTCTTACACTGAAAAGAATATTTAGGTTTTGTATATCTTAAGCATAAACATATTTTCTAAACCAAACTTACTCTGGATACTTCAGAAGGACTTTCATCATTTAATAATCTTTGCCTTTTTTCTGTATGTTATTTGTAAATAGTGATTATGTTGCTATATATCAACACTTCAATGTTGAAAAAATATTTTTTAAATACATATTAGAAAACTTCAAATTTAAATGTATGCCCTTGTTACGATGATCTCATGGTAAAGTCAGCATTTTTAATGACATTTTTCAACACAATGACATTTATTTCAAGGCAATGATCATAGTGCTCCTGTGGTATGCATGTTGGATGGTAGGAAACATGATAAAAAGAAAGGTCATGGCAACAGCAGTTTGATGAGAAATGAATAATTTGATTATTTTCATGGTGTGGATCAATAATGCTCTGCATCTACTGAAACACATTGCCTGGAGGCACTCAGATAATCAATGGCATAAAACAGAGCCTGCCTTTACCCAGGCTTGCAGCCTCTCTGATCTTTCTTGGGAGGACCCTTGACGCCTCTAATTTATGTCAACTGCATATCAAAGAAATTCCAAAAAGCCTGGGTCATAAAGAGTATTTTAGTGGTAACCATTTGAAGTCTACTTACATATGTTCCTTATGTAACTGTGTTTAAGTACTTCCCCTCCAGTGCCTGGGAATTCCTAGAAAGACAAATGCTACCTGGTACGAGCCTAACAGTCAGTACCTTAGAAAAGGGAGGCTGGTTAGAAGGGGCAAATCTAATCCTCTTCTTCATTGCAAGCCGACAATAGTACAAAGACAAGAATTTCAGTCAATGGGGCGTGTAAATAAACCCTTCTGCACCACCCAAGAATTCTTTTTAATGATGTGCTGGGCACTGACATTTTTCATTTAATAGAGCAGCCACTGGAAAAAATTAGTTCTGCATGATATTCGGGAGAGACAGTTGAAGACATGACTTTGTTCTGTAATTTCTCTGTTCATTTGCAGTGGAAAAAGGGAGCTGGCATCTTCTAGCTGCCAAAAACTCTTAAGTCAAGGATACTTACTTCATTCTGTCAGTGGAGCTATTTTTCCCATCAAGGCTTTGCAAGCAAAAAGATAATTCCCAATGGTAGTACAACTACTACAGTGTTTGCTGGAATAGCATTTACTCATTGCTGAACAAGTTTTAGCTACCATCTTTTGAATACTTGTGTACATGCACACATGCATGTGTGCACACACGTGCATACTTGCAGCAAGCAGTCTATGCTGCTTTTCTATCATCCTTGAAGTTTTCTCAAAAAATACTCTTTTCTTTTTAGCAGCTGGATTTTGTAGTACAAAAGATGGTATATAATCCTTTGTAACGAATGAGGAAAATATTAACCAGCAATTAGAGGAATACAGGCTGCAGTACATACAGTTTAACTGATGAGGTAGTAAAACTTGTCTTCAACATGAAGACTATTGATTTTCTATAGCAGCTGAAGACAGGATAAAATTATTGCACTTATTAGATCCTTGTTGATGTTTTAGCATTCGCTAAATTCACAAAATAAATATATGTGTAAGATTGATCAGGTGATTCAGGGTCAGATCTAATTCCCAAGGTCAAGTAACCTTTTGAACGTTCTCTAAGTACATAATCTTAGCACAATCCTTCAAAGAGACTCACATGCTCTTTTCGTCCATTGGCTCTTATAAAACACTAATGTTTAGGAGATTAAGTGGAGTCAGCTTTAATAGACAGAGCAATTCTTCCAAAGTGCTCAACCTTCCCCCAAACTGTAAATGTTTAAGGTTGGGTTTGCAAAACTCGTTTCTAACTTTACAACTGACCTGAAAATTAGTATTCTTTGCCAGTTGAAATACTGTCATAGAATCACAGAATCATAGAATGGCATGGGTTGGAAGGCACCCCAAGGATCACAGAGTTCCAACCCCCTTGCCACAGGCAGGGCCACCAGCCTCCACAAGGTTACCCAGGGCCCCATTCAACCTGGCCCTGAACACTTCTAGGGATGGGGCATCCATCACGTCTCTGGGCAGCCTGTTCCAGCACCTCACCACTCTGTAAAAAACTTCCCCCTAGTATCCAATTTAAACCTTCCCTCCTTCAGCTTTAATCCTCTCCCCCTTGTCTTGCCATTATCTACCCTTTTAAAAAGTTGATTCCCCTCCTGTTTGTATGCTCCCTTCAGGTACTGGAAGGCTGCAATGAGGTCCCCCCGCAGCCTTCTCTTCTCTAGGTTGGACAAGCCCAACTCCCTCAGCCTCTCTTCATAGGGCAGGTTCTCCAGCCCTATAATTATTTTTGTGACCCTCCTCTGAACCCTCTCCAACAGTTCTACATCTTTCTTGTATTGGGGGCCCCAGATCTGGACACAGTACTCCAGGTGGGGCCTCACGAGGGCAGAGTAGAGAGGGACAATCACCTCCCTGTCACTGCTGGCCACCCCTCTTCTGATGGAGCCCAGGATCCCATTGGCCTTGAGAGCTGCAAGAGCACACTGCTGGCTCATGTTAAGTTTCTCATCCACGGTGACACCCAGGTCCTTCTCAGCAGGGCTACTCTCCAGGACCTCTTCTCACAGTCTGTATCTATGTCTGTCATAAAGCACGGCAAGACATGCAAGGTAATAGTTTGGGCATGAAGTTTCTCAGGCTAAAAATCTGTGGTTTTACAGGCTGTATCCAATCTGAAATTTGCACACTTATGGTGGGCATCACAAGCTGGACATTTTGTTCATGTTGTCCGGAAAAGAAACAATTCCTTCAGGTGTATCTGAAGGTTTGAGATCAGAGATTCTGAACCTCCAATGACTTTTAGGTGTTTCTAATGTGTTCCCAGGCCTCTTGAGCATTCTGCTCTCAACAGGGATGTGATTCCTGAAGCCCATGTACTTTAGGTGAGATAGAGGTAGACTGCTTTGTCCACTCTTCTAATGATAAAGTATTAAAACTTACAGGCATTCTTAATATATTCGATGTAGGAAAATGACATAATAAGAAATGAAATAGTCTGTTCTTATTTTAGCTTTATGGCTTTATGCAAATCCTTGCCCTTCTGTTTCAAAACCATTATATATGGGCAAGAACACAGATGTATAAGAAATAGCTCTGGAAGTAACACTGAAATATTTTTATTATTCTATTGCTTCTTTTTTATTAAATTTTATTTTTCTTTTTGGGAACCAAAGTAGTCTGTCATAGTAATGATATGATATAGCAATCACTTTTAGCCAAAAATACTCACAACCCTCAGAGGGCAGGTTTTACATAAAACTTTTGTGAGCACCTCAGGCTGCGGGTGTAGCCTGTGGGTGTATTTTGAAAATCCATGTCAGCAAAAATTTATAATGCACTTCTTAGTTCTCTAGATACCTTTTTAGCAAAATATGTGAACACAGGATACTAAAAGAGTACCGGCATAGTGAATACCAAACCTATTTGTACAGAAAAACACAGATCTTCCCATCTCTCACCCTCACTCACACATACACACATGAACACTCATTCTCACACACTCAGAAGCAGGCACGAGGTCACACAAATGCGCCGTACCTGATCGCATCTCATCAGTCCTAAATATCTGAGTGACTTGCTGCTTTGTGCAATTTGGGTGGCTCCATGGTCTGTGATTTCTTTGCACCATCCAACATCCACTGTCTCTATTGTCATGCTGTATCGTCCGATGGCTATCAGAGCTGTAAAGATATTACAGATATAAATTACATAGCTCATGGAGATGGTAAACTCAGTTCTATGTACACACTAAACGATACTGAAATTAAGTTACAAGGAGCAGTTTTCATGTACCTTGTAAAAGAGCTTGTATTTCAGCATTTTTAACTATGGAATAGCTCTCTTTAAATTAGGAATATGTACATGTGCAAACAAATACAGACACATAAGCAGATCTTCCTAAATATTTTTCTATAAATCAAGATAAATAGACCAGTTAGGAGAGACAGTCCCTATTAATTCTTTTAATTTTTTTTTTAAGGATCAAGGATCAATTAATTGAAATAACTATAGAATAAAAACAATCCACCTCATTCTTCAAAGAACTGATTTTATGCAATTATAACTTTAGTTTTCAGCAAAATAGTAGTGCCAAGACAACGCAGAGAATTGTGTCAATAACAAAAAGGGGTTTAGAAAAACCTGCATGTCACACATTTTATAACTATATTCTAAAACTGTATTTGCTTCCCATAGTTCATATTCATGATGTACTAACAATGATAAGTCTCATTTTTATGTTTCCTTTGCAAACACTTTTCCAATAAAAAAGAAGAAAAAATAAAAAGGTCAGGAGGAATGAAAACAAAAACTTGAATGTTTTTAACAGGAAATGAAAGAGGATCTAGAAATTCTGAAAAGACTGAAAAATGGTTGGTAGGAGAAAACATTGGTAGGAGAAAACATGTGGCATCTGGAAGGCTTTGTCACATTGTGGTAAGTCTGGAATGACACGAATTATACAAATCACTAGCACGCTGGACTAGGGTCCAGGGTCACTATCCAAATCACTAGGGTCACCACATCACTAGTCACCATGTACTAGAACACTTTTCTAGGCATACAGACTCAGCAGCTGTTAAATCAAGTTGGGATTTATTTACAGAAATGAGCAACAGCCTTCAGCAGCTACAATCTCAGCTCAAGAAAAAAGTCCAAGGTTTCTAGTGTAGAAGTCAGCCATCTGCACATAGCCAAGGGGTAGGATGTTTACAGCTTTTAACTCTAGTTATAATGCAGTTGCTGAAAAGGAAGATGAATGAGTGACTTAGTCCAAACAATGCAAATATCTTTAAAGGCATGATTTTTCCGCAGCTGTGGGCCACTTCTGCTCATGCTACAGCACCTACTGTTAGAAACCAAACCAAAACAAAACAAAAAGATATGCCTGCTGTCAACTGTAGCTATTTAGGGTATGACTGAGATCCAGAAGCAGGGAGAAAGAGCCCACTTGATCTTGCAGTAGTTCTGCAAAGACCTGTACTGATGGATGGCAGAGAGCAATAAGGATAATTTAGTAATTTGTAAATATTTAGGTGGACTTGATTTGCAAACAAAATCAGCCAAAAGAGGTCAAAGATGTTCTCAGAGGCAGTAGTAAATATTTTTTTTTTCTTGCAGCAGTTCACCAAAATGGGCAATTGTAATTGAATTTTGTAGCTGACATAATGAACTTATGATACAATCATCTATCTATTTCATTAGGGGTTTTGTAGGACAATACCAACTTCTTGTACTCTTCCCACTACATCACTAGAAAACAAGTCCTAATTTTGCAAATATAAAAATATATGCATAGCAGAACATAAACCTTGCACTCTTCTTTTTTTACAGAGCCTTTTAAAAACATCACTTTAATAAGAATTATAGAAAGAGTCAGAAAGTTCCTGCATATATTTTGCAATAACAAAGGCTGTAGCAATTATAGATTATTGTCGCTCCACACAAAATGTTAAAGACTTGTAGCAATGCAGGAAGACTGAAAGTCTGCTATTACACTAGAATATTAGCAGTGAAACAAAATTTCTAATACTGTTTGTATCTGAATATATTTTGCAAATTTACAATCATATTCTGTCATATTCAATGCTTCACATAAACTGGAAAAGAGTAGAAAATCAACGACGACTTTTATGGGAGTAACATAAAAGATCATCAGATCACACTGGTGAAGAATTCTAGCAAAGGCATTAAGGGAAATTAAAGATAGAATTTCTGGGAGTTGCCTCATAAGACTTAGAGAGAAAGCAGGGGATGCGAACCATTCTATAATGCCACTGAAGGATGAAGAAGGTTGTTACAGGGTGTGGAGAATGCCCAAGACTAAAATATAACCTGGGAATCGCTACTCTAAGAAACTGCCATGAATGCAGTAAAAAGATGGCTTAAGGCATTACATTTCATGCAGGCATCTTCACATGAACATATTACACATGTTGGAAGAATAAAATATTCTCTCACATTCATATGCATCATTCTGTAACAGAGTATTAATAGAAAACCATTTTATAACAATTAAAAATGTTAATGAATCGTTTGGTACATTGCTCTATATTAGTGATTTTGAGGGGTATTTAATTTCTAGAGTAGGATCTTGATTAACTCTCATTTAAGTTTTGTGGATTTTAAAAAAAAAAAAAATATATTTATCTTTTACATAATGGAAAAAGGACTTACAATTATTGAAATAAATGCAAAATAATTATCAATTAACAGATCATGAAACCTTTTCACAAAACTGGCATTAACTGCTTGGCTTCCAAATATCTGTACTTTAACCAGCCAGTGGTGATCAGTGTTACATCTCTGAAGCACTAAAAGAATGAAAAAGACGACCCCTGGGATTCAGAAAGAACAAGTAACCATCCATGAATCACAGTATGACTTTTGGATTACTTTGTTATGACTGTATTCTGTCAATTGTCAGGAAAGCCAGAACACAACTTCAATGGTACCAGGAGAAAACCGCCATGCTTTTTGGTACAAGCAACAATACTTAATGTAACAATTTGAAATGGAGCAAAAAAACCTTCAGAATGTTATGTATCAATATGATACATTAAACCCCCTGCCCCTCCCCCCGCCCCCCCCCCCCCCCAAATTCCAGCTGTGACATTTGGGGAGCAGGGCTTTTTCAGTGAGCATATTTTGCTGTTCAGAAATTCTAGACTGATTTTCAGACAACTGTTAATCTGTTGTCTTCCCCTGTGTTCCAAATACATGTATATGCAAACAACTGAATGAAATGTCATGCTTTAATCAATCTCTCTGTCTGATCAGGTATGTCATAGGCTAACTGTGGAATAGTGTATTCAGATTAGACCGTTGAACCGATAGTACTTTTGTCCTTTGCAGCATTCCTCACCACCCTCAAGACTACCCATTCTTTCTACAGACCTTCCCAGTGTCATATGTACACATTTGATTTTCTATTCAGCAGTGTTAAATAGCAGGGTATTCTTTAATACGTAAGAACAATCGTTAATGTTTTTCTAATTTAATTACAAATGGCACTAGAAATCAATTACTGCATTACAGATGGCTGAAGACTTAGAATATTTTGTCATGTGCTAGTAGAAAATGACATATTTACTTTGTACTTTGCAGCTCTATGTCCCCATATTAGCAGACATCTTTCTGGAAAACCACGTATTTTGACAGGAGCGAACATTATACTGTAGTCATACATTGCAACAGTTCATCTATCAAAGGCTTAGAGGGTAATGCCATCTTTAAACACCAATGACCATATTTTCAGAAAATTTCAGTGTGTGCAACTTCACTCTCACAACAGCACTCTTGTTCAGTAAAAAGAAAACACTATTCAGTCTCTGTCAGTACCCAACAGCGGGAGATAAAGAAAAGCCATGAGAACATGTGAAAATGTAACAATACTTTCCTAGAACACGTTCTTCACATGACAAAAATTGTGGTGAGGGACTTTCTGAACTGGGGTTGATGGCTCTGTACTTCTCTGTAACTTCATCTAATCAGTTCTGTAATCCATAAAATGTTTTAGACTCCACAACATCCTGTGGCAAGGAGTCCCTCAATTCAGCAGCCGTCTCTTTCAAAAACTGCCTTTCCTTGTTAGTTCTGAACCTGCTCTAAAGCTTGACCCAGTACCTTCCCCTTTATGACTACTTAATTCCTTTGCTAATGCTTTCTGGATATCCCAAGAGACTATTTCAACCGTGCCTCTCTTATTCTTTGCTGATTTCTTCAAAGTCTGATCCAACTGTGAAGCACAACTTGTCTAAACAAAAGCTGTGCCAACTCTTCCTGGATGTGTCATATTTATTCACCTGTTCACTAATCGTATTGCATATTATTACTGATTTGCCTTATACAGACGTCAGGTTTATCAATTAATATTTTTCTGATCTTCCCTGAACCTTTTTTCAAAACTCCCCTTGCCAAGCAATCCTGTGGTAGTCAAGCAGATTGAAGTATTGCACAGTGCAGTTAGGGGCTTGGCTATTTCATCCCTGAGTTCTTTTAGAAGTCTTGAGTACACACATTTCTTCTGCTTGCACAGGAAAAATACTTTAAGCAACGCGTTTCAGCTATGAAAATGTTTGCATTGCTCAAGAGCTTTTCTTCCTCTCTGTATTTGACCAAAATAATCAGAATACATTGCTATTCTCAGAAAGCCTGGGAGTAATTTAGAAGGAAACAGAGTGTAAAGGGTTTACAAAGCAAGTTTGGATTCTGTGACTCAGGAAGTTGTAGCACAATCAGCTGTAAAAAAAGTCAAAGGTTTGTTTCAATACTAATGACTGGCTTTAAAAATGTAGTGAGTGACCCAGCAGAAGAACATGATACACTGCATGTAAGCAGAGGTGGGTACTAAAAAATCTACTGTGTCGTTAAAAATGCTGGCTTTCACATACTGTTAAGTATGTGAATACTTAACAATGAATCTAGTTCTTTTATCTTCTTCCTCTAGTGTTTCCTTTATTTTGGCAAAAGCACGATCGGCAAAAGCATGATCTCCTATTTCTTTTTTCCAGGGCTAGGTTGGTAGAATGGAAACCAACTGATGCACAGCTCCTACACAGTAGAAGATAAAGTGTAATGTCTCTAACCAGAATTGGAAAATCACCCCCACAGACTTGAGCTGTATTAAGCAAAAATGTCTTGCAGTTGTAACGGTACTTTGTTGTAACTAAGGAGGTGAAAGAACACATGTGGGACTGGATTTGTAGCAGAGGTGGCATCTTTTAGACAATCAGCTGGTATAGTTTGAAAAATAACACAAATTTCATCCTTAGTGAACTACTACAAAAACGGAATAGTAATTTAACCTCATTTTATTTTAAACTGATTAAGTTTAACTGACACAGCTAAATGCATCTGCTACTACAGGCAGAAATTACTGCCTTAGTCAGAGAGGAAAGGTCACCATTTAACTGTACATAAACTGTGAAACCAATGGTTGTAAGGTGAATGCTGTCATCGTTAACTACTTCACGACACCATCGAGGCAAGCTCTGAGATTTTGCATCTAACCGGATCGGGGAGGATGACACTGCTGGACTTGCAGGACTGCTTTGGGAAACTACAGTTGGTAGTATACCATCTTGAGGTTCTCCTCCTTCATTTTGCACATATTTAACAAAAATCAGAAACAGAAATTACACTATTGATACATTAAAAAAAAAAAAAGTTATCTAACATTTGTAGTTTAGTCACCACCATTCCCAAGTAGTCTACAACAGAAAAAAAATAATGTACCTACTTTTTGTATGAGCAATTGATATTAAGAGTGGCCTATTCTTAATTTTTAATGTAATTTTAAAATCAGGAAACAAATACTCCATGTTTTACAGAATTTTACCAAGTAAAGTTGTTTGGAAATCTGGTGTATTAGGCAGATTCCATCAAATTACACATATTTTTTTAACTAACATGTCACCTATTACACAATAGAGTACTTTCTTAATCAGTAGATGCTGGTTTAATTTAACTGAAAATAAACCTATATGAGGTTTAGCTGTGCTGCTGCTTTTCCGCTATCATCATTTATCATACTGCATATGTAAAAGGCACTGCATTTGGTCAGACTTCAATCAGGACCAGACAGAAATGTTATAAAAAATGGATTAGTACTGACATCACCCTGACACACACATACAAACACACGCACGCACACACACACACACATATATATGTATTCATGCAAAAACCCATGCCAGCATTTGTTTATTAAGTTCTTTTTATCATTAACGTGAAAATGCATTTAAATGCGCAAGAATTAGAATTTAAAATTTCCAACCTCTAAGGGTTTTACACAGAGTAGAAATCAATCAGTCAACCAAGTATTACCAAGTAATAGTCTTCCTATGGAACTTTCCATTATCTTTTATTTATTATATAGCCAAAAGCTATTAAGGTGGCTTTGATAGCCATCTACCAGCTCCTGAAGAGCCTAATGTACAGAGAAAAATGGGAGGAAGTTTATGAGAGCTAAAACTGCAATAAGCAGATGTAATAAAAAGAAAATTAGCAAAGAAAACTATGCATTCAGATGTTAAGGAAATGGTACAACAGTTTAGCTTAGTGGACTGTGAAATATTCTCCTGTTGGTGGAGTTACGGAGTTACTCTCATGGGCTTGAGTTATTTGAAATACAAGTGGACAACGCTCTGGAGAAGCTACAAAGAAAATGTACATAACAGACTGAACAAGTAAATTTAAATGGCCACGTCTACATTTCATATGTATTATTCTATTCAATCAGAAACAAAAGAGAAAGATGTAAATGATAAGGGAACACTTGAAGGCACTGAAGCTTTCCCAAAATTAGTTTGGTGTTCAATTTCCAGTGATTTGTGGAGAAGCATTTATAAATTAGCCTGCAATTAGACACAAACACTTGTCAACTGTAAAATACATTTGAGTATATAGACAGTATACTGCCAACTAATTTTAGTATGTCATTATTGTTACTAATTAAAACATTAACTTATGCATGTTAATAATATTCTCTGCAGTCTTGATTATTTAGTTAATGTAAATATTGCTCATCAATAGAAAAGGTTCTTCTTTACAAGTGCATAATTATAAGAACTTCATTTTCAGAATTTTTTGCAGTGACTTCAGGGTTTTTTTTTTCCTAAATTAGGGCAAAAGAATTTGATTTCAGAGCAAATCTTGATGCCATACACAAAAGCTTGATCATTTTCCCCCCATGTTACTAGCAGATAGGATTTGTGTTTACTCCCTCCATCAATAAAGTTGATAGTTATGTGCCATGCAAGTTACATGAGGTCTTCCACTTTAGCTAACCTCCTATGTTCAGTGACAAAGTACATGCTTAATCCTGTTTCCATGTGGCAGAAGACGTTCTGCTGCTGTAACTACAGACAGTGGCTGAAGAAATTACTGCTTGAGTTCTCTGTTACTATGCTTGCACACCAGAGGAATCACAGCTCACAATTCATACTGCTTCTGCCTTAAATGAAAAACATTTGTATAAAACCGCATGATACAACTTTTTATACAATTCATCCACTCCTTTTTCAACTTTTGAAAGGGTATTGTGATGCCTAAATAAGTGTTTTGTCGTTATACGCTGATAAAAATTATGCATCGATCTACCAGATAAAGATAGGTATATCACTCAAATCTTCCAGTTCATCCTGGTTTCTCTGTCAAAGTTGAAGTTATGCTCAGGCTTTTGCATGTCCAGCTGACAGACAGTATGACACGTATTTTCGCCTTTTATAATCATGACTTCACATAACAGCTACATTTCAACGCCACCATGAAACAACACAGCAAGAAAAACAGAATTTGTACCAGAACTGGCTTTCTACCAGGGAACTTGGCCAATTCCACTCATGATCAAGCACTTCAACACATTCCTGTTTTTAACTGTACAAGCAGATCCCTTGAAATAAAAGTAAATACATAAATAGAAGAGGCAAACATGAACTTCACTGTTCTTGTAATCAAATGTCAGTCCTATTTCCCTAACTAGATTCTCTTACATCCCTTACATACAGACAGGAAAGCAATAAAGTCCTTTGCCCCATGGTATGGCAGTGATGCAAAAATGAGATTGGTGCTGTTCTTAAATATTTTACACTAGCAGTATTTTAGCATTTGTAGCAAATGCTCAGAGAACACAGCATACCAGAAAGGTATGTAAATAGGTAAAGTCTTAAGCTTTTGTAAATCCCAAAGACATTTACAAAAAATGCTGCCCAGCCTGAAAAAATTTTCCCAATGAGAAGCTCTCCATCATCTCTCTGGATGGCAAGCCTGCATTTTAACATATTTGGTGTATTTTGTTTTTTCTATTGTCTTTACCTGCCTCAGGCTGCTTGAGGTCTCCTGTGATAATTTTATTGTTATATCTTTGTGCATATGTGGCTAAGGGCAACATTTCTTGAGAATGAAGTATGGGACCGCAATAAAATGCAGAAAGATATAGGGGCATGACCACACTGAGAAACCAATCTAGTAAGATGCCTCAAGGAAATAAAAAGGAGACAGACTGAATCCCTTGAGCAAACCTGTTTTCTCCAAAAGTTTAGGAAATCTGGTTAAATCCTTCTCTCTGAATGGATATATTGACCTTTACACTGAAGTATGGTGGCAAACCACTCAACTAGTGATACTACTGCAATTTTGACTAAAAATCAGTTTGAAAGAGATAATACATACATTTTAAAACACTCTATTTCTAGTTCCCCTTCTGAAAATAAAACCTCATTATTTTAAGCATTGGTTATGTAAAGAAACCTAAAGAAAACCCCTAGAGTAAGGTTCCAAGGAAATGAAAAGACCTATTTTTTAAAAAATAAAATATGTATTTAATATAGGTAAGTATTCTATTTTTTCTATAAGAGACATAAAAATAATTGGTATATAATTACCCAGCTATGGTCTGATTGTGGTATATGGTCTCCATTAAGTTGGTACGCAATGCCAACGTTATTAGTGGGCACATAAAAAACCAGCAACTGCTAAATCAAATTTGTCTTACAGTCCAAACCTCTAGAAACACAGAACAATTAGAGCTCCATGATTTCCCAAATCGAATTAATCTTAGTCCTTGCTTTACTGTTTTATTTTACACATTTGGTCAGGCTATAGCCACACACAAAATAGTACATTTGTAGAACAGTAATTAAAAATCCCTAAGCGTTGTCCTACCATGTACACAAAATTCTGTCATAAACTAGAAGTGAAATTGCAAAAGCAGAAAAGAGTGATCTTTCAAAAATCATCATTAACTTAAGTGGTAAATAGCTGTTTCCCCAGAAGTCCACACTAGGAATACGGATAAGCTATGGACAAAATTGTTTGTTGTATATTATGCAGTGATCTTAAGAAGATATTTCAACACTGTGAATTAATACATCTGTATTCTAAATAAACTCTATCAGCGCAGATAAAAGTGTCTGTGATATTTCAGCCATTTCAACATCTTTTACTCAATGTGCATCAAAAAACCAAACCAAACCAAAACAAAGAAACCCTTTAAATCTTCAGTACAAGGATGCAAAAAGATACCAGTGCTGGAACCTGAAAGGCATGCAGCATATTTGGTTCTGTCTGACCTCTCATAAAAATATATTAAAAAAAATATTTCAGAGGTGGATTGAAAAAGTCGTAATAGTTGCTGTTTATAACTGTACAGTCTTAAGACAAAACAGCCCCAGTGGACAAAGCTGTTAAAAACAGATTGGCTCTGTTTTCACTTTCCTGAGGATACTAAAACATAACTTATTGAAAACCTTTATTTTTGGGGGGGGGCGTTATTTTGCGTAAGTGTAATTTTCATCATTGCCACAAATGACAGAAAATCTGACTTTGATCCCCAAGAAAATCAGTGACAAACTTCATGTCAGCCAAACATGAAGGATACAAACACAACTGGAAACAGCACAGATCTGCAATGTGGAAAGCAAGCTTGGTCAACCTGATAGCTCTTCTGTGAAGAGATGACTGACTCTGTGGATAAGGGACATGTATTAGAAGGTGCTATAGACTCTTAAAGATCTCTACTTCCTTTCCTGATCCAAAGATGGAAATGCTGTGCCAGGGTGAACAAGGACACAAAAAATTAACTGCACCTCTTAAAACAGGAACAAGAGATACACAAGGAAATTTACATAGTCTTTTCAAAACAGATAATGTGGTATGAACTCATTTAAACATGTACCTAATCTATGAAAGATCTTACTCCAAGTTGCTACTGCATCCAGGATCTCAGTAGTATTCAGAGAGGATAGCCGCTAGTGATGGTAGTGAAAACGCAGATCTCGACAGCATTAAAAAGAAAGGCTGTCACCCTGAATGATGTGAGGTACATGCAATGCATTAACCTAGAAAGGTAGGAAACAAACAATCTCTTCTGAAATCTGGCATCATTTTGAGATTTAGTGTGTGCACTGCTTATGAACTTTGGTTAATGCTTTGAAAAAGCTGGACCTGGGAGTGCTTCAGGGACTACAAAGATACTCACAGTATACACACTATCACATAGAGATCAGATGTAAAGTTCATTTAATGTTTTGCTGAATCAGCTTGAGAAGATAAACTGGCAAAAGCTAGAAAAGTCACTTTATACCACTTAGATCTATTTAATATGGAATTACAAAATATTAAAAACAATTTACATACAATTGGTACATATTTACCATGTAAAAACATAATTCATAAACCAATCTCTTATTATTCCAAACTTCTGGGTCTAGCAAGTCCAAACTTCATAGAAGAAATAAAAATCAGGATGTCAAGATGCTGATTTTTAAAAAAAAGCAAAATTTTAGTTAGTTCTTAGTCACATGGGACTGTAAGAGTGGGGCTAGAGACAGAAGATATTTTCACAGCAAGGGAATTTAACTATTTAGCCTCTTCAATTGTGGGATCAGCCAAGATAAGAGAGTGCCTCTTTGGAGAATGACAGAAAGTAATCCTCAATGATGTGGGAACATACCCTTTTGCAAATTTAGCTTTGTCTTTCACACGTAAGGACTCTAGCTACTGTATTCTTCTGATTAATAAAGACTGACTTTGAAAAGGCTGCTCGATGGTCTGCAAATACTTGCTGAGACAAAGGATGACATCTGTGACAGAGGTCTATACCCATTCTGCCACAGAGGGAAAATGTTGAAAACAGAGGTCCTAAACTGAAGAACAAGAGAATCGTGCATTTTGCCCTTTCAAAAAGGAGGGCTCATAAATTTACCCATTTGAAAGACCTAACATCAAAAAGTCTGGAAGACTGGAAAAAGAACATCTAATAAATGCATGACAACATGTTACTTCTGTGTCATGCACTAAAGAATTTGAGAGTGTTTGATGGTGAGAACAATGACTACATAAACCATGATTCAGTATAAGAAGTTTTAAGTTTCTATGAAACTTAGCAGCAGATAGAATACAATAGATACTTTTAGTGTATACATATGTATTTTTAGTATATAAAACATTGAATTGTGTGGAGACAAAGGAGCCAATTAAATACTTACTAGAAGATAAAAACTGCTGACAAAAATATTTTAGGTATATAAACTAAAAAGGGAAGAAACTACCAATTGAAAGCTTTGGCTTTAATTGTAAAACTCTGGGTGTGTAACTATTTAGTACTCAGCAAGAGGGTAGGTATTTGTTCGTCAAAACATACACAGAATAACAGACAATAAACCCAAATATACTACAGCATATGAGGTGTTAGACCAGACAGACTGCTAATGCGCTTCAACAAACATATGTGGGAGGTAATTTTTAATTCCAAGAAACACAGCCAATGCCTTTTTAAAGACACTGATACAGTTTTTACAGTTCTGTAGAGGAGTACAGATTACTTTTTATGAAAAATTGCATACATCATTCTAACTCAATCAGTTCATATTCACTTTTCTTACTCAGCCTTCTTGAAAAATGGTAAAGTGAAGACTGCAAAGCTGAGATTCATGCAACAGGGTTAGAATCACTGTATAATCTTCTAAGTCTGTGTGAGTAAGAAGAGGTATACAGGCTTGACAATCAACACTGAACTGAATGAAAAAATTTCTGTGGACTTCAAGACACTGGACTATGTTATAAAAAAGGCAGTTATTAGTGTGAAAAGGCTAGTCAGGGCAGAAAGTGAGTGATCATGTGGAATATAACACCTTTTAAAAGAATTGCAGAATGAGAATAAAATTTAAAAAGTGAAACAAGAACAAAATCCTACACATACATATATATAGACATACCTGTATAGCCCACATAAATCCATAAATATATGATAACATAGATTATTAAGTCTTTATAAAACCTCTTTACAGTCCTTGAATATCATTCCCTGACATGTTATTCTTCTTTTATAACTAATTCTGGGCTCTTTTTATTTCTTTTCAATTTTCCTAAAAAAGTTGTCACCAAACACCATATTTTGCTTGCACCCTGAACTTTGTAATACTTTGGCTGTGTGGTGAGCTGCTAAAAATGTGAACAAACCACTTCAATGTCAAGCCCCAACATATCCCATAAACCATCACACACACAGATTATCAAATTTGTCAGCAAAAGACTTGTGTGTTTAATACTGGTTCAACAGCTGCTTCCTAGAGTCTTGAAGATGCCAGTTTGAAATCTGCTATTGCAAATGGAGGAGATTCAAGAAGTCCATAAAGAAGAAATTATTCAGCTTTACACAGTGGTAGAAAAATCAGAATTAGACTAAAACATATTGAAGATGAAGATATGGTTAGACTTATATTAAAAAGCAATCTGAAAAATATCAGTCCTAATAGACATTACCTAGTGATGTGACTGGGATACTATTATGACATTTCCACAGCATTAAAACAACTGTTAAAAAAAGCATTCAACAACTAATGCAAGCACACCATCACTGATCTTTCAACTCTTCCTTACTTTTCAAAAACTCTGATTCTATTTTGTATTTCTACCTTACCAAGCTGGGGAAAAGCAACTTTGTACACTAGTTTTCCCTTCCTTCATGTACAATGAATTTTTATCTATGGAACTAACATTAATATGGCTATCATGTTTAGGAAATAAAAGGTATAAAAGACCTAGAGCTGATGAGATCACACCTCACTACAAGAAAGACATTGAGATGCTGGAGCATGTCCAAAGAAGCTGGTGAGGGGTCTAGAGCACAAGTTTTAGGAGGAGTAGCTGGGAGAACTGAGATTGGTCTGGGGAAAAAGTTATGAAGGGGAGACCTTATCACTCGCTACAACTACCTGAAAGGAGTTTATAGTAAGGTGGGTGTGCATCTCTTCTCCCAAGTAACAAACAAGTGATAGAACAAGAGGAAACGGCCTCAAGTTGTGCCGGGGAGGTTTAGATTAGATACTGGGAAAAATTTCTTCACTGTAAGGGTTGTCAAGCATTGGAACAGGCTGCCCATGGAAGAGGTTGAGTCACCATCCCTGAAGGTATTAAAAAGATGGGTAGATGTGGCACTTAGAGAAATCATTCAGTGGTGGATTTGGCAGTAGTAGGTTTGGACCAATGATCTTAAGGCTCTTGTCCAATCTAAATGATTCTATGATTCTGTGATTCAAAAGCATTTAGACAACTATAGCTAAGGGACAACACAGTTCTTCCGAAACTGAATCTGACCACCAGCAACATTTTTTGGAAGACAGTTACCGGCCAGTGTAATTACACAGGACTAATGCACACAGACCAAGTACAGTAGGAACAATGTTGTTTGTATTTCCATTGCTGATGGGGGAAAACGAAGTAGGACAGGAGAGGATATGAAGCTAGGATATGGCAGGATGACACAAATATAGGCAATGATAGTATCTATTTTACAGCCTTAAGCTTGTGCAGGCTTCTTATCTAATTATGCCTGAGTACATTTGTACATGAGTGTTCAAGACAGCTCTGGGAATACCATTTGCTGTTGAAGGCCTTGCAGTGATCAGCAGAAGTACAAGCACTGCATTTTGTCAAGGAGAGCTGAATCTTCACTAACAGAGGAGACTGAACACCCGTGGAAGAAGGTGCAGAGAGGGTTCATGCAACTAATTCCGAGGTCCAGCTAAGTCCTACAGATGTGCAGTAATACACGACAGAATCATACGTGCATTTGGCAAAATATATTTTAAGCTGTTGTGAAGATGTAACTCTACGTCACTTCTCAATTAAAAATGCAGTAAGACTGAAATACATACTTTTATACATCATCTATATGTGTTCATTTTACTTTGATGAATCCTGGAATTGATATAATGCTTTTGTTAAAATTGCTGAATTAAAATATATTACTGGAAGTATCTTTTAGATGTTTAAAGACATCCAAAAAGGACAATAAAATGTGATGCAGTGGCTGACAGACTGCTCTGACTGTTTCCTATTGTGCTGATTGTTGCTTAGGTCCCAAATCACAGCATGAAGTTACATATTGCATGTGCTGTACCAAATCCATACAATCAGGGAAAGACAGACTGTCAGCCTCAATTTTGCATTTTTTTCTGTTTTTGTCAGCATATATCACTCCACAGCTCAACATACATTAACTTTAACACAGGGTTCTGTGTCTGTTAACATCGCATTTAATACATTCCAATGCACTTTTATTGTTCTGCTTTGGAAAACACAGAGAACAGTGATGTAACTCACCATTAATTTCATTATGACTAATGAAACTGAGGTTGTTCATATAAATCAATACAATTGGCTGATGAGAGTGAGTACAACTGACAGGGAGAAATGAAGATAATTTTAAAAGGTTCCATACTGTGAATCATCACAAGCAAGCTTGAAAAATAATGAAGGAACTTCTTTCAGGGAACACATTTTGAAGATCCTCCTGTTAAATAACTGAAATGTGCTGTGAATATTCCAGTACGACAGCTAGAGCTCAGTTTCCATGAAAAAAATGAATTGTTCCGTAATTTCTTAAAGAATATTTCAGTGCAGTCATCAAACTGCCTTCAAATAATGACACCTATGGTACATCTGCAAGATGTTTGTAGCTGAACAGTTACACAATCTTTCTTAGAATAATAACATTTCCAGCATTAATTAGCTGTCCTGTATAATGAATAGAATGAAACTTCATAAAATTAGCTGAGTGTAATCACCTAAGGAACTCTTTAAAGAATAATTAACATGATGAAATGCAAACAAAAAATGTTAGTTCCTAAGGGCTTGAAAAAATACTTGTTTTATGAAGTATTTCTCCAGTGCACTTCACATTCAGGCATCTAATCTATTCCCTTAATAATAAAGGCAATTCTCTTGGAAACTATACAGGAAGGCAGTTTAGCACAGTAGAACCTTTTCTCTCTGAAAAAACCTGAAGTTTTTATCTAATGAGATAAGAAAACACAGAAAAGTTTATACCAATTAGATAATTTGTAACTATCAGTACCAATTCATAATATTCCAAGTTTGGTTTCACCAAAATAAAAATGCGCAGCCATACCACTTACTAAAGTGGTTATCCAAGTTGCTTAGTGGGCATTATTAGAAGCATTTTGGCTTCTTAATATAAACATGAAAGTGTCTCCCTTTTATGTTATTATGTAAAAATGTAATAGCTTACCTAATTGCTTAATTCAGAACATTTTGTTCAAAAGAAACAAAAGTGAAATAAAAATCAAGTGTTTATGAAGTAAAAGCCCTTTTCATTTTCCTTTAAAAAAAAAAAAAGCTACATTAAGAATTGGTATGCACACAGACAAAACTAGTGTAGAAGAGAAAAACTTCTCCAGTATTGTATCAGCTACTAATGTTTCCAAACAACAGCATGCCTTAATGCTTTAAAAAACCCATACTTTATTTGCAAATTGGGATAAAACTAGTAGACCAAGTAAAAGGTCAACTGAAGCTGTATATGGAGCTACATGATTCAGGAACAGTCTATTGGTGTTATCAGCCATTTCTTTCCTTTATAGTTTGTACTGTAATTGCAAGAATAATTTCTGATACATATAGTATTAAGTTTTACTTATGCAGGTCTGAAAATCATATATACATGTTTGCCATAAAAGATAGGCAATGTCTACGAATATTACCTGTGATAAACCTTGGGAGGAAGAAACAGGTTCCTCATGAACTGTGGATATGGTATTACTCAGTAAAGTTTGGAAGCTTTTTATGACACTTGAAGGATTCATTTATATGCATATATACACAAATTAATACACTACACTAATGCAAGCTTAAGTGAAAGTCATCTTGGTGATCACAGTAACAGTCACATAGAAACATATCTTAAGTCAGACAGCCACTAGAAGTTTCAGGTTCTGGTATCTTTACTCATTAATAACGTTTCAAACTTACAGTCTAAAAATGGTGCTCTGAAAAATCTATTGGATCTACATTTGAGTCTTCTAAAAAACCCTTTGTTTCACTTTGTCACAGAAAAAGTCCTTCCCTTCAACAGTGGTATCATTCAGATAAATGAGTTGAAAATACTGGCTTTTCTTCTGTGAGAACAATCTTTCTGGGAATGTCAAAGCAGTCAGTTCTATTATCAGGTAAGATTCTTTAAAAAGCATGAAAATTTTAGCTCATGGGAAGGGTCCAAACATTCAAACATTATCCAAATGAAGAATGGTATACTGGGAAACTTGAAAGAGAGTGGCAAGCATTTATCTGTAGCACATCTGCATCAGTTTTGAAGTCTTTTCTTGATGTGTAAGCAGTACCACAGCCTGAAGAAACACATTTGCTCCTTTCTGCCGGAAGAATAATTCCTTTCAATATTATTTATACTTTTGAGCGTGAATTTTAGAATTTTATGAGGAAGAAAGTTGTGAATCATTCTGTTTTGTAATCCAGAAGGGTAAGCAGTTGTAGTGCTAGCATAAGACTGAAAGCCAAACTGCTGCTAACTGAAATTTCCAGGTATATGATCGCAGTAGATAAATTCACTCTTTCTTGGTTTGTCCTCTGACAGCTTTTACAGGGAATATGTTCTTCTATGTTCCATTACAGACCACTTGGTGTATGGGTGACAGGGTCCCAATCCTTATAAAACATTCTATGTCAAGAAATCTCATGTGTATACATGTATAAAGGCAATTTTCTTGTGGGATCTACGTTATTTCCAAACTTCTATCTAATTTGCATGCTACTGAAATTCCGTAAGTATTACTACTTAGTTGATTTATGTGTTCACAAAAACTACTTACCAGGCATGAAGGGGACAAAAGGAACCAGTCAATATAATGACATTTAAGCTCAAATCCATAGTTCCTCTTTTCTTCAACAGTAAGAGGAGTAAAAGATAGACAAACTTTTGTTAACGGATTAAAGAAGTATTTTTTCTGTTTCTTTCTGCCAGCCCTAAGTTTCTGTAACCATTACTCAGAAACATCAACACTGCTGCTACAGATAATTTTCAACAGAGAACACACCGTCGTGCATGTAGTGTAAAAAAATAATTTTGATCGTTGCAATAGATCAATATCTCTGTTTTTCTCAGCTGTGAGCATTGCTTTTATACTGGATGTCTTTTGTTCTACTATATTGCAGACAATACGTCCCCCAACCTGAAATGGACTTCCACCACATTTTGTTGATATTGCTTTTTGTCTCACTATCTTTGTCCTCAATCATATTGACAGTAATTGTTTCCAAAAAAAAGTTTAAACTTCTTTTCATCCAAAACAGTGCTTTTGCCAGAACTCTGGGCTTTCTGCTGTAAACTGCTATCCCTTGTACTTAAACTTCTTGGCTGCTTAAAAAAATACGATGCTGCATAGAATCTACATTGTAAAAACCATTATTAGGTAGGACATCAGTCAGGACACTGCTAGGTAGAAGCATCTTCTGGTAAGTCTACATCTGATAGCTCTTCCTCTGGCCTTTTGTAGCCAGTCATTTCGAATATTTTGTGTCAATACTGCTACTTTTTTTTTTCCCCAGCACTTCTCTTACTCATACTCAAGAACATCATAGCTTCTACCCTATTAAGTTATTATGAAAAGTGTTCAATCTGTAAATTGAACAGTAAAATTCAATGTAGAATCAAACCCAAAAGAATACTGAAACTCAAAAAACCAATAAGCATATAGTACTAACTGATTTATTTCCAGTGCAATTCACACTAAAATTAGGATAACTGAAAATTATCCATACATGTCCATAAATTTGTTAAGCTGCAGAACCACACAGGAAATGAGTAAGACATCTTTGAGAGGCTATATATTTGAGAGGCATAAGGAGCACTTAATTTTAAAAATGGTAAACTGAACAGAAGTCTTAACCTTCTTTCAGTGTACTCTCCAAAAAAGCAACATTAAAAATTCAGGAAACTACAGTTGCTTCACTAAAACAAGCCTTATCTTGGAGGGAAAAAATATTTTATTTATTCACATAAAGAAAAAGTTTCATCCATGTACAGCAGCTTACTTTAACTTGTTGTGGGAGTCACAAACCCCATTATGGTTGACAACTTTCATTTACCCACTAATCTTTTCTGCCACCGAACTGCTGTAAGCAGAAGAAATCTGAGGACATTTTTCTACCTTGCTATTGTTCTATTACTGTCCAAAGGATGATAGATCCACGACAAAGAAGGTAAGAAAAAGACAAAAGAATAAAGCTAGCCAGAGGTTTGGAGATCTCAAAGTTTCTCTACTCCTCTATTTTTCAGGTTCCAGACTTTACACCAAAGTTTTTCACAAAGCATCTAAGAAGAAAGAGAATTCCAACAAATGAAATCTCCAAATTGTAAGACCACTTCTTCAATCTTCTAAATTAGTGAAATTCATGAAAAAGATACGTAAATTTCACCTTACAGTTTCAGTGAAAAAAGCCCCAGCTCACTCATCTTCCTAGAGAGAGAGAGAGAGACCAGAGCAGATTTGCTTGGGCGACAGGCTTGTGACTCCATGGAGGACCAGGCTGAAGCAGTCTGGGCCCAAGAGACATTCTATGATTTATGACTGCTCCCCATAGCAGTGACCCACACTGGGACAGCTGGTGAAGAGCTGAAGCCCGGTGGGGAAGGACTCACGTTGGAGAAGTTTGTGGAGGACTGTCTCCCATGAGTGGGACACCACAGTGCAGCAGGGGAAGGGTGTGAGGAATGCCAACCCCCCCAAGGCCAAGAAGGAAAACAACTCGTGAGGAACTGACGGAAATCTTCATTCCCTGCCCCTCCCTGTGCCACAACAGGGGAGAAAGAAGGGAACAAAATCATGACTAAAGTGAAGTCTGCTAAGAAGGGAGGGGTGGGGGAAGATGCTTTCTAATGAGAAGTCACACTTCTCATTACCCGATGCTGGTGTCACTGGGTGTGCAGTGCAGGGTAATAAATGAGAGAGTTTCTGTCCTTTGTTCTGTGTTGAGTCTGTTTTGCCCGTGACGCTGATTGCAGAATGATCTCTCCCTGTCCTTATCTCAACTCCTAAACCTCTCAATAGATATTTTCTCCCCTGTCCTGCTGAAAAGAGGAGTGATAGAGCAACTTAGGTGAGTTTCTAGCCTCTAGACAGGGCTAAACCACTACAAAGAAGAAAAGTTAGGCATTTAGTCTTAAATTGTATTTACAGGTACATGTAAAAGACATGGTCCCTTTTTGTCTAAGAATTATTTTAACTTTCCATGCAAATCAGATTTCTTTAAATATATATTCCCTTTCTGGGATGTCCAGGTAAATAGAAAGCAAGCTTTCTACCTATTCCCACCCCAAAAACCTAAACAAAATTAAGATTTTTTTTTCTTGGCAAAAATTACACTGGAAGTTTTAAGTAGATGAATTAAAAGAAGTCATAACTATGTCATAAATAGATGGCTCCTGTAACAGTTGATATATAGTACAGTAAGCAACAGACTGTTGTTTAATTAATCCAGTCATGTTCAAGTATATCTTGTTGCATATCAAGTTATATCTTGGTTGCAGTATTAAGCTGAGTACAGGAGAAGCAGAAGTATGAATTATACTAGGTACAAATTCCATTTATCTTTCTAATAGCCAGAGGTGACAGCATAACACAAACAGAAAATAGTACAGCAAAGACGATTAAGAGTTTTAACAGAATTACACTGTAAATCTGTCAGAGGAAAAAAATGCTTAGAACACAAAGTTTTCTTCATATTTTTCAAATGCAACAATGAACTAATCCATATTTCTGTGATATCACTCAATTTATGACTGCATTATTTCCTTGAGAGAGAGTGAACATAGATTAACTTTTTCTTGGTTACATGCAATGGTTTTCAAACAGTGTTCCGTGGATTGTAGGAGTCTGTAATACTTCTGAAGTATATACTTCTGGAAGTCTCAAATACGACATACAGTAATCTATACATATTTCTATGACGCACACATTCCCATTAGAAAATACTCAAAGATTCACAAGTCAAAGGAAGCTGAACACAACAAGAATGAACTAATAGGTACATTCATCGAACTAACACATACATTGATGTAGGTATATTTACAAGAGAAGCGCATTTATAATTTGTATAAATGCAAAGTTCTGAAAGAATTTGTTAAGAATTTCACTGTTGCATTTAAAGGAGCAAATTTATCATATTGCAAATATCAAAGACGATGAATTTTAAACAAAAGCCTGCGTTTATTAAAGGCATAAATGTATAAACATACAAGCCAAATCTGCAGACATCTTAAAAGGATTTAAGAATGTACCCAAAGAATCAGTCGCTTGATCACTTCACTTAAAATTTCTAAAAATTTAGAAGAATTTCTCCTTGTCCTCAAGCCTTCCACAGACACCCACTCCTTCTTTAAAAAGGCTCAAAAGAAAGATAAAAATGTGCACATTACACTTACAAAGACAGGCACTCTATGGTTCATTGGGAGATTAAAGCCCAGGATTCTGAGACCCTGAATGAAATAATCAGTCTTTTACAATGAGATACTATAATATCTTTGTCTATTGTAGTTGTTGGAAGTTAGCTGCTGAACAAAATTTAAATTATAGGCCAGAACATGCCTAGAGAAATTATCTGGAACAAAATCACAGAAGGTCTTACAGTAAAATCAACATCTTGAGTGAAGTTAAAAGCTACCTAAAAACTAGAGCATGCTCTGGAGTATATCAAAAAGTTCTGCAGAGAATCCATTGAAGCAGCAGGCAGCAATATTCTGTTCTAGCCAGAATTTTGTAACAGGTTTCTGACATAGTTTCAAGAAGAGCATGGTGCCTTAATATGCTCTCAAGAGTTAAGATGAAGACAAGAGTTAATGGAGTGGAGACCACAGCTACGAAAGTAATTTGAAGCCTCCTTACCAAACATAATTCCTGCCTGTTTACTTCTATTTCAAAGAAGAGAACAAGTGAAAAAAGTTCATACGCGGAATGCTTTGCCAGCGATTTTAAGTATCATCTGGTATGAAATAAATTATTTGAGTGCTTTTTCAAAACTAATCACTTTCACTGAAAATGGTAATTTTTACATACTGTAACTTGACAGCTATGCAGGCAACCCTCTTCCTTAAGTCTGTCCTTTCTGTACATCTGAATTAGAAAGAAACTTCTTCTTCTATCTCAGTGAAACATACAAGCTTAACATTAAGTGTTTGGGTTCAATTATAAACCAAGATGTAAGCATCTTCCCCACTGACTAAAGGAAAACACTGGAAGACCTTAAAGAAGGGAGTGCATTAACCAGAGAAGACGACTTACTTTATTATGTTAACAAATCCTTGGACATTACTAGAAAAAAACTCCTAGATTTAGGTCTGTTACCTGTTGTTTATTCTAAATGCCTCAAAAATGTCCAACAGTATTTGAACTAAAAAATAATCCCAGCTATTTAAGCCTTATGCTAATTGGTTCACTGATCAGTTTTAGAAAATACAGCCATGTAGCCAAAATGTTTTTAATGAGTAGTGTTGAAAGAAACAATTTCTTAAAAGATTAGGTATTCTGCATTGCAAGACTTCAGAGACAATTTTCAGAAATTAAATGCATATAATAATCTGTTCTAAATCAACCTAACTGCTTGCCAGTTCAGATCGATACTACACATACAACCTAGTCATCTGAAAAAAAGCACCTCATATAGCAATAAACCTGTTGCTGTGGCGTATTTAGTGTTCACTGCAGCTAAATGTTTAACAGGCCTCCAAAGCATAATCTGTCAGCAGCAGATTTTGCTGCAACTTTAAAGCCATGGAAATAGCTACATAGCTCCACTAGGAGCTGTGCAAGTTCTGCGTGTCAGAACAACTACAAGAGATGCTTGCCAGTTCCACAGGGCCCAAGCATAGATTTCACATTATTTCCCGCTTGCCTGCGTTTTTATTCAGTAGTTAGATGATGCTCATCTCCCTAGAATATATGTTCACTACCAATAGATTCGGAAAGTTCAGATGTAAGGCCAACATCATCTCTGCATCTGTTTGCAAACTCTATTTCTACAGGGACTGTAAATATATAGACTAATGAACCCGTTTGACATGATTCTATTTAACCTCTGGAATCCTTTTGTGGGTGAAACTATTCTTGATAAACTTTAGGCATAATCTTAGCAAAAGTGGGTTAACCACAATGTTAGGACACCAAAATAACACTGGTGAGCATGGATAGCCGCAGTTGCCTTAGTCATCTGGTTTTTTTAATATATTTTTGTCCCCAAACTAGGTAGACCAAATACTCAGGGGAAAAAAGGCACTGCAAAAATCACTTAATGTAATTTTGCAGCCTTTCAGCTATATGAGACAATGTTTCCTAATGCAAAACAGTAACAAGATTTGTCTCCATTTTTTTGATTCAGTAAATGTAAAATGCACATTTAAAAAAAATTGATACTAAGGAGCATTTCTCTGCCATTTGGGAAATAGTTCAGTTCTGAAGTAAATTAACAGCTCAGATTGAACTACTATAGACCAGACATAATACAAAAGTGAGATCCTGGTCACTGGAGGGATGGTGCCAGATGTACAACTCCCACTACAGTAACTTGTCAGCTAACATGCATGCAGCCGCCATCAGCTTGCATAATATGTTATTAAGAAATCAATGGCTAGTGCTATTCAATAAGCACAATGAGAATAATAATCAGTTAAGATACTTTCACAGCATGTTGCTCTCTTCAAGCAACTTTACAGAGATAATAATGTCCATTTTGGGTTGACGAAGGCCTGCAGTTGGAAACATCAAGTCATGTGGTCAGGTGGGAAGCAGAATTGGCAAAGTTTAGTATCAATGTTCTCCCCAGGATTAATGAACTCATAACAAAATGCTAGTGTGTAAAAATTTTGCATTTGTGTAAAGCAATTCTGATCTATCTATCTATCCTTGTGAAACAAAAAATATAATTCTCCTGGCACTGATATTTTATATGAAATTTTCCAAAATAACATCTGTGGGTTTTATCAAACAATGGCTTCAGTTGTATTCTTCCTCAGCAACAAGGGAAGTTGTTTCCTACCGTACTGGGCCTGGATGAGGTGGAGTTAATTTTCCCCATATAAGCCCTCACAGCACTGCACTGTGCAGTGGTAGCCAGCAAGGTTACACGCTGGTGTTTTGGCCTGGCACACATCACAGCTTGCTCTCCAACATTTCTCCCCACCCCAATCAGAAGCAGGCTAGGGGTAGGCAAGATCCTGGGAGGAGACAGGGTTAGGACAGTGTACCCCAACTGACCAATGGGATGTTCCATACCGTATGGTATCTGCTCAGCAGTAAGAAGCTCAGACATAAGAGGAGGAAGTAGGGGACATTTAGTTTTTACAGTGGAGTTTTATTTCTGGAGCAACCCCTATGTGTACTGAAGCCCTGCTTCCTGGGAAGTGGCCTGTCATTGCCTGCTGACGGGAAGTAGGGAATAATCTTTTGGTTTTGCTTTGCTACCGCGCATGGCCTTTTGCTTTTACTGTATTAAACTGCCTTTATCTTGACCCAAAGGTCTGGGATTGTTTTTCCATCTTATTTTTATTCCCTCCTTGTCCTGCTGAGGAGGGGAGTGACAGTGGGCTTGGTGGATGCCTGGCCTCCAGCCAAGGCTAAACCGCCACATCTACAAAATCTTTGCTAAGAATTATTACTTCCAGCATCACAGGCTGACAGGAGCACTTCGAATCTGAGAGGAGCTTGCTTCAAGCAAAATACAAGAAGTTTTTCATGTCTGTTAAACATTTTTGTTCTCAAATTACACCGAGTCCATTTTCCAGATGCACTGAGAACAGTCTCTTAGTATGGCAGTACAAGAACATTGTAATAGGCATTATCAGTTATTCAGACAGAACTAACCTGTCAAAATCTAAAGTTTCGTTCACTTCAATCAGGTAGTGTCGTGGTTTTCACAACCAAGGATCTGGACTATTTTGTGACCGCATTAAATACTGTATTTTTCTAAACCACTAAGTCAGCAGGAATGCTAACCCACACCTATGGCTAACAAGCAGAACTTGTATAAACACACATTATTTCCCAAGTAACCACTGTCATTAAAAGTCTCTTCACTCTGCTTTAGGTCCATCATATCCTAAACCAGTAAAATTTGAAGGCTTGGGCGAACTGTTTCTGGGGGACTGTAAAAAGTAATGAAACTGAAGGAAAAAACCTCCCAACTTTACAGAAAATAAAATTTGACATAACTTTTTAGGCTTCTGGAAAAGTGATCCAGCTTTCAGGGTAGTGTGCAGTCAGACACCAGAACTTGGAAGAAATCAAAACTTGGCCAGGAGTACCAATGTAACAGGTATATACACACTGCTAACAGTCAATTTCATTTAAGAGATTTCCAAAAGGTCAGTAGAGATAAAGGCAAGAAGGTTCTCTGGATTAAAAAAAAGCTCACCCTTATACCCGCATTTGAACAGATTACATACTGACCAGGACACCTGGAAACTTGTTTAAGCAGGTGAATCAAGAACAGGAAGCTGACCAAAAGAAAACCTAATGGATAAGATTTATGAAAAATAGAAGCTTATTTAAAATCAATCCGGGATGTAGACTATTACAAGGGCAGTTCTCATTAAGCACAATTTGTTGATTTCTTCCTGAAACCTACTGCTTCGCATCATGATCCTGATTTTTTCGTGACCTCACTATATTCAAAACCAGGAATCTTAAATTTGACATTGCATTTTAAAATTAAAAATAGTTGTAGTATCTCTGTAATTGAAGGATAAAAAGGCAGACCATAGAACTTATTTAAAATATATTAAAAATTATCTTGTCTTGATTTTTTCTTGAGTATTTTTTTGACTGCAAAGGAGACACCTGCAGATGTGGATTTTTCAAATGTAATCTCTAATGGAATTCAGAAAAATGCTGAAATAAAAAGTCCTTATTGGAGCATTCTCCTTATTTGAAATATAATGTAAAATTGTGTGGCTTAAATCAAAGCAAACTATTTAAACAAGATTTTTGAAGAACAGGTATGTTCTTTATAAAATACAATAGCTTTCACAGATCAAAAAATCATGATCTAATTAAATAACATTCTTTTCCTTTTATCGTTTTTTTTAATCTGACTGTTCTGGTTGCAAATGTGAGGATTATTGTCAAATAGTTGCATTAATAATAGAGAAATAAGTAAAATTAACAATCAATTTCAACAGGTTCTTGACTCATTTAATCTCTATGTTAATTATGTTTTTGCTCTTTCATTCTTCTACTTTATAGGTAGATAGAGACAGAAACAGAGAGAAAGAAAAAGACCAAGTGGAATGTTCAATGAAAAAATGATGAAAAATATAACTTGTGAAATGTCTCTTTAGGCCAGCTGATTGCAGGGTAACTACTGAAAAGCTGATACACACACTTTTATTTATATCTACTCAAAAGCAAGAAAATGCCAAAGAATCAGGATGAAGCTGATTTCCCTCTTGTGTATGTGCATAGGTTTTGATTATAGGCTTTTTCCTCAATTGACGAACTATTGCGTGGAGTTCTGAAAATCACTTTACAAAAATAGAGCTGCATTCGGGGTCAACACCTTTTCAACAGTCAGCTATAAAGTTTCCACTGATTTTTTTTTTTTTTTTTTTAAGAATGGGAACAGATCCTCTTTATATTGACTCGAGCGATTTTGGAAGTCTGCTTCCAAGAAGAAAAAAATCCACAACATCCAATTACTTCGCAGTATGCATTTATCTCTCCTCCTCCTAAGAGGACAAACTGAATGTTATTTTACACAATTAAAAAAACACCATTCAACTTGGAAAAGCTATACCAGTAAATACTAGCTATGCTTCTAAGTATAGAAACTGACAGAAAAGTTTTTCAAAAAAGAGAAATTACAAATACAATTTTGAAGTTAATTTTCCTTGTTATCAAAATCCTCAAGATTTTGCCGAGTGTGTTTGTTTTGACACTCCTTCACAAACCTTATTGCTTTCAAGGTTACACAAGTGCCTCCAACAGCATACGCAGTACATCTAGTATCACATATCATCTGTAGAACTAGGACTCGTGGGTCATACTCTGTATGAAAAAAACTTGGTCCCTATTTTTCAGTTTTAATGACATAAACTCTGACTACTTAGAAAATGCTGAAGTCTTCATGCACACAGTAATCCCATAGCAACTTTCCATTACTTTGTCTGCCCTCCATATTCTAGCATTTTCTTCACTGCATCAACTTCCTTACAGAAAATGGAAACAAGTGTAACAACAAACCTCTATCTAAATTCCATGTTTACACTGTGGCAACTGACAGCACCAGCATTTCATGTGCTGTATTGCACTGCCACACCATTTGATGATGTCTATAGTAAGTAGGAACATTTGCTGGTGATGCATCAAGACGAGATTCAGCCTCGGTAAGGGTCTTGAAGCACTATTCCAATATAAACACGTAATTAGAGCAAAATGCACTGGAATAAAGGTTTGCCTGTAGTGTTGATATCGTAGATAAAATATACTGTCTCAAAGCCCACTCAGAGAAGGTATTTTTATCAGATAGGGAAACAGAACAAGACCGATTAAGATTAATTCCAAGCCAATAAAGAAATCTGTGACAGGGACAGGAATAAAACATAGATCTCCTGATGTTTTTCCCCTGGTTTACTTAGTCTGTTGACATTCTGCCTTCTCCATATGCAATATAAACATAAAATCAAATTTAATTGACATTAATTATAGGGCATTATTATGCACTGTTTATTGCTTTTAGTGTTTTTCTTTAATAGTTTCTGCATCTTTATAACCAATATATAGCTCCTCCAAGTTTTGCTGTAGAATGCCAAAAACAGAAGAGAGGAATAATAAAACACTTATTTTTAATTCAAAGCTGAGCATTTGTTCTGCAAGCACTACCACTCTTCCCACGCAACAGCATGAATTACACTTTTTCCACCTAGGTTTTTTTTCCCCTGACCCTCTTTGGCATTTAAGTGCAGAAAAGAAAGTATTTCAGGGCTGCATGTGTCACTCTCAGAGATCTGAAGTTCCGGTTGCCTGCAGAGGCCATTTAAAAACATTAGCGTTGTCCTGGGAAAAGTAGCCTTTAGACATGCTCTCATCCATAACAAAAGAGATTCTAAATAATAATAAGTGTGAGAATATATTGTTTCTCTTTGACCACTGGCGTAGGAAACCTGGCTGTATCATAAAGTCTCGTGAAGAGAAGAAGCATGTAGAGGCAAATAATGGGAAAATAGGACACCTATGGTGCATGTTCAAACTCTCAGGAACAGCTTTTACCAAGATTAAAAAGAGAAATGAAACTGAATCCTTTGACTAGCTTTGCAGTAAAGTGAGTATACAGTAGCAATCCGTTCCACTCAGGGCTCTAAAACTTTTTTATGCTGTATTTATGCAAGATAGTTTTGTTTTATGATTTGATTTGGCAAGCAGGAAGTTGATTTCATTTTCAATGGAGATTTCTTTTCTAAACTGTAATAATAAAATTGCATTTTACCTGTAGATGCAGGCACTGTCTTCAAACACAGAGCAATTTTATTTCTGTAAATGTTAATGTTTAAATATGAACTTAGGTCAAAAGCCTTTAAGAACGATTGTGGCTTTTTTGAGTAGTGGCATTAAAACAAGTTGACAGCAGCTGGATGGACAGTTCATGCTTTCAGAAAAAGGATCTCTTTTCTCTAGCAGGCTTACCGTGGATCTAGAGGAGCTTCTTGCAAAGAGAAATCTTATTCCACTTCTAAAATGAGTGCTTCAACATTTCAGTTAGTTGCACACCTACTTATCATTATCAATTATTCAGACAGCATACAGATGCTTCATTAAAGCATCACATTTTAAAATAATATTATCCATTTTAAACTGATTTCTTAAAAAAGATACTTGACTTGGCAAATGTCTACACATACAAACTGAAAGTATATAACAGATATAAAGGACCAAATAATTCAAACCTTGCTTTTTCAAACAGTCTTTTATGGTCTATATACCCAGAGGTTATTTAATGGAGGACAAAAAATATCAGCAATGAAAGGTAAAATCTTTATCCCTCTGTATATAGTCCCTCAAAGGGTCTTGCCATATCAACAGTAAAGAGAAACCTGACTGTCAATATTGAGCACTTTTACAACTGAAAAGACACAATAACCAGTTCTGGTACTTTGTACTCAAGCATGTGATCTTTCTATTTCATTTTTGGGAAGAAAGGGATTCAGACATTGTATGTCAAGACATTTTATCACTCCTAACTCATATATGCATCAATTTTTTGCATCTAAAATACTTTATGTCCTGGAAGATCTTCCCAAAACAATACATGAATTAATAACAACTTTTAACAGCTTCAAGCAGATGCGTCACTAAATGGTCTGCCTTCAATTTTCCTTTAAAAGTATGTAGTAAACAAAAACAAATATTGAGACTGCAGTTTAGAGTAATTAGATATAATAAGACAAGGCATATAGTGAGAGTACTCCCCGAGCTATATGAGAACATTCATACATATACAATGAGTATTTGGCAGAGGCCGATTTTAACAGCTGGGAAAATAACTGCAACAAACATGTCAAGAGTGTGCAACAACCTGAAATTGTTTGGTACACCTTCAAATTAACTCCAGAAAGCTACATTAAAAGTTAAGAATCAGATGCTAACCACATGTCTGAGATCAAACTGGATCAGTCCAGGGTCTTTTAATGTTTTTCTTTTTTCTTTTTTTTCCTTTTCAATCGTGCTATGAATATACGTGCAGCTGCAAATTTCACTGGAACATTTTCAAGGCTATTTCAGCATGTTAGTACTGAAAGAACCCAGAGTACAGAAATCAGCACAAATGCATTACAAGTACTGCAGACGCCTTATCATGAACTTTGATATGAAAACAGAAATCCTGGCAAAGTGCATCTGCTGAAAATAAAAAAGAGATGTATCATTCATGTAGCAGCTCAGATTTCAAGCTTTACTGGGCAAAAGCCCCAGTACCCAGCATGTACCAGAGTATCCAGAGTCCATTAAGAAGAGTTATATAATGGAAACTTAATTACACTAATAGACAGTTGGGAGAAGATAATAATTTGGCTTAAGATGTACAATATGATAGTATTACAGATCTATTCTGAAATCTATGAAAATAAAGAAAACACTTTTATGTCAGGAAAAGAATACACATTTTCTAATGTGAACAAGAGATTTGAGTTTATGCTGATACAAGAAAATTTTAAGTCTATTTGATTTCACTTCTGCAGATGGTAGTTCATGAGATAAGAAAACAAAACGCTGAACATTTAATCCCCTTGCATATGGTCCCTGGTGTCTTTCAGTTGTGAGGGCTCTAGCATTTTACTTGATGTGAATTAGACTATGGGGGTTATCCTTAAAAGCAGAGGAATCCTAGGGGTATTATGAGAGATCAGACCCATTTGCATGGACTAACAGACATCTTCTATTCTCCTGGAAACGTTGTTTCCAAAGAGCTGCACTAGTCCATAATTTCTATTACTTTCCCCCGGGAACCTTTGTCTAAGAAAGGATCGCTGCCAATCTGGGATTTTTATTGTGGAACAAAAGATGACAAATTTAAAGTTTTATTATGCAGTCTCTGGCAATTTCAGTGAGAGAAACATTTTTTTAAGTAACATAGCATGTATCTTCCAACATATTTTAAATGCTGACATGAAGTACCTATTGACTTTTTACCTAGGAAGTCATGGTCACCTAAGACCAGCTTTGTTCAGTAATACTGACATGCATTATAGATGGGTGATATTTTGCAACACATATGCAAAGTACATCTATTAAAAATGTTGTTGTTAAAACCATAATTTAAATTGAATTTTCTAGCATGTAAAATAAATATGGTTAGTTAAGTCTCTGACTTGAAAGATCAAAATCTCTTTCTGGCAAAAAAATATAGCTAGATGTTTGTTCATTGAATCTTAGGGGATAGAAGATAAAAAAATAAATAAAAATTAATTTCCCTGTTTACTATTACGTACACTGTTCTACTTTTGGGTTACAAAGTAAAGCTGAATATAGATTGCCAAACTACTACCGAAACTACTTCACATAAAACAAATTATGTTTCTACTTCAGCTTTTTCTGTCAAAGCCAGAGTGTGACTTTAAGCTGAGCACATTAAAAAAATTGGAAAATTCTAATTGTTGTCAAGGTGTACAATAACATTTAGATAACACATCACATGAAGAAATAACATTTACATAGGCCATTAACTTTTCTCCTAAGATATCTGAAATTTATTTTTGGATGTGGGGATGTTTGGATAAGGGACTGGACTTGAGTTCCCAAGATCACACTATAGCAATTCATACTAGACCAGAAAGTAAAAAGGCTGAACATTTTTTACTATGAATTCCCCCAGTTACGTTTTGGGATGGATTCTCAGGAGTTCTATTTAAAAAGATCACAGGTTTCAAATTATATGCCTGCACTGTGTTACTGATATCAATAAACCCCCCCCATAATAACAGATAATAAAGACCAGTGAGGTTTGCTTTCTTTAGTAACTTAAACAGCTTCTTTTGGTGAAATCATTCTAGAAGTGTATTTTTGCTTCTGGACAAATTAATGAAGTGAGCAATTATTTGTTAATTTGTACACATCATCATGACTGAAACACTGAGAGAAGTTACAAGGTCAGCTGGCAGACTTTCTATACCTTTCTGCTCCAAAAAGGCAAATACTTTCCTTCCTCTAAAAACAAAACCAACCTGAGTAGAACCGCCAAGGAATCTTAAACATGATTTACATATATCATGAACCTGCACTCAGCTCAACTATGTACTCAAACCCTGAGTCAATTAACTTAGAAACAAAAATAAGTATTTCAGAAAGGTGGGGTTTTTCTTGCAAGACCCATGCTTCACACAACAAAATTATTTAACTAAGGTCATGCCTATACAAGGAAAAAAGCATCGATTTAACTAAACTGATTGATTTTAAATCCAGTTAAACTGGTGCAAACATCTAATGTAAATGCACTTACCCCAGCTAAGACCTTGCTTAAATTGATTTAGCTTACTTCAGCAATTTATCAATGTTAGCTAAACCAATTCTAGCAAAGGTTAAGCAGGTTTAAGTGCTTTTGTATAAGGAGTTTGAACAGATTTAACTATATTGACTTAAAAACATTTTAATTAAAAGAGTGTAACATCTCATATGGGCAGGACTTAAATCCCCAAGGCAGAGAAGCAAAGCAGCATATGAAGTTGCAGTGCACGCAAACTGAAATCAGTCCTGGCTTCCACCTGGGTACTCCTTTGCTGATAAAGGGTACATATACTGCGTAACTAGCATTTGGGAGGATGCACAGTAGATCTATGATTAATGATCAGATGCCAAAGGATTTTACAGGACCAGCAGAATAAGGAGAAAGTTAAAAAAAACCCCAAAAACCAAACAACCCACAAAGCCCCAAATACATAGTTATGAAATGAATTGAAGTGGAATTATGGCATGGCATTTAAAAGTCTCTTCTCAGTTTGGAAACTTACACATCTGCTTGAGACATTAAAAATTACTTGTGCAGTATTCAGAAAGGGTTTCTCCTTTACGTATCAATTCAGTTAGTCTGGGAATTTCCAGGAGTGTGTGTGTGTGTGGTAGTCTCCATCACAAATATTTTAAAGTGAGCCTCACAAGAAGGGTAACCATTGGCAAAAGGCATCAAGATTAATTTTCTCTTTCCCATCAAAACAGTAGCTGCATGGATCTACAGGCAGGGCAAGTCCTCCACACCTTAGGGCTGAGGAGCAAGCCTGTGTAGTCCAGACGTGACACAGTGTCTTCCTCTGGCTGTGATAACACAGCTGTGCTGCCATGTCTCATAAACACATCTATTCCACCTCCTTGCTATGTGTGCAGGATCAGTGCAGCTACAGGCACCAAAGGCATCTGCACAAATCCACATGAACAGCTTTTTAACTTTACGATCCTTAACTTGTTAGCTCAAGATTTTAGAGGAATACACAACTACTAGAATACAGAAGGCAGCTACTGTAGGGAGGCTTTCATTCCCATTAATCAATGGAGCAAGAATCCCAAAGTAGACACTAACCTAAACTCACTGCAGCTGGCACAGTTGTATGTGACATTTCTGCTCCTTATGTTCTTTTTCCACCAGACTACTTTCTGCCATTTCTTTTTGATTTCGCAGCTATCCTTCTCTTCTTGTTGAAGTTTACTGGCACTCTGAGTGCAATTCCATGATTCTAGCTAAAAAGCTGTTTAAATGCCGTTTTGCCTTTCTGACCTCAATCCTACCAGATGAATCAGCTAAGATGTTATGGGTAGGATACCCATCTGAATCACTCCCTCAACACCTGATACCATGATCATTACAATTTGCTTAGTCTCTGCTCGCCTAATCTTTAGCATCCAAAACTCACCTTTCTCAGAGACACACCTTGCAGCACATTCACAACTAAAATGGTGGTTTCATAAGCTTAAAACTGAAGCATTTACAGAAATTTAATAACACGTTCCCAAATGAGGTAGATACTGTGTTGTCTCTCAATTTTTAAGAGGATGAAAGAAACAACTGTAGTTAAAATTTCTGACACTGTGAATTGCTGAATTTTAGTGCTTTAAAAAGTATTACATAAAAATGCAATAGTATGTGTTGCTTTGGTAATTTAAGAGTATACCAAAAAAGGTATCTGCAATTAAAAATAATTACTAAAGAAGGGACTGGGTGTTTTAAGTGCTTTTTCATGAAGCATCTTTGTCTAACTTCTAACATTCTTTGCTAATTTTGGCATTCTTTGGTAAGCTGTTTTCAAATTATCATGCAATTAAACATGTGGTTAAAGTTGCTGTTAAATGCTACTGACAGTACTAAGTAAAAGATAGGTCTGCTTTTACTTATTATATCAGCAGGTGCTTTTTGCACATAAACATTTTATGAACTGTTTGCCAACATAAAGCTATATTCTATTTAAAAAGGAATAGTAACAAAATTTAAAATGAAAGTTAAGGACAGATTAATCTCTTCTTATTTTAGCCATGCCAAGTTAGAAGTCTTATCTTTGCTGTGGAGGGGTACTTACAGAGATGCCCAAAACAGATAAATTGTTCTGGGGACTCAGGTCTCCATCCTTGCCAGCTGAACAAGTACAGATGGCTCAGACTCATGGCTAACACAAGGTGAAATTAATCCCACACTACCTGACTAAAAATTAAAGGCAAAAATGAGGAACTTGAACAATTACTTACAGATTTTCTATGAAAACTGAGGTTATTTGTATACGATCATAATGTGAGGAATGGTTGTAACATAGTTGTACCACACTTTTAAAGTACTGTTTTTTATAATTTATTTTGTTTTGCTTTAACAAAGGGTTTTTGTAAAAAGAGCAAATATGCTTACTTAAAACCACCAAATTTAAGATTCTTTTGTAGAGCTGTTTTTCACCCTGTATCTTCCGTTAATGTAATTTAGAGAGATTTAATAACTGCAAACTCAAAACCTGCTTATCACATTTTATCCCTTTCTTAGTAAATAAATTTTTTCTTTATTTTACATATTGCTGTATTTCTTGTTTTCCTCCTTCTTAGTGTAGACTTTGTATGAACCACTGCAAGACTAGGACTGAAAGCAAGTCTTGCACACCTTGCATTTTGCTAGTGGGCCAGAAGCTATTTTTAAAAAAAAATTGATATAGGTAGGTGTTGTTTGGAAGGCTACTGCAGATAATACACCTCAGATGAATACATAATGCACTTACACAGGGTAAGGGGAAAAAAAAAACCAGTACAAAAGAAATGGACACCATACAAGACAACTAAGGTGTTCTGTACTGGGAACAGAGCTTAACATCATCAGACTGGAATATTATTACTTTTTATTAGCCTCACCAGGAAAAAAATGCCTTCAAGTAGACCTTTAAGAGTAGCCTGTGAATGTTTTTCCCAAGATGGCTTTACTTCAAAATTGTTTCCATTACTGAAAACCTTAACAAGGCTAACAAAAAAATGAGACAGAGATCTTTGATAAAAGTGATAAAAAGTTTTGCCAGCAATCTCGGTTTTGCCACCAACACTAACATCCCCGATTGCTGAAAATAAAACTAGGCAGAAATGTGAATAATGTCTGAATCAGCCCAGCTGCAAGCTGACTTAAAATAAAAAAAAAATAATTAAATTTTGAGTGTATTGGGTTGGAAGGGACCTTAAAGATCATCCAGTTACAAACAGGTAAGAGCAAAAAAGCTGAGCATAGTCTGAAAAAGGAAAGAAATAAATAAAGTCGAGAAAAACATTACATGAGAGGTTAGGTTGTTTGCCAGGTTGGAAAACGGGGAAGCACACGAATGCCCCTCTGAATCTTTCCCAGTGAAAAGACAGAATAAATGAAAGAACTTCAGAAGTGGCTTTACAGACATTGCTGTGGAGTATAAATGAACCACTATAGAATGAATCACTTTGTTTTAATGAATATAAACAGATTTATTTTCTGATTCAGTGTACAGTAAGTACACTTACAGAAACGCAGAAAGTTGAATTAGATTCAGTTTATGAATCTACCTCAATAACCTAGAGCTATATTTTACTATTTTATAATCTATGTCTTTACAAATAATTGCCCTATCTACCCTGCAGCTTTAAAAAAATAAACAAAACAAAATCTTCCATTACCAACACTGATAATCAGCAAGTGACTAAGTCGCATTTTGGTATCTCCTTAGTAGTGATATATTAGTTTAATCTCTACAGCTCTGGCAGTGCAATCCTTTCCATATGGACATCCATATGCTATATTACAAGTAACGTATCTTCTAGGAAATAGCCATATGTTTTACTTTTAAACCTGGATAATTTAAAGACTTCCTTGTATTTTTACAGTCATTCTCACCGTGCATTTGAAATACCTGTGGGCATTAAGAAGCATGAGAATAATGAATGTTGTACTGAACTCTCTGCAGTGTTGTCATTAGAAGTGCTTCTACACTCTTGGCTATTTCTAGCAATGATTTTTTTAAAAAGGAGAGATATTCCTTGACTTCAGTGTTGACTACACACACTTTTTCCTTGTACTCCTAAGAACAGTGGTGAACATTTATTAATGTAATACAGGACAAAAAAAAATGCACATTCACTCCTGAATTTAGTGACACTAAAGGGGATCCAATAATTCACACCTCAGTGGAGCATTGCTCTGGAGCACTGTGGGACCCATAGAACATCCCATCCCGCCTATCAGGCCAAGCTCAGGCTACGAGCCTGAGACTGAAAAGCTGTGTTCCCCAGCACTGGTCTGGAAAAGGATGGTCCACTCCATCCATTCTCTCTCCCCTTTACATTGCTCTGCTTGTGCCACTCAGAGGAGTCTTGGTTACAAGAGCAGGCTGACATTTTAGTTAGGGAATCCATGCAAACCTCACACACAGACTGGCAAAGAGACAGCTGGAATCAGTACAATTCACATGCCATCTTCCTCTGTCCTCTCTCTGTATAGCTCTGGCTCTTCCTAGAATCTGACACACTACAGACATCGATAGTGAGGAGGCTACTAATGACAGAGAGCATTCACTTATGAGATTCCTGTAGGTCTGAGGAAACAGATGTCATGGAGATGAGCTATTTCTGAACCCCTAAGACTCAACCCCTCATCTTGAAATCCAATTACAGAGGAACTTCCATGTTACTGAGGAAAAAGAATGCCCGCATAGAAAAGTAAAATAAGCTCGTAGTCTTTTTCATGTGATGTTTTTCTTCCCACGTCTCAAATTATAAAATGTAACTAAAACTAAGTGATAATGCTCATAAGGAAAAGAGAACGGATAAGAATGGGATTGACTTTACAAAATCTTTTAAGATACTTTTATTTATTGGTTTTGAATGAAAAAAAAAATATTTTAAAATGGTTCCGTAAAACGAGTCTAGTCAGAAGCTCTTTTCTCTACTGCCATTTGTAATAACATTTTCACAGCATGATGGTCTTTTATTGATCAGTAATTATATTTTTCATGCCGTTTCAGTATTATGTCACTATTTCTTGTTCTATTGCTTGATTTGTTCCTACAAAGATCAAAGAAAATTTGTTTATCTGAGGTTTATTTAGTATGTACTTAATAAGATGTTTAATCTCAGGAAGATTTTGCAGTTGCTGTCCTTATTTAGAAATGCACAACAGTTCTTATACGTTAATTATTATGAATTATTTTTAAAAATTATCTATCAAAATGTGCATTAAAAAAACCCAAAACAGCTAGTTCATTTTCAGTTGATTTATGCTGTTGTTTACCCAAGTGAAACACACCAGGCTAAAATACCAATCCTCCTACATAGAGAGCTATCTTGCTATATACAGTGTATGTTCTTTTCTTCTAGAGCTCACACAAGGTGAAAATGATAATAAAAGTAAAGGATATTAAGGGGCAAGGTAACTTTGCCTGGTAACTGATATTACTCTTTATATATTTTTATCCACTCTCTTCAAAAAGAAGTACAAATTTGCAATTAAAATCATGATTGTAAACATAATTAACACATGCACAGGTTGTACATCTAAATAGGAACAAGAACTGCAGTTGTGTTACTTGAATGTGCATAAATGCATCTTTTTGCATGCTGAACATAATATACTTAGGTGGGACTACTTATAGCAAGAGATCTGCAAAATTCCAAATTCCAATATAGAAATGAATTACCACAGAAGAGTTTGAAGCGACCTCAAAGATCATCTAGTTCCAACCCTCTGCCCTGGACAGGGACACCCTCCTCCAGCCCAGGTTGCCCAAAGACCCATCCAACATAGCCTTAAATATTGCCAGGGAGGCGCATTCACAGCTTCTCTGGGGACCTTATGCCAGGGACTCACCACCCTCACAGGGAAGAATTTCTTCCTAAAACCTAATCTAAATCTACGTTCCTTCAGCTAAAGGCTATTGTCCTATCACTCCATGCCCTTGTAAACTGTTCCTCACAAGCTTTCCTGAAAGCCCCTTCAGGAATTGAAAGGCCACTTTAAGGTCTTCCCGGAGCCTTCTTTTCTCCAGGCTGAAGAAGCCCAACCCTCTCTGTCAATCTTCGTAAGAATGGTGCTCCAGCCTGCCGATCGTTTGTGTGGCCATATATACATAACCCAAAACTCTATCCAATATGATTTTATTTCTCTTCTGCCCTTGGTTTATGCCAGCAGCAGCAGATGAATTTAATTTGAGTTATACTTCCCATATTCATGTGTGTTTATATACACTAATTTATCACTACACAGAAAAGCCCTAAAGTGTATTAACACAATATGTTATGATTTCAGACATCTGCTTTATTTGTTTTGAGAACCTAAAAAAGATAAATGATAAAATCTCTAAAACCTCAGTATTTTATTAAATAAGATTTAAAAACTATTTCTATCTATAAAATATAGCCATAAAGAAAATTATGCTCAATAGCATATTAACCTCCCATTTTGAATTGTGCTCTGTGATCAATTCGCACCACACATCTCCTGATATGTCACTGAAATACTTACTTCAGAAACAAAATAATTAGTGCAGAAAAAAACCTCAAACTTGTAATTCACTAGAAGAAAATTTAAGGAGTAGCAGAGTCATTAACAGCCTTTTCTGCCATGTGTTTTTTGTATTCTTACAATCCAACATACAAAATGAAACAAACACATTAGCCTGCATATTTTCTGAATCTTTCTATTCTGACATTTTTAAAGGATCTTTAATTTCAACTCTCTTAACACTGATTATTCTTCTTTCTTTTTAACAGTTGTGTTTCACAATGTAAATGCCACTAAATTCCACTCAGTTCCAAAACTGAATCTTTAAAAAATAGAAGTTAATTCATTTGCAGAGCTCACTAAAGAATTAGTTTACTAGGACAAAAGAACAGATTACAGCATATGGAGACTGACATGATATAGACCCATATTTAGTCACGTCACTGCAGGAAATTCAGTGTGGCTTCTTAATTCTCAACAGCGGACTGTACACCTATGTACACTGTCAGCATGGTCACTCAGGTCAGCAGGACCAAGATCAAGCCTGCCAACAACTGGCACTGGGTCTTTCACCTGGGGCCCTAAGAAATCAGAGGGTAAACTAAACATCTTTTCCTAACCTCCACAAACCAACAAAACACGCAAAGCCCAGTGCCCCATGTGAACATGACTCATGACTCAGTTACAAGTCTGAAAGAGGAAGAGTCTCAGAGATGCTAACTTCTTATGAGGTTTTTGAGAACTGTTTTCTGAGAACGCATCAATGTTCACATGGAGGAAACAGTTACTGTGTGACCTCATCTTTGCTTTTAGACATTAGGGGCTCAACATGAGCACAGCTCTCAAACGCAAATCCGTAAGAAACCATACTTTGTTGGTTATGCCACTCAGAAAAGAAATTGTTTTTTAAAACCAATATACTGCAACATAAAAATATTAAACGGAACAGAAAACCATAACAACTGAACTAAAAGTTTGAGATTTCTTCTTAAAATCTCTGAAGTGATTGACAAAAGAGTGGTACTCATGTCTCATAACTCCTAGCTTGTGGAGGACACATACCTGGTTTTAAGCAACTTAGCCATTTTACCCCAGAGTAAACAATGGCTCTGTGGCAAAGTACACAGAAATAGAATGTCCCTATCCTAAAATAATTTCAATATCCCAGTTACTATTATTAATATTATTCCATGATTTTACTCCTCTGATATTCACATAGGAGCAAAATGCAGAAGAATGGGTTAATTCTTTCTTGTCTTTCTTCCTAAATACCATCCTAAGACAAAAAAAGAAAAAAAAAAAAGGCAGGCAGGTATACATAAGGAAACTCAATGGATAACATAAGTATAACAAATGCTGGTTTATGAGCCCATCAACTGTGAGACAACTTCCTACCACCCACAGCAGGGCTGCAGCTATGCTGCATCACAAGACCAATTTTGCATCATGTTGCCAAGGGTGGTAGGTAACACTCACTGGCATGAAGTAATTGATCATATTTGGTAAAAACTAAGAAAGCATCATTATGGGAGTTCAGTGTGAACATAAATCTTAATTATCTTCCAGAATCTAGCATATTCGCTGTTGTGGTTTAGCCCCAGCTGGCAGCTGAGCACCACACAGTGCTTGCTCACTCTTCCCCATGGGAGGGAAGGAAAAAAAAAAGAACAGACAAAAGCAAACCTCGTGGGTTGGGATAAGGACAGTTTAATGGGACAGCAAAGGGAGAGAGACATAGCATTGACAGGACTTTATAACAAATATGAAAATATAACCTGGTGATACATGATGCAGTTTCTCATGGAACCACACAACTCAGACCACACAGTTCAGAGACTCCAGAAGCTGGACTGTCCCCAAATCACATGTCCTAGAGCTTCCTGCTCCTCCCCCCCCAGCCCCTCTTTATGCTGAGCATGACATAATTGGCATGGGATACACTTTTTGGCCAGTTTGGGTCACCTGTCCCAGCTGTGTCCCCTGGTGCCTCCAACCTTCTCATTAGCAGGGCAGCATGAAAAGCTGAAAAGTCCCTGGCTGCTTGGCAACAACTAAATCGTCAGTGAGCTATCAGCACTGCTCCCATCCTAACTCCCAAAGAGGGCATTCCACCCACTGCTGGAAAGAAAATTAACTGTCCTAGCTGAACCCAGGATATTTGCATAAATGTCATAAATTTATCGAATATTCTGAGGTAATATGGTGGATGCTGTCAGTTATTATAAAGGAACCACAATGTTCAAAACCGGTCTGGAGATAACTGCCAGTTATTATAATCAAACTTTGCCAAATACAAAGCCATTATTATGACAACCTTTATGTACTTCACATGCACACACACATTTATATACTTAAGCCCCTCATCGTCATTTTGGTTATGCTAGAAATAAATTTACACTAGATGCTTAGAATTTCTTAGCTGTACATATTTGCTTGCTTTCTTTGCAGTTACTTCATTCTCAAGAATTTTGGTTTTTTCCTCTTTGTGCTATCCACAGGTACTACACAGTGCCTTTCTCATCTTAGAAATGTTTTTCCTTAGATTTACAATATTTAACACACATGGATAGTGCCAAGGAACTTATAAACATATAGGTAGCTTTATTGTTCCCATATAATTTTGTATGTAGAGCTGTAAATACATTAAACACATGGAAGATTATTAGAATATTACTAATGAGTAAGCTATACTTCATGAACAGTAGTGATTAATAACTCATTATCTGTGACAATCATCACATATAAATAAAGGCATGCTAGTTCATTTACATGCTGCCTGTAATTCCAGGTGCCATATATTAATACAGGCAATGTTTGAATTATAATAATGAGTTTCAAAACTGTTGCCTCTTCTAGGTAGAACATATGTATTTGAAAAGCTGACTGCCTTTGAGGTCATATTTAACAGCAGAGAAAGCCATCAAGACCTTTGCCTTATAGAAAGTAGCACAAAGATGATACTGCTAGCATACCAAACTACCCAGGCATGAAGTCAGAGGTTAGTGGCATAAACTAAGTTTTATTGCTAGCTCAGGGCAATGTGTTTGAGAATTTTAACTCACTTTTCACAATCCTGTTTTCCAAGTCCAGCAACAGATCTTTGCTAGGGCTTTCATCTATGCTTTCAACATTTCTGATCACTCACAATGTAGACATTATGTTTTTACACAAGAAAATAAGTAAGGATTGTTTTTGCAAGGAACCTCCACTATTTACAATGATTTCCATAATTCTAAAAGAAAAAATTACTACAAAGACAAGATGAGAGTTTGCTGAATTACACAGGTGTACATTTTCATTACCATGTGTACTGACAGGATATTCCAGAAAATCATCCAGACTCTGTCACATAGTTTTTTCAATTTCTTTCTCTGTCCTAAAAATAGTGTATGTCTAATTCATGCTTCTGTCTGATTTCAAGATTCACCGACCAATTTTATCTCATTTTGCTTTCAATCTCTACACTACCTTCTCTGGCAATGAGAGTGAGGTTATCATCTTTGTATCTTTCCAACTTCCCAGGGATTATATTTCTCTCATGTTCTCTGAGAACAAAAAAGCCATTATCTTCTTTTTAATGAAATTTTTTTAAACAATCATGTAGGAAAGATTTCAGGTAAGAAGGATTTCTTACATCCAGTATACATTTCCATACATTCAGGCACACTCAGATTTGAAAGAGTGCCTGAAACATCAGTAACTTCTTATTATAGGAAAGTTCTGAAGTTGTTTATATCTTCAGCTTTTCCATTATTGACTGAAATCAAACAGATTTTTTAATAGAAAAAGATTAAATTTTAAGACAGAGTGGAACTGGATGAATTAAATTTTTAAAGCATAAAGATTAGCACGTGTTTCTTCCATTATTAAAAAAAAAACCCAAACAACAACCCAACAACAAAAAAACAGAGAGCTGTTTATGTCCTGACCAAGAGTGGCAGAAGTGTGAAAAAGGGGAGATGGTTTAAAGAAGAAATAGGGAACTTTCAGAATTCTGTTGGAAAGACCTCATCACTTATAAAAGGTGCAGTACAGCATACTCTGTGTCATACACACAATTCCTCAGCAACACCTACTTGGGAAAAAAAATTATCTCAAATACCTTCAAATATACACCAGCCCACAGAAACTGCATGTGACCCAAGTAATAACCATGTCAGAATTCTCTTACAAACTCATACTCTGGACTCTAGTAACTTTTGCTAGCTTAAGCACGTGAAGTATCACAGATTCTCAAAATCACTATCAGTGCTTTACCACTGGCATGCTGAGACTGCCGTCCTTCATGTTGACCAGGATGGCCTCTGATTTTATGTTTTTCAGTTTCATGTTATTTACCTCTGGTCTCCAGTTTCACACATGGTGTACAATTTCTGAAGGGCAAGGAGCTGAGAGACCTTTTTGGTCTGCTTTTAAACAACACCTGGTGTCAGTGGACTCCCCGCTTTGCTGCTAGAGGTTTTCCAGTCACTCATGGTGCTCTGATAAATACTGCAGTTTAATGACTGCCCCTGCGCAGCTCAGTGTCAACTGGAATAACAGTGCCATGATAGCAGGCATTACCCCACGTGGTTTGTTACCTCACACACGGAGTAACAAATTCAATAAACTGTTTCAATAAAAAAGGATAAATGCTTTCAAATGTGGAGAGTTTCTTTCTTTTGGTGTTATAGTGTGCCAAATACACTACTAGAACCTGGTCCCAGAATCCAGCCATCTACAGAGGACACTGTAAGTGGAACAGAAACTTTATCATTGGTACTGGCATTAGAAGCAACCAGATAGAAAATACACCATTAGACATGGCCAGAGGCTGCACAAAGTTTGGTGGTGGGCTCAAGCCTGGTCTTCAAGAGTCCTACACTGCAGTTGGTATTTGTATGATGATGGTATCTACTGGCCTTGGGACACAATGTGAACAGCAGAACTGTGAATTCTTGCAACAGTACAACCTGTTACTACAAAAGGGTTTTCACTGTATCTCTCAAAGTATTTCAAAATCATGTGATTAAAAATAAATAAATAAAAATAAACAATCAGCTACATTGTCTTATGAATTAATGAGGACTGGTTTCCAAACAATTTGTGTTGTTGATGTTTTTTAATTGTACTGTACCAAGACTGTAGAGGAAAGCCTCTAATTTTTTATAGATCAGGGAACCAATACAAGAATGAAAAGACATCAAGGACTAAAGAACTCAACCAAAGGCAAAACTAGTACTGAGGTTAGCTACTTACCTTAGTTTCCTTTCATGCCTGCACGTGATGATGCCGGAATGGAAATTAAGCATGAGATTCCGGCAAAGAATCTGCCACACTGAATGTGCAGAATAGATTGCTTACTACTGAATGAGAATCCATTTAATATTTCTTACTAAGCTCAAAAAGCAATAAACATTATTTTTGCATACAGTATGCTTTTATGCTTACAACCTGGGGATATGGTGATACTGCTACTGTATTGTTGTTCCTTCACAAACGTTAAGACTTGATGGCATGCACATCACTATAATACGAACAAGACACAATTGTATTATCGTCACAATTTTACAAATGGAGAACTGAGATGAAGCTTAAAGCCAGAAAAAGACAGAGGATTGAAAACATCAACTAGTGGTGAAATGCCTGACAACGGTGGTTTTCACCAAACCTCATGTGAGCATCCTTACTTCACCTACACACCCAAAATATAGTAGGCCAATACTGGGGAACACAGAGGGGCCTGTAAAAAGTCTAGATACATCCCTTGTCTTGCTTCACACACGAACCCTCTGGCAGAGGCATGCAGCAATTCAGCTCTCTGGCAGAGCATTCAGCTGCCTTAGCATGACACTATACTTTATTCTACAGTCACCAATTCATCTACAACATATTTTCCAACTTCCGCAATAAAAGAAGCAGATGTACTACAGAGAACAGTCTCATTGCAACCCCAATACATCCACAGCACACAATTCATCCTGTTTAAAAGAAAGGATTAAAAGCATTATGCAATAGATACTTAAATTCTATTGTGCAATCTACACAAAATAATGAGACAACTAATAATTCAGCATTTTCCTCACTGGTGCATTTGATCTTAATAAGCACTTCGAATCCTAATGTTGAACACTCTCTTTTTTTTCCACACAGTTTTAAGCTTTGTAGGACTATAAAATGAAAAAAAAATCTTGAAATACTGTCAGTGAGACTCATACAAACATACAGTATCCTGTTTCTCCATGAGACTAAGCAGACCCAAAATCTCTGGATTCTCTAGTGAGCATAACTTCATTTGTCCTGATCTCCCCTCTTTTCTTGTCTCTAGCTCATGTTCTCACCTGTTCTTTGGACTAGCTTGTGAATTCTATCTCCCAACATTTTCTGCCTTTTTCTCCTTAGCCTTCAAACTGTTTTCTTCTTTTTCTTCTTCTTTTTCTTCTTCCTTTTTCTTTGATTTTTAATACTCTCCCATGTTTCCAGAAACCACTTCCACTCTCCTCCCAGCATTTGTTTCCATGCCTTTTTCCTCCCTTTTGACTTGCTGGGATCCCAAATGCTGAATGGAGAGGGGTGTGAGATACACAGGAATGATTTTCTTCTCTGACTTCTCCCACTGGAAAATAGTTGGTTCCTATCTAGTTTCCATTAGCAGCTGAGAGACTCTAAAGACTCATGCTACAAAATGTTCCTATTTTTAAAGAGAATTTACAGGACGACTGATGAAGGGATACACAATACCCTTACACACTGAGTGCTGCCAATCTTTAATAAGTTTTCTCTAAATGCATGCATGCAGGGTTTTTTTTAAAGTTTATAACTTAGCTATACGTGGATGCATTTGTACAAGGAGAGCAATTTATTACCCAGCCTTTAAATTTCATGACATTTCAAAGCCATGACAGCTACTCGATGAAAATATTTTACCAATGGTTAACATGGACAAACCCCCTAATTTAATTATTGAGAACTGCTAAACTGTTTGAACAAAAATCTTTCAAAAGGTTAAACTGAAACACAGATTTCCCGTGGAGAAATTAATTCCAAATTCTTTGGTCAAACTCTAAGAAACTGCCAATGGTTGCCTAACAAAAAGTGCCAAACAACCACAGTTAGGGACTATATTTATCACCTACATCCAGGAAAACTATTTGAAGTATGTTATTGATATTATTAATTATTGCTTAAAATTTTTTATTTACTACAACTCTAACATATTTTTCTTAACCATCCCTACGAAAACACTCGACTTTCATGTAATTTAATGTTCAGTAAGTTTAATTTGCAATTTAGGAATTTAATAGTGAAAAGCATTGTCTCAAAGGAAGCTACCAACACTGCTTCACCTTCTCTAAAGCTCATTTGAAAGCATTACTAAGTGTTGAATTTTCTAAAAGGAGTAACTGCAGCTGAAAGCTATTAGCGTGCAATGCGACAGCAGCCTGCTTAGGAGATGAATGAGACTATCCTATTGATAAGGTCGCAATCGATCTGAGGCAGACTTTTTTAAATTAGTAAAATGTTGCAGCACTTTAGAAAGTGTCACCAACAGCCCTTCTCCATGAAAAATGCTGCAACTTGTAGGAAAACTGTAATTTATTATTTTAAACAAAAAATTTGCCTCATAGTGATAGAGTATCATCTGTGCCTTATTTATTTCAAACCTATCCTTTCATTGAAAGTGAGCTTATTTTTCTGAAGATGATACTTAGATCTGTAGTCTTAAGTTCCTTCTATACCTATTCTTGCAAAGATGCTCTTCAGGAGTCATACAAACTGCTTGAAAGAGAATCCGTTTCTAAAATACACTGAGAATATTTATATCAAAGAAGAAAAGAAAGAAAAATGATAGCAGCCAACTTTAATAAAAATAAAAAAACCCACCTATATAGGAATGCATAGATTGGCCTGCACTACCAATCACTTCCAGTCCGTCAGCACACAGGATTGGGAGGTGAAAGCTGAAAAGGACCATGACCTCATGGAACTTAAAACAAAAAGATGGATGCTCATCCTCAGGGCCTTTCAAACAAAGGCTGTTCCTATGAGTTGCAAAGCACCCTTATCCTCCATTGTATTTCACTGTGCTCAGACCCTGGCAGGATCTGAAATGTTGAGAGCAATATGGTAATGATGTTCACATAGACACTGTGAAAAACTGGATCATTTAAGAAAGAGAAAGGCATAAAGGAGTGGAACACTTCAGTCTTTTAATGCAAATTGAGCTAACTTTTTTCATAGACTTTAGAAAGAATTTTTCCCAAACACTATAGCTCCAGTTAAGCTGGTGCTTTTCAAGTTTCCTTTAAAAATATGTTTTTGAACACCAAAGAAGGATGAAAATGCCAATGACCAAGGTCATACAAGGACACTGTTTCTGATTGAACTCAGGCACTAACAGTGAATAAACTCCATTTCAACACATTACGAGGCATAAAAGCTGTGGTGCAATGCATGTATTCTGTAATAACAAAGTGTTAACTATCTACATGTGAAAGAGCAGAAGAAGTGTTAAATATGAAATGTATGTCAGTTGCCCCATCTTTATTTGAAACGATCTCTATTAATGCTGAGACTTTCCAGTTCTATTTCTAAGTTACTTAAACAATCTTAACTCATTAAATTACAGGTTCTTAACTGTTGCCAGTCTCAACTGAGGAAAGGTCAAGAGCTGAGCACTAAAATCTGTTAGTGAAAAACAAGAGCAATTCAATGGGAAATAAACCCAGGAAAAGTCTTTTGCTTGAAATTTTACATTGGAATTACTGTTCTCACGATACTTAAGCCTTTGATAAGGAACAGTTCCAATTTTTAAAAAAGATAAACATAGCCATAGAGCATGTGGTATAAGTACAGTTCATACTGTCAGATTTACATACGCATATACTTAGAGTAAGTTTAAATACTGGAAGAATTGCAGATGACATTAGGTAAAAGCACAGAATGTACTACTATAGATAGAAACGAACAATGTATTAAAACTAAGACTATAATCTTAAACCAATTTCTGTTAGTGTCTGTAACAACTGTAGGCTGATAAAATACAATAAAAAAGTCATGAAACGGTAAATTTAGCAACAATACCATTTACACAGCTATTGTGCATGCTCTAAATACTTTGTTAAGTACTTTTGAGAGAGTAAGCAGAGATGTTATTTACTTGTCTTTATAAACATAAAATATGTGAATAAAAGTATGATAAAAATACTTGAATAAACCACCGAACTATGTTAACATTACAGTATAAAGCTTACTTCCTCATGTTGCAATTTCACAGAAAATCCTACAGCCTGATCGCTAACCAGCTATGCTTAGAATTAATCTTCCTCTATGGACATGTTATTTCATTTTTATCTTCCTGTAAAGCATGCAATCCTAGTTATTCTTAGATGCAGGATTTATTGGCCTACTGGTCCAGCCTGGTTAGAAAATTATGTACTTTGGGCCCTGAAATTCTCCCATTTCATTAGCATAGTAGCTTTTTGTTTGAGAGCAATAAAAATGAACTACAGCTCAAGAACACTTCACATGCAAGTATGTATTTTGCATGCAAGTCCTACACAATTCATTCCAGTGATATTCTCTGCTGGGTGTCTTCTCACAGTTAAGAAGCAATGAAACTAAGTCTTACAAGGTGAAGTTAACAGTTTCTAAAAGCAGTAAATGCTTCTCAAATGCAAACACAAATCAAAAACTTTAAAGAAAACGGTTTCAAGGGAACTGTATGTTCCCTAACAGTCAAACAAATATTCAAATGACTAATCAGCAATATATTGTTTTGAAATGGTCTGAAAGGAAAAAATAAAACTATCTTGAAATCAGTATGACAAGCCTGCTGCTTATGTTGCCTCAAATTATGGGAGACAAGGGTGAAAGTTCTTAATCACAATAAAATGTCAAGTGTGCAGCATGAGGACATGTTAAGAGTTTTTGCTCGATGGAGTACTTCAATTTCAAGCAACCATCAGAGCAACAGTAAGCTCCATAGTCTTCCAGGTAATCAACAGCACTAGTAAATCCCATAGTTTGAGGGCAAAACTCTATGTTCTAGTGCATCTGACCTGGTGAGGCCATATCTGGAGTGCCATGTCCAGTTCTGGGCTCCCCAGCTCCAGAGAACTACTGAACAGTGTGTCCAGTGAGTGGCTACAAAGACAATTAGGGGACTGGAGCATCTCTCATATGAGGAAGGGTTGAGAGACCTGGTTCTGCTTAGCCCGGAGAAGGCTTAGAGGGGATCTTATCAATGCTTACAAGTATGTGAAGAGGGACCAGACTCTTCTCAGTGGTGCTCAGTGAAGGGACAAGGGGCAGTGGGCACAAACTGGAACATGAGAAATTCCCTCTGAATGTGAGAAAAAACCTCAAGTAACAGTGCACTGCAACAGGCTGCCTAGACATGTTGTGGAGTCTCATTCTCCAGAGATATTAAAAACCTGCCTGGATGAATAGTGTGTAACCTCCTCTAGGTGATCCTGCTTCAGCAAGGGGGTTGGAATAGATGAGATACAGTGGCCCTTTCCAACCCCTACCCTTCTGCAATTCTGTGAAACTCAAGTGTTTTCCTCTAATCCAAGGGTCACAGAACCATGCTGATTCTTATTCACTCTTCTGATTTCATGAATTTCCAGACCCTTCTGTAGAGGGTCCTGGCACCGAAGTCTTCTAAACATAAAACTCCTGATAATCCGAGCCCACCTTCCCACAGTTATTTCACAGCACACACAAAGGCTCCAAGTCTCCTACAATTAGCTAATTGGCTGAAGAGAAAAACTCAACCTAACGAAGTATAAACCCATGGTGGATACATCCAAGAGGCTTTCTAGCATACAGGAAGATAGCACCAGTCAGGACACTGTGACTACAAAACCAGGGTGATACAATGGGTGCTGAAGAGTTCAGGTAGGGTAACTTGCACAGTAGCCACGTGATGAATCCCACCACCATAATGCACATAATCTGGGTCCACTCTGGTTTACACAGTCCTTTTGCCCGATTAGGGAAATTTCCACTAGACTACTGTCAGCAATTTCTCATGAGATTTCATAGAGTTCTTCGAGCATTCATGATGTCACTCTTCCAGCTCAATGAGCCACATTAAAAAAAGCATATAGATTTAGGGCTTCACTATGTCCCTATTTAGACAAATCTGCTTTATGCCTCCCTTCCATCAGGCTGAACTCTCTGCTTCCTCAAAATCTCACTTCAGTGATGACTGGATGAGAGCAAGTTGTCTAAGCATCTGGTGGAAGAAGATGCAATGCTCTTGAGGACAGAGAAAAAATCTTGTTAGGTAAATAGTGCATCTGCATTTTGCCTAGAGGGCTTGTCTTTACCAGTATCTGACATAGTTCAACTACTGACAAATGACAGCATTTCTGAAAGTGTATGAGTTTTATTGTCACCACTGTCTCAACTTTTTGTGCTTTTATAAATGTGTATGATGTAATAATGGCAACAAATAAGGCTAGTGAAAGAAATCCTCACAGTATTTTTTTACAAATATGAAAAATATAAATTAAATAATTTTAAAAGTTAGGAAAAGATTGCAAATTTTTCGTAAAAACTATTAAAAGTAAACCACTCTGTCTAATTAACAGAAATGCAGAGCGCAGATAAAGCCTCTGAAGACATGACTTTCCTCAGGCATAAAAATCTCCCTTTAAATACTATGTACCGTTGAACTAAGTAACAAAAAAGGTGGTTATCTGTAGCTGTTCTATTTTCTTGCACTGATACCTAGATGACAGAATATCTAGATAATTGTTTACCACATAGTGTGGGGTTGCTTTGCTCCTTATCTATTCATTCCTGCAAGCCTAGTAACATGACCCGAAAGACCTCAATTTACATAAAAAGAAGGCACTACTGTTTTTACTCAGGTACCCCCAGTTGCAACTGTGCAGACAAAAGTTTTAAAACTCATAATCTCTTCTTAGGTGGATTTGGTTGGGGATGACTGGCTAATTGGGGGAAACACATGAAAGCACCTCAAAATCCAATTAGCACTTCAGTGCAATTAAATAGCTTTGCTATTCTGTAGAGACATGGCTTTGATCTTGCAGTGAAAAGTGTCCTTCCTTAAAGCTTCTGTTTTGATTTTTTTCTCAGTAATTAGTGCTAATTGTAAAGCCATTCCTGACATGCTATAAACAGAGTATTTTGCCGCATTTGACACAATGACCTTAAATCAGTGTTCTCTTTTGTCTGCATTGTACTAGTTTATTATTGGCCTAGCTACTTTGCTCATTATTAAATGCACAATATGTAAAACACGTTGAAGTCAGATGAAACAAATTACCTAGGTTTAAGAGCTTGTGTGGGTATCTTCACCAGTTCTTTTCAAAACTTTGAATCCAAAGAAATAGAGGAGACAAAGTAATATTAGATTACAGTTAGACTATATAATCGATTTCTTTCCATTTGCATAATGAAGTACAGAGGTTTTTATTCATGTCTGGTTTTTACATAGATTGATGGAATGGTTTGGGTTGGAAAGGAACTCAAAGATAATTTGGTCCAACTGCCTGCCATGGGCAGTGACACCCTCAACTAGACCAGGATGCTCAAAGCCCCATCCAACCTGGCCTTCAATACTTCCAAGGGTTTGTTCATAAGGTTCCATAAGATGCACACTGAATAACGAACTGAAGAAATCATTCTTAGTGCACCTGTCTTGACTATTCTCCTCTCTAAGCTACACTTCTAACGCCTGAATGTACAGGCAGGTATGTGTTCCTTATGTCTTGGGTTACACTGTTAAAACCTAAAAACACAGGTTGAGACCCAGTGTTAAAACCTAAAAACACAGTAGCAAAGAGATCAGCAGGAAAGAGTTTTCCATTTTAAAATGTTGAATAAGAAACAATGTATTTAATGAAGGGAATGAACAGAATGAAGTACACCACAACAGCTACAAAATTATACATATAGCAACGCCCTTTCAATAGTCAGTGTGTGAAAAGAGCTTTTTATAACATACATTTGGATCTCAAATTTAATCTCAATAATAAAAGGAACACAAATTATTTAACACACTAATATTCCACTTCACAGTAAAAATGTCCTATCACTACTTCTTAAATAATTTTAAGGAATCTCAGACATAAAACCTTTCAAAAACCAGTAATTTTTTAAAAATATAACTACTGGAAAATAGTATTTTGACAAATTAAGATTCTTGCAGATTCACACAACTCTTTACTTACACTACAGCTGCAATGTTTAGATTAAAATATTCTCCAGAGATAGTTATTTGCATTTAGAATAAAACAAACATCCCGAAAAATAGAGCAACTTTTAGTTAAAAAACAGTATTTGGGAATACACATCAGTAGTTTTGGTTGGCATTTAGTTTGCATAAAGCTGACAGAAAAGCAAGTGGTGATTTCCATTTTTTCTTCTCTTCCTTGTCTCTCTCTTGCAGTTCAAGAAATCACCAAGACACAGAAAGGACAAATTCAAAGCTCACCTGAGTAAGGCCAACTTCTTACATACTGGGGTAATAATTTAACTACTACCTACCAAAAATATTCAACATTTGATCTTTCTCAATTCTTCATAGTTGGATCTGACAGATTTTGTATTACTTGCTTATACTGTAAGAGTGTGTTTAGTTAGTTGTAAAAATAAAGTGATGCATCGTTAGACGAGACTGAGAAATGAAGCTCTGCAGTGATATAAGGCAGAAGCTTCCCTTTATCTTTGTTTTCATAGAAACGCACAGGAGGAATTATTGGCAAGGAAAGTAACATACCATCAAACAAATGCCATATTTGTTTTCCTTCACTTCACTAAGAAAAAAAGAATTTTTGTCTTTTCTTTTTGAGGAGTTGAAAAATAAATATAAATAAATTAATTCACATATTCATAGCCAGAGCATGTATTAAAGGACACGGGGATTGTGAACCCCAACAGAAATCAAATTACTCTTCACAGCTCCAAACTTTACTACAGTTCTTTGGCCTGATATTGTCTCCGAGATGAACTGCACCACGCTGCAGTTATCTCCTCGATACTCCAAGATCTCCAGTTTTGTGAACCCAAACTTGCCCCAACAATGAAAAAGTGGAGTTGAGCCCAAAATGGCTGAATTCAGCTTACTGCTTTGAAATGGCACTGAGCTTCTTTCAGCCACAGGCCACTGGAACAGAATTAGAGAGGGATGTATCTCAAAGCCAGCCACTAAGTTAGCCTTCTAGTAACATTTAGTGACATAGCTAGATACACAAACCTCAGGCTATAGGATCAGTGTTTTGATAATCTGTTTTCAGAATTGCAAAAATGATGATATTGGCTAGATTTTAAGAAAAATATTTATGTTAGCTCAGAAGCATTTTTTCCATCTACAGGCTTTGAAGAAGTGACTAAACAGTTAGCTAAGCATTTATGTTTCAAAAAAAAGAAAAAAAAAAGAAAAAAAAGACAGAGCTTTTTATATTGAGGTTACTCACAAAAAAGATCATATTAAGGCCTAATCCTGCACTTTCTGACGTCAATGGGACTCTTGCCATTGGCCTCGATGGGAAAAGAAGAGGGCCATTAAAATATAATTTTACTTTTAGTCAGTCTTAATTATACAATGATGGAATGATTCATTCAATTGTTCAATTCATAACATTTTAGCATTTATAAACATGATTAAAACAGCTTTGAAATAATAATTAAATTTTAGGGGCATCTTTTTAAATAACATTTACCTATTAACTCTAGTAACAAGCATCAGAAATAAACCTAAATGGCACACATTCGGTTTGGAAGACAAGGTGCGTCACTGCTAATGACACTGGTATGTTGTATCAGTATGTTCCTACAAATTCAAATGCTTTGACAGAATACTGATGAGGCTGCCATATTTTCTCAGGCTTTAGTAGCAGTGCACTCCAATCTATTAGCTGATTTCCACTCTCCCACTCCTCCACCTCCTGCATCTTTCTGTCTTTTCAGCACTTAGTAAAAAGCTTAGAAATGGTAGACTGAGCCCACATTCTAGCATTAGAAATTCCATGCATTTGTGAAGGGAAGAAAGACAATTCTCCTTTTTCTCAGTATTAATGTCCAGTCCAGGTCTCTACAATGAGAATGCCTAATGACCATCAACCACTTTGCAAAACATCTCCACAAAATACTTATCTCAAGGTCTAACAAACCTCAAGATCTACTGGCACCCAGTCCTGCAAGGTTAGTTACCAGCCACAAATAATACTGCATCCTTACAACTCCAAGGATTGGTATGTTCCAGTATCTCAAGGTTATTTGTTCCCTTGCTGACTAATGAAAAGGAATTCAAAAGGGGTAGTTCTATATAAGAAAAGAAAATAGGAAATAATAATAATAATAAATTAGAATATAAAGAAACTTCCTGTATTATCTACAAAAAAGAAAAGCCATGATGATTTAACCTATCAAATGTGCTTTTTCTAAAGCATCTGGAAAGTTCTCTTTAATTAGATACATGATACATAGTCCTGCTATGAATGGCTGCATTATGTAATGTAATGCAATAAATTGAATTATCATTAGCATTTACTTCGGAATATTTACCAAAATCTGAAACAACAAGAAATATAAGAAAAACAATTTTTCCCAGCTCTGTAGTACTGCAAGCAGATCTAAGGAGACCAATAAGGACTCAAATTGATCTTGGTAGTCACAAGATCCTCAAAGGAAGAGTCAAAAGATCAGTAGTGATCAGCAAAGACTAGAACAAGGTGTTGCAGGGCACTGGTAGATGACACTCCTACTGAGGGGTCCCGTGAAGTTTCATCAGTTAAACGCCAATTTTGTCACAGAACGGACAGGTACTAATTATTAAAAACATTTGACCAAGTGTTGTGAAATTATCTGTATATGGTAGAAAATTCTGTCACAGCAGTGGTATCCTGGAGGATGGTAGAAAAAGCCCCTACCTGACCATACGCAATAATGTCACTGTATTATCACAGTAACATGGCATTTAATAAATAAGTACCATGTCACTGCCAAGAATCAAACACCAGTCAGGTGGGTTACAAAGCCCTTCAACAGCTTTTCCTGTACTGACTGCACCAAGACTTTCCAAATCATTGTAAGAACACAATTTAAGTTTCAAAAGCCAGATCTTTCTGGATGCCCAGAAGGACCCTCAGTGCAGTTTACCCCTTTTCCCAAATCCCAAACCTGATTAGCCAAGCCCACAGCCTCACAAGAAATCCAGAAAGCAGCTGAAAGATGAAGCTTTTGTCTGTGAGAGTTACCTTCCATTCCTTTATTAGAAGTCTGGCTGTCACCTAACCTACCTACAGAGTCACTACTGGATAGCTGGTTTAGCAAGCTCACTCTTAAAATGCAACACCCTTAGGGGGGGGCACTCCAAAAATACTAAATGATGTTTTTTCACAAATATTTCAAGGTAGAATGCAGAAAGCCATTTACCACCTATTTACTTAAAAAGCAGAAGAAAACTCAGGCTATAACGTTATTTTCTAGGTTTGAATATCCCTACTGGGAAAGAAAGAAAGAAAATGCCCAAACAAATACCAGATTACATATTTCTGCCAGAAAGGGAAGCTACTGTATCATAAACATCTATGACTAATTTGTAATGTCCTGGCACGTCCAGCACCACCTCTCAGTTAAAGCCCAGCCATGCTTCAAGACCACATACGCATACTTCTACTTTTTATCTAACAACTCCTTAATGAAAGCTACCTTCAGATATACAAATAAATGCATTGTATTATGGACAGCTCTTTGAGTAGCTAAGAAACATCCTGCACCACCTTATTAGCATTTGCAACTGGAAAATATGATGGAAACATGAGGGTATTAAAAAAACCCCTGAATTTCATACATATGGGGACTGTAATTATTCAAAAGCAACAGAAAATCTTTTAGAAGGTAAGTAAGAGGTTAAGATCTATGTTGCTATGTTTTAAGTCCGACTATTTGGTATTCATTCATCTTTTAGTTCCTGTGGCAACAGGTAGGCAGTGAACTGTGAATACTGCCCTAGCTAGAGATTAAAGAATTTAAGTGTGTTTGGACTGTGAGTACGAAACATGTTTTGATAAGCCTTTTTATTTCCTCATGCATTCCATGCATTCACAGTAGTTTTATTTCACCAGTAATACAAAAATTGAAATGCTGGTTTTGCATGGTGCTTGATACAAATCACAGGTATGGAAGTAAGATTTTAGAAAATATGACACTTGCTGTGTTCTAACATAAAAGTGTGGGAAAAAAAACCCTATATTTTTTTCTAAGTTGTTTAAATGAACTTCTGGTGATAAAGAATACAGTTTTAACTAACAAAAGGAATGACTAATCATACAAACAGGCTTGTCCCACGTCTTTCAGTAACTCATAGTGGTTTTGCACACATAGCCGGCTACTAAGCTGTGGACAAGGGCTAGGCAGAATATTTGAAACCTTTTGGTTGCCCACACATTGGCCACCCTTCCTAACCCCAGAAGCACATGGTATTACCTGATCCTCAGCACTTTCTATCCAAGTCACTCCAAAAGGATGGCAATCGCTTTATGCTGCTCTTTCTCCTCCAACAAGCTCAAGGCTTCAAAGCAGGAGACAATACACCTTTCTCAAAGACCTGTTCTATCTTACAAGAAGCTATTTCCTGCGCAACATCCTTGGTCAGAACTGGTGCCCACTCCAGAGCGTGAGGCCATTCCCTCATGAGATCTAGCACTCTTGGAGTCTGTTTCCATACCATCCGCCCTCACTCCATAAATATTTATAGAATCTTAGAATATATTGAGTAGGAAGGCAACCACAAGGATCATTGAGTCCAATTCCCTGCTCCTCTCATGACTACCTAAAACAAAACCTATGACAAAGAGCATCACCCAGACACTCCTTGAACTCTGACAGGCTTGATGCTGGGACCACTTTCTTGGATACCCTGTTCCAGTGACCCTCTCAGTGAATAGCCTTTTCCCAGCATCCAATCTGAACTTCCACTGATGCAGCTTCAAACCATTTCCCCTTGTCCTATCACCAGTCACCAGAGAGAGGCTATCAGCACCTCCTGCTGTCCCCCTTGAGGAATGCGTACACTGTCATGACATCACTCCTCAGCCTTCTCTTCAAGTTGAACAAATCAAGCGACCTCAGCCATTCTTCATGAGTCTTCCCTTCAAGGCCTTTTACCATCTTGTTCGCTGCCCTGTGGACACACTCCCGTAAGTTTGATGTCCTTATACAGAGATGCTCAAAACAGCACACAGTACTCAAATCGGGATGGCATAATACATTTTATGAGAAGTGTACACACAGATATATATACACATAAGAGAGATTTTACAAGATTATATACACATGCATATATATGCACACATAGATATACACCCAGAGAATTATCAAGAGCTTCCAGATCTGATCAATTTCCTCCAGGAAATGGGAATTGTCCAAAGATATTGTACTGTCACGCTTGGAAGGACACTGCATTATTATACTTTCCCATCCCATGCTGATCATAGGTATCAGATCACTTTGAACTGGCACAGAACATTCAATTGATTCAGAAGCATTTGAGATTCCACATCAAGCCCATTTCCTCTTCTTTAAACAGCTCCTGCCTGACTCACCCTTAGGCATGGCTGGGAGAACCCTACTATTAAAACTCTTGAGAATTTTGTTCTGCTTCAGACAACATGGTTGTGAACCTGAATTGCCTGAGTGGAAGCTGAGAACTCTCTGTTAGAACACTCAGTCTCTCTTCTCTCTTTTTCCCAGTATTAGGTCCTAATTTTACTGGTTTTGATCCTGAATTCATTTTGGTCTTCTTAGTTTCAACCTTCTTTTCTGTTACTCCTGTGTTTTGCTTTTTTTCAGCTTCCAGTTCTCATTTTTTGAACTGTTTCCTATTCGCTTTTCCTATTCCCCTTTCCTTTGGCTGCTTAGCTTTGAGAACAGACCTTTCCTCATAAAGATACCAAATTGTCAGCAACAGTGCTATTGCCAGCAAAGAAGGGACAAACACTCTACTTTCAGTTACAATGCTGAGCAAAAATGGCCAGAGCAGGCAAGGCAGGACAGGATCTCTGCTGAAGCACTCTGCTGGATTTATTCTTTTGTTCTGTCGCCATGGAAGGCCTGGTTGGCTCAGGGAGCTTAAGCCCAATACTAGTAAAGCTTCCGACCTTTCCCTCTTGCAAATTTTAGAAGCCTGTATGGGATACAATGGTCCAAAGATTGTTAACTTAGATTAACTGTGTGGATTTTCCAGACGAGGCAGTCTTTCATACTAGGACCATGTTCTTCTAAATGTCAAGTCCCTCTTCCAAAATTTGTAGGTGCCAAAGTATTTCAAACAAAAATATCTGTAAAACATTTAACACAGGGAAAGCAATATTTTTCTTCTATGCTGTTCTGCAGATTAACCTTTTTGACCAACACAAGAAGGTTAGCCTGTGATCAATACTAAAGGTAGCAAAACTTCAACGCATAAGCTACTGCTTCAGAAAATGTTTTGTGAATATAAGATACTGTAGCAATAGAGCATACAATTGTTTCTACCTATAAAGAAATTTGCATCTGACTTTTCTGAGTGTGATGTTTAATGAATGTTGTTAATGATGTTTCTGAGTGTGATGTTTAATGAACATGGTAGCAACAATCCATCTTCTCTTTTACTTTTATTCTGAATTATATTGTTTTCTGTAGGTTAAAGTGTAAACACTTGGCTCGCAGTACGTCATAACAGGGCCCTAATTCATGATGGGGACTTGCTGGAAATAACAAAAACTGAACAAAAATAATGACAAAAGCCTGCTGCATTAAAACTTCTCTTTGGGTATGGATTACAAAGGAATGCATAATTTGAAGCTTCTCTTTCAGGTTCAAAATATTCACTGTTAATAAAACTTCAGGGCCTGGTACCAGGCTCATTTATTTTCCCATAGCATGTGCCAGAAAGAATACTACAGGAGACCACACATTTCAGCAGTTGGATATCTTTTCAGCTTCTAGATTCTCTTTATCAAACAAAAGAAGCTTACCTGAGTGGCACTTTAAAAAATCATGAAGAATGTAAATAAAATGTAATACAAAGCAGCACTCTTGCATCTACTGATGGCTGGCTACAGGCCACATACAGAATGTACACAAAGTTATATTCACGCTCACAGTGCCCATTTTGCCCACAACTCTCAAAGTCTTTGAGACTGAAACTTACGTAAGACACTGAGATTTACAGAAACGTGAAAGCAATGACATGATTAATGCAGAGACTTGTGCATTTAATGCATGATGACTGCAGAGTCACTGCTCAGCCACATCGTAGTTTGGTACATACTCTGCTGCCTGTTTGTCAAGCTACACTTGCAGGCAAAAGGGATACATTTTTCAGGTATCTGTACTTTCAGTTTTAAGGTTTTTTAATTACACTGATAAAGAAACTATATATACACATAGAGATGTGTTTTCTTTTAAATATTTAATGTTTCTGTGTTTTGTTTGGATTAGACTCATTAAAGATAGCAGAATATGGTGGCAACAATAATTTTTGTGCCATTTGGTATCCGCTTGAGACACAGTAATATGAAGATCTCAAAGAGGACATATCATCAGTTAAACAGAAATTCTGTCCTTTTTTTATAAAGGATATTTTGCAGCTCAAAAGTAGCTGGATCACATTTAAGCATCTAAAACATTGCTATGAACTTTACTATGTTCTGAAGAAATTACGTATATATTAACAGAAATCAGAAGTTCAGAGAAGTATCAGTGGTATGCTGAATGCACTTCTACAACTAGAAGTTCTTCTGAAAGTACTAGGTTCCACCCATCTCAGTTTACTACAAATTTCTAGTCAACTGATGGACCCTGCAGACATTTCTATAAGTTGATCTTAATTACCATATGTACTGATTAGAATGTCATTCAGAAATAGACCACAATCCATCTTCCTATCATATTTAATGGATTTCTAGAAAACAGCCTAAAAGTACAGAACAGGTGATGAATTATACCAATGCCCTGCACAGCCTTTCGAGCTAAAGTTCTGTCATATTTCCATTATAGAATACTTTCACCTTCTACCTACATCAGGCATAAATTTTTAGATGTGTAATTCGTGAATGTTAACCTCTAAATAAGAAGAGTGCACTTATATAGTGTCTAACACATCATGAGATTTAGTAACTAGCAGAATCAACATGAGAAGGAGGAATTTTAAAAATCCCCAGAACAACTACTAGCTCCTGACCCAATCAGTAAGTTGGCTGGCACACTTCCCCACAGCCGCCTGTATTTTCCAAGAGTTCCCTCCATCTATGATGCTGACATTCTCGAGATTTACCAAACATTATCCCATCTACCTTACTTAACAATTTCCCCCATGTTCTTGCTGTAAGGAGACTAATGCACACAAATAGAGGACCGAAGCTAAGCTATATCCAGGTTCCACATCTACATGTGAAATCTGCAGAAAGCAAGTAACGCCTAAGCAACAGTGACACACAGAAGTCTCCATTACTGCTAAATATCTGCAGTTTTTAACATTTTTGGGATATAGTCACCTCTTGAAATAACTGGGGCCACACGGATTTACCTCAGTTGTAAACACACTCATGGGAAAGAAAATGAAAGTTTATAAAAAATTCAAATAACTTCTAACATTAAAATGTAGTGAGAAACTGTAGTGAGAAAGGCCTACTGCTATAGTTTACTATCACTGATCTTGCCTTAGGACACTTAAGAATTTGTCTTGAATTCTGTAGTTTATGTATCATGGGATTAAGTCAACTGAGGTTTCCACACTTGAAACTCAAATCCTGGTTAATTAATACACAATAAAAAGGTCAAGCTAACATTTCTCCCTCCGTTGGCCCAGTTAGCAAACACATCTTGCAAAACAGGCTACAGATGCAGCAGTTACAATCATATGAACATGCTGCATTTTCATTAAAAGCAGAGTTAATATTTATAAAGCAAGATGCAAGAGAAAATACTAGGATTCCTACATATTAAGAAATTAAAGTAATATATTTACTTAAGTTTTGGTCCATAGCCATTCCAGACTGTCTTGTCACAGAAACAGTCCCAGTCAAAACAGTTATGCGGTAAGCACTGGTAAATTAATTTTTAATATTCAGCATGATATAGTGGAGATCATGCAACTAATGTTAGTGGGTCTTTTGAGACAATAAATACCAGCGTGTAACACAGACAATGTTTAAACCAGGACATGAAGTGTTTTAACCTTTGTCCTTCCTTCTTCATCCTAGAAGGACAATCAACTGTAGAGCTAGAACAAATTAACTTTATTATGGAACCAGAACAAATTAACATGAAGAATACTATAACTCACTAGGTCATAATGCCAGAGATACAAACAAATTCCTTCTCAAGCAGTTTTGCAAATGTCAGTTGTTTTTTTTAACCACATGGACAATTTTAAATCAAAAGTGTCAAAAAGGAAATGACTGAAAAATAAACCATTGCACCCCAGTTTGACGTGAAACTAGGTCTATCCATGTGAAACAGGCTTATCACAAATTCTTGTGGCAGGATAAAGATGACTGATAAACTTCAGTGACCAAACTAATTGAAAAAAGATGTCTCAGTCTTGTGATCAGATTTGGTTTTGAATGATTTCTAGACACTTCTGTAGCTGATAGGTAGAGTGCTTCACGATGATGAGCCATTTACTTTTGGCATAAGGCTGTTATGGCACATTGCCAGCTGTCTCAAGAGAAAACTGAAAATTCAGTACATGAGGTACAGATGGCGTAGCTATTCTTGGGCTACCTTGGAGAACAGTCTGACTCCTCTGAAGTTATGGCATTCCCTGTTCTGGGAAGCACCTCAGTTTGGTCTCCCGAGTTTTTTTTCACATTACAAACTATGTAGTAATGGGGCAAACAGCACTACTTAACGTGTTATTTTAACATGTTACTTTAAACTTTTCCCCCTAGACAGGCATGTGCACATCACTCATTTTCATTAAGGACCAAACAACCTGAACAAAGTGAACTGCTACACCACCTAGGACAAGTATGGACAGTCTATATCACTGCAGTCTGTATTACTGACTACAACAGTATTAGCAATATACGCAAAGTTATCAGTAGAAGCTGGTCAAATATAAACACCAAAATGTGAAACTCCTAGAAACAAAATCTCCCGCATACGAGGAAAAGACAGGATGCTCCCTACAGATCCTCTCTCTATGCCTTTAAAATAAGTGCTGGTGCAAAGCAGCTAACTTCTTCAAGGCTAACTTGTTTGCTATACTTGTTTGCCGATTTAAGTCTTTGTCTTCCTGTTTCTCCTAGCAGATTCTCTTAATCTTTCCCCACAGCAAGAAACCAACACATGAGCAACATTCTGAATAATGATTTAGATATTTCCTGGTATAGTTTATTGAAAAAATAAAAAGTATTTCTCATAGGGAGGAATACAAGTGGCATCTTAAATAGTCTGTATGACAATTAGAATAAGGGATAAACAATCAGTGGAATGGGTTGGTTGTCTTGGATAAGCATGATACATACATGCAAAAAGAAATGGTTAGCATAAGAACGCATAGTTAAGAGTAATGCACGTGTACATGGAATAAAAGATCCAAGGACATCGCAGTGCAAACAAGTTTTCAGACGCTACAGAAAGATAGCCCTGGGGTGACTCTGCATGATGTATCAATGCTTGCAGGGGTAGGAGGGGAAATGATTACCTACTCCATACATATTTGTATTCTAAAAATACTGTTAGATATTTTTTCTAAAGTATGATGTTATCTTGACAGTTTTGCAAAGCTGTATTCCAGATGTGTCCCACGATGAAGTATCTATATAAAAATTATAAACAGAGTATCTTTGTACAGAATATTTGATAAGATTTGCATTAGGAAATGTATTACTTGTTGAAAATAACTATCCTCGATTTTATATTAAAAAAAATTGCCCTGTTATACATCAAAATCAATATACACAGAAACAAAAATCCGAATACAAAATTAATGTGTCGGCTTCTGAGTTTAAGACATCTAAGCGTAAGCATCTGTTTTTATTTTTCTAATTAACTCTTCCAGTTTCCCTGCACCTCAGATTGTATCAGCATTTGAAAACGTGCAAGTCAAGAACTGCTCTAGTACATGCACCATGTTTATGACCTAAGAAGCAAATGTTTCTAGTACCTGCCCAGTCTTTGGATTTTCTAAAAGCAACATTTACAAAGGAAAAAAAAAAAGTCACAAGGAGACAGATGATCTGTCAGAGCTGTGTATGTAACTTGCTTAGATACACTTACAGCAACAATAAAAATTAAGAAGCACCACACAATAATTAGTAATATTCTTTTATGTAACAAACACAAACATTCTTTCAGGTATTAGTTAAACCTGAATTTAAGTAATTTCTATTCACAGCAATTGGTACTTCAGTATATTCCTGAACACAGATTATCTCCTGAACTGCAGTAAACAGAAGTAGGACTGTTGATGTTGGTTTGTGAACACATTTCATGAAGATATTTAGCTTTAATAATTTTTTTCAACTGCTAAAAAAAAAATCCTGAAAACAGCTTGTTTTCTTCAATTCCAGATAAATTGCTACCTCAGTATAGATCATTTATTTGTAAGAAAAATGTTTCTTACAGTACTAGAAATTGCTCTTTTTCCTTGCTAGTTCAACAAACACTTTTCTACTTGTCTAAATCATAAGGCAGAAATCTGCTCAAGAATCACTGCATGTCTAGAAAACCATTCCATTCATGGAAGTATCTCATCACAATTACCAGACTGCTTATTTGATAAAATCATCATCCCATTTTTCAATTTAATACATCTGTATTCCCTAGAGAGTACGGGATATTAAAGTGATGAAATCAAACCACTGCTGACCAGTTAAGTCACCATTCCATTTAAAGGCTTTGTTTAAGGAGTTTAGGCTTTACTCTAACATATGCTGCGACAGCTGTTTGTGAAAGAAAAAAGACTATCAACAACAAAACAAAATTTTCCAGAGACATCTATTAGGCACTTGACATGAAAAACATTTCAAAAGGGTTTGATACTTGATTAACTGTTTCCTTTTGTATCTTCATTTAATCACTTTTCATGTAGCTGCATCAGACTTCCTTATGAAAGGATTTTCTATTATTTGTGAATATAACACAGAAACATTCCCTTGAAAACCATTATGATTCTAACCTATAGAAGACTTTGCTCATTATGTGCTGGGACTAAAATATGATGTTAAACCATCTTGTTACATATGAAGTAGGTCAGAGAGGTGCCTTGCAGAGGGTCTGTGATACAGTATCAACCCAGAGGGTGTAGGATAGCTCTACAATTCTTCTGGTTTCCCTACCTAGGAAAGCTATAGCAACGTAATTCAGGGTATGAATTTAGTAATTGTACTTTATGCTCCATTAATTCCTTGAGTAGACAATTATCCTGCATCTCAAAGTATGCATAATCAGTCTTGTCCCACACACAGAGAACATAAAGCATTTAAAGCTCCTTGAATAGCACATGGAAAGTACTAGTAACAATAGAGGACATATACTTTATATTATGTAAGTTATAAGAGATATAAATAACTCCAAACATCAGATTTTTATTTCTTTCTTCTCCTAGGAAGAAGCAGTATAAAGGTAGAAGTGACAGCAGTCAATTTTGGAATCTGTCCTTCCCAGTAGCTAACAAAACTGGGAAGACAATTCAAAAGCAGAGAAGTAGGCTACATTAAACATTAGAGCACAATTGCACAATTTAATTGTTTCTTTTAAACATGTCATATATTTTATACCTCCTCCTCCCTCCTCTCTTCCACCTTCTTTTAAATACCACTTGCTTCTTCAAAACTTCTTTCTCAATCTCTGTCTTTCCTTCTCTGTAAGGCTTGACACTACCCTCCGCACCTATTCTGGTATAGAAAGTAAAAAATTACTCTCAACAGAGAGAGCGAACTGAATCTTATTTTTCACTAGCTCCTTGAGTAGACAGTTATTCTGCATCTCAAAACATATATAATTTGTCCTTCCTAGCAGAGGCAGTAGAAATCCAGCTAATTGCATCACCCAGAAGCAGAGAGGCTGAGCAGTACTCAAAGATGCAGTAACAGTGGCCAGGAATGAACAACCTGAATAAAAAAATCCTCACTGCATGAAGAAAAGACTAGAAACCGAGCAAAATGTTCTACTTTTCACAGACAGCCATGAAATCATGGCAGGCAGACTTGGATTTTTATGTCAAGGCGTAGGGACTTCAGAACTGTGCTACTACTGCAATAGATGAGAAAAGAAGACCTGAAGAAGAAAAATTTTCAGGTTTCTTCCAATCTCATCATGTAAAGCAACCTTATTTTTCAAGTGTGAAAAGCACGGGAACTTAGTTCATTGTTAATTCTGTTACAATTCTGCAGGATGCCAGAGTGTTACAGAGAATCAGAAGAGTAACAGATAATTTGGCATGATAATTATTGCAGATCTTTGCAGGAATTAACAGGTATCAGTTTCCAAGACAATAAAGAAACACGGATTACTGGTTTTGTGCCTGACATCTGGGACTATGAAAACAGTATTTTCTATGTACCAAATACCATGGTCTTTTTCATTACATCTGTCCACTTCTTTACATCTTATGTTCTAATGCTTACTTATTTTGCTGGCTGAGAGGGATTTGATAAGCTCCAAATAATTCTAGTCATCTATGATATCCAAAAGCAAAACTTCAGGAAGCCAATTTCTATAAAGCAGAGAGAATAAATCCCTCTGCTGCTCGCATTTTTCAGTCCTGGTGACTTCTCTCTAACGCATTTACAAAGCTTCTTACATTCGGCTGTGTCCATTTTTCCTTCTGAAGCAGTGACTGCAGGTCAGCTTGCCTAATTTGGAGCCTAAAGCAGACATGTATTTTGTGCATAATTTTTCCTGCATATTTGCTGCCAGTTTGAGCCTCACTTGTACCTCCTGGACCTCAAGAGCCAGAGAATTAGACCCAGGTTCCTTTCAGTGGAGATAATTTTTCCTAATATTTCATATGTTCCTGTGCTTTCTTTTGTTCATGAATCAAGATAGAAAGCAGCCTTTAGTTGACTATTTAAATTATTACAGTAACAGATCAATTTGTGAGCTCTGAGGATCACACCACTTATATATCCATTTTTTATTTTCAATTTTAATTTTCCTTTTAAAACGTCACTCTGACTACTTATACTTTATAAGAGCAATCCATACTGTAATAATTACATAAAGCAGCTCAAAGTGTATTATGTGTCCCTACCACAAATGCAGTCATTTTCCCCACCTAACTAGTTTTATGTAATTTTAGCCTACCCTTTTTCTTCAGTAAGAACAATGAATTGGTGCCAAAGATTCTAGACAGCGCAACAAATATTTTATCAATCAATATGGCTCTCTTGGTGCTTAGATGCTATTTGGATAGACAGAAGTGTTTTAAAATGTCTGTTAGCTAATTCCACGTTTAAACTGAAAATCCTAATACTTAACAGAGGCTCACAAAACCGCTTTCAAATGCTGGATGACACAAATGATATTTCTGAAATCTGCTTAAAAGTTGCCCAAGACTTATTACAGAGCCCATAAACACTGTACTCAGTTTTAATCAGATTACTGATTTTCTAATCACAAAATACACATGTAAGTATTTAAGACAGAACTATGTACCTTTTTTTCTGCTGCTGTTTGCAAACAGAAACAAAACCCGACTTCAGATGCATTCTGTCCTCACTATCATAATGTGAGAGTATTTGTTTTGCTTGCTCCTACACTAAGAGGTAAGATGCAAAAGGTAAAAGTAACTACCAAATATTGAAAGTTGAAATTGGACACGAGCATGGAGCTGGAAGGAACATCTTAGTTTTTTAAATTCCTTTCTCATCAGAAAGAAGCCATTTTTGAATAGGGGATTCTGCTGCTCCAAAAAGAAATTACACCCTAGGGCACAGGCATGTGAAAAAGAAGCAGCTTACATCTATAAAACCTAAGACAATTTCCTGCAAACATGTAGGTAACAATGGCAAATTAGAGAACCTGTAATTTGAAGACAACAGCAACAAAAACAACAGAGGAACAGCAGAAATGTTTACTCTCCAAAGTACCTACTTGCTAAACAAGAATGTATGGTACAGCTGATGTCTGTAATGCCACTGTAAATTGGAAATAGAGACAAACATCTATTATAACTTCCAGTCTGAGGACATAAAGACACTAGACATTCTTCCTATGTAGCCACTCAAGGTTACTTATTAAAATCCTGAGCAGGCCTAAAGTAGAAGAGTAGCTAAAGAGTTTATGGATTTAAATAGTTGAATTTGCAATAATTCTGAGGAATGGAAAAAAACTAAGAAAAGTGTCTGATTTTCAGGAAATTTCTAATTCTGATATCCCACCACTGCATGACATTTCTTCTGGTCAGTATTTGTACCAGATGGTCTGGAATACTGTATTTTTTCAAAATACCAAAGCTTTTACATTTCTTTTTCTTAAGAAAAAAATAGTTTGCTATTCCACTTAGGTTTAAAACCAAAAGAATACTGGCTTTGCAATGCATCAGGCAGCAAGAGGTTCCAAGGCTTCAGAACACTATTTGACTGTGAAACTTGTTTTCTAAATCTCTAGAAACACCCATCATATAAAGATTCTAAGAAAAGCTTTTGAATGCGTGATGCATATGTGTCATTGTGCAAACTGTTGCCATTTTCTAGTTCTTTGTCTTCCCCTGGGAAAGGAAAAATTTAATCATAGTAGACATAAGGCTGATTTAAATGTTTAAACTGGAGAGCAAGACGGTATTCTTATTAAAAGCAGTCTTACTACATTTCTGGTAGCAACAGATTGGCTGGATGGGTTGCAAATTAATGTCCCTGTACACGCAACAAGAATGATAAGGGCATGTATGTCCATTCTGCTCTCCAAGCCAAGGAGTGACCTGGGCATCCCTAGCCTCTGCTGAAGACCCTCTCGCTACCCTTTCCACTTCAACATCCATACCTGATATCACTGAGATAACATTACCTATGCTTTACAACATGAGTACTTTCCCAGCCTAGGAATTCCCCAATTTTCTTGTGGGCCTCACCTCAGAGCCCATGTTCCCCTGACTGAAACTAACTCCTTTTGTAGACCAGTCAAACTGCTGAATCAATCAATTCCCTGGACCCCACTTCCTCTTCATTACTCTCAAGGGCCACCAGCACCTATTAGTGTCCTAAATGAGCCAGCTATTTTGCTTGGACCTTCAGGGAAAGGGTAGTTTTGCTCTTAACTTTGGAATAGATTGAAAATACTTATGCTGCACTTGTGAAAATATTAAGAGAGTTAAAAGAGGACAGGTCTAGGTGAGAGGTCACTTACAGCAGCATTCCTCACACAAAGTGACTGAAATTCAAGAAAACATATCAAAAATTTGCAGTGGCCAAAATCAACACTTGATTTTTTTCTTTTTTTCCCAAATATTTTTGAATAAAACAGATAAGGCTGAAGTTTTAAAAAACAGATCAAGGTTGCCTTCAGACCATCAACAAAGTTGAAAGTTACCATGAACTCTGCATTCCGATTAGCAGACTTTTATAATATTTTACATAATCATTAAAACTTTGAAAAGCAGAGAGAATCTTTTCTGATTTCCAGAACTGACCAAGGTTCCAGCAGACAGCAATAAATCCAAGGATTTTTTCCCTAAAATGTGGCGGCGCATGTTATTGCTGTGACTGATTGTGGTTTTTTTTTTTATTCTTTTGCTTTTATTCCCACACATCTAAAGCTGCTTTCATTCCCTATGTGATATCATCAGACGTTCAAGATTTAAAGTCTATGTCAGCAAAAAAAAAAAACCCCAACAAGGCTTTCCATCTTTAACAACTGATGCGCACCGACTCTCATTCAACAAAAGACCTGTCAGTAGCTCCATTATCAAGTACAGTAATAAGCTTAACTTTCTGTGAGCAGTTCTAAGCCACTTCCCATAGGAAATGCACAAATGCTTCTTTGTTAAATCTTGATTCAAGATTATGGACTTTTTATCTGCAAACCGTGAGGTGCTTCAAAATCCCTACTACTGGAATCTTTGGTAATCAGATGAGTGACAACACACAAAGTTACAACTATTATGATTAGAGAACCATGAGCATCTTACACAAGGAACAGGCCATAGATGTATGGATAGGTAATTTCACCCATATGAAGAAAGAGCTATGTAAGCCTATACTATAGAAGTATTAGAGGGCTTCTGTATGTTATCTGAAACTATTAATCTTTCCACATGATCCATAAAATTAATTAAATCTCCATGACCTGGGGAACTGGGTTCTTGTGTGATGGGTTGTATCATTAGACCCCATAGCCTTTAGTATTTTTTTTTTTTTTAAATACCACAGTGCAGTTAGATAGCTCAATGAGATTCAGGTATTTTGAAAGTTTAAACAGGTTCTGTGCTTGCACATTTCTTACATTTTTCTTGTAATTGTTTACAATTCAAGTATTTTTATTTCTTTGGCAGTAGCAGCAATATTTAAAATTGCAAGAACAGGGGTAAATACAAGAGGGTACACCTAATTTATACAGTCTAGTTTCCTTCTATTAGAGGCTTTCCTCTTCCTAATATCAAATTAAATGTTATTACATATTAGCAGAATGTAATCAAGTTGTACTTTATTTTGCCAGAAAGACTACATTGTTGACCTTTTTATTTTGATTAAAAAAATAACAGGAATGAATGTGAAGAAATTCACCAGCAATGTACACGTCTTACAAAATGTTCAACTGCTTTATAAGTAGGTCAAATATATAAAAAGAAAAAAAAAGACAACATTTAATCTTCTTTCTTTTCCCTTAAAGACATCCTTGAAAGTTGTGTGCTATTTCTGTACACCAAAGGCAGTTTTTCCTATTAGGATTACGTAAGAAACAAATATAAACAAAGAACATTCATTCATGGTATTTTTCTGTGTGTACGTGCTTATGGTTAGACACATACGAACACTTGGCTGTTGGTAAGCCCCTCTCCATAAGGTCACAAAAAGACTTTGTGCAGATAAAAAGCCAATGCATCATTCAGACTCTCTTACAAAACCCATGCAAAACCTCACTGGTCATAAATCACAGCTCATAAGAAAATATGGATTGCAGAGGGAATAGAGACTTCAGTGAATTAGGTTTCATTCAGTTTGCAGTCTCTATTAGTTTCAAACTGTACTTGTATATTTATTGATTAAAGGACAAAATAGATTTTTTTTTTCCTTCTTTTTCCTTTGTAATAACATCTGATCAGAATGGCTTCTTAATCCTCCTCCTTTAATTATCTGACAAGAACACAGCATAGTAGAGAAAACAAGTTCTGCTTATATAAAACTGTTGAGCTATATCTAGGAAAAATAAAGAACTGATTTGTCCCTGAACTACTGCAGAGAAACAAAAAGTAACATTTAAGTAGGCAAAATGAAATATGTGGGTACTATAATTTCTTTCTGTGAAAGATATGAGCATCACTTCTAAGATTTATTTTTCACTGAAAATTCCCTATCAATTTTTTTTCCCACTTTCTCAGCGTATACAAGAAGTGCCCTTGGGTGTGGATGTGGATGGAGAAATAAGAAACATGACATCATTCCAGCAGAAGGACTGAAAGAATTGTTCATATGTGCCAGTACCACTAAAACACACTAGCCACCATCATTCTGATTGATGAATGCAAACTAATTAAAATGCAAAAATTATGAAGTAGAATTAAAAAAAGGTGAAAATTTAAATATGTTACTGAACTTGCTTTTACTTAAACATGTAGCTCTAAATTACTTTCACTTTAGTGTCATCATTCCACCTAGCATCTGAGATACCCAAAAACCTGAAGGATATCATGTTCCCAGCTGACAGTTCTGGGTTCGTCTATGTGACTAAGGACCCAAAAAACGTAGGTACAGCAATGCTACTCTAGGACATCATTAGTTTTAAGTCAGATCCCCCAACAGTTACACTGCTTTTGTTCCTCCTTAACATTAATCAAGAAAAAATAGTACACTGTGAGAGAATAAAGTTTTACGTTGGTAAAAGAAAAGAAAAAAGCCAACTGTGGACTAAGAGTAAAGGTTACATTCCACTGCTACTTTCCACTGCACTAGTCAAAAGAGCTACAAACCTCTGTGTCTAACTAATAGCAAGGATTTGGATGAAACATGGTGAGAGTATAGGAGATACACAAGGCACACAATTTGGGATTTGTTACGCTAGACCAGCAACTGGTTTAAGTTAATTATGCTATGTGTTCTTTTACTAGGTAACTAGGAAGCATACTTTAAGTACTATGATTTCTTCTCTTTCAGTTCTCATAATGGAAATGTTGCCAGCAGAGCTAGTAGGTCAGGATGTTAGAGAACTTTAACTTGTATTGATGCTCAAATATAAGTTTTCTTCATTATGTTTCTTTAAAAAAAAACAAAACCAACTCAGAACAATAACAGCAGACCTAAACAAAACAAAACAAAAAACCCAAACAAAAAACCAAAACCAAGCCACTTAAAGAACTTGTGGTTTACATGAAAATGCAGCAATATCCAAGCTGTCAAAATAAGCTTTTATTCCACACCCTTCTCCACCCCTCCCACCCAATATCCCCACTGGTTTACAACAAAGCTATAGGCAACACTGTCACTGACTTTTAATGATTTTTCAAGGTAACTGCAAAAACAAAGCAAATATAATTAATTCACAAGGCATTTGTTTTTTTCTCTAAATAATAAGTTAATAAGTTAAAAGGAAATAGTAAAAAAAGTGCTCATGGCCTAAGGAAAAATTCAATGTGATAAATATGCAGCATAAAAAGCTCCTGATAGAAAAAGGCATTAGTTGGCTAAGAAATAGAAGGAAATTTTTATGACTGTTTGTTAACATTTGTTCATTTCCAATTTTATTAAGTTCCAGGTTAATTTCAAATGAAAAATAACACTCATTTCTCCTTCCCACAAATACAATGCTGTGGTAAGACATGCATTGGTTATGAAAATGATGGAAACAAAGTTAACTCCTGAGCTCACCAAAAAGATCTAAAAAGGACAATGACCACCCAGTACAGCTTGTGAAGTTTAGGTGGGTCATTAGGGAGAAAAAAACCCCAAACCCCAAACTTTAGGAGTGTAAGCATAGCACTGAAACGTTGTCCAGAGATGTGGTAGAACCTCCATTCCTGGACATGTTCAAGAAACAGCTAGGCAGAGACACAGTGGACCTGACCTAGCACTGTGTGACAGACCCACGCTGAGTGCAAGGATCAACTGGATGATCCACAGAGGTCCCCTTAGCACCAAATTTCTTTGATATTTTGATCATACCTGTGACAACTGCAAATAAGAGGTTAAAAAGACTGCTGCCCACTCATCTCTTATGCAAACATTGTGGATGGAGATTTGCAATGCTGGTGTGAGAAGCAGCCAAAGATGGAGTCTTACAGCAGCAGGATATCCCTGCTTTGTCTAGGGAGTGCAGAATAAACAGATGGTTTCTACACAGAATTGTGAAGGCTACAGTGCCTGAACTGAGACCTTTTGCTTTGTTATCCATATAATTAATACTAAAGTCTACACCCTAAATATGCCAATGAGCTAAAACAAGTACATGCTAAACATATACGACTATAGTACCAGATTACCTGTTAAAGACACTTTCTTGGTAAGCACTGCATCTGCACCTTTTGGTGAACAATATCCAGGAACATATTTTACTAGGATATAATCATATATTGGTGCTACTGCAGTAAGTGCATTTGTCAATAACAATTTTTAAATCTTTAGAGCTATGGCTTTAATAAACTTTCTCTTAGTTTCCACTTCGTGAAACTGTCCCAGTGAAAGTCTTTTAGGAAGCTCTGATAAGCAAACATGAACTCTGATATGTGGCTACATATAATCCTTTAAACATAAATGACTGACCAAATCTAGGACCAAGAGTGTCTTAGCCAGACCTAGGGTCCACTCTGAGAAGGAGTTTTGAAAGCAAGGGGGTCCTTTGTGAACCTTGTGACTCAAAGAGAGGGCCTCCCTCAGCCATGCATCAGACTCACACCCTTTATACAATACCATATAAATAGTTCAGCTAATACTCATGTTCATTTTTTAATGCATCAAGACCCGGATCGTAAAGAAATTCTGACAAACCATAAATAAGTTGATAAACAATTCTAATTTAACTCTCAACATTTCTGTTTTCTGGTTGCTTGGAAAACTTCAAGAGAGTAATTTTTAAAAAAGCAACTAGTTATTCCAGGATGTTTTTACTGTATGTGAGTAAATAGCCAGCTTAAGTTACTTAGCAGATATTTAGAATGAGAAAAATCTTTTCATTTAAGTGGCATTAACTTAACTCAGGTATTCAAAAAACATGATGCAAAAACTCATCAGTTATTTTATAAAATACAGGTAAGGAACTATGAACTGATAGTACTGTTGATAAGTTGGTGGTCACTAACATGTAAGTTGGTAAAAATAAATATTATTTTAAAGGTTTAAAAAACTGGACATTCATTAACCTGGGCAAATTAAAAAAAAAAGTTTGTAAACTACTGGATCATTATATAACGAACAACATTCAAACATTCCAAATACTGGTATTCTTTTTTAAGTATCTAAACAGGTTGACTTCACAGAAGTTAGTTCATTTATCAGTTACAAAAGATGTATAAACAATTAAAAAAGAAATAGGAATTGAATATTTAAAAAAATTAATATAAATTAAAGTTGCTTTCTTCCATTATTCAGCAATTCCTTTCATCTACTTTTACTCCTTTATCTTCATATTAACAATCTTGTACCAACACATTTTTGGACATATTTTACTGTGCTTCTGTACTAGGCATCTTGTAATTACAAGTAATATAGTCCAATACATATAGCTAAAAATTAGATGTGATGACACCAAGACAAAGTGAACTGCAAATAAAGCAATCATCTTGTTTAAGTGTTTTGGAAAGTTACTTGACATTTCGAAAGCTACAGTGATACAACTTGACTTGTAAGGAACTGAAATACATCACGTAAAAGCTACTTTGAGCCTATATTTTTAACAGAAAACTCTTCAAATCTATGAAGAAGTTGATCATACTAACATTTTTATGCCAGTTTATTAATTTTCAGACGAAAAATTATTACTTCCCTTTCAGATTATTCCCGAAGTGAATCATATCCCCTACATGATTCACACTGGAGTTTATACACTCTGTTTTATTGTGATGTGGAAAGAATCTGCAGTTTACAAAGACAACGTGAACTTCTTTGTACACTTCATCACAGGGGTAAAAATGAAATGTTTTTATCACAGCAAAGCTTATCCGGAATCACCACAAATGAAGTAATGCACAGGAGAAGTGCTACTCATTACACTTTGTTACTTAACATAAAACGTATTTTGGCTGCATCCTCTGTTCGTGGACAAATTGAAAAAAATTCCAGGCTATTATATTACTGCTTTTGTTGTTGACTCACAATCCATGTTTCACATTAATATGAATAAAAAGATACAGTCCCTAGTTATTGATATGTAAATACTGGGTCACAGATGCCATACTTAAAACATAACAGATATATTTATGTACATATATAACGAGGCCTCGGTGCTATGCCACAAGGCAGAGATGGAATAGACTTAGGATTCTCTTCTGCACTCTCAAAAACATTTAAACACTGAAATGCTTTCACAAGGCATTGCATTTTTTTATAAAAAAAAGAAGACTCGAAAGCAATACTTGTAATATTGCTGTGATATTAACCACATGGTTTTATTCCTCTTCTAGTGAACTACATCAGTATCTTAATCAGCACTTCTTCAGGCATTTAAAGAAAATAAATGTTTCTAGGCATTCAGTCTCTTAATGCAATCCCTGAGACAACAGAAATTATTAGAATAAAAGAATCTTCCCTCTTCAACTAAATGTAGGCATTCAAAATATGTGCATTATTAATACCTCAATGAAGTACTTAATTTTTTTTTTTAAAGCCAGGCTGACAGTCAGATTATGGTCAAAAGGAGACTTCTGTAATATGAGTATTAATGGAATTCAACAACTGGTCAGAAGTTACAAAACAAAACACAGAATGGCAATCCTAACACAAACAAATAATATTTGTAAAGACTTCGTTTGAGTAGTTATGTGAAAACAACTGTATTACTTACTAAGAAGTTTAAACACCAGTTATCATATTGAAGCACTCTGAATGGAACTCTCCCTTATTGATGCTGCCTGAAGAAAACAGTCATTTCTGTTTAGTCAGCACTGAAGTAACATACTAGTTTTAAAATGCAATTTGTAAAATACTTTTTAGAGTCTTGTATCATAACTGATTAAATAGAAAAAGACTTAAATTACTTTTCTGAGTTATTTTTTCTCTCACTGAAGAAAATATTAATTCTGCTTTTAAATTCAGAAATATGAGAGCAATCTTTAAATAATCTCCACTGAGATATAAAACCATTATGTTTTATAATAATAATTTTAAATATAGCTAATGAGTGGATTTTTGGAAGTATAATAGTAATTGCTAAAGTGGTTTAGAGGAAAATTTCAAACAAATTCTCGAGTTCAATGATTTAAATCTAAAACTGGACTATAGCAACAGTGTGCCTGTACGAGTAATTACTGGTGTTTGTAACAAAACACTGTTTTAAACATGCAAATTAAATTTTATTCTAACCAAGCTAGAAACAGATTCATGTTAAATATAAGTTCTACACTTTTTTATCAAGTAAATCTATGTCTAACTGCTAATAAAATGTTCCATTGGAAATGGTGTGAAATTAACAGATATTGGTTGAAATTGGTACCTGGGTGTGGTTTATTGAAATATAAACCAAAATGGCAATGATTTCAATGGTCGTAATGTGATTGCAATTACACAGTTCACATGTAATGATTTGTTTGTACTTTACATCAGTCTTGAGCTGCAAACAAGTTTTTAGTTACAGTAATTTCAAAAACATTTTTGCTGTGTGGTAGGTGACTGAAGCAGCACCTAGCCCACTGTTTCCAATAAAGGGGTTAACACGTGCACTGAAGGAATAAAGCTTAATGTTACTTTTTCAAGGTCATACAAAAAAGGGAATAAAATTATCTTAAGGGAAGAGAAGCTGGATCTTGTGTCAAAAGAAAGTTCAGGATTATAATACAGTTTATAACACAGTAACTACAGCAAATTAATAACTGAGGACATCAAAGTGTATTTCTGGAAACACAGGCTGATGTTGTGGCTATTTTAATTTTTGTTAAATCATTAGTAGATTTTGTGTTTTGGTAACTCAGAAGTTAGGTGCATTTTTTGCAAAGATTAACTCAAGTACCTCTCTCTAGAGATAAAAATGCACAAAATTAAACTTTCTATTATGACTGATAAACTATGGCCAAGTTTTCCACGGGGGGGGGGGGGGGGGGGGGGCGGGAAATAAATAAAACAACCATATCCATGGATCTCTACAGGACAAACCAAACCTGCAGTACAACACATCTCCATTTTCCACATTTAGAACAACCAACTGGGAACAAACTGTGTGCAAATCATAGGCTTCTGCTCTGTTCATGATTCAAAAATGCATCTACATTTCGCTTCCTCCAACTGGGTATTATACTACATTATTTTTAAAGGTACAGGTTAAGGGGGACAACTCACCCTCTAGTATTACAAAAAAGAGGAAGTTTGTTTCATCTCATTGTTCAAAAAGAAAATCCTCTATTATGTACTGTAGGATAAAGGATTTGCAACTATCTGTTATTTGTGAAATACGCTACTGCAGTAATTTATCTCACTGTATGGGTTCTTGAAGAAGCACGGTGGTATCTCAAATCAACTTTAAAAGTAAACTGCAAGGAATTTTTGTGACACTGGGAATACTGATAAAACTTACTCAAAGAAAATTTGGGTTTTGATAGTTATGAATTACATATGATGCTGACAGATTGTTCAAGGGCTCTTTTCTGCTTCAAGGATTACATCTGATAAAGATTTAAGATGACTTTTCCTTCTAACAATTTCTACTGAAAAACTCCAGACAGGTGACTGTTACCTATTCACTCCTTGAAGATTGTTAACAGAACTAAAGATGCACTCTGATAGGGTTCCAATCCCAAAATACATAAGCATGCTGCTATCTTTCCTCACATTAACAATCCTCTTTGTTTCAATGTAAACAGGGTCTCTTATGGAAATAAAATTATCCATCAATCAGTACATGCAAGGCTGTACATGAACAACTACAACAAATATAAACAACAACACAAAAGGAAAATTAAAAAAAAAATAATCAGAAGAAACAAGTTGCAAAATAGCCTTACAAAACCTCCATAATTTTTTTCCTCCCAAATAGAGGGAAGCACACAGTTTCTGAAATACATGAAAAGAAGCTAATTCTTCACTCTGTATACCCCAACATAAACAGTAAGGCATTTAAACGGAGGAAGGGATAGTAAGTTATATTGCAGCTTAGTTAAACTACATAAAACTATAACTCAGCTCAATTGCTAGAATAAGATTTTCTACAGAAATATTTGCTTCAGAATTCTGAATGAACATTTTAGTATAAAAGCAAACAACGCCATTTTACAAGCTAATAAAGATTTTGTCAAAGAAAGTATGTATCATTAGTGCATGCAACGGGGTGCAGATTGCTTACCCCCCACTTATTCTTCATGTAATTATATTTACAGTCTACTGGAGCTGAAGTTGCAACCTATGCACAGAAAAGGAACCCTGAAACTAAGCAAAGAACCTCAAAATTTGGCACTAAACATCAACAATCCTGCTGTTTTGCTTCAGTGATGTGAGGTTTCTGAATAATTAATAGAACAGACATTGGAAAGGACGAAAAATTTTTTAAAGAAAGCAATATATAGATATAATTTTTCCTTCATATGGATATAACAGGAAATACATAAAGTAATTAAATAACATAATGCCACCATTTTATACAAATATAAACATACATATATGCATAACATACATAACCACTAAAGAAGGTAACAGAGGCCTCGGTCCTTAAAACATTATCTGTGCACGTATCTACAAGCATAAACATAGTTCTCATTGTGGTTACTGTCTGCATGCAGTGGGTCATTAAAAGAGTACAATAGAGAGAAATATGCACAGGATAGGAAGCATAATAAGGGAAAGATTGATTCTAAGAAGCATGGAAACTTGGAACTCAATATAGCAGCAACTCAAAAGAATTTTGAAAGAAAAAATGCAAGCTATGTTTATTTAAATAATATAAATTAAGGAAAATATTGCAACCCAATAATGTATGAAGAGGAAATCTTTTTAATTAAAAAATATATTTACTACCTGTTTCATTCTGTCTATCCATAAGTATTGCATTTATCACACAAATATATACTTCCCTTCCAAGTAACACTGTATAAGAGAAATGGTGTTTTAAAAATATAGAAAGATTAAAATTAAGAAATAAATAGTTTTAGTAAGATCAAGCATAGAGAGATTTCTTAATGGAAGCGAGAAGCAGTAATGAAACATTCTTTTGTGAGGATATATGCACAGTATGCTTATCCTTTATGATTTACATGACAAATGCTAAGTATCGGAGAGAAAACTCCAGCTACTCTCATGGGATTTATCTGTATTATTCTGTAGGAAGACCTGATCCCCTGATAATTAAAACATTCTGTTTTACAATAGAAAGCATATGTCGCCTAAAATTTAAAACATTTATTTAACAGCCTTTTGGAAAACTATTTCAATGTTGTTAGCTGTATCTCTCTTCTCAATAAAGAATGAAGTTATGATGAAGAAAATGTAACTTAGAATTACGTTTTGTCTTGTGACAGCCGGACTTGATTCAGTATAAATATTATCTAATTTCTGCAGGCATTTACTTGTAATAGCTATGCCTCATCTATAAAATTTTAAAATAAAAGCTATATAATCTGAGTATAGTTTCCTGAAACTCACTTTCCTCTTCAGCAAACATCCTCACAGAAGAAAAACCTTTAAAAAAAAAAAATCATGTGTCCTCAGAGACACTAAATATATCTGTAAATTATGAAAAGAGCCAAAACAAAAAAAAATAATTACAATTTTTTAAAACAAAAAGGGTACCTATCTAGAGATCTCTTTTTTTAATATTCAAAATTTTAAAGGTATCAGCAAAATACCACAGTTCATCTCAGGTCCTTGTACCAGGTATTTAATCTCAAAATCTTTGTGAAATTACTTTACAGCTAGAAATAGACTTTTAAAGTTAGGCAAAAACCAGAGTTAGTAGGTAATGAGAATTCTAAAAGACAACTATTGAGACAACTGCCATCTTCTGCATGTTACTTGACAGGAAACATTATGAGATAAATGTACTCCCTGAACAGTGCTATCTGCACCCCTATTAATGACAGTTTGGGTACTCTGATTTTCCAGAAATTTATTAAGTGATTTCTCATGGTGCAGCTGTACAAAGTGCTGATTTCAAACACTTCCATCTAAATTTTTTTTTTTTTTTTTTTTTTTTTTGCATTCTTTGGTCAGGATGGTGGTATTTGGTTTGGTTTAGGTTTTTTGTTTTCTTTTTTTCTCTTAGTAGAATGTGACAAAGCTTCCCTTGAAATGACTTTCTGCTCATATGGACAAAAACCACTCATCTGACTATCTTTCAAAAGTGGAAGTAAAGTATTAGAGAAATTCGTCTTTCACTACTGGTAAAACCACGTTTTTTAAGCAATTCTCAGTAAACTTCTATTTAACCTTACTGCAAGATCAGACCTTTAAAACATCTAGTCCAGTTTCACAGGCTAGTTTCAATAAATCTTTTCATCTTTGAACACAAAAATCTCACTTTTGTGTTTCAGAGTGCATGGTACTCTGCACCATTACAGACTTTATAAGTAATAATTTAGTTAAAACAAATTCCAGCACTAAGCATATCAATAAAACCCAGAACTAGAGCATAAAATTGAAAAGACAGTTACACAATTCTTTGTGCGCTGGCTGCCCTAGCTCACCGCTCTACATCTTCAGATCAACCTAATTCATTTGACACACAGTTTCCCCACAGCTGAGAAAGCCTAGCTTTCTTACTAGTTCTTAGTAAAAGCTTAAATACAAACCCCCCTATGGTTAAGTAAAGTTGAGGTTGTGACACAAATCAACAAAAGGCAGGAAATTCAAAGATAACACTGACAATCCATGCTTAATTCATGACTGTTTAACAAAAGGGCAAAATGATATGAGGAACTAATGTCAGCTTTAACTTCAATCTGTGCTCTTAGGCAAACAGGTGTTTATCTCAAAGATTACACTAATTCAGTCTCTCCTGTCAGTCTAGGTAAATTCCAGCAATTATTTAGCATTTAACAATGTGTTGGATGCAAAGAAACTTTTCAACTCATTTTCAGCATCCTAGCATGATACACTGTAGCAAGCATCATTAATTAAAAATGCAATTTTAGAAAACTAGCTAGACAAACACGAAGATGTAATTTTAGAATTTCTCCAGAAGTAAATAACCTCACCTTTTTTCAACCGCCTCGGATTAACCATTTTGTAATGTTACATGAAATACAGCAATATATGTTGCTTCCCCTCCCCACCCCCCCCCACCCCAAAAGTCAAAAACCCTTAGTATATACACGTTAGATGCACTTTGAATCCTATTCTGTCTTTTTCTATAAAATACCAAAATACTTTCTGGATGGCAAAAACGTCAGAGAAAATCATGCTACAATACCAGGGTGTAGGGGGCTTTAATTAATGTTTTAGGAGTCAAAATTTAACATTTTAGTGTGTTTTAAAGCTACTGAATGCATATAAGCATCTACGCCTGGTTGCTTTATTTACTGCCTTAGGGTAAACTATCCTAAAACAAAAGAATGAAATTAATAAAATGAGGAAGTTCATGGTTCACAGTCTTTGCTAGATTACATAAAATTGCAGGCACATACTTATAGCATTAATTGCAGGGCGATTAGCAACAGGTTTTGCTGTAATTATTTTATTCACCGCAACTATAATTTTTGCTTATTTAATCTCTGAAGTGATTACAAATTTTACTGGAAATTAGCAATATTACTTTTCTTTTTCAGATACAGAATTGTGATCTTGTCTCAGAAGTCAAAACTCTACTAATTGCTAACAGTTAGCTTGTTGAACAGCTTCAAAGAGGGCTTTTAAAATCCTGCATCTATACTGCATCAAGATGCAGAAAATCTGGTTAGCAGCTCCAGGTATGTTTTAAAGCCCAGTGAAAATAGGTACAGTCACAATTTAAAATTAGTATCAGTATTTTAAATTCCACAGTAAGGACAATTACATGTTTCACCCTCAGGGTTATCAAACAAACAAACAAAAAGCCTACAGCTGTATGCTCCCTTCCACTCACAGGGCTTCAGACACTACTTACTTCCTTCTTGGCAGAGCCTCAACAGCTATGCATGTGAAGTTGCAAGTCTTTATAAGGAGACCACCTGATGGATCCCACAAGAAGCCAAGCACATGCTTCTCAGCTGATTTAATCTGCCTCGCAGGAATAGAAAGGTGTAGAGGACCTTGGAAAGCCTTTGAGGAAGTGTGGCTGCTCTTTTCCCTTTGAAGAAGAGATGGCACTTCTTTGATAAAGGAAGTTCAGAAATAAATTGAGCTCACAGTATTGTAAGTAGCTCACTTTTTTAACTGAACAGGACCACAAACAAATGTGAGAAAGTCTTCTACTGAAGTACTAGGAAATAGATGAAAAAAGTAGAAAGGAAAAGGGTGAAACCTGGCTCTATCCTGCGATGCTCCTGTTAATGTAATTGATATTCACTTGCTACCACATTTTTAAACTAAAGCAAGCTTTTGAGTTCCTGACAAAGCATAAATTAGGCTTATAAAGTATACTTTGCTACATTTTACTTGGGATTTTCAGCTCAGATATCACAAGTATTTATTAGGCTGGTATGCTGTGATATGCTGAAGGTTATTATGACAGTCAATTAGTCTTAATAATGTATCAAAAATCAGTATCACAGCTGTTTGGCTGGATGTCTTACTGATCCTTATTAGCACAGAGACATTTTTGAGTGAATGGTGAAACTTACTATCAGCATTATCAACTAAAAATATTCTCAGAGTCCCAGTAACTGACTATAATAATGTTGAATGACCACAGAATGGAACACATTAGTGAGAGATGAGACTTAGTCCACAGAACTCAATAGAAGCTCAGGTTGAATGACTATGACTGACAAGCTAATAATCCAAACTATACACATATTCCTCATTCATTCATTCTGCCAAACACACAAAACTCCCACTTAGAATCACTTAGTTTGTAAGAGACCTTGAAGATCACAGAGTCCAACCACAGCCTAACCCTGCCTAGTCCACCTCTAGACCGTGTCCCCAAGCACAATAACTAAATGCCTTTTAAATACCTGCAGGAATGGTGATTCCACCACTTCCCTGGGCAGACTGTTCCAATACTTGACTAATCTTTCAGTAAAGAAATTCTTCCTGATACCTAACCTACATCTCCCCTCGTGCAGTTTGAAACCATTTCCTCTAGTCCTATCACTTGTTACCTGAGAGAAGAGACAGACCCCTATCTCTCTACATCCTCCATGCAGGTAGTTGTAAAGAGCAATAAGGTCTCCCCTCACCCTTCTTTTCTTAAGACACTTTTCATAGCCACAGACACTTCCTTGCCCTCCATTCTTTCATAAGCAAGACTTGCCCTATACTCAGTTTGTTTGCTTTAGTTCCTCAGTGTGTGTTTCCCTACTTTTGGAAGTAATCCTGTTTTCCTCTCAATAAATACAGACAATGAAGAGTGATATCAGTTTGAGAAATTATTGATCCTCAAGATGTGGATTCCCTTATTCCCATTATAATTCTTTCTACGTGGGTTGTTGAAATCAGAAGGGACAAAAATACAGCTAGTATATATTTATAGTACACAAATCTGTCAGTCTCACTTCCAACTGAGGTCCTGCACTGCTGACACCACAGTAGTGAAAAGAAGCACCTTCACTGTCATTTTACATTCTACAGCCAATTCCTCTCACTGAATTTTCAGCAGACTTTCACAAATTCACCTTGGCCAAGTGATATCAAGCCAAGAAAATCTGTGTTTTTAACTCCAACAAGATCTGTCCTGCACATGGAAGTACAATCAACTGCAGATTCGAGAAAACAGTGGTAAAAGGCCCACTGCCTTTCCTCTCGTCTGCCATGTCCCAAAGCTCCCACAAGTGCTACAGCTGTATTCTGAGCTCATGTCCAGACACTGCAGACACAAGGCAAGTTAAAACCTGCAGACCAACATACCACTGAATGCACCCTTGCAAACCCCACTCAAGTACAAAATCCGAAGGGGAAAAGAAAAGAACGAGTTTGTGACCACCAAAAAGGTAATTTGTCACTTTGACATAGTATTCTTTATAAAAGCTATGGAATAAAAAGTAAAAATAAATAACTAAATAATTAAAATGAGAAACAGTCAGAAAACATGAGATGCACATCTCAATAATAGAGTTTACAAATCTTATTGAAATTTAGGCATACAAATGGGAGATAGGCATTTGAGAATGAGGTCCTACTGCACAAATAGGTGTCTTATTTGAGGTCAGTATCTTATTGGAAAAAAATAACAAAACATGACAAACCAAAGCAGCTTCTACAAACACAAGAAATCTTCCTATTACAAACACAAATTCTAGTTCTCTGTGTTGCCTAGAAGACAGAAAGCTTAGTTGCCATGGTCTTCTTTCCTTACTCTAACCTAAAAGTCTTTAAGGGATCATCACATTCATTCAAATTTTATGGCCTACAATAAGGAATCAAATCACACTCATAGTTGCTTAATTAGCCTTTTAAAGCATCTAGAAATGCACACGTATCTTTGGATTTTCTCTCAAATGCTTTCCTGGTCTCCAGGACAATTCAAAGGGCACTATCCTGTCTGTCCATCTACTGACAACACTATAAGGAACACTCTGCAGCACATATATAAACTGAATGTCACACTTCCAACCACAGATACTTTTAAGCATGTCAAATACTTTTTGTACTTTTCATATTTTTATGGATAAAGGTTCTGAAATTTTTTACTTATGTATGTCCAACACCTTCAAGAGTCCATGTGCAACGCTAGTAGAAATCAATCTTCACACACATGCACACACAAAAAGATAGATGGATATTACATACCATAATCAGTGATCTTGCAGGATACTAAATACAGCTCTTTCAAGTTCCGTCCTTCTTTGGCAATCACCTCCACACATCTGGAAGACACATACAGTAAAATCACAGTTAAAAGACAATAGATCATTTTAAAACACCAAGAGCAAAATCCTGAAGTGCAATATACTGTATCTCAATTTCTTCACTTTGTGAATTCACAAAAATTCCCTGATCATGCATATGGCTACATGTATACACTGGAGAAGAATATTTTTTTTACACGGAATGCTTTGATATCAATATTCCCCAAAGTCTTCGAATATGTGAGCTACTTGAAATATACACAACAAGTCATTTTGAAAAGAATACAAATACAAACTTATATTTATTACTGTGTAACTCTGAAAGTTTCTACTGCAGGATTTAAGAAAGCTTTCTTCTAGGGAAGAACTATAAATGTACTCTAATGAGGACAAAAGATAAGAAAATGTAATTTTAAATTCCTGTTTGTATTTCTTCAGTGATTATTGCAGGTGTCAGCATTCATCAGTTCGTGAAATGCTACATGCCACTGGTGTTCCAGTACGTTTCTACAGAAGTTTGTATAGATGAGTAGACAGCTCATTTGTTTGCCTTGTCACAACTAAGATGAATTTGCAATAAAACACCTAAGTTTTTTCTGTTAATCTCCTTGTTTGATTTATTGTGAGAAAACAAGAAAACTAAAATTGTCTTGTAAAATAGCAGCTTATTATATGAAGTCTGTATTAATGTTATGTTTACAATTGCATTCTTTATAGTGTATCAGTCAAAAATATAGTTAATAAAACATATTTTCAGTCTCACTAATGTAAAATGCAACACTGCTCATTACATCAGCTAACATGAGTATTGTGCTATTCTCTACAGAGACACTTGAAAAATATTTTACAGGATAAATGGTATGAATTTCTTCTGATCCAATATACTCCTCTTTAATTTTCAGATCAATTGCCCAGTCATTTATTCTGCCTCTTATATCAACCCTCCTAGAATACACAATATTTAATTATTTGCCAATTTGAAAAATAATAGGTATGGCCAGATTTGTCATAACTTTTGGAAAATTATTTCAATTATCTTGGGGGTTGCATTTTGTTTTGTGAAAAATGTAAGAATCACAATATCCACTCTGCAAAACTTCACTTGGTTTTAAAGAGCATGAACAGTGTAAAGCCCAGCACTTGTTTTTGTGTAGGACCTGTATTGCAGTCTCCTGCTTTAGCTGGACTGGCAGGTTAATAGGCAGCACTTTTCTCAGGTGCTAAGTTTTGGAGTTACATGGGTGCAGGTAACAGGTTTAGAGACTTGACCTGCATTCCCTTGCTCCCTGAAATACATGGCTTTGTCTCTCTGGTGTCACACTTCAGTAGTTCTCCCAAATAAATCCTGCTGTGGGCTCGATGGGATATGGCTTTTTTACAGGAGAAACCAAACCAGTCATTGCCCTCTCCCAGCAAATACCGACCACTCTAGAAAGCCTTTTGCTTTGTAGTATTGCATCCAGTTCTGGGCTCCCTGGTATAAAAAGGACAGGGATCTCCTTGAGAGAGTCCAGAGAAGGGCTATGAAGATGATTAAGGGCCTGGAACATCTATCCTGTGAGGAAAGGCTGAGAGAGCTGGGGCTGTTCAGCCTGGAGAAAAGAAGACTGAGGGGGGACCTAATCAATGTTTTTAAATATCTTAAGTATGGGGCGCAGGGGGAATTGGCCAGCCCCTTTTCTTTGGTCAGTGGAGATAGGACAAGGGGCAATGGCTGCAAGTTGGAGCACAGGAAGTTCCGCACCAACATGCAGAGGAACTTTTTCATAGTGAGGGTGACAGAGCCCTGGGACAGGCTGCCCAGGGGGGTGGTGGAGTCTCCTTCTCTGGAGATATTCAAGACCCATCTGGACGCCCATCTGTGCAGTATGAGCTGGGGAGCTGCTTTGGCGGCGGGGTTGGACCCAATGATCTCTCGAGGTCCCTTCCAACCCATACAACTCTGTGATTCTGTGAAAATACACCTACACCCTCAGGGATATTTTTCGTCCACTCACCACCACCAATAGATTATTTCAAATCTGACTTAACTGTTCATGCTTCCAATTTTAGATTTTCAAAGCAACAGTCTAATTCCTACTGCTTCCAATAACAGAATAAATGAATGATAGACCTATCTACTTGTCCCCTTTCTGCTTTCTTATTCTAAAATCTAGAACAAAAATTCTCTACTACTGATAGAACAGCATGACTCTCTGAGAGTAGAGTTCCTTTACCACAATTAGAAATTTTCAAAGCTTGAAAACTAAGAGAGGCTAATATTTAGAAAATTTTTGCAATGCTTGTCATTGGGAGAAGGTTGCCTGCCTTTACCTAAAGAAAAGGAGAAACATTTAACATGGTAACCCCTGGGATGGAAGAAAACAAAGGTGAAACTCTGGATTCTATCATTGTTTAAAGCCACGAGTTCTCTGCTAGGAAAATCAGCAAGCAGAACTGTTACTTTTCTTTTAGGAGGTACAGTAGGGCTATCCTTTTTAGCATTATCTAACCTCCGAATTCTATTTTCATCACATTATTTTCCTAAAAATCAGGTATGATTTAGAGCATTAAATACATTCTGCATACATGGAAAAAAAGACATGATTTTGAACAAGATAGTCATCTTTGTTAACTGTCTGTGAAAATTATTTTTTATTAGTCATTCCATGAAAAGATTTCTTAGCAATGAGATTTGGTTGCTGATAGTAATATGGATAAATAGAAATTCATTATCCTTTAGTTTATTCAGTATGTTCATTAGACATTTCAGCAAGTAAGATATAACTGAAAAGTGAATGGACACTACAGTTGAAGTTAAGTTTTTATTAAACCTACCAGTTCTAGGTTAAGGGTTCGACTTCATGATCTTAAAGGTCTTTTCCAACCCAAAAGTTTCTCTGATTCTATGTAATTCAGCAGAGTACTGAGATTATGAGACAGTTCTTATCTTGGATAAAACCTTTTTTTTCTGAACCTAGAAAAATATTTTGAGAATTTTATCTAATGATTCTACAGTTTTCCAATTATTTCTGATAATTTTTATTTGCTGAGAGTCAACAAACTGATCAAAAATACCATATAGTAATAAGCGCCTAGTAATAACACAAGAGAGTCAAGATGATGTAAACGACCACCTAATTTTCCCTACAACTTGTTACACAATTTTTCTGTCTATCAGGGTCAAATTTGTATTATCTGTAAATATCTGCACGTGCATACTTCAGCATCCCTGCATATTTAAATCTCAGGGTATTGGCCATTCTCTGTCTTCAAACACAATTGGTCCAAGTGTGAAGTAATTTCTGTCACCCCTCTAGTAGGGGTGCCAGTATAAATTTACAAGCCTGTCTTAACAAGAGTGCTAGAAATGCTGTGTTTGAGAAGTTTTAGATGCTGACAGTCACTTGATTCCAGGAGCAAAGAACAAAAGCATGCCTGTGTGGCCTTCATAACTATATCCTTTAATCTTTCAAGATAGTTCTAAGGGTTAACAGCTTTTTCAAGTGGCTTGAGTGACTAGAATCCTGTCCTTAGTGACGTCTAGTAGTCTAAATGAAATACTGTTCACTTTCTGCTAATGGGAAACAAAAATCTTTACTGCTTTTAGCTATTTCTATTAAATAGAAAAATATGGCCTCATTTGTTTTTCAAAAATATTAAATTACCTAATATTACCTAATAATGAGGGAATAACACTTCTAGTTTGGAAAATTAAAGTTTTAAGTATAGCTGAAATACTGAATTTATAAAGTTTTTGGTCTTCCTTCTATAACTTGCATAAATCAATCTCATTTCAGTTCTAATTTCTATTATCCTTTTCATAGATCATCCCATCATAAATCAACTTGTAGAGACAGAAGAAACACTTTATATGGCCTCAACAGCCTCTGCTCTGGAGAAGGTCACACAATACATAATTGATAGTAACAACTGATTTCTTTACAATGTAAGAAAAAAATAAGAGTAGTTCTGTATTTATTACTTTTACCTTTTAATCTTTGTTAAGCATGACAGCAAAGAAAAAGGTTAAAAGAACAAAATTAAATTAACCTTTTGTAGAAAGCAAGGATCAAGTCATGTTAATTCAGCTGTAATAATCCATCAAAATTATATAAGAGTATTGCCACATCTATCTTTGGAAATCTTTGTATTTAAAATGTTGCTGAATTAGACAACAAGGAAGACATAACCTTAAAAGCATCACTGGTAAGTAAGAGACGCAAAGTTATTATTTAAAGCAGTAGTAAATGACAGAAATGAGTAAAAAATAATTGAGCTCTGAAAAACTTGGGGAGTAAACCCTCTCTGTTAAGGAGCTAACATGATGCCTCCTGGACATAGAAACAACAGCTGTGTGTCAAGGCAGAGAGATCTCTTCAAATCTCTTAACCTGTGGTTACTGAACTGGCTTTTATCAGCTCTTCCTAATCATTTTAATAACAAAAAGACATGCAAAATATAGATGAAATATTGAAAGCTACAGAGATACAAGTATTTCTTTTACATATTTACTCTAAATGTACTGAAATATAAACATTCTTCCAGGAAGAGAAGTAATTTTCACATTCAGAATAACTTATTATCAAAAATGAGACAGGGGTTCATTAGCCAAGGAATAAAGAAATACAACTATAATTAGAGCTTTGATAATATACAAGTCTGGATCACAGCTGGCTAAAGCTAAAATCTTTTCACTGCTTATTTTGTAAAGTAGTATTATTTAGAACCATGTAGAACATGAAAATACGGAAACTGAACATGAAATAGTTACTTTCAGAAGAAACTAAAAATATTATCTAACAAATTCTAACGCCAAGCTTTACTCAATATTTTATGAATGCTGTTCTCTGATACACTGATGTGCAATTCCCTTTTATTGCATTTGACTCTAAACGTAAGAAATTAATATCACACACTATGAAATGTACGGTGCAATTAGCTGCAAGAAAAAGGCAAAGAGCAGAAATTGATTTCACCCTAACCAACCAATCAAACAGTATCGCAGAAACCAAGAATATGACTAAAAGCATACCTTCCTAGTGCTAATGCAGAACAGTAATGAGGTAACAAACATGAGCAACTAGAGCTTGCTCAGCACTGTGATGTTGAACACATCAGCATTCCAATATACTGAAGTTTATTATGTTCAGAGGCTAACAAACCTATGATTACCTTTTATTGTTTTTTATTTCTAAAAATATCCTTCTACTTGAAAAAGTAAACAAATCTCAAGAAGAAAAGGATGTAACTATACTGTTGGCAAAATTCCAGCAATTAGTATAATGAAAAAACTATCAATCTGGGTTATAGAAACTATGGAAAACTGCCTACTAACAGGCACTTGCATATACTGCCTTTCCCATCTGTTCTGTAAGCATGACCAGAAAAGTTACCTAAGTGTACAAAAATTTGCTTGCTTGTCTGTAAACAAGTCTCTTCTTCCAAAGTAACAAAATTGCATGACTGAGATCTAGATGCATCTACTAATAACTTCAAATTTAGGCCTATCATCCTGATGGCTCCCACATACACACCTGTGCAATGAATTCACAAAGTCAAGGTTCCTGATTTTACACAAGGTAATGCAAAATATAAGGGTTCAATTTAAAAAAAATGATAAATTAGGAAATAAGTCATTGAAAACCCTGTGATTTTCTTCTCTTAGCCAACTGATTCTTACATTCTTTCATGTTAATAAAAGCTTAAAGTAAATGAATTAAAACTGTGCAAGCTTCTACTTGTAAGAAAAGATATAAAAGATACTTAAGTTATGGAAAAAAAAAATTCTATCTACATACACAGCTTTTATTTTTTTTTTGTCTAATTCTAAAAACATTGGAAAATAATATTTGTGACAACCGAAAGGGAACTAATGAGAAAATATGACTACAGTATTTGTGGTATAAGTGGTCCTGGGAGACCTTGTTACAGTTTGAGATGCTCTTCAGCCCCGAGTGAAGCTAATTGGAGTTGCCATATACTGGTTAAGAGATCACAATTTGAGGGAGGGAGTTTCACTCACTGAAGAGGTGTAAAAAACCAGAAATATTAACTCATTCCCCTGGTAAGATTCAAAATGAACATCAGGCTCTTTACATGGCTTCTTTGCATTTGAATGGCATATGTTTGTCTCTAAGCAGTACGGGAACACCTTGCTATCCTTCAAAACGTAACCAAGACCACTACTGGGAACCAAAAGAGAGCTTGGAAAGAATAAGAACATTAAAATATACAATGGAAAACCAGACACCTTTCACAAATAAATACATGGAGCTCCCCAAAAGTTAGTGTTTCAAAGGTTAAATTCAGGCAAAAAACAACAGCTGTGCATAAAATAATACTTGCAGTCATTGTTTTTGATGACTTAACCATTCTTGGGGAAGGCAATAATGCAATATAATAACCAAGTCTCTCCCATAACAAAACCTCTTACCACAGAAGCACATTCAGAATCTTAAGAAATTGATGTAATCTGAGGCCTTCTGCACTCAGAAGGAGTAATTTGAAGGCTGAAACAGTGGAAGAATGAACATTTTACTAAGAGATCTATAAACCCTTGTAAAACCTTATCAAAATAAATAATGAACTTCCCACGTTGATGGATACATATTCTTGGTTCAGGATTTTATTTAGACTATGGACAGCATATTTCTTTCAATATGTTTGTATTCTAATTTTGTAGTAATAAGAGGTATGATTTTTGCTTGTCTTTCAGCTATCCTGGTACAGTCTTTGCTGCCCTTTTACCATTCTAATCACGTTGAAAATATGCCTTTTAAAGTAATTTTTAAATTTGAACCCCAAGAATTGCATCTCTAAGAAACAGTATTAATCACAGACCCTGCTAAAACAGGTATACTAAGTAACTCTGGTAAAACTTTCAATCAAAAGCACAAACTGAACTTGAAAAGCACTTTTTGTCCGGAGCCAATATTCAAAATGTCATTAGTTATACAAGTTAACAGCAATTATCTTAGGGCAGTCATTAAGTTCTGATTACCAAGAAGGTATTCTTTAGAAAATCAATGTAATTTAAAGTTAGGTTTACCAAACAGTTTTGCCACTTACAGCATAGGAAAACAGATAAGCTTTTTTTTACACTGGAACTCACAAACTAGAGAGGTAAGAGCAGACAAGTCCCAGAGTGTCTGCTTGTGCTCTGAGCTAGTCAGATGCAAGAAAGCTCCTGAGAGCTACACAGATAAATTAATCAGCAGTGTGCTTAAGCTATTATGCCCTGTCTTTCAGCAATAAATATCTATTTTCAAATATTTATTAGTAGGTCTTATCTAAAATTAAATGCCTTTATAATTCCTGTTACCCTGACTGCATGTAAATCCAGCAAGCAATTAAGCCAAGAAAGGAGAGATTTAGCAAATTGTTTAATTCCACTATCTGACATTTGCATGCAGTAGTATTCCAGGTGGCCTTTGGTTCTTCTCTGACTTGGAGGAACTGGATACCATAATGGATTTAAAAGAAATAAACAACAATGAAAAGTATTTTACTCTGAAACCCTCATGGATCTGATTTTCCACAGCTAAATCCTGGAAGACAACTGAACGGTATCTCTTATTTTTTAAGATCTTTGAAATAGTTTGGAACTCAGATTTGAGATTAAAAAAAAATTTATAACAAAACTTCAAATACAGTTTCTTCAATCCATTGTGTCAACTTGTCTACTGTCATAAGCAAAACCAAGGAACTGTTAACAACCAGCAAGCCAATGCACATTTCTTAGTTAGCGTTATGCTTTGTATTACACAAACAAATAATGTTTTCCTTCCTGAACTGTTTCACTTGTGTCTTTCCACTGGAAAACTGTTAAAGAGAACTTGCTTTATAGGTATCATACAGGTGGACTATGTTACATTAGGGTGCTGGTGTAGAAAAGGAATTGGCTTTATATGTGTCACTTCTTCACACAGTAAATGTTATGAAGGCTTTTCCTAAAACAAGTGTAAAAGTAACTTTTATAATGCTACTTTATGTTACTTGCAAATGCAATTATATTTAGAATATAATGACAGTGTAGTACCTATACACAGGACTGGAAGTTGGTAAATTGCACCTACTGAAGTTCTTTATCTATGCTCATAAGCAAATCCTTGTAGGTTCAAACAAGCTCCTTGATGTCCCACTTTAATTTACATAAAATGTACTGCAATGTACAGAGACCCCACGGTGATGTTCAGATGCTGAATGTGTAATCTGGCTGAATATTTAGTTGAAATGATTAGTAATTGATGCTGCATGGAAGGAAGTTCAGACACAATCCACCACACATGCTGCAATTTTGGAGAACTGTAAAGGGGAAGATGCATTCAGGAGAAATAAGGCCTGAAGCACTGCTATAACTCTCTCCCAGTACGAACCAGGCAACGGCATACAACGGCACAGTCGCACCACTTCCATGGAGAAACAGTTTTGAGCAGGGGTAGCTTTACTTCTGGACTTTTAGAGACTCAAGATTTTTCCTGGCGTAACCATGCCGCAGGTTTGAGGCTATGCTTTCACTCTATTTTTTTTTTTTTTTAAATAGCCTACCATCCCATCTTGTTCCATCCCATCAAGGTTTAGAATACAGAGTATTCATAAGCCATTTGTTTTTATTGTATGCACAATATGTTTTCCTCAAAAAAAAAAAAAGGAAACGAATTTCAAGTTTAATAGTAAAAATAAGACACAGGAACTGTACTGTTGTGCTCTTTCCCAAAACGTTCTTAGATGTTCCTTTTAGAATGCTTGGATAAATGTTGAAATATTTCTATAAAAATTTTTTAAAACCTCAAAACCACACCAGATCTTTTGAAAAAAAAAAAAAAAAATTGGTCTTTATATAGCTCTCTACTTATCTCAATAAGGACAGATATGAAAGATTTCACCACACTGACTGCTTGATTTTTATAACACAGAGTTTGAAATGCACTTCACTGAGCTTTGCACATAGGCAGCTAAACTAATCTACTGAAATTTACCCTTTCTATCCCCTTTGCATCACTTCTTTCTAGCACAGGTAAAGCCCAAACCACTGCCAGCTATTCTTTTATATATAAAAGAATATGCATATATATCCTTCCTTGAAATGACAATGCAGATCATGGTCAATGGGTGATGTGGACTGAGAATGGACTTCATAAAGGGTCTCTCCTGATAACTTTAAAGTAACAGCAAAATCTCTGCCTCAGTTACTCCCTTCTGATAAAGGATATATATCTATTTTAAAAAAATATTATTGTGTTGTAAACAGAGATGATTAAATATCAGTAAAGACTCAGTTCTGTGAAGTCTGATGATAAATATTTTCAGCCCTATTCTTGGAAGCAATAGTTATGAGTTATCATGATCTAAATTTATAAGAGATGAGCAAGGTTTACATAAAGAATTAATCTCTTCCATTATACAGTAAAAGAAGGTATTTCTTTACAGAACATAACGAAACTTTCTGCAAAACAGTCCCATTATCAGATCTGATCTTTCTCCTATACTGCTGAAGGACGTTCAAATTTGTCGAGAATTTCTGCTTATATAAAATGATGATAGAGCAGAAGAGGAAGCAAGATAATCAAAGAGGAAAAAAAAATAAGAATCCAGGACTCATCATAATTCTCATATCTTTGGAATTGATTTAGGGTCCAATTCTCTTTGCACTTTAAGAATTAACACAAATTGGTAGATGTTACATTAATTTAATGCTGCTGATGATGGTAAAACTGATGAAAGAAAAAATCAAGCTCAATGTACTTTTGGACAAATGCTACAAAGAAGAGAAATTAAAGAATGTGAGCAATAACTGAATTCTACAGTTCTCAGGCAAGGCCAGTACACTAAGGTCTCACCCAAAGGGTAGCATCACAGCAAAGGCTGTACGTGAAAATGGTGTATTTCGTATAGCATACAGTACCTGGATTTTTTTAGTATACAAATTTTAGCTGAGAAAAAACTCCCCAGGCCAACTAAAATCTTAAAAGTCTTGATTTGCTATGAAGTAGTGTATAAATCTTGATAGAATGCCAAGGTTCCTAGAAACCTCACTAAACTAGAGAGAATGCACTGAGATAGCAATGACTGTACAAAAAACCCCAAACCAAAACAAACCACAAAACCACACACCAAAACGCTTGAAGGCAAATTTCAAAACCTCTTCATGAAATGATTATGAATTCCTTTCCATAGCTCTGCATGGACAGCACGTCTTATGCTGCTACACTGCTCAGAGAAAGAAAAAAAGGTACTGTCTGTGCTTTGTATGAAGTAAAATTGCTTCCTTTTCACTTACACAAGGTACAAGCAAATATATTTATTTAAAAGAGCAGTATTTCTTTCTATGTGTCATAATCTTAGAAGACTGCTGCTTATATACAGTAAATACCATCTAGTAATGTATGAACTTTACCTAATATTAGTCAATTCTTAACATAACTTAACAGAGTAACTTTTCATGTAATCTTACTGGAAAATAATCTGGCTACGCAAATAAATAGGATATACTGTGCCCTTTTAAACTGTAGTGAAAAAACACAGCAATTTTCAGTAGCTGGAAAATTTGTAAGTGAGCAACTACAAGCACAATTAATTGAAATGAAGGAGACTTTTGCTTGTGTGCCTCATTTAAAGTATCACCAAAAATTAATCAGAAAATGAGCCTAAATTGCTGTTGTAGGTAAAATTACAAGTTTCAAGAGGAAGGTCTATCCGTAGTTAAAATATGAAGGCCAAAACTAAACTTTCAGAGGTATTATACCTAAATCAAGGACTTGCATTTTTACACGGCATATATGCCATTTGTAAAAATTAGCTTTACTAACTGAGCCTGAAGGCTGATCCTGTGACCACTCTGAATTTCACAAAAATGCAGTTTCCCAGACTGTTATGCAGAACAGAAGCATCTTTTGGCATCCAAAATCACAAAAGGCTTATAAAGTAACTTCAAATAATGTAATGATAGATGCCTTAAATGGTAAGATATAAGAGAAGAAACTTTTTTCAATTCCTCCCGTCTTAGGGTCCCCTGGGTCTTTTGAGATAGTTCTGACTTTGTTAGGACACTGGGCATGCTGGCAATTACTTCCATTTGGTGTATTATAGCATTGTTTATATTTTTGTAAAAGAAACTACAGTTATTTTTATCTGCCCATGCTTGCATATGCAAACAGTGACGTCTCATTAGTTGTCAAAAGGTAATAAATCAGCACCCACAACAAGAGAAAAACCTTCTGAACATGTAGAAGGATTATGACTGAAATTTTATGAGTTTGATAATCTTTTATTCCCAATCTATATTTTGGGTTTGGGTGGAAAGATTTTGGTGGCTGCGGCGGGGGGGGGGGGGGGGAGAGGAAGCTGTAGGTGTGGCTTCTGCAAGAAGCTGCCAGAAGATTCCTTCAGATCCAACAGAGACTATACCAAATGGCTCCAAAGACAGACCTGCTGCTGGTGAAGGCCGAGCCCATGGTAGCACCTCTGGATTAATATATTTAGCAAGCAGGATGAAAAAAAGGAGGAACAGTAGCTCCTTCTAGCTGAGTTTTCTCTGCTCATTGAGGTAAACATTGACAGTCTAAGTTATGATGTCTTTCCTGCAAGCTTCAGCTAACTTTGCACTGAAACAGAACAGAAATAGTCATATAATTCCTTAATGACATCTCAGCTATGACAGTGATTATTATATTCTGCTGCAAGACAATCAGAAAGAGCTTCAAATGAATTCTTAAATTGATCCAACTGGACCCACAAGGGTGCAACTGTCTAAACCATTAGAAATTATGTAGTCAATTAAAATCTACATATTCAAAAAGCCAAGGAAATTTCCATGGGTTGCATTTTTGCCTCTCTGGAGAACTCAGGCAAGGATTCTGTGATGTACACATAAATCATTATGAGTAACCATCATTCCATGGAATTTTTAATAAGCCATTATTAATAAAATTAAAAAAAAAAAGATTGCTTAAGTGCAGATCTGTCTTTCCCTGGTTTCCTGTACATTTAAGTTACAGTTAGAACAAAACACGTTTATTTCAATCACAACTTTAAAGATATACCTTTGCATTCTAAATATATTGCACTGAAGTAATAAATGTTGAGGAAGGCTAAAGCTTTCCAAGGAAAGGACAGTGCTACCACATTAGTATTAGCTATAAAACTCGGCAGTCACTTAAATCAGGTCAAACAGAGTTGGAATTGCCAGTCTTTCCGTGTAAGAAGTCATTTCTGTATAAAAGTAACACAGACACATTTCTTCACTCCCCAGGGAAGATGGGGGAAAAGCAAAGTAACTAGTGTGTGAGCTTGATAGAAACAGCGGGGGTCAGGAAAATGTTACATATTTTCCATATGTGCAACTTTCAGAAATCACAGAAGGAATAGTACTAAGAAGATAGAAGTTCACTTTGCACTTCTATTTCCAGGCAGCTAAGGAACCCAGACAGCAGAAGCATGCTGACGGTCAGCTGGAGCTAACGCATCCACCATTCAACACAATGTTTCAGGTTATTAAGAAATTAATTCAAAGCAGATACTGTTTGCCAAAGTTGTTCTGACATCCATTGTGTTCAGAATTTCTGCGGCTGCCACTGCATTTGCTGCACCTCATTAGAACTGTAAGAAGAAATCTCTACAATAACATAAGCACATTCTGTACTTTAGGAATAAATTCTGTGTCAGAGGACACACTGCTTCCCGTAGCATCCACCCTGCACTCAGATATTCACAGGTTATACTGACAAAGAAAATTGGAAAAGATTATGCTCTCACTCTCTTAGTTCTGATTAAATTACTTGTTTTCAAGGTCTATGTGGAAGCCTCAAGTAGTTCCCAGATTATTGGCAGAACACATAAAGGAGTTTGTTACTCATTGCTAAACATAGTCTGGTAACATATTATAAATTCAAATTGTCATCTGGATAAAAGCCTTCCTTATACTCTTATTAACCTGCCTGTACCTGAGATAGGCATGGTTGAATCTGGGTTGCTATTCGCCTTTAGATCACAAAATTTACAGGAGAACTGAAAACCTGTTTTCTAAGTGCAGGACTGGAATTCTGTTAGGAGGTGGCTGGGAGCCAAGGCAACTCACAAAGCATGGGTTACTTTCAGCATCAGGCATTTCTGGTCTAGAGAGAATGATCCTCTCCATGGAAGAAAAATCACATTTCTTCACAAATCATAAATGCAAAATTCTTTGCCGTGTAGTTTTGAATCTGTAACTCCAGGCAGAGATTCTCTGTGATGTGGCCAGAAACAGAATTAGGTCTTCAAACTGGCTTGATGACAGGTTTCATTACTTCCACTACTTGGTATCTCAAAGTGTCAGCAAGATCTTAAAATATTTCCTTTATTAATTAGCATCTCATGTACTTATGGAGATGCATTTTACTTAATCTTGGCCTTACACACCAGGAAACATAAAGATAGTGATGTAACAGGCTAAATCTGTTCCTTAGTGCCATGAAATTAGTATTATTTAACCAGTCAAAGGTTAAGATACCAGTATCTTCTCAAATAACCAACTACCAAATTGTGCCACAAAAAGCAGAGCCCAACTCTTCATATTCACATTGTAGCCAGCTGTTACACAATCACATTTATGAAGTTTTCACTCAGGCAGCTCCACTAATAAGTGAAATCCTAATGCCTTTTTTGACTTCAGCAACGTTGGCTTTAATCCTAGGTTTAGAAAATAGTTCACTTGTAATTTCCTTCTGGCATCAGGATGAATTCCTCACATATGTGGCTTAACTCCTTTTCAGTTTATCTACCGGCTTTGTTGAGAAAATCATGACAGTAGCTCTTCTTATTTCACTCATAGCAAAACCAAGGTATCAGTAAGCAGAGCTCTGTGATCCTCCTCCTCCATTGATTTTAATGTGATCACCCTCTCCTGTTTGACTTGTCCATGTGGCTCTGGCAGAATTAATAACCGTATCCTAAGCACCTCAAGATATGACATTTTTAATCATGATGATGAAAAAAGGTCGAGCATCTTCAACCTAACTCCATCCCCTCTAATCTACGGAATAGAATTTACCTACTCCGTGATGGGGTTTGGGAAAGCAATGAGACTTAACCTAGATCTGTTTCTTCTAATGGAGCAAGGAGCTGAAGTAGCAGATCACAAAGATTACAGGCTACGTGTCACGGGAAAAAAACCCATCATACCCTTTCCTGAGATTGCAATAATCTACTATAGACCTCAACAAACTAAGATATCTGTAACTCAGTCATGTTTTTTCAGTTTACCTAGTTCCCAATGTACTATGTAGCCAAACTAGATGGTGACTATCACAGGTACAAATACAGATACAGCATTTGTATCCATACCTTTAATTAGTAACCCAGTCACCAATAAATTCATTTTATACCTACATCTCATAAAGAACAGCTTGAAATTGTTTTTTTTTTTCCTTATAAACATGTTGCTTACATATTGGAATCTTACAAGGTAAGATTTTCTGAGCCTTTCAAAAACTGCAAATTGTGCATAATGTGATTGCTTTCTAATGGAGGTTTTCTAATAGTATTTTCTTGATTTCTGGTGAGAGTTTGCATGTTCACTTAAAAATGCATAATTTATGAAACTTATAAAGATTCCCTCCCATTGTATGACACAGTTACAAGCAGAGGAACATGCTCATGTTAAGAACGCTGGCTCAGAAAGTTATGAGAAAGAACAGACCTTTGAATGAGGTAGTTCTATTTCACTTGAATGACCTCCAGATATGGGTTAATTTGTTTTGCTAAAGATTTAGATATTTCTGATGGCATTAAAGAGTCAGGTACTATCACTGCAGCATCAAGACCTTTAAACTGTACATTTAAATAATTTCAATAATGAGCAGGCTTCAAATTAGATGGAAATAATAATGATTATGACATAGTTTGCTGGTTTTGTGATCCTCTTTAATGCTAAGTTTTTCAGGTAAAGATTTTGTATGTAATGTGGATATTTCAAGGTTGAAATGTATTTGAAAATATTTTACAGCACTAGTATTTCTAATAATACAGACGAAAACATATCAGATATACAGTATTTGCATATTTTTCTATAACTATGTTTATGTTGAATTTTCCCATTTTTTAGTATAAGATATGAAAACAATACTAATGATACTGCATATTGTGTGTGGATGTACTGGAGAGAGTAAGAAGTTTCACAGGATCTAATTCCACCCCTAGTTACCACCCCCCAAACAAAGCATTTCCACCTTGTTTCTATAAATTAGTTCAAATGTGAACAGGAACCAGTCCATAAAACAAAGGCACTTTTCTCCCAAGGAGAAACCCCACACATGTGAATAAAAACTTTTTTGTCAGGGATGGATCTGCAGTCACACTGTAACTACAGCACAAAGAGCTGCAACTAATAAACGAGCTGACAACACATGCTTTTTGGAGCACTCACTTGGCATTCCTCAGCAATAATGAATTTTAAATTATATGTCTTTCAGTCACTCTGATGCAGGTATTCTATAGAATTTTGTAATTATTAGAGACTGTGTGAATTTTTTATCCTTGGGAGTTCCCTGATTTCAAATCCAGTCAGTGCTGAAAAGAAGGTAGACCCTCTTTAATAATGAATTTTAACTAATCTTATTTTGGACATAAACAAGTTATCAATGGGTAACTTAGAAGAACAGTGTTCCAGTGAAATGGATGTGACATAAAAGGCATCCTAAAATAACATAAGCTTTTATTATTGCAGTATGCTCTAAAAATAAAAGTTCACAGTGTTTAGCATCATGATGTAAGAAACTGAAATCACACCAAGTGTATGCAAGCAAGAGAGGTATCTAACTGAAATTCAGGGACATCTCTCCAATTCAATTGAATCCTGATCTGAAGAGTCTTCTGTCCTTTAGTAACTTCGTTAGTGTAGGAATAAAGAAACAGCCATAATTCTTGTCCATCAGCTGGCATAAGCTATCATAACTACCATCAACTCCTGATATATAATTCTGAACCATTTTCCTTCTCCTTCGGTCTGATAAATTATTAAACCAAGGTCTGCCCCTGCAAAAAAATACCACAGTGATTACAGTAATTTCAGATCTTGGTTTCTTGCGTGTGTCTCTCGTAGGCAGCTGGAGACGGAAATTTCCCTTTTCTCCTCAGCCAGTTTCTTTTTACCAGTGGTAACCCTGCGATTTCTAAAATGTCTCTACTTTTCAGTGTGGCTCGTCTTTGTGAGAAATGCTTAGGCAAAACTGTATAACTTTGCCTTCACTGCCACCCTCTGGACTCCTTACTTCAAAAATAAGACTACGAGCCACAGCACAGGGATTTCAGGATGCCCTGACACATACCATCTTGTACATACTTATTAAGAGAAGTAGGATCTACTTATATGGTACCTTTCTCCTCAAAAAGAGGATGTGTCTCTCAAATCGATTCATAGATCTATTGACTGAATTGTAGCACCAATTTAAAACCAAGAGCATTCAGAATTATTTTAATCCTACTTAAAATAAAATAACAAAGAAATTATACAATTTTTACTTAAATTGTGATGACCCAATACTACCATATTATCAAAATGTTCCCAACTGATTTGTAACTGCCAATGAGGACATGTCCTACTGCTAAGAGGATACTATTTACATTCCAATTTCAGTTAAAATATCAAACTCACTGATGAGCCAAAGTCTACAGAGTGCATTTCTATTTTACCTACTTACACAGTTCCACCAACTCAGGTTCCCATAATAAATACATGCCTATGATACTGTTTCTCAAACATCCCAGAAGCTTAATTCATCTGTTTTTTTCACATAAAAACAAAGAGGCAATGGTAAAGGAGCCCACACAGACTTGGGCTGCAACAGAGGAATTGCTCTTGGTGTGGAACTCAGTGCCCGCGTCCACTTCCTTTTGTTGTCTTAGGTAACCACTGCACGCGGTAGCATACTCCCTGACAATGAGAAGGGCAACTAAATCACCAAACACAGGTGGCTACAGTCTGAAATGGTGAGGATGGGTTGGCAACTACTCTGAAAAGTCAAGATGGGAAACAAGCTATTCTCTTTTCACCTTCTTAACCACACCGTCTCTCTCCAGTGTCCTCTTAAACACATGTCGAATTACAGTCAAAATTATTTTCACTTGAATTTATCTGGACTTATTTTGCTTGGCATGAGAGATGACAAAGTATCAGCTCAAGTCAGGTTTGAGGGTTACTGAGGGTGAAAACAGTGACGTTTGTCAAAGACGGAGGAAGAGAATTTTCAGGTTATGTTTGTGCAGTGGGAATATTTGATTTCCTATGTAGTATGGAAAACGTCCTTAACCTGGTAGGTTCACTAGAAAAACAGTAATAAAAAAAATAATTTATGCCTACAATCACTTAAAGGAAATGCTAGGAAGACAGGTAAAGTTCTCTGTACCTGCTTTTACTGAAATAAACATAAAGAATTAAAGCTTTTCCCCAAAAGGTTCCTGAAGTACTGAAGTAATGGAAAAAGTATTTTTCGCAAACATCCAAAAACTTTAAAAATCTGTTTTCCTCCTACCATAATGAAATACAGGACAAGGAGAACAAAGAAAAAGTGCGTACTCCTGAGGTTTATATACAACACGGTTCTAAATTTTGTTTATACCTCACATAAAATGATTCAGCTATGATCTCAGTGATTTGTGTAAACCAGCAAAACCTCAGTCATTCAAATAATTCTTTGTAGGCCTCTCAACCCAACAAGATCAAGGAAGACAGAAGTGCCCACTAATCTTTAAAAGCACTCAATTTAGGGTCAAAGGTTCTTGATAAGCTGTTCTGAAGGATTCTCAAATACTTCAGCAGTGGTCTTTGAAGACAATCACAGTGATGTAATTAAAACATATTATCATACTTTGTAATCCTTTACAAACTCACAGTCAAATACTAGCATCCGAAAAAAAAAAGAAAAAATGATTTGTTGTGCTCTTTCATAGAAAAGGGAGTAGGAAGAGAGGTATAATCCATGAAAACCTTCCAAAACTGCAGACTGAGGTAAATAACACACTGTAGTACATTAATCAAGTGACAAGAAAAATAAATAAAAATACATAACTAAGAAATCAGGAAAAAAATATATTTCCTCACATGAAAATAAATGAGCTAGATAAAGTTTTATGTAGGAAGAAGAATCTTCTAAGTTTGAAAAGCATTTAAAGAAAATAATGTTTAAAGGAATATTTTTGGAAGCAGTAATATTAAAAATCAAAAATAAAATTAGACTGTTTTAACTCATGTTGAATCTACTAGCTAACAATCCAGGCGCTTATAATGTATCTTCAATCTGCTGAAAAAATGCATTCATATAAAAGTATTGACAATGCAGATTTTCCCCTGCAATTACTTAGTATATCTATATACTTCCCAAACACACTATGAGGCCTAATTAAAAGTTTTATGGTTCTTTTTAAGACCTTATGCACGGCAAAAAATAGCTGCTCACAGTTCTGTTCAAGCTCCCAAATTAAACATAAGTAGAAACAAAAAAAATTATAATGACATAAAGGACCCACAAAAATATTATAAATACTTCCAACAAAGAAAAAAAAAGTCTTATATCTTTGGAGAATAATGAGAAAAGAATTCACAGATTTCACAAAGAAAATAAATTGTCAGACACCTTGTTTTGACACACAAGAAGGTATGTGTAGAAGGTGCTAGACACTTTGAAAATTAAGAACAAAAAAGACTATTTTTATGTTGATTGAATTTCAAAATAATAGCTTTAATTTTCTGTGCAATTACAGAAAACCAAGGAAAGAAACAATACAAGTAATTAATGTAAGCACCACTGACCAGTAAATACAAGTAGTTATAATAAGATATGCTGCGTAGTAACTATCACAGGGGCCTTGATATACTAATGGTCCATGTTTTCGGATAGCACTCTGAGCAGAGTGATAACGGTAAGACCTGTGTTTGTACTCACGTGACTACAGTTGCAAACAGAGTTTCCCAAGCAACCCCATGAATAAAAGCCAAAGAAATATGTATGACAATACATGTAAATTAAATACTTAATTTTGTTTCTGGAAATGTGAGTTGCTAGATACTCACACAGAATAATTTGTCAAATGTGACTTGAAGCTAAAAGAAAGAACGTGCACAAGTGACACGCAAAACTACATTTATCTGAAGAATTTTACATGAACTTGCCTTCCTTCTGCATTTATCTACAAGTGAAAGGCAGGCAGACAGGAATGGACACTTTATATTCAAGTTCAAAACTTAGAAAATTGCAGAATACTGATGCACAGCAGCATCCTGAGTGGGTTTTTATTGTTGTTCAGTTCAAAAGTGAGTAAGATTTCCTGCCAGTCCTCCATAAAGATGCCTCAACACTTCCTCAAGTGTTTCATGCTGACACTGATGTTTCAGAAAACTGTGGGAGCAATCAGTAGTCCTGAAAGCCGTTGAAATTCTGAATTTTAAAACATCTAGCGGGAATGCATGAGACAGGAGAAAATCAGTCCAGCTTTCCAAAATAAGTGGGAAGTTCAATATAAGTGATAGAGGCTGCTATCTCTAGCAGATCAAAGGGCTTCAAGCCATGAATTAGAGGTTGCCTGCTCCATACAGATAACCCTCATGTGGAAGCACAAGCACCCTTTATAATCCTCAGGAAAGTCAGTAAAAATCAAGATTCCAAATGAACCTCTGCACATTGTGTATCATACATTTAGACATGTGTCAGAGCCAATACTAGTTTACTGCAGGAATAAATACAGCAAATATGATTTCACTTCTACATATGCCTTTGTTAAAATCACAGCCTCTTAACATCAGTTCATTGATTTCACATATGAAAAATACATACTCTATGCTTTTTCCGCAACAAAACCACTTTTAAGTGTATTGAAAGCAGATGCTTCAGCTGTCTGGTTCTTATAACTAAGATAAAATATGTTGCCTTGTGTCTAAAAATAGGAATATTTCTAACAGTATAGTTATTTGCCAGCTGAACTAAATAGAAAGCCTCTTCAGAACAGCAGTTTATGACAACAAAATTAAGAAGATGATTCAGGATAAAATGCCAAATAGGAGAACCCCTTTTAATGAATTTTTTAAATCTTAAAAATATCCTTAAATTTAACAGTACAGTGGCTATTGCAATAAGCCAGGAAGGACCTTCTGTATTGAAAAGAATTAATAAAACCTCATGTAAGTACAAACGGTCTCAAACTGTATTTGGGAATAGAATTGACAACTGGCTTTCATTAGAGGAAGCCATATAAAAGAAATTCGGGATTATTGGAGAGATCGAGATCTATGCTCAGAAGGAGATGCATTTTGCCTTAAGCTGGGTATTGAAAACATCTTGTTTTTAGCGTTTCATGGTAAAATATACAAACATCAAATGCTTCAAAAAGTTCAGGGTATGTGAGGAAGCATTACTTGAAGAAAGTGTAGTATCTGGCTACAAATGTATAATTTTATATAGTTTTACATCATTACTATTGAAAATCTACGATTATACTGAACTTCGTGCTTCAAATAAGGTAACCAGACACTCACCTTTAGTCAGAACATTCCCAGAAAAACCAAAAATGACCCCGATGTCTTGATTTGCAGTAGCATATTGTTACAGATTGTTAGCAAGAGAGATTTTTCCTTCCATCCTTCTATTACAAAAGCATCCTGGATCTAACCACCATCTAGACTTTTTCCAACATCCCAGAAAGAAGGGAAAAGACTCTCACTTTGACTCCCATACTCGACTATTGTGTTGTGTTGCATACTCTTATGAAAGATCCAGGGCAGGGAGCACGACATAAGCATACCTTTGCTCTTTATTTTCCTCATTTGCTTAAGTGGCTCCTCTAGTTTGATTACCAACATTTCTTACTTTTCATTACCAGAAAGGGCAACAATGCCTCCAGACAAACAGAGTTAGCTCAGAAAAGGATAGCAGTTATCAACCTATAAATCCAAGGAACAGAAATTCGCAGAGTACACACAAGGTATAGCATGTATCAGCGCTGATTAACTTTGGTACCAGCAAAATTATGACACCTACACAGAAGTATGGGGCACACTGAAAGTCACCACCGTAATTAACCAATAAATTATAAATTCAAGCACAATCAGCACCTACACTGCAAGTAACAGACTCCTGACCTTCATCTAGCGATCTCAGTCTAAGAACCACGATAGAAAATCCTGAATTAACACCTCCTGCCACCAGAATTAATGGCTCCCAAACCTGTAACGGGGTCAAATGCTACCTTTTCACTTTTTTGACCATTTGGTCATGTCAACGAATTAAAAAACATCCCCAAAAAACCCAGTGGCTCTTTCCATCTTTTAATCAACACACTACTGAGCCTGCTGTGTTCTTTTCTTCTCACCTTACCACCTGGCAGTTTGCCCTTCCCTAAACAAACTCTGGAAAAAACTGTTCTAGTCTATGATTCTATGATTCTATGATATAAAGTAGGTTGGAGTAGAAAGATGGGGAAGATAACTGCTGACAAGTCTCCTTGCCAGACATATAAAAAGAATGCTGCAATCTGACCTCCACGGCCTCATGGATTTACTGTGCTGCTGCTTCAGAGTCATGATGAACGATAAAGAAGTTTCCTCTGTCCAGAGAAAACAAATACACAGTTTATCCAGCTCCATACTGGGATGAGCAAACTATCTGTACTCTAACAAGCTGGAATCTAAAGAACAATTAAGTGGCTCTTTCCATAGAGGAAAACAGAGCTCACAATATCTCCCCAGGCTGTTAAGCCATTCATTAATAATGCAGACAAAAGCCATCAAATGTCCAGATCCTACATGAGGGGAAAAATTTTCTTCTTTTTTATGAGTTTTAGACAACAATCAGAAAGTCCTCAATAAAGCAGACAAAACCCCAACTCATTCAACAAGCTTGCCTTAAAGTCTGAAAAATAAAGTTTTTAGGAGACTATAAAGCCATTTAGAAAGAAATCCAAAACATAGCTCCAATTACCCAAGCAAAAAGTAAAAAAAATTCCCCCAAATAACAGCGATCAAAAACTGTTATCAACTTTACAGACAGCTGTCAGAATAATAATTTCTAAGAACAAAACACTTGAAGTCCAGATTAAATATTCTTTCTACAAAACATACCATGTTTGCTAACTATAGAAGTCAATCTTTGGATATGAAAGCTACATCCACTACTTGCACCAAATCTCCTTCTGCTCCTTGAAGTACATAGATGCCAACTATAAATTTGGTCTTTTGAAAAAAGACAATACAGGTAATATCACAATACTGAGGCCTAGGACATTAAATATTTTGAAAATGAGTTGAAAAGCAGTGAAAGCCAGCAAGAATCTCACTTGCTTTAATGCACTGAAATGCTGCTAGCCTATCTTCCCTCCTCAAAAACTCTCCCCCCCGCCCACCCCCTGCTTAAAATCAGCAATCCAGATGAATTCCTCAAAATGCAGAGGAAGCACAAAACTATGAGTCACTGCCTGCCATACATTTTCTACTTTTACATAATAAATTGGACTTTTTTTTTTTTTGTACACCGTTACTACTTACAATGAATCCCAAAGTGCTCAAAGCCAGATAAAGCTGGCAAGATAGAAATATTCTGTACAGACAAGTCCTTCGGTGTTGAATGCAAGCTTACTTCAACCAAGGTAATTCTATGATTCTATGACTCTGATTCTCTGGTATTTCCAGAATTGCTGCAAATGCTACGCACAGAAGCCCTTACCAAGTAAAGCTGACATGCCAAGCAATACTTTTAAGATGCCTGAACATGACATGCTGGCTGATTTGAAGGTGCCTCTAAAAGGCATACTGAACAGTGTGTTTAGCTGCCACCTGGTGTACAAGACAGCTCTACCCATCAATAAGTTTACCACTGCTAAACACTGTCACCAAAAGACCTTTCCACTGTATTGCTGTGGGCATACTGTGATGGGCACCCTGTCAATGAAAGGTGTTCCCTCGGATGAGTCAGTGTCTCTGGGAGATGACAACATGCATCAGGGCATCAGTGTAAGTCTCTATCTATTCCGAAAGTGTGTAATACAAGTCCCTCTTTGTCCTAGTGCAAAGAGCTGCTGAAACTCACAGTTACAAAGCATTGGCTATCTGGCCAAATCTGGAGAGGTTTTTAGCTCTAGGGTTTGGCAATTCAATTCATCTTATTGTCAAGGGAGCAGTTAACCACAAACACATTTGTTAAATTAAGGCATCTGTGAAAGCTGCTGTACCTCACTTAACAGCAAATTTAACCCCTCAGCACACACAGATATTTCGTAATATAGCATCTGCTGCATAAACCAAAGCAAAAATAATTTCCACTAGCACAGACTACTCATGGTCACATTTAAAACAAACCTCGAAAGTGCATGTACTTTCACGACAACCTGTGACCTGAGAAGTGTTGCCTTTTCTCATTTAGACCTCAAAAAGCTTTATCATGAACATCATCAAATAGCTGCACAGGAAACTGGGAAACAAAATTCTGAAATAAACAGCAGCTCAGTTCAGCTTTCTTGGCTGTTGAATATGTAACCACAAAAAGCATGAAGAAGAAGGACAACCAGGTTTAAGTGGGACATATCCTCATTTCTGGTCAAGGGACAATGCAATTATTTCCCACCCCAGACAAGGGGTTACAAAGGGCCAGTCTTGTCAGATGGGATTGGTTAATAGAAGTTTATATGTTAATCATAAGAAAAATAATTTAATTTAATTTATGCCCTTTTTTTAAGCTGCTAGTCAATTACAAAACAGCAATGAATAATTATTAAGTCATTATCTAACAGATTAAAAGAAAATAATACTGATGTGTGATCAAACTAGATAAATCTAAGAAATAATGCCAGCTTATTCACTCTTGTAAAGGGGTAAGTTTATATAAGCTAACAGCACCACTGGAAGTTCAAGCGTGTGTGGGAATCTACACTGACTTTCTATGTCTGTACAATCAACATGAAAATTAAAATTATGTATATACTTCAGTTTTCCATTCTCAGAAAACAAAAAGTTATTTGGACCCGTGCCTTGTAACACATCATTACAAATTTCTGGCACAACAGTAGAAAACCTGCAATCCTACACTTCAGATATATTTTTCATGTCCACTGCTGGGCTAGCAACCACATTCAGAAACTGTCCCTCTGAATATTGGTGTGAGTTACTGGGGAAAAGACCACATAAATAGCTAGAGGTCATGTGGGGAAGAAATTTAGGTATACTAAACCAAAGCAATTTCCAGAGATCAGTGTCTGTCACTATGCAAAAGGCTTCATCCCGTGTGAAAAGACTAAACAACTGTACTCAAAATCATAAAATGTTATTAGTAATCTAAAAGTAATGTGATGTCAATAAAAGAAGAAGCAAGTATAAAATTCAATAAAAACAGGGTACATGAGTCTTGTGGTACAAGTGATCACCTGAGAGAGATACTCTGCTCATCAATACAAAAGTGTTCACAAAAAAAACCCCCCAGAACAAGAACCAAGAAAGCAAACACCATACAGTATAAAAATATTATATAAATAGAAAAGCTTGAATGACTCTTCTTGGTGAATAAAATAGCTGTTACTCTTAAAAGGACCATTTTTACTTTGTGAGAAAAGACTTTTAGGTCATTTGTTGAACTTTCTGCATTGTCTGAAAAATAGAAAGCATAATTTCATATATCCATCCTATTTTTTTCCATTCAATATTTTGAGTAAATTTATAATAATGACTTAATTATCAAGCAAATAATTAACATAAAAAGTCTCTGTAAATCACTGAAAGCCCATGAAAACTAAACAGTAGAGTCAAAGAAATACTTATTCTCATATTTAGAAAGGCAAACAATTTGCTTATTGGGCCAATTATAACTTTAAATGGGGTATTCTTCAAAGACAGTGAAAAAATAACTACTTGCTGCATCATCTTTTATATTATGACTGTAAGTGTACCTTGAAAGGCCAACATATAAATAACAGAAAAATATTACTATATAATAGGAAAAAAAATATAGAATGAACCTAGAGAAACATATGAAATTCACACCTCCAGGTAGCAGCAAAAGAACGTTTTAAAATTTTAACTATATTTTTGATGCATGTGATACATGTGATAGGCTGAAATATATCAAAATATGATAATATTTTTGAGATTGGGCTTTAAATTATAAAGCTGTGTTCTGACAGACGATCATTCTAAAGCAATCTAATTGAGTAGGGGCTGGAAGTTGTTCTTTGAGTTATTCAATGGTAGACACTACAAGCAATCCACTATATGCAAAAGGGATGGGAGCTTTTAAAAATAATAATAATGCTAATAAAGACTTGGATACTACAGCTGTTTGATTCTTTAATGCTAATTGAACTTATTTGCTTTGAAAACCTTTATCTGAAAACTTTTTCCACCCATACAATTTTTATTCACATAATTAAATTCCTGTGCCAAAAATATTTAAAAATATTTCATTTGAAAGGGAAAAAATTAACCAATTAAAGACAACAACAACAACAAAATCTACCAAGACACCAAGCATGATGAAAATATCAAGAAGAAGCAAACAAAGCAAAAAAACTTGTTTTGTTTAAACATCAGTATTCTTATCACTTTATTTTTGTTTCAAAAACCCCAAAGATCTCTGCAAGATAAAGTAAGCATGTGAAGGACAGCTTTATTCAGAATAACAAAGGTACTGCCCCTGGCACTCCAAACAAACAAGCAAGCAAGCAAGCAAACACATGGATACAGGAAAATTAAGAGTTTTTGTATAAAGCTCACAGCTTCATAAGTAGGGTGTAAATTAAAAAAACCCGACAAACCACCACCAAAGAACCCACTAACTCTTTTAAAATAAAATACGTCATATTTGTTTAGTGAATAGCTGAATGATTACAGTCTTTTCAGTTGTCAGCCTGGCACCTACTGATTTCCCAAGTAAATTAGTTTGAGCTGATCAATGATGGCAGACAAATACCTGAAGAATATTAAGTCTTGCTTTCTTGTGCTTGCTTCCATATCCAGCTTCACTTTTTCCTGAACTAAATCTCTGCAGTTAATTGTCATGTGTGCTTGCATTTCATTTAACCCACGTTAAAACTGTTCATATTGGTATCACCACAGTCCATATTACTTCATTTACTCATGACATGCTTAATAGTGAAAAACATGCTTCACAAGACAGAATCACGCACAGAAACTTTTCTAGGGATCAGGAGCATGTTCCCATTAATCTCCAAAACAAGATTTAAAAGATAAAACTGCATGAAAGTCATTCCTTTTCCTTTCACGGATGGTGATTTGCAGACGAATCAACAACTCCCAGTTAAGAGGACAGAAAGAAAACAGACACCTCCACAACTCGCATCTCAGTAATTCACCCGACACTTTGCCATCCTAGAAGAGATCACCTAGAGCAGTAACGATACAGTATTCCATCCAGATCTATTTCAGTGTCTAAAAATTATGATTACAAAAAACATTTACGGGCAGCAACACATAACAAGAATTCCTTCACTACAGCCCTTCCAATGCTGCAAATCACAAAATTAAAAACAGGACAAAGGTAATAACCTGCTAGGGCGTCAACCATTAAGAAGTAAATCTGACATGCCTCAAGTAGCACACTGAAAGAACTTGGTATTTATTAGAGTGATCTCCAAAAAGGAAGCACAAATTTTTTAAAGGATCACAGACCAATTAAGTAATGGAATTTGTAAGTTCCATCATTACAATGTTAAGCGTAAACTACCTTCTCTTCATAACACAAAACTTTCTCTTGTGTGCATTTCTTCCATGAACCATCAGCATCACAGAGCATACGCTACCTGCAATGGTAAAATAAGACGCAAGAGCCAACTGGTTCAGATTTTGCTTAAAATTGGCAGGCTTTTTTCCCTTCCTGTTTGCAGAAAATACCTTTTCTAAGGAATTTTAATAACTCCAAGTTCATACTTAGTGATTCTGTTCAGGGAAACCAATTTCAATGAATCATGCAACTTGGTATTTCATGATTTTCCTCCATTTGGGCTGAACACCTCTGTGGATTGTATTTTTCAGCCTGAGGAACAGAGGGGGGTTTTATTTAAATGTTAAAATACATTTAGAGCAATGTACAGATATAAAATTACATATAAACTCTTCTCTAATTAATTTATATTATTTAAAATGTAATCATATGCATCTTTGCATCAGAAATAAAGCTGTTTAAAATGTACTTTGAATATGTGATGTAAATCAAGCACAAAAATTACTATAGAGTATTAACTACATTAAAAATGATCAGAAAATGTTGTTATATGCACTTCAATAAAATCTAATGCTTATCAAAATGTAGCTTCCCACACACTGCCAGTAAATGAAAAAGCCCCTCATGCCTTTAACCTAATAATTTTCTAATAAAGTGTAAACAGTAAGAATTCAATTAAACATATCTTGAGTTCTGTGAATACTTCAGTATGCAGAGATACAGCGAACTTCCTAATTTACAAACTAAAAAAATGAAATGTAGGTACCATCTACACAGCACAACGCAGTGCTGTGCAGATGCAGATAACACTCCTCAGCAGGACAAATCAGCTACAGCGGAGGGCTGCATTAACGTAGGATGTGACCTAGCTTACTTGGAGCGCTGCACTGTGTCATATGAATACAGTCTTCCCAACCATTTAGTTACAAATTGTCACGCTTTGATGACTAGCACCCAAAGAGAAATATCTGGTGAAGAATTAAAAGTACAAATGCAACCAACAGCGTTTGAATTCTGGCTTCCTGCTTGGTAATTTGATTTTGATAAGCCTTAACCGGTGATATCTGATAGAAAGTGTACCTTGTTGCCTGTTCTGCAGATGATCTCGGGCATGATGACCTTGCCTCAGTAGAACTCTCAGTTCTTATCAGAGTTGGGCAATCAAATTGTTATTTCAGTTTTCCTGTTTTAACCCAGCTTTGACCTCAACCTTTTAATTTTATTTAAATTCAATAACTTAGAAGCAGGAGTAGTTTTTCACTTGGTTTTGTTTTTCCTGGTTATTTATTTGTAAGGCGAGCTATTTTAATTTCATATAGCAAATACTAAAAGATCACCAGAATTTCTCAGTTTCCTACTGTGATTTCTCACAACCAACAGTCTGAACGCTGCTGCTGTACAGCTGAGTGTGCAGCAAGAGGACAAAACAGAGCGGGTAGTGATAGAGAAAGGGGCAAAAAGAGAAATGGAAGAAGAGAGGTGGGGAAGGAGAGTGGGCTAGAAATCAGAGTGAAAGAGAGAAGTGAGGGAGGGAGAGTCTGTATGACAGGAAAAAGGGAAGAGGAGGGTCGACAGCTGTAGTAGCAATACGTACTTAATATGCTTAATACACCATTAACAACTACGTAACTCAAGATTTCTGATTACAAACCACTCAATTGTTATGCTACACTACATAAATTTTCAAAAGAATTACTCTTACACATCCCCTCACAAGGAACTGACAACAAAATTTCTATTAATCACATCTTTCCCTTTTTTGGTTATGAAGTTATACTTTATATTTTACACTACAAAAACCTATAAATACTACTTTCTCACTTTTCCTGTAACTCAGATTGAGTTCAGAAGTACTCAGAGATTCATTGCCAAGATCTGCATAATTAAAAATAATTTATTACTCATGATACTCTAGTACAAAAGCAAATTGTTATTATAAATATACACACAATTATACCCCTCTGCAGACGAAAGTAGGGAAAAAGGACAGAGACTAGTCATTCCACGTAGAAGATAAAAGCAAACAGAACCAAGACTGGTAGAAAATTTAAATTTATGATGGACTACTCAAGAGTCAAATGATGCAAGTGAATATCAATCAGCATTTTATTAATAGAAATAAGATGTGAGACACAAGAGGTGATTTCTATTGCTGAGTTGTTTCATACTTGAAGTGAAGACTGTTTTGCTTGTGTTCCCCCACCTTACTGCCAGAAGCCGAGTACTTAACAATAGTCACGTAAACATAAAACAGGTTTCTTAGAAAGTAGTGTGGTGTAAGAGGTTAGACATAGTTTTGTGATGAATATTCCTAGTACACCTGACAAATGCCTCTGGAGAGAGAGAGGGAGAGTTTTAATTATCATCTTGAAGATTCCCGTTTTTATGATGGTGTATTTTTCATAAAGACTTCGAATTTTATGTCCCAAAACTTGTTAGCTGCTTTTTACCTTCCTTTCTTTCTTATGCAAAAAGTTTCGTTTAAACTCATGAAGGATAGTTCAAATCTGTGGATGCTGTGCTCCTTTACAAAGTAAAGCAGTATTAAAAATCAGTGTAATTGTTTTTAAAGAAGTGCATTCTCCAACATTAAAATATCTGGAAATGTGTAATCAACTGAAACAGGAATCCATTGGTTCTAAAAGGTTAAAGCTTTCTATTTTTAAATAATATTTGAAAAATCAGATAATGGCCAAAACTAGAAGTAACTGTGCACCAAACTGCAAATGTTTTATTGATCTAGTTAAAGCCTTTCCTTTGCCAACTGACAGATATACATTAAACAACACACATAGATCTGTTAAACCATTGTGGCTGAGTCACAAATCAGGACTGTCCTAGTAAACCGTAATCAATTCCAAATTAACATAACAGACCTAATATACACAATGGTTTGAGTTCATCATAGCTTGTAATGAACACAGCTTGGAGGAGCTATATGCAAGAACTAATACACACATATCCACCTCCTTATCTGCTGCTGCTTCTCATTTGAATTGCCTGCATTACAGTTTAGCATGCTTTGTTTCCAGATCAGTTCAAATGAAGTGATCTCATGGGCTCCTGTTTCCCTGTCCTAGAAAATCCTTGAGGCCACTTTGTTCTCAGAAATTTTTTTTCTCCAAAGGTCTTGCACACCCCTTGGCATTAGGATTTCAGTGATCAGATCTTTTGATGCCTTCTCTTTCTTCTAACTTTATTTTATCAGTGTTTCTCATTTTTAATTCTTTGTCATTTTATCCTCTGTTCTTGAGTAAATTCACACATGCTGATGATTCTCAAACTTCCTTCTGCACTCTTTTTCTTTCTCTGCTAGTTCGTTTTGCAAAAAATAAGTCTGAATATACAGAAAAATAATGCAAGGGAGATGATAATACTTGATTCTGCATCATTTCCTCATTATTTAAGGTCAGAGGTTTCAATTCAGTGTTGTCTCTTCCCCATCTCCATCTTCACAAAATGTTAAAATACCTAGTTCCCGGTTTGGTATCAATCCCACTTAATTATTTTGAAACACACATGCTACACTGTGTCACTTTCTGTCAAAATTGTTTTGTCCTTCAAAGCAGGCTGCCTGCTGCAGTCTACTTTGTCTTTTAAAAATCTTTATGAGGACCTATTTATCCTAGATGTTCAACAGCTCTTAAAAATAATATTCCTTTTTCCATCATCAGCATCAGGTACCATGCCTTTTTTTTTTTTATCTCCTTCAGCTCTCATCAGTCTCTCTTGTACCTTCCTGTACGCAACAATAACTCTGAACCACTATGCCAAGCAGCTAACTTCTATTTTTATGCTCCCCTGCACCTCCACCACTCCCTTCCCCTCCACCCCCCCAAAAAAAAATAAATCCAGTGCCTGTACAGCATAAAAAAAACCAAACTATGAACTCTTACACAGAGACAATAGAACCCTGTCATTCTGGAAGAAAAGGAAGTCTGAAAGTGCCCAGTCCACAATGCCCTCTGGCCCCATTTTCTTTTGTCCTGACCCATCTTAGGTCCACAAAGCCTTTGGGTACACAGGCCTACTCTTTCAAGACATGGGAACAGTGTCCCCTCCCATGTTCTTCAGCAAGATGTCAGAGGGAAAATGAAGGAAGCAAGAGCTGTCCCTGCAGTTACTGTGAATGTGGCCTTCATTTTCTCCTCCAATAGCATCCACCTGCCTACCACAGCAACCTCTGCTCTCGGAAGGGGAATACACCAGGATGGCAGAGGGAAAGAGGCAGGGTGAGGCAATGTGAAAAGGTGCTCTCCCCAGGAAGCAGGCTTGCTTTTCAAAGTGTCTGTTCCATAGCAACTCAGTGTACTTTTCACATTGGTTTGATTGAGACAAAGTTTGTAAAGGCTGGAACAATATTTTTTTGTGTCTTGTACAGCTTTGAGGAAATTGCCAGCACTTAAATAATTAATAACAACAATAATAATAACAACAAACAATGATAAGTGCACTCTATGGATACTGAATCTCTTTGCAGGGTCCCCTAGAAGTCATTAGGTGTCCTCCCCCATAAATATTTAATAAAGATTTGATTTCCAGGCACTTCCAGTGTCTAAAATGTTCTCCTGAAAAGCCTGTGAAAGCACAGAATTGTTAAACGAAGACCAAAGAGGGATATTACTTCTGCACGTTACAAAGTTTGAGCGGTTTATGTCAAATGATACATGCCGTTATTACAGCTCTGTCTTGAGTAATGGTTTTAATTTTGTATTTCATCAAAGGAGACAGACCATTGTGTTGCTAGTATAGGGTTAGAAGTGACTTATCTGGTTAATATTTTAGACAGAGGTAACCATACCGCAACTTAGACATTAAAAGTGTAAGTCGGCATACCCAGATGTACAATTAAAAGAAGAGACCGTGAGGTGGCCTTTAACCAGTATTATTTTTAACATTAACTCTGGGGATGAGATGTCAATCCCAAGGAAGCCAGAAGCAAAATCAATATTTTACTATTCTGCGAAAACATGTTCAACACAAAATGTTTCTGTAACTTATGTGGCATTTCTGAGAAACGTGCAAAACCTTTGGGGCAAATTCTCTCAATGGTAACATTGCCTTTAATCGGCCAAACAGGTATTACTCTATTTTTCCTTTTTTATTGCCATGTATCAGTACTATATACTTATGAGGCAGTTGTGTGGGAAGTTCCAGGGATACCTGAAGCATAACACATTTAATAACTATAGAAATAAATACTTTCTATTTGTAACCTCATTGTGTAAAAAAATTTGAAGGTCTGAAGGCAAAGTCTCTGAAGAGGGTCCTGAATACAAAATCATGCTGCTCTATAAATAAATCTAACTACATATTATGACTTCCATAATTATATTCTGCTTATTACTTTGTACTTAAGGCACACAATAATAACAAACACAGTGATTCGGCCCCCTATCATCCCATTTACTGCAGTGCAAGTATTTTTTTAAAGCAGTTTTTTTTCCCCTGTTTCTTGTTTGGGTGGCTGCATAACGGCCACAACCCAGTAACAGCCTCAGTGTGGATTCCCATCAAGACAAGGCTTTAGCTCTTGGCGCTTTAAAAAGGGATAAATGGAAGACTGCTCCCTTATAGCACTATTCCATGGAACCTCTAAAGACTCCCTGAGCACAAGATAGGCACAACACTGGCTAGGGCGTTTCCCTCACACAGGAAGGTGCTGTAATGAGGGAAATGCATTACAAATTCTTATAGCCTAATTGAGACACATTTGCTAACTCACCACGCTTGTTTATCCTCCTTACAAACACATGCATACAGTTACACTAGAACACATTAAAGTTATTCAGCATATCAAAGTTATTTCAACCATCATGACATATGAATAAATAAAACCTCCTCCTGTGCCCTGCCTATCTGACCTAAGATTCACCATTCAAATTTCATGTTTTAAATATCAAATACCTGACACAGAATGATCTAGGAGGAGTACAGAATAATAGAATAAAAATACCATATTTGCTTTGAAAGTAAGCAAAAATTACCCCAGAAAGGAAAAGACAGTGATGATACATTTATATTTCAGACAAAACTCTACCCTTGTTGACTGTGGTGTGGAAATCTGAACTGGCACAAATGTACCAGCTTGTTTTCATCAGCCTCTGTCTCTTATCAGTGTCACTGTGACTCTAGTGCCTCAGGTGCCACTGTAGCTACAGGGAGCTGGGGACAACCAGCCTCATGGAGGACCTGGGTTGCTCCACCATGACTGCTGCAAGCAGTGAGGATGGAGGAAGCCCTGTTCTGCCTCCTGCAGCTGAAGAAGCCATGCTCACGCAGCCATCAACACTGTTGTACAGGTCTGTAACGTTGCCTCTACCCTACTAGTCGTCCTCCTGAGCTGCCTTCCTGGGAAGCAATCTGAGAAGGATGCTGTCAGCAACAGACAAAAAGTTCCTTCAGAAAGCAGGTAGCACAAGTATGTTGAACCAGACAGCAGACTGCTGGCTTCTGTTTTAAATTTCTGTTTCTATACATACGTACAAGGATATACAGTGTTTATATACAGAGACACAGTGTTTTTAAACTGTAAACCAGCCCAAATTCTACATTAACTGAATTTTTAAAATCCAGGCTCTGTAATCTCTAATTCATAATTTCACAAATCTTAACAAGATGGAATGTACATTATCTTAAATAACAACACAGAAAAATATTATGCTGTAACTGAGTTACTGTTTGAAACATATGTATAACTTAGTTAAAAAACACTTACTGTACCAGTGTTCAGCCATATTGACTGGTTTGCTGGACAGATCAGTTTTACTGTGTGACTAAGGCACATATAATGGTTTGATTTAATTTATAATTTAATTCCATGCTTTGTAATACATAAAACATCCTGAGGATACCCTTTTCATAACATAAAGAGCCTCTAAATTCAAGTAGAATGATACCCACTTATTTCAATCCAGTATTATGTAATGGCAGAAACCCTTTAATAATTAACAATTTCCACTTGAGAACAACTGTTTTCTATCTGGATATATATAAGAAAAAATATTCCTGTAAATAAGTACATTAAAAAACCTCTTCTTGCAAGATTCAGATGGAATGCTCCTCTCCATAGGTATTTTAAATTTAAAACCTAAATAAAATTTTACTCCAGGACATTGTTTCATAAAGATCTGATTAAGTTTATTCTCAAAGCAATTAAATATGGATTACACATTATAAGAATTTAAGTTTTGCCACTACATAAAAGCCCAACAACATAATCATTGTGTGCACTATGTTAGGCTGAGAAATGCAAGTAGAAATTTCACTATGAAATAATCTGTGGGGAAAAAACCCAAACAACACTCTCTTAACTGAAATATTTCTTTTACTATTTAGGAGACAATAATTATATTTACTCCTACATGAAAAATAAAATGCATTAACATACAAACTATGTTAAAGATGAACAATGACTTTCATATGAAAATATATGAAGTATGCTTCAGTAATCCTGGAATCAAAAGGAGCTTCCCAGCTGTATTTTCACAGTATTAGAGCCATCTCGCAAGGTTATTTAATTAGTATTTAACATAGATTCTATTAAAGAAGAGAAGCTGCATCAACAACTCTCTGCTAACTTAAGCAAGACACCACATTATTATTTACTTAAGGTTAATCATCATACTAGAATCGTCTACTAATTACAGATTTTTCACTGTTTATAAAGAAGGCAAGAGAGCAACAAATACAAATATTTACGTAGTAAGATTGCATTCCAAATGGCTTTAAAAGTGTATAAAAAATTATTGCAGTAATTGTGGACATGTCTGGTTGTTTTTTTCCTGAACGTTTTGAGGTTGTAAGATAATAATTTCCAAATTCCATTTACTGAAAAAAAAGTAACACAACCTACAGGAGTATTCAGTTGAAACCTACTGAAGTACAGAACCAGACTGAGCAAGGGCTTTTTGTTTTCATGGGAAGAATTTTCGAGAGAACAACATCACAAATAAAGATTTTTTATGAAAAGGATGATCTGAATTAGGAGACCTGAGACTTCAGTCAACTGCAGAAGAGAACAGACAATTCCCAGATGTTTTGTAATGTGCTTGTGGCTATTTTTGACATAGGAGGCAACTAGAACTGAGACTTTTTAGCACACAAGTTTAACTACAGGACTGAGAATGTAAAGTTGAAGAAAAATGAATGAAAATTGTTATGAAATAAGAGGTCAAATGAAAGTCACTATGAACTGTTTATATTTTAAGTATTCAAATTCTTGAAGTAACTGGCCTTCTCTCTTCTTCCTTCTTTCTTTCCAGTCATTAGGGAAAGAAAATTATTGGTAAAGCAAGCACAATATATCCGAATGAGGAAGAACAGCAAGAAAAAACATTGTGGATAAATTATAACTCTTCAACAACCCTGAACAACAACCTTCTACCTGCTCTAGGAACAAAAGCAGAGTAAGGAATAATTCAGGAATAAAAATCTGTGAATTGTACTTTTTAGTAAGCTGAAGATGAATCGAAGTTGTTATAAAACATGCAATCATCACGTAAGGTTGTATAACTTGTGAACAACTGCAGTTTCAGACCAGTTGCTCCAGAGATGAAAGAAAAGCAAGAAGAGTGATCAGAAGTCTAGAGATGATGATCTGCAAGGACTGAAGCTGGAACTTTTGTGAAGAGGTGACTTAAGCACACTCATCCACTCCAAGCCCTGAAAATAGGAACCGGATATACTCTCTGCTTTTGATCAATGGTGAGGTTGTCTTCAGTTGCAGTAAGAAACATTCTTTTTGTATGGTAACATATGCTTTCAGCTGGTAAAGATAAGACACAGCAATAGATTGTGTAGGAATGTAGTGAAATCACCAGGAATTAAACTTTTAAGAATGAAACAAATTCAGATATATCAGGACACTTCCAAGCAGAGATATATTTCAAGTTTCATTTTCTATGTCAGTCTACACACATAACAGTGATCACGGTCATCATGTAGAAGATGGCACAGGGTAAAGAACATTATGCTGCTCCTGCAGGATTATCAGTGCTTTGCCCTTCGTCACTTCTACAATCACTGTATTATGCTGGAGAAATCACAAAACATATAGAACCACCCCAGAGCGCTGGTTTTGTGGGTTTTTTTCAAGATCACTCAAGCTACTCTAGCATAAGGTTTCCGAAGGAGAGGAGACATGATTACACAATTCAGCAGAAAACTGTGAGGCACATCCTGAGATGAATAATACAGCAAGGTATAAAATGGCAGAGGAAATACAGTATGCAGGCCTTTCTTTTTCTTACAATGGACATTCAAACATCTTGAATCTTATTATTTTATGTCCCATAAAGAACATACTGACTGAGCACCTAGATTATTTTGGCACTATCCCACATCACAAGTGTAAAATTACAAGGAGGCAAGCTTTGCATGCCGTGTCAACAGAACAGATCACCTAGTTGCAGTTAACACAGACGCAACTGTGCATGCCTCAACAAACTGGCTCCCATGGTCCTTGCACCTGACTTCTTTTGCACAGACCTTCACCACACTAAAAAAACTGTCTAAGCATTAATCTGAGGCTCCTCAATCTTTCCTGCCCTTTGGTCTCCATTTGCCTTCAGAATACATTCCTAAATGAGTTCTGAGCTCAACAACCAGTCTCACCCAATGGTTACTACTCTGAAGCCTCTTTTATCCTGCCCGGTAACTTGCCTATTCAGTGCAAAATATCCAAGACTTGAATTAACTTTACACTTGTTTTTGCTCGCTCGTATACTGCAGCTGCAGATCCCAAACTCCTGCTGCCCACTGGCCAACTGCTGCTTTCTGATTAACTACATAATCTACTGGAGTTTGTCCTTAAGCCTCTCCTTAAGCTTATTTCTCCATTCAGGAAAACAACCTAAGGCACAGGCTAAGCTGAAAAAAACATGCACAAGCAGGACATCAATGCCAACTGCTTGTAAATGACACAATATTTCAGCTTCCTTTGAATTACCAATTTTTTGCCCACATTTCCTGCTAAGGAATGAACTCACACTTTGCTGTGTTCTTCTAATAAACTGTCAGAATATTTATTCTCTTGCCCTCAAATAGCTATTATTCATTTTGTTCTTCAGCCTTTCTACAACAATACAAAAACCCAAGCTCAAAATACCTGCAAGGAGAAAACAGTGATGGCTGGGGTGTTCTCAGTTGACTTTATTTGAGAAAGCAACATGATAAGATGCATCAGTGGTGCTGTGAAGAGTTCATTAGAATACATTGTCCTAGTTTGAATACAGGAATACAACAGTAGTTGGCCTGAGAAGACCAGCATCGCATTTTGATACACAAGTATCAAGGCCAGGATGGATGGGGCTTCAAGAAGCTGGGTCTAATGGAGGTGTCCTTGCCTGTAGCAAGATCTAGATGATCTTTAATGCCCCTTCCAATCCAAACTATTCTATGATTCTATGAAAAATTAGTTGAAACACTGTTGTAGTGAGCCATTTCGTTTTACAAAATCTTCTAAGACCACCCTATGACAACGAGGGATCAACAAACTTTAAAAAGAACACACAGAAAATTTTAACATGAATGCTAGAGAATGTATCTGGACATTAGGAGGTCAGAACAAGCTTCCAGAGCTGTATATACTTTGTTTTAGGATAGGAGCAGCATCATAAATTGTACTTGATTTGTCAGGCGTTGTTCAGTTAGCTTGTGAAAAATCTCTTAAAATGATTGTGTCAAAATGTGGGAGCGCAGCAGGGAACTGAACTGCAATAAAAGCAGCTTCTCAACAAGAACCCTCAGAACACTATGGAGAGAGAGCTTTTGAAGCATTAAGCTAGAACAGTATAAATCAACCTCCAGATCAAGGGCTTATACACGTGCTGATGATTTATGGAGAACCTTATGAAATGAACCAATGCCCTCATTAATGAACTTTTGTTACAGTTTTGTGCAGTAAATAAAATATTGGAACAGGACAACTGATAAGTTATAAAAACACTTTGTAACAAGTAATTTTCTGTAAAAACTCCACATCTTTCAAAAGCAGTGTTAAACTGTTCTAATCATAAAACCTATTTTACAAATACTTGAGCTATGGCTGAAATTCCACATGAGACTGCCATGGAAAAACATATGGTTTCTAACACTGAAGTGGTAAAGAAAAAACTCTTCCAAATGAGTATTGCCCTGCATCAGTAGCATTTTTCTTCCAAAATTTATTTTTCTTTTATTAAGTGAAGTTTAAGACCAACAAAAATGTACTGGCATCACTTCCTTTGGCAAAGAGATATCTACAAAGATTAACATACAGAAGAAACAAATGGATTTTCATTCTAAAAAATATAATTTATAAATGGAACGTGTTAAATACAATGTAAGCAACAGTACAAAGTTCTGGTCAAATCAGCTTTAATATCAATTAGTTTACTGGTGTCCTACTCATTTAGCATGAAAAACTTTAAAAGCCCAAATCTTAAAACATTAGTTCTTTCTCAGAAAAAAATCGACAGAAGTAGACTTACATCAGTAAAAAATTATGCAGTAAATTAGCCTTTGTTTTTGTTGAGGGTTTTAAATATAGAAGAACTATTTTAATTTTTCAAAGTTGCATTTGTATTGTGTATTTAGCAACAAGAAATTGAGTTTGAATAATGTGAGTGTAAAGCCTATAATATTTATGACCTATGTATTTAAAAATTTGTAAGTACTTTCGACTGCACAGTAAACACAATGAAAAAGGTCTAATAATTACTTTTCCAGTAGGAAGTATTTGATACTACTTGAAATTGGGGAACATCTCAGCAAATTCCCTGAAGAACTGTTCAAAGTTCAGAGTAGTCATTTTTCTTTGATGAATTACTAACAATTAAAAGATGACTGAAAGTATGATTGAACTTGTCATTGCTGACATAAAGAACTAAGCCAACACACAAGCTCCAGTTCTTGACTGCAATTTTAATCAAAGTCAGATGAAATATTAAAACAACTTGCTTCCCCTGAAATGTATTTAACTAATTGTTTGAGTCTCATAATTTAGGACTTTTCTTTGCCGGGGAGGCAAGTAGGGGAAGAGTGGGGAATGAGACAAATCTCACTGCTTTCTCTCTCCTTCTGCATTTTTTAAATTCTTCCACTAGGATGAAACCAAGTCAACCTTGAGAGCCCTTAACCATACAAGTAGTTTCTCCAAACATGGTGGAATTTCTCCCAGTGGAAATACTCAATACTCAACTTGACAGGGTCCTTGATGATCTAAGGCCCTACTTTCAGAACCAGCGGACCCCCCCCAACATCTCTGCCACAGTCTGTGATTCTGCATTAAATTCAGAGCAGTCCCCTTGCCATTGCAAAGCTCTGTTTAATAGATTGCCTTGGTCATCAAATGTATTATGTTGAACAAGACTGCAGGAAATGTTAAAATATGTGCTACAGGTGTCACTTCTTTATATTAAAGTGTGAAATAAAGTATAAGAAAACTTACTGAAAGTATAAAACTATTACCGAAAACATCTAGTGACAAAACTAAGTATCTAATTCAACGTCTAGAACTGCATAATTAACTCATGCTGCTACTTGTTTGCATAAATGCAGAGATTTTACTGGTTATCACATTAAGGACTGAGAATTATCGTATGTTATACCATAACGGGTGGTACCTTGTTTATCAAACAGTCATAGCAATGGCTCCAATTTACTCAATTACTATAAAGTGACATAAGAAAACTGGAGAAAGGTTAATTAAGTTTGCTTAAGAAACGGTGGTGTTCCTATGGTGTTATTCACTTCAGCCTCATGCCCCAAGAGTAAATACCCAATTAAAATCTGAAGTCAAGATACCAATACCAGGCTCAAGATTTTACAGTACTTTTTTTTATACTCATAACAGAATATATATGGCTCATTGTAAGCAAGCACTTCATGTCTGCTGCACCACTGAAGATGAAGCAAGGAAATGTCCTGATTTGGAAATTATATACCAAATTCTATCTGGAAAAAACCTGAAAGAATAAACTACTTATCCCACTAGTCAAGACACAAGTAATTTTAAGCACAAAGATCATTCTAGCACACAAAGGAAGCTTCAAAATTATTTTCGACACACTTCATACTGTGGTATATGTAAATGTCAAGTTAACAGTGAAAAACCAGTTTCAAATGAATGGCACATGATTCAGTGAAGTATTAAATACAACAACCAATCCATGAACAGTTTTATTTAATCAGAGTAAGTCTGAAGAAAGAAAAACAGCATCCTGCAGCTTCTTTATAAGGGTTGCATTCACTTTGAATCTAAAAACATGGGTTCAATTTCAATTATATGTACAAATTTTACTACCTCTTCCACAAAATTACAAGTTAAATAAAATCAGTATGGTAGCAATTTTATGACTCTTGAAATATAAACCTTAAGGTGTCTGATTAAAAATGCATTTTGTATATTGGTCCAGCAAGAATATGAGTATCACAAGGGATACTGACAAAGCTTCAGCAAGGCCAGGCTTCCTATATAATCAGGCTCTCATTATATTAATAGGTAAGGAAAAGACACTGATCAAGGTAGCTTTGAGCTCTTCATTTCTCTCTGGAGGATTTTCTCTATATTGGCTAGTTATATTTGAGGTTTTGAGATACCACACTCTCCAGGACAGACAGATAGGATAAAATAGGATAGATTTATGAGTACCTTCCAAGGAGTTCTTTGTGGTCTACAGTAATGCTGGGACATAAAAATACTGGAGAGTGTACAGATGAGGGCAACAAGGATGGTGAACGGTCTGGAGGGGAAATCTTATGAGGAGAGGTTGAAGTGCCTTGGTTTGTTCAGCCTGGAGAAAAGGAGGCTGCAGGGGAGACCACTTGTCAATCTATAGCTTCCTGATGAGGGGGAGTGAAGGGCGAGGCACCCAGCCTTCACACCTGAAGGAACAGTGTGTAGCTGAGACCGGGTAGGTTAAGGTTGGATGTTAGGAGGAGGTTCTTTACTGACAGGGTGGTCGGGCACTGGAACAGGCTCCCCAGGGAAGGGGTTGCAGCCCCGAGCTTGACTGAGTTGAAGAAATGTCTGGATGATGCACTCAGCCACATGCTCTGACTTGGCTGGCCTTGTGTGGAGCCAGGAATTGGACAGGGATCATCTTTATGGGTCCCTTCCAACTCAGCAGATTCTGTGATTCTATAGCAATGCAGGGCATTTCAAATTTCCCACTTAGAAGGAACTGTTCAAATGTAATAGAAAAGGCCGGACTCGACTTAGAAAATACTGGATTGTCAGAGAATTTAGAGTTGACCTCTTTCAGACGTGTTATGAAAAATGTCGTTCTTTTCAACAGGATTGCAACCATGGGCTTGCCCTGTTAAGGAAAGCTATTGCCGTCTCTTTTAGCCTGCCCTTTTGTCTCCTAACATCTCTTCAACTGTATTCCTTCAAGTGTACTGAAAGGTGGTTATCATTGCTCAAAGACAGCAACTCATCGTTTTCAGTTAATTTTCCTGTGTGTCCAGATATGCAGGCTGGGTATGATGGCATGTTTACACTTTCACTCTGTTGGCACTTTAGAAGAAGGGAAAAGGACAGCTTCTCTGTCTACTTTGCTGCTTGTTGCACCAACTCACAGAGTGCGAGTGCATCTGTACCTGAAAGCAAAAACTCCAGTAACTGTAATGACTGGAAGAGGTGCAGTATCAAAATTCTATCTCACAGGAACTCCTCAGTTTACATATTCAATACTGATGTTTAGGGAAAAGTTGAAATATCAATTTAAAAACAACTAACAAACAAAACAAACCCAAGGATTGCTTACAACAATCTTAAGAGTAAATTTCAAAGCACAATTGTTATTTAAGGCTAAGAAGCAAGACAGAGATGCTTTGATTACGGAAAAAAATTATTTACAATGAAAAATTATCAGCATTATTATTACAATTAGAATAAGGTATAACAAGTTGAAGTATAGAAACGTACCCTTGAGACCCCCCCAAAAAAGTATCTTTTTTTCTGTATAAAGATGTCACAGGGGGAAAAAAAAAATGTCTCTTGCAACCAGCTAAGTGTAATTTGATACATAAAATAAAGTTTTTCCTAAAAATTAACTGCCTGGGATAAGAGAGCTATCAAAGGAGAATTCAGTCGCTGTTAACATGCAGCCAATTCTAATCACTGAGTGCCACTGTTAAGTTAACTAAGGCCCTCACCATGTAGAGTACTGCCATGTGAATGCACTACTTAAGAATCATAATATGCAAGAAGTTCACTGGGAACTTTCTGAGGGTTCATATCTTTTATTAGCTATCTGAGGACCCCCACAGAGCATCTGCTAATTTGGTTACCTGAAATAACTTCACTCATCCTGTTTTCATTTGCTCATTTGTTACTAGAATATATACTTAGTCTATCTTTCTATAGCTGTAAGACAGCAATATTTAAATTAAAGTTGTATTTTAGAAATTCCTGACTTCTTAATAGATTACAACATATCCATTTTAAGGATGTTTTACTGGAAGCTTTTATTTAAAAATCTGAGAAGATACCTGAGTATTCATTCAATGCATAGAAAAGATTATTTGCTGCACATATTGGAAAAAATGGAATTCTAACAGTCAGGGTTGCTAAACAGAACTGGTTCTAAGAGGAATATTCAATCTTTTTTTGCTACACATTTTTCCATTAAGTGGAAAAAAGAAAAAAATAATCTGTAAGTGAGCTCCTGAAGTTCTGACCTTTAAATTCAGTCTATATGCTAATCCTTCCTAGTTAGGAATTGGTTCCCCAAATCATCAATATGGAACACTAAGCATAAGCCTGCTCTGAGATTCAAAAAAGTAAGTTTGTAAACATGAAGGTTTTCAAACTGATTTTTTGTTAAAAATCATTTGAAAACTCATTGTTTTTAAGAGTTTCAGCTTGCCATAGAATTTATCTTTCATATTCCTATATAGTTGCTTTCTTCTATGTTATCAATAAAAACTAACACCGACCTTCCTCCTAGAAGGTTAAACTTCTAGCTTCTGTTTGAAATGCTAGAGTGCCTTTTCTCAGAAGAAATGCTACATATACGTGCCGCCAGCAATGAGAAAGAATACACTATTGCTCCGACCCTTCATTAGTCAGAGGATCTTGGCAACAGCAATAGTGCTTGTATACGGTCTCTGCATGAAAAACTGTTTTCAAAGGTAACCTTGCCAAGGGCTATGTTCTGTCTTGGCAAAAGGAAGCAAACTTTACTTTTCTACCAATCAGTTCGCTCTGCATGAGAAACAGGTGTTATGATAGGAAATGGGACTTGGAGCAGGAACAAAATAAAATTCTTTAAAAATATGTTTGGTTTGGGAAAAAAAAAAATTGAGATAATAAGCCTGCAGGGCTTACATGCTTTTGCAAAATGTAAATCATGAAAACTGGTTGAGGGATTAAATGCTCCTTTTCAAAAATGACCATGGAGATTATAATCATTAATTAAAATCATGTAAATAATATTCTGAAAGAACCCTTCCCTTTTTATCTCATAGGTTTCAAATGGCCTAATGGTAAAAGGTTTAGTCTCAAAAGAGCTACTCTAATTAAACCTAAAAATTTAATGTAATTAATGAGTGTAAGCTTGCAATCTCATTCATGTGCTATGGCAATTTTTAACAGATAAATAAAACTGTATTTTAAAGTGTTATTAAGCAAGTTACAATGCATTGTATTCTTGCACGATCTCTTATATATTTGCAATCAATTCAGTAAGAGCTGTTATTAAAACCTTCCTGACTTGTGGTCACTCATTACCACTACTCCTTCAAACTCTGCATGTGATAGCATTTCTTCTTCTATACAGCGGATGTATTGTCTCTATATTACATAATTTCTCTACTGGAATCCAGTGATGGAATACTGCCCTTTCTACTCACTTCTTCCAAAACTTCAAATTATTCTGGCAAGGAAGAAAGAGATGTCTCTTGTGTATCACATACTGAGGGTCGGTTGAGATATGCTGTCCTTCTCATGGCAATGAAGGGAAACCATCTGTTCCATGTTGAAATTGAAGTATGCTTTTAGCAGTACTTAACTGTGTTTAGTGTACCCATACAGATAGGTGATTTAATATTTTTGCAGGATGTACAGTAAACCAGAAGGTAAGAGTACATTTAATGATCTAACATGAATTGCATTGACATTTGAAGAAAAAATGTTTCTGAAAAAGAAAGCCTGAAAAGTTTGAATTATGTTAAAAGCTATTTTCCACTTTTGAAGTATACTGACAGTCTTTTAAAGTCTGATTTGTGGTCTGGTTTTTTTCCCAAAAAATTCAGCAGAGTAATTGTTATCTTGAGGCATTTCACTGTAATAAGAACAGTAACACAATACTATTGACACACTGGAATATATTAAAAAATGTATTTTAGAAGGAAAAATAAATGCAGATAACAACCACCTTTGGCCTAAATAAAACCACAAACAGCTGAAACAAGACTAAAAAAATTTCAATCTGTTTTTTCATTCATTGTGCTACTATATAGCAATTTTTTTACTGTCTCAACCACATACAACCCAAATAATGCAAGTGCCAAAGCTAGTTGTGGTTATTAGAATTGCTGTTCTATAACAAAGTAAGAAAGCAGGTCAGTTGTCCTTTATTTAAAATATCTGACACATTTAAAAACATGAAAGATGCAAAAAGAACATACTACTATAAGATAGAAAAAAGATGCTTTGAATTTGACTATGAAAATCATCTTGCAACTTACCTAAAAGCCACAAGCAGAATCTGCACTGCTCCATACTCTTAAATTATAAATAATGTCACAACATTGACTATTCCTGCCTCTTCACATAGCCCTCCAATAATCAGGAGAAAGTCTAACAACTTTTAATTTCTTAATGAATTATTTTCACAACGTCCTGTAAGCATTGCATTGACAACACAAAACATCTTACAAAATAGTACTCCTGCCACATTTTGATTACTAAGATACTGTACAGAGAGGCCTGTAACCCAAAAGGACAAATGTATTTAGCTGTCATAATGTTCAACAAACTCTCAGATCCTCAAATCTGAAGATGTCTCTATTTATACATCTCAGGGCATACGGAATTTGCACTGCAGAAGGGTAGATTGCATGGAAAAAGGAAATGTACAATCTTACTGATTGTTTTATTTTAGATGTAACTGAAATGCTCTATGAGCTAACCCAGCTGAATTCTTCGCTGTAATCTAAATAAACAAGAAAGCAGAATTACCAGGCAACATGTGAGAAGACAATACAGTGCTCCTAAAACAAGCATTTAAATTTCCATTTGTGCTCAATAACAATTCACAGATTATTAGATAAAGTGGAATGCACTAATGAGTCAGTATACTAGGATTACATATCAGCCCCTGAATTCCATGTTACAATAATATAGATAGCCCACATTACCAAAAATTGTGAGTAAATTACAAGGAATATGTAATGGTTTGGTAAGGAATTTATGGTATTGTGCTATCAGTCTGGAACTATTCAATAACAGGCATTTATAAAAATTCTCTTGACATGCATCATGACAGCACAAGTCCGATAGGCTAACCTTTAATGTCCAAACTAATACCCATAAACTAACCTTTTCCCTCACCCCTTTTTCTATACTAATTGAGTCAAACCACAAGAGATACACACTCCTGCATAAACAAGTTAGAAGTACCTCTAGATTATCTGAATTATATATTCACATTGGGGGTTGACTGAATTTTCTACAAAAACTGAGAAATTATGAACCTGGGAAATAGTTGTGAAAAATATGAGTAAAACCCAGTAACATCTGTACTACTTATAAAATCCTTTCGTGAGAAAAAAAAAAAAGTTCACAAAAGTGTTCTTCCTTTTGAGGTGAACATGTTAGCCACATAGGGGAAGACTGCCAACACGGACTTTACTATTTTTTACGTTACAGTGCAACCAACTAATTTCTTTGAACTCCACAATATTTTAAACTATCAGTTTATTCTCTGGAAATGCCACTTAAAAATTATGATTACCAAACAGTGTAAAAGAATCATAGTTTTCCACTCACTTTTAGAAAACCAAACCATGCTTTTGAGATGGAAAGAAATTCACTAGAGAACTTCAGTAACTTTTTTTTCCACAAGTAAATAACACAATACTCTATAAAGAATGTCACTTTGTGTGACCGAGAAGAGTTCTGTCAATTAAAACTACCCCATAATATGCACTCACTGATCCAATATTGCTAATTATTCTTGACTGCAACTAAATAAATGTGTCAGAACACCTTTTGGTAGATGTATGCTTTCAAATAAACACAGTACTCTCCTAATAAGAGGGCAACATAACATAACAATCTTCTCATGCAAACACTACAGTATAAAGGAAGATTACAGAGTCAGACACACAGGCACTTCCTCATTCTGTAGTACGTGGATTGTGAAAATGACCTTACACAGAGGCATTTTAACTACTAAAATACTCCAGAGGGGGTTAAACCATGAAGATTCTCAGTGCTACAATATCCTGAACTACTTGTAATACAAAAATTTGGTCATAATCAAATCCCATTCCCACTTTAAATGAGATGAAGAGATATTGGCTGAATGTTGAAGACAGGCCAAAGATAGAAGCCTGCTCTAACATGGATGTTTTAGAATGAGAAAGGGAAGAGGAAATCAGTTCAGCGTCAATAGAATTTCAAATGAAATACTGGATATAAAGCATTTAATGTGATGTTGACACTCTGCAGTGTATGTGAGTTCTTGAAATGTTTCTTTATATATTACAAGTTTATTCATTGAAATGAAAAGAAATTCATGGCAGGGATTCAGGAAATCTGAAATCTGCAAGGTGCACTTTAGAAAGCTGTTGTGAGATGTTAAATTCATGGAAGATCTCTACATTTGACTAATTTTTTTTCCAAAATGTAAAAGTTATTTGTCTGGATTATTATTCAATTGTAACAATTTACATAGCATGCATTGCAAGGCAAATATACTGTATTCAAAACAACAAAGTCCAGAAACAACTGCAATGTAACTGACAATTACTCTTGAGGCATGTAACAATGTAAAGGTATCCATATGGCTTCCATACCTCAGTCACTTACTCAGTGAGGCTCTGGAGAATACAGATTTGGCACATTATGTGAAAGTGTATTTATTTTACAAAGAAGTATAAGTGTTATAAGTTGCTAAACATTCAAATTTGTCCCCACCATGGTTAGTTCAAATGGTATGTGCAATAAGTCTTTATGTTTTTTAAAATAATTTTAGTATCTTTTCTATGATCTAAGGAGTTATGTATGAGCTAGTGAAGACTGAGACTTTCCACAATTACATGACTATGGAATCACTAAATACAATAGTCATACTTGAAATGCAGAGTAAATGGTGTATATTCATTAACCTGACTTTTTCTCAATTCTACTCAGGGGACCAGAAGAATAACATTAATAATCTTTGAGGATACTTTTGGAAATGATAGCCAGAGCAGTTTTCACAACCTTAGACAAAACCTTCTCTTTTATATTCTTCTGCAATCATACAGCAGACTTCTGTTAGAAGACAGGTTTTTCAAATTTGTTCTGAAGTGTGTTTGGAAGTATAAGTGCAAATACAGGGATATTCAGGATATAAATGTGCTGTAGACTACATTTTTTAATGCAAATTTAAGTTTTACTGCAGAATTTGTAACCACTACAATACCAAGAGGCATAAATTTCTCTGCTAGTTTGTAGTAACAAATGTAGGTAGTATATTAAGTTTGTTCCTGAATCACTTGATGTGAACTGAATTCAGATAAACTGAACTGAACTGAATTGAATTGAAGAATACTACCAAATAAAGGGAGAAAACTATGTCAATCCTTACATCAGCAACTTGTTTCAAGGCATGGTGAAAGGATGATGCATACAAGGACCTCTTTGGAACTTTTCTTTAAACATTGAAAAGTCTCACAACAAATAAATTCCTGACGTGTACACAGACCTCATGTTCACTGGCCAAGACTTAATTTCTGAAAGACAAAGAGACACTTCTAGGTGAACAATACTTAGGTTTAGCTCATCATGCTGAGACATTGGCTATGCCAACACCTTGAGCCTTTCTATGTTCCACGCATGCCAATACTCTCTGCTTCCTGTCGAGTTCGTTCAGTGCAAAACGAATGATAGGTCTTACCAAAGGAGCTCAAGGAGAACATAACCCACTGTTCTGATGCAGAAATCAGCCACTGGCATAATGCGCTAATGTAGTACTACTGTTGCTAGTTAATTCTTCTGAGGTATGAAGTGGCTTTTGAAGTTCCTAAGGTTACTTTCCAACTTCACTATCACCTTTCCAACTTCAGTATCACCCAGCATAAGAGGGAAAGTACTTAATTGCTGAATTAGAAAATTAATTTCAGCCTAAAAAAAGTTAACTCCTAATCAGCTCTGCGGTACAGAACAGGTCATGGAAAATGAAAACTCATATACTACCAGGACAAGTTTGAAAGAAATACAAGTTAAATATAATATATAGTATATAGAGTACAGTATCTAGCTTTGTGTGATCTAGCAAGACTGACAGTTTCCTTCCTTTTTCTTTCAGAAACATATTCCTGGTATATGAAAAGCATATGCCTAACAGCCATACTGGTAACTTCTCAACCAAGCCCCCAATTTTGCACCATGTATTTTGGCTGGAGAAATGGGATCATGAAAATCCCACAGAGCAATGCGACTAACCTTTAGGTTCTGAAGCTACATGTACTAGATAGAAACCAGAAATAGAGCTAATAATTGTGTCTGGTTACAGCTCAGCTCCAAATTACAGACTATCTCAACCAATTATTTGGAATGACCAAACGCTCATTTTTCCATGGAAATTCTCCATTTTAATCTAAACCTAAAAAATACTTTTACAACATCAAAAAAATATACTTCCCGTGAAGTTTGAAGTTGTCCTTGGTAAATTCAGTTCATCAGATTATTAGAACATTCAGTGTTGATGTGTGTCAGTAAAACTTGAAAAATGAGAACAATACTAAGGCAATCTGAGGAAGCTGAGTTCAAATCTGTCAATTTGAAACCCTTATATTTTAGTTCAATTCAAAGCCACAGCTCTTTTGCATTTCATTTCTTGAAAAAGCCTTGGATTTGTACAGAAGTGAAATGTAACTATAGATAATCTATTTTACAGATTGGGTTTTGGAAGTTCTCTAAGTCAGAAATGGTTTGAAATGAGGACCTCATGCTTAAATTTCCAGACCAGAGTGTTTTATGTAGAAGATCTGCTGATGACAGCATCTCAACCAAATTCTTCATCTCCTTTATTCCCTTCGAAAAAAGTCATGGCAATAAAAAAAAAAAAAGATGAAAGATTTCTACAATTAATCTAATGTTATGACTGAAATAGCAAAGATTGCCCAATTCAGATTTCAGAAGGAAAGTTTCAGTAACTTTGCATCACTTACAGTTTAATTTATATATTTAAATTTGCATAATAAGCAGCTTTACATGTTATACTATGAAAGAGAAATTATATTCTTTACTCATGCACTGTTTAAAAGAAGCACTCATATGAGTAAGATGCACAGGAGTTGGACATAACTCACTTCACAAACAAAACTCATTAATTAGAGGATAAACACAAGCAAATCGAATAAGGCAGAAATTCATATATGAAATTATTGACTTTTAAGTGTTTGGTTTCCAGATTCTTAATAATGATTCAATTTTTATAGTTAACAAATATATTTGATTCAATTATGGAAAAAGAAATCAGCAATTACAGTGGAAAAAGAAATCAAGTGTCTTGCTCTTCATTATGATTTTACTTAATTTTGTCAGGCTTTCAGGATACTCCTTGGTAAGAAGGCAGTCAGATGATTTTTCTGCATTATATTTAAAGATGCCAAAAAATCTCTAGATCTATTATTTACAAGTAAGCAACATTAATTTTCATTACTCAGAACTTCTAAGTGAATAAGCATAGCCAAATGAATGATCAAATTGGTATAACTGAATCTCTTTACATCTAACTGAAATTAGAAGAGAGAACAGAACACTGCACACTTAGTATTTGAATGTGTGTAATGTGGCTACTAATATGTTTCCTGGATGCATCTTCATGTCCTAAGAGGAATAAGCAGCATTTAATTAACTTGCTGGCAAAATAAATGTTTATACAACTGGCACGATTTGTACCTTATTGTTTGATTTATAGCCAAACATCTTCTCCCCTAAGATTAGCTTCTGAATCTGAAAATCAAGTTAAAATTACTTTAAATTTCTCGCATTATTTCTTGCATCACAGTGTCTGATTTGCTTCCAGTATTCTCTGTAAGTTATTGAGAGGCTACAGACTTTTCCTTACAGGACAAGTTACTGGAGGAAAAACAGCATATCATCTGAATCTTCCAGGTCTCCAGCTTCATGAGAAATGCTGAGTTGAGGTGCTCATGCTGAGCAAGGCATGCCTGAAGAGACCCACTCATGTAGTCTACTATCCTCTTCTCCCACCCACAAATTTATATGCAAAAATAACACAGGCAGAAGAGACACACAGAAACTTACACCAATAAAAAGTAAAATTTAATTGTCCTTTCAAAATGAGGCACAAGGATCCCAGCATGCATTAAAAGCGGTGTGGCCAGCAGGGCAAAGGAGGTGATCCTCCCCCTCTACTCTGCCCTGGTCAGGCCCCACCTGGAGTATTGTGTCCAGTTCTGGGCTCCATGGTATAAAAAAGACAGAGATCTCCTGGAGAGAGTCCAGAGGAGGGCTACGGAGATGACTAAGGGCCTGGAGCACCTCCCCTGTGAGGAAAGGCTGAGTGAGCTGGGATGGTTCAACCTTGAGAAAAGAAGACTGAGGGGGGACCTAATCAATGTTTATAAATATCTGAAGTATGGGACACAGGGGGAATTAGCCAGCCCCTTTTCAGTGGTCTGTGGAGACAGGACAAGGGGCAATGGCTGCAAATTGGAGCACAGGAAGTTCCACACCAATATGCAGAACTTTTTCACAGTGACGGTGACGGAGCCCTGGCACAGGCTGCCAGGGGGGTTGTGGAGTCTCCATCTCTGGAGATATTCAAGACCCTTCTGGCCGCCTGTCTGTGTGATCTGTCCTAAGGAACCAGCTTTGGCTGGGGGGTTGGACCCGATGATCTCTCGAGGCCCCTTCCAACCCCTACTATTCATTGAAATATGAAATCTGTGAATTCTAAAATTATGAAAGGCAGAACCACAGAATCACAAGGTTGGAAAAGATCTTTTGAGATCATTGGGTCAGGACTCAAATAAGAGGTTTAATTACACAGAAGACATAGACCTCAATTCTTCAGAAGGTGCTACAAACCAGAGGATCGAAATTAGAACACAGGAACCAGAAGTGTCAAAAACTGGTCATGCATTTTTCTTTGCAAATCAAACAAAAAAAGCACCCCGAACTCTGGATGACAGTTTTATCCTTCTAAAATCATTCTAGTCAAATATTTTGGTTACAACAGTGTCTTTTCTCATAGTGCATACAAAGCTAATTCGTATCTGCAATAGGTTTCTGGTTTTAACAATGAGGCAACCACAAACAAGTACTAATCTAAGCAATTTTCATTTTCAATAGAGCCATTTGGGCAGCAAAAGCTGCCTGAAATTCAGTAACATTTCTCACTATTCCAGGGAATTTATATATATTAACACCTTTCTGCAAACGGTGATTTTCAGAACACAAACAACCCAAAAAGGGTTAAGGGATTAAAATAGCTTAGTTTTCATCTGTCTGAAGTGAAAAATAGAAGTCACAATGTCCTTCATTATTGATTTCATCTTACATGATTTTTAGAATAATTTCAATTACTTGTCTTAAGCAATTAACACACATCAATGAAAATACAAAATGAGAATTTGAGCTAATGTAATAGTGTTATAAAGCCTTGCACAACAAATTATGGTACTAAGTTAGAACAGAATCATCTTATTATTTAATATTCCTTTCTAAGAGTACTATAATTATCTGAAGTATTAAAATATATGTATGCTTTTAACACAAAAAAAAACCCCCAAAGGCTCTGTGTGTTCACAGATTTGTCTAGAAAGAATGTAAAAGGTTTTTTTAAAGCTACATCAACATGTTAAATTTACTTATAAAATAAACACTGTTCCTATCTCTATTATAGATTTATTTTTTAAGACAAAAACCTTTTCCAGAAATGAAAAAAATTACCTATAGATATTTTAAAGCTGCACAAATACAAGCTTCAGTTCAGCTTGGATACTCTTCCCAAGAAGCAGTTTTAGCCAAGGTATACTCAGTTTATTGTTAAAAAACCCACACTCTGATTATATGAATACTCAAAATATCCTAAAAAGACTTTATTCCAAGGACACAAAACCACACAACCTTAAATTTAAGCCAATGTGTTACACAACTATCCGAGTTATACTACTACCATAGAATATCTTAACTTTAACTACCCATACCTATTGGTTAATGTTGTTTCAAAGGCTCTCTCTTAGTTACAATCTGCTTTTTCCTGAAGAATCTGCATTGAACAGCAAATTCCTATAAATTCCCACAAACTAATGCCAAATGAGGCCAGATAACTGATGTTCAGATTGTTCCTACTGTAGCAAATACTCAATGATAAATCTAACAGAAATGTTAGCACTTCATGAAGCGATTACAAACCTATTAACTTTTGCCCACCCCACCTACAAGAAACTGTACAATTGCTTATTGATTTATTGTACCCATTAAATATTTGGTGGCATTGCAACCTTTAAAATTTGATTACTTTTAAGGTGTTTCTCGCTTGTTAATGACTCATTCCCTTGCATAAAGTTCAAAATAAATTAAGATCTTTTATTTAAAAATTATTATAAACTAATTAAGAGAAATAATGAAAATTAATACAAATTATAATTTGTCCTAACTGAATTGATACTGTAGGACAACTATACACACATCACTAAATGTTTTATTGAAGCACATTAACCAAGAAAATTATTTTATAGCCCTGAGTAGGAAGAAAAGCTGTTGTATTCGAAACTCCACAATTCTTAACATACACTTAAGATAGAAAAACTTTAAAACTATTCTTATGTATACACTCACTTTGTAGAAGACAGAAATTTAGACAGAGATCCCATCTGCAGTACTAACAAGCAGCCACTATGCAAGTGTGATAGAATTTTTGCATCTGTGCAAACCAGCGCTTGGATCTGCTGCGATTTTGACTGGGTTCACTGGGTACAAAAGCACACGACTGCTAAGTTGCTGAACACTGCTCATACAGGCACAGCTGTTCAACAGAAACACACAGGCTGTGGGAAGCGTACACAAGGAGCTGTAGTACTTCTATTTCTGCTTGGAACATAAAACTTCCTTTTCACAGTGCCTGCTATGAGGAGTGCAGCGGTATCAGAACTTTACCACATAATCTAATGTGGTTTCCAGTAACATTATACTTTGAAGAGTAGCAATATCATATGCTCAATTCTGTTCAGCTACTCCCACCTTTCTTCTTAAATTCCAGCGGTACACAGGTCTCATGATGTCTTACTGAACTTAGAGTCAGGCAATATCCCACATTTCACACTGCTGAAAATTTATTATATTGATTTCATATGTGGCAGAGAAAGAGCAATATTTTATTTGTACATTTGCTGTTTTTTCCATTTTTTTCTGTTTTTATTTGTCCCTTTCAGGTGGCATTAATGTAAAGAGACAACACAAAGCAGAAAATTCCATTTCATACTATTTTCTCATAATACAGAGGCACTTAATATGCTAATCTGATTACAAATAATGGCATAATGCCTTTCAATCATTATTTCACAAGTTTGGTTACTTTATAAATAATTAATTATTGCAAGACTACAAACGTATCCTCTAATAATAAAATCAAAGCGCAATTTTTTGATTTTATGCTGCAGCATGAAAGATAAATAATCTAAGCCTTAAATTAGTTCTGTAACACTTACAAAAACTCCTTGATAGTAAGAGATTCTTCCAACCTCTCACAGGAGGTGGGAAAAATTTACCAATAAAAACTCAAGAGGTGGTTTTTTTCAAGTTCATAATTTAGAAGACACTTAGAAAAAAGATTATTCTTGACAGAGTTGCTTTATGTAACTGCCTGCAATCAGCTGAGGAAGCTTTAAACTGAAAAACAGAGGAAGGCAACTGGGAAAGACACCATTTTCTGCATGTTGTAACAAGGGACAAAGTAGGCTTAAAAAAGATGAGAATATATCAGTTAGGATTGAATCATAGAATCATAGAATGCTTTGGGTTGGAAGGGACCTCAAAGAGCATCTAGTTCCAACCCCTCTGCCATGGGTAGGAATACCCTCCACTAGACCAGGTTGCTCAGAGCCCCATCCAACCTGGCCTTAAACGCCTCCAGGGATGGGGACTCCACAGCCTGGATGCAGTACTGCAGGTGAGGTCTCATGACAGCAGAGGGGCAGAATCACCTCACTCGACCTGCTGGCCACGCTGTTCTTGATACAGCCCAGGACATGGTTGGCCTTCTGAGCTGCTAGCACACACTGCTGGCTCACGTTGAGCTTGTCATCGATCAGCACTCCGAAGTCCTTCTCAGGGCTGCTCTCAATCCATTCTTCACCTAGCCTCAAGTTTTGCTTGGGATTGTGCTGACCCACTTGCAGGACCTTGCACTTGGCCTTGCTGAACTCCATGCAGTTCACATGGACCCATCTCTCCAGCCTATCAAGATCCCTCTGGGTGGCATCCTTTCCTTCCAACGTGTCGACCTCACCACACACATATAAGCTGACATTGCAAAGATGCAATTAAGAAATACAGACATTAACTGAAAAACCATGGGCCTAACACTTAAAAAAATAAAACTAGAGTAACATGTAGAGTTACAAAAACATGGTCATACATTGACCTGCGGGTTCATCTGGGGAAAAATTCAGGAAAGCACAATATTTAAGTTCATTCTTGTTCAGCAAAACACTGAATTAAGTATTTAAGTTACCCCATTTATATTGAAGCTTACTTGCTTTGCTGAACAGGAATATTTTCTTGAACTTCAGAACTATCTGAATTGGTTTAAACTTCCTCAATACGACATGGCACTGCATTACAGGACACCAGCAACCTCTTCACTGGAACTCTGGGAACTCGTCATAAATATGCAAGTAATGTTTTGTTCCTGCACAACTAATTTCCAGTAAGGGGGAAAAACAAGACGTAAGAACCTGCCTAGTGCACAAAACAGACGTAAATGACACTCCTATGAATCAAAAATCCATAGCTATTTTAATCAGTAAGCTTAGGGGTAAATGTATCAGAGAAGAAATTCTTTTTTGTGAGATTTAGTTCTCAGTATTAAGGACAGTACTGTTGAAGATTCAGTGCTGGAAAGCACAGTGCAATGACTCCATCTATAAGCCAAGTATTTTCTGCTGCAGAATATTTGCAGTATTTTTACTCCATCTAATCATTATAATACTAAAGCTGTCATGAATCTAAAGCCTACTTATTAGTCCATTATGCTTTATGTCTGAAAAAAAACTCTATAAATAATCTCTGAAAAAAACTCATTAAATACATGGTAACTTAAGTAAGGCATTCTAACATCACATCCTCCAATTCTTTCATCTAGCTCCGTTAGCTCGATTTACCTGGTTTTGAACCACCTAACTCCTTAGCAGGTATATGGTATAGTGCCCCAGCTAAAATTTTAGAATAAATACATATGAAACCAAAAACTCACTTCAAGTAGCCTCAAACATAATACTCTTTGCTACTCCACTTAGTGGGAACATTCAAAGGAGAGGAATGAATTACTGAGTAATGTGTCACAGTGTCACAGTGTGGTCTGACTTGAGAAAAGATGATTATTTACTCTGTCCCCCTCTAGAAAATGAGCCTGTTTCCATTTTTGTATATGACATACCAAATTTATAATTTTGTTTCCTCCTCATTAATATCAAACTGTCTTTTCTACGTCATCTCAGTTCAATGTGAGAAAAATACTTTAAGGAACTGGAGAAGTGTACAGATGTAAATCTTTCGGTTTGTGTGACAGTACTTAGGTTTACAGTTAATATTGTGGGTTCTACATATACCTGCTAAGTCCTTTCTACTTTGTATTACTTTTTATCACTCCTCCTAGACTGTACAAATACACTTTTAGTGTATCCACATTCTATCCTAGATACTTCAGTCCTTCTCCCCATATTGATTCACTTTGCAATGTGACAGAGATGCAACAAAAGGAAGCACACACAGATCCTAATTCCATTGTCCATACGTCACAAAACAGGACTCAGCTAAACTTGCCCTTGAGTTCTTGATATTTTTATTGCCCTTAAAGGGAGAATTTTAAAAGGCACTGACGTGAAAAAGGCACTGAACTTATCTGCATGGAAATTCTTATGTAATTCAGATGCTATGATATTAAGTAAATTAAATACTTTTTATATGTACACAAAAATCCATTCAAACACTCACACACATATATGCAATGCATTCAAATATCTAAGAAATTTTTCTTTGCATGGGCAAAGGATTCTGTTAATTAGTAACTATTCTTTCTTTCCACACCCTGACAAACCTTTACATGCTTCGTGACAATGGAGCAAGGGAATGGCTTTTGTTATGAAGCTTAAGTGCCTTTAGAAGAGGAAGCATCATTTGCTCCTTACACACTTGTGTTATATATCTATTCCCTTAAGCAGATCATCTACTGAGAGCAACTGTGTGGCAATATAAGGGTTTATAGTTTGTTAGCAGAACTATGAGGTCTTTATGTGGTAAACATCAATGCCCTCAGTGGGCAAGGAATGATTGCATAGTGTCTCTTGTCCCAAAATACCTTTTATAATTTTATGAGCAAAATAGCATACATAAATCTGGTTTGTGTTAAAACTGTATTAACAGAACAACTGTAATGGTCTTTTCTGTCCTAAAATATTATTCTATAACAACATCTTGGCTACATAACAAGCTTAGTATGAAAACATACTGCAAAAAAGGTTTAGGAGGTGTAAACATTCAGGCAATAATCCGTATCATTCTCAGAGGAAAATATCTTTCCCAGTCTCATTCTTCTTTTCCATGTAAGTGTGGCAAGCTGAAGAATATAAAATGCTAAATCTTACTGTGTGTATCAATTATACTGTACATAAGTCTCTGAGTGGTATTCAAAAGACAAAGAACTGGAAACAATATTGCACTTGCTGACAACACAAAATCTAGCCAATACAGCTCTAGAAAGACCATAATTTAAAAAAACTGTAAGTACGCTTTTCCCACAGATGTAGCTCATTCAGGAAATTGTGCCTGCTACAGTGGTCTACAACACTGGTTGATATCTCAGGGGACAAAAGCTAAACAAAAAACCCCAACCACCCTGGGCATAGTACTGTCAGCTAGTGTTCATTTATTAGTTATTGCACTGACTCACATTTCATTTTTACAGTCTGATAAAGATGGTTTCAGTGCTACCCACATGAACAGAATTGTTTTTATGGAATGGAAAAATGTTCCGTTAATAAAAGAATTACTGGCTAAAACATCCAAACTAAATGCTCACACATGTAGTGCTGATGAACCCTTCAAGGGGTTCAAAGAAAGACATCTTACCACATGAGTAAAAGTTGAGCTGTCAGAAATGAAACACTACTACCCTTCATGCTCACCTTCTGTAAAAGTTACATAATCCTGAAGATGGATGGCTTTACAGACAGAAAATTTTTGTCCAGCTATGTGAAGAAACAGAAAAGTCTTCAAAGGAAGAAATACAGTTTTCTGACACCATTCTACATTTCAAATGAGCTCCCACACTACTTCCTATGACCGATACAAACAAGCCGAGATACTCAAGAATATGCAAAAAATTCCCAGGCATTAAATAAAGAAATCTCATACACAGAGACATTCACATAAAAGTTTGATAAATGCCACAGGAAATGCAACACTTTATGTAGCAGACAAAGGTGTTGGCTCCCTAGATTCCTCTTGCAGCAAATGGAATACTCTTTCCTCGGAAAGAAATGGAAAAAAAAGTGTGCTCACTTATATCCTCTGATAATTGTTTAATGATCTGTATGAGAGGGAAGAATGCCAGCAACTCTGTGTAGGTCTTTTCAATCAGGGAAAAACGAACAGCAGCTCCTGGCAAAACTCAAACAAAAAGAAAATACGCAGAAGATGGAAGCAGGGACAGATAATGTGGGAGGAATACAAACATATTTTCCAAATACCCAAGGATGAGGTTAGAAAAAACAGAGCCCAAATGGAATTGATTCTGGCCAGGGATGTCAAAGACAATAGAAAGGGCTTCTCTAAGTACACAGACAACAAAAGGAAGGGTAGGAAAAAACTGTTCCCTCTGCTGAACGAAGCAGGGGGGCGGGGCGGGGGGGAGGGGGGCAGGACATAGAAAAGGCTGAGGTACCAAATTTGTCTTTGTCTTCTTTGTCTCAGTTTTTATTTGCTGGCCTTCAACAATGCCCAGTGCTAGACACCAGGGGAAAGTCTGGAGCAAGAAAGATGTACCCTTGTTGGAAGATACTTAAAAATATTTAAACAAATTGGACATAAATAAATACTGATGGGATATGCCCATGAGTGCCGAGGAAGTTGGGTGATGTCAATGCAAGGCCATTCTCAATAATATCTGAATGATCATGGCAACTGGGAAAAGCACCTTAGTACTTAGGGAAAGCAAACATCACTCCTATCTTCAAGAAGGAAAAGATGATCTAGGAAACTGCAGGCTAGTCAGGCTCACCTTGATCCCTGGAAAGGTGGAACAGCTAATCCCGGAAACCACCTCCAGGCATATACAGGACAGTAAGATCATAAGGAGAAATCAGCACAGATTCATCAAAGGCAAGACATACCTGACGAACCTCATCACATTCTGTAGCAAAATGACTGGCCTGGTAGGTGATGGAAGAGTAGTGGGCAATGTCTACTGTTTTTTCAGTAAGACTTTCAGTGATGCCTCCTGTAAGAGCCTCGTAGAGAAGCTGTTGAAGTATGGGGTGGATGAGCTGACAGTGAAATTAAGTGAACACTGGTCAAAGGTCCAGGGAGTGACATGAAGTGGCACAAAATCTAATTGGAGGCTCGGAACTAGACATGTACCCGAGGGGGCAAAACTGGGTCCTGTTGAACATCTTCACTAATGATCTTAATGATGAGGCAAAGTGCACTGTTAGCAAGTTTGCTGATGACTCCAACCTGGGAGGAGAAGCTGGTACACTAAAAGGTTGTGATACCATCCAATAGACCTGAACAAGCTGGAGAAATGGGCTGACAGGAACCTCATGCATTTGACAAGTAAGTGCAAAGTTCTGCAGTTGGGAAGAAACTACCCCAAACACCAGTACAGGCTGTAGGCTGTAGAGAAGGCTCTAGAGATCTCATAGATGTATATAAATGCCTGGAGGGAGGCCAGATGACCTCCAGAGGTCTCCACAGAAGACCTTTCCATGACGTTGTGAAAGGTAAGACCAGATAAGAGCAGATCCATACCACCCAATATCTTAGATGTTGTCTAAGACTTTGGGGAACTTAAACTGCTGCTCAGTCTGGGAGTCCTCCAAGCAAATATTTACCTGCTGCCAGTTGGGTTTATAGGATAGGATAGAATGAAAAGTTCAAGTGGAAGGGACCCGCAATGATCATCTTGTCCAACTGCCTGACCACGTCAGGGCTGAATAAAAGTTAAAGAATGTTATTACAGGCAGTATCCAAATGCCTGTTAAACACTGACAGGCTTGGGGCACATCAACCACCTCTCTACAAAGCTTGTTCCAGTGTTGCACTGCCCTCTTAGTAAAGAAAGGTTTCCCTATGTCTGGTACAGCTTTGAACCATTCCTTTTGCTGGATCCCAAGGAGAAGAGCTCAGCACCTCCCTCTCCAATTCTCTCTGCCTCCTCTTCTACAAACTAGACAAATGTAAAGTCCTCAGCTGTTCCTTACAGGACATGCCTTCCAGCCCTTCCACCATTTTTGTTGCCCTCTGGATGTATTTAAGGATGGCAACATCCTTCTTGAATGGTGGGGCCCACAACTGCACACAGTACTTGATGCGAGGCTACAGCAACACTAAATGCAATGGGATAAGCTGCCCTTTTGATCAGCTGAAAAAATTGAGTGGTAGAGATGCACATGCCTTTTGACTGTCTTCAGCCACCATCATTCTGACTTTATCCAACATAGCTCATATTTCTCATTCTCTGCTTTCCCAAGTATCAGACAGAATGAAGACAAAATGAGAAACTGTATGAGAAGACAGAATGAGGAATTATATGACAAACTGTAGTTATAACCAAACATGTTCCCTTTCTTCTTTGCATGTGTATTTCACTGTGGAGGACATCAAGTAATACCAGACTCAGATTATGAAGAGCAGTAAGATGATTATTTTGCCCCAAATGACATCCACTTAAAATTCTTTTGTACTGAAATGATAGTTGAAAGTATGCATGGACTTCCAGTTGATCATTCTGCAATGCCTAGATTAGATGTAGTCCAAAGAGTCCCTCCAACCCATGTAGGCTCTGGTGAAATATAGGCGGTCTTAGTGTTTTGTAGCACATTGACACAGCAAAATCAGAAATAAATAGGCCTAGGCAGAAACTGCTTCTTATGGAAAAATAACACAGAATATTTTCAGGAAGGTTAGCTGATGTATAGATCAAAAATACTACTTAAAGGCTGCATCTAAAGATCTATTATAGTTGCCACGAGGAAATGCTTCCTACCCGGTAATTACACTTGCCTGCTTCTGATGTATAATTAGACATCTGTCATCACGGAAATTCAGGGCACCTTGCATGTTAATACGAACCAAAAATTGTTGGTGTGGATCCCGCTGTCCTCAGTCCTCACAAGGGAACTACTGAAATCTTAGCTGCAAAAAGATAAGCCTTTGGCTACGAAGTCCAGATCTGCTTCTAACCTGAGCAAGTTTCAGACTGATCTTTGAGTGTTCACAAAGAACACACTTTACAGAATATATGGAAAAATCTGTGCTACAGATTGGAAGAGGTACATCTCAAAACCCAGAGATGAAAAACTTCCATTCTCTTGTCTGAGGTTTGCTGCCAAAACAATGACCTTGCCAACAACTCTTAGTGTCCTTGAGTCTCCAAAAAATACTGTAGGGTGACAGTAGTCCTTTAATACTATGAAGCAAGAATATATCTATTCACATATGACAGACTCAGAAAGCCTTGTGTTCTTCAGAAGAAGAAATCTGGACATGGACTACAAGCAAAGAGAAGAACAGAAACAGCTGGCTACTAGACAGGTACATTGTTTTGAACAAAGACAAGCTCAATCTCAAACCAAACGTAGTTAACCACACATCTGTAAAACCTTATTGTCATGTCTTCAGAGTGCACATATATGTATTTTGTTTGTGAGAACAGAATGATGTACTCAAAACTGAACTGCTGTTACGTGAAAGATCTGGCAATTTTTTAGAAAGCTTTTTTTTTTTGAGTGTTAAAGTAGCTTTGGAGAAACTATGCAGAATTAGTGAAAGCAGTTGGATTTTTTCCTGTGGTTTTTTTTTTTTTAAAAAGTCTTAGGATGTAGATACTACATGAAAAAAATCCTGGCATCTTAAAGTAGGACCAAAACATGATCTTGTTAAAGAATAAAACAATTTCCTTCCATAACGTCTGCCTCAGCCACAGCTTTATTTTGCATTACAAGAGTTCTGACGTACGAGTGATGACAGAATAGTTTCTCCAGGTTAGTACTAGATACACTAGATATCTCATAACTGGATGCACCTTCTATCTCAACTTGCAGCCGAAACAGCTTGATCACTGCTTTATTATCAAATCAAAGGCATTGTTAAGTAAATGGGGAGAGGGTTAACATCACACTGGCTTTAGTTTGTCACCTTATCATACCTTGCCCCGAAGCAAATATTATTCCAATATTACAAAAAATAAGTATAAAAAAATCTTCTGGTGGTTGTCATCTCACTCATAAAATTTCAAATGCAATGAAAGTCCACAAAGCACACCTGAAAATCACAAGAAGTTCCACAGCACTATTTAATTACAGCATGTTTTTAAAATTTAGTGAGATGTTGATCTCTTGCACTTCTTGTTGAAAGAAGCAACAGGGAGACACTTCAATACACAGCTGATGCCGAGTCTAACAATGGGCTTCAGAATATGAAGTCAAATAGTCAGAAAAAAAACTTTAAAATTATATATTGAGGGACAACACATAGCAAGATTATTTTCACAAAATGCATAATGCAAATAATGCCTGAAGAATGCTATCACAATAATAACTGGTGTATCCATGTTGAAATAATATAATTTAAAAGATACATTTTCCTATCTGATATTTAGTAAGATACAATCAGTTCACCGAAGAGCTTTCCTGGATGAATTTCATGTCTTCTTTACTGTAAAACTAAAAGCTATTTTGAAAAAATCTGCTTACTGATATGATGAATACGAATGCAGGACTTTCTTTCCAGTACATGGTATTTATCACATGTGAAGTTTGCTGTGTGACAAATACCTTAACTGTAAACTAGTTTAGCAACCACTTTGGATTCACTTAGACACTGATCCCCTAGAATCCATACAAAGTTCCTCAGTTTTCAGAGATGTTGCTGTCTGGTTTTGGGAAAACCATGAGATGGAAGAACTTTAAGAGCGGGTGGTAAAACCTAGCATGTATCCTAAGACTGCCTGTCAACCACAGACATGCAAACCTTCTGCTTTCCAATGTATTCACACAACTCAGCAATCATTTACAATCGAGAGCACCAGTTTCAGAAAAAAAAGCAGTTTGGAACATCTTCATAGAGGCTGAAATATTTTAGAATTTCTGCAAAAAAAAATGAAGTAAGACTGTCTGATTTCCTTAGATATCACAATTAGTACTTTCAGTCATCTGTGCCAAAAGAAATATTGCATGCATTGAGATAACACTATTTCATATCATGATTCTCCAGAATTGCAACCAAGGCTTCTTTGGACTAGTCCGTTTTTTACTACTAGAGAAGACTACTTTCTATCTTGCACTGTAATTTAGTATATTCTCAAAAGGATGACTAGAATGGAAACTTTTATAACAATTTAGTCAGTCTGCAGTTGCAGAGATTTTCAAGACTTTAGACCTTCAAACATGATCATTTTTCTTCTATCTGTCAAGATTACACAGGTCTAAAAACTGATTTTGGTTGAAAAAATTTAAAACCTGTATTTTTTCAAAACTAACAAAAATGTCATCTGACAGCAAGAAATCAGAATTGAAGCCTCAAAAAGCAGAAACTAAATGGATTTCCAACTAATTTGTAGCCTCCATTCACTCTGGAAGCAAGACATCAAGGAATAAGTCTAAACTGAGGTACTAGAAATGTAATTATGCATTACAAAAAGCTTATGTCATTACTGTTATGGCAAGACGCTCTTAAATAAAAATCGGTATTGTAACACTTCAGGGAATCTTTCAAAGAAAACAAAGATGGCAAAACTTCCACACACAGGTTTTCCAAAGATTCAAATTTAACAGTAGTCTTGATCAAATTTATTGGGAAACTTTAAGATGTTGGATCAATTAAATGATCCACGGTTCTCAAAAGCAGTGAAATGTCTGTTTTGCTTGTTTACATAGTTTGATATGTGCAAGAGCCTGGAAGAAATCAGGCACACGCATGATTACTTTTTCATACACCTTTGTCAAAATCACAAACGAATGGATTAACAAATGAACAAATAAATATACCCCACAATACTGACTGCAACTACATCATGCAACTAATGAGCTTCAGTTTTACTAGCCACTAAACATTGATGTTTCTTCCCGATATTTCACAAATCTTTTTTTAAATCTCTCAGCCCAGGTTTGCTGGAAGAGTTCGGCTGAACCTGTAAGCTCATTAGTGCAATCTAAACAGGCAACCTGACCCTGTCACATGCCCACTATGCAACTGACTGAGTTAGCATCACAGAGAGAAGCTACCAATGGTTAGAAAATCCCCAACATCAAGATACTCTGATGAGTTAATTTTCAAAACAGCAAGCAACACAAAATCTATAGGGATACAGGTGTTAGAGGGGAACAACAAAAATAAACTCAACAGGGAAGAGAAAGCAGTATTATTTCTGAATTGGAAAAGTTACAGGAGGTAGTCTGAAGAACAGTGCTATTGGGATGGGTAAAAAAGCACATCAGACAAGGGTAGAATTCAGACTGTGAAAAGCTGCACACATGAAAGCGAACAGGAATACGTGATCTCGGTATGTGAATATTAATCAATCTAGGGAAGTTCATTTAAATGACTACTTAAGAAAACCTCTTCAGCTCAAAACAGTAACTAGTCACGAAATACATAAAATTCTAGAGGTTGATGCAACACCACAGAACTTTATTGGTCATCTTCATTCACCAAAGTTAGAGAGGGGAAAGCAAGAAGAAATATGATTGCATTATGGGCAGACAGAAAAAAGGTATGAGCAGTAGCAGGACAAACTTAGAGAAAGCAATGACACCAGATACCTAAGGCGAATATAAAGTGCAGAAAAGACATGGCAATATGACTCAAAGTCATAGATTTGGAAAGGTTCAATCACCACCAAATTTCCTAAAAAGGTGAAAAAATATTTAGTGCAACTGCACTGTGAACTGACATAGAAATTTCCTTATCTCTGATCTTCAAAGAAATTATGTCTATGGAGAAGGATCTCAGGGAATAATTTTTTTCCTTTATTCGGTGGTGGCTGTCCATGTACACAGAAAGAAATAATTCAGGGCAAGCATTAAGCACAAATGATGAAGCATATGCTAGCTCTACAGACCATTTAGAATCATGGTTAAACTGTTTAAAACTTTCAATAATGGGTCTGATTTAGACTTCTGCTAGTCTTGATCTCCACTGTGGGAACAATATGTCGCCGGTAGAGAAAGAATAATTTATCAAGACAAGTGAATTCCAAATATAAAACACAGAAAGAAAAGACTAAACAAACTACATACTCTACTTATTTTAGAGTAAGTGTTCCTTGGCAGAGCCTTTAAGCAACAATGTGATAAAGGTGTTAACTTTCAATCATCCCTCTGCTTTTTCTTGGGGTGCACAGTGTTCCTGCACTTTGTCGCATGCTTGATGTTTATTTACATAATTCACAGCTCAACACACTTTTTGAAAAAAAACCCCAAACAACAAAACAAAAAAACCATCTGCAAGTTCCAAGAGTCCCTATGAGAAAAGACACATCAATACTAGAGTAAAAAAAATTTAGGAGAAGGACTGATGCAAAACAATCATTAGACCCTTATAATGCTTTCTGGAAACAGTGGGTTAAGATGGTGATTCTGGTAACATCAGTGAATAACCTGTTTTTTCCTATGCTCTATCTCTCTACCACTCTCTGCCTCAAAGCATTCACATTCCAACTATGCAGCTGGGCTTACAGTCTCTCTCTCTCTTTCTCTCTCACATCAACTTCTTGCCTTTCTATCAACTTCTACTGCTAATGTGCTGGCGACAGGGAAGAGAGGAGAAAATTCAGCTTCGAGATGACAGGCAAACATGGAATTTTAAAACTAGATATTTATTAAACCCTATCAGGTCACAAAAGCAAGAATAATTAACCTGTTTCAACTGTAAATTTTCCCACATGAATCATAAAGACAGTAGCAGAGATACAGACACAGAACAGAAGGATACGAAATCAGGTGTGGCAGTGCTACGAGCGCCACTCCAACCAGAACACCAGGATGCTCAAACTAAACAGTCAATTTGTCTGTCTGTCTGTCTTGAGAAAATGTAGAACAGACTGATTCAGTTCTCACTGAAATCCTGTATGATTTCTGAGTTCTTCCACTGATCCCAAGTCAGGCTGTCACTGAAGGCCCAGCCTGCCTACCTTACTCCTTCAAAATAAATCAGAGAAACTGGATTTCATTAATTTGAGCTCCCCCTGCTGCTGCCTGTCCACATAGAGCCTCTCCGAAGAGCAGGACTGCAGTCCTGGCATCACTGAGGTCAGCACAGCTGTTCTGCAGCTGGCAGAACCAGAAGGCAGATCAAATAAGAGCACATGCAGTTGGCAGTACTTATCTATCATTGCTTACATTTTAAAATACTGAATAAAAAGTACAAGTTCCTATGGGCACAAGTAAAGTAACTGCTGACAGTTCCTCTACGTCTTTACAGGTTTTGGAGGTAGCTGTTAGGATTAAAATGTTGATACAAATAACTGATGTGCATAGGTCTCATGACACAGTTATGCATCTTAGTAGGTATCCCATTTTTTGTATACAATTTTCCCCTGCAAATTCTCACAAAGTGTGTGTTAGTGATAAAGGTTTGCAGCCTTATCATTGCATCCTTAACTGGAGAAGTTAATCTGAGCCAAAAAGGTCGGGAATCCAGCACTGTTGGTCAAGACAAAAGTCCAGAATGCCTCTAGACAGACCTTCCTCTTTCTGCACTTCCCCTTTTGCCTGCTTGAACATAAAATACGATAAATGTTATTTTAACTAATACTTCCAAATGCTCCAGATCCTTTTTTGCAAGTCTATTCAAAGAACCTCAAGAGAAAATCTTGGTCTGTGAAATACTGGGCAACTATTTTAAAAAAATGTCAGTTCATTACATTATGTTGACCTGTTTTGCCTCTACATTTTACATGTAATTGCAATTACTGCTTTCTTGAAATATATTTTAAATTTGACATTTGAAAACAAGAAAAAAGTAAAGCTTTACATCAGTAGTTTCTTGTTAGTTTGCTATGACTTAAAAAATTTAAAATGCAGTAGTATGATGGCCAAATGAAACATAGGTAGACACTACATTATTACAGAGTTTGTGTAGGGAAAAGGTAGTATGAAACACAAAAAGGATACTTTTTGTTGAAAGAAAATGCAACATTCAGATTAAGGCAGAATATAATTTTTTTGTCTTTGCAGGCCTTTCTGGAATTGTTTTGCAGCACATATGTGTAGGCCACTTGCTTTCCCACAGCATCTCTTTGGGACCACTGTAGAGAAGTACAGTAAAATCGTCAAGCTGTTTCTGAGTTAAGTGGCTAATTTTCATTATTTCAGTAGAGCCATTAGTGGGAGGCCATGGGGGGGTGGGGAGCTGTGGGGTGCGGGGAGGGGGGAGGAGAGGGAGGATGCTGCTCAAAGCTGTGGCCAGTGGGTGCCCTGGATGCTCTCCCAGGTCCTGAAAAGCCCCCAAAGTCTGGTTGTGCTGTAGCACATAGAAAAAGCAAGTGAAGAAAAGAATTACAGCAAACATACCGACAAACAGCAGAATGGTTTAACTACATCCCTAAGAATTAGTTAAGGGACTGTATTTCTCTGAGCTATGATTTGGGAATACACACATTTTAAGATGGCAACTCTCATATTGCACTAGCCTCAGCCATGTTTCAACCAGATGGAAAAACAACTAACTATTTGCTCTCCAGGTGTCTGCCTAATTAAAATGTAACACTAAGACATGATTTTCAGAGTTTGCCTAAACCAAAATTCGTAAAACTTGTATCACCATTTATTTAACAAAAAACCCACAACCAAGCAAACAACAAAAACCAACCAAAAAACCCCCGAAAGCAACCAAAACAAAACAACCCCAAACAAAGCTGCGCTTCTGGGAAATAATACCCAGAAAACTACTTCTGAAGGAAGTATTCCTCCTTTTCCTCCTTTCCCACTGCTACTTCACACAGAGGTGAACAGAGAGCGAACCTAGTGCAGATTTGCTGCAGACAAATCAGAATTACTGTTGTTGTTTATAGGGTAAATAAAATAATACATGAGTGAACTGGGTCAACTGAACTAACATAATGCAGATCTGTGACAACAAAGAAAGACTGCGGTCCTAAGGGCTAAGCCCTGAAAAAACACATATCTGGATCTTGTTGAACCAATATCCATCTGACTTCGTCTCCACAGATAAAAATGCAATATGCTTAACTGGAGTTTAATGGTCTCACAAGCAATATAAATGTAACTACTAAACCTGCTAGTACAGACATTGCACAACCATTTACTTATTGTCAAGCACTTCTATACTGGGATAAAGCTTTGTGAAGTACTGAACTAACATCCACAATTCTCTTAATTAAATCAGTTCACCAATGAAATAAAGTTGATTTTTTACATATCCCTCATAATAGCAGTTTCATTCAAATCCAGATTTTGAAAGATGAAGTACTACAGAACAAGGAGATTATAACTCCTTCTTCCACTTTCCAAATTTAAGCGCCAATTCAGCAAAGTATTTCAGCATATGCTCACATTATTCACTGGAATATATACAAATGAGATTAGCAAGATTTTAGCAATCAAAAGAAGCACAGAATCATTAACTTAGTAATTTTTAAATAATACTGTGACAAGTTATATACAAGCAGAAAAAAGCAGCAGATTAATTACTTCAGATGAGGGAGCTCTAGCTTCTATCAGACATAGCAGTATTACTTGTTAGAGTCTCTCAATATAATGTACAACCCTGTTGTAGTCATCCAGTAAAGTTCTTTTCATAGATCAAGTGACCCCTTCTGCTCTTGCTTTTACACATTCCATATCCATGCAATAATTATACATGGTGTTACCAAATAAACTCAGGCAACTGTAGCCAAAATCGAAAGGAGACATACATTAAACACAATAAAAGAAGGGGGTGGAGGGGAAAAAGATGGGATCACACTTGCAGTATCAATGCTAAATGTTATTTTTTAAGTTACTTTTAATATAGGTGAAGCATACATAAATGATCCTGACAACTTTTTCCAGGAAACTTTTTTACCACAGAAATAGCAGTAAGAGTAACTGCAAAAATATTTAATATCTGTATTAATCATATTAACCTCCACTAACAGACTGAATAAAAAAGATTAAAGACTTTCATAAAATCTATGTAACTTACATCAGCATAACTTCAATATTTTTCACAAATGCTCAATCTTAAAATAGCTAAGTTCTGCTCAAATCAAGTGCATAAGTTCTATTTTTTCACAAAACATAAGTAAACTTTACAGGTCTCTCATTACCAGCCTCTTCCTGCAAAAAGAAAATTTACCAGTCCTAACCCATCTTATCTGAATAACCACACCAAGTACCTTGAGTTACAGAGTGAAAAGAAGTATTTCTCAGTGTTTCCTCAAGAAATAGGTTTAATTTGATTTAGCTTCTCATCAGCCCTAGTGTTTTGCCAATGCCTTACAAGTATTACAGTAAACAGAACATAACTTTTTTTTCAAATCTAGGAAAAGATACACATTCATAAACACTACTGTAAGCAAACCTTGCCGGTTTGATATTATCTCCTCTTCGGATATGCTCTCACAAATTACTTGTTACTTGATTTCTTTTCCTGAATTTTTCTTTTCCCACCAGAAAAACTTAAATCTGAGTAAGTTATAAGCAAAGCTCAAATGAAAAGATTACGTAAGGCATGGCTTGCATAAAACATGAAACAGAATCACGATTATACCCCGTAAAAAAGAAGACTCTCACATTTAAGTTTCGGCAACCATGATGCAGTACAAACCATTCAAGAAGTCTCTTTAATAAAACATGAAGAGCTTATGTCATTTTGCCTGGCTCAACTTGTAATCTCTTAAAAGCTCTTTAGGTTAATTATATCTAAATACCAATTTATTTTTTTCCCCTGAAACATTACAAAGTATTATACAATACGTAAAGAAAAAAAGCATGGCCTGTTTAATGTCCTGCTAATATCCTAAGGCTTTAACAATAATTACACAGATGTACTGTGAACCAGAATTTATGAGGCTAATCATTGCCTAAAGCATACATTTTATATGAAACTTTCTTTAAAGGTTACTTTGGGTTATGCAAGACCCACTACAGCTATGCTTTCTTTTAGTTACATGAAAAAAGGGGGGAAAATGGTATATGACAAGAAATAAAATAATTCCTATGTATTCTTGCCCAGTTTAGGCAGGCATATTAAAGTTCCAGGGAAGTTCCAGGTATCTATTCTATGGCACCATGCTGCATTAATAAAATGCCAGAAAATGCAGGAAGTAATCTGGATTTACCAATAAAAAGCACAGAAGAGTTTAGTATTAAATTTTTATTTATAAAATACTTCCATAAATCTTAAGAATGCACATGCAGTAGTGATGGAAAAATTGTGACTATTTCAGGAATAATAGTAAACTTAAATTTGCCATCTAAACAGTTCTGTGTTAATCCACTCTTTGAGCTCTATGGCACAGTACCAATGGTTTACCCACTGGCATTCTTTTCCTCCCTGAAGACCCTAGTATGACTTTCTGAACTAGCTGCTACTATTTGCAGCAACAAACTCGATTTAGGATAGAGAGGTTAGCAATGATAAATTAGTGCAGCTACAAAACTCCTGATGCAAATAGTGACCCATCCTAAAGCACAACAAACCTACAAAACGATTCCTGTTCCTCAGGATTTTCAAACATCATTAGAGTTTGTAACAGTGAAATAACTGCAGTAAATTGATCTGAAATTTATTAACCCACTTATATGTAAGGGGAAGGACTCCTTGTAACGGTACAGATTGTGGCGTGACTAGGTGGGAAATATTTCTACAGAAGAGGACTTGGGGTCTTGGAACACCGCAAAATAAAAGTCAGCCAGCAGTGCACCCTGGCAGCACAGAAGGCTGACAGTATCCCTCAACAATGGTCTGGGGCTGGAACACAGGCCTTGGGAGGAGATCAGGAGAGGGACGCTTTCAGCTTGGAGGTGACATAGTTTGGGGGGGGACATAAAGCAGCCTTCCTGTACCTACAAGGTCATCAAGAAGACAGAGTAAAACTCTTACAAGAGTTCATGCTAGGAGAATGACAGAAAATTGTGTGTTAAAATGAGACAAGAGTTTCAAACTGTGTGTCTACTTCAGACTGTCCCCTTGAGGACAGTTAAGTAGCAGCACAGGTTGCCCACAGAGGTTTTGCAGATCCTTTTGAAGATTCTTTGAGACTTGGACATTCAACTGTCCTAGATTGGTCTCCAGCTAATCCTGCTTTGAGCAGAGGCTGGACAAGAGACTTCGTGAGGTCCAGACTGAATGACCCTATTATAATTATATTGCATACTAGTAAGCTGGTGGTTTATGAAAAATTTAATACATGTCAGTTAACAATCTGAATATCCAAAAAAAAATTTGCAGAACTCATTTGCCTTTGTAATTCATTCTAATGCATAATAATTATTTTAAATTTATGTATTTTAGATGTCTATTTCCAAATACCTTTTTTTTTTCACTCCTATTTACAGATTTTAAAATATCACCATTATCACAAAACTTTCACACATGTTTTCTGAGAAAAATTCCTTTTAATCTTTCTGAATTGTTATAAGACCATGTACTTTTATTTAAAAAATATTAATATGAAAATTGTTTGGCACATTGTGATATTATCCTTTTTAAGAGTATATGCAGAGATGAAATAAGCTCCTTCACACTGTTCCCTTTCAATAGATGCTGTTTCATCACAACGTTTATATAGTGCTTTGAGTTCACTTTACACTTCATAAACCCTAAATCTGTTTCAGAGTCACTGCTCTCAAAGCTGTAACCTTTACCCCACTGAATACATATATTTTGCATTCTTTGTTCCTATTTATGAGTTTTCTCTGTGGCTATGCTGAAATGCATTATATGCATTATTAGTAGTAGTAGTATTTGTTGTTCTTATGATACAGAATTTTTCTCAGTATGGGCTTAGTTCACTACAATAACCTAGATGGCTTGGCAACAACAGTCTATCTTCCCTACTTTCCCCTTTCTTGCACCATACAGAGATTTTTTTTTTACCTAGGTTCAAATTAAGAAAGCAAAATGCATGGGAAAAATGAAAGTGAGATTCTAAAGTAAAAGAAAAGACATAAAAACTCGATTTATAAATATGAGCTAGACTAGTCTTCATATTTATGAATAAATAAATATTTCAAAGAACAAACTTCCCAAGCAATCAAATGTTATGTCCCTTGCAGGGGAATACTACATCTACAAATTTCAACTTCTGTTAAGTATGAGAGAATTCCCAGTACTACAGCAGCAAGTGATGCATTCCAATCTCCTTCTGCAACTATTTAATAGATTCTTATTCCTTTTTTTGTGGAAGCACAATACAAATGAAAAATGAATACAGTAAATCTCTAATCTATAAAATGCTGTCTTTGTAAATAAATGATACTACACACTACTTCATTTAGTCTTTTTTCAATATATGAAAAGAATCTTGCAGAGCTACAAATACTGCAAATCTGATGTATGGCATCAGACTCTTAAATCTTAAGAAAGATACTCAAATTATTAGATGTTGATATATAGCCACTTCTGCTTTCCTTAAATTCAGTTCCCAATTTATACAACGAATGATCTCTCTCCACTTCAGCTGTGCTTTGTAGATAAAAAAAATAAATATTTGTGATCTTTTAATTAGTAGTCCTTATAAAAGATCATTTCCCCTTATTATTTATAAAGGAAGAAATGGAGTCATTGAGACTTCAAACGAGTTAAACTGAAACAGACTAACAGTAAAGCCTATAATTACACTCAACCCTGATACTATATTCACAGGACCATATAGTTTCCCCAAAACAACTCACAATTTCTTAATTTTCTCTTTTAACCAATCTGTTATGCAAACAAATATATGCCTTCATTTTTCTCTTAAGTATAATCTTATTCTGCTTGCAATACAGGATGATGTTAAAAATATAATCTCTCTCTCCTTTGGGTACTTGCTATTTAGTGTGAAATTAATTTAAACCTTAAAATTCAACTACTCTTTTATAACTTTTGATCACACATTATTTAATGAAAAACATTTTTAAAAATGTGTGGGTCAAACTTGAACTACTGAGTATGATCACTGTTTCATCTTGTTAATGTCAGTTTCTCAATCCATTGAATACTCCTGAGAGTCTACCCTGCTCTGTGTACCAAGACCACAACACAAGCACTGCAGGTGTCTAAGCTCTACTTCTACATAGATCCCCAGAAACACACTTGCAAGTAGCAGAAAATTATTTTACAAGGCATATCAAAGCTCCCCAATGACAAATATCCCACATACCCTTTAAAAGGTTGTGAAATAATATTCAATATTCCACTGCTTCCATGTTGTCCCTTGATTTCCACAGAGAATAGTTGACGTGTATATGCACAATGGGGAAGTGCAAAGGTCATAATGCCTCCTAGCACAATTCTCCCTGCAACCTGTTGATTTATAGCTTCATGCTGAAAGATTTATCGTCCAGAGTGTTTGTCTCTCTAAACAGATAATGCATAGTATCTAGCTTCAGATACTAACAGTTTATTCTTTCTTTTGGAAAATTAGCAGAGGACTCTGATGTTGACCAGTATACCTCGTGTTCATATTCTCTATATTCCTATAATATGTTAATAAAATAGCTCTTCATGTTGAAGGCATAATTGAGAAGGTTACGGGAATTTCTAGACTTCCTTTTTAAAATATTTGATTCAGCGTCCCAATTTGACATATACAACTCTATTAGGCATTGGCACACCCAGAAAAAAAATCTGTGGTCTGACAACAGTGAGAGTACTTCTTTTTGAGGTGTGATGAAAGTCTCCGGTTTTCTTAGAGTATTTTCAGGCGTGTGGATTAATAACTGGCTTATTTGGACGAAAGCTCATTATTTTCTAAGAGTGCAGAAATGTGTTTTTCACACTTTCATATCTTGAGTGATTTCCACTGAAGACAAGAAACAAGGACTTCAAATGTACAAATATTTAATCATAGATTACTGTATCATTTTACGTTCCTTTCTGGAACTCTTCATAAAGAAAAACAATACCAACTTCAATACCAACCCTAACCTTGATTTTAACTGTCATTCTTTAAAAGACATTTTTTCTGTTTCCACTGAATTGGTTTTCATTTCTGTCAGCTTGCCCCTCAACAGCCTATCCACTTCTGAGCAACTACTTTGAAATTGTTTCCAATTTTTTGAAGCTTCAAGTGTTCTTCTATTTCTGAACATTTTCTTTAAAATGAATTTATTCCTTGTTGATTATTTCACTAAGAACAGAATTTGCAGATAAGATGTTGCCACACACTGACAGTCCTTAATTTTTTTATCCAAAAGAAGTTTCATCTCAACAATTTCTTAGTGCAGAACAAATTTTCATAGCAACCTACAGAAACAGAACCACACTTAAAACAGCTGTCAGAAGTGTATTTATATTGAATTATGCTGGTAACTGACCTCTCTTTTGTGTGTGTATCCTGGAGACGATCAAGAGTGAAAGAAAAAGAGTAAGGAAAAAAGAGAAAGCAGAAAAAACAGCAGCATGGTTAAGATACTGCTGTCTTTATATCTTTATAAGCAAAACTAGCTTAAAGATTTGGATATTTAACTTACTAGGCATTATAAACACAGTTTGTGTAGCAATATTACCAGTTTGAGGTTTTGAACAGATGATAATCTAAATATTTGCTGGAATTCTGTTGCCATTTCAGATTATGGAAGTGCAATAAAAGGCTTAAGGAGTTCTGTAAGTCTTTGTAAGCAGGAAATAAATAAGCCTTCAAACAATGCAATGTAAGCTTATATTTGTATCATGTGTGTTCTGACACCAGTGTCACCTTGCTAGACAAAGTAGGACTCTGAAACAGAATTTACTCTGCATTACTGAATGTGATTCATTCAGATGGATTTGATTAAACAGTCAGTAACTTTTACTGCTTAATTTTGAATTAAATTTACCAGTTACTTATTTAGCATTTTATTCTCAGTCAAGAACAAGTTGGTTGCTTTCATCTCATATGCTCTCATTTAGAGAGTACTGACTTCCTAGATGTTCATGTTCCTAGAGAAACTTGCATAATATTGCCTTAATGCTGTGTAAAAGATTGGGTTTACACAAAAACACATGCACATATGCTCTCACATAAAAACCCCTCAAAAACACCACAGGGCAAAAAGAGACAGAGCCATTAATTTAGTGCATATTCCTTCAAATTTCGAAGTACTGCATATAAAACTAGCATCTCTAAGCTCCTCAAATAAGATAGTAAGTCTTTGTAATGTTCACTCTTTAACCACTTCAGTACAAAATCCAATAGCAGGTGAGGAAGACAGTGTTTTGCCTTCAGTTATATGCTGAAATAGTGACTTAAAAGACAATGAGAGTGGCTCTATTAAACTGTTCATTATCTTTAACAATGAAAAAATAAATTAATTGTTTTGCATACTTTACTATGTATGTAAAAATTAGTTTCATGTTCTTTATTGTTTCTACTCTCTACTACATCCTCAATGTAACTGTTGAATACACTCACAAAAAGCTTACTATTCTCCTGGGTTTGGCTAGGATAAGAGTTAATTTTTCCCAGGAGCTGGGAGGTGACCCAGACTATCCAAAGGGGGTATTTCCCTACCATGTGATGTCATGCTCACCATAAAAGGTGGATAGTTGGGGAGGGACAGCAGGGCTCCAGGATGGTCTGGTTTTGGGAAGGGACTGAGCTTGCGGTCTGAGCTTTATGACTGTTTGGTAAGAAAGTGTGCTGTATATCACCAGTTGTTCATATCTTGTTACAAGTCCTGCTGCTGTTATTTCCCTCTTCCTGTGCTGTACCAGCAAACTGTCCTTATCCCACCCCACAGGGTTTGCTTTTGTCTCTCCATTCTCCTTTCCCATTCCACCAGGGAATGGAGGGGTGAGTAGTGACTAGGTGCTCAGCTTGGGTCCTGAACCACAATGACTATGCAGCTACTAACAGGGAACCATGTTCTTCATTTTTTATCACCTCCACCTGAAAAAAAAGTCTTCCCAAAAGCTCCACAAGAGACAGAAAACACTAGAAAATAGCATACTTCTAGAAAATACTCAATTTTTTCTTCCCTAATCCTCCATTCCCCAGTCCTCCTTCCCCAGTGACAAATTTTGCTGTAATGGAACTTGAACCATAAGATTGCTTCCTATTATTCCTATGGTTGTGTCAAGCACTTCCATATCAAAAAAGTGTTAACTGATCATGAGGGATGATGTAAGTTTGACTTAGTAGAGCAACAAGAAATGAAAAAAAAAATTTGCTCGCTAGAGCTGCAGAGCACAGAAAACTCATTTCATATAGTCTATCCATATACAGCTAAACTTGACTAAGTTAGAGATGGCTGCAGTAGCCAGTCACACAAATACAGAGATGATATTGCTGCTGCAGGTAACAGCCAAAATGCAGCAACAGGACAGCTTAAAGCATCAGAATAGCAGACAACAACAAAGGCATTTGTTCATTATGTCTGATTATGCTCCTAGACAATACAGCTCTTCCCATGAATAAACAAAGTGGAAAAGAGAAGGAAGACATCAAAAGCGGGTCGCTTTGCTAATCACACTAGAAGACAGGATAGAATGACTATTGGCCAATCATAAAGGCTGGACTTTCAATTAATATTTGCACTCACACAATTCACTTTGTCATACTTGCTTATCACTTTGTTTCCTGTCACTTAAGAGTAACCGTAGTACATGAAGCCCTTAAAAAACACGTATTCCCTACAGTAGCACCCACAGCATATACTAAACCTTCCCAAATGGTAGGGAAGGTACCTAAATCAGAGGACTTGTATTTTTAACAAGTACGTCCTGATTTGTTGAAGTTGATGCCAACACAACTATAGCAGCTATGAGCTACAGATTCTGTCCTGTCACCCATCCTGTGTTAATTATGTGAAAACAGAGGGGTCAAATTGCAAACTGGCACATCCATTTCTATTCATTAAAGTAGCCACGTTTTACCATACACAAATCTTGAGAAACATGCCATAATGAAAGAATGCGCAATTAACAGACAATACTTAAGGTTATCTCTACTCAGCAGCACCAAGTGCCTGTAATAGAACAAGTCTGCTGTAATTCCAGGAAAGATAAGATTTATATATCCTAGTAAACGTGTTATACACTGATGAACAGCATCAAATTGACATAATGGTTCTTCAGGGCTATAAACGTGTTTTGTTTCATAGTTTAATTGACAATGACTAGATTGACCTTTTCTCTATAATTGTAACTACAGTAGAGCAATTAGACAAATCGTCACTTCTATCATTTCCCACACATATTAAATAAAAAGCACAAGTATGGGATTCTCAATCACCTCTTTATACTGATGTTACAGCAGAACAGCATTTTAGACTTGCACTCATGACTAAAAACTGGAATGGAAAAATTGTCTTAAATCATATACTATAATGAAAAGTGACAAATATATTAGAAATACTCTATATCATCCAATCTCACAAATCTTGTGTCCTAAATGAACATTTGTGTCCTTGACTATTACCATAATAAAAGAGCTTTTTCCCGGCAGTTCACACTTTCACATATCCTTTGGCTCATCAAAGCCCCTATTTTGTAAGTAGTAAAATGAGTAGCTAGTTTTACACAGACAGTCTAAACTACCTGCGCATGTAAAGAAGGATTATCAATTCCCAACAATTGGATTTAACATTGGATAATTCAGTATTAAAACTGTCTCCTCATTTTTCATTACCTCTTCCTCTCCTATACAGGCACTTAACGGTGTGATACCAAAGGTGCAATGACCAAAAAAAAAAGACGCTCTGATCCTTCTGACATGCCATTAATAAAAATATTCATCACTGTTAATGGGAAATTACAGAATTTCCTGCTTTAGGAAGGGAATAATTCACAAGATAGACATGGACAGGTACTATCAATGCACATGTGGAAAAACAGTGACATTAATTTATTGGAGAATGCAGAATTAGAATTTTAATATTGTTTTTAAAAGTTATGTTATTATGAACTTGGGGAAATCATATAAATTTTATAAGACTAAGTTCATAAATCAGATTTAATGACATAATATTATTAACTTTAATCTAATATTTCTAGAATACTATTTGATCTTGATGTATGACTTTAAAAGGCTTGATACTGTACGTTGATCAGTAAAACTTCTGCCCCTATGTTCAAACACATAGTCTTCATGGAAAATTCTGTACAAAAATTTACTTTGAAGTTCCTGAACAAGTTCTGCATAACATGCATGCATGTATATATATTTATGCATATGGATGTTATAAAGTACTTAATATTTCAGTGGAAAAAGACATATTGAAATTCCAGGAAACATTATAATATGATGTTGAATAATGAAAGTTTTATGATAAATATTGTAAAACATAATCTGTATTTACACTATACAAGTAAAAATAATTGTTAACATCAAATGCAAGTCTCACATTCTGGAAGTATTTTCTAAGAGCAATTAACATTGTATGTATTTGTTGGAATAACGGTTACTTGAAAATCACCACCTCAACTACCAGTGAGCTACAGCACACCACCAGGTTTGTTCATCCACTATCTAACAGCAGTGTGTAGGGTCTGGAATCACACCTTCTGACAGGAAGGACAAAATTTACTAAGACAGAAGCACAGCAGCCTGCCTTCTCATTCTTCACAAGCCACATTATACAGTTGGAACACAGCCTTGCCAACATGAAGACTGGGCTCAAGATTGTGTTTAACGCTGTATAAACAGGAGATTTAGGCTCAGCTGAAAATACTACGATAAAGTAAATATAGAAATAGGCAGACAGGCAGACAGATAAGACAGACAGATGACAGACAGACAGATAAATGGTAATACCCAAACAAACTGGAAAAGATGATCAGCTGTGAGACTGCTGAAATAGCACCTGGACAGTGCACAAAGCCTGAAAAAAAGACTAATACCAGACAGCAAAAATTGCCCAGAAACAAAATTGATAGAACAGTATCACACTATGTCACTGTAATCCATAATATCCAGAGCGGTTTGGGGCAGCGAAGTAGCCTTAAGCCAATCTCAGTTCTTTCCCAGAGATCACAGATCCTGCCAAAGTGCACCTCAGCCCTCAAACTGTTCCCAGCTGTGGAATTACTGTCACTGTCTTTGGATCCAGCCAAGTAGCCATAGCTACTCTCTTTGATCTCAAGATCACAGAGTGCATTTGTATTTTCAACAATATGAAACTATCTCCACTACAACGTGGTTTAATTCCTGGTATAATTTGTTTCTAGTACAGTTACTTGTTTGAAAAGTTCTAATTTACCAGGAAAACATCCATTGTTCCGCCACATTTTGAATGATGCTTTATAACCATGTTAATAATCCCTGTTCAAAAAGCAATCTCTGCACTAAAAAACAACCACAAACGTTCCTCTTCAATGTTATTTATACAAATTGAAAAAAATCACACAAACTCAGGACAATCTTAAGAGAATTCTGAAATCCAGAGTGATCTTGACAGGCTTAGAGAGGTGGGCCTCTGAGAATGTCATCAAGTTCAACAAGGCCAAGCACAAGGTCCTGCACATGAGCTGACACAATCCCAAGCATTACAAGCTGGGTGGAGAACAGAGACTGACAGCTCTGAGGAGGAGGACTTGACAGTGTTGGTGGATGACAAGCTCAACATCAGCCATCAAAGTGCACTTGCAGCCCAGAAAGCCAAACCATATCCTGGGCTGCATCAAAACCAGCATCACCAACAGATCAAGGGAGGGGATTCTGGCTCTCTAATCCATTCCTGTGAGAACTCATCTGGAGTACTGTGACCAGCTCTGGGGTCCCCAGTACAAGAAAGACATTGAGTCTACAGGAGGGTCATAAAGATGATCAGGGGGCTGGAGCACCTCTTTTATGAAGACAGGCTGAGACAGTTGGGCTTATTCAGCCTGAAGAAGAGAAGGCTCTGGAGAGACCTTATAACAGCCTTCCAGTACCTGTCAGGCACCTACAGAAAAGCTGGGGAAAGACTGTTTGCAAGAGCATGGAGTGATAGGACAAGGGGTAATGACTTTAAACTAAAAGAGAATAGATTTTGAATATATATTAAGAAGAAATTCTTTCCTGTGAGGGTGGCACAGGCTGCCCAGAGAAGCTGTGGCTGCCCCATCCTGGGCGAGGTTCAAGATCAGGCTGGATGGGGCTTTGGGCAACCTGGGCTAGTTGAAAGTCTCCCTATCCATGGCAGGGGGTTGGAACTAAATGATCTTTAAGGTTCCGTCCAATCCAAACAATTCTGTGATTCTACAAACTTAAAGGTTAAATTCTGTGACCATTAGATGTGCAAACAATTAAAACTGAATTGAAGCCAGTAAAAACTGAATAAACAGCAATTAGCATTCTAATAAGCCTGAAAATGAAAGGATCACAGACTATGCAAGATCTAGAGAAGAAAAAGTCAGCACCTGTTATTTCTATCTGGCAGCCATTTCTCTTTTGGCAGCCAATAAAAAAATGCTTCAGGGAGGTTTTACACAACATCTATCTTACACTTACAGTCATTATGGAAAACTCTTTTACAAAAAAAAAACACAGGAAAAATAAAATAAAAAACCAAACCAATGTGAAAAAAGTACATTTCTTTAATTTGTAAAAGGTACTAATTTATATTACATTATGTTACAGTACATTTTTATATATTAATTTTACTGAGATGTTTGGATCAGTATTTGGAGAGACCAATCTATTGTTAATTAAAAAAACTCCACTCAACCCAAACTCCTAAGCACACAATTTCTGTGTTTTATGATTGTTCTGTTGTATAAAAATGGATAGTACAGTGGACATTCAATCTTACTTTTCTACTGCTTTTTAAAAATAATAATCCTTTCTACCTTTATTGCATAATTTTTTAAAATGAGTAATTGACACGCAAATGGGATAACTTGAAGTTTAAAAGGCACATCTATCTAAAGGCAAGAGCCTTAGTTTTCCAGTAATGTTTGGACAAGTAAGATGTTAATAGAAAATCCAGGGTTTTGTTGTATTTCAATTCCTTTGTTTTGAATTTTGAATACTAAATAAAAACAAACCAAAACACCACTGAATTTTTGTCATTGAAGCTTCTAGAGTAATAAAATAAAAAAGATTTTTGTGGTTAAAAATGAATTGAGGGTTGAAGGTAATCTAAATTTCTGAGCCAATATTGCTATTTTGTAAAATCTGGAATGTTCATTACAGTCAGCTCCAAGCCTCAATAAATATTGGCAATTCTGCTGCTACTGTCGTCAACAAAGAGACCAGAAACAGACAGGAAAACAGTCCAAATGGAGACCACTGAGCAAAACTATGTTGCGCAGAATGTATTATCCTTCTTGTTTGGCTGCCTCAGGGGAGTCTAATATAATTTTAAATTCCTGCCACAGTCTCCCAAGCCAGAAGACAACTAATGGATGAAAGCTTGTGCACACACTTTTTATTTTTCCCCTGCTGAAATGCTAAAGGATGGCACAAACTTTCTCAGCCAAATTCAGCTGGCCAATATTTAATTGATATGTCTGAAAGTAGAAATGTGATTACAGTTTGCAATACAGATTAGAGAAATTTTCTTCTAAGTCTAAATGATCAGTTGCATTTCTTTTCTATTACCTATAAGTTTTAAACATTATTAGAACCTAGAAATCTAAGGTATATGTGTTTATGTGAGAAGAGTCTACATGACTACAGATTCACACTATCTACTTAAACAGTTTTAATGAACTGGATGATGTACCAGTAAACACAAGTACAGTCATAATACAATAATAATCTGAACTTTTTAGCAATCTATTTCATATTTTTACTTTCTCTGCAGTTTTTAAAATGCAAGTATGACAAAACCACTAGTCCGTATCAAACACCCGAGGAAAGGCACCCTCGCAACATAGCCTAAATATGTCAAAATTTGAAGGATAGCATTAAACTGTCAGAACCACTGCATTCAGATTTGAAGAAAAAGGAATCACTGAAAATTATCAGCTAAAAGAAATCTATAGATTGTAAAGAATAATACCATAAAATTCTGAGGGTAAGACCTTCTGCTTTAAGTACTTTGTTCACAGTTCAAAAGTAGTTTCAGTATCTGAAAAGACTGCATGAATATTTGAATACCATCTGACAGACCTTGCTTCGTAATATTTTATTCACTGTTCAGCCTAACAAGCTTTTTTATGCCTTGTTGATAGACAGCTGCCAACACCAGCTTGGAAAAGCAAGTCCTAAACCAGAATGATATACAGATTTTGTGACTAAAATTTACCTGAAGAGATTCTACTAAATAAATACTTCAAGAGTGCTTTTTACTCTGAATTATGCAACAGATATCTTCTCAGCCACAGTAACCAAAATCACACAAAATTAGGTTTGTTAGATCTTAGGTCAATCGATTAGTGATCTATACACATGCTGAAAATATGTCTGAATGAATGCATTTTATATTATATGCCAAGTCTACAAGTAATTGAGAAGTATAAAAGGCCTTTTTTCTCGTTACTATGGTGAAAATCAAATTTATTTCAATATTCTTCCAATGAAGCATATTAGGATGGTGGTGGTGGATTGGTTGGCTTGTTTTTTGGTTTTTTTCCCCTTTTAAAATCATCTGATGCTTCGTCTTTACTGATTGAAGTAAACTGTGCATCTTCAGTAGCACTGAAAAGGACTTCCAGTGAGCTTAAGTTAGCATCATGCATTCTCAGTACTGTATAACTCTTCATAATAAAGTTTACCTAATTTGTAGCAGAAAAGAATCAGAGAAGAGCAGAACAACTAATAGATAATTCACTGTTCACAACCATGAGTTCAAAATTCAGTTTTATAAATAAATTCCCATTTATCTAATAGGTGGGTGACCAAAGTTAGCCATTGGATTCTGTTCTACTCTGCACTGGACAGGGTCTGCAAGCAGCAAATGATTGCATCTTTCTTGCAACCAGGCTTTTTAGGAGCTTCACCCAGCCTCACATATTTTGGCACAAAGGGTTTAGCATACCTAACTCTTGGTAAAGTCTGAAACTGGAGCATAGTGCAGCTTCACGTAACAAAATACTGTTGCCTGCTAAGTTGCTCCTAAACAGTAACTCAGATTTTAGAAGCTTACCTAGATGCAACTTTTATCTAGATTTAAAACTTCCTTAAAGAGGAAGCATTTGTTCATTCATTCAATACCTTCAGCATGCCTACACAAAAGCAAAATTCTGTTATCACCCACCCAGAAAACATGCCTATGCTCCAAGTTCTCTTTGTTACATATACATGGTACATGTGTATGTGCATATGCATACAATAAAAAAAGAAACAAACCAAAGAAACAAAAGCATAAACTTTAAAATACATACATTTTGAAAGAAAAATGACTAAAGATAAATAAAATGGGAAAAAAATACTGAAATATATCAGTAGTTGTTCCAATACATTACTTTCACTAACCTAGTGATTGCAAGTGTAAGGTCTGCTTTAGCATACAATTCTTTTCACATGATGCTAGGTGTATCATACAGGTCTTCTTGTTTTGCTAACTTCCATAGAAAGTTTATTTAAAAGTACATTAGTTCCTTTTATCGTAATGAAAGTAAAGCATTAAACATTAACTGTCATTTCTATTTGTGATGATTCTTTTCCTAAATGCAAACAAAAGAGAAATCTATCTTACCAGCCATACAATTTAAACAACTTTCCAAGTAGGGTAGTATTTCATTGCAGCCTGTTGCCCCTCTGACTCTTGAAAAGAAAGAAGCTAGGGGAACACTACTGGCAGTGCCTGTCCTCCAGAAAATACTTCTCTATCAAGGGAACTTTTCCTTTATTAGAGATCCATATGCTTCAGCAAAGAGCTAGAAAAAGCCTTTACTAATGACAAGCTGGTAGGGCTTGGTAAATCCAGCAAACCGCAGCATGTGAAGAGGTAACATGATCTCTTCTCACAATGAAAACAGAAGTACTACTGTAAAGAACTGAATAGACCCAGCAAAGCAAAGGCAGCTCTTTCCCTGTATAAAACCAAACAGCTGAATATAGATGGGATTTTCATTGGAAACACTGACTGATCATGCAAATGGCAATAATCATATTTTAAAATGCTTTAAATTCATCAAGAAAAAAAAGGCAAATCTGAAACACAAATTACTAAGTACTTGTAAACTAGTTTTATTTTAACTCTACCCCTTTAAAATCAGGGAGAATATGTAAAGAAACTGCTTTTCTAGCAATCTTTTAGGTCATACAAAGATTGTATTATCTCTCCTCTTCTGCTAAAAACTACAAGTACTTAATATTAGACACTGACAGTGATACTAAGGTTCTAGTCCCACTCTTTATTTTCCTTTTTTTTTTTTTTTAAAGAAAAAGTAGGAGAGTATAGCCAGGGCCAGAGGAGAGGAAGGATGACATCACATATGGAAAACAAACACCCTATCTTTGGAAACAATTTCAGTCATTCTGCAACAGTAGAAGACTACAGAACACAGTCTGGATTGACTGCAACCTGGCAAACCTGTTCCAGTGCACAACTTCGGTGTTGCTCTTAACTCTCCCACTACCATAGGCTCATAACCATCTGTTAAATGTCATTGGCTAGATCAATTATACTCTTTATTAGATGAAATCTGAAGGGAAGGAAAAAGAATTGCAAGAAATAAGACAGAGTAGGAGGAGGTAATTGGTACTGGGGAAGACAGGGAAAGAATGAGAGGAGAAATTAAATTTTTTCCATTCTTCACTGTGAGCAATAACATCATTGACAATATCAGTATATCTTATACTCTTTGAAGACCCTTTTTACAGCCTGCTTGGCCACTGCGTTTACCAGAATCAGGAAATAATGGGCTGTCCAACAAACCTTGAAAAATCATAAGCCAGCAAAGAAAACTGCTGCTATGGTGAAGCTAGCTTATTCTAGCTCCAGCCTCCCTGGGAACTTGTGCATGTGCTTAGTCATCCTCACAGGGAAAAAGTGTTTCCTCCTGTGTTTCAGCATGTGCCCATTACCTCTGGTCCTGTCACTGGCCACCACTGAAAGAGTCTGGCTTTCTCTTCTCTGCAGCCACCCTCCAGGTATTTATACACATTGATGAGATACCCCTAAGCCTTCTTTTCTGGCCCAACAGTCCCATCTCTCTCAGCCTCCCATCATGCAAGAGATACTCCAGTCCCTTCATCCTCCTCAAGACGGTTTGCAGGACTTTCTCTAGTATGTTCATGTCTGTCTTGTACTGGGGAACACAGAAATAGAGCATTCCAGGTGTGGCACAATGCCATGGATCACTCCACAGATTATTAAAATGATTCCCAGCAAAAAATTCAGGCTATATTTAATAAGCAGACAGGGTCTGTCTTCTCTGAGAGTATTAGAACTGTGGGGCCTGGAAACACTCTGACCTCCGAAGGTTAGCTGTATGAGCTGGCTGCATCCCTCTTCCATTCTGGAAAATAAAGGTGGGTATATACCCATTTATTCCCCCTCCATGAGACTAAAAACTAGACACGTGGACTGAAGCAAGTCTCGGACCGCTTCACCATGGTTCTGAAAACCATCGTGATCAGAGGGTCTGCAGAGAAGTCAGTGAGACTCCAATCCAAACATGCCACAGGTTAGCACTTTATTTTTTTTTCTTTGCATCACTCACTTGTTCACTGCCTATACCCTAATTACCATCACCACCACTTTCAGTTTAAGTTACTGCTTATTTTCCTCATTACACTATTACTGCCAATTCCAGAACTACCTACTCATTCATTCTGTCAGCTCAACTTCAATTTCATCACCATCTTCCTCTTTAAGCTTACTACAACTTTTCAAAGGTACATTAATTTTTCACCTCCTTTACCAATCAGTACTTACTGGTTAATCCTCAGTTCTAAATACACAAAAATAACAACATTTACCATAATAAAAAATTCAGTGTATACCAGCCACCTTTGGTTTTAGCCTGAAAAAAAAGGGGGATCATTGAGTTAGCCTGATCAGGATCAAAGTCAACTAGCATGCTGCATTTGACACATTTACTGTTTATATGATGGCATGATCCCACTAATGAGTCTCATGCTCACTTACACACAAAAAACCCACCAAAAAATTTGCAAAATTATTTCAATTTTGAACTTATAAGTAATGCAGCAAGTAACAGCCTAAAGCAAATTTAGAACACGGTTATGCTCCTTTCAGATGGTATTTATAATGGATATACTGAAAGACTGTAAACAAAACAGTCAGTGCAGTAAATCAAGGAGACAGCCATCCCTTCTCCCTTTTTTTCCCCAAGAACTGTGTCTATTCTAACTGCATGGTAGATTATAGGTTTTAACCTCAGAATGTAATGGTTATCACAGTAAGGACTACATCTTCTCTGAGCATTAGAAGATTAGACTTTTTATTTTTCTGTACTACTTCAAATTATAACGCTGCAAATATTTTAGCTGTACAGAAATGATATATATACAAAACCTTTCAGTTTTCATGATGCACTAAGGACTCAGATTTATAACACACTGTCATTTCCATGCCTTCAGGGAACATTGCACTTTCTTAATTTCTGTAAGGAATGTCATACAGAAAATAGTCAAGCCACATTTCTGTCAAGTCTGCCATTTTTAATTATTACCAATCAAGTCTAAGCAATTTCTCCTTTGGTTTAACAAGTGCATACCTATCTTCCAAAAATTTTTTTATGCCACAACTCATAAAATTGTTTAGGCTAGTCCCTTGCACTAAATTAATAACTAATCACAGGAGATATTTATCATCTCGAGTTTTTTTACATGAGAATTGTCAGGCTTAATCACCTTCCTTATATTTTCACTATTTACAGAGCTTCATTTATCACCCATTTCAGCAGTGTGACAACAGTGGACTATTTCCCCCACTTTTCAAGTACATAAAGAAAGATAAAAGGATAGCAAATCACGACAATATCTTGAAAGTTTTACTCTCTCTGATAAGACCCATTTCCACAAGGAAATTATTCCTAAAACCCTATTTATTTTAATACCAGTCAGAGAGAGAAGTGGAACCTCAATAACCTGATAGTTATGCTTAATTATAAAAAATGCATACTGATTTTTAACATTGGTTAAACTTTGGAGACATTATGAAAGTGTTACAAATATTTGTAAAAAATAAACTTATTTGGTAGCAAAGCAAAAGAAATTGTTTTCAGAAGCCTTTATAAGTGGGTTCCGGGCTTATAACTAGAAGCTGAAAGGACTACCAACTCTGATAAGAATAATGATTTGAGGGACAAGTGCTGAGATATATGATGAATCATACCCCCTCCCTTTTTTTTTTTTCCTGAGACCACTTTCAGATTGGACTGAAAAGTAAAAACATTTAATCTAAAGTTATAAAAGACAGCAGAAATACGTGGCCACTGATTGATTCTGCAGAAAGTACATCTTGCATTCCTATGCATCTGTCATTCTCACACAGTGTTGTGCAACGAGAGCAAAAGCTACATTAAGTACAGTATCACTTCACTGAAATGAGGTATGAAGGACAAGTCCTACGACTACCAGATGAAACACTACGGCATAGATGCTACCTTATATGATGAAATATTATGGAATGTGTTTTGATAATCACTGTAAAAAGAATTTTGTGGCTTCACATTTTAATTTGTTAGGGAAAACACTTGACTGGTAACTTCTTCTTAGTTGTGAAATGAAATCCACTATACTGGGTGCAGATGCGCAGGTGCTGGTAGAGGGAGCTGCAGGGTGAAGAGAGACACAGCTGGCTCCAGCAAACCCCAGACACAGCTGAGTCCCTTAGGCTAAATAGTGGCACCTATGGGGAAGTGTATTCAAGAAAGAGCACCAAACACAGAAAGGAAGGGAGAAAAGAACGGGCACTAAGAAACAGGAGGACAACCACCAAGGTCAGGAAAGGAGGAGATAGAGGTGCTCCATTATACAGGAGCAGATACCTAAACTACAGCCCATGGAGAAGGCTGTGCAGAGAGGATGGGTACTCTAAAGGGAGCTGTGGCTCATGGAGAACCCACACCAAAGCAGAAGAAATATGTGAGAAGACAAGGACAGCAGAGAGTATTCACTGGGTACTGACTTTAACACCCTTCTGCCCATCCCCCTCTATTGCTCAGGGCAGTAGAGGACTCAAGACTGAAGATGTGAAGTTAAGCGTGGGAAAGAGGCAGGAAAGGTGGTGTTTTCATGTTTGCCTTTTTGTTTCTCACTAGCTGAATCCAGTAATAAGTTAGAATAAATTTTCCCCAAGTGAAATCTGGTTTGCCCTTAGTAGTAACTGTTAAATGATCTCTTTGTCTTCATCTCAACCCATGAGGTTTTTCATTCCAAACTTTAACTCCCCTTCCTCCCTGCCTTCCCTCCTCCTCCTCACTCCACCGCTGCTGGTCCTGCTGAGAAGGGAATGAGTAACTTAGGTGGGTGTCTGACTTTTAGACAAGGCAAACCTATGATAAGAATAAAACTGGAATTATTTAAGGAAAAATATAAACAGTGGAGGTAACTAACAGACATTTTTTGTTTTCTGTACATTTAGGTCAAAAAGGCATCACAACGTATTTTAGTGAAGTCATATAAGGCCAAGATGATGGCACTTCTGGGAAAGCATGTTTATGAAAACAAAAAAATGCTGCACAGCCAAATGTGAGAAAGGACTGGACAATCTAAGAGAAGCAGTCCCAAAGGCACTCAGATCAGTGAAAAAGAAAGTGCTCCAGGTACTGGCACAGCCAGTGGAGAAGACCATGGTGAGTCAGGCTGTCCCCTTGCATCCCATGGAGGTTGATGAGAGAGCAGATGTCCTGTGAAGGGCCCTATACTACATCAGATGGAGATGAGGGAAGCTGCAGCCCATCCAGGCAGAAGCCTATTTTCTGGCAGAAACTGTGGCTTGTGTGGGACCCATGTTTGGAGTAGTCTGTTCCTTATGGATTCTATCCCATGGAGCAGTTCTTCAAGAACTATAGCCCATGGGAAAAACTCACACTGGAGCACTTTGTGAAGGAATATTAGCCCATGGAAAGCTGTGGTGAGTTAGCCATGGCTGGCCAAAGGTGCTCATCCAGCCCTTCTCTCTCACTCCCTCTACTCAGCAGGACAGAGGGAGAAAATAAAGGCTGGTGGGTCAAGATAAGGACAAGGAAATTCCTCATCAATTGCCATCACAGACAAAACAGACTCAACTTGGAGAAACTGATTTAATATATAAACTGATTTAATTTATGGCCAATTAAGCAGAGTGGGATAATGACAAATAAGAGCAAATTTCAAAACACCTCACAGTCCCTTTTTCACTGGCTCAACTTTACTCCCAACTCCTTTATCTCTTCTCCCCAAAAGGTACACGGCAATGGGCATTGTGGTCAGCTTGTAATATGTCACCTCAATTGCTCCTTCTCATCATGGTCTTTTCCTGCTCCACATTTGGGTCCCTCTCAAAGGAGACAGTTTTCACATCTTATAGGTAGTGTGGACCCTTCCCACAAGCTGCAGTGCTTTAAGAGCCTCTCCAGTGTGGGTCCCAGTGTGCAGTTCTTTAGGAATGCACTGCTCCAGTGTGGACCCCACAGTCCTGCTAGAAAACATGCTCCTGGATGGGCTCCTCTCCATGGGCCTTTGTTTCTTCCAGGAGCCTGCTCCAGTACAGGCTTCCCACAGGTTACAGCTTCCTTCAGGGCACTCTTACCTGCTCTGCAGGCTAACAGTGTGGATATCTGCTTCACCATTAACCTCTACAGGCTATGAGGAGTAGTCTGTCTCCACCATGGTCTTCTCCACAGGCCACAGAAGATCTCTGCTGTTGTGTCAGGAGCACCTCCTCCTTTTTCACTGACCTTGGTGTCTGTTTACCTCACAGATTCTTACTCCTTTCTCCTAGCTGCAATTACACAGTGGTTTTACCTTTCTTAAGTATGTTATCACATCACTGATTGCCCCAACTTTGGCCAGCAGTGGATCCATTCTGGAGCTGGCTGGCTGGCACTGGCTCTGTCTGCTTCTCCCATCTTCTTACAAGAAGCCACCCCTACAGCCCCATCTCTTAAAACCTTCCCATATAAACCCACTACAAGAGTCCACGCTGGAGCAGATGAAAGGTAGTGAGGATAGAGTAACAGAGATGAAGTTTCATGAATTGACTGTAACTCCTGTTCCTCACTGCCCTGCACTGCTTCAGGGGAAGGAGGTAGATGAGCTGGGAATGAAGGACTGAATTTGAGCCTGGGAAGAAGACGAGGGTGAAGGAAATTGGCAAATTTTGCCCTTTTTTTCCTCATTACCCTACACCATTTTTAATTGGCAATAAATTAATCTGCCCCAAGACAAGACTGTTTTGCCCAAGACAGTAACTGATTTCCCTGTCTTTGTCTTGGCTCATGGACTTTTCCCTCTTCTTGTACCTGCAGGGTATGACAGAGCAGCTGGGTGGGCATCTGGTAGCCAACCAGTGTTAACACACCACTCAAGAAGACGAATCAAAAAGGATTATTTTTTTCATTTTTTTTTCATAATCACATAAAAAAAGAGACAGAACATTTAAAGTAGATAATTAGCCAGAGTATGACAATTCTCTCTCTTTGTCCAACTTCTAGGCTTTCTTTTTAAATCTGAAAATCTGACAGTCAGCCTCAAGTCACTTTAAAAAATGTATCTGTAAGGTGAAGCAAGTTTTCTTACAAGTTTAATTAAAATGTATGACATTCAGAAGAGTAAGAAATTTTAAAAGTAAAATTAATTTGTGTTACATCATATAATTTTTTATGGAGTTCAAGTTTTTAATGTAGCTGACTAAACACCTGATAAATATGCAGAGAACTCAGCAGAGATCATCTTTCAGGTAACACTGAAAAGATGAAATAAAATAAGAAATTCTAGTACTCACCTACAATGATTCATAACAAATCTATAAAAGTACAGATACTTTTCTTTAAGGGTCTACTATATCCCCAAGCCCAGATTATACAAAGTGACAGGAATAAGTATCACTCCTGAAGCACATTTCTACTTCAGTCAGATCAAAGGTGATGAATACTAAGATGCTATATTAGCATTTGTAGTCACCACAGATAAAATGAACATTTTGCCTGATCAGAAGTATAGGCAAGCTGAAAGCTTTATACATTTTTACTTTAGAAGTAATTTTATTAATTTCCACATCAAATATGCAGAGATTTACACTTTCAGGAAGAGAAGTTTATGAGTTTTTTTCATTGAAAATAATTCTAATACTGAGTAATCCTGCATTTCATTAAAAAATATACTGTAAGAACTGAGCTACTATTTTGATGGTAATGTCTACTAATTAAATGTTGGGACATTCACTATCAGCGTCTCTGGGACTACAGTCAGCTGATCACCTGTTGAGGCCATGTTTGGCATTGTACCCTCTACTCACAACACATCCAGATTACAGCAGATGGTCCCAAGGCTGATTATGTGGATTCACATGAACTCATGGTAGGGAGTCAACACAAACCTTTAGAACACCTCCCATAGTATGTGGAAGACCATGTTAACAATCTACTCTCCTAAGTAACAATGTCAAAACCCCCCCATATGCCGTACACCAACAAGTACAATGCCCACTCCTGAGAAGATGATGCTATATTAGTGACCCAGCAAAATGAAGCAGACGGAGCCCCTTCAAGTGAGAAAACACCCCTTTCTCCTGACTATGCTTTTGCACAAACATTTTGGTTTTCAGGCTTATGGTCTGGCTTCCAACCATTTATCATGTTTCCTCTGAATTGTTAAAAGTCTGCACTTCCAAGTTCCTCCATCTTGGGCACCAATTAGAAACCTCACCAAGAAGTCTTAAAAATTACTCTATAGGGATACTGCCCCATTACACCATTTACTCTGGTTTACAGTGGTATTTCACAAAAGCACTACAGAAGGACAGAAGTTTTCTCAGAAGTGGTTTAACCTGTGCTGAATGTCAGGGTGATGCACATAATGCTCATCTTCCTTGGCATCACTAATCAGCAGTCCGATAGTGGTAAGCAAACCAACACTATTCATTGTTTTACCGTGCTATGCAGATACTGCCTATCTGCCTCCAAGTAACGACCACATCTGCCTCTCAATAACCTCCAGGTGCTCTGCAAATCTCAGCACCTGGTAAAAAAGCTCTAATCAAAACAGATAAAAAATAGCTCTTTTGAATTCCTGCACGTGCAAAAGAATCACAGCTCCAAAAAGTAAAGCACGTGCCCACTGCACAGAGATCTTGCACTGTAAGTTTTGGCTCCTTTCAGATACTTAGAAATAAATGGGCACAGCATTAGATATAACAGTGTGTAACGAGGAAGAGAGCTATGAATGTTCTGGGGACACAGCCTTGCTTAAGGAAAGAATTTTTATGGATTTCTGGAAATAATAAATGTAAAATAAAGTTTTAAACCCAGTGATTTACTTCTGTTGTAAAACCTACCAATAATCACTACTTTTAAGAGAAAATTCATAGATATATCTTTAAGCTGTACCAGTATTTTTGAGAACTTTCTAGTTTTCTTTCACCTTTGATTCTGTACAAAGGAATGGAGGAAAACACTTTTCCAAAGCTTTAAAGAAAAGATAAAAATACTCAACCCTTAGTCATTCTAGAGAGAACAAAAAAGCGTCTTGTTAAGCTTGAAAAGGATCTGGAAAACAGGCCCTATGTAGTTCAAACCCACAAAGAGGAAGGCGTGATAATGTGGGGTTGAAGAGTGAGGTGAAGGAACCACTTTCTCTATTTTAAAACCAAGAGTCAGGCAAATCTTTAGACCGCTCCTATCTCATGTATTGGAAACAATGACAAAAGATATACTCAACAGTAGTAAGACTCAGAATCTTCTCTGACACCCCCTCTGGTTAGAAGTATCACATAGAAAACAAAACAAATCTCATCTTGCCATTAATGAACTAATTTAGCTAGCTTAAGCTATCCTGGGTTATTAACCAAGGCAAGCACCTGAACAGCCCTGTAAACCTTCTGAAGGTTCACTCATGTCCTCAAACTGAATATGCTCATAATACTCTGCTGAACTGGTGTCTACACTGAATAAAGTCCAGAGGTTGTTCCTCTTGTACAATTTTCAGCAAATCTTAACTCAGTGTTTAGGAGGAGTAGGGGAAATTACTCAGTTAAGACTAGCATTTGGACCTTCAACTCAAAGTAAGAATACCTGGATTGCCACATGGTTGCCTATGAATAAGATTTAACAAAGGCACTATTTCCTGAACTCTCTTTGCTTGCTGTTACCTAGAAGCTAATTTAAATAGCTAAACTTAAATATGGTATCAAGCTTTAGTAACCAGTCACATATTGAAAAAGTACTGACAGGTATGAATAGAAACTACAGAGACATAAGTCAATAATCTAAACATTCACATACAACAGCAGGTTATCTGTTATTGCTGGAAACGGCTTCTTTTGCTTATCATGCTTCGAAATTCTAACCATAATAACTAAAACGTTTTATAGTCATTTACATACAATTAAATATAAAAACAAATGCATATAACTAAAACTAAAAATAAATTTTAAATATTTCTTATTCTAGCAGAATAATTTCAAGAACAGTTTGACATCCGTTTGGATGACACTCAGCAGATGTCCCACTCAAAATATTCATGCAGAAAGGTATACCATTTCAAAGTACTTCAATTAAAACCTGAAACACTCCCATCTTAAATTTACATTTTTCTTACTAATTTTCCTGACTTATTCTAAATTTTTCTATTACAGTAGCCTTGTTCTGCACATGCAATAAGGCCCTCCTCACAGAAGATCTGAGGTAAATGAATGCTTTCAAAACCAGTGAACTGACATTAAGGGTCTGACCTAAACCTACAAAACAAACAAAAAAAACCAGTCTAAAAGGCTAAAAGGAGTTATAGTAAAAGTTCAATGGTAATTCCTTTTCGATGCATTTCAATTTTAGAATTTTTGAAACATTATACTTTCAAGAAAGTCCAAGCTCATTTACACTTCAATACATTCTTAAAAGATTTCAGAAAACCATGGAAAAGAGTATACTAGAGAAAAATCTGTAACCATGGGGAAGAAATACTACTGATAAACCACATTAATTTGGGCTATATGAAAGTGTTTTAAAAGCTGTTTCTGTTAAAAGTGTTTTTCCCCTTTTGTTTAAAGCATGAGTTATAATAAACCAGTGTGTCAAAAGTAATTAAGATTGTTCTTTCCCATGCATCTTCAGGTAGTGGCTTTGCTCAGTTTTCTCATTTAAAAAGGAAGCTTCCACTTTATGAATTTTCAGTATCTTTCATCTGATCTTGTATATTCATCATCTGTGATGTTAAAATCTTGATGTTAAAATAAATTACTTAATCAAGAGGGCAGAATATAGCAGGGTAGGTGGTATTCTGGTCAAAAGGGAAAGCCCAACTTATTCTTTCAGTCTCACTCTGCCAGAAAATAAAGGACTTATTGCTTTCTTAAAAGACATGAATTCCACTGTTTAACCCACAAGTTTATTTTACTTTCTGAAGTAAAAAGTGGGTTTCATTGTTTGTATGTAAATAAAGCAGTTTAAAACCTGGCTACCTACTGAAGGAGTCATAATAGCAGTTGTGCATTTTAATCTTTTGCATGGCAAAGAGCACATTCTCATGAAATCTACAGTAAACAGATTACTGCTGCCACCCAGTTATAACTAAACTTTTACCCACTACAGAAATATACAGAATCAGTAAAAAATGCCTAGATGGTTTACCCAAAAGAAGCAAGAACAGACACTCTGAAAGCACTGCTTGCTTTTATTGATTTCCTCCAACCCCCTAGACATGAAGAATTGCTCCCAAGTAAAACAATTAGTTGAACTTACTTCATACTGGGTTTAGATGCTATAAGGAAGTTACCTGTCATTAATGATCCAGTTCAGACACAGATTGAGGGAATTGAGGTTTTTGCATCTCTTTACTATTTCCATCACGGTTTCATTGTCCAGTTCTGTGATATGACGTAGATCCAGGCTGGAAAGGTTTCTTAGCTATTGAGACAAATACAAATACAAAGAAATAATCTGAAATTTGTTCACACACAAAACTGTTAGAAAAAATAAACTTTCTGGAATCATGTATAGTATGTGTGAGCCAGTCAAGGAAGATGAGACTATCTTTCGCAAAAAGGAAACATATCAGAGATACTAACAGAAACCAACTTTAGAAAACTTGGAAGTTAGGCACTAATTTCCTCCGTGAAATCAAGACAATCTTACTCTTCATCCAATATATATACAGTAGGTGGCAAGTCCTTCCTCCTTTTTACTGTATGGAGTCTACCAACTCATTTAAGTATAAGAAAAATAAGGCATGGAAAGAAAGGAGACAGTACATTTGTGCTTAGATTCAGATTTATGTGATGAAAGACTTCAGAATCTATGGCTTTCAAATATTAAAAAGCTTCCAGGAACATACACTATTTGCACTGTAGTCTCACCTGTACAGCTATCAATAATAACCTGGATATTCTGAACAACAAAATTTGGAGTCATAGAAAAACATGATTAAGATTTATGCACTGATTAATCTGATTTATTACGATGGTTGATCATTTAAATGACCTTCAAAAGCAAACAGAACTCTCTTCCTACTTTTATTAGCTATGGCTTCAAACAAGAAATTTTTTACAGATTTTTATAGTATTCTTAAACAATGGATCAGTTTAGTCATAATAACCTCCAAGTGCTGCTTGCTTTTTAAGCTGTCTGAAATAATCTGTTATACTGAGGAAAAAAATTGCATTAGGTAATGCTGACACTTTAATTAAATTTACCTTCCTCATATGAGAGAGAAAATAATCCTATTCAGTGATTTAAATCACTAAGGATTTGATTAAGTAAAGGCATACAACCGAAATCACATAATAGGGCCACTTCAGTAGTTAATTATTAAGTCAATGTATTTAAGGGGGAGTGGGGTTGGTGGGAAAGGCAAGAGAACAAAAAGGGGGAAAAGAGGACTTCAAATGTGTGTACTAAATCTCCAAATTATGGATGAAGAGAAACCACGTACAGCTTGCAAAACCTCTGCTGAGTAAGCACAAAATTAAGGAATCTTGATCTCTGAGATATAACTGCAGGGTACATCTACAGGAAGTAGGGCAATAATATTCCTATTGCTGGGATGTTACCACAGGTGTACTGCAGAGAGGCTTGTTGTAATCTCATTGAACTTTTGATAATCTTATTTGTCTACTAGGGAGAAAAGCATACAGTGATTGATACTGTGTGGGTAAAATTGACAGATTCTACAAGTTCTGTCTCTCTGCATTTCATTCATACTTATCTACCAGTTTGAAAGACTTGCTTTCTATGTACCAAAAATGCTCATAACTAATTCTTCTGCAAAAATTACAAGGAGAAGAGGGAGCTTAAAGCGACTTTGATTTTCCTCACCTTCATACAACTACCTATATTGGATACAACAGCCTTTATACTATATTGGCAATAACTTGGCTAATGACCATCACAAAGGAAGTAAACCTACTGGAACTATTTAACAATGCATATGCTCTATGACAGTATACAAATACTTAACAGGAAAATCTTCCCATGAGAAAAAACCAAAATTCTTAACTAAAAAACATGCTTTCTTTGATGACAACACTTATGTCAACAGGTGATAATAATGGTGACTCTTTTGTCTTCATTATTACGTTGAGTAAAAAACATACACTAAAGATAAACCAATGCATGGAGGTTAGTGCTTCGTTAAACCCTATTTAACTAATATGGCTTCAAAATATTTAAGATCAAACTGAAGAGTTTTGTGAGGCAATGATCAATGTAACTGAAAGAATTTGTGATTTCTGAGGAAAAAGACTTCTGTGCTGCATGGGTAGACTCAAAACCTAAACTGAATTAGTAGAATTCCTATTAATCAAATGAACAGGGTTTCCAAGGTAGACTTTGTCCTTTACCGTCACAGGTGAGTCATCATTCTCTCACTGTTTCTTTCCTTCATAGGAATAAAGGTCCACCATTATATTAAATATACAGTAACTCAACCCTCACTTGCCTTTTTTACTGTGACATTCCTTCATTTTAAACAGCCCACCTGACACCCCAACTACTTGGTAGGTTAATTCGTCTTTTTATCTGGCACAATATACTAAATCCAGAAAACCTTAATGTCTTAGAATTCTGTTTGAAGAAAGTCCTTCAGATTGATACCTGTCTATACAACCTCACTATTGCTATTTCATGTGAGTGAATGACTTTCAAGAACTACACCCCACTAAACACTGGACCTTCTGGTATGATTCTGTATCAATGTGTACATGACAGGTGAAAATAATACTCCCTTGCCTATCTAGATCACAGGGATCAACACCTTATTACTGGCCAGAGGACTGTAATAATTGTACATGTAACCATTTTCCATTTAAAAAAAATAAGGTTGATGCTTTAACAATTGTCCAATTTTATATTTTACCTGAAAAACTAATTGTAAGGTGTTAAATGGTATCCATTATTGGTATCCTAGGCTCCATTAGAAGAGGGGTGGCAGCAGGGACAGGTAGGTGATTGTCCCTCTCTACTCTGCCCTTGTGAGGCCCCACCTGGAGTACTGTGTCCAGATCTGGGGCCCCCAATACAAGAAAGATGTGGAACTGTTGGAGAGGGTTCAGAGGAGGGCCACAAAGATCATTAGAGGGCTGGAGCACCTGCTCTGCAAAGAGAGGCTGAGTGAGCTGGGCTTGTTCAGCCTGGAGAAGAGAAGGCTGCAGGGGGACCTCATTGCAGCCTGCCAGTCCCTGAAGGGAGCATACAAACAGGAGGGGAATTTAAAAGGGTAGACAATGCCCCATGACAAGGGGGAATGGTTTAAAGCTGAAGGAGGGAAGATTTAGATTAGATATTAGGGGGAAGTTTTTTTAAAGAGAGAGTGGTGAGGTGCTGAACAGGCTGCCCAGAGAGGTGGTGCATGCCCCATCCCTGGAAGTGTTCAAGGCCAGGTTGGATGGGGCCCTGGGCAACCTTGTGTAGATCCAGGCCTGAGGTTGGTGGCCCTGCCTGTGGCAGGGGGGTTGGAGCTCTATGATCCTTGGGGTCCCTTCCAACCCAGACCATTCTATGATTCTATGAAATGCCACAAGGCTGAATTCTTAATTAATCATCAGTATTATAAAAAAGGCAAGAAAAGTTACTTACGTTTCATATTCTAACTCTAACTCTCATACCTCAAAGTAGTATCATATAAAAAAATTAAACTTATTTGAAGCAGACAACTGGGAAGTTCACATCTTCAGTGCATGCATGCATAAAACTTGACATTAAAACAGCATACCTTTAATTAGCACTTTTCCACAGGACAAGAATATTCTGTGACTTAAATACTCAATCTTAGGGCATCAGGATGAATCAAGTTTTTCCTTTTTATTTTTTTTTCCCCAATCAAAACCAATTTTCTTCATACAGCTACACCATTTTATTGAGCAATTTCAGGGCAATTCTTCTAAAGATATTTAGGAAACACTTTTCTTCAACTCTAAATTTTATAGCTCTACAAAGAATGCCCAGCATGAAGAAAATTTAAACTTTGAACTCAACTCCAGCTGACAAAATGTTTTAACTGAAAAGGAATAGTAATATGACAATAAAACAGACAATGCAAATAGTAGACAGAGGGCTTAAAAATATGAAATAGAAAATAAAAGAATGAAAAGGAATCAACAACTAATTTTGTGAGCTACATATATACTCAATCTTGCTGAAATTACTGAATAGTGATACAGTGTTAAACCTGCATGAGATAGTATAATAATAGCATTTAAATTTCAGCAGGAGCATAGTTAGAAGAATGAGATTAGAAGAGAACAGGATGTTGGCTTCTTCCACTCATCCCACTAACAGAATTGACAACCTAGTATGTAAAGATTTTGTGAGAAGATTAGCTGTTAAAATGTACTGAACGTGAATTGTTCCACTGTGAGTGACAGATGCAAAGGAACCATTTAGATCACAAAATGGTTTTGGACAAAGCAAGCTTGTAAAACAGTGCTCCAGTTCTTTAAAAATTGTATTAAAATTTTAAAAATTAATACTATTTTAAAATAAATTACTACTTTTGAATCTCACATATTTTAAATCATGAAAACATAATTTCTGTTTAATACTTTAGTTGGTTGGCTTGAATGAGATTTTATGGAGATCGATGTATTTAAAGATTCACACATCACCATACTGTTTTTCTTCTGCCTGAACAGAGGAGTTTGTAAGACTTTTATCTTGATTAGTTGAACTTGTAGTAAGATATGTGCTATGTTAATGAAGAAGTGAGAACATTTGAAAACTGTAACAACAACAAAAATCGCACCCAAAAAAAGAGAAAAAAAAATCCTGATTTAAGACTGTTCAAATTTAGGATAAATTTTGTATACATTATATGATAAAAAAAATTGCTATTACCACTGGGATCACAGGTAATTTTTCAACTCCTGTGACTATTTAGCTGTTTGTGTAGGGGGCTACTAGTACAATTTTTTTTTGTTCCCTGCATATTTCCCCAATTCCTCTAGAGATATGCTTTCTTAAAAATCACAGAATTTAATGAAATTACAGAATCATCTAGGTTGGAAAAGGCCTTTAAGATCGAGTCCACCACAAACCTAACACTCACAAGTCCACCGCTAAACAATTCACATAAGATCAATCCTCTTCAGAAGCAAAACAAAATTATTTCTAGAAGCAAGTGCTTGTAAGAACTCAGTGGGCTTTAAATTCACATCTCTTGCTAATTAAGCTTAATTTTCTTGACACTCTTTGCGTATATGTGCCCTCAGGGAATAAACTGCATTCTCATATAAGCCCCCAAAAGCAAATGGATGATCACAGGAAATAAAAATTAGCAACCTGAAAAAACTGTAAATCAGATTCTTTTTTTATTATGTCAACAGAACCTATAAACACATGCATTAATTTTTACTTAAGAGCTAAAGTAACTGAAATATACTATTGAGATATACTGTGTTCCTGAAACAGTAATCATATGTGGTTTAAGAAATTGAAAAATAACTGAATGGTTAGAGGACACAATTTTCTCATAGACTGTTTTTAATGTTCTGAACATTCAAATCTTCTAAATTCCCTTCCTGAAGTTAAATATTGCACAACATTAAGCTCTCATTGCATAAATAAGACAAACACATTCAAAACCAGTGTTATAAACACAGAGATTTAATTTGCATCACTTACAAAAAAATTTTCAAGAGTGGATATTTGTAAAAAAATGGAGTTGAAAATATATGTTAATTAAGGAAACAAATTTATTCAGTAGATTCCTTGAGTTTTTAACAGATCACAAAACACAATATCAAAGTGAATGACACTTGTATTCAAGCTGCTACTTCCAAGATTACTACTAATAATTTGGGTTTTGTATGCATACATTTACAAATTATGCATATATTTAAAAATTATGCATATATTTACAAATTATGCTACAAAAATAAATATATTGCCCTTTACATCTAACTTTAAAACCCACTATAGAGGAGCTACTTGTACATACATAAAAATTGCACATATAGTACCCAGATTACAAGAGCTATTTCCAGATTATAAATTCTAAAAGTCACTGTTGAATTACATTATCACTGAGTCATAATTATCCTTTGTGATACTTACTCTCAGATACCTCTTATTAAATGTTTTTGGTTTAGGCATTTTTGGTTGGTTTTTTTTGTTTTATTTTTGGGGGGTGGGTGGGGAGGATGGGGGCAGGGTTCCACACACCCACAGGGCACTGAAAGTTTCAACCATGAAATCAGTCTTCTCTGCAATGCCTTTTTACTTCATTGCAACTTAAAAGAACCCGCATTTTCATTAAATTTCTTTAACCCTACTTAAATGCAACTTTTTAAATTGGTTACAAATCTCTCAGGAGGCATAGGTTAATTCAACTTCATTCAACAAAATGGTCAGGTTTAGTCAGATAAGAAGTAAAAAGCTTCTCTTACACAGTCTATAGCATCACATCATTTAAAGCATGAAGCCAGTCCTCATGGAGAATCTCCTAGAATCATTATGTTCAGAAAGGTTTATTTAGTTACTTTTTACTATGATTGGAAGACTAACATTTAAAAAGATACCTTATTAAATGCAAACAGATTCAAATAGGCCCTCCGTCATTTTATGAAATATAGTTCATTATATAAATTGATTAAAAAACTGTTTTCTCCAGACCTAGCCAAAGAACAATCATGTTCTTAGTTAAGAAGCATGATGATTTTAAGATTAGAAGGTATGCTGAAATATTAACATAAAGTGAGCATAAAGCAGAGCAATTTGTGTCAAAATAAATCAGTTACTAAAGAAAGGGACCATACAGTACCTCCATTTAGAAAAGGCTCTTGCAAAATCAATCTTGTCATGTGTACATTACCATTATATATCTGTCAAGCTGATAACGTCTGCACTGAATGAGTCCTAAATATTTGCTCTATCAATCTGAATGTTGATTGACTTCATGCTGGCCACCAGCTGAGACACAGGTATGACTGAGTTAGATTGGACGTGGCTCTCAGGTAACAGTTATGGCACAAAGAAGGAAGGAAGACCACATTATTCAAAAAAAGTTTTATTATACAAACAGACATCATGTATTGGTGATTAGAATAATAAAATAAAACTTTTTTCTATCAAGATGCTGTTCAAGGTTTACATGCACTTAAATGAAACTGTTAAAAATTTTATCAGACACAGAAGTACATGCTGTAGAAGTACAGAGTTATAATGCTACAAAACAATTACTCTTTTGTATGTATGAGAACTTGAAGAAAGAAGCGGCTTGGAAATCATAGACTCATAGAATCTCCTGGGTTGGAAAAGAACCTTTAGATAGAGTCCAACCATAGCATAACCCTGACTAGTCCACCTCTACATTATGTCTTTTAAGTACTTCATCTACATGCCTTCTAAGTACCTCCAGGGATGGTGACTCCACCACCTCCCTGGGCAGCCTATTCCAATGTTTGACAACGAAACTTTCTGAAGAGGGGAAGAAAATTCAACCACTTTTGGGGCTAAAGATAAAACATTTTAATAATTTCTACTTTATTAGTTATACAAAATTACTTATTCATGCCTAGTTAATAAATAAAGATCATCCAATTCACCTATTCTGTGTTTAAAGCAATTATCTACTCTATATAGGTATTTTGCATGTTTACATAGATCTTTGTGCTTACAGGAGAAAAACTAAAAAATAGCCATCAATAAACTCTTGAGAAACAAAGATCTGAGAAAGATAGGATGAGAGAAAATGAGAAAAAACAAATCATATAGTAAAAGATAAGTAAATAATAAAACAAGTAAGAAAAAAGGTAGAACAAGGAAATAGCAGTTGGGGATGTACTGAAAATAGAAGTTAAAAACTGCAACACTATATCCAGTACATGATCTTCCCTTCTCTGGAGAAACAATGCTGTGAAATGTAGAACGAATTTTTCTGATGTCACAAAAGAGATCACACAGATCTTTTGTGACACTGTTTCACACATTAAAACAAAATAAAACATTCTAGTTCATTAGAACAAACCACTGGCTTCAATTGGGAACTGCATATAAATACACACTGCCTCTATCTTTCTTCCTGCATATATATATGCAGTGCCTCTGAACTTGCTCAATAATCATCGCTTATTTTAGGTGCCTTTTTTGTAGTTTGTAATAACTTCAAGGAAAAAAGGCAAAAGTGCAATAACATGGTTTTGCGCAAGAAGGAGATTTTTTTGAACATCACTATGTTTACTAGAAAAATAATGAAAATAAACCCCGAATGATTCTTTTTCTAACATATACAACATTTTCGTTACCATTCCCCACAATTAGCTATTAAAAAAGCTCTGTGGTTCAGCAGCACTGTAATTCAGAATTTTCAAGTGCCAGTAATTTTAAAGAGAGCTAACATTACTAGGAGGATAATACAGTAATAATAAATCACTCCATTTTTATACAGCCATCAGCCTCAAAGTAATTTTACAACGGAGGCCAGCGCTGTTATCTCCAGTTTGCACACACCCTGACAAGAAGTCCAGCTTTCCTGTAGGCCCCTGGTACTGGACGGCTACAATAAGGTCTCACCAGAACACTCTTCTTCTCCATGATGAACAAGTTCAACTCTCTCAGCCTGTATCCATAGCAGAGGTGTTCCAGCCCACTGATTACTTCTGTGGCCCTCCTCTGGACTTGTTCCAACAGGTCCACATCTTTCTTCTAACTAAAGACTCCAGAACTGCAGGCATCACTGTAGGTGGGGTCTCATACAAGCTGAGCATAAGGACAGAATCATTCCCCTCAACCTGCTGGCCACGCTTGTTTAGATGCAGTCCTGGAAATGGTTGGCTTTCCAGACTTCAAGTGCACCCTGTCGCCTGATGTCCAGCTTTTCATCCAACAGTACCCCCAAGTCCTTCTGCACATGCTGCTTTCAATCTCTTCACACCCCCAGCCTGTATTGACACTGGGTTTGGCCTGATGCAGGTGCAGGACATTGCTCTTCAGCTTGTCCAGGTCCATCTGGATTGCATCATATCCCTCAGGTGTGTCAACTTCACCACTCAGCTGGGTGTCATCTGCAAACTTTCTGAGGTTGCACTCAATACTATTGTCTATGCCACTGAGGAATATATTTGTGGTCATTTAACCTTGGCTGGATGCCAGTACTTTTCCCAGTACAGACCCCTGTGGGACAGCTCTCATTACTGATCTCAATCCAGACAGTTGAGCAGTTGACCACTAGCCCCCACATGCAACCACCTGACCAATCCCTCAACCCCAAACAGACCTGCACTTGGTGAATCATAGAATGGTCTGGGTTGGAAAGGGACCCCAAGGATCATAGAGCTCCAACTCCCCTGCCACAGGCAGGGCCACCAACCTACAGGTCTGAATCTACACAAGGTTGCCCAGGGCCCCATCCAACCTGGCCTTGAACACTTCCAGGGATGGGGCATGCACCACCTCTCTGGGCAGCCTGTTCCAGCACCTCACCACTCTCTCTTTAAAAAAACTTCCCCCTAATATCTAATCTAAATCTTCCCTCCTTTAGTTTTAATCCATTCCCCCTTGTCGAGGGGCATTGTCTACCCTTTTAAAAAGCTGAATCCCCTCCTGTTTGTATGCTCCCTTCAGGTACTGGAAAGCTGCAATGAGGTCCCCCCGCAGCCCTCTCTACTCCAGGCTGAACAAGCCCAGCTCCCTCAGCCTCTCCTTGTAAGGCAGGTGCTCCAGCCCTCTAATCATCCTTGTGGCCCTCCTCTGAACCCTCTCCAACAGTTCCACATCTTTCTTGTATTGGGGGCCCCAGATCTGGACACAGTACTCCAGGTGGGGCCTCACGAGGGCAGAGTAGAGAGGGACAATCACCTCCCTGTCCCTGCTGCCACCCCTCTTCTGATGGAGCCCAGGATACCATTGGCCTTGTGAACTGCAAGAGCACACTGCTGGCTCATGTTAAGTTTCTCATCCACCAGAATCCCCAGGTCCTTCTCAGCAGGGTTACTCTCGAGGAGCTCTTCTCCCAGTCTGTATCTATGTCTGGGATTGCTTCAGCCCAAGCGCAACACCTTATACTTGGCAGTGTTGAACCTCATTAGGTTCACCCAGGCCTACCTTTCCAGCCTATCAAGATCCCTCTAGATGGCTTCCTTTCCTTCTGTTGTGTCAACCACACCACTCAGCTTGGTGTGAAGATATACTGGCTATCTTAAATCCATTCCCTGTCATCCATGTGCATATGTATCTTCTACATTCCATGATCTTCCTAGGCAGAGCCATAAGGCTGACAAATCAGAAGTTCCCAAGGTCCTCTCTTCTACCTTTTTTAAAAATTGGAGCAGTATTTCCCTTTTTCCTAGTCACTGGGGACATCACCTGACTGCCATGACTCTTCAAATGTCATGGAGAGTGGCTTGGTAACTACATCAGCAATTCCCTCAGGACTCTGGGATTCACCTTTTCAGGTCCCACAGACTGATGCACTTTCAGCTTCCTCAGGTGGTCTTGAACCCAATCTTCTCTTCCTGTGGGAGGCACTGTGCTCCCCTAGTCCCTGCCTTTGAGGTCTGTCCACTTGAGAGCTGTGGGAAGCGACGCTTTTCCAGTGAAGTTTGGCAAAAAAATTGAGTACCTCAGCCTCCTCCTCATCCATTGTTGCCAGTGTGCCAGTTGTGTGCATCAGTGGGAGTATGCTTTCTCTGACCTTCCTTTTCCAGCAGACATATCTGCAGAAGCCTTTTTTATTATTCTTTGTGTCCTTTGCCAACTTCAGCTCCAGCTGTGTTTGGCCTTCACAATCCCATCCCTACACAACTGGGAAGCATCCAAGGATACCGGTCCCTACTTCAACTGCCCATGCAGTGCATCAACGTATCAGAGAAGACATGATGTATTATCCTTGAAAATTATAGTTAAATAAGGAAGTAAGTCAGGCTTTTCCTCAAACACACTTCAACATTCAACCCTAGAAAGATTCTAGTTTATACTATACTCTAGGAGCAAGCCAGCAAAAACTCCTTAATCTGCAAAATACACTTACTCAAAACCATCAGTGATTTCAAACCCACTATCATACTCCAAGTAAGCAACGACACACTTTTTGCCAACAACACACTACTATAAAATAGTTCATTTCAAGTGCTTTTACAATATATTTGGACATTATTTGATGAACCTAAAAATGCCAATATACATTTTAAAAAAAGCCAAACAGAAAGCTTCAGTAAGGCACAAGACAGAATCATGAAAAGTTAGACAAATAAAGGAAAAAATATTCGGTACTACATATGTGGTAAATACTTAGCACCTTCACAGCAATGTTTTAAAAAAAGAGGGCAAATACAAATTCCTCAGTAATTTCTGAGAATCTTAACAAGTCTAATATTCAGTGTTACCACATCACTGTCTTTGCCATTTTAATAGTCTAAAGAAAGATTCCATAGATACAGATTGATGGAAGGAAACCTGAACCCCCAAGTCTAAAGTCCCAACACAAATCACATGCACCAACTACTTATCCCATATGACTTTTTCCAAATTTCTGACAAACCATCCTCCTGGGTATTTTCTGGAGGATTATGTACAAGAGTCACTCCTATGCAAATCAGGATTTCTAATAATTTATTATTATGACTATGTCAAATGAGAACCAGAGCTAAAATTTATAATCAAATACATGGGATTTTAAAGTTACTTGGTTGAATGATAAGACATCTATTAAATACACAACAAATTCAGGCCAGAATAATGCAGCAACCAAGGCATTCACCTGAAAAGTGATCCCTCTGAGAATTTCCCACAAAGACTTGGACTACATAATCTATGTTAGACTTCTATATTATGTACCTCCTATATTTTTGTTGTATACATAAATATAACCTACAGTTCTATATGTATAGTTTTCATAGGAGATGATCTCCCACAGACACATGTCCTTTTTATGCATCATTTCAATATAAACAAGGTCCTTTCCGAATTACATTCTTTGAGGTGTTATAACTTTAGCATGCAAATTAATTTCTCTGGCTTATTTAACTTTTGCATGTGTTCCAAAATGTTTTCAATCCTTTTTCTTCAGGTACTGAAGTGCCCGAAACTGGAAATAGTTTACAGATATGCTGAATGGTTCTGTACAACAACAAGAGGGCTGTGCCACTGCATCAAAACACCTGTATTTTCTTCAGGCACACTGGGTTTTCTTTAAGTTTGTTCTCCACTGGTTTAAAGAGAGATCCACAAGATCTCTTTAACCATTTTTCTGTTTCAAGTGTATGCATATTCAATGTTCATTCCTACAGTCATCTTTACCAGTTATATTAAGTTCCATTTTCCTATTTGAACAATTTTCTTGAATTCTTAGTGTGGTGGTTTAATGCTTGCTGGAGGCCAGATGCCCACACAAGTCATTCTATCCCTGCCCTTTTCAGCTGGATGGGGAGAAAATATCTATTGAGAGGCTTAGGAGTCGGGATAAGGACAGGGAGATATCGTTCCACAGCATCAGGGGCAAAACAGACTCAACAAGGAATAAAAAGTAAACCATCAGATCCCTTACACTACACAGAAACCAGAGTCAGATAATGAGAAGTACGATCAGATCTTAAAGCACTTCGCCCCACTCCTCCCTTCTTAGCAGACTTCACTCTAGTCATGATTTCGCTCCCCACCCCCATGCCCTGGTGTCACAGGGGAATGGGGATGGGAGTTTCAGCCATTTCCTCAGGAGATGTTTTCCTTCTTGCCAGGGCAAGGAGTGGGGAAGGGCAGTCCTAACACTCTTTCCCTGCTGCAGGGTGGGATCATACACACAGGAGACCATGCTCCACAGACCTTTCCCACAAGGCTTCCGCTATTCACCAGCTGCCCCATTGTGGGTCACTTCTATGGGGTGCAACCTCTCAGGCCTAGACTGCTCCAACCTGCTTCCCCACTGAGTCACAGGTCTGCCCAGAAAACCTGCTCTGGCATGGGCCTCTTTCCATTGGCTGCAGGCCCTGCAGGAGCTTGCTCTAACAGGGGTCACAGCATCATCCATAAGTCTCCACCCACTCCAGCCTAGGATCTCTCCACAGGCTAAAGGTGGGATCTCTGCTCCCCATAGGCTGCAGGGGGACACCTTGCTCCACCATGGTCTTCTCTATGGGATACAGGGGAATGTCTCCTCTGATGCCTGGAGAACCTCTTCCTCCCCCTGCCCCACCCCCACTTCCCTGGCTTTGGTGCCTGCACAGTTTCTCACATCTTCTCGCTCCCTTCCCTGGTGGCAAAAAGCAGCTGCTTGCGGGCTTTTTTGTCTCCTATATGTAATTCCCAGAGGTGCTGTGACTATTGCTGATAGCCTCAGTCTTGATCTGTGCTAGGTCTGGCCCTGAGCCCAGCTGGTGTTTGCTGTGTCAGGCCTAGGGGAAGCTTCTAGATGCTTCTTGCAGAAGCTACCCTGGCAGCCACCGCTCCTGCACCAGAAACCTCATCACACAAAACCACAACACTTAGCTATATGCACAAATTTACCTATTCCAGATGCATTTTTCTTCTGTTCTCCCTGATGTTTGCATGATCCCTGAATCTACTCTCACTTAAAAATTTTAATTAATATACTGTTTGCCCACTTCATCCAAGTCATGCATTTTATTAAACGCTTCCACTATTTTCTGCAGGTTCACACAAGTTAGTTCACTCACATATCACTTCTCTCACATAAAAGAAAAAGGAAATAAAATGTAACCGTCACAGCGTCCATGTTAAAATACAAAGATGGAGATATACAAAATGTATATGTACTGGGAATGCGCTCTTGCTGTAAGAGGTCTAGCTAAAACCCTGACTTTTTGACCCAAATAGTATTATTATTTCTGAGGAAAACTATCATGCCTTGAATATGTTTTTGCTACAGCATATATACACAGGGAAATCTGAACAGGCCTGCTCAAACAGTACAAGGTTCACTAATCCTGTCATTTTTCTATCTATGACAGTGTGATTCATCATATTTATACAGTTATCCTGGGCAATACTTGTGGTTTAGCAATAGTCAAAAAGACTAATGACTAGCTAAAAGTAGTTGCAGTACTTACATTGGTGAGGTGAATGACTCCTTTCGATGTAACAGAGCAGCCCATAAAACCAACATACTGCAGCTCAGGACAATGTTCAGCAAAAGCTTTCACTGACTGATCCGTCACCTACAAAAAAGACACAAAGGTAATATGAACAGGTGATACGAGCACATACTACAGACTAACCAGTTCCTCTGTAACATTGGTAAGCTGCTCATCAATACTTGCATTATTATTAGTTCTACTATTATTTATTTCAAAAATTTGAGAGAAAACATCAGGTATGTACACCCATCTATCTGCATGAAAAGGAAGAAAAAAACATTCATCTTTGGCAGGGGGGATTATCATCTCAGAAGAGAAGAGACAAAGGAAAAGAGAGAATGATGGCCACAAATTCAAATATTACTGTCATCCTGTTTATCTGCAAATAACCCAAGAAACCATTATATCCAAATATGATAATACTTCCACATTTATGTTACTGCAATCCTGCAGACTCATGGTATACTCATCACTGACTGCAAAGAATTTGAATTTTCTGATATCTTCAGTTTATACTAATTTCCTAAGCACTGTTACTGAAACAAAACAACTAATGCTTTTAACAATATTACATCTATTTCCCACATCAAACTTGTATCTCATGGTAACATATCGTAATTGTCAGTTATCAGTTGAATGGAGCTACTACCTACGTTATTTTTGTGATTTATTTATTTCTATAACTATTCTTTATAATTGTTTTCTAACAAAATTAAATATTTATGAAATGCAATCATTTGCAGAAATGTAGTATTTTGTAGGTAGACTATTCAAAAGTCCAACATTTTGTGAACGTTGTTAAGTATATAATATTCACATGGGCATACGTAAAAGACTTAAATGTCTTCCTTTAAATGAGTATGTTTTCTTCCTGAGATGTATATATCCCAAGTGCAAACGACCATAATGAAAACACTACAGTGATTCTGGGATAAAACTGTATTTTTCCAGCCCAGGAACTTCTCACTATTTCTGGAATCGTAAATCCCAAATGCCAAGGACATTCTAGTTCTGTAAAAATGTCTTCCTGTTATCACAGTACTCAGAAGCAAAACAAGCTTTGAACAATCTGCCCCACAACTGAGCCTCACTGGGGCATTATCCCTGCTGTGCTGTGGATCACTTTGATCCACAGTTCCAACTGGCCTGACTAACACGCCACTGAAATGCACACTAGCAGCTTATGGTGACCTCAGGGAAGACTCAGGTAAAAAAAAAATAGTCCAGAGGTAGGGCAGGCCAACAAGATTACAGGTACAATGCCACCTAAGTTACAGGGGTTTGGGGTTAGTGAATACTGTCACAGGTCTAATGCTCTTTTCTCAAAGCAACAATTTCTCAGTGAGCAAAGACTTTTTGTTGTTTCACATCTTCCAAATAAAAAACAAGCCTTTTGGGATTGTGCATTTAGAAGCCAATACACAAACTGTGTAGTCAGAAGTCAAACAAAGCCAGGTTGGATGAGGCTTGGGCAATCTAGTCTGCTGGAGGGTGTCCCTGCCCATGGCAAGGGGGGGCTGGAACTAGATGATCTTTGATGGTCCCAAAAGACAGCCTGTTTTGCAGAATGAATGAAAGATACCCAACCAATAAAAAAATTGCACAGAAAATTAGCAATAGCTTGTACACAATTATTGTGTAATCACTGTCTCTTCACCTGAACTATGTTACTATATGTTACATTTTCCTCAAAGGCCTCCTCACCACTCAAGGGACAGAGCAGGTACACGAAATGTGCATTATAAAAGGGCTTCTGCAAACTAACAAATATTTTACAGTATAAACTACTGACATTCAGATACAATACATAAGCAGAAAAGCACAATCAAAAACCAGATCATGACAGAAAATACTACAGGTCTACAGAAATGACCCTTATCAACAAAGATACAGAAATTCACACCTAATTCTTTTTTAGATCACAGCACTGCTCTTCCAAGAATCCTTAATAATAATTGGATTGTCTATTTGACCTTCATTGGCTTCCATTCATCCTGTCTTGCTTGATGTTAGTCTTGCTTTGAAAAAGTAATATAGCATGATGAGGACTGATTTATAAGTTATGCACTAAAGCATTGTGAATGGGAAATACACTGGTCTGGAACTAATGGCACAGATTCTCCTCGGATTAAAAAGATCTATGGTAAGTGAGATATTGTTTAATCATTTTCTTTTTATTTATTGAGGTCTATTGTATATGAATTCCAGTTCTGTACTGTATTACAGAAATTCAATATCCTGACTACTCTGAATTAGATTCTCTAAGAATTAGTTTATTTTACTTTCTACCCAGTAATTGAAGGAACAATAGAGGATTTCTGAAGAAAGACTGGTAATTCAAAAATAAAGTTTGATGTATAATTATACCTGCCCCTTAAAATTCCAACTGAAAAATCCACATCATTAATGAAAACTTACAGAAAGCTCAAAAAGAAGTGAAAAAGGGTTAGGAATATATACAGAATTGACAGAGAACACCACATACTCTTAAAAGGGAGCACTAAATAAGTAGATCTTAATGTGCAATGGACTTTCCACATAAAATACAGAAATAAATTGTGTACAAAATATGTAAAATATTAGTCAGAAGACAGACACTTAGCAGGATAAACTCTGGCAGAGTAAAATAGGCTCTCATGGATGTAAAGAGTCAGTCTGCCACAAATGTAGTATATAAGCATCCACTGAAGAAGTCTGCACTAATGGTGGATGAAAAGCTTTTTCTCTCATTGCCTAACTCCATAAATCTTCACCAGTTTCGGTCAGATAACAATTATTTTTGGCAATGTAGAATGAAGAACCAGGGACAACTTGCTAAAACTGAGTTTTATGTTTGAAAAGAGATAGGTTTCAAAAAGCTCATCTGCTCATTCAGTCCTACAACTTCCTCATCCTACCTGTGCATTATTTTATACTGCCCACATACAGCCCATTAACAAATCTGCCCTGCATGACACACATGTGCAGGCCCTCCAGCACTGTGCTTTTTAACACATACTCAAACAATGCCCACGTTCCCTGGTCTGTTTTCCCTGAAACCTTTGCATTCCACAAGTGACCATAACAGATAGACTAAACTCAGGCTTTCACCCACACACATCGCCCCCTCCCCGCCCCTTTCCTTTTTACCACAATTCCTGAATTCCATTTCTTTCATAAGATACCAGCAAATCATACAAAGCAAAAGGCATTTGTCCTGGACTAACTCAGCTCACCAGCTTACAGGTGAACTCAATTACACATGATCATAACTCATACAAAAAAAACCCCAAACCATAAAACAATGAGATTGCTAATACACAGAAATGTCTGTAAGGTACTGTAAACCAAGGCAGACAGGCTACCAATGTTCTATCATCAGGAAACACACTACATTTCCTTAAATAATTTAAAAAAACCAAACAAAAACCCAAAATAAATAATAGACGTACACAAAAAACCCACAGCAATTAAATAGTTTCAAGAGAAACTGCTTAACATAGGTTCTTCCTGCTTACTTAAAATCTGCATTGCTACCTCTACACTAAAATGTAACCAGCAGCAGCTTGCCATGGTAAAAGTTGTTGCATTTACTGCACTTGGGAAAGTAAAAAGATGGAAATAAAGGCTATTCATTGCAAAGTATTATCATCAGAAGATCCCTCTTTCCCATAAAGGGGGAGATGACATTGTGTCTCTTTTGACTAACACTTTTTGAATTATTTTTTAACAGAGGGTCAAACAGAAATCACAATATTGCACTAGAAGTTCAAAATAAGAAAATTATTAAACTAATGCATAGTCTTCAAAACATTTAAGACTATAAATATCTTCATAGTCCACTGACTAAGAAATTACAAAAAAATTGTTTTAATTTAACTATTTTTTAAATTCAAAAGTAAATTCAACTTAATTTTAAAATTAATTTCTACAGGAAACTGCAATATCCAAAGTATTTCCCTAGAGATTTCATCATAGGGTGCCACCAAAGATTCCAGGGCACTAATTAGCACCAATTTCTAAACTTATTTTAATAATAATATTTTTTTTAGAAATAGACTCTATTATGTGATTGGCCATGAATATAAAAATATTAATTTTAAATTAAATAGGAATACAGCATAAACATATCTAACAAGCATACACAAATCCTCACAGAAGGCTGCCTTGCTCTCAATCCCCCAGAAAACAAAAGGTAGAAAAGTTGAAAAATGATACAAGATTCATTTCAAACTTAAAACTGCTCAATAGCAGTGATACATTGTCTGCTTCCCACATGCATCAACTTAAACAGTATTTGTCACAAAAGCTGTGACAAAGTAACTATTATCAGCAAAGATGCATTTAATTCACGACCCCTTATTGCAATTACAGAACATTGACAAAGACAAGGCACAGGGAATCAGTCTTCATGCTCAAACTTTCAGGACGCCAAAATTTCATCAGTGAAATCAGCAAGTCAGAACTCAACTAACTAACATTGGACTAACCATGTATTTCTTCACATTTAGTAACATACATGCACAAATATAAACAGTTGCTTAATCACAAATGAGCTTCAACAACTGACAGCTCTACTTAGATTAGCAAGGGAAGATTTAAGAAGTACTGCCAATTTCCATGAGCACCCCAAACAGAGAAATATATTTATATTCCTTCATCTCTGAAAGGAAACAGTCTAGCTGAAAAGGAAATTATCCCCATTTTTTAAATATATAATTTTAAAGTTAAGTCTGGATCTTCAATCTTTTCACAATCTGGGTTTATAAGCTTCGATTGGTTTCTTTCCATTATAAAAAAGATCTTTATACAAAACAAATGGGCCATCTTTCAGAAAATAGAACTCTGCTGCTTACTAATGGCAGTAAAACTTTTTTCATTATTAACTGAAAGGGATAAATGTAAACCCATCAATTTAAGTAACTTTTTACAAACCAGGAAAACAAAACAAAAACTCTTCTGCAGTATTTTAAAATTAACTTAAATGAGTCTCACCATTGAAACCGAAATGTAGACATGATATGAAGAAGCAGAGCCTATACTGTAAGGTAAACCTTACCATACGAGCTCTTTCCGAAGAATCAACAATTCACAGCACACGAGATTAATACAGTAGTTAAAGCATGGACTCAGGGGAGACCTTAGCTGCTTGAAACAGAATCCCAAAATACAGAATTGGGTTTAGCAATACTCCTAATGTGCTTGCTGCCTTGTATCTGTAAACACTAACTCCATGGGTGTATCATTTTGAGATGAGAACGTGACATCTGTCCGGAGTTTCTGCCCAGTGCACTGGCTACCACAGACCTCATCAGAACACACTGGCTTGGTGAGGCTCTGTGCAACACTGTGCTACCCCATCCCCACATTCCAGAGGAGGAGGACTGAAGAGGGTTGCACTGCTATGCTTTCCCTCATCCTTGGGCATTAACTCAGAGGTTAGCATTACCATCTGCAGATCCAATGAGAGGAAAAGGTAAGTATGATGGGTTGACCCTGTGGCACAGAGCCTCACTGCTTAGCCTTGATCTCTTCTCCTGACATAGCAACCAAAACAGATGAGTTCCTCTTCCAATTTTGATCTATATTATGATCTGAACTAATTAACACTAAATGTAATAACACACTTGGAACACAGTAAATTTGAAATAATAAATAACTATAGACAACTTCTATCTTCAAACTGGTTTAAATGTCTGAGTTAGAAAACCAAACTCCATTCCTAACATAAATTAACTCTGATTCCTATTTACTCACAATTTAATTAACTACAGTTTGAATGTACCTTAAACAAGATGAAGAGCGCGCCCTACTTTTTTGTTGCAAAATGCAAATGAAATTATAAAAAAAACAATTCTTCAACTTGTAAAATATTGTTCTCTGAGAAGGCAAAGTTTATTAACAAATTAATTTCATTCTGTATTCATTAAAACCGGCTTCCAAAACAATGCTCTAGATCTTTCACGAAATATCATGTGCACACAACCTGATAACCACTGAAATATCACAAAAATTAAAAAAAAAAAATCCAAACAGTTATTTGCACTGTATTATGAATTATGCAATGAGAACCACACATCAGGAATACTGTACATTCACAATGGATTATGTGAAAACTAAGTGTTGCTCAGCATATTTTTAAACAGAAGAATGCAGTAATTTCCAAATATTGAAAATAATATCCTCAGCGTGCTTTTAAATTCTTAATACTGAACCAAAAACACTAATGTTTCCACAGGCTAAGAAATATATACCAAGCATTTTCTTTTAGTATCATTCTGAATCCAAAGGAAGAAAAGCATTTCTGTGTAACTGGTTTACTGATCTAGCCATTTAACCTTTCTTCCTCGTATAAAGAGTGTATGAATCATTTATTCATACCTTCTGTGACAGAAGATTACTTTGCATTATCTCTCCTTCTAATGCCCCCACAGATTTACAAGTTATGTTTCATATTCTGTACTACAAGTGGCATTCCTCAGGTGTCAGTAGTGGCACCAGCACAATTTAGTATCTTTGAGGGAGACATGGACAGTGGGATTGAGTGCAGCCCCAACAGGTCTCCTAACAACAGCAAGCTGTGTGGTGCAGACGATGTGCTGGAGGGAAGTGATGCAATTCAGAGGGACCCTGACAGGCTGGACAGATGGGGCTGGGCAAAACTCATCAAGTTCAGCATGATCAAGCGCAAGACACTGCACATGGGTCAATGCAATCCCAAGCACAACTACAACCTGAGCACAGAATGGATTGAGAGCAGCCCTGAGAAGGACTTAGGGCACTGACTGATGTCAAAGTCAGTATGAGCCATCAATGTACACTCGGCAGACCAGAAAGCAAACTGTATCCTGGGTTGCACCAAAGAAGTGTTACCTGCACATCAAGGGAGGCAATTCTGACTCTCTACTTCATTTTTGTGAAACTCCACCTGGAGTACTACTGCATCCATCTCCAGATTCCTCAGTACATGAAAGACATGGAACTGCTGGAGTGATTCCAGAGGAGGGCCATGAATATGATCAGAGGGCTGGAGCACCTCATCCACGAGGACAGACTGAGAGTTGGGCTTGTTCTGCCTGGAGAAGAGAAGGCTCTGGGGAGACCTTACAGCAGCCTTCCAGTACCTAAAGGGGCCTACATGAAAGCTGGGGAGGGATCGTTATCAGGGAGTGTAGTGACAGGACACGGTTAATGGCTTTATTCTAAAAGAGGGTAGATTTTGATTAGATATTAAGAAGAAATTTTTCCCTCAGAGGGAGGCAAGTCCCTGGCACAGGCTGCCCAGAGAAGCTGGGGCTGCCCCCTCCCTGGCAGTGTTCAAGGCCAGGTTGAATGGGGCTTTGGGCGAGCCCAGGAGGGTGTCCCTGCCCATGGCAGGCGGTTGGAACTAGATGACCTTTGAGCTCCCTGCCAACCCAAACCATTCTGCAATTCAAAAAACACCACCAAATGCCAGTTTATTCAGCAGCTTTACTGTTCACCCTAACTGAACAGATCTCATTCCCACTTAAAATCCCTTTGTAAATAGACTGGCTTTTATTTTCACTTCACCTATGCAACTGGATCATACACATTCCCAACAAAATTAAGTAATTTAGCACATTTATCCATTTACCACAACTTCAAGGCTTTTAAAGGAGCTGAAAGATTATTTTACATTACACAGTCACATAACAGCTGTTTTGTGCTCACACTCTTTACCCTCTAAAACAGACCTAGAAGAGCATTGTTCAGAAATACTGGAGGCCTTGTTCACAGACAACCCATGAATTACGTAGGTCATTATGCAAGCAAACTGCTAAACACTGTGAGTATATTTCCCTTTGCTTTATTCTAAGAGCACTGTAATTTTCACACACCAAAATCATGAACTGTTTCACTTTGTTCATTACTTGGGTTACATCCAGAAGCCCTCCTAACTGTTCACATAAACCCTTTCGGTTTTCTTGGTAAAGAATCAGACAAGTCCATGCTCCTTTCATTAAAAGCACCACCACGACCATAGTATAAGCTTGCTCTGTTGTCAGATCATTGTCACAGGCAAAACTAATCTATTAGTCCCTCAATATTATATTTCAGGTAACAAATTTACATACAAACTTAGGCAACACTGCCAATTGCTATCACACAATGCCAACTCAGAAATAGCTATTCCTGACAGATTTTCACACATTAAACCTGTGGTACTTTAACAAAGCAACAGAGCACCTCCACCTTGACAGCACAGAGGCATATTATAAGTATGTGCTGCAATCTATAACACAGGCTTGGTACATCTACACAGCATTAATACACATGGCAGTTTTAGCACAGGCACTGTAACCTCTGAGGGTAATATACACACAAAGGATATACCTGATATTTACTCATGTCTACAAAATCATCCAGAAATCTTAAGAGGAAAAATAGGATATAAACCCTAGTATCACGTATTTATTTTAAGAGTTAGAAAATGTGACTGAAAGGGTAATCTTTGAAAATAACCTGGCCACACTTAGAACATTTAGTACAGTTAGAAAATTATGCAATTCCTATCCAAATATTTTCTTCACATTTCAGAGATACTATGCAATTTTAATGAGCAGGGAAACTCTTGTAGCAGTTGAAAACATAATGTGATATGTATCAACACAGTACTTTCGACACTGTAAAAATTATTCAAGAGATCATAGTATTGGCATGTATTTCATACAAATAGCCTTGTTTTTTTAAAATTCAGTCATACTAGCCATACACAGAAATCAGTGAAATACAGCATGACATCATGAATCCAGCATCGTCAAATGTAATAGGCAAGGCTGCCACCACCAAATGTCTAAAGAGTGCTACTGCAGAAACTCAAAGTGGGCACGAATAGCAAAAACTTTGTTGCAATACACCTTCAAGACATTCCTATCCGCATTCCATACACAGATTCATTAGTTCCTCCTCTTTCTTCAACCACAGAAAGACAAGACTTCCCAAAATTTTTGCAGTATAAAAATCACACGTGCAAAAGTTTATCTGTCCAACTCATCAAAAGAAATTTCATCCAGGGAACTGTTCTGTTCTGACCATGTGGATTATACTTGAAGCAGGAGGTCACCACATGTTACAAACAATGGAATAAATACATACATTAAGGGAGAGAAGAAAAGTCTGATGTTCTCAATTATGCTCTTCAACATGAAGCACAGACTACGTAAGTGGTGAAAGGTCTCCCATGTCACACAGGAAACAAGTGAAGAAATAAAGTGAGAGAATGTCCTATATTTTGCAATAAATGCAATGAAGACAAGAGAACTGTGATTACAGCTGCACAGGTCAAAGTAATTTCATAACTGTTTTGCCCCTTCTATAGTTTAATAACTTTATTCCACAAGGAGAAAAGAGAGAAGGTATTTTATTGAAAAATACTATTTTGCACATAATATTAAAATCCAACATTCTATAGCAAAGCTCAAAAAATACAAATGGGATGCCAAAAGAACTTCTTAAAATAGTTAAATCTTGCTCAAACAAATTTACATATTAGTCATCTTAGGTAACACATTTATTATGGAATATATGTCATTATGTTTAAAACAGACACATTATGTTTAAAACACCACACAGAATGTTAGTCAAATTTCAGATCCAAGCAATGTTACTGGCTGCATTTATTTTAATGCATCTCTTAGGGAGGACACAGAACTGAAAAATTTTAACCAGCCTTGCAGATTTCCTTTCAATATTGTAAGGTGTTAAAAGGAAATTACATTCCCCCTATGAGAAGTCCTTCTAAAAAGAAGAAAAGAGGGACTGTGTGTGCAGGGAAAAAGTTTCCAGCAATAAAGTTTAAAGGACACAGCATAACATCTTCATTACTGGCAGGGTATTAGGTATTCAATAGTAATGCTTATTTATCCTGTTCAATCTGAGCACTAGAAGTCTTCGTGTTTCAATAATGAAAAATATAGAATATTGCATACTACTCTATCCTATTAAAACCAGGTAAACCCAGAATCCAAATTCTGAGTGAAGCGGCCATTTTTTCAAAGCACCTGGATTCAGAAGAGATAAAAATCGTAAGTTCAGGTGAGCTCAGGAAATCTAGCATGAGCTTACCATCACTGAGACACACTGCAGTGAAATTGAAATGGTTTTGGTTTGATTTATAAATGATCTTAACACAACAGAACTACCATTAAAAGGAAACACTTGGTAATTGTAAACAATAGGGAGAGATATTTTTTTCCTTGGTGAACTGCATGCTTTACAACTAATTTAAAATAAACCACTGCTACAGCCTTCAAATCAAGTAGTACACCAACCAACACAGTCTATCAATCTGAAGCAGAATCTGCTTTATATCATGAAGTAGTTAAAATCATGAAATGCATCAGACATGATTAAATGACCAATAGAGAATGGTATTAGATCACATCCTCTTGCTTTTGCACTCGTATGAAATACACTTATTTTCATGCTTCCTGGATCTACTCAGCACCATAATCAGCACACATAAGGTCCACTCAGCAAAGTCCTAGCACAACAGTCTTGGCACCATGATTCTCTTAACAGATGTTTTATAGTCTCATCCCTTGTCCTGGCTCCAGAGTCAACCTCACCAAGCAGCCAGCAGAGGTGAGTTGGTTTAGTCCAGGTGAGCTGAGTTAGCCTGGGCCATTTTCCACACTACTGACACCACACCCCCATAAAAAAAGGGGGCTGCTCCAGGGCTGTCCAAGTGCAGCTGGGGCTTTGAGTTGGTCCTTGTGTCATGCAGCACTCTGTTATCAGTGGGTCAGTAAAGTACTCTGTGTTATCAGAGGGTGTAAGTGAAATCTGCTGCGGGCTGTTATTGTTCTCCCTTTCACGGTGAGTTTGTCAGTAAACTGTTATCCCAACCCACAGTGGCCGTGTCTGTTTCTCCTCCAGAAGTGCGTGAGCGGCCTGTGGTGCTCAGACACTGCTCGGGGCTGAACCACCACAGTGGTTGAAGGTTCACCACAGGGCTTGAAGGGCTGGGGTAGTGGTAGAGCATAAGACTCCTAATCCTAAGGTTGTGAGTTTGTAACCCCAGTTGGGCACTGAAAGAAGGACTGCTGATGTTCTGGAGCTGCACTTAATTGACTGCCAAGTGACTTTTATGGGGGAGTGATGTCAGGTGGTGTAGAAAACAGCCTGGGCTAACTCTGCTCACCTGTGCTGGCTGCTTGGGGAGGGTAACTCTGGCCTGGCCAGAACCAGGACATCCCTACATTTACAAATTGGTACAGAGTTCTTACAAAAAAAGAAAAAGTTATGTCAAGAAACAAAGATGGCACACCCTGTGACAGTTATCAAATGAACTGTCCTGCAATCAAAAACTGCAGGAAAACTAGTCATTAATATGGTGAAGATTCAGCGTTTTCTACTATGATTGATCACTACTTGACAATCACAGTTTGCTATGAGCAGTAACTGTTAGGGGCAACTTCCAAACATAGCAACAATAAAAGAAAATTAAAGCAGCAGAAATAGAGCTTTAATATGCACAGGCACAAGGGCTCAAACTGAAATAACAGAGTTTGAATTTTAAAAAAATTAAAATAGAAATTGGTATTGTATAGGATACATACATACATTCTTGCATACACCCAAGTGGAAGTCTAATGCATGTTTTTCAGCAAGCAGTGGCATCTGGCCCAGAAAAATTCCCAAAACAACCTACCTCTTAAACGGAAGCTGTGCATATTCTATGCTTTATTTTTTATACCTCTTTAAACCTTATAACCACTGTTATACCTTGAGACAAAAAATTGAAAATATTAAAATAAAGTTGATTTTTACAGTATTAGCACTAACCCCCCTAAATATTACCAAACCAAAAAACCCCTGAAACTTCTGCTTTCTCATAATCATAATAGCAAAGAAAACTAATTACCTCCAAAAATCATTAGAGAAAAGGTGTTTATAGCTGGTAACAAATAATCTACTCACATTCTTCTTAACAGCCTTGTTTCTTTGAGCTGATTTCTTTAAAGAGACTTTTGCACAAAGAAATGTCTCAAAATACAGAAATAGGGAGATTTCTTGTTTTGCTTTATTTGTTCTTGTACTATATAAAGAAATCTTGTTAGTTTTGGGGGTTTTTTTCCTTTCTGAAAGCTGGGCAAACAGGGAAATTAATCAGTGTTGTTTCTGAAGAAATCACATGTAGAACAGTCTTTTTAGTAGGTATAATATACACAGACAGATCAAAATTAGTGAAGAGACTATCTGGGTGCAGATGGCAAAAGAAACTGAGAATATGTAATAATAAGCACATATAATATACAGTCAGGGAGACATGTAAATGTATTATGACAGACATTTGCCTTTTGGTCATCTGGATTAAACAATTTTATACTTCCAAGGCCAAAGACTAAAATAGGAAGATGTATCACCCGATAAAGGCCCTCAATGACACAGCATAAGTGAGGGAGGGAGAATCTACAGCTCCAAGAGAAGCACACAGATACAGAAACCAGAAATTAAGGGTAAGGATGTTTCTCTCTGTCATCATATCAAGGTAGAACTTAAAATTGGCACAGAAAATTATGGCTGATGTATTACAAGTAGTATTAAAAGCCAGTGATATGTGAATGTAAGAGTTAGATTTGGGTTTTTTGTTATCCTTACATGTTGCCACATCTTGCTGATGAGAAATGCCAGTGGAACAGCTGTATCAATTATGACTGGAAACAGACCAGGCCTCGTGCAGAACCAGACCTCCAAGCAGAGTGGCTGCAACAGGCAAACCTGTCATGACAGGGCTCCACAGCCCACTGAAGGCCGACAGGCTTGTGCGAAGCTCTGCATGCTATGTGATAATGGCAGGGCCAGCACAAGAGGGTGCTGAAGTTCAGTTTTAAAATGAGAAAGAGAAAGAACCTGCTTACTTGCTCTTCCCAGAGTTCAGCCCATTCAGAAAATAAGAGATCACAACTGTTGCTAGTATCTATGCCATCACAGAGAAGGCAAAAACCAAAACAAACAAAAACCAGTTAAAAAACCAAAACAAGCCACCACCAAAAATGAAGAAAAATGGGGAAAAAAACAAACCAAGGAAAACAAATAATGCAAAGAAAACCCCAAAACAATTTCTCATGGCTAACAAACCAATACCCAGTCAGTGCCTGAGCAGTAACACTCTGGCCAACTTTCATTCCCTCACTATTTATTGCCAGGCATGATATCACATGGTACAGAACATCCCTTTGGTCAGTGGGGGTGCACAAGGAGGGCCATCTCACGGGTGGTGTGGGGCGAGAAGCAGAAAAGGCCTTGGCTCTTTGTCAGCACTGCTCAGCAAGATCCAAAATACCCCTCTTATCAACTCTTTTCAGCACAAATCCGAAACACACAACAGACACCATGAAGAAAAGAACTCCATCCCCACCAAAACCATCACACAGTATTATAAAAAATTCTTATTTTTAAGGTCAAATGTTTAAAAAAAAAATCCCCAGAACAAAAAACCAAAACCTAAAACCAACAGAAACTCAACACACCTTCAAATAAATAAACCCAACTCTTAACAGACACATAAAATAACATTCATATATCAAGTAAGTTTTCCTATTCAAGCTAGTCAACAAGATTCTTTGAAAGTAGTAACTTTTTCCCCAGATCTTTCTAATCTTTGCCAATATAACACCCTTTACCTTTATGCCACCCTTCCCTATTGGTAAATATGGTAATTACAAGAAGTAAAAGAGCTGTAAAACAAACGATATAAAATTGGTAAGAAAAAATGAGGTATTACCTCACTGAAAAAATGCACAAATTATTGCCAGCCTCCTAAATTTTTTTATGAATTCCTTCACAAATCAGCTGCAATTTTGTGGAATCAGCAAACTACACAATACCCAATATTTTGCATAATCAATGCATCTTCAAATCTCCGCCTTTCTGCAAAGCAATCAATTAGGTCAGCTATCAAATAATCATCAGTCATGCCTAAGTACACTGTTTTATGACTTCCTCTTGTACTGCATCAGCAATTTCATTTTTTTGGGGGGTGGGGTGAGCAGACGCTAGGCAAGAAAGATAGAAACACCAAGAATGAAGCTCTCCTTACCCACAAGTATAAGCAGAAGAACAATTATGTTATTTCCATTCCAAATGTAATATCTGGAAATGAGTCAGATTTATTTCTCTCTCCTACATTTTTCCATCCCACTGCACTGTTCTCATCCCTGTACACCTGCAGAACCAGTAGAATGTAAAAATGAGGACGTAGGCCTTTTCAGGCTCTCCTTGGCAACCTCCTTCATCAGAAGAAACAGAATGGCCTGCAGGACAGCCATAAAAATAATCTCCTACTTTGCTCCTTTATCCTTGGATAGCTGGACCCTTAGCTGTCTTAGATTCATTACCTTGAAACAGGACTTGAAGAGCCACTGGCTCTGCAAACTCATTCCTCAATTCCTCTTCTTCTGAACGCCTTAGTACAAATATTTCTAGCAATTGCCAGAATAAATTTCAAGGAAAGGAAAAGGATGCATCGGTAAATGAAAAATTCAAACCACACATTGACCTAACGTAGGCTACTGTCAACTTAGCCTCTGTAATTTTTATAACTGGGTGAGTTTTCTTGGATGAAGAAAATACAGCAACCACAAATTATATCAGAGTATCACAAAGTAAGTCATTAAACTGAGGAAAATGGAAATCCATATAAGAATAAAAAGACAGGACAGGAACTGGCTAAGATGGAGACAGCAATGAACCAAACTGAAAGGAGAATAATTGGGCCGGGTGAAGTGAACAGTAGGAGCAGAGTTTATAAAATAACAGCCTTAAAATAGGTATTAAATATTTTTATTAAGAAGAATATGCAATCCCAAAAAAGCAGAATGGAATGAACTTTATTGGTGCAGTTGGCAGTATGATCAACGCAGACAAGAATAACACACCTGTCCATGAAGAACTGGATGAGTTTGAAGACTGGTGTAAAGCAAACAGTATGACACAGAAGAGTTTTATATACAAAGTCACTGGAAGTTCTGTTAAAAACTAAGATCTTATCGGCTAGGAACTTATTAAAGAAGAAAACACTGAGCATACTGCCTGGTTACAGATTGGTACTACAAGCACCGACTAGATTCAGCCATGAAAAAAACCAAAACTGCCCTACAATGCAAGGTTTTCTTTGAAGAGAGAAGGAAAAAATTTCTGCAACACATCCAGTAAAACTATGTAAAAGAAGTTCATTCAAATCTGTTCAATCATACTGAAATGAGGTAAATGTAGAGGTACTGAAATCATGGTATGGAAACCAGTAAGACACTCCAAGAGAGCACAGAGTTTATCAAAGATAAAACCAGGACCTGACCTGTCACCTGAGACACACCAAGAGGTGAGAACAGAAGGTAAAATTATAGCTAAGGAGCATTACAACCACGAATCTTACGTGGAAAGACTGGTGACAGACTAAGAATTGTAATAAAATTTCAAATTTGATATTCACACAATTTTCACAGTATTAAAAGTGTTAAGCAATGCAACTCATTTTGGGGTCAAAACAGATATACTTCCACCAGCACTAAATTCTGTTATCAAGTATGGTAGTATGCAACAGCTCTCTCTTCCACCTGTTTCCATATATTCCTTAAACTAGCTAAAATAGTCAGCCAAGTCTCACAGACTTCAGGAACCTCGAAATTTAACAAGAAATTCGTAGGAGTCTGGACTACCTGGGAGAATTAAATGAGTATCACTAAACAGGAAAATTTTTGAAGTATTATAATCCAACAGACATCCTGCTGTTAACACCAGTATAGCAGTCAGAGAATAAAAGCATAACTCAACTGTTGTCATGGTTGGGATTCTCATCCAGCAGCCAGAGAACAGACATATTTATTAGTAAGTATGTAGCAGAAAATATTTGTTTAAAAATTAAAAATATATAGTTATGGGAGTACCAAACTTGGTGACAACATCAAAAGTTTATTGGGTAAATGGTTCCAAGGGAATGCAGTAAGAAATACTGCTTTTTTTTAAGGAAAAGGACCACATCCTTCCTATATATTGAAAAACTTATTAAAATTAGAATTTAATATGTTAATAAACCTTTTGTGTTTTCAATTGGGGATTTTAATTTAATGAAATTATCATCATCTAAGGGATGCACATTTGTTTCCATATGCTACAAAGTCTGGTGGGAATTTTCTTGTGAGAAATAGATCCAAGAGATGCCCAGCGCACACAAGGCCCATGGAATGTGCTTTACCAGGGCAATGTTATTTAACGGGGCCTGGAAAGCCAGGAAGACTTAATAGTGAAAGTCACTGTCACTGAAACTGTTTCCCTTAAAAGTTAGAAGTGTTAGCCTGAAAATGCTAACAAAAAGGCTAATAAATAGGAAAAAGCAATTGTCTCATTTTGCAGCTGTTTTTATTTCCCATCTCATTGCTTCACTGCACTACAAGAACCCCAGGGAACTGGACATGCAGTTTATTCAAAGCACTGTTGTTGCTCTAAGAATATGAAAACAATATCCCAGCTTCACTATGAAATGACCTTGATGATCTGTATAACATTTGTCAGAGACTAATAAAATCTGTAAAGATACTTGCTGATATGATTGATTGCATTCTTCACTGCTCCAGTTACCTCAAACTAAATTGCCTGTCATTATAATGATGACTTTTGTAAGTGCAGTTTCTTAATTTTTTCCTCAGTCTTTCAACAGCTCTCTCACAATAGACTGAAAATGTTTATGGATCAATAACATGCCAGAACAAAATACTGCATTGTAACAACAAGTATTTTTAATCTTTGTGCTTATGAGGTGCTGTGACAGAGCATTATCAGAGAATGTATCGTCTAAGGAAGAGGAAAATATGCAAACCTAGTTTGCACATACCAAGCACCAGGAACAGCCAGAGAATCCTGAAGATTCTAAGTACTGTGAGTCATGTAATCCCAATGGACAAAAAAGTTAGTGGAAAAAATAATAAAGATATTGTAACCAGTACATCTATTCTAGACATACCTGATCACAGATTGTCTGTTCTGCAGAGCTACTTGAGCGCTCCTGACCTGTTTTTCCCTGACACTGAGCTCAGGTGCATCACACCTGAAAGGACCTAGGAAAAGATTCAGAGCATTTAACTCACTGGGGCTCTAGATGTGATAAAAATGTCTGTCTGTATTGCTTTTAGTCTCTGAAAACAGCACATCTTAATTCATATAGGAAACCAGTTAATCAGGTCATGTTGACAGCGTACTGCAGAACAGGGTACTTGGGAAGCAGCTCTATCTCTGTACAAAGAACAGTAAATCTTTTACATAAGATCAGGAAGTGTTCTCACTCACAGCCAGGTAACGAATGAATGTAACAGGTCCGAAAGGAAGTCTCCTCAATAATTCACAAAGGCAATGTTTAGAGACTTGACAGGAAAGAGGAAATTTCTCTGCAGATCAACTTTGTTCACTAAAAATTGATCCAAAAAGAAGGCAGCCTCCAACTGGAACAGGTTTGGACAGGTTCAGGGACCAAGTGAGAATTACTGATTTGTACCAGCGATACACACTGCAAAAGGCAGCACACTATATTGTTACAAGCAAAACTGACTGTGGTGGGCTGACCTTGACTGGCTGCCAAACACCCATTCAGCCACTCTCTCACAGCCTCTCCTCAAAAGTTGTGTGTCATGTTAAAGAGATCATTCATCAATTACTGTCACAGCATAAACAGACCCAACTCTTTCATCTCTTCCTGAGTGGTGCTAGCGGATGGGGAATGGGCATTGAGGTCAGCCCATAACAACTCCTCTCCGTTCTGCTACTTCTTCCTCCTAACACTTTACCCTTACTCCATCCAATGTGGGGTCCATCCTACTGGATACTGTCTTTGATGAACTTCTCCAGCACCAGACCTGTTCCACCAGATGCAGTCCTTCCGGAACTGACTGCCCCAACATGAGTCCCACACTGGCTGTTCCTGACAGAAAACCTGCTGCTGTGTTGGCTCCCCTTCACAGGCCACATTTTCAGGATGCTGCTGTACTACATGCTCTCCACGTCTGTGGCTTCCTTAAGTGCATTTCCAAAGGCATGGTAGAAACATGCTCCAAGTAGTCTTCTCCAGGACCTGACCTTTGTGTCTGCAGGGTTCATTCTCATACTTTTTCCTCACTCCTTTTGTCTCACTCTGCTGAGCAGCAGTTTTTCCCCTTCCTTAAATACACTTTTCCAGAGGCAGCGCAACCCATCTGAGGGTCTCAGCCATGCCCTGCAGTGGATGAGCTGGAGCCAGCTGTAAACAACTGTGCCCAGTACAGGCAGCCCCAGCCTCTGCTCTCCTCACAGAGGCCATCCTGCAGACACCCCATTGCCAGCACCTGACCACAGACACCCACTACACTGACAAATGAACAAAAAAACCCACCTAGAAAAGAATCCAGTTGGAACTTGACTAGGTAGGAGGAAGGTAAACATATTATATAAGGTATCTGAAGGTTGAAGGTGGCAATTACATGCAGACTTCTTATAAGTGACTACTTCTAAATAACTGCGTATCACTACTTGGGACTCCAACATGTCGAGGTTCAAAAACCCAAGCCCTGACACATACTTCTGGATTCTAATGCACAATAGCATATATATATATATGTATATATGTATGCTTACACTGCTAAAACATATTACCTAGTTCTGTTTTTCATTAGACAACCTACACAGTTTTACTAGAAGTGTGGTCTGTGATACAGACAGAGATTCAAATGCTTCAGGTCACAGACCTGATCTGAAGCAACGTCACGAAAGACTGTCAGTCTCTTTAATTCCACTCCTTTGCTTTTACCACTGAGGCACTGCTTTAGCTTTAAGCACGTCTCTATTCAAATCATAACATTCTATTCCTTAAAAATGTCAACTATAAACTACAACTTCACATACTTAAATTAGCCTACTCTAAGGGTTAAAGCTAAACCCCACAAGAAAAAAAGTAGAGTTACTCACAAAACTATGAATATCCACAGTATTAAAAATAGCTGGTCTTTTAAGGTGGTAATAATTTTCCACTTTTCAATAAATCTCACCACTCCCCTTTCGCATTTCTGAATTCCTGAGTACGTGAAACTATGTAAAGGATTGCAAAGCTATATATAAAATTGTAAATCAAACCTCAGACTAAGAAACACACATTTTTGCTATTACTTGACATCTAGATCTATAGAAATATAACGTATACACACCATATTAAAAAGCACATCAGACACACACACACATATATATACGTTAGCCACGGCATATATACTTTTTCAGACAGGTCAGCATACAGTATGAGGAATGCATTGCTTTGTATTTATTTTTCAAAGCCAAGTTCTTCTGAGGATCCAACCCTTTCTAACAGGATCACAACTTAAAGGGAGCTGCTGCCTCCATGCAGGCTGCGCAGAACTGTGCTACAAACACCAGCAGGCACACAGACTGTAAAGCACAGGCTAGAACAAAAAGTCTCACCTAAAATCTGCATCTATTTTGGTTATATGAAAACAAAGGGTGAAAATACATTTACTATAAATACACTATTGCTGGTTTGCTCAACTTTTTTGAAGATCAAGTCACTTACCTTTTGTGTATTTTGTCCTAGTCATGTTACTTCGTAGAAACATAAGACATTCTTTCCCTCTATGTATGTACCTTACAAGTGCATGCAGGTGGCTGGTATGACTGAAAATCTGAAGCTCAAAGGCACAAATAGTTAAAGAATTAGTACCACACTGATGGTATCTAAACAAGACCATACTGTGCTGCAATGAGACGGCTCAAAAAACTGACAATAATTTTCTGATTAGTGGGATTCATCAATATTAGTGACAATTTTCAACTGACTTAAGAAAAAATACTATTCTCCTGTCATTAGATTTGAATGGATACCCAAATAGATGCCTTAGACAAAAACATGAGAAATCTTCCACTTCAGAAAGACATACTGTTGTAAACAAATCAATCATACCTCCTTTCACTGCTGCAGATACAAGGTGGAAGAACACAAATTTCTTACTTGCAAAACTGAGACCAAAAGACATGATACAGCCTCAGGGAAGGACTGAACTACTTTCTCATCATCACTAACCAACAGTGAGGAACTAGAAGTAACACTCAAGCTCTTCTTTGGAAAAAAAACACTTCATCCCCTCATTCTTCACATCAGCTAGAAGTGCTTATATGATAAACTTAGAAGGACTTTCTTAACTGAATTTAGACCCCTTCTGCAGTGCTAAATTGTTTCTGGGAAACAAAATATTTTCTACCAAAACTATGAAGCAATGTCTTGTACTAACTGTTATATGTATTAATATTTTGAACACACAGTTCTCATGTGTGGAAAATACAAACTTCATTAAGAACTGATTTTTTTTTTGGCTTTGTTTCCTGTCTTAAAAGAAAGGCAGGAATAGAGTTTCATAGAATCATAGAATCATAGAATCATAGAATGGCAAGGGTTGGAAGGGACCCCAAGGATCATACAGCTCCAACCGCACTGCCACAGGCAGGGCCACCAACCTCAGGCCTGGATCTACACAAGGTTGCCCAGGGCCCCATCCAACCTGGCCTTGAACACTTCCAGGGATGGGGCATCCACCACCTCTCTGGGCAGCCTATTCCAGGACCTCACCACTCTTTCCGTAAAAAACTTCCCCCTAATATTCAATCTAAACCTTCCCTCCTTCAGCTTTAAACCATTCCCCCTTGTCCTGCCATTATCTGCCCTTTTAAAAAGTTGATTACCCTCCTGTTTGTATGCTCCCTTCAGGTACTGGAAGGCTGCAATGAGGTCCCCCTGCAGCCCTCTCTTCTCCAGGCTGAACAAGCCCAGCTCCCTCAGCCTCTCCTTGTAAAGCAGGTGCTCCAGCCCTCAAATCATCTTTGTGGCCCTCCTCTGAACTCTCTCTAACAGTTCCACATCCTTCTTGTATTGGGGGCCCCAGATCTGGACACAGTACTCCACATGGGGCCTCACGAGGGCAGAGTAGAGAGGGACAATCACCTCCCTGTCCCTGCTGGCCACCCCTCTTCTGATGGAGCCCAGGATACCATTGGCCTTGCGAGCTGCAAGAGCACACTGCTGGCTCATGTTAAGTTTCTCATCCACGGTGACACCCAGGTCCTTCTCAGCAGGGCTACTCTCAAGGAGCTCTTCTCCCAGTCTGTATCTATGTCTGGGATTATTCCGGCCCAAGTGCAACACCTTACACTTGGCAGTGTTGAACCTCATAAGGTTCACCTGGGCCCATTTTTCCAGCCTGTCAAGATCCCTCTGGATGGCTTCCTTTCCTTCTAGGGTGTCGACCACACCACTCAGCTTGGTGTCATCCGCAAACTTGCTGAGGGTGCACTCAATCCCATCATCGATGTCATTGATAAAGATGTTATAGAGAACCGGTCCCAAGACAGACCCCTGGGGGACACCGCTTGTCACCGGCCTCCACTTGGACATAGACCCATTGACCACCACCCTTTGGCTATGGTCTGTTAACCAGTTTCTTACCCACTGGATGGTCCACCCATCAAATCCACATCTCTCCAGTTTAGAGATAAGGATGTGGTGGGGGACTGTGTCAAAGGCCTTGCACAAGTCCAGGTAGATGACATCGGGTTTGTAGTAGGGATGTTGTGATAGGACAAGGGGTGATAGTTTTTACCAGTTATAGATGGTGGATTGATAGATGTAAGGAAGAAATGTTTTATTATGAGGGTTGTGAAACACTGGAACAGGCTGCCCATAAAGATGGCAGATGACCCATTCTTGGAGACATTCAAGATCAGGCTGGACAGGGCTCTGAGCAACCTGATCTAGTGGAGAGTTTTCCCACTCACTGAGAGGGGAATGGATCAAATGACCTTTAAATGTCCCTATTCTATGATTTTCTAATCTCCTTATAATGAAGTGCCTGAATACCTGATGCTATGCTGTTGAATTATTTTCCTAAAATGAAACATAATATGGCATTAGTAAAGTTACTAATAATGTGTGAAGCATATGAACTAATTAGGAGAACATACAACCCCTAACTGTCCTTAATAATTTGTGTATATTTGAGGTCAGCATATATTCGGGCCAATAAAAGCCCTGTGGTTTTAATTACTTGATTCAGCTCCTTGCTATACTTTAAATAAAATCTCAAGCGCATTGCCTACCATACATTCACTTTTCTACACCTTCCGGGAAATAAAAAGATAAAATGGAAGAGATGCAGCAGAAAAATTAAAGCTAAAAACCTGACACACATGGATGAAGGCATTAAAGACTTGAAGAAATACTTTTCAGTCACAACTTCTAAATAATGTGACCAGTTAAACTTTCTTCATTATGTAGCTACATAAAAATATGCTAAGTAATGTTATTTACTAAAATCAAATAAAATTGACTAAATTATTTTCTAATCTGCCTAATTATGATCTCTGCACATAAAAGGAAAAAAACATTTTAAAAGCATTTAATAAACCTAACCTTACGTACACAACAGCATATTAAAGAGCAATATAACCAATAACCTAACCATTCTTCCACACATAGTCAGCTATAATCAATATTATGAAACAAAGGGACAAAAATTCTTTCTGCTTTATGAAATACTAGTGGAATACTATTCCTCTTTAGCTAAATATGACAATGAAACAGCAAATCTGTGTAAAAAAGAAACAGATCATCTTCCGGTCACTTTAATAAGTTCCAACTACTAAGGCCTCTGTATTCCACTTACCGTGGACTAAAGAAAAAAAAATTGCTTAATAAAATGATATGCTTCCAAAGTTATATAAAGCTAAATAATTTGTGTTAACTTTACTTTTTAAACTTAACTGATGATCCATTACCCCACCCCTTCCATTTCCTAAGTTTTAAAGTGTTCTTTAGTCATTTAAAGGTATTGCCTCTTCTCCAGCTAAAGCTTAGTCGCCTGAGACACCTCTTATGGGTGGCTCTGAAAACAACAAATTCTTTTGCAAATCCAAAAGCACTGTATCAAACAAAAAACCCCTTTTTTCTTGATTTTTAGTCCTTTCAAAATAATTCTCTTTAAACACTTTTCCAAGTTGTATCTAACTGAAGTGTTCCTGAATTCCACTTTCTGTTTCAGTGCATCTGCATGGCTTACTGTCCCATAATTACGTGGATCATGGACAAAAACATTAAAACAAAAAAAAAAATAAGCAAAATACCTATTTTTTTGTTGCATTTGTCTCTCTACAGTCCTCAGGGAACAAGCCAGTCTCAAGCCAAGATATATGTGTCCATTCAGGTATTTTATGCTTGAGTTCCTTAAGAACTAACTGCAGTGGATGACAGCTAGTCCAGCAACTTGCTCATGTTCTTTCACTACAAGCATGAACACCTGCACATATGCTCCATACTCTTTTGTAGGCATTTCAAACACAACCTCTGGTGAGCTGTCTATGAATCACAGAATGCGTTGGGTTGGAAGGGACCTTTAAAGGCCATCTCATCCAACCCCCCTGCAGTAAGCGGGGACATCTTGAACTACATCAGGTTGCTCAGAGCCCCATCAAGCCTGACGGTGAATAAATGAAGGCAGGCTTGGCCTGGGAGTCCTCCACAGCAAAGGGCATTGTGAGAAATCCATTTATTACAGCAGGGGAAGGGCGTGAGGAATGCCCCCCTCCAGCCGCTTTCCCCAGCCCAACTAGGAAGGAAAACAACTCCTGAGGAACTGACTGAAACCCCCATTCCCTGCCCCTCCCTGTGCCACAAGAAAGAAGAGAACGAAATCATGACTAGGGTGAAGTCTGCTAAGAAGGGAGAAGTGGGGGGAGGTGCTTTAAGATCTGGTCACACTTCTCATTTTCTGACTCTGGTGTCACTAGGGGTGCAGTGCAGTGTAATAAATGACAGAGTTTTCTTTCCTTTATTCTGGACTCAGTGATCTTAAAGGTCTTTTCCAACCTTGTAATTCTGTGAGTCTGTTACGTCTGTTTTGCCTGTGACACTAACTGCAGAACGATCTCTCCCTGTCCTCCTAATTCTCAATATATACTTTCTCCCCTGTCCTGCTGAAAATGGGAGTGACAGTGCAGCTTTGGTGGGCATCTGGACTCCAGCCAGGGCTAAACCACCAAACTCTTTTTATTGGACGTATCTTGCCTCAAATGTGTACTCTAAACTTGCCATTTTTCATGCCATTTTAAAAATATTCTTATCATATGATTCCATGCTTCCCTTCTTCTTTAAGTATCTTTCATAGGTTACATGGATTCAATTTTCTTTACTGTACGTTTTATCTTCTTCTCAAAATATATTTTGTTTTACTTATTTCTTTGAAGTTATGTATACATAACAGGTGGAGGGGATTTATGTTGTTGGTTTGAGGGAAGAAGGAAAGTTCTTAATTTTTTTGGTTGACTTGCAATATGTAATGGCCACTGTTACTGACAGGTGTTCCTAAAGCAAGATTTTACACCAGATCTGGTGGACTGTGGGTGGCCCTGTGTGAGCTGGACTTGATAATCTTTATGGCTCTTTTCCAACTCAGGATATCCTATGATTCTATGACTACTCAGAACTACCCCATTGGTTAAATCTCTTCTTGCACCCTCCATAACCAGCTACTGTGTATAACTGACAGCCTATAAATCTCAGTTTGGTTCCACATCAGCGTGAAATTCTCTCAAAGTCTTGTCTCCCATGACTACTGTACTTCAAGATCACTGTGTTTCTTGATCTTTCATCTCTTTCAATATGTTACATACACCCAGTGACACTATCCTTGTCAAGTTCTTGGTAACCAGAAATTATACTCTGTTGTTCCTGTTTGGGCCTAGTGTGTCTACCTGTAAGAATTCTGCATGTTCAGGTGATAATTTTGTTAAAACTGATCCAATACGAACATCTCTTAGCATGTACCACTACATTCCTGACTTGATTGCCGTCCTTCTCATCTAGGTTAGAAGATGTTGATGACATCAATGTCTTCATTTATGAAACTATTAGAAGCAAAATATATACAGGATTAGTTTTCCTTAAAAAAAATTAGAACATTTACTCCCCCAATAGAGAGTGATGCAATAGAATTCAGCATACTTATAAGCTAAAAGCCTTTGTTTGCTAAATGGTATAACAGAAGTTCAACTAATAGGCATATAGAAGTATTTACTTAGTACTGCTAGGTTTAGAAACAGTGATCTAAACCAAATTGTCTTGGAATTAATCATAATGATAAATACACATAAATATATAATCAATGTAATTTTTTTCTCAAATATAAAATAAACATATGATAAATATAAATAAAATAATCATTCTGACATATTTTCAAGTGTCTCTCCAAGGACCTTTAATTCTTTTTCACCCCTCCACCTTGAGTGTTCCCCATGTAAACTTTTTATGAAAGCTTTTCTAAAAATAATCCAGGCATTCAAAAAATGTTCACTATTCTAAATACATTATGAATAAGATGTAATTGCAGCATGAGCTTAGATTCATAAAACCCCACTTTAAATTTAAAAATAGATTGCTGTCCCATCCCAAACTTCACACAGAAATAGCACCCAGTACAATTCTTGCCAACAAACTAAACTTCCTAAGCTTGCACAGAACTGCTGGACATCAAGGTTAAAGATAACTTCCCTTCAATTGCATATAAATGCAAATTCAAACTCATGGAACATCTTTGTACTAACAGGAAGTAAAATGCTTCTTCTGCAAATATATAAGGTCTAAATCGGGAAAAAAAGTATGTTATGTACCTTGAAAAACCTCCTTGAAAATAGACATACTATGAAAAGTAATCGTTCCTTACTAATGTTACATTCATGCTTCAACATTTCAAATGAATAAACATACTTATCATTAATATACGATTTTTAAACTAACATAAAATATTTTCATAACATTACTACAATATCATGACTGTCATTTCTATTTATTTTCATAAAATTAAATAGGTTAACTTTAGAAGGGGCAAAGTCATTTGCACTAACATATAAGAAGAGAAAGCATGCAGTAGGGTTGTAAAATTCCAATTTTCCTTACAAACTGTAGTTTCTGATTGAAATTCTATATCCTCTATTACGCTATGAAACACAAAGTTTTCAAATAAAAAGTCTTACTTAGAAAAACTATTTTTGTTCTATTAATAGCCTGAGGTAACTGAACATAAAACCCCTACTTATTTACTATTAGTTAATAAAGATGAAGACTTTGATGCAGTTCTAAAATGTCAGTAGTAGGGGAAAAAAACTGTGGATTCCTCTGTCACCTTAAAGGACAACACATCATTTTCATTTCTCTGTTGGCACAACCAAGTGTCAGCTGATACTTATACCATGCTGCATTAATGCTGAACAATTCTTGGAAGCACCCAAATACACTGCACTAGTCATTTACTTTCTTCTTTCTCTTTAAAAGAAATACATACATCTCTACCACAGATACCACAGCTACCCAAAGACAGGAAGGCCTTTTAAAGCCATGTTCTGGAGCTTACATTTCCTGATAAACTTGAGCTTAATAAAAGATAAGTAAAACTTCACAAATAGTATTTACACTTGGTAGGCTTGATTAGAAATATTAAAGAAGAAAAATTAAGATAGACTGAACATAAAAGATTTTTTGAGGCAAAAGCTGGTGATATCCTTGCTTCTTTTTGAAATTTTCTATTAGCCAATGTGAAAAAAAAGAAAAAGTAGTCTGTTGCATCTCTTACTGACAATATTGCTAAATAAAAATGCAGACAATGTTAAAGTCCATCTGTTAAACAGACTGACTACCTCCCCGCAAAGGAATCCCATACCTGTAAATACCCTACTGGTTTGGGTTTTAGTCCAGAAAATTCAAGCACATCATCCAGAGAAAAAAATATTAGCAAAAGAACCTGAAATTGGGGGTGGAAGGATGGTGTAAAACGTACTTTTTAAGATGTCAATGAGCATCTTTTATGAATGGCACAGTGAGTAAAATACACTGTCAAGAACTCAAGCTATGTCCTTATTCTTCTAACAATGTTAAATTAAATTTTTCTCCACCTCAGATTTTAATTTACAATGTGGAGATTATATATGTGTTTTTCTGGGAAGCACTGTAATGATAAACATACCTGCAAAACATTGCTAGTCTTGCTTATTTTTTTCAATTGCATGTTTTTCTGCTAACATTAAATAAATTGTCAATGTCATGTCATCACATTCCAAATAATCAAAAAACCACCAACATACAAACAGAAAATCCTAAATCCAAACTGCTTCAGTATAACAAAAAAAGACATCTACTCCAGGAAGAAACATTTTTTACCAGGTGCAAATGACTTAAGAGTCATGCAACTGGATATAAACTTGCAGCCTTTGAATCTATTTTATAGTGACCTAAAAATGAAAAGTATTTTACTGGCATCCAAATTTTCATAATGTAAAACAACTTCCAAGCCTTGTATTTTCACCATACTATTTCTTTTCAATATTCTACCTTCTTGACAGAACAAAAGTCTTACATTTGTAATTCTACTGACTTAATTAAAGATTGTTCAGCAGTTACCCTCCTTAGGAAATACATTCATGACAAAGATGACTGGAAGGAGAGACATACTGTACAATCATATCTAAAGAATCAGGTCCTTTCCAGGAACATGTTTTTTAAAATTTCATCAGAATTCAGATACTTGAAATCAAATTTGTAATGAAAATAATCAGCTGTGAGGAAAACTAGAAAAAATAAGCAATTACAAAACATGTAATCAATTAGTCTGAGCTTCTAAATTTAACTAAAGACACTTAATCTTCATTACTAGGATAACTCAGAATCTAATTGTTCTATTCTTCAGAAGGAGGACAATATTAGTTACCAAAGCAGTCCAAGTTTTTTTTTTCTTTTTAAACCCAAAATACCTGTAGTTTAACAGAATATCTGTAGGTTAACAGAAAAGTTACTTTTATTAGTCCACCAATAGTGAGATAGCTTACTATCTTTTCGAGATATCCAATTCAGCCACAGAATTAGCCGTGTTCCTTATTTTTTATGTAATTCTTAGTTACAAGTGACAAAATCAGGAAGAAGTAATAGTACAGAACAGTCTTTAGTGCGTTCAACACATTTGTTTCTACAAGCAGTCACAGAAACTGGTCACAGTGAAAATGGAAGGCTGCAAATATATTTGTAGGCAGGTAGATAGGTAGGATGGAGGTGAGACTGGAGGTGAGGGGGTTAAAATTGAGAGTAGCACAAAACAGAGACTCAAAACTACAAATATCCCTACCATTCTCTTCCTTACCCTCAGCTTTTTTTGCTTAGTGTGGTGATGTATGGTATGGAAATAAAATATACCTATGTACCAGCTATGTCCTCTCCTACCCTCTTACTGACCCCCTGCTTACTGACCTTCAGGGGGAACAGGGTAGGACATAAAGCCTTAATGCTACGCAAGCTCTCATTCACAACAGCCAGAACACTGGTGTGTTATCGACACTGCTCAGCCACAAAAGCAAAGCTCCACACCATATGGGCTGCAGTGAACAAATTTAACTCCATGCCAGCAAGACTTCAAGAGCACCTCACTGGAGTCAGCCATCAAACTTAGCCTCCCCATTACATGTATCCAAATATTAGACTTGGTTGCCACAAGGAGTATAAGAGATGAAAATGGCCTACTGACCTTTTGGTTTTCATGCTTTATTGTAGACCCTAAAACTTAACTAATTTCCTTTATAGTCTTTGAAAATATTCAAATTAACCTTCCTAACATATCAAGTGTTATTTACCATTAATGATTTTTATAAAATGCATTGCTGCAACATTCTAGCCCTGAAGTAACTTAAGATCCTGAATAACTAGTATTTGTCAATCACACTTCTGCAGTATCAGTAATGATTGATTTTCAGGATTTTTCTTGATATTTATCTGCTTAGCAGAGCTTAAGTCAATAAACTGTACAATTGATCTGGAACCTTTGACAGCTTCTCACTCAGTTGTCACAGTTTTCTGATTTGTGTCAAAATTTGTTTGTTAAAACCCCTGACAGATGACAAGAAGGTTTGAAGAGTTATGTCTATGGCAAAATGCTGCTCTAATCGGGAAAATACATACTGTTGTATCATTGCAATAAAGATTTGCGAGCATGCTAATACCAAACATTATACCTGTTACCACAGATAACTCAAAGTATGTAGTTCAGTAACCTGCCAACCACCTTCACTTTATCATCAAACAATCATCAACTTATCGTTATCACATCTTCTACCAGACCTCCTGTCAAAGAAATATCCTGCATTTCTGAACGCCCCTATCAAAACTTGATTATTTGTTCTGAACCATGTCATCCTCTCATGCACATGAAGTTAAAAGCAATTTTCCATCTAATACACTGTTTCAGAACCATAAACATCGAATCCATTTAAGGTGATGTGGAACCTAACTGCCAAAACTACAGGCTGGGCATAGAGCCTGGAGAAGAGAAGGCTCTGGGGAGACCTTACAGCAGCCTTCCAGTACCTAAAGGGACCTACATGAAAGCTGGGGAGGGATCTTTATCAAGGAGTGTAGTGACAGGACAAGGTTAATGGCTTTATTCTAAAAGAGGGTAGATTTTGATTAGATATTAAGAAGAAATTTTTCACTCAGAGGGAGGCAAGTCCCTGGCACAGGCTGCCCAGAGAAGCTGGGGCTGCCCCCTCCCTGGCAGTGTTCAAGGCCAGGTTGGATGGGGCTTTGGGCAAGCCCAGGAGGGTGTCCCTGCCCATGGCAGGCGGTTGGAACTAGATGATCTTTGAGCTCCCTGCCAACCCAAACTGTTCTGTGATTCTATGAAAAACAGCTGGGAGGAGGACCTGAAGAAACGTAACTAAGATATCCATGTGTGCACTCTCTGAACTCCACTCAGGTGTTTCTAAAGAAAAAACACATCTTTCATAACACAACTGTGCTTTTAAAACCTACTGTTTAATGTAATTTTATACAAGGAAAAAATAACATACCGAAAATAGAGGCACCCCATTTCCTTTCTTTAGAAAATCCAGGGGTTTTTTTCCCCTTAGGAGTGGAAACGAAAACAAAAAAGTGACACAAAGTATTAATTTCTAAGGATTCTGAGAAAAACAAGTATTTAAAATCTTTTGAGTACGAATTATCTGGTTTATAGATATTCTGTTGTTTGCAACAAAACTCTTTAGTGACCCCATGAAGATAAGAATAACCAATCTCTTGTCCTAGACCTTTTTTTTTTTTTTTTAAAATTAATATATATATATTTATATATACACACATACACACACACATCAGTGCCACAGACTAATATAATTTGCCATTCTGGGTATGTTAGATTCTATTACTATTTTAAAATGTTGTAGAACTTTTAGTCAAAATATGCTAAAAAATGCAACCAAGATTTAAAATATTTCCCCTACACTGACCCAGAAATAAAACAGTCCTTTTCCCTCACAACAGTAACTGTCACCTCTTCATGAGGGATTTGATCTCACAAAATGCTCCTGGCATGAATACAAAGACAAAAAACCAAAATAGATATAAAGATTCCTTTCTGAACCTATTTACAAACCACAGGATACCAGCCTACAGCATATTAACACTATATAGTCGTTGGCTCTTTAAGATTTTACAATGGTAAAGGCTCCTAATTCTACTGAAGATCATCAGAAAGTTAGATTATCCTGAAGTATTCCTAAATTGGGACACATTTAGCTTTGTCTGCTTTTCATTATCATTTCTTTATAATAAAATTAATTAAAATCACAAAAACAACACCACTCAGTAGGAAAAAAATAGGTTGGAAAATTCTCTACTTAAAAAACTTAATCCCCATCTTTCAGTAGCAGAATTTTTATACTCTTGTCCAAACTACTACTGAAGTGAAGCTGAAACCATCTTGTCATGCCTGCTCTCAACCTGGTCACCTTAACTGCTGTAATCCTTTAGACTTCAGCCTCTCCCCACTTCCTCCTTATTTCAACAACCCCTTTTTTTTTTTTAAAATTAGTCAGTTAATATTCATGATGCACTAGCATCTGTGAGTGATTTTAATAAAATGAAGTTCTGAAGTAAGAAATGGAAAATATTATCTTTTAAACTAAAAATTGTATAATAGTATGCCTGTCAAGGCAGCTAAAAAAGGTTACATATACAACCTTAAATTAGGTTTTCATAATTTTTGACCAGTGAAGTTTGCCACTAAAGACAGGATTAAATTATAAACACATTACATATCCAAAGCATGCAGACATTTTAAGCATTGTTGTAATTATATAAAGAATCCCAAGTTGTGATTTGTCAGATTTACACATAGTAAATATATTGTAGAGCTGTGAAATAACTCTATCACCTATCCCTCTGACTTCATAGAGCAACTGTACTTTGGCCTAACATTGTGTAATTTTCTTTACACTATTTTAAACATCTTCCTAGCAACATCTGTCTACGAGGTTGGTAAAAGGAAATGTAAAAAAAAAGGACTCTTTAGAGATGCTCATTCATGTTAGCAAACAATCAGTGACAGACAGCTCAATGTTATAAATTAATACTCTGCAATTTTTGAAGCACAGGTTAGAAAGTTAAATGCACATGATAGAAGATACTAAAAAAATAGTTTATACTAATCCACTAGTTTACACTAGTCCACCTCCAATATATTTCATATCTGCCTCATGTTTATAATGTGATATACTGGGAAGTTATTACACTTTCTTTAATTGCTGTTTAAATACTGCCTTGTTATATGCAGTATGTTTAATTAGAAGTGTGCACAGCTTAATGCAAATTTCACATTGACCTTTGCTGCTGTTGAATTATTTTAAACATAGAAAGAACTGACTCAACTTTTATTTTAAGCAAAACAACAAGAAAGACATACTGACATAGAAGATGTTTGGAATACTCTGTAAAAAAGCTGAAACATTTCTTCATTACAAGATTTTTTCACTGTGAATGCTATACTTAGTATAGTACTTTTGTTCTCCACACTCCAAATCTTACTGAAAATGACAATATAATTTCTATCAAAGATATGTATGTTGATAGGTCACCGACGAAGGCCTCGAATTCAGAAAGCTGCTCTCAAAGATAGAGGAACCAAGTTACAGTTTTCTAAAACTAAAGACTTTCAGTAGTTTAACAGAAACAATTCTAAGCAGATAAAATTTCAATGTAATATAAATTCTATTGTTTACTCACTACCTTAAACCTCTTTGTCTTGCTTTTTTTCCTGCTGTTTTCTAAATAACTATAGTATCTAAATGTGTTTGCTAATGTTGGTGTGTTTTGTTTTGTAAGTATTTAGTACCAATATTATTTATAGTGGTTGTTCATCTTAAAGTGTCCAACTGAATCTCTGGCTTTGCCTAACCCTGGGTTAGACTATGAAGAGAATGTCCAATGACAGGACGAAGAGGTAATCAGCAGGTTCAGGCCCCTTGATCCTGAATCAGCTACACACCATGCTACACCAGCCCTTAAAGCTGGGTGAGTGCAGCCTTGTGTTTGCTTCTAGCTGCATTACTGGCTAGCTTCCTAATAACCTTCAGTGACAGCTAACCACATGAACTATGAACCAGCGCCCTTCACTCTTGCTTAGCAACCGTGACTTAAAAGCCACCGGAGTTGCAGCACCAGAGCACTAAGAAACATCCATGTATATGTGATCTTCACACAGACCATTTAAAAGCACAAAATCTGACACACGATTTTAATCTGATCCCGTGTTTTCCTAAGCACTACTTGAGTCTCTCCCATTATTCCATTCACAAGCAGTCCTATAATTACCAGAACAGGAGGCACATAAGCAATTCCCTCGTTGTAAAAGACCTAAGAGGAGGCAAACTAATTCTTAGAATATAAACATGCTTATAATATTCTGAAAAAAAATTCATTAATTACATACATTTACTATCAAAATAAGATTAGAAAAACATCCTTTGAGAAGGTAGAAGAAACTTTAATTCTTGTAGGCCTGAAGATCCGAGGTATCAGAAAAAAGTCTGGGTGTCCTGAAGCACATTCTTTAATATTGATACACTTCAAGTGAATTAACTGCTCCATATTTATGGACTGCATTAGAAATTTAGAGAATATAAGAGCTAAGTATTATTATTCAAAGCATTCTGGACAATAAGCTAAAGACGTCTTTTTCCAAAAAATCAAATGCATTAAAAAGAGGATTTTCAAAATTACTGGAATCTAGTTACTGGAAAGAAGATACTAATGTTTTCTTTATGTTCCCGGAAAGGTTTTTTTATTACATTTTTATTGCATAAAACACTTCTACAGAGTAGCAGCATACCTAAAAGACACACTTAAAACACTTTGACCTAATATGAATAAGCTACATTTTATAACAAATTTTTTTAAGAACAAACTTCAAAATGCATTGGCTAATGAACATCAAGTAAATCTCACTTGGTGAAAACTACTGAGGGTTCCTGAAAAAATGACAGTTTTATCTATAAACAAAATAAAAGAGTAATGAACAGTGTAACAGCTTTCCTTTAAGATGAGAGCATCAACCATTAGAGAAGGGGAGAAGAATTCCTACATCTAACCTACCACAAAAAAGTTTTCTCCCATTTTAATTTTATAATTGCACTGCCCAACCAGTGCCCAACTTACTCCAACTGCAGCAGAAGCACCTACTCACGTAATTTCCTTTCATTCTTCCTTTGTCAGGTATGTATAAATACAATAAAAGAGACCCATTCTAATTCTCAATTTCAGCAAGCTATAATTGAGGGTCCTATTTTTGTATTCAAAAATATTGTATATTTAAAAGCATCTGAGTCCCCTACCATTTCTTTTCAGATGTCCTTACAAAGCATCTTGTCAAACACAAACACGACAAATTCACCAGCACACATACTTTTTAATATTCATCTCTTTTAAGTTACCTCCACTCTTTCCTATTCTTTTCCTATTTCACATTAAAAACATCAAAGAACAGATTGGTTCATTTAGTAAAATTGTGTGTGTGTAATATTTGTCCAATAGTACTGTTACCTTAATTAAAAGTATAATCTGTACATGGATGACCCCATGCTGCCCACATTCCCTCAAAAAATTCCAAAGACTTGCCTAACAGGCTTTCTTATTGTACAGGGTAGTACCTCTCATTTTATCTGCAAACTGTGCTTCCCTAAGACATCTGGGGGTTTTCTACCCAGAAGGCTATCTTTTTTTTCTAGCACCTGCACAATAAAGAGAGAAAAGAGCATCAACCTTTTTTCTTTATCAGAAATGCCATTCCCTTACTGTGAAATCATATCCACTAAACTCAGTAAGGTGGAAAATCAGCTGCACCAACAAAACCTTCATTTACTAAAACCCTGTGATCATTACCAGATGCAACAGGACAACTTACAGAGTTCCAAATCTCCTCAGCAGCTTTGTGTTCTTGACAACCGTATTCCTCTAGCAAATGGTGTCTTCCAAACAGGGCAGTAACACTGAAATACCTCTAAAACGTTTACGTTTCCATATCTTAGTGATCCATTGAAAATGTCAATATTCTTTGCTCTCGAGCATTAAAAATGTAGAAATTTCACATCACTTGTCTTTATCGTAACCACCCCTCCCCCAAACTGCCACAGGAACTGATCAGACACAATTCCATGACTACAATACACCACAGTACATGAACTGTCATTCATATTCTTACAACTTCCAATCACATTTATCCATTCATCACTACATCATCTTTCTTGCTCTTTCTTAAAATACTGCTCAGTATTTATATATAAAGGTTCAAATTTGAAAATGTATAATAATCTTAGTCTTATTTCTTGCCCTTGCTAGTAATTATTTAACCACTGATGTGTAGAGCTCTTGTCCACTTACACACAGAGTCTGGAATAAATAAATTGATTATCAAAATTATTTCCTGCTTTTTAAAAATGACTCAACTCATCCACTTTTACAGTCTGACTGTAATTTCTTCATCTCTGCCAATGAAACAGAATATTGCTACCCAGCAGACGAATGGATATTCCAAGTACTTGCCTCACTGGAATAGGGACAACGCTGTGCTAACAACAGCACAACAGCAGGAGGGTAGGTAGTCACCGGAACAGAGGGCATCCTTGCAGACATCAAAACTTGACTGGTCAAGAACTCTGACCAGAGGACTGGATTAAATAAGTTCTGGAGGTCCGCTCCAATACATATGATTTTATGACATGGAATTCCAGAACCTGTATAAGTACATTCTTTTTCCTCAGTGCCTGTTATTGACAGACATTTTAGTGCACCATTTAACAGCTATTCTGACACCCAGCTAAACTGATATATGGTCAAGAGACAAAACTTTAACAATTCACATGATACCTTCCATGAGGCTCAATCCTAAAGCAGACTGAAAGTGCTAACTTATCCAAAGAGTTTATGAGGTAGCTCTTACTAGCACTGCTGCGTCAATGGGGAAATTGATGCACAAGGAGTTCAGTGATTCACCCAAGGTGACAAGGAAAGCCTGTCCTATTTAGAAAACTCCAATGTTACCATATCTAGAAGAGCTTATCACAGAGGAAGAGCAAACATTTCCTCTGCCTTGCCATTCTGCAGGCTTTTAGCCAGCTCCTGCTACCAGCACAAAAAAAAAAAAAAAAAAATCAGTTTGACTTTCAAGTCAAATATATATATATATATAGCCTATACATTGCCCACTTCTCTTCAGTCCTAAACTTGTCTTAGGCACAGGGCTGCCTGAAGAACTTACAATACCATTTTAATATGTTAGGTAGTACCTGAAAATATGAATGCCAACTTAAAATATTTTTTATGTCTTTCAAAGTGATACATACACAAAGGCAGTAAGGAAAGGCAGAGAACAAAATCATTATAATCAGATTTCAAACAAACTGGTAGCACACGAGCTGGTGTACAACAAGAAGCTTTCTTAATTAATGAGTGCAAAAAGCTAAAATTAGCTGCATTTTTCCAGCAAAATGCTGGTTTTCTTTTCATCAAGTGGCGCATGTTGTCGGAAATCAAGGGAACAGAAAAAGCTCATTTCAAGGACAAAATGATGTATGTTTAGATTTTGTTAGTTGTAAATATAATATTACTATCAAAAGCCGACAAAGTCATACATCATTATGTACAGTCTGACAAGGTTCCCCGATATCAATTCAGAATGACAGACAGATTAATCATATTCTAGTTTGACAAACTGCATTGAAAAATGTGACTCGTAAGTGCAAAATTTGAGAGCTCAGCCATCTACATCAGATAATAAAGATTCAAAGACCTCTTTTCATCAGTGTTATTTGATTAGTCCCTCTTTGAAAAGGAGTCCTTTTCTTGTGATGAGGTGCTTTCTTTTATGTTCTTTTTTTCTAGATTTATTATTATCCATATACGGAGATAAAAACGGTGAATAGTAAGGTGGCAATCTGTTTTGTTTTATTTGAGCTATAAATAGAGCAAATGGAGCTACTCCCTTTCAGCACCACATGGATCATACAGCGTAACAGTAGCCAAGAACGAAAAAAGGGACTTGCTCAAAGAAAACACCTACCTATTGTGCAAAAAAAGCCTTACTACAAAATAATCATATAAGGATATATTTTATATTGTACTGCCTGACCTTCAGTATTAATTAGTTCTTTTCAGCTACAGAGTCACTTTCATCTAAACAAAAGTAAACATTTTAAATAACCTTCAAAGAATAGTGAACCTAAAGTGAGGTGCTATGCTAGAGCATAAAGGAGAAAGGAAGACCTGAAAAAAAACCTACACAAAAACACGCGACTTTAGTGTTCACAGGAGCAAGATAGTCTTATCACAGGAACAGAACAATTACCTCTTACAAATATAGAAAAAAGAAATGGTCTAAATAACAGTCTTTCATTGCTAATGATCTCAAGATACATGAAACCACCCAAGGTATCAAGCTACCATTTCACTCATTAACACAGATTATCCATTCTTCACAACAATTATATTTCTAACTAACAAACACATGTTTTACAGCTACAAAAATTGTTTATATTTTAAACCAAGTGCTGACTTTTAGTTCAACGCTATTGAGCATCACACCTAAAACTCTTCACATATTGCCCATGAAAATGGTTCCTGTAACTATTCTGATAATTGCCTTACTGGTATATGGCATAGCATATATTTATGAAGTATTAAAAATAAATGTAACTATTTAAATAAATATTAAAGAATAGGCAGTATTAACAGGCAAACTATGTGACAACAGTGTACACAGATGATCAGTGGGTACTACCTCTGCAATTTCAAAATATAGCAATGACTCTATCCTACAGACCCACAGCATTATTGGTAATAATTAAAACTACTGCTTTGGTTACATTTATTATATATTAAATCACAATTATGAAGAACAACCACACAACGGCTAATCACATACAAATCAGGAAAAAATCTGTTAAACTTGTATTATTATTTCTGTATTATATTTGTGTTCAAAAAAGAGTAATTTTAGAAGGAAAATACTGTTTAATATTAACTGAATAGTAATGCACCCAGATGAACAAGCTAGCTGTATCTTTTCATCCAAAGATTTCTTAAAAATGTACTGTTTCCAAAAATTTACAGGTGTTTTGTTATAGATGCAATTTACAGTGATTAAGAGACAGCTCACACAGCTCACCGTGTATGAGGTCTTCAGTTTAGAAGATAAAAAGGCTTACAAAAGCCTTGTTTTCATTTATTAAATTGTATGCACACATGAATGTATGACTTTCACTTATCCCCAAGCGGTTTCTTTAGGATTATTTATTAGAAAGCAAATGTCAAATCCTTGTATTGATTTATAAATTCTATTTCTCAGAATTTACTACATGCAGAAAGCTTAAAATTTAGGTGTATACATACACACACACACACACACACACACACACACAGAGGCATGCACACTCCCTCATACGTGTTTATCGCTACAGAATATACAGTTGATGGAACTTCAATAACACATCTGCAATGCTGCATGCAGAGGGTTTTTTCCTGTCTTTTAAGAAAGCATTACACAACTCTTAAAAATTAACTTAATCTGAGTCTGCAAATGCTAAGTAGTTTCTGCATACACAGATTTATATCAACTTATAAATTTATTTTTTACATTTAAATGTATAAAGACAGAAGTATTTTTCTGTTATGGCACACCCATGTCATCTCTTAAACAAAATATCCTTAAATTCAGGACTTACATGCCCTCAATATATTTTTGAAGCAAAGGTTTAGAGTTTTTTTCCTTTTAGATTTTACTGCAAGCATTCTACACACATCTTCAATTCTTTCATCAAATCCTAAATTTGTTTTAAGACAGTTATTCTAATAGCACACTGATATGATTTTGTTCATTTTCCATATTTACCAAAAAAGGGAACAAAATCCTGCCACATAGATCCTACTATACAAACCAGTATTACAGTACCAGCCAATGCTCACTACTATTAAAAACATATAGATTATAGCATTGCAATTTTCATCTTACTCGCTTCATAAAATGCAGCAATAAGCACACTGAACAAAATGCAGCCTTTCATTAACTTTGATCTCCACTATCCTAATTAAAACCAGAATAAAAACTGGTTGCCACATAACCATACTGCCAGATAGGATTAGCACAACCTGCAATTTTTTTCTGCTCATGGAGAAGCTCAGTAAACACAATAGCATTAATGTCTTTGTTAAACTAAATTTTAAAAAATATAAAAAGGGAAAAAATTGAACAATAGCTAGAACATACTTTGTGTTGGTAAGCACATCCCAGTAAAACACAGTAATTGTAAAATAGCATACTTTTTAAAAAGGAAGCATCTTAATAAATTTAGCATGGCCTTTAGATCCCTGCACTAACACCACCCCCCCAAAAAAAAAAAAACACCAAGCATTTAGAACAGTATTTTTGGAAAACAAATAAAAAGCATTTTCTAGCTTTTGTTTTTTTTCATTCAGCTTCAAACTAATGTTTCTGAACTTGTAAATGTAATATAGTAACATACATCCCTTTTGAAGGATTTTTTTGTCACTTCGTAGATATTTGTGATGCGGTTAATAATAAAGAAACCAAACATTTCTTCCTTGAAGTTAGTTAGCTACGTTCGTTAGACTTACCATAATTACAAAAGAAAAGCAGAGTCCTTGCTAGTTACATCCGCAACTGTTCTGAGTATAGAACAGAGCTACAGAAAAACAAAAAGGGATGAAATGCAAACATACACAGGGCTAATCTAAGTCCCAGGAAAACAAAAAAGGAAAAAAAATCCTAACAATAATATATATGATCATAATACTAAATTCGAGAACAAAAATGAAAGTAAAAGTCTGGGGATAAGGATCACATCATCAGGGGTGAACAATACACCAAGTGAGACCTCACTAACATGTTGAAGAAAAAGCACTGACTGTCAGAAAAAAACAGCAGCGGGGTGGGAGGCATGACCATCATATAAAATGTTTTCTTTGATTTTCTTCATGTTAGATTCACACTTTGTGTATCTCAAAAACATCAAACACAACGATTATCCAGGAATATGAAAATAAACGTAGAGTAAATGAAACACGATTATTATCTAAGACCCTGCTCCGAACCTCTCCCGTTAAATTCGCAGATGAGAAATAAACAACATGCTTTGCTCTTACTTTTACTGCAAAGTTGAACAAAAGCTTTTCTGACCGTACAAAAAAAGTGACTGGTACTAATTTGTAATAGTAATTAGATATATTCATGAGATGATGAGCTAGCCGTGCACAACACAGCAGAAATCGGCACTCCAGAAATAACCTGAATGCTGTATGATTAGTGTTCCATCATTACACTTAGCTGTTAAGTTTATTGCATTTTATTCCAAGAAAGAATAAAAACAGAATAGACAGATGAGAAAAAAAGGTAGTATTAGATTTCACATAATCTGATGAGCAAGTCACCTCTTAAAAATTCAACTACTGGATCACACATACCTCCCACCCACAACTCCTTTTTCTGTTTGGAGCAGTATTAGCTTCAATAGGTCCATCCCTCATGTTACACTTAAATTATGCTCAGAGTAAATTAAAAATGATCAATTTCCTCATTCCCAACTGTCTTCATAGATTGTGTGCTCTCCCTTTCTCAATCAATCCCTAAAATCTTTGTGTTTTAGCAGTGCAAGACTAGCAGATGAGTGGTCATCAAGCCTGAGGTAGAAAACAGGACCGTGGATGAGAACAATCTATGTTACCTATTTTCCATTTATTTAAAATCATCAAACTCGCAATTTGAGCTGAGAAATTCAGATGCTAATGGAAGGTCTCACCACTGCCAAAGTATGTGTAGACTGTATTCATCAGGTATTGAAGCTAAATTTGTAACTGAGTCGAGTTATGCATGTCATTTTTTAATACCTACGGTCTTTCATTTTCTAGGAATTTACATAAATGCCTGCACGTTATTTTAAACTCTTCCATATTTTTTATAATTTCATCCTATAAACCCAGTCTACATTACAACCAATATTACAAGATACTCTTAAATTTAAAGGTCAACAAAGACCAAGTTCAAAAAAGCCAATGCAGACTGCACATGCATCAGCTGGTATTTACTATGTTAAGACATCATCCGAGACTTAAAAAGCTTTTGCATTTTAAAAATAAAATCCTACTAGATGTTTATTTTATTTAGCATATATGCTAAATACTGGATTACTTAACTCAAGAATCCAAGTCAATGAGACAAATTCTGAAACTTGAAATAGGTGGCAAATTTCTAACCTGATTGATTAGGACTAAATATATTACACAGAGCAGGCAGACCAAAAAGAATTAGCAGCATCTTTAACCACAAAGAGGGAGTCTCGTTTTGTGAAAGAATCTAAAGAGAGACATCCTTTCCCTTCAAAACAGTAAATAAAGACTAGACTTAATATAAACCCAAGTAATTTACACCTCATGTTTGCATGTTAAAAGCAGTATTTCAATTAATTTTCTGACCTATTATGCTCCTTTTTAAGTTGAATTTTTTTAAAAATTATTTTTTGTGATGTTCATTAATAGCTGTTTTGCGAGGTAGAGGCCATTCTCAAATTTTAGGGGATTTTTTTCACCTCAAAGATTTCTCTTACACAAGAAAAAAGACAAAAACAACTGAAGAAACTTCTTCCAATAACATAAATAGCTAGCTATCCTGTAAAATTACTACAAGAGGTTCAACAACCACATGGCCTTGACAGGATTACAAAACACACTACCACTGCATAACAAAGTTCATCAAAATATTAAATGCAAATTCTCCTGCATTTCTTGTCACAATAAAAAGAGTCCCTACCAGACAACTTCCTAGAGCTCATTATTTACCGTCATTTAGCTCCTTCGCCATCCCTTCCTCCCCTACGATTTCCCTCTTCTTTCTTATTCCTACCTTTTGTTTTTGTTTTTCTTCTTCCTCTCTCTTACTAGGCACTTCTGTTTGTCACCTGCTCTCATTTGTTACTTTCTTTCAGCTGGCAGCATGTGAACCCGGGGGCGGAGGTCCCATTTAGCCGCATCTGAGAATGTCAAGCAATTCTGGCTATGAAAGCGAGACACCACCTGGGAAGGGATGGAGGGGGGCTTTAAGCCCACCAGAAAAGCCTGCCCAATAAAAGTCAGCCTCACAGCCTGTAATTGTAACTTCTCATACACATACGCTGGGGCCTTGGAAACCATCCAAGCTTTTCTTTTTCCCACCCCTCCCCTCCTGTTTCTTCTCTGCACTCCAGCAAACAGATAAGAAACTGAAGTGGTAGTCAATATTTTGGTACACCTCGAGAGTCTTATCTTACTGCCTAAGTGACATCATCTTGCAAAGATACCTCACCAACTGTGAGAGAGGACTGAAAAATGGGCACAACATACTAACCATCCTTTTCAGGATTTCAAGGTTGTTTTATTCACTGAAGTAAAGAATGCCTGAGCAGGATCTCCACAAGACACGCTGCAGATCCTGTGTAGTTCAGTTTGTGAGGTCAGATTGCAGCCTTTTTTTTTTTGGTAGTTGCAAATGATGTTCTGTACACTGTAAGTGCTGTGACTGGTACACTCACTGCTAACAAAACAGTTTCACAGCCCCTTTTAATCTACTGAAGTAATTCTAGAACAATCATTTCAATGCACTCCCTAAAAATCTGTACAGGCCACAGATCTCACTAATCAAGTACCGATGCACTCGTCCTGCTGTAACACACACTATTTCATCAGCTACGCACATCCTACAAAACACGTGTGGAACAGAGGTATCCCCACTTCAGTCAGCATGCTAATAGCAGACGTGTCAAAAATGATACACCAGAAGACCGAAGAGATTTTCATTTGACCATCTTCAGTATTTCTGACGTGCCAAACGGCAGTGTTATTTTTGTCACATTTAAATGCATCTTTTTTAACAATCTGGAATATTAAACAACAAGTTCTGTCCTCCATTACAGAACCATACCTTGTGTAAATGCATTACAGCAACAAAAAAAGAAAGCATGCTGTGCCCGTGTAGTGGCTTTAAGACAGGGGGGAAAAAAGCCACTACAAAACCAATCAAAGAAAACCAACCCAAAAAACCCACCACCACCACCCCCAAAACCCCTTACAATATTCCACCCCCTCCCTCCCAAAAAAACCTCCCATGAAAGAGCCGCAAGTACAGAACACTGAAATCAGTAGGATGCTACACAGGTTTTGAGTTGTAGCCTTTATGGAACGATTTCCTCAAATACTCCCAAATCCAAGACAGCACACTATCATTAATTCTGGACTTGAGATTTAACAAACAAGGTGTCACAGTATCCTGTGACATGTATTTATCATGTTTCATGAAATCTTGAAATGCATTGTATGGTCATTAAAGAATGCTTATTTAAGTACCTAAAGTGTCCAACACGCATACACAGAGTTGTACTGTCAGCATTAACTTAGAAATAGTTGGGACAAGATACGCCCTAGTTCTTGCTAAAAGGTAAAAAGACATTGGAATGATGATTACATAATCTTACACACACTGAGAAGTTCTGTGATAAACAATTCTTAAAGGCAAATCCAGTCAGCACAGCAGAACATTTCTCAGGACATCCAAAGTAATGAAATGCCCCAAATTAATACCTCAGTTTCCTTTCTCAAGCCACGATGCATTTCTGATAAATTTATGATAGCTCCTATGACTTAAAAACACTGTGTACCATGAACCCACAGGGAAGGCACTTTGTGCCATTTTCAAAAGACTGCAGAATTAAACAGCTGTCAATACGCAAACTGTTTCTGAATTAATTTAATAAATACTTTATGCTTATATTAGTGATGGATGACTCCATACATACTAGACAGAGCACAAAACTTCAATGTTATGTAGCCAACTGGTGTTGAAGAGAATGACCATTTTCCTATTAGCTGCTATTGTTCCTGTGCTACAGCAATGCTCTTGCACGGCAATTGGTGTAAACAAGGCTTATACCAGATTAAGAACCAACCACTACCTTCAAAAAATCTTGAACATACAGGTGGCATATTATAAATAGATGATTCCGTATTTGCAGAATTGCAAGCTTCAGAATACAGTGGATTTCTACCTATAAATTAGTACATATTTCAATAGTCACTGATCTCTAAAGTGACTTTTCAAATCATTAGATACCCAGAAGTATTTTACTCAGCATTATAAATCTACGTTCCCCTTCAATTTCCTCAATTTTCCCAAGATGAAAGATGTTTACCTATATTAGCAAAGACACTTTCAGTGTGGTATTTTCCTCTCTACTTAAAGTACACTGAAACATAAGGAACCATTATTTGGTACTTGGACAGTCATGGAGGATTCTTTGTTCATGTGTTCACTTTCAATGAGAGAAAGATTTGACTTCAACCTTTCTAACAACTATTAGCTAAAAAAGCAGGCTGACTGACTTTTTTATTCTTTCAAAGTTCTATTATTCTCATCACCTTGTATATACATAATTAAAATATCGATCTACCCTTTATGTAGTTGTATTTTTTTCAGCTTTACATGTACCCAAATTTCTCTTAGAGTAATTTCCCAGAGAAGCTCAGACAATTTCAGTACTCCTGCAGAACTTCCATTTTAATACTGCAAAGAGTTACTTGGCTTTGTAGTGCAAAAAATGAGACCTGGCAGTAAAGCAAATCTAAATAAAACAAATTCTTTATATTTTTTTTAAAGGAGGTTTCAAAAGTAATCATGGAAGAAAGCTTCCATTTTACCTTTCTAAACAAGGTGGAAATACTATTTAAAAAAAAAAAAGGAGAAAGTTGTTTAAATTTGAAAAAAAAAACCCATAGAGGAAGGCATGATACAAAAGAAGCACACAAGAGCCTGGAGAGTTCTGTATTCCCTGCAACCAATCATGCATTTATTGTCAAAAGTCATTATAGTTTTAGATGTAAGTTGGATAAGCACATAAGAACAAAATGTAAAATAATGTGGATTTAAAAGAAAAAAAAGATGCACGGGCTCACATTACTTTTGAAAAGCAGACTTTTCACAAGTAAAAGCTTTTTTTTTAAGAAAAAGAATAAAACCAAAACCACCACAGCAGACAGGGGAGGGGGGTGGCACAATTCAGAATAAATAATATAATAATATGAAACCGGTTTCAATTTTTAGACAAATGGGAGACACCTGCATAATTACACAAAGCTTTATGAGAAGTAATTCAAGGTAAACAAAGTTACAGAAGGCTGCATTATTTAGAAAACATGGGTAATTCCTGTTGTCGGTTTAATTTTTTAATATGAGCCTAAGATGGAGCTACAAAACTTGCAAAGTATGTGTGTTGTATTACGTAGGCTCTAGTAGAGTCTGTAGAGACACCAGGAAAAAGCTTTCAATAAACCAACAAAAACACCCTAAAAACCCCAAACCAACCTCAAATAAAGAAGCTCAGCCCACTTCCTTCAGAAGGGTCTCACACAAGTTTCTTCTATTGGCTATGCAGAACAAATTTAGGAAGACATTTTTGTTTTGACTAGGGTTTGTTTTTTCCCCAACTGGAAAATTAACTTCCAGAAGCTAAACACGCAACCTGAAGCTAGATGTGAAATAATAAATCTGCAAAGGGAACAAAAAAATTACAGGTAAAATATAATAGGGTTCCTTTAAATTTTTAGGCCAAAGAGATTTCTATGAGGACTTAGATGGTACCACAGCTGAAGTTGTTGTATTATCGTTGACTTACTGGAACTTTAAGGTTGTGAGTACCACTTCAATAAAAAGAGTATCACAAATCATAAAGGATTCACATATGCATAGCAAATTCATTCCCATTTATGTAGATTACAACAGGATGAAATCTATATACTATTTACTAGTTGAATAGAAAATGTTTTGTAATTATTTAGTTTAAGTGGATTTGTAGTTATTTCCCTGCTGCTCAGAGATGAATAGAAGAAACAAGACTAAATACAATTTTCTCCAAAAGATATATTAATGAATAAGACTGATTTTAAGTGTTCCATGTGTGAAAACTATTTTCATTTTAAACCATTGACATGGAAGACATTCAAGGTCAATTAACCTAAGAGTAAAACTTGAAAAGATGCACGAAAGCTGAACTATTACATTATCAAGAAAAAGAGGCCTGCCACAAGCATACAGAAGGATCTCTGAACACCAATATTTCTTTAGGTATTGCAATAGTGCCAGTAGTGCTGTTTCTGTTAATTCCACACAATGCAGACATTTCAACATTGCTTAGTCAATACTGAACTATGTAAAGAGTTCCAAATGATAATAAAAATGCTGAAGTTTTAATCAAGCTTAATTTTGTTTTTATTCAGTTTTCAAGGGGGATAATAATGGATCATTTTTTGCTCTGAAATATCTAGCAATATACAGTCACATTTCCAAATCTAACAAAGAACACCACAACAGGTAATTGTTGGGGCAAAAAAAAAAGACCTGAGACTCTCTTTCAGAAACACTGAAAGTTTAGATTATAGTTAGAAGCATAAAGAATAATATAATTGTTAAATAAATTACAGAGCAATTTCTAGTGGTTTATTTGATTACAATTTTTTTTCAGTAAGACTCACTTCAAAAGATACACAAGGAAAGTTCTTACTTTGAGAGTGGAGAAACAAATTTATAATTGATATTTGATTACAATTTATTTTCAGTAAGACTCACTTCAAAAGATACACAAGGAAAGTTCTTCCTTTGAGAGTGGAGAAACAAATTTATAATTGAAATGTGAAATTATGCTTTCCAATAAAATAAACACTTTTGTTATTACTTTTGCTGCATAAAGACAGCTATCAATAACAAAAGATATTGTAAAATATCTTTAATATATCTTTAATAGAATAAAAAGGATGCAGACATTAGGAAGTTAAAGTTCCTCTAAGTTCACTTAATATAATAACTTACAGGCTTATGTCATGAAACACCATGGAAAACAAAGGTATAAAATTACTTGTTTCGCAGGTGTGTATATATTGTATTGTATTTCACAAGCAGAACGCTGTTTTGGAACACCAAGTGTGGCATGTTATCATCACACTTGAAATGTTAATAGGTAATCACTATAGTTACTTTATAGCTAGCTAGACCTTATAGTCTGAATTATATCAAACGCCTTCACATATTTTAAAAAAAAGTGTATACTTGCAGTATAAACTTCCACTTCTCCATTCCTGTTTCAAAAATATTTTGATAAATGCATGAAATTTTAAACAGAGCTGAGAAACCAAGCATAAGACGTGCCTTGATGAGTATAGTAAAAAAAAGTAAATAAATAAAATTAAAAATAGGACCTCTAAATCTTTTAGTTCAGAGGAAATCCACACAGTAATTCATTAAACAGCCTAGAAAAAAAAACCAACCCAGAAATAATAGAATAATAACAATTTATCATTTTCTTCAAGAAAGTAGAATAAAATATTAATGCAAGTTTCTTCCTCACTCATCACAATGCAGCGCCACTGAACATTCATCAGTGAGACATAGGGCTGGAAACAGAAAACCCAAGCCCTAAACATTTTGCTTAAAACAAGGGCCTTTCAGAGGTTTTTTCGGCTGTAAAGTCCATGTCAGCATTACAGAGCAAAGCACCTTTAATTGCCCCAAAGAAATGGGAAATAAAACTCTTCCCTCTCCACTTCGGTTTCCATCATCACTCATTCACCACACATCAAAGGGAATCAACGCAACCTGACACACAAGGACTATTCCCCTCAGTGATCCAGCAGGTGCTGAGGCCAGACAGAAAGCCTGTTTTCCACAGCCCTTTACCTTGTTTGATCGCTGGTTACTTTTGATCTGACACTGCCCTCACGCTAGTAATGACTTCCCCCTCGCAGAACCCACCTCGCATCTGTCACCCAGAATAAAGGGTATCACACTGCGCCCTGACAAGGCCTATGGCCATGAGATGTGCTGCCAGCGAAAGCCTCCCCAGCTCCCACCATTTCCAATTCAGCTCCCTTTGTTCTGCTGGGTACCGGGGCCAGGGCACCAGTGACAACAGAAAGGATTATACACCAGCTGTGAAGCTGAGCCTTCATGAATTTATATCTTTTCATCTCGGCTTCATCGTCTCCTTAAATGCAGTGAACTTCATGGTGGTTACTATGAAATACACGTCCAACAAATGTTATGGAAAGTTTGTTTAAATCCTCTTTCCCCAGGAAGAAAAGCCAGTGAATGTCCTCTGGTTAAACTCAGAAGCACTTTTTTTTTTTTTTCCTTTCCCTTCTCCCCCTCAACTATTATTATTAAAGTTTTCCAACTGATGTTGTAGGAGGTCACTGAAGGCCAGCTGGCCTTCTCTGCACTGAAAGGGCAGAGAAAGTGAGTGGGGAAGGATATGATTTTTGTTTATTGACAAGAAGCATTTGAGACAAATGAGTGAGTTCTGTCTACCACATTTTTTTCTTTGCAACTACTGTGCCCTTTAACAGCAGGTAAAGAAAAGCAGAGGAGGATTTTAAACCAGATCATGTTACTTGGAGGATAAAAGCTACACAGGTAAGCATGACACAAAGTAACGTTAAATGGATTTTGTTTCAGCTCTTAATTACAAGTATTTTAATAGTACTGTTCTTTGAATTTTAGAGTGTTAACATATATTTGAAAGGTATAAAACCTTTACCAGTTACAGACATGAGACTTATGACAAAAGATACAATCTCCCTTTTCTATCACTAAGTAAACGGATTTGCACAACATGGGTAAGAGTCTGTTTTTAAAGACTGCTCATTTTGCAACATAATAAGAGTCCTGACCGCCAGGAGTATTGCATACTCCTTTTTTAAAATTAATAGGAACTGAGAAAACTAGAAGACTTTGGAAATAACTCTCTGAGGACCTAAGAATGAGTTGAGGAACCCAGTTATGCAAACTGCTCAATTTTCAAAAATGAACTCAGGTATTCCAAAGAGCTGTAAGTCTAATTAATACTTATATGATTCATTATTAATACCTCCAGTGACTATTTCAATTTTAACTAAATTCTGTTGAAAACTCCACTACTTTTTCCAATTACTTCCTCTTAAAAAATAATAATCAAACTCTAGAATCTAACTGTTGATTTGAAAAGCTGGAACAGCATCTCTTGAGGTTTGCTGAACTTCATGTGGCACGATAACCACGTACAGCAGCAATGCCTCATAACCTGCTGACATCCCCGTGTATATCCTCAAATAATCCTGAAATGAAGTGAAAGAATGCGCAGAAAATAAGGTCTCTGCTCAGCCCTTTTCCACCAAGAAGCTCTAGGCTGCTATATTGACATCATCATGATTTACTGAGTATCAATCAAGTCCATGCCAACACAAAAAATCTAACATGTAACTGAAGACATAAAACCAGATGGATTTGTCAGACTTGGTACGAGGCACTAATTGAGAATGCTAAAGCACTGCAAACATATGACTACATTCAAGTAAGCTGGTTACCTTAAAAAACAGAAAATGATTCTCAGCTATTTTAATACATGCATGGTTTCCGGACAAAATTCACCATTTTCAAATAAATTAGCAACATTTTGCCTGTCAGTCTAAGACTTCATAATCACTGTCTATCTCTACGTTATCTTTGTTGCAAATGAGGGGGAGGTTAACCTAAAAAACGGGTCACTGGATGAATGATGGATACAAAATAGATCTTCAGAACAAAATAAAACAGGGAGGGCAAGAATACAAAATTATGAAAATTTAACTTGAACAGATATATCTCAAATATATCTCCGATCTGAATTAAAATACAAAGTTACAGTATTGAAAAGAAAAATATAAGGACAAAACCATTTCCAAGATCGAGGAAAAGAAAATATCTGCAATACTTCTGGGCTTAACTGAACAGGATATAACAAAGTGCACGTGAATCAAGCAGATGAGATAACTCTGCATATGGCAACCTGTGTGAAACAGTCTAGAAGGTAAATACTCAAGTATTGTGGAATTTAAAAAGAACAACAAAAAAACTCAGACCATGGAAGACAGAACAAAACCTAAGTTTAGCAATCCTGAAAGATCATCAGAGCACTAATTAGAAGGACAGCAGGCATTTAGAGACTGACAGATGCTCTTCCACAAATAGCGGAAAAGTTCATGGGAATTATAATTTTCATGAGTGTAATGTTTAACTGGAAGAAGGAGACACGTTTTCCCTGTCAAACAAGACAGAGAACAGCCTCCAGATTCTGCAGCGTGGACTCTGAGGTGCATTTACAATGATCGAGCATAAAGTTCTATCAGTATAGGAATTATTTCAGGCTAATCTTTACTTTGGACTAAATGAAAGGTACTTGAACAAGATCGGTATATGCCAAGTCTGCCTGTCTTACATGCAAGCTAGGCTGACACACTTGCTGCTATACTAGTGGCATGCCCTCAATAAATGCAGTGCATACAGGCACACATCTCTGCACGGCCCACTGCCACACTTGCGGTAGAGGAAAAGAGGAAGCAAGGGAAAAAGCCAAACCCCACAGAGCAGTATCTACCCAACAGCCTCTCCTCTACAGATAAATCCCAGTGAATAAACTACTTTGCATAAAGTGGAACAGACCTTACTGTCAGCTGGGTGTCCTTAACTCATGCATTCTTGCAGGTAATTTCTCTTCCCTCTTCACAGAAGTCTTAACATTCTTGTTCTAATGAGCAACAGCTTAAGAAATATGTTTTTTATACTGGGTGGAGGGAAGATGATATTCCTGATGGCATCAGACAGATTTAAAGTTAAGCAAACTGACCTTGAACAGGCTTAGTGTCAATAAACAAAAACTGAAAGCATACCAAGCAAAGAGGAAAGAGCTCAACAAAAGGAATGCTTGAGGGGAAAAAAATATATCGCTTCAGTCAACATAAAAGAATCTCAATAACACTGAATAACAAGATGACAATTATGGGTATACATGATAATTAACTTGAATTTGAAAAGGAAATAAGGCCTGCAAAGACCCTTTACCTCCTTCCAGGAGCATGCAAGACAGAAAGATAATTTTAAATAAAAAAAAAATCTGAAAGAGTAACTTTCAATAGACATTTTTATACAGATCACTTGAAGTATATAGAAAAAAGCTAGTTAGTCACTAAAAGACTATTTGTGTAACAATGGATTAGATTCAGTAACAATGATAAAAGGTCAGCAAAATCATTTAGCTTTCAGATGAGAAATTGTAAACAAAAATGTAGATGTAGAAAGATATAGCTATATAAAGAATTTTAAAAAACATGCTTCCTGTAAAAGTTTCCTTTTTTTCCTAAGGTCAGTATTTAATGCTGCGACTGTTAAAATTCTCAATCAAAAAAAAAAGGGTCTTCTTTTTTCTTTACCTGCAGCCTTTGAATTGTTTTTGGGAGCAGAGTGAATTTTGAAAAAGGTAAGAATCTCTAAAACCACTCCACAGTCCAACTGTGACTACATAACAGATAAATAGTTCTTCTATACAACAAAACATTTAGACTGCGAAAAATTTCCCCTTTCCACCCCATCCCCTGACCACAGTCGTCAGAAAAAAAACCCATAATCTTAATCGCAGGAATAAAATACTGAGGCAAAATTGTCAGCCTCAATTCATAAGAACTCATACATTGGCAATGACTCATGAGATTCAAATAATGATGTGGGTTGGGCCTTTGAGGAAAAAGTAAAAAGAAAACCAAACAAAGCCACTATTTTGTCATGGCAGCAATCTTCATCCTATACGTAAAATTTTCTTCAACCAAGTAAATTTTAAAAGAGCAAATACCAAATCTAAGCCCATTATAAGTCAATACTGAAATTATTTATGTAATTTTATGTTTCTATTTAGGAGGAAGAAAACAAGCAACCATATGAATGCTAGATAACAGAATGCCTTCAGTTCCAAGTTATTCAAGGACTGTAAAAATAACACCTACTGGGTAGTGAGTAAATTAAAGCTTCACTATATCTCTCTAATTCACATATAAAAAGACTACAAACAGATATGGGCTCTTGCTAGCTCACAAATTCATAAAGGAATAGTTTTAAAACTGACTGATAAAAATTATAGGTTTAAATGAAAAAAATTAACACTGTTAATATAATAGATTGCAATTTACATGTACTTCAGATTGATAAAATAAGTTAAAACGTAAAAAAATTATAAATGAGGCACTACTACTGAGTACCTGTCTACTACAAGCCAGTTCTAAACCTTTACTTAACACATTTGTCTTTTTTTATTAAATACAGCCTTGTATAACTGAAATCCACTGGTAAGTGCTCATAAAAACACACATAGTGGCAAAAACCAAAAATAAACTTATTGTGTAAATTTATACCTGAAAGCTAAATGATAGAAGCCTACCTGTGTCAAAAACACTCCAGTTCAGCACTGATTTAATTTCTTCATGTTGTACTGTATAGCTGAGATTAATTCAAAACCATTTTCCCTAACTCCTGCCAGCAAACTCTCTATTTTAGGATGTGATTCTCCACTCACCTTTTCATTTTGAGGTAGCTATAATACCAGGGAACATTTTCAAGAATTAATTTCCCCAGGCTAGTCTGATACTCATAATCTACATAGCTATATATTTTGTAAATTTTTTTCTTTTTCTGTCAATTTAAGTGGATGAAGACTAGGAATTAGTAAATATCTCTGGTTAAAAACCAAACAAGCCCACCCACCACGGTTTGAGGCAATCTGGCCATCACTTTCCATTCTTTTCCCCCAGAGAAAAGCCAGAACAGGTGTAATACAAGGTATGTTCGGAAAGTAGTGTCACTTATAAGACTAGTGACCTATTCTCCGATTAGGTCTAGGTGTCCACTTCAAGGGGAAACACAGGAAAAAAAACATAGGAATGAAATTTACAACCTCCCTTACACAGTTGCTGTGGTGGTTTGACCGTGGCTAGACGCCAGATGCCCACAAAAAAATTGCTCTATTGCTCCCCTCCTCAGCTGGATGGGAGAGAAAGTTTCTCACATCTTCTCACTCCTTTCTTTGGCAGCAAAAAGTGGACACTTGCAGGGTTTTTCTCGCTCTCAAATAGGTTATCACAGAGGCACCACCACTGTTGCTGATGGGCTCGGCCTTGGTCAGTGGAAAGTCTGTCTTGAGCTACTCCTGCTGGTTCCCCCCACCCAACTCTGCCATGCAAACCCACCACATCCTCCGTTTAATATCACAGAACATACAATTTCTGGGAAAGCAAAAGTAATTTATTTGTCTTGAGGAGTTGACCAGCAGGGCTTTTGCAGAACTTTTCTCATTCTGACTGTAAAACAAGCAAACAAAAAATATCCATCCAAGACCCACTACCACTATTCTTAATTTTTCTAATACAGAAGATTTGCAAATTATTATTTAGGCTGCCAAAAAAAGAACAGTTTAAGAAGTATGGTACTGCACTACTATGTTCTTCAGCACATTCCCTCCACTAGTCTTCGCTACAGGGCCGGAAAGCCTCTCAAGAACAGTGTGACCTCTTTTTAAACATGTTGCATCCATTTCCTACGTAAAAGAGAGTCAAGAGCCTCACAATTTCCTCATTTTTCCATGTTGGTCACATAAAACCACCAGGGAATAAAACACAGATGAGGAAAAACAAACCAACCAAAAACCCCACAACACAAAACTATTCCCTGCTTTTACTTGATCCTACACTGGCAACAGACCCTAACATCTAAGGAAAGACATTTCAGGTAGAGTTCCCAAATCTTTACAGACACTCAACAGAAAATGTCCATACTGTGCCATGTCATACCACATTTCTCCAGACACATATAGGTAAAAAATCCAGCTCATAACATACACATTGTATAGGCAGAAAATAATGATGTTTGTTTCTTCTCAAACCCTGGCTTGAACACAGGCAAGCTGTCTTTTTCAGAGGGCAATAAAAAAAGCAAAAGCACATCCTTGATATTGTGGTGGTTTCCGCTGCTGACTGGTACAGAAAAAATTAATTCATAAACATATATTCAGAGTTTTCTTACTTTTCCTGTGAAAAATTAAAACTTTTCCAAGCACTCACATGCTCCCTAGCTAGAAGGGAAATTTCTTTTCAAGTAATCAAAGAGGAAATGTTACATGCAACAGAAAACTTAAGGTCTTCAAATGGAAATTAGCATGCTATATTTATGTAGGTAGTATAAACTGCACAGACAGCAGTATTAAATGAATTGGTAGTTCTTCAACTATGTTTGTTTTCAAAATCAACAGCTGCTTTTATAAAATGTTGATGGTGTATGAGAGACTATTAACTACTCCTTATACCCATGAGCCTAACTGTGCACCTTAAATCTAGAAAACCATAATCACATGTCTTCCAAATACATCTGCAGACAGGTTAACCAGTAATAACTATGCCCTCTTTCCATGTAGCTCAGTAAAGAAAACAGTTTGCAATGCTCACCTAAAAAAAAAAATATTTTTTTTAAAAGAAAATCTAATTTCAACTTACAGAAATTAGAGAAATTGAATGTTACTTTTAAGATAGCCAACTTTATAGAAACCAATATTCCTGGAGAACTAGATGGATGGAAGAGGTTTGCACTCTCCTGTGATGGACACTAACCACTCAAGAAGTCAGCTGTCCTAGTAAACACAGCCACAGCTTAACATTGATTCCAGCACAGCAGGCAGACTTCATACATAAAGAATGACATAATTAAGAGAGTTGCGAGATAAATGGGAAAATTTATTTTGGGCACAAAGTCTCATGCCAAGGTATCTAAATCTTTTATCTTATACATCAAAATTCACCTTGTTTCAAAGCAGCGTTTCCTACGAATATGGTTGTAGAAAAATATAAAGCATGTTTAATTCAAGAAAAATCTATTAACATTTCTTTTTGAACTACTAAAGTTTAAAGAAAATTTTCAAGCAAAAGTTTGAACCAAATAATATTCATAGAATGAAATATTTGAATTTTTTTTTCAAAATGGTAGAGCATTTATCTATGTACTATACCACAAAAATTTCTGCACAGCTATAATACCTTGATGTAAACTAACTGCAAAGAGATTTTCTTCAGATCAAAAATGCTTATACCAAATGCACCAACTTTGCAACTTTTAAAAAAATGGTTTTTACCACTGTACAGTCTGAAAAGCACTGTACATTTAGAATATTTAATACGCTCACATCTAGCACATCTATCCCTTCATTCTTCTTCAAACTTAAAGCCAGAACTAGATGACAAGTAGAAATTGTTCTTCAGACAGAAAAATATCTACACCTTACAAATCACAAAACGTTTTTATGGTCTCCTAAGCATACAGCTTAAAATTTTAAAATTATGATCAAAGGAGGTATCCAGATGTAGTTATTTCTTGTTACAACACTTATTTAAAGTGTACTTGTAATTTTCCTTAAAAACTACAAATCAAGACAGGAGCCTAAAATATCTGGATTTGTTTCAAACTTCTACTTGGGTCTAATTTGATATACTAACTATACTATCATGATCTTCATAGGATCAGAACAAATTACTACAAAAAACACCCCAAAACTTAACTTTTTGCATTACTTCATCCACGTTTTATTTTAGGGATGTAAGGCATGTAGTATCACAGATACATTAGACCTGTTCCTACATACCCCAAATACTGCTGAGTGAGCAGCTACTTCCATGTAAAGGTGGCAATAAAGGAAACTAAACCAGCTGTATCTTGCCGTGCCAATATATTGTTTAAATATTCTTTTCAGCCCAAGAAGAGCACTTTGCGTGAGATGATAACAATTACCTACATGGGTACATGTTACCCAGTCCTCTACTGAGTCCATTCAGTAATGCAGCTAAATTGTCACCTGCATGAAAACAACTACTGCCATGTTACCTGAAACATCATTCCTGTAGTGAAAACACTGGAATTACCTCCAGAATCAAAGTAGTTTTGAATTTCCAGATAACTTCACCCATAAAAGAAACAAGGAATATGAAGAAGGGGGTTAGAGACCTCCAGAGGACAGCACAGGCCTACCAAACCTAAGCACAAGAACTCTGTTAGCTTGTGCCAAAAATCTTACTTCCTCCAAGGCACAATCACGCTCTTTGTTTTCAGCTAGTAGCGTACATATCAAAGCAGCATCATTCAAGTTTAATAGCCACTGTCCACATTTCTTTCATTAAGGGAGAAAAAAAAAAAGTATCAACCACTTATCTCTACAGTCACCCAAATCCCACAAGTGTCACATAATTTCAGTGAAGACTAGTATCAGGACTGAAGGTTGCTGTAGCAACCCTTCCCTAATAGTTTATTTGAAACACCACTCCCAAACGAGAAGACCATTCCCTGCTTCTACAGTAGGGAAGAAAAGAAAAAAGGCAAAAAGCAGCTACAAGATGGAAATACTGTAAACAATTTTAGCTCAAATGCACGCTACGTGTACCTCATTAAATGTACTGCAATACTCATCTGTTACTGAAAGTTTCTTCTAAATACTTCAAAACTGGAGAAGTTATGGTTGAGCATCAATACAGGAACAGAAGAGTGCTTTTCAGACTATACAGTGCTAAAAGACATTTAAAAACAAAACCAACAAAACAAAACCAAGACAGTCAAACAAGAATTACTCACATCAAGAATGAATTTTTGAAGATACTGTGAGATATAATAGGCAGCACTAAAATCAGAAGAAAATGGTACTATACACAGCTGTTTTGTAATGTCTAAAATAATCTCTGAAGTATGGATATGCACAATGAAGGTATTTTCAGAAATGCATGCCTAAACCCCAAACCTTTAACATATTTTAAATACCAAAGCAAACAAGGTGTTAGAAAGTATTATTTTAAAGAACCTATAAAACTGCTTTTATAACAGCCTCTTTTCAAAACTAAAGAGTGTCTCCAAGCATAAACAGACTCAGAAATCCAATGAAAGAGAACTGCATGGATGCAGAGAGCTGCAAGCAAAGGTGGCATTCTGAGCAAAGGGAACAACTCCTACATAAGAACCACATTCTTGATGCAAAACCTGACTGTAGTGAACTGACTAACCCTTCCTCTGGTGCAAAAAAATCATGGAGCATCACAAGTGTAACATCTCCAAACTGACAAGGCCTAGAAAACAAATCCTTTGGGCACCTGACATTTGTGTTAAGAAGGGAGACAACAGCAGAAGCACAGCTACGCCTCTGTAACAGCAGCATTGTGTGATCATTGCTGTAAAAATTCAATCCTTGAAAGTAGTTAAGTCTTCTGGAAAACTGCAGATCCTATTCCAGCTCACGTTCATCAAAACAGGCCCGCTGGTTCGCATTTAACAAGACCAGTGGTTTTTTTCCTTTTGAGAGAGGAATATGCTTTGTGAGAACCTTACTGTTATTTTCTTTAGCATGAGGAAGTTCCCAGAATTGTTGTATTGTTTAACGAAACAGTAAAGCTAGCTTAACAGTTCACAGCTGCCCACTCCTGCTTACACTTAAGCAAGCCATGCTGCCAGAGAGACCTATTACCTTCTCAAGCTCACTGCATGGTGAGCCCAGCCTATCAGCTCAGCAGGAAGCTACTGAATGCTCCTTACTCCACAGGCTGACATCACCCACATGAGCACAGCGGGGATGGCACATGGGATCAAAGCAGCAGCAAGAGACTCCATTTTGCATAACTTAGCCATATTTTCTGATTACTTTTCACAGATGGCATAGAAACAGATAGTGAGCTCACAGATACTATTCTACCCTATACAGCATTCATCTTGTAAGAGATGGAGTATCAAGTTATTCAAGATAGCTAGCTTGGGGGGCTCTGGGGCATGATTGTAGCACTTACCAGTAAGGCAACTTCATTTATTTGCACGTGCTTTTTTCATTCTCAATTAACCATTCTGAAGCCTAAAAATCCACACTTACTCTTTTTTCTTGTAGATATTAGACCTCCAAATAACAATGCTGTTCTACAGCATTTAATTACTAATTAGATAATATTAACAGCAGCAAAAATCTTTTGTTCACCTCTCAAAATGTTATTACTGTTTTCCATTTCGGCTTATATACAGCTCAGATATTTTCTGTACCCTAAAGGGGAAAACATTTAAAAATAAATACTTTAAATTCACATTTGATGTTTTTACCCGTAATTTTGTAACCTAGAATTCTTTTAAATAAACATTTCCATTGTTTAGACAGAAAATATTCTTAAACCGTTCTCATAATTTTATGAAACTGGTAGGAGACCAGCATAATCTTAACCACTGTTGTGGATTAACCCCGGCCAGCAGCTCAGCCCCACACAGCTGTTCACTCACAACCCTCAGTGGGATAGGGGAAAGGACCAGAACTGTAACAGTACGAGAACTCATGGACTCAGATAAAGAGTTTAACAGGCAAAGCCAAAGCCATATGCCCAAGCAAAACAAGACAAGGAATTAATTCACCCCTTCCCATGGGCAGGCAGGGGTTCAGCCCTCTCCAGGACAGCGGGGCTCCATCACGCGTAAGGGTGACTTGGGAAGACAAACTTTGTAACTCTGAACATACCCACTTCCTCCTTCTCTCATCCCCCAGTCTTAGGCTGATCTTGACATCATATGGTACAGAATATCCCTGTGGACAGCTGGGGTCAGCTTTCTCAGCTATATAACCTCCTGTCTCCTTGTGGACACCCAGCTAGCTCACTGGTAAGGTGGGGAGAGAAGCAGGAAAGGCCTTGGCTCTGTGTAAGCACTGCTCAGTTATCAACACTGTTTCGGTCGCAAACCCAAACCCTAGCCCCACAGGAACTACTTTAAGAAATTAACTCTATCCCAGTGAAAAGCAGTACACTCACAAAATCATTCCTGTGGTCAGTTTAGTTACACTCATACATTTGTGTGACAGACATGTTACCTATAAGCCTTGGCCCTCAAAATATTAAAAGGTTTAAAAATAATTTTAGAAAACTGTAATTTCTGGTTAATGTCAGAGGAAAGTTCAAACTCCACGTAGTCAAAGAAATCATCCAGGTACAGAGGAGCAAGGAGACAAGAAACAATGACAAGTTGGTGTTAGGAGACCACACCAGTAAGACAACCCTTAGAAAAGTCTCAAGATGCAACAGTTTTCAAAAGGTTAATTTGAGGAAAATAAAATATTACAAATACAAAACAGAAGAAAGGTGGAATTCTAAGCTGAGGACTCTGGCAAAAATACTGGGCCAAAAATGCTTCACAAAACTCTGAAAGGCAGGACAGGGTGTTCCACAGTAGTAACAAGTACAACAGTAGCTATGCCTAAAAGCCCAGACAAACAGAGTTTCTTAATCATTAGCGTTCTGGATAAAAAGAACAATGACATCTGAAAGACAGTTGACCATAGCAAGTTCTACAGTAAATAAGCCTGGGATTTCTAGGATCATAAAAGTGCATAAAACAGGGAACATAAAAAATTGATTTAGATATAGATTATAAACTTTTAATTAAAAGCCTTCTGCTAAGGGTAAATCCAAATTTTATGCCTGCGGGTCGGTGATGTTGGAGTTCAAAAGTCACAGCAATTTAATGTTGTCTCAAAAGACCATATTTAGGATATTCTGAGCAATTCCTTCCCTGTGTCCACTCAGTTTGCCCTGTAATGTACGTGCCAACAATGTAATATTTTGGTGAACATAACTACCTGGAAGAATACCTTCAAGACATTCATGGAGGAACATGAGTAATTTTGTTCCCAGATACTGGTCACAACAGCAGTTACGAGGGAACTCAAACACCTGTAGGACTTGCATCCATTGTACCCAACTGTTCACAAGGCTTGGCATCTCATACTTAAAGCTATGGAAAGTTACAGTCAGGTTCCTTGCAAAAAAAAAGTGTTTTCAACCAGCTTCAGAAATTTGACAAGTTCATTTTTCAAGCTTCCTAAGATAAAAAGTTCAACTGGAATTTGCTGGAACAGATGATATAAACAAAGATGCCTGTCTGTCATTATTTTTATATAATCTTGTCTTTCCCCTATACAAATAAAAACATATTTGTATTATCTTTGATGGATGCAAATTACCACCATTTAAAAATAATGATACTGACACTTTTAAGGATTTGCTCCACAGCATCATACTTGTGATCTTTCAGTAAGAAGCATCACAGCTCACTGGGAGCAATATTATCAGGTTTGATTTATTGCTATCCTTAAGTGAACGGCTGAGTATTTTTATGAATTATAACATGGGTCAAGATACCAACTTAACAAATGAAGAACTACAAGTGATTCATCAGAAGTTTTCAGGTCTCTCTGCCACAAGATATCACTGGATTAAAAAAACCAAAACCAACCCACCTCCTCCTCATCCACCAAAAATAATAAACCTCCAAAAACTGAAGCTGTTTGTTACAACACAGTTTAGGTGACTTTACTATCTAGTAGCACACATCCTACTAAAACACATACTTCAGTGGAAAAGAGTTTTCCCTGTAGTACTATGGAATTCTGTTTGTGACTAAAGTAGTGCAATAATATCTGGGCTACTGAACAAAATGATAAATGAGTATCAATCAGTCAAAAAGGCTCCATATCCAGATACTGATCCATGGTCATCAAGTTTTTAAATTAAATTAAAAGCTCAAGTAATTTGTTCAACAGTAACAGCAGTAGCCAAGAAAAAACCCACAACATAAAAAAAACTCACACAAAAAACATAAGTGCCTACACTCCATTTTAACACAAGATTATGTCCACTAGAGTTTATATAATCTACCCTAAAAACATTTTCCCTAGTTCAGTAACAATCTGTCATTTCAATAAGCAGACAGAAGCATACATTTTCTCATAAAATTTATTAATTACTGGAAACCAGAGGAGAAAAGAAAAAAAAAAAATTCACTTCATGCATCTTTTTCAGTATAGCAGTTACATATTATTATAGAGGTTTTATAGCTTCAGTAACAGCCTCTTTTGAAGGCAATGTACTAGTAACTTCCTATTAATTCGCTTTTACTTCTATTAATTCCTTTCACATAAAATGCTAACAGGTCAAATTAGACAAAATACCACAACAGTAAAAAAACTGTAAGGGCATCTCCTGAGATGACTACTAATTATATTTAAACTTTCTGTTTGCAGCTTGACAGGGCACTTCATAAAAACAAAACACTGCATGCTCTAGAAATACAGAAATACCCTATAGATAGCATTCATTTCTGTACTGCCACTGTCTTTGGTACCTGTTTCGATTGTAATATACAATGGCTCTTTCAATAACTATACAGAAACCATAGAAATAGACTTAGATTTAACACTTGCACCTTGCCGTAAATTGTGTGTAGTTTGTTGTTAGGTTTTTCACATCATGTGCCTCCACTTTGATTTTTTAGTACCTAAATCTTCAAAATTGAGAATATGATTTATTACAATACTTATTAAGTTTGATAAACAAGCTCACTAGCATGCCAGCCATTAATGCACTGACACTGGCAGATTGGCTTGCATGTATAACTAAATACAAACCTTTTACAAACTTGTATTCAAAATATATCTGCAAGTATCATAGAAATAATCATCTTATAATGTTGACACAAAAAGTAGAAAAACGTTCATTTTCCCACTCTTAATTTATTCTTTTCCTCAGTTCTTCGTCATTGTGTTACTTTGCAGTGTAACTACTATGCATTTTTTAAACGTATTCAAAAAAGTGGTATAACAAATTAAAGTCTGAAGAATTATTGTAGGTGGTATGTAACATCAATTTTTTATCTATATAAAAATTGGAATGTTTTTAAACTGTAGAGTCGGCAGAACCATTAATGTACCACACATAACCTAGCAGGAGTCAAAAAACCCCACATAATTAATGTAATAATACAAATTACAACTCCAGTTTCACTTGCTTTCAAAATGTATGTGTACATGCACACACACTCACACTACATGACAAATCAACCCACAACATGGAACTGTCAGTTAAAAACCTCAAAAAATGCAGAATTTATTCAAAAAAGAAAAAAAAACTACCAGAAAGTAGTGAAACCATGGAGCTGACTTTATTATTAAGCAAAAACATTTATTCTTTTGCCAGTATTTACTCTTGCTTAATATGTCAGTCAAGGATTTGATGGGGGTATACAGCTAGCATCACAAGAAGATTACAGTCTATACACACATTTTGTTTCTACACAGTATATAGTATAAAGACACTGTGCTAGTATTTTACAGAAAGACTCAACTCAGGGACTTGGCAGTGAGACATGGAGCCATTCACTTCTACCAGTGGCCCAGGTCTGCGATAACCAAAGTTAAATCATTTGACAGATGGTCAGTAGCTTCTATGAAATAAGCTGGTGCTTTCAGTCCAGTTCCTTGTGCTTTAGTGATGTGGGTATCCATAATCACAAATGAGTACTCCCACTAAGCACCCACAGTAACAACTGAGCGAGAATGGAGACTGAACCAGCCTCTTAGCCCTTGCTAGAGGTTTTTCTTTAGGTCAGGGTTTGCAGCACTTTGGTGGGGCAGTGGGTTGAACCCTGCACTGCTGCTGCTCATGCTGTAACTGTTTAGTGGACAAAAAGAGGACTTCAGATTGCAATGCTGTCAGTCTAAGGAGTTTCACATAGACTGCACTGATGTTAAAATGAAATTTTCTTTCACTTGCTTAAATACAAAGTTTCTCACTGAAGACAAGTATTTGGAGGGGAGACGATGTGAGACAGAAATCACACAGAAAGACGAATGTATTAGAAAAGGTTAAAACTAAACAAAAAAACCACCCCAAAACCCGGCACCCTGCAACTCTTGATTAAAATCTCCTCCCGACGGAATAAGATGCCTTTTGAATAATACACCATAGAAAAATACTTTCATTATAACTGACAATACTGCACTTAAAATCCAAAATGTGGTGTTAAGCATTAAGCTGAAAATTATTACTTTAAGGGGCTCCTAATTTATTGACACCAAGGGCTTAACAGAATCTGTTTTCCTCTCTGATACATACCCTTTAAATATAACCAAGAGTGAGACACTGAAGTACCTTTCTTTTAAGCTATTAAAAATTTGGCATGGTTTAACAAGGCAAGCAGCTAAAACAACCACACAGCCATTTGCTAACCCCACATTTTGCACACCCTGCCCTCACCAGTGGGACAGGCAAGAGAATTGAGAAAAAAAAGGTAAAATTCTTGCATTGCAATAATGACAGTTGAATTAGACAGAAAGAATAATAAGAATTATGACAAAAGAGTATACAAAATAAGTGGTGCACAGCATAACTGGGAACAGAAGCTCAGCTAGTTGCTGAGCCACACTGTCACAGCCAACTTCCCCCAGCTTATATAGTGAACATGATATCATAGGGTATAGAATACCTCTGTGACCACTTTGGGTTAGCTGCCTGGGCTGTGTCCCCTCCCACCTTCCTAGGTGCCCCCCTCCTTGTCATTGGCAGGGCAGTGTGAGAAGCTGCTCAGCAACAACTGAAACTATCAGTGTGTTATCAACATTGCTCCCATCTTAACTCACAAACATGGCACTACACCAGCTGCTAGAAAGAAAACTAACTCTATCCCTGCCAAAACCAGGACAAAAATAAAATTAATGTAACAGATTAAAAAGACCACACTATTAGCCAAGTGGGCACATAAAATTATTTGCGTCAAGCAGGAAAGTTTCCAATGTTGTATTTCTATATAGACATCCCAGAAGACACATTCTTGGCCTTTAAGACCAAGTTTAAAACTGCATTATCATTGCAGTATGTGGTCTTATTTAGGAACAGATAAAAAGCAAACCAAGGAACAACAGCTGCTTTACTGCAAGGTTTCACTCAGGATCTCCTTTAACATTCACTTTATACTCTGTAGTAGGACCATAGGACAAGGAATCATAGAACACTTTGGGTTTTAATGCATGTCTAGTTAAATCTCTGCAATAAGCAGGGACATCTTCAACTAGCCAGGCTGCTCAGCCCCCTAATCTAACCTGCCTTTGAATGTTTCCAGGGATGGGGCACCTACCACCCCTCTGGGCAACCTGTTCCTACAGATACACATTCCATCACAAGTTCTTCAAACTCATTCTATTTTAAAAGAACACAAAATGTCCCACAATGCCCTAAAATTCTACCAGTTTTCTGCTTCCTCTTTGCTAGTTGATGACAGGTTGGCTATGAGCCAGCAGTGTGCCCTGGTGGCCAAGAGAGCCAATAGGATCCTGGGATGCATCAGGAAGAGTGTGTCCAGCAGGTCGAAGGAGGTGATCCTCACCCTCTACTCTGCATTGGTCAGGCCCCACCTGGAATACTGTGTCCAGTTCTGGGCTTCCTGGTATAGAAGAGACAGGGATCTCCTGGAGAGAGTCCAGAGAAGGGCGACAAAGATGATTAGGGGTCTGGAACATCTCCCCTATGAGGAAAGGTTGAGTGAGCTGGGTCTGTTCAGCCTGGAAAAAAGAAGACTTAGGGGGGACCTAATTAGTGTTTACAAGTATCTTAGACATGGGTGGCAGGGGGAATTGGCCAGCCCCTTTTCAGTGGTCAGTGGGGACAGGACTAGGGGCAATGGCTGTAAGCTGGAGCACAGGAAGTTCCGCACCAACATGCGGAAGAACTTTTTCACAGTGAGGGTGACAGAGCAGTGGAATAGGCTGCCCAGGGAGGTGGTGGAGTCTCCTTCTCTGGAGATATTCAAGTCTCGTCTGGACGCCTATCTATGTAATATGAGATAGGGAGCCTGCTTTGGCAGGGGGGTTGGACCCGAAGATCTCTTGAGGTCCCTTCCAACCCCTAAGATTCTGTGATTCTGTGATAGTGTTTGATGAACTACACAAAGCAAACCCCTTCAAATGCTTCAGTAAGAATACACATAGCTACCCCTGCAAGAGTCAAACGCTATTTAGTTGAGTAGGCTTTGTTACACTATCAGTCTGAAGACATTTAAGAACTACTTAGATGGCGATCCTGCCAGCTGAACGGAAGATAAAACGGGATCTGTGGAACCAGCACAATATTCATAACTTACCCGCGGTGTATTGCTAATTCATTACAGCAGGGACTCGAAGACCTGTTACCACTGCAAAGTCAATACCGCCACCTAAGGGTGACGACAAAGCACTGTCTTTATTGCCGGATAACTTGCAGAAGCATTTGTCTAGAAAATCGGACTCTGACACCTGCACAGCGGTAAACGCCTTTACAGCAAATACATAGTTATGCGTAACACAGTCTTCACTGCTTTGTCTTCTTTTAACATCAAACTCGGCATGAAGGCTTTACCTCAACAACACTATTACAGAAACTGCCCAAGTCAAAACGCGACTACCTAAACAAACAAACAAAAAGCATTATCAAGCTCTGAGAAATAAGGTTCTATCCGATTTCTAAAGGAATGCTAAAACCATTTCATTTTGTGGCAAAAAATTAACAAAGTGAATGTTTCAGAAGGGAAGCTTGTTGAAAAGCTCGCTTTCTGATGTGGCTTTTAATACTGAACAGATCTCACACTTCTTAAAAGCACGTTTGCCCGTCTCTCAGCTTAGTTTCAGTACAGATATTCACTGCATTTTTTAAAACCAAAAGTTATTTTTATGATACATCAGTAGGTTTTTGTGCATATGTAAGGTGTTTGACAAACTAAAATACGAGAGGGACTTTATTACTTACTAGTAGTAACGCTACAAACAACATCACCTGTAAGGAGGCTTTCTATATAAAATTCTGATTTAATACTTGACAGGAAACATTATTTTCTAGAGCTATGTTATATAATAATCAATCTCTGCCATCATCCTTAATACATATGTATCTGCTTAATGAAAAACTAGTCCTATTCCTGAGTTCTATGTCTACAAAGAAAACCAGCTACACACTCCTGAAGAATGAGTTTTTAACTTTAAAAAAAAAAAAAAAAGGTAAAGGCTCAAACAACTAGTTGTTTTTGAAATCTCAAAATAAAGCAACAGATTAAAAAGTACTTCGGGAAAGTACTCATGAAGAAACAATCCTTTTTCTGAAATTTCTCCAAGTAGAACAGTTTTAAGCAATATGTAAAAACTGAGCTAGTATATGGACTATGTTGGGGGAAAGGAGATCACACTCTTTAGGAGTAATTTCTCCCCAAAAAGCTTCTTTTATTTACTTGTTACTGGTAAAAAACCTAATTATTTCTACATATTCTAAACTTCAGTAGTTCATTAGATGATGTGCAGTTTACACACCTCATAATACTGACTTTTCTCTTCAAAACACAATTGGACTAAACTCAAAGGAAAGTATTCCTCTCCACCTCTGCCTGTGTCATGCACAGGGCACACCACTGAAGTGTTCTATAGCTGACAGATGCAAATCAGACAGACAACTGCTTTCCAAAGTCAAGAATAGGAGGGGGAAGAAATCTTTCTAAAACACATACAGATAAATATATCAGATTACACTACACTGTGACTGCTCAGGAAACAGCAAATTATGTTTATTTTGCCCTACAGGTTTTTAAACTATGTTGATTACAGTCAGTGCTTGAAAATTATACACTTAAATATGTAATTATGTGACATAAAATTAAAACATGTTAGTTTAATTATTTTTTACTGAAACTAAAGAGTATATTATTCACGTATCTTAAGTATCATAGTTTCTATCAAATGTAACATCAAAGTTAATAAGGATCTCTACTCTGTATTATCTGCCACAACCTGCAAAGGTGGGCCAAACACTAGAAGAATACTAATCTTTAAAAACACCTTTAAATAATTATCTGTAAAAAATTTACTGTAAGTGTTCTCACACATTGGCATGAAGATGATGAAACATTGCCAAAAGGTCAAAAATCTGGTTATCTTGAAACGTCCTTCATTCACAGTAGACAGTGGACAGTGTCAAAAGACAAACAAAACCCTAAAAATGTGCTAATTTTTAAGTCATATTTTAAAGTTAAGATCATTTTAAAGTCACACCAGAATCATCATACCAAACTTATCCTGGAAACATCAAATGATTTAAGTCATCTACTTCACAAGGTCATTTTACTGAAAAGGGAGAAGCTGCCAGTATTCAAACTGTGATAGCTTAGTTGCAGTACTGTTTACCCTAAACATGCTTGAAAAAAAAGAGAGGAAGGAAAGAAAGTATAGAAGTAGAAATGCTGTCATCCTGTTAAGAATATTTAAAACTCCACCTCACTTCATCTTTATACACTTCTCCTCATCCACATTTAATTCACAATGAAAAAACAGAGACACTGGGTGGAGTAAGGAGGCACAAATCTCTAATTCCCACCTGCTAAGATTCAGCAACGACTGTATTATAATATTAGATATTAAGTCACTCAGTTAAGGAAAGATAACCCAAATCTAGGTCTACATTATTCATAATGAGGAAATGGAGAGTTCACATATGGCTTGCACAAAATTGCTTCTGGGGTTAGCCCTTTCCTTTGGATGTACTGTAGCCACAAACTTTTCTGCACTTCTCTATGGAGAGAGGTCACAAAACCTTGAAAACCTTCTAGGGCTCTACTCTTCTAGGGATGGCTACAATGAAAAGTGTTAATGTTCCTTGACAGGTGAAGTTCAGTTCAACCCCACTCTGCGTGTCAGTGAAAATACTGCATGTACGTGTGAAACAGTTCTCGTATTCTTCAGCTGAAACTGTGCATTGTCTATCTGAGATGGAAGGAGAAGAAAGGGGTTTGTAGAAAGGGAACAATGAAATTAACCACTTCATCTTCCACCAGTTTCAATCACGTTAATCACAAAGCAAATATGATAGTTTTAACATGCAATTCCAGGCATGACCATAAAATGAGAAGTCCAACTAAACTCAACCAAGAACCTAGGAAATTTCCTAGTTTGGTTTGGACCGAGTTATAATATGTTCTTCCATTTACACTGAATTCCTGTGAAATTGTTTGATTGTATCAAGACTGCTTGGTGTCAGATAAGGAAAGACAGCTCAACATACTGTCAGACTTTGTAAGTCTGACATTTGCAATTTTATGTTGTTTATCTACTAGGTTCCCAATACAGTCTGTATACTTCAGAAAGGAGGTTTTGCATAAAATTAATTACTTTTCCGCTGAAAGGATAGAGGAAAAACAAACCTATTTTGAAGAGATACAAATCACAAACAGTTATGCAAACCAACAACCACCTTATGTTGTTAAGTTAGCCTCACCATGTTAACTTTTTCTTCACACATCCTTTGCACCCATATATTATTTGCAGCTTTCACTTATTACCATGACATAATCATCACTTCAAAGAAAGGAAAGGGTCTATTTTTCTGTGAAATGCCTAGTATATTAAACAATTAGAACATAAATTCTTCTTTCTGTTTCTGCTCAGCAGTCTGATAATGGAGTTACTTAGCAACAGATGAACCAACTGAACTGTGTTGCCTGATCCACATTTCACTGTGAAGTAACACTCACAAAGGCATTATTTAGCCTGCTGGTTGCCTCTGTATAAACGTATTTTTGAAGTACAAAATCCATTAGTCTGAGACAAGCCTACATGAAAACCCAGCCATCATGTACAGTCTATAATGGACTACACATTTCAAGATTAATAGGAATTGCCTGTAAGAGTTGCATGATTGCGAGCACCTCAGAGAAAGGAAGAAACAAGAAAATAAAAAACAAAGTACACAGACTAAATTCACAGTATTTGCATGGAAACTCTACAGAAGCTGTTTAAAAAGGGGATGCAGGGGAGGAAAGGGGTCTTCCTACAGCAGACTGACAATCTATGAACTTCTAATATACAAATTAAGCCCTCACATGTCAAGTGCAATTTTCCTGCCACAGAACACTTTGATTTCAGAGAAGGAATACCTATTTATCTTCAAAACAAATACACAGTTCCCCAAACCATCATCTTTACCGAAAGAGTAGGATGTAAAATGTGCCACAACAAGTATTAGCATTGGTATTTATTTTAGAAAGCTGTCTTAAAAACAGAAGTAACCCACTTCTTTGGGGGTTGAAAAAAATCTAAAAGCGTGTTATCATTTCCCACCAACCATACTCCCTTTTAAACTAACTCTGTGGCATTACACAGTTGTGGGGTTTTTTAATTTTGCAAAGCTACTTTTTTATTATTATTCTTTTACAACTGCATGAGAACTTCTTACAAGTTGTCTTGGTTCATCACACAAAAAATACACTTCCAGCAAGATCTGAAAGTCTCTTGCCCCTAGCAAGGGGAAAGAACATCAGTATCTATAGATCTGTCATGTCATGGAATCATTCAAGTGTTATTCTAAAGATTCAACACCCCAGAGTTCAAAAAGCTTTATAACTTCCTTCATGTTTACATTTCTAAGCCAGGTTCTAAGGAGATTAGTTTGGGCTCTACAAAGCTAAACCAGGTTTGCCACAAGTTTATTTTTTACTGATAAAATAAGATTGGGCAGCAGTTTTCAATAAAAGTAGATCTAAAAACCCACCTTAGATTCACGAGAGACTGTGCAGAGGGTGAGTTTTGGTAAGTCACTTGAAAAAATTTTCAGAAGGGATGTAATAAAAGATACTCCCTTCTCATGTGAGAGTACATATTTTTTGTCTTATTTCCAATGAAAATGTTTTATTTCCAATAATGAAGGCAAGCAAATAAAATACAAATGAAGAACATCTTTCCTGATTGCCTTAAAAAGACTGCCTATGTCCCATCTGAACAGAACCGAGAACTTAGATAAAGGTTCTGTGGTTTTACCATCTGAAATGTTAAGTGCTAAGAACTGTCACCTTCTTAGGCTGCATTTCAGACTGTAAGAGAATAAAAACTTCAGTGGCAAGAAGTGTATCTGTAAGGAAGGTCAAACTAACACCTTACCAACATATTTTCTAATGCTTATGCACTTTAATAATCTTTATGTACAATTAAGTAATCTTTCACATAAAATTATGAAAAATTTAAATATGCATAACAAGTTCTTCCTCTTTCATTCAAAGATAAATACTGCTTTGAATTTCTCTACCTTTCTCCACTTAATTTTTGCTGGAGCACACTTTCCTTCCAGGCTTCTTGAAACATTTATCTTTTTCTTTTTATAATTATTTAAATATTTTCATGTAATAAGATAAAAATTACAAAGGCTAATTTTGACAGTACACAAGATTATGTTTTGAAGTAGGAGGGGACACACCTTTTTTTCTGCATCTGAAATTTTCTGAGATGTCAGGTTTGGCCATTGTCTCCTCAACTACAATTCTGATAAAAACTAGTAAATGGTTTCTATTAAAAAAAAAAAATCCATTCTTAAATGTACCATCTCAGCCACTAGTATCTAGTTTTTCTATCTGAGGCTAGATAGCAAATAACTGAGTACAGGGTATGCTGTTTTCTTATAAGCGCCATTTGTTCCAGTTCAGCAGTTTTTAAACTAAAGGTTATAACCCTGACATGAGCTGATAGTTAAGAATACAGCTGCAAGCAAGTTTTTCTACTTACATGCAAGAAAAAATAAAAAAATAATACAGCCAGTGCTATATTACACCATTTAGTAGATACTGGCTTTCAACATTAGAAACCAACAAGGCAGGTTTATTAATTGCCACCAACTTCATTGTTTGAAATCAAGAACCCAACCTCCCAAAATTTTTTAGTTGAGTTTGCATTTTTTTACTGTAGAAAAACATACTGATATAAACATATGCGATAATCATTTTCCTACACAATTCAGGCATCTCCTAAATAATTACTCTTGAAATGTCATGCCGAAACCAAAAGTTAATATGTATCTGGAATAGCATTAGCTTAACTTGTACTTTGAGTTATGTTCTAAGATATTGCTGTAGAACCCAAATTTTAACAGCCAGAGAACACATTTATGCAATTCACTGCCAAAAAGCAGTTTATTCAGAAGAAAGTTTTAAACAGATAAAAAGCAAATGCTTTGACAATGAAAATGCTGAGGAAAATGAAAAAAAAAATCACATGTACTTACTAATTTGTTTTCTTGCATGTATATTCTTTGCAACTTCAGACAGCCTTTAGCTATAATGATCATTCCTTCATCTGAGATCTTGTAACACTGCCCAAAATGAATGTCTTTCAATTCTTTGCATTTTGAACCCAGCTGCAATTAATAAAATCAAAGCAAGTATTTAAGAATAAAGGAAAAAGAACAACTGGATTTGACTGAATTGGAGAATTAAGATTTCTTTCTGCTTCTCTGCACGCCCTTAAAATTATCTTTCTTTACAAGTCTTCTTAGTACGGCACACAAACAAGAAAAGATTATAATTACATATATGACAAAATGAAATTGCTAGCTAGCTGCAGTCAACAAAATGGAGCTAAGAGCAGCACATAAGAACTATGCTATTTATTTGGCTTAGATAGAAGTAGCTAACAATGTCTGCATCCTTGAACATCGACAGCACATTTGATTTAACACAACTACTTCACAGCCTACCCTAAATGCTACTTTAACAGAAGAGAGATCGGTGATGAAACCTTCCTGCATGCCTAGCAAATAAAAATCTCAATCACCTTTGGCTTTCATGATGCAAAAGAGTTACTTAAGCAGTGGTTCCAAATAGCAATAAACCCAGGGAAACTCAATCAGCCAGAGGTGAAGTACAGGATGTCAAACTGAAGATTTCATTATAAAAGGGATCATTTAAATTCGAGATATTAAAAAAAAAGTGCAGTCTCTAGCAAACAGCATTTACTGCACCAAGAAAATATAACCAATTTTCAAAGCAGAATAGAACAGATCACCTGATTTTAATTAAATCCTAGAAGAGGGTATTTCCTTCCATGTCCCTTTTCTGTAATGAATAAGTGGAAAATACCAAATTTACAAAAGAATTTTTGGAATGGATGCTTACCTGCTTTAGGCCTTCATCAGTAAGTCTGTCTTGATTGCCTACGTGCACTTTCTGAAGAAGAGGACACTGAGAGGCAACAGCAATAATAGAGGTGTCAGAAAGCTGTTTACACCTATAGGCAGTATACCTTAGGAGTCCAGGACATTTAATTGCCAATATGCATACTCCTGTATCAGATACATTGCGACAGTCAGAAATATTGATTTCAGTAATATTCTGGCTTCTTGTTGCTATCTTTTCCAACAGCTCATCAGTAACCTGCGAAGAAAATACAAATATTCAAATTTTACTTTTCTTGTAAACATCTCTAATTACATTAGCACAGAAGTTACTATTTGCAAGATACATTTCCATAAGCTACTGAAAGAATTAGAAGATTCAGTTTCCAAGATAAAAGCACACTTGTGTGAGTTTTACAGCTATTTTAACAGAATTCTGCTAGAACCCTTGAAGAGAGTAAGTTTACAGTCCTCTTCATACTTCAGACAAAAAATTCTCCATCCTTTATCTGAAAATAAATTGTTTGCCCTTCTATAGCAACACCTTACGTACATGCATAAAGTAGCATTTAGAGTAGTAAATGGTTTATACATCTCTGAAATGCAACAGGTTTTTACTTAGACTTTGGTAATCATCCAAAACCAGGTGCCAGTCGACAAATACTACAGTGATGCAGGTAACAATGGGCTTCTTAACAATGGAAAATAGTTATGTAAGGTATTGGCGAATGAAAGGAATGAAAACAATACTGTACTGGAAAAAAGCTATGGAAAAAACAGACGTTTCCTCCTGTTATTTGCTCAATTTTAAAACAGAATTGTTGCATATTTTGAAGTATTAGCCTATGAAGTCCACTGAATCAGATAAATCCACTATTTTTGCAAAGAGATTCTTTGTACCTGTACACATTTAGATAACTAACATGCCAAGAATTTTAAGAAAAGCCAATACTACGAAGCAGGTAAAAAACATAAAATACTCTTCATGCTGACATTTATAAGTTAAAGCAAAACAAATAAAACCAAGCAGGTTAAGACACAATGCACAGAATTTCCTCACTTTAAAAGCTTAGCCTCAAGAAAACCTGAGGAGACATATGACTAAGTCTTTCTCAGAAATGACCAAAGTCTTTCTAAAAAACCATTCACAGATCCTTATCCACCACTTGCATAGATGAATGAGACATAGTTTTAAGCCTGGAACAAGCAAGAGAGCAACACGAGGCCATTCTGTTTTTCACTTACACTGTTAAGAAACAGTATGGTTGCTGCATTCAATCTGTCTCCCATTAATAGGAAGTCTAAATTTTCCTTGCTATTTCATCAGGTTATTGGGCTGAGACCAATGGGATGAAGTTTAACAAGGCCAAGTGTAGAGTGCTGCACATGGGACATAACTCCATGCAGCGCTACAGGCTTGGGGGAGACTGGCTGGAGAGCTGCCAGGCAGAGAAGGACCTAAGGGTGTTGGTTGACTGCAGGCTGAATATGAGTCAGCAGTGTGACCAAGTGGTCAGGAAAGCCACATCCTGGTTTGTATCAAAAACAGTGTGGCCAGTAGGCCTAGGGAAGTGCTTGTGCCCCTGTGCTCGGCATTGGTGAGGCCACACCTTAAGTACTGTGTCCAGTTCTGGGCTTCTCACCACAATGAAGACATTGAGGTCCTGGACCGAGTCTACTGAAGGGCAACCAGGCTGGTGAAGGGGCTGGAGGGCAAATCCTATGAGGCATAGCTGAGGAAGCTGGGGATGTTTAGTCTGGAGAAGAGGAGGCTGAGGGGAGACCTTATCACCACCTACAACTACCTGAAGGGAGGTCGTAGAGAGGTGGGGGATGGTCTCTTCAGCCAGGTGACAGGAGATAGGACAAAGGGAAATGTTCCTAAACTATGCCAGGGCAGGTTCAGATTAGATGTTATGGAAAAAAAAATCTTTACTGAAAGTGTTGTCGGGGCCTGGACCAGGCCGCCCAGGGAGGGGGTTGTCAGCATCCCTGGATGCGTTTAAGAAAAGGGTAGATGAAGTACTTAGGGATATGGTTTAGCTTAGGATGGGAACGGTTGGACTCAATGATCTTAGAGGTCTTTTCCAACCTTGTGAGTCTGTGACTAGAAACACAAAACACAAAAAATTGTGCTAGAAAACACAAAAATTGCAAATAAACAAACGAGAACAAAAAAAACCAAAAACCCCACCAAACGCACCCCTCCCCACCAAAAAACATGCACACATCCCCAAACCCACAAATAATGCCTAAACAAACAACAAAACCAACAAGCAAAAGCCCAAACCTTCCCCACATATGGAAAAGGGTAACACTTGTGTTTTCATATTGGTTTAGAATCTCTACAAAAACTTGGCAAGATGGGTTTATTAGGCAATGCCACAACTGATGAACTTCAGTGAGATCCCAATACATCCAATAAGCAAAACCACTAAAAACCTTTCTGGCAGAAATAAAGCTACACCTCAAGACAGCAAAGAAGAAAGCCTGACTTGACACATAGTACCTACAGAGCAAAAAGATGGAACACTGGTCTGCGTATGCTTTAGAGCCACTTAAGAGAAAAATCAGACTATCTGCATGCAACTTTTCCATATGTATTCAGAAGTACTTTAACTAGTAACTCTAGAAGCAGAAGAACCTGCATGCTTTCTTATGAATTGGTGACCTGGAAATAACATCCCACATACAGTCCTGTATGTCCAACACAGATGGGTTAATGTTTCTGCTTTGTCCACCAAGACCCTGCAGTGACTGTTCCACTGCACTCTGTTTTCAAGAAACTCCCAGGAAATGGTTTTATAAACCTCTACAAGTAACTAACAAACAAGAAACCTACAGAGAGGTATTCAAACAACACACACACCCTTAAAAAACATATTCCAAGGAGAAAAGTTATCATGAACAATCTAAAGCGAGGGTCTGTCAAGATCTCACTAAATGAAATCTGTGAATCCTAGACAAATTTAACTGTAGGACCAGCTAAAGGGCTAAAAATACACAATCTGTCTTCTGATCAGTGGGAGATGCAAAAAAATATTGAAGGAAATTTGTTAAAACAAGGATCAGTTAGATGACCATTCTTGAAACTACAGCATCCTCAAAACAGCTTATGTCTGTCTCAATTAATATGAGACCTGACCGTTCTTATGAAAGGGACTCAACTCCCTGATGCAAACCTGAGACAGGTAACCCACAATCTATTTAAAACAGCATCTGTCCTCACACTCTTCAACAACTGATCTCAGTCAAAAGAAGTTACATTTAAAGGTATTGATCTAAAGGCCCAGATATTTTCAGCCTCTAGTAGAAAAATCCCTGAAAGCACAGACATCACTGCTGTATGGGTTTCTTTTGTTTACCTTTAGAAAAGAGTACTAGTTCTGAGAAAAAAATTGAGCCATCAAAACATGATTTTTCCACAAAGATACCTTCATACCTGTTGACGACTACTGAGATCCAGTTGCTTCCAAAACTGAAAATCTAAACAGAGGTCACGCCAGTATTTACAGACTAATGATGCTGACAGACAACGCTCATTCAGAGACAAATTGGAAAATATCTGTAAAGAAAAAGAAAACATATTATTTCATAGAATCATAGAATGGCATGGGTTGGAAAGTACCCCAAGGATCACAGAGCTTCTGACTTTGTCAGAAGTAATCATATTTTAGAGACAAAAGTATTTTATTACTAACCCGTCTTGTAAAAGACAGAAATGTATCAGCATGTGTTGCAACACGCAGTTCTAGAAGTTGCCCCCAACTTGATTCAGTCAAGGACAACAACAAAAACCCTACATCCCACAACAGCTGGCAATATTAGTAAGTCACATTACCATAATCAGCAATCTCACTTAAGCACTCATTTCATAGACCAAATTTGAAATCTGCTTCTGAGATGGAATAACTAAAGAATGACAAATGCAAGTTTTAGCTCGATGTTATTTGCAAGCCATTGAAAAGGTGGGTTTATTCCTTTTCTGTTTCAGATGGAAGAACCTTTCCTTTTACTTTTTAACTGAATTGAAGACTCATAAAGGTATTAAAATATCAATCTGGTGGGAAGGTAGTATGACACAACGGAGCAGATCAGCAGACCAATTCAGTGTCATTCCAGGAAAGTCAGGGCAGAGGTAGCATTTTAGACCCCAAGGTTTGGAGGGCTATCGCAGCCTACAAATAACAATAAACCATAACTTTAAAGTTCATAAATCACTTTTACATGCATTATATTCAGCCCATCCTCATAAGTACTGCTGTTGTTAATAAATACAAAAAGAAAGTCGAGAATTACATAAAAAGGTACCCTATAGAATCATAGAATGAATCATAGAATCATAGAATGGCAAGGGTTGGAAGGGACCCTGAGGATCATAAAGCTCCAACCCCCCTGCCATAGGCAGGGCCACCAACCTCAGGCCTGGATCTACACAAGGTTGCCCAGGGCCACATCCAACCTGGCCTTGAACACTTCCAGGGATGGGGCATGCACCACCTCTCTGGGCAGCCTGTTCCAGCACCTCACCACTCTTTCCGTAAAATCTTCCCCCTAATATTCAATCTAAACCTTCCCTCCTTCAGCTTTAAACCATTCCCCCTTGTCCTGCCATTGTCTGCCCTTTTAAAAAGTTGATTCCCCTCCTGTTTGTATGGTCCCTTCAGGTACTGGCAGGCTGCAATGAGGTCCCCCCGCAGCCTTCTCTTCTCCAGGCTGAACAAGCCCAGCTCCCTCAGCCTCTCCTTGTAGGGCAGGTGCTCCAGCCCTCTAATCATCCTTGTGGCCCTCCTCTGAACCCTCTCTAACGGTTCTACATCCTTCTTGTATTGGGGGCCCCAGATCTGGACACAGTACTCCAGGTGGGGCCTCACGAGGGCAGAGTAGAGAGGGACAATCACCTCCCTGTCCCTGCTGGCCACCCCTCTTCTGATGGAGCCCAGGATCCCATTGGCCTTGCGAGCTGCAAGAGCACACTGCTGGCTCATGTTAAGTTTCTCATCCACGGTGACACCCAGGTCCTTCTCAGCGGGCTACTCTCAAGAAGCTCTTCTCCCAGTCTGTATCTATGTCTGGGATTCTTCCGGCCCAAGTGCAACACCTTACACTAGGCAGTGTTGAACCTCATAAGGTTCACCTGGGCCCATTTTTCCAGCCTGTAGCCACAAATGAACTTCAGTCTACATGCCACACTACAATGAAAAAAGGCAATCACAGTATTAATATACCTACACGGGAATACTGACTGAAAAACAGAAAACAGTCCTCCCACTCAACCACTGAGGACATCAGGTACTAAATAAAAGCACTATAACCAATCTCAGGAAACATGCTCAAGAAAATTTGGAAATACTGAAGTCTCCATGGGAAGTCTCCAAAGGTCTAGAAAACAGGAAAACATTCAAAGAAGAAACTAGGACACTTTAACCAAGGAAAAAGGACAGCAAACAGGGTAAAGGAATTAGAGACAACACCACTCATCTTCTTTGTAGTAGGTAGGACAATTAGTCTCCAAAACAGAAGGATTCTACACTAAGGCTAGTCATTAGAATACAATAGCTGGTTACTTAGAGGATTTCCATCATTGGGTGGTCTTTAGAATGACTATACAATCAACTGTCAACAGAAACAACCATTATTGTTGATTTGTCCTAGGAATGGTTTGGCTTAGCTTAGCCATTTTAATTATGTATATCCCTATAAGACCCCTTGTCAAAGGTGAGTTGGTTGACTATTCCTAAGAATCTGGAAAATGTGATGGGGACAGAATTTAAAAAAAAAAAAATAAAAAAAGAATGGAATCAGATGAACATGAGCAGATAAAACAATGCCTGCTTCCTCTTGAAGTTCTTTGCCTGTACTGGTGAATCCATGCACAGGACAAGCGGGTGGCTGTGATCAGCACCAAAAATTACCATCACCCCCAGTCAAGCAGTGATAAAAACACTAAATACTAAGTGGTAATATAGTGTCTGACATTCCTGCTGTAATTCCAAGCATTAGAAAGCGACAGTGTGATGATTCGCATAAATTAAGTTACTAAAAGCAGTAGGAAACCTGAGTTCCTACTTCCAGTGTGAAACAGAAGACTGAATCTCTTAGTAGTTACAAAAACCTCAGAAAACATGGCAACATGATCCACGTTACGTTCAGACTGACATCAGGCTGACTCCAGTTAATACTAGAAACAGATGCCAAGTTCAAAATACTTCAACTAATCTTTGCTACTGTGGCAAACAACTATGCTTACTTGTGGAAATACCACCTTCACTTTGAGAAACAAGAATTTACAGTTCTTTAAACAAGAACACAGCTCTAAAGAAGAAAGTTCCAGGAAGGTCCAAAAAAGCAGAACCAGTAACAACTGATCTAAAGCCAGGATCTCCACTTGTAAGAATTAAACAATATCCTTTAAAAGTAGAAGTGAGATATGTCCTAGTACCAATAGTTTACAAAGTTTTCAGGAATAAGTTATAGATATATTATGCATTAATTCACATTTTATCAATCTTATCAGTAAAGAGAGCTAACAGGAAAAATTACTCTTTAGCTCATTATCTTACAGCAATAAATTGGATAGTACAAGACATCACATCCAGTAGTTGTGGATGTGTATACATTATTAACTACACCCACTAATGAGCAAGGTTGGTTTACAGTTTTAGATTTAAAAGATGCTTTTTTCTGCATTACTCTTGACATCGAGAGTGTAGAGCTCTTTGCTTCTGAATGGGAAAATCCAAAAACAGGGAGGAAAGCACAATAGACAGTTTTGCCTCAAGACTTCAAAAATAGCCCACTGATCTTCAGGAAACAACTGGTGATAGAGAGATCTGGAGAAAGGCAAATGACCAAGGGACTGTCCTGCAGTATCTGGATGATATTTTGATTGCAGCAGAAACTCCTTAACTTTTTGGGAATGAGTGGGTATCACGTGTCAAAAGAGAAGGCAAAAATAACTCAAGAGAGCTAACTGAAGAAGCTTATTCCAGCCATTAAGGATATGCCCCTACTCTTCCAAACTGGGAGTTGTAGGCAGTTTTCTTTGAGATGGAAAAGCAATATTCAGATGTGCCTAACAGCTACTGAAGTAACAGAATCTTGAGCCTTGCCTACAAAAGTATCATCTGAGAAAGGAAAATTGATCACTCTTGCAAGACCCCTAGACCTGAGCAGAGGAGAGAGTTAACATATGGACAATCAGATTCTGTACATGCCTTCAGAGTCTTACACACACACACAGAGCAATTTGGAATGAAAAGGGAATGTTTTCAGCCCAAAGAACTGAAATCAAACATGCCCTCCAGATCCAGGAACTGTTAAAAAGCATCCAGAAGCCAAATGCAGTCACTGCAGTGCAGACACAGGCTGCCTGCAGAGGCTGTCTCCTTCTCTGGAGATAGTCAAAACCCACCTGGACACAATCCTGTGCAACCTGCTCTAGGTGATCCTGCTTTAGCAGGGGGGTGTGACTAGATGATCTCCTGAGGTCCCTTTCCAACCCCTGCCCTTCTGTGATAAGCATAATGGAAAAAAAATTTTAAACTTCCTGAAACACAACACTAATTCCAAAATAAATGTTTTTTTTAAAACCAAACCACAACAAAGGAGATAGAAGTACTGATTGCACAGACTTAAGAAGCTTTTGCCTCAGAAACAGAGGGAAGAAAATTCCATTGGCACTTAATACCATTCTTTAAAGACACTAATTTTAGGAATAAGTTACAGCTTTATGAACATGAACAAAAAAAAAAAAAAAGTCACACAGCAAAGAGTCTAAAAGGGTCCATTCCTATTTCAGTCAATGGTTTTCACCCCTACGATCCTGTGATTTCAGAACTTCAAAACTGAAGTCATGTCCAGGTACTATCTTGCTTTTGTTACCAGTCTACTGACACCCCTTTCCTTCACAACTGTGCCGCTTAACTGCACTTCCAAAAGCTCAGCACAACTAAGTTTTGGCTGATTTGTTTCCCTACTGCAATCACAGAGTAGCAGTGAGCTCCAGGAAAACACAAAAAAAAGAAACCAAAACCACAAAAAACAACCCCAGAAATCAGAGTTGCTGTGTTGTCCATTGTTAGAGAAAAGGAAGTTTGGCAGAATAATTTTCCTCAGTATTGCAGCTAAAAGTAAAGCTAAACACAAACTCTACACAACTGATTGGAACAGCAGCATAAGAAGGGAAAAAAGTTGGTCTTACAACAGTGGTTCCATGGACTTGTGGACAAAGGCAATCCAAATCCAAATGAGGTATTTTGATTCCTTTGCCTCCTGACAGGCCAGGAAAAAAAAACAACAGTGCAACTGTAACATGGATATCCAGTCCCTTCACGTATAATTTCATTGAAAATTTCTGCTTTGCAGTAATCAATAGCAGTAAAATTACAATTCACACAGATGTACAATATCTAGCACAAAGTTAATGATACACAGTACAAGATTTTGTAATGTTCTGTACTGCCTATACTTGCAAACAGCTTACTCTTTCACATACACGTCTGTATAGGTTACAGTCAAGGTGACTGATGTAAAATTCCTTAGTTGCCCTCAGATTTTTAAAGGGAATGGATTGAAATTACCTTATCTATAAGGGTATCTATATCTATATATAGATAGGTATATCTATACCTATATATATATATAAGGTTACCCTTATCTATACCTATATATATATAGGTAACCTATATATATAGGGTAACCTTATATATAAGTATAGATAAGGGTATCTATACTTACATATAAGATATACCCTTATCTACAAATCATCATCCTTATCTATCTTCAAAGCTTAAAGATTAAATTTTGCCCTAATGTAGCATTTTTTTCTGATACATGTTTCAGTGACCAAATGGAAAGAAAAACAACCTATAAGTTTGCTTGATCTGTGGAATTCCAGTTCTTTTCTCCCATCATATTGATGAATAGGCTTCTTTCTGAATCAGGTTTGTGTGCAGGGATAACAGGGTTGTCTTCTGTGTGAAGCTACTAGAAGTTTTCCCCATGTTGAACAGGGCCAACACCAGTTGGCTCCAAGAGGGACACGCTGCTGACCAAAGCCAAGACAATCAGCAGTGCTGGTAATGCCTGTGTGGTAACAGTTAAGAAGGAGCAGCACCATTTGCAGCCAGAGGGAGGAGTGAGAAAATGTGAAACAACTCTGCAGACACTAATGTCAGTGATGGACAGGGAGGAGGTCCTCCAAGTGTCAAGGCAGAGATTTGACCCGCAGCCTGTGGAGGACCCCACACCACAGCAGGTGGAGTCACCTTGGTATCTATAAAGTAGAATTTTCCATTTCACAGAAATGTATTAACTAGCTGCAAGGGACCATTACATAATACTAAGATAAGCATTGATGATGCTACAGGGGAAAAAAACCTGTGAGGCCATTGTTACAGCTTATGGAACTCGCAACTGGGGACACTAAAGGGACACATAAATTCCTCCCTATACCAGGGTGCCCTTTGTCATTACTTGGATGGGATTTACTCTGTAAATTAAATGCACAATTAACCTTCTCTGAAGATTCTGTTCAGTTACATATTCCCCCAGAGAATGCACAGAGCGCTCAGATACGCCTGTTGACTGAAAAGAATCCTATGGAAGGAGATACTCATGATGAAGTATTGGATGCAGTAATACCTATAGCATGGTCCTCAGGAACATCAGGATAAGGCAAGAACATGACTCTGGTAAAGACTGAGCTGAAACCAGCAGTCCAGACACTAAGAAAGAAACAATATCCTCTAAAATTAGGAGCTCGGAAGGGACATGAACCTGTAATAAATTTCTTTTTAGAGCATGGACAACTAACAGAATAACAGATGGAATTTAATATGCAAATTTTGCCTGTAGAGAAACCTTATTCCCAGGGCTACAGACTGGTACAAGATTTATGAGAAGCTAATGTGAGAACTATAGATGTGCACCCTGTGGTTCCACATCCTTACACCCTTCTTGCCTCAGTTCTTGAGAGCGGTACTTATATCACAGTACAGAACATGAGGGATGCTTTCTTTTGTATGCCTGTGGACAATAGAAGTCAGACTTTTTTTGCTATTGAATGGGAAAATCCAGCTACAGTATGTAGATGACTTGCTGATTGGTACTGATACCAATGAAAATTGCCTGGATGCCACAACCAGCTTGATTTTCTGGCTTTAGCAGGCTATCGAGTCTCCAAGAAGAAAGTTCACCAAAAAATAAACAATGAAGTTATAAAATGAAATTGAAAAGCAGACTGGATAGCTAAAGAAGCAGCCACGAGGGAGTCCAACTGAGAAGGAGCTTTATTACCAGGCTCTGCTTTACAACTGTTATCGCCAAAAGACACTGAAAAGGAAAAGCAGTTTGTGGAACAACTGGATTGTTCCAGAAATGATCAGGGTTGGTGGGTGATGCCACTGAAACAATTACTGTTGAAAAGATGATGGAAGTTGTGCTTAAAAGATGACAACAAGAAATGCATACAGGGGCAGATGCACTGGTATTAACGGTTAAAAAGGATGTTTTTGGGCCCAAACTGCAGAGTAAGGCAGATAGTGTAGTAAAGAAATGCAGTCTGTTGCATGAATAAACCCAAAATTGGGAAGAAGTTAATGGGAGGACTTGTGAGACAAGGAATAATTCCTGGGGAATACTAGCAAGTAGACTTTCCAGAATTGTCTAAATGCAGCTTGTATATTGGTGTAAGTAGATACCTTCTCTGGCCTTGTCGTGCCAACAAAGCTAGAGAAGTAAATAAAATCTAGTTTAAAAAAGTTATATGTAGATGTGGTATTCTAGAGGGAATCTCCTCTGATAATGGACCTTGTTTTATTGCAAAAATAGTATAGGAAACTTCAAAATTTTTGCAGATTAAATGGAAACTACGCCTGACCCTCCTCCCCGCCCCCCCCCCCACCCCCCCCCGAGGCCTCAATCTGGTGAGAAAGTAGAAGGAATGAACCAGACTCCAGAAAGACAAGTTTCTGAACTCTGTCAGGAAGCACACCTTAAGTGGACAGAGGCCTTATCCTTGGCTCTGTGGGAATTCGAGTAACCCCCAGGGTTGAGAGGAGTAAGCCCCTTTGAAACCATATACAGGAAAGCATATCCTACAGACCTTTTAAATGTCAAGGGGGACCAAATGCATGTAAAAGGTCAGGCTGCAGTTAAAGGATACTTCTCTTTCTCAGACTTTATCTTCATGGCACAGGTAGCTCAATCAAAAGGTTTCCCTTCCTCTGGACACACCCGTTCACGCATTCCAACCAGGAGATGTTGTTTACATGCAGACCTAGAAAGATGAACCACTAAGAGAAATGGAAAGGACCCTGTACTGCTATTGACAGCTTATACTGTGTTCAACGTACAGGGAATTGATTCCTGGATTCATTACACCCAGGTAAAAAGGGCACCAATGCCTGATAAAGATGAATGGGCCTCTGTACTGACTGTAGAAGTTAAACTTTGATCAACTATACCCAAGATACAGGATTTGCCTAAATAGAGACTAAGTGCCCACAAAGCCAATTGCTTGGGCTTTTTTCAGATGATTTGATTGCTTACTGATTGGATTGTTCATGTACAAAAATTAAAATTTTCCTACATAGGGTTAATTATAGAACCTCCCCAGCATAATTTTTAACTCTGCTACGGTGGTATGCATTGTAACAGTATGTTCAGTATTAGTTGTCTGTAAAAGACAATTGTAGTTATAATAGTGAGACATACAAGACCCACAAGAAGAGATCACATAGGGTAGAAAAATGGTATCTATAAACTAAAATCTTCTACTTCACAGGGACAGAAATGTGTTTGGGTTAATCCTTAGACACTGCTTAATTTAGGTTTAAATGGACTGACTTGTTTTGCTAAGAAATATCTTTGAAGAAGAGCTAAAAGCCCAAGGAAGGGGAACCATCCTGCCACAGCAGGTGCCAGAGCTAGGGCATTGCCAGAGAACCCTGAACGCAACAAGAATGGGCAGGAACTGGGGGAAAGGCAAAGGTGGTGGGGGAGTTTGTGACCATGCAAATTACCCCCACACACACACCTTCAAGGAGCACACAGTGCTAATTTAGATATGCTTGGCCAATAATAGATTATGTGGTAATTACTAACCAATTACCATAAATGTGTTTTTTTCTAATCCTATAGCAATATATATGGTGTACATTCTGTGTGCAGTGTGCTGGCTATGCAGAATTGCCACCCAGCACCCATCTCTGCGCAGACATGGAATAAATCAAATACCTCTCTCTGTGTGTATATTGGCATGCTGCACATGGGGCAATGACCTCACTTTTGGGACAACAACCTGAAGGACGCAGTGACCTGGTGGGAAGCCCACGCTGGAGCAAGCTCCTGACAGGACCTGTGGTCCCATGGAGAAAGGAGCCCACGCTGGAGCAGGTTTGCTGGCAGAATATGCGAACCCATGGAGGACCCATGCTGGAGCAGTCTGGTCCTGCAGGGCTGCACCCTGTGGAAAGTGATCTGCACTGAAGTAGTTGTTGAAGAACTGTGGGGGAAGCTGGTGCAGGACTGTCTCCCCCGGGAAGGACCTCAAACTGGAGCAGGGAAAGAGTGTGAGGTGTCCTCTCCCTGCGGAGGAAGCAGTGGCAAAAACAACACAGGATGAACTGACTTCAACCCCCATTACCCATCCCCTTGTGCCACTCTGGGGGAGGAGGCAGAAAAGTCAGGAGTGAAGTTGAGCCCAGGAACAAGAGAGGAGTAGGGGGAAGTTGGTTTAAGATCTGGGTTTATTTCTTATTGCTCTTCTCTGTTTTGCTTGGTAATAGTTTAGTCTTTTCTAAGTTGAGTTTGTTTTGCCCAAGATGGTAACTGGTGAGTGATCTCTCTCTGTTCTTATCTTGACCCATGAGCCTTTTGTTGTATTTTCTCTTCCAGGTTCAGCTGAGAAGAGCAGAGATAGAGCCACTTTGGTGGGCACCTGCCCTCCAGTCAGGTCAACCCACTACAGTTAAGTGGATTGTTATTGTTCAACAACAAAAGAATAAAGGAAGTACTTTCTATAATGGGGTTGCACTATGTATGGCTGTATATGAAGAACAGGAAGAAGCATCAGTCTCATGTTTCCCCATTATCATACCCAGTTAAAGTTTAGACCCAAGAGCACACTGCTGTAATACTGAAACCCTATTCCCCAAAATTTCAACATGCACTCTCATCAAACTATGGAAAAACATTGCAGGGTTCAGTTCCAGCAGGACTCGTCCTTTTCTAGGAAGACTTAGATGAAGAAAGTCAGCACAATGATAAGATCAAACAAGTAGCTTAAAAACGAAAAGGTGTTCTCAAAGGAGCACAGTATTAAAGGCACGGAAGGACAGCAAAGGAGCATGAAAGAAAGACCGCTCTTTGAAAGTACAGAGTAACAGCTTATGAAGGTGTGTAATTCAAGAGAACTACTGAAACTAACTAAAATCAGCAAACCTAAAATTGATTCAGAATATATAGCAACACATTTCCCCCACAACCAACACTGAAAACTTGCCCGGATCATTCTGACCTACAGAGAAACATGAAACACAGCGTGTTCTGGGAACTCCCCGCTGCCGAGTACTGTCAGCGACGTAAGTAGCTGACTGTGAAGGACACGTTCCGAAGGTTAACGGCGACCCGTCAAAACATTCATGGGAGCAGCTTCTGGAGCAGTTTTGTTCTGTCTTCCGGATCATCGATACACAAGCCCGATTACGACAGAAGAAAGGAGAAAAGAACACCCAAATAAAAACACATGCAGCCCTATTTATGTCCCAAACACCGTATGAGAGCGAGGTCGGCTGCTGGAGCGCCCGAGGGGCTGGGGCACCGCGCTTGCCGGCGGGCTGCCCGGCTCCCCCGCCAGCCCCGCCACCCTGGACCGGGCCGGAGGCGGCGATACCACTGAGGACAAGGCCAGCCGCCTCGGCACCACGGCCACAGGCTTCTACAAGTCACCGAAACCGCCCAGCGAAACTGGCCCGCCGCAGCCTCCCCGGAGGCAGCCCCAGCCCCGCGCCGCCACCCCGTCCCGACCCACCTTGAGGAGGATGGAGGGCGGCAGCTGGTTAATGTCCGGCTGCGGCTCTCGAGAGCAGTCTCCGGGGTGCTCCAGCGGCTCCTCGCAGCCTGCCTCGCCGCCACTCTCCTGTTTCTCACCCTCCTTCTCCTCCAGCGCGGGAGGCGGCGGCGACGACGACGAGGAGGGCTGCCCGCCGCCGCTGTCCCCGCCGAGCTGCGCCTCCCGCGGGCACTGACAGGCGGCGGCCTCGGGCTCCGCCGCGGCGGCGGCCGCGCAGCGCGGCTGCTTGCAGGGCGGGCTGGCGGGCAGGCCGGCCCCCTTGCGCTTGCACACCATCTCGGAGGCGACCTCGCCGGGCGGCCTGGCCGGCCCCAGGAGGCCCCGCACCGGCGAGGGCAGCAGGCCCGAGAGGAGGAGGCGCTGGCAGCGGCCCCGCGGTTCCCAGGAGGCGGGCGACAGGCGGAGGAGGTGGCGGGCGGCGCGCTGCTCCGCGGTGGCGAGGGCGGCGTAGGGCGGCGGCGGCAGCAGGGGGTCCCCGGCGGGCAGGGGCTGCTCCGGGGTGCGCGGGCTGGCGCTGTGCACGATGAAGCAGAGCATGCAGGGCCCGCGCAGGAAGCAGCTCCGGCTGCGCGGCGGCACCTTCCTCCCCCGGCGGCAGCGGCGGTCCCGGCTCAGGCTGCTTGCCTCCTTCGAGAGCAGGTGGCCCATATAGGAGGCGGCGGAGGCGGAAGGACCCGCGGGGTGTCACCTGCGGGAGGCGGCGGCGAGCGCTGTCATGCTGCCGGCAGAGACGGCAGGTCCCGGGCCCGGGCAGGACAGGACGCGGCGATGCTGGTTCCGGGACGCGGCGTCGGGAGGAAGAAGCTTCCGCTACCGCCGCCCTGACCTTCCCTGGGGGAGGCGAAGGGGCGGGGCGCTCCGCGGTCTGACGCCGCCCGGCGGTGCTGCCGCTAGCGGCTGGGAGCTGACGGCTGCAGGGGGCGGCCTCGCGGGGCCCCGGCGGCGGGTGCGGCGCGGGCCGCGTGCGCGGGCGGCCGGCCGGCCGGGAGCTGCGGGGGCGCCGGTCGCGGCTCCCGGCCTCTGCTGGCCGCCCCGCGAGCGGGTCTGTACACCCGCTGCGCGTGTAGGCAGCGTCTGTGCGTTAAATACTCTGTGTGTAAGCACAGCGGACCCAGGACACAAGCACGTAATACATGTGTATGTGCTGCGCATATAATGCGGGTGCAATGTGTTCGTTTTTCTAGTACCTGGCATAACCTCTGCCCCCAGTGCGTGGGGGAAGGTAAGGGGGCTCCTGGCCACCCCTGCCAGGCTGTAGGCAGCTGAGCGGGACTGCGGGATGTGCAGTGGCGAGGTAGCACAAGCTTTGAGACCCATGAAACACATTTCCCTTCACCGCCTCCTTCCCAGCAGCGCGCCCCAGAAAATACCTGGTTTCTGCTGTTTTAAAGCATTGTGCAGCCAGTAACGGCCTGTATGGGGGCCTCTGTCCTTGTCTGTCCTGCTTCGGGGACTTAACTGTAACGTGTTTTCCCTTGCTGCAAGTGACCAGTGAGTAGAAATCCTTGTAAATATGGGCCGTATTGCTTCATTTAAGGCTCCTTCGAACGCTTAGCTGTGGTGGTTTAACCTTGACTTACCTCTCATCATCTTACTGCTGAGCAGATACCATACGGTATGAAACATCCCGTTGGTCAGTTGGGGTACACTGTCCTGACCCTGTCCCCTCCCAGGACCTTGCCCACCCCCAGTCTGCTGCTGGGGGAGCAAGCTGAGGATGGGATGTGTGTGTGTAAATGTCGGAGAGCCAGCCGTGATGTGTGCCAGGCCAAAACACCAGTGTGTTATCAACACATTGCTGGCTACCACTGCACAGTGCAACACTATTGAAGACTATTATGGGAAAAATTAACTCCACCTCAGCCAGACCCAATACACTAGCAAAATTCATTTGCATGTTTCAGCATTCAGCAACTAAATTATCATTGTAAGTTGACTTAGATATGTATAGGTTTGAGTACATGTGGAGTTTTGTCTTTAGTAAAAGGTATTTGAGGCAGGAGAAGGCAAGTTGCAGCTATAGTATATATGGTGCAATATTACTATTAAATAGGGTATGTCATGTTAAACAGGTAAAGGAATTTGGTAGGAAATAAATCTCCTCGTGTTCCAGCTTGTCCTCGGATATGAGAGGGGCTGGGAGTGTCCAGGAGTCCAAGTGAGTGCCAATTCTGCACTCAAGTCCAGTCACATTCACTTAATGAACTGCCATGGCTGCAGATTCACAAATAGTGCAAGCACCATTCAGTCTAGTCACATTCCTCAACTATCACAGCCAGACTCGCATCGTTTGGTCGTGTTCAGTTGGGAACTGCTGTGGCTAAATTAATGAATGGTGCTGTTTATTGGAATTACAGAGTGCAGATTTTTTTGACTGCTGGTGGTGATCCACTGTCTACAAAAGAAGGTGCAAATTATACAGCAACATAACAAAAAGTTACACATAAAGCAACATAAAACTAAGCAATATAGCAACATAAGTAATTCTATATAGAGATTTCTAAGTTTCCTAGGATAGCTAAATGTTCAAATCTCACCTAAGGTGTCCCTGGAGGTGGGGTGGTGTGGTGGAAGGAGAGGCTCAGTCCATTGCCTGGTCCCAGAAGTCAGTGATGGTTCATGATGGTATCTTCTTGACTTGTTGCAAAGGTATCTTCCCTTTTATACTTTTACCTATCGGGTGGAGCTTGAGTGACTCTGGTCATGCATATCTGTGTTGTGATTGGTGTAAATTTTCCTCACTTTGTGTTTAAAGGTATAGGCTAACAGAAATTCAGAGTGCATGCTTGGTGAGGGGTGGTCGCACCCTGGAGGCGGGTAGCTTTCTGGATGGAGGTGTGTTTTTGTATTATAGTTATATTTTAATGAGCAAAAGGTGGCTTGAAGAACATGATCAGGTCATCCTGACCTGGAAAATATGAATTGCCAGCTCAGTTCTGGTTCAGTTCTCACTTAGGGCAGAAACAATGCATCTCCTTGGTAACATAGTACACCAGGTCCCCATAGCTCACAGAAAGTAGCCAGGGTGTATTCACTCTGCTCTACCCTCCATGTACTGTTCTCTCAGTGTTAGCGCATCAAGCTCCCCTGATGTTGCCAACATAAGGAACTTATTGTGATGTGGATATTTGGCATATCAGCTGCTTCTTGAAAGCTGAACCTTTTCTTAAACTGTGATCATAACTTTTAATTTCAAGTCACCTCCAGCAATTATTCCACAGGATAGCAGAAAAATGCACAGAATTTATACTGTGAACCAGATCTCTTGCCCAGGACTAAATTATGTTAGGATTAAAATACCTCTAACACTATTATTTTTCTTTGTTACCTGTGTTATTAGTCTTTAATAGCTCAGTAATGTCCATGTCTCATAGTGTGATATTTTGAGGTATATACCTGTAATGCTTAGACATATAACTCATATTTGGAATTCTTCCTGTTTCTCGAATGTTTACCTTTACAATCCATCTTTGATACCTCTTTTTGAAATGAGTGGGCTTGTAGAGACCATAGACAAGGACACATCTCCTCAATTTCACTTCAGATAATTTTTGTACCTAATTTTTGTTCTTTTTCTCCTGATAACTGAAACTCATTCCTTGAATTTGGTCGTTGGGACACTGTTCCTGAGGGTGATTTTGTTGCTATAAAGATTGCAGAATGAAAGAAAGAAAACCAGAACAATAAATGGTCAGTTTTCATATGCTACTTAATCCTTTAGTGTTCTGTCACCTAGCTGTTAACAATATTTTTGCCCTAAAGATGACAGCAGAGCTCCCTCATTGGCAGTGTTATTGGGAGATATTAGAACCATAAATATTTGTAGAACAACTGGTTCATTGTAGCACATGTGGTTTTTCTGCTCCAGTATGAGATATGAGAAATGAGTTTTGACTATCCACTGAGCAGGAGAAAACTGAGACAAACAGTGTTTAGACAAAAATAATCTAACTTAACTTTTTATTTTTTGTGAACAGAGAAGGACTTCTGGGTAATGTGATGTTTGAAGGCCATCTTGGGCACAGCAATCTTGAAATGGTAAGATTTTTTGATTCTTGGAGAAGTAAGGAGGGGGTCTACAGAACTGCTACCTTGGAGTTCTGGGAGGGATACTTTGGCCTGATTAGGGCCCTGGTCAACAGAGTCCCTTGACAGGCAGTCCTGAAAGGCAGAGCAGTCCAGGAAGGCTGGACATTCTTCAGGAAGGAAATCTTAATGGTGCAGGAACTAGATGCCCCCCTGTGCCAAAAAATGAGCTGTAACGGAGAATTCCAGCCTGGCTGAACAGAAAGCTTTGTTTGGAACTCAGGTAAAAAAAGAGAGTTTATGACTTTCGGAACAAGGGGCAGGCAGCTCAGGAGAACTACAACAATGTCATTAGGCTGCGCAGGGAGAAAGGTAGCAGGGCCAAAGCCCAGCTAGAGCTTAATCTGGCTACTGCAGTTAAAGACAATAAAAAATATTTCTATAAATACATTAACAACAAGAGGTGAGCTACGGAGAATCTCCATGCTTTGTTGGGTGTGGGGGGAAAAACATACAGGCAAAGCATGAGGAAAAAGCTGAGGTACTTCATGCCGCCTTTGCTTCAGTCTTTAACAGTAAGACCGGTTGTTCCCTGGGTACCCAGGCCATGGTAGACAGAGATGGATGGGCAGCAGAATGAAGACTTGTTATCCAAAGAGAAATGGTTAGAAACCTTCTACACCACTTAAATGGACACAAGTCTGTGGGGCTGGATGGGATCCACCCAAGGTTGCTGAGGGACCTGACAGAAGTGCTCAACAAGGCCACTTTCCATTATTTATCAGCAATCCTGGCTAACTGTGGAGGTCCCAGTTGACTGGAGGTTAGCCAGTGGGCCTCTCATCCACAAGAAGGGCTGGAAGAATGATTTGAAGAACTACAGTCCTGTCCATCTGACCTCAGTACACAGGAAGGTTATGGAGCAGATCATTTTGTGTATCATGACGTGGTACATGCAACACAACCAGGTGGTCATAGCCAGACAGCATGGGTTTATGAAAGGCAGAACCTCTTTGACTAACCTAATCTCCTTCTATGAAAGATTATCCACTCAGTGGATAAGGGAAAGGCTGTAGATGTTGTCTATATAGTAAAGCTTTTGACACCATTATCCACAGCATTCTCCTGGAGAAACTGGCCTTTTCATGGCTTGGATGAGCACACAGGCTAGGTGTCCATGCCCAAGGAATGGTGGTAAATGGAGTAAAATCCATCTGGCTGCCAGTCACAAGTGGTAGTATCCAAGGCTTGGCATCGAAGCCAGTTCTCTCTAATATCTTTATCAACGATCTGGACAATGGGAGCAAGTGCCCCCTCAGTAAGTCTGCAGACAGCATCACATTGTGCAGGAGTGATGATCTGCATGTGGGTAGGAAGGCTTTATAGAGGGATCTGGACAGAATGGATCAATATCCCAACTTGTGTCACTGTGGGAATTGCACCTCAGAGGTTAAAACCACGGATGTCTGCTTATCTCTTATACATACACTGTGGATGGAGATACACAAGGTTGGTATGAGAAGCAGCTGAAGCAGGGCATCTTATGGCAGCAGGACAGCCCTGTTTTGGCTAGAGAATAAACAGATAAATTGTTTCTACAGAGAGTTTTGAAGGCCATAGTGCCTGGAGTGAGACCTTTTGCTTCATTAACTGTGAAATAAATATTGAAGTTGAGACCCCTATGTATGAGCAAAAATTAAAACTATAATGAGCCCAAACTGAACACACCATACACATTTGACTATAGTACTCAACTTTACACCCAAATCATGCTGAACATCACCTCTGGGAGGGAACAGCTCAGGTTGCCATATAAAGAGTATGGACATAATTATCCCCAGTGGGGAAGAGAAGAAATTTAAGACCCCAAAGAGGCAGTTGATGGGCTGTGCTCCTTCTCATCCACCCAAAACAGGGATGCCTTGTTGGTAAGCAATTGTAGTTTTACCACCTTGGTGAGAATACCCAGGATAGCATTTTGCTAGCATTATAAGCATATTCACATATAAGCACTGTTGCAGTAAGTGCATTTAATTTCTCAATGGCAACCCCAGACTCTATCTGTTGCTTTAATAAACTTTCTCTTACTTACAGCATTGTGAAACTGTCTCAGTGAAAGTCCTCTGGGGACTCTGACAGGCAAACATTGACTCTGATACGTAGTTACATATATATATTCCTTTAGACATAAGCCATTGACCAAGTCTGGGACAAAGTCTGGACCTAGCCAGACCTAAACTCCTCTCTAAGAAATTTAGAAAGTGAAAGGGTCCCACCTAACCCAGCCTTGAACACCTCCAGGGATGGGGTATCCACAACTTCTCTGAGCAACCTGTGCCAGTGCCTCACCAGCTTCATAGTAAAGAAATTCTTCCTTATATCTAATCTAAATCTACCCCCTTTCAGATTAAAGTCATTACCCCTTGTCTTATCACTCCGTGCCCTTACTAACAGTCCCCCTCCAGCTTTTTTGCAGGTGCCCTTCAGATACTAGAAGGCTGCTATAAGGCACCTTCTCTTCCTCAGGCTGAACAACCTAATTTCCCCTCAGCTGGTCTTCACAGGAGAGGTGCTCCAGCCCATTGATCATCTTCATGGCCCTCATTTAGACTTGTGCCAACAGGTGACCTCAGTGCTGGACACAGTACTCTAGATAAGGTCTCATGAAAGCAGAGCAGAGGGACAGAAACATGTCCATTGACCTGCTGGTCACACTGGTTTTGATGCAGCCCAAGATCTTGTTGGCTTTCCAGGTTGCAGGCTGGGTCATGTTGAGCTCTTTGTCCACCACGACTCACAAGTCCTTCTACTCAGGCTGTGCTCAATCCCTTCTCTACCTAACCTATAGATGCACTTGGTATTGCCCAGACCCATGTGCAGGACCTTGCAATTGGTCTTGTTCATCTTAATCAGATTTGCATGGGCCCATCTCTTGAGCCTGTCAAGGTCCCCCTGGATGGCATCGCTTCATTCCAGTGTGCATTCCAGTGCAGCACAGGCGACAGGGATTGGAGTTTGCAGTCAGGTCATCGCATTTTGTCTCTGCCATTCCTTTCTCCTCAGGGGGAGGACTCCTCATATTCTTTCCCTGCTCCAGCATGTGGTCTCTCCCATGGGAGACAGTTCTCCACCAGCTTCTCCAACATCAGCCCTTTCCATTGGCTGTAGTTCTTCATCAACTGCTCCAGTGTCACAAGTTCTGCTAGCATCCTGCTACAGAGTGTGCTTCCCACAGGGTCATAGTCTGCTTTGGGTGCCTTCACCTTCTCTGGTGCTTCTCCATGGGCAGCAGATGGATACCTGCTCCACCATCATCCTCTGTGGGCTGCAGGGGGACAGCATGCCTCACCATGGTCTTCTCCACAGGTTGCAAGGGAATCTCTGCTACAGAGCCTCTACAACCTCCTACCTCTCCTTCACTGACCCGCAGAGTTGTTTCTCTCCTGGTTTCTCACTCCTCTCTGGCTGCAGTTGCTCTCAATGTTTTTTCGTTTTGTTTTGTTTTGTTTTTCTCCTTCTTAGCTATGTTCTCCCAAAGTTGCTTCTGCCATTGATGAGTGTCTTGGCCTTGTCTAGCAGCAGGTCTACCCTGGAGCTGATTAGCAATGGCTCTATCAGTAATGGGGAAGCTTTTAGTAGCTTCTTAAAGAAGCCTGTATGCTCCCTGCTGCCAAAACCTTGTCACATAAACCCAATAAACAATTTAACAGACATACGGACATGGATCTTAGGGTTTAGTTGGTTTAGTTGTAGACTTGGTAATGTTAGATTAATGGTTGAATTTTATGATCTTAAGCATCTTTGCCAACCAAAAAGTTTCTATGATTCTATGATTTTGTGTTATCTTAGTTGTTAATGCTCTTTAGGAGCTGAGACTGTTCATAGCTTGTTTGTAGACATTGAAATCTGAACTTAGTTGTGATAGATGTAGACTGGTTATACTCCATTTGTAGTAGAGGTATACCAGGTCAAGCCTTTCTGTTATCCCAGTTAATTGGGTTTTTTGTTATAAATAAAGGAAGGAGATTCCCCACTGTCCCACATCATCTTCCTTCTTTCAGCTGATGTAGCCATGCTGCCAAACTTAACTGTACGTCAAGCATAGAAAATTAGAAAATTAATTATGGGTGCCTAAGAGAAGTTTTGCATGATTGTTTGTTTGAATTCTCTTTAAAAAAATGCATCACAGTATAAATGTATCAAGAAAAATGTATGAAAAGTACGTGATTAGCTAGACAATATTTGAACAGGCAGAGTAAGAATCTCCAAGTACATTCCTGAATATATATACTGATTACCCAGCATACGGGTAAGCTATTTGAAAATTCAAAGTAAATATAGTATGTTCATCTCAGCTGAAGATGAAAAACTACTACTGAGATTATTAATCACTAAGGATTTTTTTCTTTCTCACAAGCTTTCTGAGGACTTTGAATAGAAGTTTGGGCGAGGAGCATTTTTGTTTTCCTTAAAAGCTTTTCCATCCCCCAAGCCCTCTGCCTAATGCCAGACAGAGAAAGGGCAACTTGTAGAAGACTGAAAGAACATTGAGGCTATGGCAATAATAAAAAAGGGGGCATGTTATCCCATCAGAGATCACTAGTTCCTCAATTAATCTGATATAAATTCTGTCAGTGCCTGGGACTTGAAGTTTTCCAGCTTACTTCAGCTAGTAAATTAATCTGATATAAATTCTGTCAGTGCCTGGGACTTGAAGTTTTCCAGCTTACTTCAGCTAGTAAAAGAAACAGTGGTTTTAAAAGTACTGTTTAGAATATGTATTACACTAGTTAAGAATGACTGTTGGCTGGGGTCAATGCAGAACAGGGGAAAACCAAATTCATTGTTAATAAAATTACAGGTATCACTAAGAATTGTGACATGATGACAAATAGTCACAAAAAAAAATCATAAGAATTATCAATTGCTTCTCTTTTCCAGTTAAAAAAATAAATTATAAACCCTACAATTTTGTAGTTAATGTTTCTTTTCTATAGTCTCACATTTCATCTGTGAAAAGGCCAATTCTTGTTTTTAATGTTCTTCAATTTTCTAGATATCTCAGAATTACTCTTTAGAGAAATCTCTTTGGAAATGTTAACTCTTAAAAATTGTATATGCTAGTAATTTTTTGCTCTAGAAGATGTCAGATTGAAAACCAGACGCAATTCAACTGGTCGAGTGGCTTTTCATTGTAACAGCAACACATTATCATCATCTCACTTTTTTAAGCCATGCAAACCAGGGATTTCTCCTAATAATTTCAACCTCCCTTACCAAATTTTTAAAGTAATAAGTATCTTCTCATTTCAACTTGATGCTGCTCATTTTTTCAGCCTTCCCTGCCCATGTTGATATTTTAATTTACTGAATTCATCTCATCACTCTGTCAAGATCAGGATTTAGACACTTCTGTCATTAATACACAGAATCATGGGTTTTGGTCATCTGAAAAATGGTTTGCAAAGGTCACCTGGATGCAGTCTCCGAGGTCGGGATTCAACTGCCTAGATACAGTTGTTGTGCTTTCTTAGTTGTGCCAGGTGACTGAGCAACAGGCTGAGGTATGTGATGGAGAGCATAGCCTACAGCCTGTGGGAGTACCAGCTGCTATACAGCATCCCAAGTTTAGACAGATGAATGTTTAGACAGCCCTGTAACATATGAAGTGTCAGCAGATAATTTTTTTACCTATCAGTGTTCTCTTATGCAGCCATGTGAAAAATTCTATTTGTTTCATTATTGTACTGATTTGGGCTAGGTTAGAGTTATATGATAAGAAACTCAATATGACCCAGCAGTGTGTGCTTGCAACCCCAAAAGCCAACAGTATCCTGGGCTGCATCAGGAGAAGCATGGCCAGCAGGTCGAGGGAGGTGATTCTGCCCCTTTGCTGTCATGAGACCCCTGGAGTAGTGTCCAGCTCTGGGGCCCCCAACATCAGAAGGACGTTAAGCTGTTGGAGCGGGGCCAGTGGAGAGCCACGAAGATGATCAGAGGGATGGAACATTGTGCTTATGAGGATGGGCTGAGACAGTAGGGCTTGTTCAGCCTGGGGAAGAGAAGGCCCTGGGGGTACGTTATAGGAAATATGGGCCTACAGGAAAGCTGGGGAAGGACTTTTTACAAGGATGTGGAGTGATAGGACAAGAGATAATGGCTATAAACTGGAAGAGGGTAGATTGAGAGTAGATATAAGGATGAACTTTTTCCTCTGAGGGTGCTGAGTCCCTGACACAGGCTGCCCAGAGGAGCTGTGGCTGCTCCCTCCCTGGGAGCTTTCAAGGCCAGGTTGGATGGGGCTTTGAACAACCTGCTCTAGTGAGAATTGTCCTTGCCTGTAGCAGGAGGGTTGAAACAAGATGATCTCTAAGGTCTCTTCCATCCCAAACTATTCTATGATTCTGTAATTCTATATTTCTTCATAGTGGCCAATATGGGACTGTGGTTTGGATTTGTGCTGGAAACAGTGCTGATAACACCAGGACATGTTTGCCACTGCTGAGCAGTGCTTAAATGGAGCCAAGGCCTTTTCTGCTTCTCACCCCACCCCACCAGCGGGGTGGCTGGGGCTGCAGAAGGAGTTGGGAGGTTACACAGCCAGGACAGCTGATGCCAACTGACCAAAGGGTTATTGAATACCATATGATGTCACACTCAACAAGAAAACTAGGGGGAAGGTTGGTGAGGAGAGACATGGTTTAAGGACTGGTTGGGTATTTGATTGTTTTCATTTTTTGTAACATGTCTTTCTTGGGTATTATTTTTTATCATGTTGTTGTTACTATTACTGTTATTATTATTATTGTTAGTATTATTATATTGTTAGTATTATTTCTTTTTAACTATTAAATTGTCGTTGTTTCAACCCATGAGTTTTTTTCTCACTTTTAGTCTTCCTCCATCCTAATGAGGGAAGAAGGGGCAATGAGTGAGCAGCTGCATGGTGCCTAGCTGCTGGCTGGGGTTAAATCACAACTATGTTTACCATAAATATGTTCAGTATTCTATTTTCCCTCCAAATACATTCTTCCTCTCAGTGGTTTTATGCTGCCATTACCTCAGAATGTAATATTTTGTGCAGCTGGGCCACTGTCATAAAAGAGTTAGCAGACTTGATGGCCTTTAGAAATGATACAGTATTTCTGAAGTTTCCCTATGTAATAACTTCTGAATGCCACAGGCAGGCAAGTTACAAGCCAATGATGCTGCCAGGGAGCCATGCAGGCCAAGGCACCAGGGACCACAGGGGTTCCCCATAGGGAAGGACAAGGTATCACCAGCTGTGACCAGATTTAACCTTTATTCACATCCTAATTGGCATAATTAATTTCAATTGTCTTTGTTACTTAGCTCTATTTATGACTTAAACTTCTTGTGTCTAGTTATCTAGCTCTTTCAGTCAAGTAGGTCTTCAGTGTTCTCCATGGATTTGCAATATTTGTGGGCAGCTGGAGAATGCTAAGGTCTTCCCATTGCTTTGACTATTCCATCTGAAGTAGAAAACGATTTCTCTCAACACACCATCCGCTACAGTTTCTGAACTGTGAACCAATTCGATCTGATCAAATCTCATTTCAAGACAACAATGGTGTAAGTACCATACATAAGCTTTAGCAAACAGTCATATACCTAGGGGGGATTTACACCATTTTCCGAGTTGGTAGACAGTTCTTTTTCTGACTGCATGCAATAACGGGAACAAATTTTAAACGACAACGTTGAATGGTTAAGAAACATAGGGAAAGGTAGTGTCACTGCAGGGATTTTAACACTGGGTGTCACTGTTGCTTCATGTAAGACAAGCACGGTCGCCACTGGCTGTGCAGACAAGATGGGCTGCTACGTGACCGAGTATCTCCCAGCTGTGAAATCCTCACATTAATGTCAGAAGGAAGATATAGCTAACAATTAATTTCTTCATCATCACTGCTTATATTTCATGCAATTAGTAGTCATAAAGCCAGAAATGTTGGAAGCTTGAAAACTACTAGAACTAGCATGATCTAGGAATTTAGCAGTAAAATTCTCTTGATTTATGACATTAAAGTTTTATTACATATATTATATATATATCATTAGATTGTGACATTTTTCAACGTTATGAACTCTGTAAACAGGCTACATAGACTGATGACCCAAGGCTAGGATGGTGTTTAGTTTTGGAGCTCCATTAGAACACAAGAACCATAATTAAAAAGTAGTTATGATGTTGTATGTGGTCCTGATACCCATAAGTGCATGTTCATCTGGACTTCAGGAATTAACTTTAGGAAGCTGGGTCTGTACGAAACTTTTGGCCATATTGCCATGACTTGTTGCTGATTAATCCCACCAACAGTTTGTAAAATTGCCGTTTCATGAGAACGGGTGCTTAAAGGATGGATAGGCTTTTAAATGGTGTGTTAGGAATATCATTATGAAATACATGGAAAGAAGTAGTAAAATTCTCATCATGGTTTTAGAAACAGTAAATAACTAAGGACAAAATAGAGACCTGAAATTGTAAACTTTTTTTTTAATTGTTATTATTACATTAAATAAATATTAGAGGTAGCACAGACCTACCTTTGGTTTTGGCTGGGATTGAGTTCGATTTCATTATAGTAGCTTGCACGATCCTTTGTTTTGGATTTGTGTTGAAAAAAAGCATTGATGACACAGGGATGTTTCATCACTGCTGAGCAGTGCTTACACAGAGCCAAGGCCTTTTCTCCTTCTTATGCCACCCCACCAGAAGGATGTCTGCGGGTGCACAAGGAGCTGGGAGGGGACACAGCCGAGACAGCTGATGCCAACTGACCAAAGGGATAGTCCATTCTGTATGATGTCATACACAGTATATAAAGCTGGGGGAAGGATAAGGATGGGGGCATGTTCAGAGTGAGGGCATCTGTCTTCCCAATAACCATTCAGCATGAAAGAGCCCTGATTTCTTGGAGATAGCAGAACACCTGCCTGCAGTCAGAGAGAGGTTTGTTCTTTGATTTGCTTTGCTTGCACATTTGCCTGTGTCTTTATCAGAGTCCACAAGTTCTCTCACTGTTACCCTTCTGATTCGCTCCCCCATCCCCCACTGTGGGGGAGCGAGTGAATGGCTGGGTAAGGCTGAGCTGCCGGCTGGGGTCAAACCACAAGCATACCTTTAGTCAACATGAGTATAAACAGAGGTTCCCCAGTCCTCCATACATGTAGACCCACAATTTTTATCAAACTGCAAAGGCAACACCAATATGGGACATTAAGGTATTTCTAGTGGAGAGCAGACCTAGGTTGGGAAGGCAGAGTAAAGAGAAAAAAAAAAGGAAAAAAAAAGTAACAAAGGAATAGAACAGTGAAAAGTACAAAGATACAGGCTGACCTGAGTCAGAATTTTGAAAAAGATCAACCTGCATTTTTTTTCTTCTAAAACCACCAATAGTTCTGCAACTCTACAGATGTGTTTTACTAGGACACAGACAAGAGCAACAAGCCTTTCAGGCAGAGAAATCTCATACCTGTGGATGAGACCTGAAAAGGTGTATATACAAGTCTCCTTTCTGCACTCTGTATTCCTCCAGACTTATTCTCCCAACAACTCAGGGGCTATATTGCAAGCCACGCCAAGGGCATGTAAAGGGCATGGCAGAGACACAGAAAGTCTTTCTGTTTAAAGTCCTGTCTATGCCATGCCTTTTAAAGACTCCTTTATAGCTCCTGCACCAGTTTCTACTCCATGTCCATTGCACTCTGTCATGGTTTAGCCCCAGCTGGTAGCTGAGCACTACACAGCAGCTTGCTTATTCCTGCACCCTACTGCCAGTGGGATGGGGAGAAGAATTACAAGGAAAAAGATAAAACTCATGGGTTGGTATAGGTACAATTTACTAGGACAGTAAAGAAAGAGAAAAAAATCCCAGCAACAGCACAAATGAAAGAGTATACAAAGGGTGTGATACACAATGCAATTTGCTCACCACCTGGAACACAATGCCCAGCCTGTCCTATAGAAACGATCCCTCCTCCCTCATCAACCCCTTCTGCCCTCCTCTCTTTCTATGCCAAGCATGACATACACATCCACTACCCCTATGGCTCATTTGGATCAGCTACCCTGGCTGTGACACCTCCCATTAACTCTACCCTAACCAAAAACCAGGACATAGCTGAAGTCCTTTCTTGGGTTAACCCACACAGATCATGCTAGCTTCTGCTCAGGCAGGCTGCAGGGGGATAAGGAAAGTACCCTCCCTCCTGATTGTTATCGCTTCAGAGAAGGGCATCTGTTAGCTGGCACAAGACAATAAGAGGGAGGTGGTCCACTGTGGGTGGAACTTCTGTGGTATTTCAGGTGCAGGAGTGAGGAAAAAGGGAAGCAAGGAAAGAGGAAAAAAGTCAAGAGCAGGTATCTCCTCTCAGCTTCAAATTTCAAATCATGCTTCTGCAACATTTTTTCCACTCTGCCTAGTTCTGCTGATCCTGGAATAAAAAATGAAGTGAGCCTGTTTCTTCGGCAAGTAGAGGGTGTGCAGACTGAAAGCATTGCACTCCCTTGTGTTGTGTGCTGACTGAAACAGTGAACCCAGAAGGATTTGGTCAGAGAAGCTCCCAGAAGAAGGCCATGTAAGACAGTGAAGACACTTTTTCATTCATTTCCTATAGAAGATGGATGGCAGGAAATATATTTTAAAACAGAAGATCTAAATTCGTATTTCTAAACATCAAACAACCCTGAAGAAGCTCTTCCAGATTTATGGAAGAAGGGCAGGATTGACCTCCAATGTGAAGCTGCAGATATCCTATATACAGTAATTAGCATGAAACTGGTGGGCTGTTCTAGGAAGTGACAGAGTCCTAGTTGCAAACTACCTGGGAGGATGGGACCTATGTAAGTGCTGTGATCATGCCTGAAAATTATTAACACAGCCCTTCATTTTATATGCAAGTGTAGAAGTAAGTATGAGCATGTAAACTTTATTCACACTTTTGCGCAGTGAAAGCATGGGCTACTTAAGCAGCTCCTTAAGAGCAGGCTGATTATGTTCAGTTTTTCACCCAATACTGCATCTGGAGAACAGGACAATGGATAAGTGTTAGACACCTTCGCTTCCCTGAATTTTCATTTCTACATTCATTAAAGCAAGTACTAAGCTTGATGTTTCAAAAGCATTACTTTGACAAAGCAAGTTTTCCTTTATTGTGTGTAATTTTTCTTATGCTGAATGGTTGGTGATTAATAAAGGTTATTTAAGCCTGTGGTAATTATATTGGATATACTAAGACTAATAACCCCAGCTTATCATACTTAGATTACTTACATATTTGTCACTGAAAACGTGAGGAAAGACAAGTGTCTTTATAAAGTTTTAACTGAAAGTCCACAGAAATGTTTGAATTCCTTGGAGTTTTGTTCAGCATACACAAAAAAATTTTATTCTTCTATCTCCTCCTCAACCTCATCCTATCAAATATCACTGTCTGTTAATTGTCTTGGTTGGAAGGAGCCCTTTAGATCATCAAGTCCAACCATCACCCTAACCTGCCAAACACCACTACACCATGTCCCTTAGCGCCACATCTAATGGTCTTTTAAATACCTCCTGGGATGGAGACTCCACCACCTCCCTGGCAGCCCATTCCAATGCCTAACAAGCCTTTGTGTGATGAAGTTTTTATTAGAAATGTATAGGAAATTTCTTACTAGCTTTGCTTCACAACAATTTACAATGTCATATTTTGCTATTTCAAAGAGAAAAATGTTAGTTGACAAGGATCAGAAGAACTTAGCATGCCTCCTTTCTGTGGGAGAGGCAAATTCAGCAGCAGCCGTGAGTTCCTGCTCCTGATGGGCCAAGAGGCAATTCTCCTAAGATGAGGAAACTCAGACTGATAATTCAACAGCATTCATGTTAGATACCATGTAAAAATGCAAGGCCCAAGAAGGCTAATAACAATCATCATTGAACACAAGAGCTCTTTTTAGTTTACAAGTTTTTCCATAATACAAGGAAATAAAAGAAGAAAGACTAGAGGAAGTTTTAGGGTTTTTTTTTTCTGACACAATAAGCTTGAGAAGAAATAGTGAAAAAAACCTCACATTTGGAAAATGGAAAGACAGAGCCAGGCAGCTCTTACAGCAGGCCCAGAGAAGAAGTAGAATCTGAAGGGACTAATGCCTCATGGCTCTTAGCCTGAAAACTTAGTAGAGATTCAAATCTCAGTCTGTGCAGTGTGGGAGGTCCATACTTCAGTATGGTTTTCAGGATTAGATGCAGAAGATTTTTTAAGTAATTTTATGTTTGATGAATTTTATCAAAGTTTCTAAAGATACTGCTCTGCAAAGAATTGGTTCTTTGGAGGGTAGGAGGAATCACTTTAAAGAATAAGTTCCTCAACACAGAGGCTGCATATAAAATTGTAAAAGAATATTCCAGCATAGAGAGGAGATAAGACTTTCTCTGAGATCAGAGAGCTCACACCTAGTAATAGATTTCAATTTTAGAAACAGCATAAACAAGAAGTGAAACATCATAAAATCTGTGAGGACATAATCTAGAATCTTTTCCTTCATAGGAAATTAAGGAATATAAAAAGCCTACCTAATTTTAACTGTCTTGCCTGCTTGTTTGAAAATGACAGTCAGAATCCGGGTGCTCTCAACTTGTTTTTTGTTGGCTGGCATTCTGATGTGTTTGCACTGAATACAATATGTATGTATTATCATATCATATCATATCCTGCCAATATAGTAAGATAGCAGCAGCAGTTAAAATTATTAAAAAAAAAAAGGGGGGGGAAACGAGAAGTATCTGATTTTGCAGTTTAATAACAATTTTAAAAACCCCGTATGTTTCAGTGTTTAAATGAAACATTTGGCTGCTTATCTATACCTACACAGACCGTGTCTTCATTTCAGATATTGCACTCTCTAATTCATTATGTGATCCTTATGGCTGAATGCAGTAGGTCATCTCAATTTCAGGACACTGTAAGTAGAAAAGGAAAGTTAATGTTACTGCTCTGCTGAATACTTGGGTAATCTATATTCTACCATTTATGATTGCTGGGGTAAATTGCCTTTTCTAATGTGTTCAGCAGATACAATCATCTGATGTTCAAATGCTGTCTTAAAGTTTTAGCTTTGTTGGAATGGAAAAAAATGTGTAAATACAACACATAAATTCAACCCACTTAACATTAGCAGTTTGACACTGCTTCCACAGTGGCCTGTCTGTGTGTGGCGGCGTTCAGTATGCACAGTCAGAAGTGTTTCACAGCTAAGTTCTCAAGTATGGCTGGCTACAATCTCTAGCTGCTTATCTCTCACTACAACAGGGGAAATAATTGGATGTTTTCATATCATGTTTACCCCAACGTAACAGCTAGGTGTGTTTAGGTAATAGCAACCCTGTGTCCTAAGGCTGAAGTCAACCTCCTCGGATCCCCTTCCCTCTTATTCAAGCTGTCAGTCCTTTCTCTGGCAGAGCACATAAGGACCAAGTTTTTTGTTTGTTTGAGAAGGTCATCTACTCAGCAACTAAAAACCCTCCAACCTGTAAACACGAGACGTGGCCTGCCTGAAGATGGCACTATTTGATCTGGAAGAATAGATCCTGGGATGAACTGCAGTTTGGATGCTGTTTTATTATTCATCATACCAGAGCACCTAAGTGACAGGCTGTCAATAATTAAAGGGAGGGTAGGAGAAGAGAGGGCACATGTTTCACAGTCTTCTGACCTGCCATAATTTTTCCTTCTCTCTCAGCATGAAGATTCTCTAGTGAGCATGTAGTAATAATCTATTTACAGGCATTACAGCACCTGCATTCCAGTCTCCAGCAACTCCTTCATTTCAGTGGGTTTGTTGTTGTTATTGTTGTTGTTTTTAATCATTTGCCAATTAGTGTTTGTCCCGAAATGAAGTGATAATACTAAAAATGCCAGTGCTGCATTGCTCCCATTTCACACTTTTTTAAAGTGTTTGAGAATACAGTACTAAAAATAATTTTGTGTCCAGACATTTAAAGATTAGCTATGAAGTACCTTATTTAAGTTAAATTATATGCATCTTTGACAAGACTACTGCCTAACTCAAGGGTTTTTTCACTAATTCACAGAATTATTACAGTTACCTTGTAGCAATTTTTTTCTTTGCAGGAGTATCATGTGAAAAAGTGCATAAATAACCAAACAAATCAGCCCAAATAAAACTAAAAGCTGTCTTAATATATAGGCTATTCATATTTTCAACATATGTGTGGAAATCCTGTCTTTACTTTGCATAAATCTTTCATCATCCAAAGTAATTTACTTCACTGGGTTATATGGGTATATGAAGATATTTTTATTGCTTTGATTGAAGACTCTACAATACTCCTAAGGTTCAATGCAAGTCGTAAGTGGACATGATAGCTACAATGCTGCTGACTGGTTACAGGGCTGAGAAATTAGTTTCTGGCCAACATGTATTTATGATAGTTGCCTCCAAAGTAGAGTTGTGAGTCCCAAACTGGGTCACTAGGCTTGCAGAATCACAAGAAAGTTAAAATTGGGTCATGCAGCCAATAATGGATTCATAAATCCTCTCCTCACCATAACCCAAGATAAGCTTTCGTGGTCATTAATGCAGTTCTCTAGACCATGAGATTAGTTGTGCATCTTTTATGGCAGATTTTGGTAACTGACAGATGTACTTCTGATCTCTTAAATGGGGAAAGGCTAAGCATGTGACCTTTTATTTCTCTAAAAGATGTGGCACCTTCAGCTTCTCACTTATTATCCATGTAGGAAGGTTGCTTTCTGTCCTAGCTAGCTTATGGTACTTTTAAGACCACAGACTGCATATATTTGATGTACTAGTGTGTGCTGGACACGTCCCTGTTGTCAGACTCAAATACTGACTGTCAGGGAAGGGGCAATAGCTTTTTAGGACTCTCACAGCTGAAAATGAATATAAAGTGTGGCCAAATCTGTATCTGTCAAGTTTAGGTCATGTTAGAAGACCTCACCTTGAATGAGGCCTATGAGCATGTACAGACAGCAGCTGCCTGCTACTAAGACATGGCAGGTAACAGTGGAGAGCTGCATGTCAGCCCTGCTTGCTGTCAAGGGACTGCTTGACACAGGACTAGAGCTGTGCCCCTTCTCTTTCTCACACCCACACCAGGGTGGCCTGAATGATATCCTGCACTAACTCAGCGATGTCAGAAATTATTTTCCAAAGCCGAGAGGCTTACTTACTTCACCTGAGTGCATATAGTCCCTACAACTGATAGTTAAAGCTAGGAGTTCCTGTAGGCAGTGATTTCAAGGGAGTGAGGAGGATACCTGCAGCTTCTGATATTCCAGTCCTAGTGACTGGTATGCATTTACAACTGGACTGAATGGAGGAAGCGTCTGGCAAGTCAAGAGTAAAGCTCACATTTTGCACTTGAGTATGTGGCAAGACATCAGAACCATTGCTCAGTATTCCAGAAGGGCTTTTGGTTTAATGTTTGGGGTTTTTGGCTTAAAGGGTTGCAGACGTTTCAAGGACATGCAGAAAAAGAAAGGAGAAGCTTTATGGTAAGTTCCTTAATGCACAGAAACATGACACTTTAAGTAGTTCCTGATTTTAACTGGGGTCATTATTTCTAATCAAGGCTTGTCAGCAGATTTCACTTCATTTAATCTGTGTTGGAGAGTGAACTTGGAAAGGATTTATTTAACACAGTAATTTAACAGTGTTACAAGAGATGGGAGGATTTTTTTATTTTTTATTTTTTTAAAGGAGGTGTTTTGGACAATGGATCCCAAATAGGGTTCATGCATGTGCTTTCAAATACAAACAGACAAACCAACGAACCACATCCTACCCACGCCACTCCTTATTCTCCCATGTGCCCCCAAGTAAGAGGAACAGGAAAATTAGATTGTAGGAAAATTAGATTGCAGGCATGCACAGACAGAGAATACAATCTGTCTAAGTATAAGATATCTAGCGATAGGAGTGGATGTTAAAACCATCTGAGAACAACCTCTGCCAAGATAAAATTCTAAGATTTTTTAAATTAGAAATGTGGGGCAAGTTAAGGCAGGTTTTGTCTTGACAACCCCCAAACTAGCAATTAAGATAGCCTCTGATAACTTTCCATGAAGAGAAAGAGATGTTTATGATGCATTTATAAATTAGTAACATAATTCATGTCCTATTCCTTGTCTGGACTCTTCTTCATCCCTGTCCTGCACAGTATCTGTTCCAAGCAGCCAAACGAGAGAATGGCTGAAAATAGATGACTCCCACTGTCGTATTATTCTGCCTAGTTAGTGTCTAATAGGCTGACAGTGTAAACTTATAACCTTGGCAGATGCATGTATAAAAAAAACCCAAATACAATCAAGCACGGCTAAAAGATTTTTTTTTAAAGGTAGTTGGTTTTCTAGCAACATTTTTATGCAGCGCCAACTCCCTCCAGTCTCTGTCTTTGAAAAGAAATTGGGGCCCTTGCCAGAATTCATGTTAACTACAGCTGGCAAAAACCGACAGGCAAACTGGCCCTTTATCTGGAAGCTGCAGCTGCAGCGCCACATTTCAGAGAAACTGCATCTCTCAGTAACCTCTCAAAATTTCATCACCTTGCTCCTGTAAGAGCAACTACGTTAAACATTTGTACTCCTGCAAAATGTATATCCCTAAACCTGAAGAAATATCTAACAGCCAAATATCAAAAGCCTAGGAAGAAGAGAGACACCTTGACAGGTTGTATGAATTCTGCTGTTAGGATAGTTTGTTTCTGCATTTTGCACATTTTAGTAAGACAGGACATTTTACTGAAGGGTTGACCTGTATTGAATGAAATGCATGTATCTTCTATCTGTTACCAAGGCAAGGAAATACATGTAGCATGTATTATTAGATCAGCTAGCCAAGCTGGAAAAAGAAGCACATTTCTGGGTGCGTAACCCTCTCTGGGTTCCATGCTGTGTCATGGATGAGGGATGGGGTGGGGAACAAAACCCATTAAATGAAAAAGTGCATAAAATAATTTCCACAGATTTCACGTGCACATTTTAACTTTTCCTTCCGAAAGAGAGGTAGAGATTGTCTCAAGCCATTAATGTTCTGTCTTAATATGCAGGTGTCCCAGTGGCTATATGCAATATTGCACTTACATTGCTGGATGTTGGATAGGCAGACCCATCTCTCCAGTTTTTATCCATGTGCAAAATAGCTATGTGGGACTTAAGGTTTAAGGTCAAGTCCCAAATGATGTACTGCAACAAATCTACTGCACTAGAAGATTAAATGAAGTGCTCTACTGCAAAAGTGCCATGACTGTGTAGGAAGAGACAGCTGTGGGCAGCCACTGTCTTCTCTGCTCAATGAGACTTAGAAAAATCAGCTGCTGCATCACTCTCCCTCTTACAATACCTGGTATGTAGTCACAAGGTAAAAAGATCGTGTGATGCAGCTGTGTCAAGTACAATCTAATCCTAAACTGGGATAAAGCCCATAGTGCTGCTGTCAAGGAAGTGAGCAGGACCAGGGGTGTCTCTCCAACCCCGTACTACATAAATGTGCTGTAATAGAGCTGGCTTTCTTGCTACTTAGGCTCATCTTCTCTGCCAGAGTTTTAATGTGCAGTTTACATTCTCATATTTAAATATACAGGGGCTACAATGATAGGAAAGAAAAGAGAAAAAAAAAAAAAAAAAAGGTGAGGATTCCCTTAGACTACAGGAACTATTAAAGAAAAAAACAGAACATTTGAGGAATGTTTTTCCAAAATGAAACCAGGAAAAGTTTAGCTTGCTTGATATAAGTTTCTTCTTCAGAAAAAAAAAGGAAACATCTACAAAACATCTGTGTGAAAATGCTATGTAGAAAATGTGATTCTTGCTGTAGTCATCAGGCTGTTGCAGACACCTTGGAAAGTTCTTTAGGTGCTATAGAAAGCTGGTGCTCACTACAGATCTCAATCAGTCATGGAAAATTTGAACCTTGAGTCTTTTAACTCAGATTTTGAAAATGTGTCTCGGTCATACAAACCAAGAACATCAAAGTGCCTAAGAAAAAAACTTCATGCTGTTTTTTCGTTGCATGAATGTAGCCAGAATTTTCACCCATATAAAGGAAAGCATGCCCAACTGGATCCTGATGGGTGGTATTTGCTTTTCTCTTTGGCAAAGTCAACATCTTCTATATTACTATTGCAATCCATAAAATTACCCCAAAAAGGCAGCTAAGGCCCATGCAGTGACTCGCTCAGTCCTCCACACAACGGGATGGGAGAGAGAATTGGAAGAGAGGAAGTGAAAAACTGATGGGTTTCAAAGGTGAAGCAGAGGCCGTGAATGCAAGGAAGGCAAGATAAGAAATTCATTCACCCCTTGTCATGGGCAGGCATGTGTTCAGCTACCTCCAGGAGAGCAGGGGTCCATCATGCATAATGATTTCTTGGGAAGACAAACACCATCACTCTGAACATCCCTCCCCCACTACCTTCCTCTTCCTCCAGCACCCTATGTTGAGCATGATGTCACCTGGTATGGTATATCCCTTTGGTCAGTTGGCATGAACTGACCTAGCTGTGTAACCTCCCAGCTCCTTGTGCACCCTCCACCATCCCTCTGGTGGGGTGAGAAGCAGAAAGCGCCTTGGCTCTGTGTAAGCCCTGCTCATAAGGCACTAGAACACCTCTGTGTAACAAAAACACTTCTCTGTAGTAACAGCACTGTTTTTGTCACAAATCCAAAACATAGCTCCATGCTAGCTACTATAAAGAAAATTATATCTCAGCTGAAACCAGAACAAGTATATACCTCTTTTACCCATGTGTATAGTGCATGATACTGTCTAGCCTGCAGGCAAGTATCTTTCAGAGGATGCAGAGGGACGTGGTTCCATTTTGCAGTACAAGCAAAGGACAATGTGGCATGGCCATGGTAGTTATAGAAAGCATCATAGTGGTAGAGAAAATCAGTAGCAACACAACTGCATGTCAGTGGTTGCAAGAACTAGAACATATGCTACCTATTTTTGCTGAATGACAGAACTATATCTCTGAAATGTAGTATTTACTCATCAGAAACCTGCAAACTGTCTTGTTAAAAAGTAGGATTATTTAGAAGTAATTACACAAATTGCTTGTCACATACAATATTCCTTTACTGCTTGAGAAGTACTCTCTCAGCTGCAGTTAATTTGGGCAGTAGTGCCTAATATTCATTAATTAAAGATCTATTTTCCCTGTGGCATGTCCTGGATCTTATTCTTCACTTTGTACAATGATGTAAATTTGGATTGGTTATGATTATGTTTTCTGTCAAATATTCAGAATGAAGTTCTTTACTCAAATAAATGCTTTGGTTATAATCTGGCTGTATAAAATAAGCTAAGTTTGTGTTTCAATATTATTAACATAAAGTTTCCCTCTGGTGTCCAGAATGTTTTGTGCAGTGACAAGGCTTTGAAAAGAAAAAAATATTAATTTAGCAGGTGCCTCAGATATATTGTGACACTTTTTGTGCAAAGCCTGGCAGTAGATGCTATAAATTATCCAAATGAAATAAAGCTATATTAATTACCTGAAGTGTAGTTATGTTGAGTGAGGTAGGAATAATGGAGGGACTGGACAGCTTGGTGAGGCTATTTTTTTAATAGGAAGACAACTGAAACAGAATTAAAATCAAAATAAAGATGCACTTGGTCTGTCCCATTTTACTGTTTTCTGCTCTGCCTTAAAAGTTTTTGGATACTTGTTGCCATAGGATTGTCAGTACTAAGGTGGGCTACACAGTACAGTTCAAATCTCATCTTCCCTCCATAGGGTGTGTGGAATTCACATTCAGAGCATAGCTTCAAAGAGGAATAGTATCTCAAGTTGTTTGGGTATTTTTAAATATTTTCTCTTAAGTTGTTTTAATACTATTAAAATAAGAGGTTGCAGATTAGTTTTGATCTGAGTGTGAGAAAAGAGTGAAATACAACTATTTCACTTTTCTCATGCCCATTTTAGTTGGCATGCTACTTATAGGCACACAACTTCAAGAAGCCATTAAGTCATAGAACCTGGATCTTTTATCAACAGAAACATTTTACCCAAATCAGCCATTCCAATGAGCTGGTGGCTGATAATTTGATTTGCCTGTTCCTATGATAACACATTTTTTTAATATTTATTTGTAAAGAATTTTCTTACATATCAATGGGACACTTTATGGAACAACATAAATGGACTGGGAAAATTCCTTGGTAGCAGTTAGTTACCTAATACTTATCTTTTTTGAAGTTAATTGAAAAGATAAGCCTCCCTTTCTCTTTTTTGTAGTAATCCACAGCTCTTAAACAGCTTTTCTAAAGGAACAATCTTGATGTTGGCACTGGCAGCCACAACCACAACTTGGAGAAAGACAGAGGGTTTTTATGATGTCTTGGAGAGGAATTCTTAGCTGATGTTGAAATAGCAATGGCTTCAAAGGTGCAGGAAGCCATTGTTATATTGTAGTGTTTACTAAGGGAGCAGTACGCAGCAAGCATGTGTCTTATAGGAGAGAGTGACTTCTAAAGATAAATGGATTCAGATTCACGTTACCATGTGGAGGAGAAGAAACCCCTGTTATCCACACACACAGGAGAGGACTATAAGGCACAGGCAGGATAAGACAGCCTATAGTCATTTCTCTCAAAATGAGAGTTGGGAATTAATTTAGTTCCACATCTTAGTGCTAGAACCTTATGTGGGAGAGAGGGGAAGGAAGTGTTCAGCACTGTCATACTTCCTTGAATAACGCTATATCTGAGACAAATCCTAAATAGCTGAAGTGTCATAAAATGTCAGATATTATTCAACTTCATTAGGATTAAATGTTCTGAGGACTCCATGATGCAAAGTTTGTGAAATAATTTGGAGATGAAAAGGGAACAGTTTCCAGTTTGAAGGGATTTATTTTGAGTCATCAGGCAATTTTATATTATTTCTTGACATATAACTTTTGATCTATCGTCATGAAAGGCTCCAAAACATAAGAAAACCAAGTCTTAATTAGTTTCTAGATGGAAAACTCTAAAGTCATCCTCCTTCCTCATCTGCACAGCACTTGATTTGACAGCATTTCAAAGTCATTACTAGAATTTGTTGTTCGGTAGTGGTCTTTTTAATTTTTTACTTTAACAATACTATATTAGCATTTCCCAGGTCTTGGTTCACAAGGAATATATTGTTCACATGATCTGAAAATAGCACTTATGGCCACACAAATGATCTGTACTTGCAGCCCACATTCACAGGAAGTGCAGTTAGGATGTAACCTTATCATGTTACTTGCCCCACAGTTTCCCAAGTGTCAAGTAAAAGTTGAAGGCAACTTATACATAGGAGTAAAACAGTTTGAATGAATACCTTTAGTCTGGACTTGTGGAGAGTAAATGTGGGGGGGTTGACCTTGGCTGGCTGATAGATGCCCACCCAGCTCCTCACTCACTTCTGCCTCCTCAGCTGTACAGTGAAGAAAACAAGATGGTAAACCTCATGGATCAAAATGAAAGATATGAGAATACCATAACAGTCACCATTATGGTTAGAAATGTCTGGTCTTGGGAAAAAATAACTCATTGCCAATTTTTAAAAATAGAGTAAGATGGTGAGAAACGGAGACAAAAGTAAAACCATTTCTGTCCAGCCCTCCTTCTCTGCCTCGACTTCCCTCCATCATTCCTAACTCTTCCACCTCCTCCCCAGCAAGCAGAGCAGGGGAACAGGGAATGGGGGTTGTGGTCAGTCCATAACAGTTCCTTTCAGCTGCTCCTTCCTCCTCAAGCTTTTCCCCTGCTCCAGGATGGAGTTTCCCACAGGGGAGACAATCCTTCATGAACTTCTTAAAAGTGAGTCTTTCCCACAGGCTGTAAGTCTTCAAATACTATTGCAGCATGGGTTTTTCTCACAGGGTTCAGTTCTTCAGCAATGGACTGCTCCACCATGGGTTCCTGTATTGCACAAAATGCCAACTCATGGGAACCAGAACGAATGGTTTTACTCAATCTGCCTTGCAAGATAGCAGAACCTGCAGAGGATGCTGCTTTGTGGCCTAGAGCACCCATCCCCCAAAGGCTGTAAGGGCCTGTAGAGTCCTGGTCCCAAGGCAGTTCACCCTGACATATTGACATTGTGCTCAGGTGGGGCTCTCATTTGATAAACCATCTGGACAGGGTCCCTGCAAGGGCAGCCCCTCCTTCAGTAGCCACCCTGATAAACAGGATCCTGTCCTTATCTGATGAGGAGCAGTGACAGGCAAGCAGGGCACTACAGAGGCAGAGCACTTTCTTGCTGAAATCCTTACAAGGCTATTGAATGGGGTCATTGCTCTGTCAGACTAGTTGGGGGGCTCAGATGACCACATGGGACCCCCATTCCCCACTGACTTATTTCCAGAAAACTCTGTACTCAACTCTGAGACTGTGCAAGATAAATGAGGCCTGCCCAGAAGGGTGGGGCCAGATAGCATAAAAGAAAAGTAAGTAGTTTTAAGAGAAGTAAGGTGCACAGGGCTGTTTCTCCGAGGTTTTTCTCACTCCTCTCTCTCACAGCTTCTGTGCAGTGTTCTTTCCCTCTCTTAAATATGTTATTCCACAGTCACCACCATCTTGGCTGAGGACATCAGTGGTGCCCTGAGATGGGTCTGTTAGAGATGAAAGGAACCTGTTATGCCTGTCACAAGATGGCATCAGCCTCTCTTAACAGAAGCCACACCTGTGTCCCCTCCACCAGTGCCTGGGCATGGACACTCAGTGCATGGAGAACATATTGGTTTCTTTTAAAACCACCTTTTTGCTGCTCTGTTAGAAGTTAGATGTTGATCTGTATGTGCTGTGTACATTTTGTGGAAATAACCTATGAGGCTGTTATAAATACATGAATAGAATAGAATAGAAAAGAAAAGCACATTTCAGTTAGAAAGGCTCTACAACAATCATCTAGTCCACTGCCTGAACAATTCAGGAGTGAACAAAAGTTAAAACTTATTATGAAGGATATTGACCAAATGCTTCTTAAATACAGACAGGCTTGGGGCATTGACCACCTGTCTTGGAAGCCTGTTCCAGCATTTGATCACTTTCTTGGCAAAAAAATGCTTCCTAGTGATCTGTCTACACCTCCCCTGGTACAGCTTCCCACATGTTCTGTCACTGGATCCCAGGGAGATGAGCTCAGCACCTTCCTCTTGACCTCCCTCCTCAGGAAGCTTTTGAGAGCAATGAGGTTGCATCTGAGTCTCCTCTTCTCCAAACCAGACAAACTCAGAGTCCTCAGCCACTCTTCACAGGACATGTTTCCAGGCCTTCAACCAGCTCTGTTATGCTCCTTGGGATCTATTCAAGGACCTCCACACCCTTCTTCAATGGTTTGGCCCAAAACTGCACACAGTATTTGAGGTGAGGCCTCACCAGCACTAAATACAGCATGACAATCCCCTCTTCTGATAAATTGGTTATGCTGAGTTTGATGCCCTAAGGTAAACTTGCACATCTGACAAATAGACATCTCACAGATAGACAACTCGTACAGAAGGATGCTGTGAGGGACAGTATCAAAAGCTTTTACGTAGCATCTTACCAGTATATACTCTTTCATCTATATTTCTTGGGTGGTCATACTTTAGTAATCATACCCTTTAAGCCAGAGAAGGCAACTGCAAATCAAGCAAGTTTTTGTTGAGTGCATAACTGTTTTGCAATCCTCACAACCTCTTCCTCTGGTGGCAAACAGGTATTTGTATAGCTGTGGAGTGGCTTAGATTTAGAGGAGCCCATAGTCTGTGATAATTCAGGAGACCCGTAAAAGATTTTCACCTCAAGATGAGCCTAAAGAAGAGGATGACCTTTCCAGAATAGTGGACAAATGGATAGTCTCCATTTTCTCCATGTTTTCTAAAGTCTTTGCTCTATCCTAGCTAGTGTTCATATGAAGGACAACCTTAGAAATTCAAAGCCGCTTTGTTGTGCAGGTGGAATCACTCAAAAATTTTCATTAAACTGGGGTCCTATTATAATTTGCATTGTACTGTTGTAGGTTATATACTATCTGCTTTTGGTCATCTTGCTGAGTCACAGTGCTTTCAAAAAAGAAAACACATTCTTTGCTTAACATGTGTTTATTTTTTGTAGCCCATTTCTCATGTATTTTGTACAGCACTTTGAAGGGACTCATTACAGGGGACAGGGACATCATTAGTGAATATACCAACTGAAAATCACTGAATAGGATGATCTCATTTTATTATATCTTCACAGATGATAGGAGTTAAGTCCATAGGCTAGAGGCTAATGTAAAATTGTTTTCTGCTACATTCAGTAATTTACAGTGAAATGCAGTGGAGACCTACACACCAGAAAAACAAACCACCCCCCTCCAAACCAGCACATTCAGTCTTCTCCTTGTATCACAGCTTTTAAAAAGCTTAATCTATCCCTCGATAACAAGAGAACCCAAAACTCAAGTCTCACTCCAAATCCACACCTCACTGACCATAGCTGCTGTTGCAAACCTGTCCATACAGCACAGCATTTTCTTTCTTTTCTGAGATATCACTACAGTTATCTGTATAGTTTACTTTCTTCCTTGCTGATGTGAGCCAGCTTTGATGGTTGGGTCAGCTGTATTCTTTTTCTCCTGCAGTGTAGATTACTTTTTGTTGGCAGGCCATAATGGCTCCAGGACTGCATCACACGTGAGACAAGCTGAATGGTGAGAAAAGAGTGCTAAATGTGCCTCAAACTTTGCAATTGCAGAGCGTGCCCGGGCAAGATGAGTTTGCATGGGTTTGCCCAGCAAGCACTGCATCTGACTGTGAAAGGAAGATGCAAAATATTACTTCATTTTTAGTTTATCAGATTGTAAATACTTCCCAAATCATAGAATCATAAACATATAGAATCACCTGGATTGGAAGAGACCATTTAGAGCATCAAGTCCAACCATAGCCTAAGCCAGACTAGTCCACTTCTATATCATATCCTTAAGGACTTCATGCCTTTTAAATCCCTCCAGGGATGGTGACTCCACCACCTCCCTGGGCAGCCAGTCCCAATACTTGACAACCTCCTCAGCAAAGAAATTCTTCCTACTGTGTAACCTACATCTCCCCGGGTGTAATTTTAAGCCATTTCCTCTCATCCTATCTCTTGTCATCTGAGAGAAGTGCAGATCTGGGAACTGGTTTCCTCCCAGTATATGAGTTTGATACATTGACCAGAGTTCACATTGGGTGCAGAGAAGTGATTTCAACTAAACAGCAACTTGTCATCAAGTTTAGCATCTCCTGTTGAGTTATTATCAAAGCTTATCAGTAGAGATTTTACTTCCACTGCATTACTTTGAAAAATATCAAAATCCAGAGCCAATGTCTGTTTCTTTAGAAAGCTGTGTGCCCTGTTCAGTGACTTCACATCTTTGACACCATTTTAAGGTCTGCCAGAAAGAGTTTTTAATCCAATTGAATGTTTTTTGTGGCTTGCAGTAAGTATGAGTAGGACATATATAAAGGGATTATGAAATATCATTGACAGATATAATATTATGCTAAACAACTGTAGTATAAGATGATACTAAATAAAAAGTCTGCAAAAATCCAGGTCTATACACCAACACACTGTTATCCTATTGGACAAATATATTTCTTACAGAACTAGAGTTTTCATCTTACATGAAAATATTTTCATCAGATTTAATTGTTTCTTAATTCTTCTGTAATTGTTTCTTATCTTCTTTGTTTGCATTCTTCAATCATACTGTCTTAACTCTCAATGATGCCAGTCCTGGGACTAGATGCAGTTCCTCATTCAGCTGGCTCTTCCATTCTTAAGGAGTATTGCTCTTTTGATTATCTTGAATTAAGGTTTTTAGTGTTTTTCTTAGAAAAAAGAAAAGAGACATGTGATTGATCTGCCTGTCTACAATACCACTATTTACAGTTATAATCTCCAATATCATTCAAATACAAACCAGAAAGTCTACTTTTTTTACATTGCCACCTAAAGTTTCACTAACAGTGTCTTTTTGTTGAATATGTTAAAGCAATGCTCTCATTGACTTGGTTATGTTGTTGCAGGCACCTGATGTATGTGTAGTACAATAGTTTGCACCATGCTGTTTGACCCTGGGTTCTTTCATTGCGCAGAGGAATTCAGAGGTAAGTCATCGAAACATTGTCAGACTGTACTGACAGGAAAATCTTCATCTCTTTGACATTAGCTCTGAAAGCTGTGGAGATAATATCCCATGCCACCTGTTGATGCAGCCAGTGCCCAAGGCTCTGTGCTTCCTAGTGTCAGAGGTGCTAGGTATTGAATATGGGTGTCTGTCCCATCTGTGGCAGGCAGTGTTCTGTGAATTGCATTGATGTTTCCACCAGTTAAGCCATTAAAGCAAAACTTTCACACTATAAATCGACAGAGGGTCTATCATGATCTGAACACTGGACTTACAGAGTCCCAGTTAACTGTTTCCTTGATTGGAGTGGTCATTGATAATAATGTAATTTCCATCATTAAGAACCTGTGTTTACATTTTAAGTGTATATTCATCGACATTTTATGTCCATGGTTTATACTCTATGTGAAAGCACATTCACCATGAAAAATGCTTTATCACCACATCTGCCTTTAATGACTTCTTGCCCAGTGGATCTTCTGTTCATGGAATAATGACTTTTGCTCTTCAGTATGGTATCCTCCAAGAAAATGTCTAGTTTACCTGAGTACTTTTTTTTTTTAATTTGAGCTTCAATTCATCATAATAGAAATGTTTTTAAGCCTAGCTGACTTTTTAAAAGATCCACATTTTTTTCTCACGTTGGCACTGCATTTCATATGTATAGAATATGTAAAATTAGTCATTCATCATTGGCATTACAAGCAACCACTAATTTTTTAGCCTGAACTTTGCATTTCTGCATACCTCTGTTAGGTTGTGATCATTTGCAAAAGAAGAGACTTTTGGTGTTTAAAAAGAAAAAGCCTTTATATTTATAACCTCTCAAACAGCTTTATTCTTGGCTGCCTAAGCATATTTAGGAAGAAATCCCAAAATTAGAAGTCAGCTTTGAACTGTGCGAAAGGTTGTATACATGTATCTGGGATAGAATCTTGATCTCACTGAAATGAATCAGAGATTTGCTAGGAAGTAATATAAAAATGTATGTCTTTTCTATGAGTTTATTGCACAAAAACTATCAAATTATTCTTCAATACGTGCTGCTTAGCCCTTCAGAAAGATGACAATTTGCACCATAAGCTTATCCTTAAATACAGATTCTATATTCAATTAAAATTCAGTGACAGCAAGTGCTTCAGATAGAGTGAACTCAAGGTTAAAGACATATTCTATAGTATGAGATATGTAGATGAGGCATTGGCAATTTAAAAAGCAAAGTCAGGTAAAATGTTCAAGCCCCAGTTTACACTAGTATTGAAGTTATTTCCAGAAGGTAGGTAGCCATACTGAAGTTTATAATACCTTACAAATTGGAGGGGTTTGGCATATTTAGTAAGACCATGTTTAATTGTTAATGTGTTTAAAAGAAGTATCAATAGAAAGGTTTAGGCAATTTGAATTACTCTAGAGTAAAAATAATGCTTTTGGGGACTCTGGGTTACAGTGAGTTGGTTTTCTACCTATTTTTTCTTAAAGAAACCCAATTAGCACCAACATTTTTTAGATGTTTGCAAAGGAACTAATTACAATGACACATAAGTTAAATTTCTGAAAAGTTAATTTTGAAGGAATTTGAAAATAAAATAGAAATAATAATAAAACCCCCCTAAAAAAGTCAAATAACACAGTTAGATAACATATACTACTGCTGCCATTACAAATTTGTGAAAAGCAATGAATGTGGTAACTGTATTTGGCTCAACATAACAGATATGAAAATTCTCTCTGCTGTAAGTAGTCCTAAGAAAAATCTTCAATAAAAAAAATCTTCAAATAAAGGAAATAATAATAAAAATCCCCACAGTCATAGAATCACAGAATAGTCTGGGTTGGAAGGGACCTCAAAGATATCTAGTTCCAACTGCCTGCCATGGGAAGGGACACCCTCACTAGACGAGGTTGCCCAAAACCACATCCAGCCTGGCTTAGAACACTGAGATGGGGCAGACCCAGCTTCTCTGGGCAGCCTGTGTCAAGGACTCACCTCCTCTTAGTGAAGAATTTCTTCCTAATACCTTGTCTAAATTTGCCCTCCTTCATTCCCTCTTGTCCTGTACACTCCCTGACAGGCCCTCCCACAGTTTCCTGTAGGCCCTTCAGGTATTGAAAGGCTGCTGTAAGGTCTCCCCAGAGGCTTCTCTTCTCCAGGCTGAACAAGTCCAACTCTCTTAGCCTGTCTTCATGGGGAGATGCTCCAGCCTTCTGATCATCTTCATGGCCCTCCTCTGGACTTGTTCCAGCATCTCCATATTTTTCCTCTACTGGGGACCCCAGAGTTGGACACAGTACTTGAGGTGGGGTCAATTAGAGGGGGATAATCACTTCCCTGGAACTGCTGGCCATGCTTCTTTGATGCTTTCTCTCCATCAGTAAGTTGGCAGTAGATTCTGCTTGTTTGTCTTTTAGATTCCAGATCTTTGGTTTAAGGTAGAGAGTGCACCTTAAATAGTAACCTGAAAATTAAGCCTTTTTACATGAGGTATTACACTCTTGAAGATGATAGGATCCTTTTGGTGAAAGCTGATAAACTGATTCTGTGAATCACAAAACTAGTATGGTAGTTTGCTTGCTATATGGAGTTGCCCGGGACGGTGCACTTAAATGCAGTGCATGACAGCTGATTGGTCACCCTCTGCCTATAAAATATGCTAAGCAACTGAATTACTTCTTCTTCTGTAAGCTGTCTCTTCAAGAAACCATAAACATCAAAAAACAAGAGATAAATATGGAAGTATCCTTAACTCTAAGATTCGTGCCTAAAAATAGAAAACTCAGCAGAAAATACATATGTAAGAATTACAGCTAGTTTGAAGTTATAATATAAGAAAATAGAATAAAGATTTCAATATATTGCATTTCAAAATAATATTAATAAAATGTTTGCAATACTGATAAAAGCTATTTCTTGGACTAATACTATAAGAGCACAAAAGCAAAAGAATAGACATACAAAGTGATCTAAAGACTTCACAGGTTTTTTTCCAATGGAATTGTTAACATAGAGATAAATATCTTAGTTACCTTGTTCATTGCATGAATAGGACTAGGAATATATAGAGCCGGATTTACAGAAATCAGCATCCTCCAAACACACTTGTCACACTGGGCCTCAAATGAAGGACAGGAGAGTAGCATCTGATATCCAAATCCTGGTGGAGTATGTGGGACATAAGATGTCAGAAGTTATGCTTTGGGGACTGAGCTGGTGAAAACTCAGTATGATGGGGTTAGGCACCAACTGAGTAGCTGTCTGCCAAATGCCAAATTTTTGGCTTCAGAAGTACCAGTGCATTTTAAGTTGGCATAGAAGTGATAGTAGATCCAAAGGGGAAAAGACTCTAAATAAATAACTGGGAAGAGCGAAGTTAAAGCTGGTAAACTGCATATTTAGGCTTTTTCATAAGCATCTCTGAGTTGGTTTGTTTGCTTTTTGTTTTGGGTTTTTTTCTTTTATTTCCTACAAATTCAGTACTTAATGTTGCTTCTTCATTTCTTTTCCAGAAATGGAAAATCCATAAAAAGAATATCTTGTCCTACTGTCAATTCTGTATGTTGTAAACAGCAGGTTATATACTGAGCTCTGTTCCTCCACATCAATATTTCCAATGGTTAAGGTTTCCAATTGCAACTGCTGGGCTACAGTAAGCTATTTGGCACTGTTGGCTCCATGCCCACTTGTCAGCATCAGTGCTTCTTTGTATGGGATGGAGGCATCAAGTAATAAACTATTTACAGTCTGCTCTTTTTCTATCCCCTAAAGGGTGTTTCTTTGAAGAGGTGAAAAAAATTGATGTCTCTCTGTCCAGTAGTTTACATCTCACACTTGTGTTGCTATTGCTCTGTACCTAAGTTGCCTTTGGAACAAGAAACACTGATAATAGATGAGCTTTAGCTTTTTCAGGTAATGTTTGGATTTGAAGTTTATTCTGTTTCCACAACATGCTCCAGCAATAGGTCTTAAAGCAAGACAGCACAAAATTCAATTAAAGGACATTTTGAGAAGCTTATTTGAGTTCAGCTAGGTGAAGAAGGACCAGAATTTCTCATTAACCAATTATATGCTCTAGTAAAAATTACCTCAAAACCACTGCAATTTTATTAATGGAATGGCTTTTTGAAGTTGAGTTGGGTTAGGCTACACATGTATGTAGAACTATATAGAGATGAAAACCAGGTAATGGCTGGCAGGGACTCTTCTGCTCTTGAACATGACAAGAGAGTTGGAGGTACCAAATATGAAAGCTCTAGCATACATTTCTGTAAAATGAAATAGATTTAGTGAATTTAATTTTCAGTCAATTTCAAAATTGATTAAATTCTTTTCACAATTTTTTTATTCTTGTTGTTCCAAATGTAAGATTACTTGAAGATTGTGTAGATTTAATAAATATTGTTCAAATATACTTATTGCTCCAGTTTTCCCTTTTAAGGTTAAACTTAAAATCAACAGGCAGCCACAGCTATCAAATATATTTTTTTTATATATAGCTAAACCAGAATATTTTCTCTCATGGTGCTGTGCTTTGAACTTTAGTTAACTTTCCCATCCAAGTCTTGTTCTGATTCCTTCTTACATCTAACTGTCCCAAGCAGAAATGATGGCACCTCCATCTATACTTCCTTCTTTTTAAACTCAGAATTAGAAAAAATATTCAATAAAAAGGTGTAAGCAAAACTACTTCCTATTCCTTACCAACAGGAATGTTTGTCTAGAGCAGCTTTGACAAGTGCTTTTTTTTTAAATATAACTAAGATAAAAGGATAAGTAGAGAAGCATTACTACTTTTGAGGTAGTGCAGTGTACTAGGATTTGAACTACTTAAATTTCAAGTCGTAAGGGCAGAAAAAAACTTTAAAATATTTTAATCCCAGACTACTGAAGCAAAAACCACACTCCTGAAATTTCTCCTACACAGCCTTTACTCTGTATCAGGCATCTGGTATAGTTTACATTGATTTTTTTTTTCTGCGGACAAAAAAATGGATTGCAAGAAAAAATCATAATCATAGCAAAGTGATTTATATTTAACCTTTATCTAACACATAGATCAGATCAAGATGAGAAAAATAATGCCATGTGCACATTGAACATTTTGTATTTGCTGTACCATTGTCTTTTTCTAATTACCGAAGTTAATTACTGTTCAATTAACATCATCCTCTAGGTAATTTCTGAATACACGAATTATGCTTGTTTTCATATTCAGTCCTTGTCTTGGTGCATGCATTGCTGCATGTTTGCCTGATATGAAGAAAATGTGCTCTGTTTTTCTACGCTGCGGCAAGGCAGCACCTTCATTCTGTTTCCATGACTTGCCTGTGCTGCACAGTTATAAGAGTTTTGTTGAGGTATGCTGCACTGCCCTTATCCACTGAGACCGCGTGTCAGAGGAGACACATAAACTTATTCTTCTTAGATACTTACTTCTTGTCGTATCTCCTGTAGGAGATAAAACTCTTTCAGTATACCAGCCACAGGCAAGTTCTTCAGTGTTCCCTTTACTCTGTTAGTATTTCTGCCAAATCTGCGCTTTAGATACATGTTATTCAGAAAATTTCATCATATCTGGTATTCAGCTATTTTAGACAATCATGCTACACCAACACTTTCATAAAGAAGTCCAAACCCTTGCTATTCCTACCGAAAAGCTGTCGCAGAAGACTTTTAATAGTCAGAAACGGTCCTCTGGTTTACAACATAGAAATGTTTATGAGCATTTTATAACCATTTGATCTTCTGTCAGCAACATGCACAGGATTTTTTCATATGTCATTCATGTGTTTACAAAGAGGAAGTGTATCCATTTTTTTCCTCTCATGTTGCTAGGCCAAAAAGTGATTCTCTTCCATGACACCTCTTTGTATATGGGTCCTTCATTCCCTTGATCATGCAAGCTGGCTTATCCTACATTCTTTTCAGTTTCTGTCATAAATCCACTTTCTAAGCTGTTATGAATACATTAAATTAATCTTAACTCTGCATTTCATCCTTGGTTCTAACATTGACCTAGGTGTACTATTGACATTGAGTGTACTATTTTGAAAATAAAAGATGCATAAAATTATGCACTTTTCAACTATCTCTTTATTTTCATGCAAACACTGATGTTGGTTAACCCAGCACAAGCACAGTGATTCATTCACTTAGTCCCACTCAGTGGGGACAGAAATGAAAAGAATTTTTTTTTAAAGTGGAATACATTGGCTGAGATAAAGACATTTTAACAGGACAGAAAGGGAAGATACTATTATTGTTATTATTATAATTATTTATTATTCTACAAAACCAGTTATGAACAGCACAATTTGTTGCCACTTGAAGCCGATGCTCAGCAAGTGATGGAGCTGCCCCACCTCCCAGCCAACCCCACCAGTTATATGCAGAGCATGACATCATATAGTATGGAATATTTCTGTGGCCTGTTTGGGTCAGCTGCCCAGTTTCTTGGGTGTTCCCACCCCCCCACTTCTCATTGGAAGGGCAGTGTGAGAATCTGAAAAGTCCTTGGCTGCTTGGCAACAACTGAAACCTCAATGTGCTATTGACATGATTCCCATCCTGAATTGGAAACACAGCACTACATCAGCTACTAGAAGGGTAAATAACTTTATCTCAGGACAGTTTGTTGCCCTTAACTTTCTGGGAATCTGAAACAGAGAATGTACCACTGTACAAACAAAGGGCTGTAGAATTGTGACCCGGAGACAGTTAGAGTGGGCGAAATTGTAATGGTCAGTGTAGAGGTGCACATTTTCACTTCAGCTAGCAAAACATTTCCATCATGCAAACATTGCCATCATGCAAATCAGTGACCTAGAACTACACCAAACACAGGACAACTGAGAGGACTCCTATCATTATAGGTCAGAAACTGTACAGACTCCCTGTGGTCTCACCAGATAAGCTAATTTAAGTAAAAACTTCATTAATATTTAATTTAAACATGTAATTTATTATTATTTAATTAACTCTTTATAATAATTCTGTCCTGGATTTTCAGCCTCCAAAGAGTAATTTCTTGTAAGAGGTCTCTTTCCAACCTAATATAAATGTGAATATCAGTTACGACTTTTCAGAGAATGTGTCTATCATCTTGAATGAGCAGCTGGACTACAATTTGACCTTGCTTCATCATGTGCAGAAGATCAGCAATGTTCAGGTGTGATTGCAAATATGTCTTTAAACTTGGCTGTAATTTGCTCTGCATTCCCAGCACCCTGGTCAGTAACATCCTTTTTAAACTGATTTGGGCAGGTTGTCTGTTTACAAATTATATACCAGCCTTACTGCTCAAGTACCTAAGTTATCAAAAATAAGTACTTGCACTGATACAAAGAAAGAAACAAAATAACTCAGCATTTTAAAGAAAAGTTATAGTGGATTGATTTTCAGAAGATTTGAGATGTGGACTGCGGACTGCTATTTCCAAAAATTGATGTCAGACGTATTTAAAATGTAGACATGTTCCAAGAAGGTCACATAAGCAGAATACACAACAGAAAAAACCCAAAAAACCAAAACCCAAACCAAAACAAGACCCCCAAACAACACAGAAACCAAGAACTCCCACAAAACCAAGTGAAAAGTAGCATGTTACTGCTTTTATGTACAGAGAACCCAGGGAATGCTTTAGTATACACAGTCTTGTAACACCCTCAGCTGTATAGGTTTCCCTCCCTCCATCATCTTAAATATTAAATGAAAAAAAGGTGTTGAAAAAAATTATGGTAATTTTGGGGTGCATGCTTTTTGGGGTTAGGCGGGTTTAGTTTTTTTTGGGTTGGTTTTTTTATTATTTGGTTTGGATTTGTGTTTTTTTTTTTCTTAAACAGTCAGGTCCACTTTTACCTTTGACTTGAGGTTTTTTAAGGTGAAAAGGCAAAATGAAACACACAAAAAAGTATTAAAAGTCTGGCAGTCCCAGTGCTCAATCGCCTAGCTGGCACTACAGTTAAAGAATGTGTTGGCTGGGTTCCCTTATATGCCAAAGCACTCCCTAGTATGCAAACAATAAAAAATTAGCGTAAGACAGATTGTGGTTTCCACAGGAGGACTTTCCGTATGTAAGTGAACATCCATTCTCATTGTCTCTTTCCACTCAATAGCAAATTAAGAGGAAAAGTAGATGCATGGGGGAAGGCTGGAGGCACAAGGGACCCCTTGCACACACAGGCTCCGCTGGCATGATGAGGAAGAGCTGTTTGTCCTCTTATTTCACTGGAGGTCTAGTAGCCATGTTTTGGGTAGTCTCAGTGGGATCCTACCCCACCATCCAAGCCTGCCTTCATCATACTGGAGAACTCCTTACATATTCAGACTTTTTGGTTGAAATGTTTATCAAAAGTTTGCAGAAGTTAGAGCAGATGTTTTAGTTCTGTTTGCTCGGTTTTTACTCTTCCTTCCCATTTTTTGCAACCCCTTCTTTCAGTCTGCTCTTCAGAGAAATTATCTTTCCACACAAGGTACTTCTGAGGACACTCTCAACGGGAAGCAGTGAAAGGCAGCAAGGCAGCGTACTGCACACTGCTGCTCCCTTGTCTCTGTGGTGGAAGGAAGGTCATTTCTGTGCCCTCAGGTCAGGCATAACCACTAGTTCTCTTTTTCTCACTTTTTCTAGTTATGAACCCAGGGGCAGGTGCTTCAAAATTACTTTCAATGTGAAACAGTTTAGAGGAGAGTCAAATGCCTCTGTAAATGTAAAACTCAAGTTCAAATTTCAAAGGCAGAATATAAACACCTGGTAAAATGAAGGGAAGCTCCACAAATCTGCCAAATTTAAGAAATATATCGCCAAGCAGGTGGCAATTAAGACACTTTAAATACAGGACTCATTCATCTCACTAGGAACTGCAATTCCAACCCAGCCAGCTGGAGGAATGTGTCCCACAAGACTTGTATGGGACTTTTTTTTCCTTACTCATTTTCATGGCCTTTTGGGAGACAGAACAGATACCTACCTGCCAGTAAAGTATAAAATACAGAAGAATTCCATTCTTAAAATCTCACTGTTACTTTAGAAATGTACTTTTCAATTTAATTCATTGTCTCAGGAAGTAATTTTCTCTGAGATAGAGAAAAAAAGTCCATAATTTTTAAGTATTAGAAGGTATTTGGGAGTGATAATTGCTATTCAATTATATAACTTAAGATTATTACAATGTCTTTAACAAAAGAAATGATGAAAGAGCTAGTAGTAGTATCCTCAAAATAGTATATAGTTATTTCAGCTGAAACAAGGACAAAAGAGATGTAGAGTTATTTTTCTTCCTAGTAGTTAGTATGGAGCAATGTTTTGTATTTGTGATAAAAAGTGTGCTATTACTATAGAGAAATGTTTTTCTTTTAATTAATAGAAATATAGAGATATTTTATTACTGCTGAGCAGTGCTCGCACAGAGACAAGGCACTTTGGCAGGAGGGTTGGATTTGATGGTCTCTGGAGGTCCCTTCCAACCCCTACAATTCTGTGATTTTGAGATTCTGCTTCTCACCCCACCCCACCAGCATGGAGGCTGGGGGTGCACAAGGGGTTGGGAGGGGTCGGGAGGGGTCAAAGCTGGGACAGCTGACACAAACTGACCACAGGGATATTCCATACCATATGATGTCCTGATCAGCTTAAGACTGTTGGGGGAGGAGGGAGGAAAGGGGGATGTTCAGAGTTATGAAGTTTGTCTTCCCAGTTCACTGTTAGGTGTGATGGAACCCTGCTGTCATGGAGATGGCTAAGCCCCTGCCTGCTCATGGGAAGGGGTGAATGAATCCCTTGTCTTGCTTTGCTTGCATGCATGCCTTTTGCTTTGCACATTACACTGTCTGTCATGGTGCAGCCAGAACCAGGGCACTCTTTTTACCTCATGAGTGTTCTCACTTTCACTCTTCCAGTTCTCTCTCCTGTCCCGCTGTGGAGGAAGAAAGAGTGAGTGAGTGGCTTAGCTGCCAGCTGGGGCTAAATCATGACAACTTTAAAAGTTGATAGTCTATACAGGGCAAGAATTAGTACTAGAAGCAAAAATGAAAAGAAGAAATCACAACCAAAAAGCTGTTAAACTCTATGTAATTTTGACCTGATCAATAGCATATTTCAACCTACAAAGAAAGATCAAGGTCTCATTCCATTTATCATATCCATAAAGTGAAGAGATGACAGAGAGTAATCCATGAAAAACAGACATAGATTGCCTAAATGAAAAATTGATACAATGCAGTGGTTAAGGTTGATCTCAAAAGTTCCTGGCAAGTAACAAGAGAATCCCAAAACAGGATACAAGAATCCAAGTGTAAGTATGAGAGGTTTTAGCTGTATGGGTTGAGAAGTGTTTTCTAACCTTACTGATCAAGCATATTGTTGACTAATACTCACATTTAACATTAGTAGACTGTGACTAACACTGACACAGTATCACATCTACAAACTGTGCATTTAACAGTTGCCTCCATCCCACATAGCACTAAGTGAACTATGTCACTTTGTTAGACTGTTGATCTCACTGACAGCAATGTGCCTGCTACTTCTGTAGTCATTCCATCAAAGTTGAATTTCCTAACATTTTGGAACACCATAAGAGGTATGTAGGGTCACTTACTGCAATGTTTGCAATTGGCTTTGATGTTTAATATGAGGGCATGCTTTGAAAGACATATAGAATATTATGGCAAATTCTCCTAACTACCAAATGTTACTTATCATCTGAAGTCATAGGGTAATCTTTTCGCTTCAGAAGTCCTCACGCACCAACAGTCCTTTGTACTATACTGCAGCATAAAAATACATTTTGGCAAGTGGTTTACTCCCTATTTTGTATCACTCGTGTTCAGTGCAATTCTAATGCAGGATTTCTAAGGGGAAAACTCAGTAAATTTCAGGTTTCAGGACTGAAGGGTAATTGAGATTTCAAAAGGAGAAGTTCTTCCTTTTCTTTGAAGGGCAAGGAGATAAGGGGAGATTAACTGGAAATAGACTAGTTAAATTAACCAAACTATAAAATTTTGCAAGGAATTGCTATTTTTAGCAAGGTTTTAAATATGTGTTAAACTTTAGTATTCCACTTTGAGGTAATAATGGATTTGGGATCACTTATTTTTGCCGTTTTTTCTCTTTAAGTATGATGAATATCACAGCCAAACCAAAGTTTGATTAAAATCAGACCTATATCCAATGTCACCACACTAACCCTGGGAGATGTGATTAATGGGACTCCAAATGCACTGTCAGTCCTGCCCCAAACTATTAAAGACTCCCAGAACCAGAAATAGGTAAATATCTTGGAAATGGTATTTTCAACTAAGCTTAAGCAAATAAGGTCTGCCAGATCAAACTGGCACCCTTCACAGCTAACTCTGGTGTTCTTCATGAATGACACTAGATAAAGTAAAATAGCTGAAAGGGGAAGCAAAGTCCAGAATGCTAAGTTTTCATAGGCAGTAGGGCTGGAAAGATACTCTTATTTTTCTCAAACTAAATCTGCATCTTCATCTATTACATTTTAGGCTTAGAAGTAGTGACAGGTTAGAAAGTTATATATATGTCCTGCAGGACTCCAAAGAGATATTGATGTTTCCATAGATTCCTTAAATGCAGACACTTTATGTTCATCTATAATCTTGTCCACTGTGTCACTTCCACAGTAGTCAGCTTCATGAAATTACATAAGATACACTCTATGCTAGTATCCTTTATGAAGGAAGAAGACAAAGTTTTCTGCTGTTAAAATACACTTCAGTTTGGGGTTTTATTGAGCAGGGTGGAAAGGTCTGCTGGTAGTGAGTAACCATTTGTCTTAAATTTTAGTCCTTACAGTGAAACTTATCCTGGGAGGGTGAGTCTCCATTAAATTTGATCATACAATGACAAATTTGTTTGAATATAAGCAAGATAATTCATAAATAGTAAAAGTCAAATTTGGGAACGCTATATATGCCTCCCTGTTTGTAGAGTTCCTGGGCTCCAGCCAAAAAAATCTTATTTTAATGAAACAATCAATTTTCTCGAATATGGCAATGTAAATTTGACCATAAGTAATTAAAATATTGAAATTCACATTCTCTATTTTCTGATGCACACATGCAGGATCAATATGTGACTATTAATGTTTGCCTAGCCAGATGGAGATTCATAGAGGGCATTTTCTGGTTTTATTATGCTACCTAGATAAATGCTAATTAATATTTTTGCATATTATTTAGATATAACTTTTGAAGACTTAGAATAAAATCACGTAAATAAAATGTTCAGATTAAAAATGACTACACATGATCATTTCTCTTCACCACATTTCTCTCTATGCACATACAGGAGAGAAATCTCCACAGCAGGAAAAGCAACTGCTCTCAAAAAAGCCTTACTTTAAAAACTGCAGAGCAGAAAAGTAATTTCACATATTAGATTATGCCTAACTCATTAGGTTGAAAAATAGATAAAATTAAAATTCCCTCCTGGTAAAATCCTGGCTTTCAAGTTCAAACTAGCTATCCATTACTGCCTAGTTAATTTTCAGTGCAATTGACTTGAATTCTAGAAAAACAAGTACTATCCACATCTACCAAGCTAAAAAGCCTTTGAGGTTTAGTGATATTCCTTCCTGACATTTCAGGTTTAGCAAGAGGTTAATTATACATGGTTTCCAAACTGCTGTGTTGCTTCAGGGCATAGCACAACAGGACAGTGTTTAGCTACTTGTGAATTTAGAAACCTTTAGGAGAAACCAGCTTGGGACCTATGGCATGTTTAAATTGTCTTTTTTCCTGCATATTAAGAAAATATAGCGAAATTCTGTTCCACAGCATAAACTAATTGGACAAGCTTTTGTCCGTAATGTGCTGCTTAAGGCCAAAAGGGAGGCAATATTTATCTCTTTTATGTGACTTCTAGGCACAGTGAAAATTATAACATCCAGATGTCCGTATGCACCAGTGCTTAGAAAGTTGCATAGTGGTATGTTTTGTCTTGGTCACTGCCAACCTGTTACTGCATTTACACTTGTACGCGCAAAAAAAATGAAGAATAAGAATTAATTCAAGAAACTATTTTGCTCTGCTCATTTCTTGTAAAGCACTGAAAAACAACATTTTTCCCCAAAAGGGTGAAAAACGTATATAAAGGAGGAAGTCAATAACTTGTCTATGAAATAACCTTAATGTGAAGCAACGAGACTAAGGTGAAAAATATATGTATTGCCTCTTTTATATAGTAGAATATTAAATTGCCTCTTAATGCCATAACAATTTTTCTTAGGGAATAAGGATACAAAAGGTTTGGCTTGATACATGTCCAATATCTAGTTAGTATGTTATATGTTATGCTCTGCGCTAGAAAATTGAGTTAGCATGTCCAGATAGGCAGAAAATCACAACTTCACTTTGAGGTTTTATTTCTTCGTTGAGTTCATGTTTGTGAACAGGTTAGCTGTTTTAATCATGACCTCCACTCAAAATATATTTTTTTAAGTTTGAGATAAGGGGAGGCACCACGTGTTAAACCTCTGTGGAAAAATTTTTCTGTGCAGTATCATTCTGTCAATGCAATGGAAATAGTCTCTGAAATAAAACCTGATAGCTTTTTTTCTGAATAAGCCCTTCTTCTAAGGTCTCCTACCCCAGTACTCCCAAAATGCAACTTTGCTAAATTATAATGAATGACATTTGGAGTGAGATAAAATTGTTCCTAACTATTGTCTGTTTGCTTTTTAAGTCAGCATATGTCATTAAGATGGAGACAGGACAAGGGGCAATGGCTGCAAATTGGAGCACAGGAAGTTCCGCACCAACATGCGGAGGAACTTTTTCACAGTGAGGGTGACAGAGCCCTGGGACAGGCTGCCCAGGGAGGTGGTGGAGTCTCCTTCTCTGGGGATATTCAGGACCCATCTGGACGCCTGTCTGTGCAGTATGAGCTGGGGAGCTGCTTTGGCAGGGGGGTTGGACCCGATGATCTCTCAAGGTCCCTTCCAACCCCTACAATTCTGTGATTCTGTGATTTCTCGTGGAACCAATTTTTATGGCAGCCATTTTATTGAAAAACCAAGCTAAGACACATGAATCCAAAGAGACACTTCTTATGTGCTGTTAAATAGGTAAGATGTGAGGTATGGGATATACTAGTGATGTAAAACTCCGTTCAGTAGAACTAGAGAGGTGAAGCATCATGGACTGCCAAGTAAGGAGGGTTCCCACTGTTTAGAATATTAAAGAAAAAGTTTAACCTTCCTTGCTCATCCTTTATTACAAGAACAAAGCTTTGTGATATATGTTACTGACACCACTCACTGGAAATGTGCTATGATTGAGATAACAGATTACAGACTAAGATAGTGAGACCATGAAGACTGAAAGGTGGTGTGAGCTCTCTACATATTGATTCTCATTCACAGAATATCTGTTAAAAGTTTTAAAGGCAAGGCTTTAGCATAACATGAAATACATGGGCCCCACGGTGAAGACATTTCATCCCAGGGCTGGTTTTATCCAACTAGCAGTCATAGGTTTGTTAGAGGCATCTCTCATATTTCATCAGGAGACAATGACACTGTTATATGTTTATATTGATCTCCTTTGAGAAGATACAGATGGCTTCCAGCACAGGTAATGAAAATTTGCTTTTTCTCAGGCAACTGCTTTGCTAAAGGGTACCCACTTCTCCACACTCACATTTGTGTTCTCTACACAAATCCATTATTTCATATTCTTAAAAATACATATATGTACCCTTTAAAAATGTTAAGCGTTAATTTAGAATTCTAAACATTAACTTCACTCTCTAAGAATATATAATCTGAAGTCCTTTCTAAATAAGATATGTTTATTCTGGTTGAAGGGCCACTTCTGTTTGGCTCAAAACCATAGAATCACTGTATACTTTCAAAGCCTTTTTTAACACTATTTAAAGAGCATTATACATTTAAATAAATGGAAAAAATATGCAATTTCTGACTATGTTAAATTGTTTTATTTCTTTGCTTTGAACATAGAAATACATAAATATAGATTTTTTTTAAAAAATAATGCTTTCAAAGTATCCAGGGAGGAATAAACACCTAGGTTTGTAACTGCATTTAAATAATTTAATTATTCAACTTTTTATAAGTTTGACAACTGAAAACCTGATTTTTTTTTTAACTCAGAAAAACTTATGAACAATATTATCTAGTTTGAATATATAAATGAGTTGGGGCATAGAATCATAGAATTATAGAAAGCTTTGAGTTGGAATTGTTCCCAAAAATCATCTAGTCCAACCACTTGCCATGGGCAGGGACATCCTCCACTAGACTAGGTTGCCCAAAGGGCCATCCAACATGGCCTTGAACATTTCCAAAGATGAGGCTTCCACAACCTCTCTGGGCATAACTGAAGTAGGTAAAAAAAACAGCTATCCAATTCTACCCCTGAATCAAATCACCCCAAATATAACAGACATTATTAAAGTCTCTCTCTATATATATATATATAGTGCCAATAAAAATATTAGAGCATGAACTTTTAAAAAAAATTGTGAACATCATTAAGACTGTATCTGCATGTTCCAAAACTCTGTTTTTCTAAAAGAACAGAATTTTGTTTCCATCCTTTTTATTATTTACTTAATTTTCTTTGAAAAAAGTTAATTTTTAAATCTCACAATACATTAATTAGGTTGCTGAAACTTACCAAACTGGCACAAGAGTTTGGAGTTCCTTTTTCTGCATTGAATCATTTTGTGAGGTGTGTTCTTTTCCATGTCATTGTCTTTTAGTTTGTGGGGTTTTTTTTTAATCTCCTTTTGTGTTATATTTTCTCTTTCTTTCCCAAGCTCTAGAGTTTCAACAATTTCACTGTAAAGACAAATAAATAATTATGTTTATGAGTTCGTAATAAGAACCACCGCAGAATTACCTATGCCATTGTCTTGGAGCTGTATCTGTTAACTGTTTTGTGTTTAAATTAATAAGCAATATTTCTTTCACCTGGATTATATTAAGAAAAAGTAAACAGTGGCTATAAGTATTTACAAATGAAACTCTTATCCTTCAGTCTTAGTTATTCCATTGTTTTGTATCAGTAATAAACGTGTCAGTTTATCTTTCTGAATACATGCACACAATTGCTGGATTAATTTTGAAAAACCAAGAGGCTGTTTTTCTTTGGAGTGGGCTGCTAGGGGATGGATGCATGTGCAAGCTACTTTAAGATCAGAAAAAAATATGATCTGTGGATTTTCTGTGTTCAAAGATGTAAAAGGGAAGATTATCTCCATGAGCAGCTACTCCCACTGTTCTATACAGTTTAAGGACTGACTCCCATCAATTAAGACAGATGTTTTTTTCTTACACAGATGTAGTAAAAGTATTGTTTTCTTTTTTACTTACATCGCATGTAATTTTTTCTCGGCAAATTGACCATTCTTACCTGTATGACAAATAGACAGGACAAAAAATATAACTCATCCAAGATGATGTGATGAATCATATTGCCCTAAATGTTCCTTAATGGCATTCCAGCATCATAAAAAGATCATTTTCTCTCATTCATGTATGGGGGGAGACACAACAACTGTGTTTGGAACTGATGCCTAACAATTTATTTTTTGAGGCATCTGAACAGTTTGACCTTGGCTGACTCAGTACCCAAGACATACCTTGAAGTTGTGTGTGGAATATTACAGATACCACAGTTTTGAATTGTTCCAACTTGTCCTTCTCTTCAATTTTTTTTAGAATAAAGCCTAAAGAGTTTATATTAAATTTAGGTATATGACACAGTTTAGATTCAATGTAATGTTTAAAAGAAATTCTTATGAATATTTAGCAGCTTTTAGAAATTGTTTCCTCTGGCATGCAGAGTATGTACTCTTTCACATTTTATAGAATTACAGAATCATGGAATCTTTTTGGTTTGTCAAGTCTGACCATTAACCTAGCACTGCCAGTCCGTCCACTAAACCATCTGACTACAACTTCCTTTCAGAAAGTTGTAAAGAGAGGTAAGGTATCTCCTCAGCCTCATTTTCTCTAGACTGAATAACCCCAGTTCTCTTGGCCACTCCTCTTAAAACTTATACTCTAGATCCTTCACCAGCTTTGATGCCACAACACCTAAGTGTTTTTCTTGTAGGAAGGGACCCAAAACTGAACACAGTACTCAAGGTGCAGCCTCCCCAGTGCTGTGTACTAGGCGATACTCACTCCCTGAGTCCTGCCAGCAATGCTATTTCTAATATAAACCAGGATGCTGTTTGCCATCCAGGCCCCGTGGTCACATTCCTGGTTCATTTTCAGATGGCTGATGGTCCTTTTCTGTCAGGCAGCTTTCCATCTACTTTTCCCTAAGCCAGTCACATTACATAGGCTTGTGACCCAAGTGCAGGACCCATCACTGAGCCATGTTTAATCTTATGCAGGTGGCTTTGATCCAGCCTCTCCAGATCCCTCTGTACAGATCAAGCTGATCAACACTCCTACACAATGTGGTGGTATCTGCAAACGTACTGAGGGAGAACTCAATCCTCTCAGATCATTGATAAATATATTGAACATAACTGGCTCCTGCAGTTCTGGGTGGCACCACTTGTGACCGTCTGCCAAAAGGATTTAATGCCATTCACAACCTCTCCTTGGGCATGGACATACAGCCAGTATTTTACCCAGCAAAGCATATGCTTTGTGTCAAAGGCTTTACTGAAGTCTATATAGACAAAATCTACAGCCTTTCCCTTATCCACTGAGTGGATAATCTTTCATAGAAGGAGATTAGGTTAGTCAAAGAGGTCCTGCCTTTCATAAACCCATGCTGTCTGGCTATGACCACCTGGTTGTGTTGCATGTACCACGTCATGATACACAAAATGATCTGCTCCATAACCTTCCTGTGTACTGAGGTCAGATGGACAGGACTGTAGTTCTTCAAATCATTCTTCCAGCCCTTCTTGTGGATGAGAGGCCCACTGGCTAACCTCCAGTCAACTGGGACCTCCACAGTTAGCCAGGACTGCTGATAAATAATGGAAAGTGGCTTTGCTGAGTGCTTCTATCAGGTCCCTCAGCAACCTTAGGTGGATCCCATCCAGCCCCACAGACTTGTGTCCAAGTAGTGTAGAAGGTTTCTAACAATTCCCCTTTGGATTATGGGTCTTCATTCTGATGCTCGTCTCTGTCTACCGTGGCCTGGGTACCCAGGGAACAACTGGTCTTACTGTTAATGCGCATGCAGAATTGATAACCTCAGCCTTTTCCTCATCCTTTGTCAAAGTCAAGAGCTTTGGCCCTTCTACTTTACACCCTGCACAGACTAACAACATTGTGGTAGTCCTCCTGAGCTGCCTGTCCCTTGTTCCAAAAGTCATAAACATTCTTTTTTGTTACCCAAGTTCCAGACAAAGCTCTCTGCTCAGCCAGGCTGGCCTTCTTCCCTGCCAGCTCATCTTTTGGCACATGGGGACAGCATGTTCTTGCTCCTTTAAGATTCCCTTCTTAATCTGATTAATGTGATTTTTATATGTAAGGATCCTGTGTATAAAAATGGAATTATTTGTAGTTTACATCACTTAAGCCTTTTGCTCCTCTGTGGCCCAGACTTAAAAGACTTGTACTACCAATTTTGGGCAGACATTTGAAACCCTACCTTCTCTCATGATCCTATTTGTTTCGTAGGATTTTGGAATCTTGTCTTCTTCTACTTCCAATTATATCTGTAACACTAATTTGGTTTTAACAAAAACTTTGCCTGTTTTGATAATTACCTAGTATCTTCTTTTTTTCCCTGCAAGTTCTGACTCTTTGTTGCTTGTTCTTTGAGAAACCATGGACTACTCTTGAAACAAAGCTGAGACTTTTCTGGCAATGAAGATTTTGCCATGTCCTCTTCTCAATATGCTTTTGGGAAGAGTTTCTAGGACAGACAGCTCAAGTTACCTCTGTTTCAGAGTCGCCTCTACTGGAGTATTTGAGATATGCCAGGGTGGTGCAGAGAGTCTGGGCATCCCTGGCTCTTCCGTATTCCTTTGCATTCTTTTACTGAAATGGCACAGTACACAAGTTATTCATCTACAAAGACAAAACAAGTTATTAATCTACAAAGACAAAATATTTATTTTGTCTTTGTTTTGGCACTAAACTTTTCCATCATGTCTGCATCATGTTAGAGGAAAAAAAAATTTAAAAAAATCACAAAGGAAAATCCTGATAGGACTGGACTGCAGAGTCAAGTTTAATCTGTAATTCATCACTAGAAAACTCCAATTCATCAGTATTAGCACATCAAACACGTGTTGTCAGCATAAGTATCAAGCAGACAATTATATGTTTGTATTTCTAATTGTTTAGTGCAGGTCCTTGCTACTGCATCAGAGGGCTATGCAGAACCCTTTGCTGCCAGTAAACAACAGGTCAAACGCTCTTTATTTCCTTTCTCCAATAGGATCACAGCAAAAAGAAGATGCCTCTGGGTACAAATCTTTCAACAGTCCTCCGCGTGTTGCAAACCTGACAGCCCACACAGCCAGAAGCAATTACTCAAACAAGAGAATAAAGAAAACAGAGTTGTAATCACCATTCATTGGTTTAGAAATGTCATGCCAGCCACATTTCAGACATAGTACGATATTAATACTAATCAGCATATATTAGCAGCCAGACATGTTCACAACTGTTCTAACAGCTGACTGCCTCCAAGCTAAATTGATTTCATCCCTTAGACACCCATTAACACCTCTCCTTCCCATTTAGATAATAGAACACAGTTGTTCAGGGGTGTTTATGAAATGACATTGATTTGATTGATAAGTGACCTTGACTGAATGAGAATATATTCTGGCTGAGATTTAAAAGATCACCTTCCTTTCCAGTAACCTTGTCAGTGTCACAGGCCTCCAAATACTTAGAAAATCTGTAGCTGTGCAATCAGTAAATATGGATATAACTATTTTTTTCTATGAGAAATGTGTTTGGGAAGATTAACTTTTAAATAAATCCTTACATCCGCATACTAATATTCTAATTGTAGAAAGTGCTGAAGTATTTTGAGAATGATGGTCTGGTTTTAAAAATAAATTAGTGGTTAATTATTTGGTTTCTTGTAGATTTATTTTGGAAAACTCACTGGATCTAGTGGAACATTCTTATTAAGATCAAATGAAATACTGAAGCTTCATATATTGTTGATTTTATAGTGTGTATTACCTAGTTATAATTAATTAAGAATATGTAAACCTCTGATACAATGCCAGAAAATACCTCAGTTTAGTATACTAAAGGTTTTTAGAGCCAAATTATGAGAGTTTTTCAATAATAGATTATACAGATGAGGTAATTATAAAGTATCTTGATTGAAATCAGGCCATTCTCTTTGTATTTCAGCATTCCATCCTGTAAACAGGCACTACAGTCTTTTCAGCTCTAAATATGGAGGCAATCCACTCTGCACACTACTTCAGGAAAAACATCAGATGGAATTTAAAAGCAAATTATTTATACTTACCAGAATATTTATTTAAGAGCTTAAATAAAAAGCTAGGGTTGGGATTTTCATGCTTGAATATTGTTACAATCACATTATTCAGGGGGAAATTACTGAAACCCACCTATCTTCATTCCAAAGAAGATACTTGGAATGAGAAGATGCTGCCACTGCTGAGTATCTCATCCACCCCTGGCTCAATCCTCAAGTGGATGCACTTGATGGCTGGAGCCATGCTTATTCTCCTTGTGCCGACACCGCTGCTGCTTCTGTCAGCATAGAAGCACACCGGAGCAGCAGCATCTCCATCCTACCAGCTCCAGCTGCAGCACTTTCTGAAGTTGTGGCCAGGCAGGCAGGCACTAGTGCCCTTGGAGTGAGGCTGGATTCAAGCAGCCTCGGGGCCAGATCCAGCTCACCACTCACTAGCTGGACTGTGAAAATTACTTTGCTCTGTTGCGATTTAACCATTTTACAGACCTTTTACAGACCTTCCTGCTAAAGCTGTTTAAGCTAGTTCTTTGTTTAATATTATAAAAATAAATGCTAACTGAAACACAAATTCTTCTAGTTGCAAGAGCTCCCGTGTACATCAGGAAACCTGAGCAGGTGAGACCATGGGTACCCACCCCGGTGTATTTGATAAAACTGGCAGATGCTGATCTTCAATGAGGGCTACAAAGACATCAAATATATTAATTGCCTGATTCTGACCAGGCAGTGGGATGGATGTCTTGCACTTTACAATACTGCATACCCAGCAGAGAAACATTTGTGTCTCCTTTAAAATTTTAAATGCAAAGACGAATTTAGACATGTTTTTCCCCCAAATTTGCCAGTAACTGTTACAAGCTATTTCCACTGTATAGAACATCTGCTTATACTCAATCTCATTTAAGTGAAACACAAATGGAAGCAAAGGCATTCCAGATTTGATTCAGAATTATTTACATAGGTTAATTCCAGGTTCTTTGGAAGTATATTTTCTCTGTTCTGTATTATTTCTTTCTGTATCACTCTTTCTGTATTATTCCTTTCCTCTCTACCACTGCAAATGAAAAGGCCAATCGAGTACGATCCTCATGATGTGAGGACTGCAAAACTGTGCCCTTTTTTGGGATATTCTATACACTAATTCATGATCTCATATAGTTCACAGTCCAGCAACCACAGCATGCTGTGCCCTTTTCATCTCTTACTAGTACACAGTGTTCTGTAACCTACCTTTCAACAGTAAGATAAATCAGTAAAAGTGAGCAACTGCCTTCGGGGCCATGGTGTAGGACATCTTGAGCTTGGTCTCCCCTGGGGTGCTCACCACTGGCTGCAGCACAGTGCCACAGGTTTTCCTGATCAGGGATTTGCATACACCAGGCACCGGGAGACATGCCTTAGCAGCACACTGAGAAAGCAGGACATACCAATGCCATTTGCTAGGGGCTGAGAGTAGGAAGCCAAATGTACCTTATGTTTGTGGTATGAAGCTTGACAGCCTGAGGTAAAGTTGAAGGCCTATTATATGAAGACCAGGATTTAACCCTAAGAATATTTGAGAGAGTGAGCTGTTGACACAGGCACAACTGACATAAGATAATGAACATGGGATAAAAGTCCTTGTTCAGCTATTCCAGTGCTCAGAAAAACAGGGGTTAAGACAAACAAGAAAAATACCAACCTGCTTTTGAATAAAATACATGGAATTGTTAAAGGGCATCAGCACTCTTTTTCCTCATTAGAACAACTGGCGACACTCCAAGCTTTTGTCTAGCTGCTTGGGTCAAAAGTGTAGAAAGTATTTAAATGTAATGTAAAATAAACATCACAGTAGATATTACACTGACTGTAATAATATTTTTACAGGTAATGCATCATTATCTCTCATATTAATTTTGAACTGGCACAGTGTAAGATAGAATAGACACGGGGCATTGTCATTGAGCTGAAACTTGGCCTTCTCTTGGGTTTGCAGTTTTCATTAAACATTTAACAACTGATTCTTACACCATGATATTTATGCTTTCACCTTTCTTGACACAGGAATGGACTTCTTTAAAGCACTATCAGGAAAGAGAAATGGAAAATTAAATTATAACTTTATATATAGGAATAGAATAAATGTAAAATAGTTGGTTCACATGTATTATTGGTAGATACTATCTCTGATTCTAAAGCCTTCAGGCTGATTTTCAGTTGCCAGAAGCATACTACTCCCATTTAATGTTGAGGGCTGGGAAGTTAAACAGAGTGTAAGTTAAATGTCTATTTTGTGTTGATCAGATGTTTTAAGCTGCTGAATGATAATTGAGTAACCATTGGATCACCCTGACTGCCAATTCAGAATGTGAATGTTCAAGATACCCTGCTTACTTGTGCTGTCAACAAATCAAATTGGTTGCCTAGTTAAAGAATTGATATCTGTATCCAAGCCAACAACAGATGGCATCATTTTTATATTTTTCGCCAACACTCATGTTATATCATAGCGCAGCAGATCTATGAGCAAAGCTTTTCAATTGAAGGTATTGCGAAAGAAGAGTGCTGGTGTCTTGAAAAATTAATCATTTTATTATCCTGAATGATGCTTGAGATGAAGAAGAAAATACTCAATTTCACCGTCAGTGTGGTTGAAATTCCATAGGCTGCACATATTTCACTGCAATGTCTCTTTCCTGCAACTAAAGGTCTGCACTCAGCAGTGACACGATTCTATTTTTGACTTAGCTGCTCCTCTTTATTAACTGTATCCCAGCCAAAACCAGCACGCTGACTCAGCCCTACTTCATCACAGAACCCTCCTCCATCCCCATCCTTAGTACTGCCAGCACAACTGCTTGTGGGGACATCCTGTGGATAAAAACAGGGAACTAATTTGACAAACAACTTGGCAAAACAGAAGTTTCAGAATTCAAATTCTTGTCTGTACATGCTGTCCTCCCTTCCCAGGTAGATGTGTTTACACACCAGATGGCTTCACACAGGGTGGAAACAAAGGAATAAGCAGCATGAAAACACACAGCTTATATTAAGAAACACAATTTTAATATACCACTGAGTAATAAATTAGTATTTTAACTTGAATTTGGTTTTCTGTAGTTCTGAAAATTTCCTGGAATATCCTTGGGGAAAAAACCCAAATAAATTTGCCTTTATTTAATTTGCACCTGGATTTATTTGTATCCCCACTTCGTTTGCACCAAATTCTCTTTGAAATTTGGTGATTACTCTTTTACTGTGTTTTTGTATAAATACAAAAGTCACACCACAGGTGTGATCATCTTCAGATGAACGTTTGTGGCATTGGACTTGTAGGACAGAGCTTCAAGCACTGGTAGGTTAATAGATAACTCAATGGAGCCTTTAGGCCATAAACCATGGGGAAACTAAACAAAGGTGGCAACATTGAGATAAACAAAGTTCCCTGCCCCATGCTGAGGCAGGCTCTAGAAGAAGCCTCTTCTTTAGATAACATATTCCTGCTGTCTGGAGAGGTTTTAGAAGTTGTATTTTCATGATAAGATAAAGTTTCTGGCATGACAGTAGACTGCTGACCAATCAGATGCAGCCCTGAGAGCAGTGTATGTACGAAAGGACCTATCTGTTTAAAGCACACTGTCTTCTGACCATATTTTAAGGAATATTTGTGGGATGATGACTGGAGGTAATGGTAACTTAAACCTGATTTCAAAAGTCTCAGCATTTACAGAACATTCCAGGGTGATAAGCAGCTGAGATGCCATAAAGTTCCTAAACATCTTCCTTCATAATAAGTTCCAAGGCAATCTTGAAGGTTAGTAATGTCAGGGGAGCTTGACATACTGACCCTCAGCTATGTGGAGGATGGAGCAAAGTGGAGACATCGTGGTCAAACTCTGCGATAACATAGAGCTTGAGGGTTAAGACGGAACTGATCCCTGCTGTCCCTGGACCACGACCTGTCATGAATTTGACAAAATGCTGTCCTTTTGGTGAAATAGAATGTCATAATATCAAAACACACCTCCATCAATTTTGTTAATCTGTACCTTTAAACACGAGGCGAGAGAATTTTACACCAATCACAATAAAGGTATGTATGAATGACTAGAGTCCCTCAAGCTCCACCTTAAAAATAAGAAATGACATAAAAATAGCCCGAAATTCAAAGTATGTTAGGAAAGTTACCACTGTGTCAGAGAAGATACCCTTGCACCTCACCTTGATCCCTGGTACCAGCTGATGGGCTGAGCTTTTCTTCCTCCCCATTGGGACACCATTGAGTAAGAGTTGAACACTTGGTCATGCCAAGTGCCTCCCTTGGGAAACTTAGAAATCTCAATAGAGTTCCTATGCGTCTTGTAATGCATTAGTAGTTAAGACCTTTTGTATTTACTAATGTTTTGCAGACAGTGAATTTATCACCAGCTATCCAAAGAATCTGTGTGTCTGTTGCTTGAATAACATAATCTTTCTTTTGAGCCTGTTGTGTTAGTTCTCATTAAACACGACCAAACTCCTTTTGAGGCAGCCATGGTAGTTAAGGAACATGACTAGGTTGTTGGAGTGAATCTGAATCATGATAGTTCAGTGCACAGAATGCAACCAGACTTACAACAACTAATCGGGCATATTATTATATTTAATGCAACAATATTGCACATCTCAAAGCCTTTCCATGTCTACAGAGGATCAGAAGCCATGCTGCAGAGCACTAATGAATACAAGGACCACTGTCTCTCATTACTGATTTTCTTTTCAGACAGTTCCCATGGTCTGCAAGGACCCACTGGCTACAGGAAGTGACAGGTAATCACCAAAACTCTCAGCTATGATGGGTTTCTGATTTTTTTTAAAAGCTGTAGTGGTTTGCCAGTGTAACCTTTCTGTGGGTGGGGATGTATTGTGCATAGGAAGACTGTGTTAAAGAATTATGTTTGAAATGTTCAACCTCTAATTCATGGAGAAGGAAACGTTCTCTTTCAATGTCCAGGTATATCTCTCTGTCACAGATGGGTAAGGAGTGAATGCACTTTACTCATTATGGAGAACAATATATTTATTGACATAAAATAGTTAACAGTCAGATAGTAAATGTGACACACATAACTAAATTCAGTGACAAGGTACACTTGGCTATTTACTGCCTATAGGACAGTCAGACAAAGCTTATCAGGAAGACCCTCCTGTTGAGTCAATAGGTTCAGAATGGACTCCTTTGTGATCTAAACTCCTTCTCAGAGAGGAGTCTAGGGGTGGCTGGATCCAAACTTAGTTCCACAATTTATGTCAAAAGGATATGTATGTATATATAGATATGTATGTATACAAACACACACATATATGTATGCTCAACCCTTTATATCACATAGCCAAGATTCTTAGAGTTTCACAGTTCGCTAGTATCTAGCGCGATAAGGATTCTCTCAACCTCGAGGAGTAACCTTGAGAGACCCAGCTCAAGGGGACATCCCAGCACGCAGCCCACTGCTGGAGAAGTCAATGGCCTCTTGGGCTCTCCACTATTTACGGAGTAGGGTAATTCACTTTTAGCCACATTTACATAGCAGACATATTCTCTTGTCAGCAAGTTGTTTAGCCTTGGGCTATAGTGTTACCTGTCTCCTCAGCATTCAATTCAAAGTTGAATGCAGCCTCCTTGACGCCACACCTATTCATGGGCGTAAGGAGAAGGAAGGTGGGGAGCATACTCTCACACACTCTAACAAGAGTTGTTAGAAAACCCAAAATGAATCCAGGCACTTCCCTCTTTCAGTCTTCAAATGAAATCTGCACAGTAAATGTAAGCAAAATAGTGTCCAGTCAAGCAGGTTTTAGGAAGCCAGGGTCCTTGGCCTTTAGTCCTCTCTCTTCTGAGGTAAAATGAAGAGGCAGCCAGAAAATACTACATAACCCCTTCCAGCACTGCTTTATCAGCCTTTTTTTAAAGGAATTACCAGATCCTTCTCTCTTGGGTCCAATAACTAAATAAATTTAGCATAAAGAAGTAAATCTGTGCTGCTTATTGTGCCTGTGATCTCAGTGTTGTGGACTGGTGTTAGATAGGTTCTATTCATAAGCCTCATATGAAAACAGTACAGTGTCTTCATTAGCTCTGTTCGTTCAAAAGGAGCCTCTATAGGTTCAGCTCTTCAGATACCTGCTCTAACTTTAATGTATTGGAAGGAGTGAATGCTTTTGCTTTGAATAGGCAATTAAAGACTCTCCTGACAGAGTGGTGTGTATGTCAAACCCCACAAACCTGATATTTTTCTGACAAGCGTATTTCCCTAGAATAAAAATTATTGAAACGTAATTATTCCTGTTATATCTAAACAAGTAATTAACTTGGATGTAATTCATCTCTATTTTAGACAAAAGAGCAGCTCAGTCACCGAACTTACTCATCCCTCACTGAAATGGGTATCAGTTGTGTATCAGTTATGTTTAATTTCCTTATTTAAGAGCTTTGTTGATTGTGGGAAATGCACTATAAAGAGGTTTATTTCAGATATGATAAATTAAGGATTCCTTAGATAGAAAGCATAGTAAGAATGCTGAAACATGAGCAAAGAGCTGTGGCCACACGTGATTTTATCAACTTGCAGTTGCTTGTCACCAAATATCTTGTAGTAATCATTTGTATGTGTCAAAGTCAACATATTTCACAGTCAGCTGTTCACAGGTCAGGACCGTAATACAACCCACCTCTGTCAGCCAAACTTTCCATTAAAGGTTTGGCTTATAGAGCAACCAAAGCTAAAAAAACCCCTCACTTCTTCTTTTCTGACTCTGCAACTGGACATAATCTTCAGTGCAAGATCAGTCAGACAGCTGGGGAAATATCCTAAAGCACTGCAATAAGGTTTGCCAAAGTTCCTCTGCAGAAAGTCAAACATCTATGCACAAAGATCTTTAACAGCAACTTCACATTTCGGGGAGAACCCTTTCTTCTCGGGCCTATACTGAAGCAATCCTTGTAGAAGCCAGAGAGTTCACATTTTCTAGTCACTGGCAATTGCTTTTAGCTCTCATCAGAGTAACACACAGAAACTTTAATCAAATCAGAAAGAACCAGATGACACAGCTTGGTCATCTCAGCAGTTTTCAACACCACTGACCAAAAAGTGAAACTGAGGTGTTGCCAATTCTTATCCTCCTCCTGTCTTTCACTACTGCTTACTAGAAATACAACTGCACCTGGATTCAAATTGTTTAACAGAGACAACATGCACTTGCTTGCAAATGCTTTTGTAAAGACGTAAGATTCTGGGCAGGCTTGCTACCTTTGTGTCCTTAAATTTGCAGATACATTAACTGGCTAAAATTTAAGCCATTCCTGGTTTCTAGAAGGTGACACTAAAAGGAAAGTGAAAGGAAGCGTACCCGCACTGATGAACAAAAATAGTGACCTCATATCAACGGGTGAGAAGGTTGAGGTAATCCACAACTTCTTTGCCTCAGTCTTGACTAGCAACAGCTCTCACCTCTTCTAGATCAGTAGACAGCAAGGTGGGCCACAAGGGAGTACTGACCCTCCTACAATAGGGGAAAATGAGGTTTGGGACTACGTGAGAAACCCGAACATATATAAATCTATGGGGCCTCATAAAATGCATCCCGGAGTCCTCAGGGAATTGGCTGATGTGGTTTCTAAGCCACTCTCCATATATATGAAAAGTCATGGCTGTCAGGGGAACTCCCTGGTGACTGAGAGAAGGGCAACATTGTGCCCATTTTTAAAAATGGTAAAAAGGAGAACCAGGGGCACTACCGACCTGTCAGTCTCATCTCTGTACCTGGGAAGACCATGGAACAGATCCTCCTAGAAGCAATTCTGAGGCACATGGAAGACAGGGAGGTGATTTAGGTGATTTAAGACAGTCAGCATAGCTTCACCATGGGCAAATCCTGCCATTCACATGGCTTTCTATGATGGACTGATTACATCAGTGGACACAGAAAAAGCAATGGGTGTCATCTATCCAGACTTCTGTAAAGCCTTTGACAGAGTCCCCCACACCATCCTTCTCTCTAAACTGGAGAGATACAGATTTCATGAGTGGGCTGATCAATGGATAAAGACCTGGTTGAATGGTCATATCCAGAGAGCAGTCATCAGTGGCTTGATGGAGATCTGTGACAAGTGATGTCCCTCAGGAGTCTGTACTGAGACCAGTTCTATTTAATATTTTCAACAATGACATTGAGTGTAACCTCAGCAGGTTTGCAGATGACACCAAGCTGAGTGGTGCAGTTGACATGCCAGAAGGATGGGATGTCACCCAGAGGGGCCTGGACAAGCTGCAGAGTGGACTCATGTGAACCTCATGAGGTTCAGGAAGACCAAGTGCTAGGTCCTGTGCCTGGGTCAGGGCAATGTGCATCATCAACACAGGCTGATGGATGATGTGCTGCACAGCAGCCCTGTAGAGAAGGACTTGGGGGTGATGATGGATGAGAAGCTCAACATGAGCCAACAATGCATGCTGGCAGCCCAGAAGGCCAACCGCATGCTGGGCTGCATCAAAAGGGGCATGGCCAGCAGGTCAAGAGAGGTGATTCTGCTCCTGTGCTACATTCTTGTGAGATCCCACCTGGAGTCCTCTGGCCAGCTCTGAGGCCCCCAACATAAGGAGATGGAACTGTTGGAACGGGTCCAGGGGAGGGCCACAGAGATGATCAGAAACCTGGAGCACCTCTCTTATGAAGACAGGCTGAGAGAGGTGGGTTGTTCAGCCTGGAGAAAAGAAGACTCCAAGGGGAATCTTATTGCAGCCCTCCAGTACCTGAAGTGGCCTACAAGAAAGCTGGAGAGGGTTTTTTTTTATAAGGGCATGTAGTGATAGAACAAAGAGGAATAGTTTTACATTGGAAGAGGGTAGATTTAGATTGGATAGTAGGAAGAAATTCTTCACTACGAGGATGGTGAGGCACTGGAACAGTTTACCCAGGGAAGTGGTGGATACCTGCTCCCTGTCATTGTTCAAGGCCAGGTTGAGCAGCCTGCTCATAGCAGAGAAATTGGAACTTGATGACCTTTAAGGTCCCTAACCATTCTGTGATTCTCTGAGTCTATGATTCCATGAGTCTATGATTCTATGACACGATAGGGTAGGTGATGACATAGATTTCCAAGCAGTTAAAGAGAACACAGCAATCCTTTTGTAGCCAGGTTCAAGCAAATCTTAGCAAAGGGGGAATCCAAGCAATTTAACAAATATGAAAACAACGTGTATGTTTTCAAAGGATGCCTAATTGAAATTTAAAAAAAAAAATCCAACCATTTTTGTGCCGTTAGTACACGTTGATGACAGTCCTATGAGTAGCCAACAGGAGAAGCATTTGGTAGAAGCTAATATTGCGCTGTAGGTCTAAGACAAACCTAACCATTTCTGCTGGTTAATAATGGCCAAAACATGACCTACAACTGCTTTAAATTAAATACTTTTTTTTTTTTTTAAAGTTACATTCACCATTTCTATCTGGTAGCTGTTTGACAGTAAGGTAAAGTTTTTGACAGGACCAGAGTGAAATCCTAGTATCCCTAGCCTGCTTTCATACTGTTTGAATAATTAAGACAAAGGCTTTTGTCCTTAGAATGTAATTAAATAAAAAGATAGTTTAAATTTTCAAGTATTATAGCTCTTATAAATTGTTAAAGCCATATAAGAGCAGCCTGGAGATTAATTTACACTCTTTGGGTGAGCAAGAAGCCAGTGTCAGTATGTTTTTAGAAAGACGGACAGCATAAACTATGGATTCCAAATGCCATTTATGTTTCAGATCCTGAATTTTACGTATATACAATAGCCAGTTCCCTCTGGACACTGCTTCTTAGCTTTACTTTCAGATTAGTATGCCATAATAATAATATAATAATATCATGCTGTACAAGAAAAACTAATTCAAGTTACTCTTAAGGTTGAATTGTGCGGCAATTGCAATTCAATAATACACTTTTAATTCTTTTGATAAGCTTACTTTCATAGATCTAAGTGAGTAAGAGGTGGATGTAAAACCTGGAAGTGTATCCTATTCTTCCCTCATTACATGTGTTCTCTCTGAAAGCCTACCAGTCTTTGAGAGCATTGGGTGTCTTTTTTGACTGAGGGAGATCCAGACACTCATCTTCCTCATAAGCATCTATACCTTCACCATCAAATTATATCACAAACTTAAAGTAGTTTTAGCAGCTCTTGCTTACCCTTTTTTCTGGGCTTAAATCTTGCATCATTTTAGGCTGTGACTGTGTTTGGTGTATAAATAACTGCTTCAAGCATCGACCTGGCAAGGTTTGAGTCATGGATCCAGAGAGAGCTCTGGAAGTTAGTAGGCCATGAGCAGCTCTGCACTGAAAAAGTTGAGTTGTTTCAGGAGAATACGCAGAAGTCAACATTAGGTACCCAATGCATGCTGGTGTCAGCATCTGAGACCTTTATTGACCTTAAATTTCCCACATGACAGACTGGAATTTGGAAGGTTTTAAGTGCCTCTGCACAGCAGCCACTAAGACTTACAAATCCATTTGTGAACCCTCAAGTATATATTGCAGCACTGAGTTATGTTTTCAGGCAAGGGTAATCAATTATAATAAGCAATCATTCTGTTCTAAACTCATATTTCATTACAAATAAACGTACCACATTATGAAAGAATGTCTGATATAGAATGTTCTCCCCTCATCTTGGATTAAGTTTAAGACTTCAGGATTTTTAAAGTTTTCAAACATACTGCAGTGTTGGCAGAAAAGTTCCATGGCATATGTCATTCAGACTGGTAACTCAGGGCTATTTTTTCACCCTACACATCATATATTTTTGAAAAATGAGCTGCTCAATCAGAACTTTCGTGACTTTTAGTGATATATGGCATTTATATGATATAAAAATTACACTGGTATGTGCTTTAACTATTAGAAAATAATCTGTATTCATTCAAGTTAACTTGCTTCCAGGTTGAAAATTACTTGAAGCAATTGATGTCAACTTTGGCATACAGTACCATATCTTATTTCTTTCTGAACAATCAACTTTTTTCCAAATAGATTATGACAGCTGGTTTTCATCTCTTAAATGATTCATTTCAACATTTTTGAAAACTAGATAGGCAATTATAGATTTAGGTAGATATCCTACATAGATTTTTCTCAAGTAGGAGCTGGTGCTTCTTTCTATCATTACATAACTAGTCACATAACCAACAAAATATTTTGAATTCTACCACCTAGTTAGGGAAAACTCAGCAAGGAAAAATGATATATTTTCAGCCAAATTTATCCCTCAGTACTGTTCACTGTGATGCCTATTGCTAGTGCACAGACAAGGAAGGATTTAGATATAACAAAACTAAAAGCAGACAAGTATTAAACGCACTGCTGCATTTGATAAACATATCTCAATATATTTACATGTAGTTTCGCTTATCTTAGTCTCACCATCACAAAGCTGATACCAAGTCTGACCTTTTATCAGTGTGCTGTCGAGAATAGCACAGTCTCTGTCTACAGGGGACTGTTGTTCCCCATTCCACAAACAAAACAGACCTTGTTCAGACAAGGAAGATACAAGAGAGCTCCTGAATTGCATTATTAAGTAGCTCCATAGAATCATAGAATCATAGTATGGTCTGGATTGGAAGGGACATTAAAGATCATCATTCCAACCCCTCTGCTATGGACAGGGAGACCCTTCACTAGATCAGGTTGCCCAAGGCCACATCCAACCCGACTTGGAAGACTGCCAGGGAAGGGCCAGCCCCAGCTTCTCTGGGCAGCCTGTGCCAGGGCCTCACCATCCACACAGGGAAGAATTTCTTCCTAATATCCAATCTAAATCTATCCCCTTCCAATTTAAAACCATTACCCCTCCTCCTATCACTACATGTCTTTGTAAATGGTTCCTCTCCAGCTTTCCTATAGGCCACCTTTAGATACTAGAAAGCTACAACAAAGTCTCCCCAGAGCCTTCTCTTCTCCAGGCTGAACAACCCCAGCTCCCTGATCCAGTCTTTGTAGGAAAGGTGCTCCAGCCCTCTTAGCATCTTTGCGGCCCTCTTCTGGACTCCAACAGTTCCATGTCTTTCTCGTACTGGGGACCCCAGAGCTGGACGCAGTACTGCAGGTGGGGTCTCACGAGAATGTAGTGCAGGGGCAGAATCATCTCCCTTGACCTGCTGATCATGTCTCTTTTGATGCAGACCAGGATACAGTGATTTCTGGGCTGCAAGCACAAATTGCTGGGTCATGTTGAGCTTTTCATCAGGGAACACCCCCAAGTCCTCAATCCATTTTCTGCCCAACCTGTAGTTGTGTGTGGGATTGCCCAACCCATGTTCAGGATCTTGGCACTTCATCATGTTGTACTTTACTTCGTTTGTATGGGCCCATCTCTACAGTCTGTCAAGGTCCCTCTGGATGGCATCACTTCCCTCCAGTGTGCCATCCTCAACACTCAGCTCGGTGCTGTTGGTAAACTTGCTGAGTGTGCACTCAATCCCACTGTCTATGTCACCAAAAAAGTTATTAAAAAGCGCCAGTCCCAGTACTGACCCCTCGTCACTGATTTCTACTTGTATATCAAGCTCTTGTCCACGATGCCTTGAGTGTGACCATCCAGCAATTCCTTATCCAACAAGTGGTCCATCTGTCAAATCCATGTCTCTCCAATTTAGAGACAAGAATGTCATGTGGGACAGTGTCAAAGACTTGCATAACTCCAGGTAGGTGGCATCAGTTGTTCTTCCTTTTACCTGTCTGTGCTGTAACTCCACCATAGAAGGCTATGAAATTTGTCAGGCACAATTTATCCCTAGTGAAGCCATGTTGGCTGTCACCAACCACCTCCTCTTTTGCCATGTGCCTAAGCATACTTTCCAGGAAAAAATTGCCAGGCACAGAGCTGAGACTGACTGGCCTGCAGTTCCTTGGGTCTTTCTTTTTTGCCTTTTTAAAAATAGGAGTTTATATTTCCATTTTTCCAGTCAAACTTGACTAGGCTGTCATGACTTCTCAAATATGATGAAGAGTGGCATATCAACTTCATCCATCAGTTCTGTCAGGATCCTTGCAAGCATCTCATCAGGTCCCATGCACTTATATAACTGCAGGTTCCTTAAATCATCTTGAACCTGATCTTCTCCTATATTGTTATGATCAGACCGTGAATGATAAGAAAATAAAACCCAGAAAATTCCTTGGGCCTTTCATTTTAACATTTTAAAGTTGTTTAATAAGTGCCATGACAAGTAACTTTCTTCCCAGTTTAGAAGTGGGGTCCACAGTTCATGTGCCTAAAGTACCTCCCAATCTCCTTACTCCTTGTCATATCCCATGCTACTAAAGCTTCAGTGCTCTGTACTATTGGCTCAGATCAGCGCACCTGCTTTATCTAGAAGTGGCAGAACACAAGCCCAAAAACATTGTAGGGAGTATTCAAAGTAAGCGGCTGTTCACTGTAAATAAATAGCTTCATTCTGCATCATCTCCAAAATTGCAGAGTCACTGTAGTTTTGTCACTAAAACCAGGTTTGAAAATCAGTAAAATGCCACCCAGACCCAGGCAGCTACATGATGGTGTAAAAGCTGTAGAAAATCTAGTAAGATGCCCTCTAACTTGGAAGTCAGCTAAAGTGACAACTGATGGATGCACATCCTCAATAAAAGGGCCAACATCTTTTCCTTATCCACTGGTTGAATTCCCCAGTCTCATCATATTAGTATTAATATCCAGGCAGAACTTTGTAATCAGTTTTCTTTCAACCATGCCAGAGCCTCTACCAAGCTCTTAATGAGATGCTTGATCACACTGTGCAGGATGAGCTGCAGATGCAAGATGAGTGCACACTGTTGTCCTGAAAATGTTTCTACCTGTATTTCCTCACAGACTGCCCTAATTGCAATTGCCTGATACTTATATTGAGCAGAACCATGATACAGAATCCCATCAAGTATGCTTCAGGGTAGAATAACTACAAATCATTTAATGATTATTCACTTGCTTATTTGATAACAAAAATCTATGCATAAATCACAACACTGCATAAAGCAGATTTTAAAAGGATATTTTGACGTCTCAAAATGTATTTAATTTCATTTCAGCATTTTTATGCTTTGGAGGATCCGTGCATCCTACTTCACTACAGTAACAGGATTATTGAGTTTAACTGCTTATGTTGGAAGATAAAATATATCCACACAGCTAATGATGATAAGATAGAATTGCTGCAGCCTGAGGGGTTACTAAGAAGCATCTTCCACAGATTGCTTCTTGCTATGTGTGGGTTGGTGTAATCAGTTCCCATCCTTCAAGCAATACAGAACGAAAAAATGTAGTGAAAAAGGAACTACTGTACTGTAGTACTGGTACTACAATAGTGACTTGCAAATATCTGCAAGACAAGGTGAGTGCATATATATGTGTACACACCTATCCTAATTTCTATGCACTTTTTTATTTCACATATAAATAAGTCTTATTTGTGTTATTGCAGGAGAATAACTTTCCTCTGGACCTTCTAATCTTTTTTTTTTCTTCCCTCCCAAACCATTTGCTTCCTTTGACAGAACTTCTAATTTTCATGTTTTTCAACAGTCTTATTTTTTTCATATGTATGCTGCTGTAAACACTATTATTACATAGTGAGAGTCAGAGATGTTCTCCTTCTAAAACAAAGACAATACTCTCCTTCTAAAATAATGCAAGAAATTGTTAAAATCCACTTGTATCATGATTGACTTACCAAACGGGCTTTGAGTTGGATCATTGTATATTGTCCCATGAAGGAAAAAAAAGGCAATTTAGCTGTATCTGATCTTTCACACAGCACCATGCATGTTTTATGTGCTATATAATAACTGCTGACACTGCTATTATTTGCTGGAACTGTAATAAAGTTCAAAGGCCCTAACTTGAGATCAGGATCCTATTACAAAAGCACTGTCAAGGAGCAAAAGACCTTCAGGCTCTGACTCGCTGAAAATAGCAGAATTAAGCATGGTAATAACGTTAAGTATGTCCATGTTAGATGTGGACAAGGAAAACTCTGGATTAAAGAATGGAAATATAGCTACCTCTCCTTTGTCTATGGGGTAGAAAATGACAGCAAATTTAAGTGATTTTTCCAGGACAGGCAAGAAATTTGTAGCACAGTCAGATATACTCTTTTTTCGGTTAGCAATCTTAACAGGACTTTTTCTTTTTTTGTGGCTTATTTATCAATAGAAGCAATAAAGTTTAAGCTAAAAAAATGCACAGAAACAATAACATTTTGAATTGTAATGCATTAAACAGGAGTATAACCCAAGCATATAGGTTTAATTTTAAAGCAACATTATGACAATATTGCACGAAAGGGTGATTTGAAAGCTGTTCTTTCAGAGGACTTTCGATGAAGCCTGATGTTTGATTAGGAACACCGGAGGAGAGAGCAGATTGAATAACCTTCTAAGAACTGCAATGAACATGGAGAAATAGGCACTTAGAAGAAGAAAAGACTCAAAGTGGGAATAAAGCAAACAAACTGCATCTATCATAGACTGGGGGAAAAGCACCAGAGAGTGTCAAATTTGCAAAAGGGTTGTGAGCTCACAGTGGTACAGAGTTCTTTAGATTAAAATGTATAATTCACAAATCTTACAGTTTCTGTGCTATCAGCAAACCCATTGCAAATTCTTTTTACATTCAGTGCATTTAAAGAACCTGTTGCCCCAGCTCAGCTCTGAGCTGCCTATAGACTCAGCATGAGCCAAGTACCTGTATAGTAACATGCAGTTCACAGCTTTGTTTTCATTTTAGAAAAAAAACCCTCAAACGAACCAAACCAAAACAATAAACCCCAAAAATACTCAAACAAACAACAAACAAAAACAAACACCCAAACCAACAGGAAGTCACATGCAAAAACCTAGCTTAAAGGAAGTCTCCTACAAAAGCTAAATAAAGTCCTCTTGTGTCTTTGCATTATAATTTGGAAATTTATTTTGCACAAGATTTGTTGCTCATCCAGTGCTCTGTGGATAGGCTTGCTCTGGGGACAAACCAAAATTATACAGAGTAGCATGCTATATAATCCCTACATTACTTCTGCAGAAGTTGGAAGATGTGCAATGCTGGATGCAGCAGAACCTTGATGAAAAAAAGATCGCAAAATTCAGGGGAATGGAGTAATGCTCTGAATAACTGCACCAAACCCCCTCACCCTTCCCCCCCTATGGATATCTCACAGCCAAATCATTTAAACAGAACTTTTTGCAAGTTCTCACTACCTCTGTGTTCCTATTTCTAGCAACTCATGCCCTTCTGACACTTGCAACATAGACATTTCCTGTACTGTATAAGACTAAAGCATCTGAAAAATCAGCTTGTAAGCACCTCAAATTGACTGACAAAAAAAGTGGATATTTCCTAATTTATTCTGTCTCAGATCTCTCTCTCTGTCAAATTAGAATAATAATTCCTCTTCAGTGCACAGAAGTGCTGTGAAGATAAATTCATTAAGATTCGTAAAGTGCTCAGACACTGTAGTGATGAGCACCAGAGAAAAGCCCAGGAGGAAACTGAAAATTCTGTCTTCAGAGCAGAACTTAAAAATGTGGCATGGGACCATACACTGAACAATAACAAAGAAACAAAATGATGAATAGTTACTCATTCTGTGAGCATTATCTATATATTGTGCACAGCAGGAGACAAGAGTCTGGGCCTGGGGGGTGGGAGGGTGGGATGGGGAGACAGGCTGTATGTGATCAGTTAATTAAAACCAGTCTCATAACACATGCAAGAAAGTGGTGAAAATAAGGTGGGTGGACAATCCAAATTCTGGCATTCTGACAGATGAGTACTTGACGGCTTTTTTATACACACTTTTAATAGTTAATATGGAAAAAACTTGAATGAGCTCTCCTAGCTTAATTCCTTTCACTGAGACATGACAGTGAAAAACAGTTTTATCTAATGTTACATCTGATCTCCTAATTCAATAGAGATTGGCTGCAGTCATTTTCCTGCCTCTCTCAAGTCAGTTTGACACCTTTGTTACATGTGTTGGCTCCTTCCAGAGACAGACTATATTTTTGTAATAGTTACATATAAAATTAATGCTGTTAAAAGAATCTCAAGAAAAAACTAGTCATACCAATCTACTACATGTTATATGAATGAAACAAAAAATGTACTGGATGAATTATTTGAAGAATATTAATCCCAGCTGAGATTAAGTTATGCCTAACTACAGTGGTGTCATTTTCGATTTAAACACACTTAGTTAAAGAAATGATTGCTTACAGCATCTATAATATATAAAAACTACATCAAAAGATCACACTGAGGCTTTGGTTTTGCACTCAGAAAGTCACCATTGTAATTCTGTTGGCATTGCTTCAATTGTCTGATTTTTTCCCCATTGTTCTGATACCTGCATCATCCTTAGCAAGTCAATCTGCAAATTCTGCAAATTTCATAGTGCCCCAGTAGCCTCTTGCCTCGCAGAAAACTTTTAATGATACATGGACTGATGATTCTTAGACATATGGGACCATGTGTCTTTAGCAATAATGTTTTTTCCACATTTACAGGACTCAACTGAACACCAAATATGATTGTAACCTAAGAAGAACAAAATTGTAGATTTCAAAACTGTAACAGATTTTATAATATGGTAAAGTTGAGTAAGTCTCACTTTGCTGGAAAAATATTCAATTTTTGAAAGATATCAAGCAGTATTCCTAATTTAGGACATTATATTAACTTTACTTGAATCACTGGACATCTTTCCAGAAGCAAGACTATACTAACACAGACATAAGATCAGCTGTAATAGTGAAGATTGAGCAAAAATGAGTCTGTGTGGAACAAAATGATAAATTGTCTGAACTTATCATCCATGCCAAGTACAAACAGATGGGTCTAAGATGATGCCATGTGACAGTATACAGCACATCATGTTGCTGCAAGCACCAATTACCATAATAGAGTTAGAAGTTCTTATAATTTGTATTCATTGCCTTGACAATGGGGTTTAGATTTCCACAGAATTTTTGGAAATCATCTGCTCTAGAGAAACTTAAATACTTTAGAGAGGTAGACAGAAATTTAAGCCACAAGCTTCAAGAGGTTGCCACACTCAAGGGATGAGCTTCAGGACAGAATCATAGAATTATAGAATCATAGAATGGTTAGGGCTGGAAGAGACCTTAAAGATCATCAAGTTCCAGTCTCACTGCTATGAGCAGGGACTCTTCTCACTAGAGCAGGCTGCTCAAGGCCCTATCCAACAAGGCCCTTGAACAATGACAGGGAGCAGGTATCCACCACTTCCCTGGGTAAACTGTTCCAGTGCCTCACCATCCTCGTAGTGAAGAATTTCTTCCTACTATCCAATCTAAATCTACCCTCTTCCAATGTAAAACTATTCCTCTTTGTTCTATCACTGCATGCCCTTATAAAAAAAAACCCTCTCCAGCTTTCTTGTAGGCCACTTCAGGTACTGGAGGGCTGCAATAAGATTCCCCTTGGAGTCTTCTTTTCTCCAGGCTGAACAACCCACCTCTCTCAGCCTGTCTTCATAAGAGAGGTGCTCCAGGTTTCTGATCATCTCTGTGGCCCTCCCCTGGACCTGTTCCAACAGTTCCATCTCCTTATGTTGGGGGCCTCAGAGCTGGCCAGAGGACTCCAGGTGGGATCTCACAAGAATGTAGCACAGGAGCAGAATCACCTCTCTTGACCTGCTGGCCATGCCCCTTTTGATGCAGCCCAGCATGCGGTTGGCCTTCTGGGCTGCCAGCATGCATTGTTGGCTCATGTTGAGCTTCTCATCCATCATCACCCCCAAGTCCTTCTCTACAGGGCTGCTGTGCAGCACATCATCCATCAGCCTGTGTTGATGATGCACATTGCCCTGACCCAGGCACAGGACCTAGCACTTGGTCTTCCTGAACCTCATGAGATTCACATGAGTCCACTCTGCAGCTTGTCCAGGCCCCTGTGGGTGACATCCCATCCTTCTGGCATGTCAACTGCACCACTCAGCTTGGTGTCATCTGCAAACTTGCTGAGGTTACACTCAATGTTGAAAATATTAAATAGAACTGATCTCAGTACAGACTCCTGAGGAACATCACTTGTCACAGATCTCCATCAAACCACTGACGACTGCTCTCTGGATATGACCATTCAACCAGGTCTTTATCCATTGATCAGCCCACTCATGAAATCCTAACCTCTAACATAGTGAAAATTGCTGTGGGTGGTAGGCCACAAGCTTCACCAGTACCACCCACAGCACTTACTGTAATTGTCCTGTATATTCTAGTATCAGGAAAAGAATTAATAGGATATCCAAAAAGATATTCTGTCAAAATCTCTTTTGCACCTAGATCTCATTCTCCAGCCAGTAATAATTAAAAAAAGATATGCAAGTCCATTTGCAAAAAAAAAATGCTATCATGATGAGATGTAGGGCAGGTTTCAAGACAGAATAATGTAATATTAGAAATTAAAATGCTCATCTACATCATAGTGTTGGAGCACTCCTGACTTTCTCTCAAATCCTCCTTAATGTGTGTATAAATATCAAGAGACCTCATTTTGCTGAAACCTTGTGCCCCTTTGAAACAGTAGGATTCACACATTTCAGTCTCAGAAACAAGCAACTCAGCATGTACAGATCCAGTTTTCAACTCTTATTTTGTTACATTTTTAATCAAAAAACATAGACATTATATTTGAAGAGTTAAAATGTACCCTGAAAGAATAATCCTCAGTGAACTCTTCAGTCTCCTAACCCTGTTAAGTAACAATGGAAGAAAGAAGTCTGAGCCTAAGTTTGTGGTCTGCACTACTTAGCAAAACTGACAAAGCAGACTGGCTAGCTTTAACAGAGGAAACAAGCATTTAACAGACACAATACTGGACATTTACACTCACCCAGAAAACCCGAATGGCAGGTCAAAAGAAACAGAGAGGGGAAGTTCAGAGTGCCAATGTCCTTGTTTTTCCACGCCTGAAGATAAATAAAAACTACTCCATGTAACTCATTCTTCTCGTGTACCAGTAAGTTTGAGCAATCATTTAATAAATGTTTAAAATAAACAGCTTCCAAACATAGGTTCATATTCTTTCAGTCATTCATCTCTCTTTCACACTTCAACTCTAAATGTTATCTGAAGATGAACAGAAAAGCTGTATTTTTGGGGGATCCTGTTACTAATGCCCTGCAGTCCCTACTCTACATTGCAGTAAAATAAGTCTTACTAGATTTTAAATAAAGTTTTATAAAGTTTTTCTTAAGCCTGTAGAATAAGAGCCCACTGTTAAAATGCAGCAGAAAACTGTGTTATTAAGAATGAGTCTACATTTTGTACATAAATTGAAGATCTGGTCTTTTGTAATGCCTATTAGCTAGAATGTGCAATCTGCAAATTCACAGCACTTCTCTTTGAACCTAGAAAAATCTGGACTGAGATAGTACAAAGAAATCAATATATTAGATTTACGTGAATTAAAGGGAGGCTTGTACTGTGTAAAATATTTCTTTGTCCTGTTATTGAATAAAAATGGAACAACACAAACTTTAAAAAATTATAACAAAAGTGCTGTAAGATTTTATTCACAGGTGGCATACAAAGAAATTAATCTGTAAATCTGTTAATGCATGATTTAATTTTTATGAGCAACAAATCCACAGATCAGGTAATTCTTACAGGGAGTCACTATGATAAAGAAAATGCTGCCAATTGCACCCTCTTTCACTTCAATTACTTCTGGAGAATATTTGCATTTGGTGGTATGTAATTTTGTACAACAATATTCCTTCAGTGAGTAAGTGACCTAAAGGAGACCAGCTGAGTTAAGGTTTTTTCCAGTTATATATTTCTTCATCTAATTGTCCCTGCTTTTTAAAGATCCTTTGACCATGGACACTTTTGTGTACCTTGGGCATGGCTGAAAAAGTATATTTGTGGCATTACTGAAGTTATTAATGAATTTGGATTCAAGGACAGGATTCCATCCATAAAGCAATAAATTTAGCTAAAACCCACAGAAACAAATATATAAAGGCCAGATTTTCTGGTATCCCTGATCTCAAATATATTATATAGCTTCAAAATGTTCAGTAGCATGCAGATTTTAAAAAGGGTTTATGACTTGCAAGCATGCTGTGAGTTGTGATTTGATTGTGTGAAATTTAGAGTTATTATATTCTATTTTTTAAAGAAATTATTTGAATACACCATTTTAAAAGAGATATAAAATTGGCTGCTCAGAATTCCTGTATTGGAGGTTCTTGTACAGCAGGTTACAAGACTAAGCAAATAATATATAATATGTTTCACAGCAAAATTTCTTCCTGGTATTTCTAATGCTTACAAAACCTGTCATAAGATGCAGCATCTTATTCATATGATGGCTCTGTGGAACAGCGCACAGATTATATATTCATTCCAGTAAGATGCATCCCTTCACAGAGATCAACAATAGCGACTATCTAAAGCTGTCAGATAACAGGTGGTACACAAGGAAGAAATTTATAATTTGATTTCAGAAGTGGAACATGAAGTATACTGTCCTGAATCTATCAATCAGAGAAGTATAAATGTTGCAAACAGCTATCTGCAAACAGTACAAATTCTATAACAATTGATGAAAAGTACTTTCATTTAAAAAAAAAAAGTCCAGGAGTGATAGGAAGTCTAAAAAACTTTTAGCTACCATAATATACTGATAATTAACTGATAATATCATTAGCGTGCAAGCAAAAAACAAAATACCAAACAAAACCACAAACAAACAAAAAAAAAAGCCCACACTGGGAATTTAGTAAAAATATCAGGCTTGGAAGAAGTAAAGGAAAGGGTAAAAAAAAAATCCAATAAAGTAAAGAATGAAGCAGAAAAAAGATTTCCAAACAATGATATTTTTGCGATGTTTCAGGTGCTGAAAACTGTACCAGCAAAAATCGGCAGCATACCTTTGGGTATGTTCCAACTTCAGCCTGTATGGCCAAATGGCAAATAAATTACAGCAGGAAAACCCTCTAACATTATTGACACCTAGTCATTCTTTGCTCTTCCTTACCTTTGCAATTTCATTTAAAATCTTCTTTTCTGTCAGAAATTGTTCCAGAATATGATATTGATTGCTAGAACTGTCTGTGTAAAAATAAAGAAGCGTTCTTCTAAGAGGACTAAGAGGAACAAAATGTGTATGCAATTAAATAGTATCAGAGATTTTGGAAGTGACATTTTTTTCTCTATTATATTTCTGGTCACTTGTTGCAGTGCAAAACTTAAAGAGAGATACAGGTCATGGGCACAATTTTTAAAATGGGGTTGAACCATTCGTCCTAACAGCTTATTGTTATTAAAGGATCCGTGGTACCTTTTTCAAGAGATCCAGTATTACAAACTGTACCGACCAGTTTCTGATCCGGAAGGCCTGTTAAAAGCAGATACTCTTTACAACTGTGAATAAACCTAATAAAATTCTTCACATTTTTTTCTTGAAGCATTATAGTTACATGTAGCTTAACTGTTTATTTAGTTTAAAAGAAGCCACATGTAAAAAAGGACTAAATAATTGATAGCTACAGAACTCATTCTCACAGGTGTAACACAAGAAAAGCTTCCAAAATAGGATCCTACTCTGTCAAGATCATGGAATCATAGAATCACAGAATGGTATGGGTTGGAAGGGACCCCAAGGATCAGAGTTCCAACCCCCCTGCCACAGGCAGGGCCACCAACCTCAGGCCTGGATCTACACAAGGTTGCCCAGGACCCCATCCAACCTGGCATTGAACACCTCCAGGGACGGGGCATCCACCACCTCTCTGGGCAGCCTCTTCCAGCAAGATGGTCTTGGCTAATCTTGTAGCATAAAGAAATCTGAAATTTCCCCTGACCAGATACTTCCAGTGGTATGACACACACGGAAAAGAGTATTTATATACTTCAGCCACTGGCTGCTGGAACAGTCCTTTTGGCATTGTGACCCAGAAGCCTCATTAACAAATGAGAGATGGAGGGTTAATCCTGCTGGCTCAGCTTTGTTCAAGCAAAACCGCTTATGATCAACTCCATCATCACTATGAGTATCACTTGCCCTCAGTATAAAGCCTGTAACACATCAGAGATCCTGAGCATAGTAAAATTTGTGCATGACTAATGTTTTATGTAATATTTAATATATGAGTATGCAGTCAACATACTTCATGTCATATGCAGACAAGATGATTTCTGCTGAGTGAATGATGCTGACATGCTGATGTTCTTCTGCAGCTGCAGTGTCAGCAAATAATGATGGAGGGCAATGTAGGCAAATCTTAAGAGACTCAAAGCTTGGGATATATTTAGGAAATTAGTACTTGGGAAGTGCTTTTATACTACTCTTCAGAGATCATTCTGACAAGGAGTAAGTTTTAGGTGATTTCAGCATGCACAAATCAGTGCCCCTCTTAGAAGAAACAGGTGAACTAGAATCTCTCTTCCCCTTCTCCTGCCGTATTGATGTGAATACATCCTGAAACACTGTGAAAGGCTACTCCAGGTGATGCTAAGTACACTCAGAGGTTTCATTCACACCAGTAAACCAAATATGCCATGGAAGTGTTCCTGAAAATCGAGGCCAACTTCCGCATAATGACTGCAGCTGTTCTGGTAAAGTCTCTAGGCAGGTCAACAAAAGAGGGCCTGAAAGCAAGGTAGCTGCCAGAGGGGAGAAGGGGCCCATAAATTCTGACTCCCAGGTGACACCCAAAGATAATTTTGATCAATATGACGCACGGGACAAACATATGCCAGGGAATATGCTTGTATAAGTACATCAAAAGAGTTTGGTAGACTTAGCTGTGAAAGTAACTTTTGTGGCAAATCACAAATTACTTCACCCACAGATCTGGACTGCATTGCTATTACTGTGACTCAGGAACAGAAGACTGAGTGCACAGGTTTTATAGTGTTTTTTGTTTCTGGGGGATGACCAGTGCTACATAAATTTCAGAGATTTTATAAGTAGGTGTTCCAATCTTAAAAGTATTCTAGAAAGCAATGCATGATTTATGCAGTCTTAACCAGAGACTTATTCTCAAATTCATAGCTATCATCTAGGATCTTGAGAACAAAGTTTAAAAATTTAATACAGAGCTGAGTATCAGGCATTTATCCTATGAAAATAAGATGTGTATTGTAAGCTAAATTTCTTCTAAGCTAAATTTCATCTCCCTTTTCTCAGTAAAAGTGCAAGTAATTTTACATGAAATTTAAAAAATGGCTGCCAATTAAATGAAAAGAAGCAAAGTTGAACGGGTGGACTTTGATAGTCACCTAAGCTGATGAACATGTTCAGTTTCATGATCTTACTGCCCATTAAATCTATAGTAACTCTTGTTTTATAAGTTACAGTTTGGAAAAACCCAATCTGGTTATTTTTAATCCAGTTTGCCAGATAATAATTTTCAGTTGTAGCTGTCTAACAGTTTCTTCCAGACATAGAAAAAGAAAGATAAAAGAAAAACCCAGACAAATATACCACAAACCTTTGCAGGTCTTCTGGAGTGGTGTCACAGACTTTGATAACAGAGAATGAACTTTTCAGCCTGCTCACTGGTGAGACTCAACATCCATTATCCATGGAAGCCAATTTGTGCCAAGTGATGAGATTCAAGATTAAAGCAACAAAGGTTTATTCCTGGATTTGATGATAGCCTCATCTCTCAGATATCAAGTGAATTTAGATTTAGGGATGGATGTGACTCTGTAGCTTACTCCAAAGTTATACCAGATTCTCTGTAGCTCTATCCTGTGACAGCTGGCCATGTGCAAATTTGAAGCTGGACTATTAAATATTCATATGTCCTTTCAAGATGAATGTGAGAAACATTTTTAGATTCCTCTATTGTTTTAAAAAGCTGAAGTGAGGAAAAAAACTTGAAGAGACACAGCTATTACTGCTTGCATTTAAAGTTACAAAATGATTTCTGTACTGCACGAATAACAGAATTGCAGGGAAGAGAAGAACTTACTGAACTTAGTGAAATTTTGTTTAATGGCATAAAAAAACCTATCTTAAAATAAACCTCTTAAAGTTGCCACAGCAAGTAGTCTAAGATGAGGAATGAGTACTGTTTAATATCTTCATCAGTGATGTAGGCAGCGGCATTGAGTGCAACCTCAGCAAGAACTGCACCCATCTGAATTCATGAGGTTCAACAAGTCCATGCATAAGGCTTGGGGAACATCCCTATACAAACACAGGCTGGGGGGAGAAGGGGCCAAGACCAGCCTGTGGAGAAGGATTTGAGGGTGCTGTTAGGTGAAAGCTGGATATGAGCTGACAGCATGTGTTCGCAGTCAAGAAAGCCAACCATATTCCGGGCTGTGTGAAAAGAAGCATGGCCAGCAGGTCAAGTGAGGTGATTCAGTTGGCTGAATAGGAGATGGCAGCGTGTCCACATGGCCAAGCAGGCCAACAGCATCCCGGCATGTATCAGAAATAAGATGGCCAGAAGGACTAGGGAAGTTTTCATCCCCCTGCACTCAGCACTGTTGAGGCTGCACTTTCAGTCCTGTGTTTAGTTTTGGGCCACCTCACTGCAAGAAGCACATTGAGGTGCTGAAGTGCGTCCAAAGAAGTGAAATGAAGCTAGTGAAGGCTCTAGAGCACAAGTCGTAGGAGTGGCTGAGGGAACTGGGTTTTTTTATCTTGGGTAAAAGGAGGCCGAGGAGGGACCTTACCACTGTCTACAACTACCTGAAAGGAGGTCATAACAAGGTAGGTGTCCATCTCTTTTCCCAAGTGAAAAGTGACAGAACAAGAGGAAATGGCCTCAAGTTGTGCCAGGAGAAGTTTAGATTAGGTATTAGGAAAAATTTCTTCAGTGAAATTGATCATTGAAACAGGTTGGCCAGGGAAGTGGTCAAGACACCATCCCTAGAGGTATTTAAAAGATGGGTAGATGTGGCGCTTAGGGACATGGTTTAGTGGTGGACCTGGCAGTGCTTGGTTAACAATTGGACTCCATGGTATTAAAGCTCTTTTCCAACCTAAATGATTCTGTGATTCTGCCTTTCTTCTGCAATATTCTTTTATTTGGGTTAGGATGTTACAGATGCAACAACAAACAAACTGGGGAGGAGGTCTGCTGGGAAAGATGGGTGTCCTAATGTTGAGCAAGCTGAGGATGAGTCAGCTGCGTGCTCTGACTGCAAAGAAGCCCAACAGCAACTTATTCTCTACTAACACAAGAACAGATTAAGGTAAGAATATCCTGCCCTATGCAGAACTTGTTTGAGGATACCTAGAGTATCACTGCATCCAGGTTTGGACATCCATTACAAAGTCTTGACAAACTAGAGCAAGGAAAGCAGAAGGCCACAAACAGGGTCTCCATTGCCCTCAAATATCCCTTCTTGGTAATCTCTTAGTATGGCACTAACCAACCTTAGTAACTCTGATCAGCCTCATATAGGCCCCTTCCCTATATGATGGACTGCCACCCTTCCCCACAGGCACAGAGACCCATTTTGGATCATCCCTGGGCCTTTGGCTCCTACCTAAGAGGGCTGGTCCCTAGCAACATCTGCCCACAGACCCTACCAATGGGACCTGTGGGATGTTTTCCTGGACCTGCCCAGTCCTAATTGGTTTGTGAGATGCCCTGGACTTGGGGGTGCCCTTCCTTCACCACCCCCCTAGCCCCATCAGCTCCTCTGCTCCCTTCCTGGGGTGGTAAGAGGACTGGTAAGGTCCTGGCCCTGCCAGCCCTGTGATTCCCCTTGATTCACTGGACTCAGGGAGATACTGACCCGTAGGAAGTTGCTGGCCCTCTCTGTGTTCTGGCCCCTGGCTAGCTTTGATTAGATTTTGAGGTGGCTAGTTCTGCACATTCATTTACAACTCAAATGCTTAAATATAGGTGCCTGGGAGCACGACATCTAACCCTGTCACATGGTGACAAATACTTGTGGGGTTCACAGTTCTTCTAATTATTACAGAGGAGGCTCAAGATAATAATGATGCCATGTCTTGCTTGAGCTGAGAACAATAATGTGAGACATTGATATTTAGAATGTTTATTTTGTTAATCTATAGAAAAGGTGCCAATGGAAATCTTGGATTATATACTTTATTTGAGGATCCACTTAGTCTTCCACAGTAAGTAAACTCACCATAATGCAGCAGGACGGGTCTTGCTGCATTCACTCTTTTTGAGGTTAGGCATGGTGTTGTATTTGCAAATTATATAAATGGAGACTTAGATGAAGCAAAAGGAATGTGTCTTTAAATGTGATAACCTGGTTAAGGGTATCATAATAAATCAGATCAAAACTATTTTCTACAGTTGGCAAAGATTATTTTTTAGCTAAGTGCAAATCCTGCTCCAGATATTTAATATAAACTAGCCGAGTGAATTCTGTAATTTCATATTTAACAGTAAGGAACGCTGATAAGCTGCAGAAATTTTATTCTCTGCACTTACATAAATAATTTTCTTTCAATTTCTACAAAAATGATATCAACATAATCACAGAATACATATTAGAATGGGGAAAAATCTTGTGTTTTACAGGAAACATAGAGGTGAGTTTAACATTTATGAAACTAAGCAAACTATTTAAATAAACTTTCCTTTAAAATATCTTTTTGCTGACTTTCATATTTAAATTATGAAATTGGATCAAGTCAGAAGCTTGTCTTATCCTGCTTTGAATTCTAGAGGGCACAATTGCTTTACTGTAGCTGATTAGACAAGGGCAAAAAAAGTAAAAAATACTAATCAATTTGTTACAGCTTCACCTGCAGGTGTTCAAACCCAGAAGATGGATATCTGCCTGGTTTTCATTTGGTCTATATTGCTGCAAGCTGTGTAATTCATAGTGTTGGCTGTTGGATGTGCTCCCACTCCATCGATGTCAATACACATTGGCTTCAATAGGCAGGGTATCAGTACTTTGCAAGGAAAGCATCCCGCTTCGTGGAATAATGATTGCTGTTGCATAAAACTCATGTTTGCAAATTCTACTGCTGGTTTCAGTGTGATTCACTGACCAAAGGTCTCATGAAAAAGTGTGTGTGTACTCATCCTTCAAAGATTGTGTAAGCCTGCCAGGTCTTTCTAAACTGTATAAACGTGGTACAGTCTGCTAAATACCCATTAAATGTCCAGTGGCACAACACATTAGATATGTCAGAAAATACCAGCTTAATTTCTAGGGCTCTCACCTTATCAACATGCTATAATTTTACTGGTAGCATATAGTAGTAGAAGAGTTTGTATTAAAATCTGAGAAAACTATTGATCTCCTGTCTATCTTTTTTTCCTCCCCCCCCCCCCCAAAATTCACTTTCTGGGAGAATTTACTTGCTAGTGTACGTATAATTATTCACAGACCTGACTATCTGATCTTTACAAGCTAGGATGTGTGAGCTCTCATATAGCTGGAAGATGTTTGGGATGAACTCTGAGAGACAAGAGACTCTGTGGCAGGACAGTGACGATGTGGCGGGTAGTTCTTTGTACTCAATTATTGCTGTGCAGAGTAATGCTTAAGAGGCTTTAGTTGAGAAATATAGTCTTGTTTCAAGAAGAGTGATCATGTGTAAAGTATCCCAGGGGACTGAGCTCCAGAACCTAAACCAGTTTCTGATAAGAAAACATTCCATTTTAGGGACCTTCTAAAATAACTTCTCATGTCTCTCCATAAAGGCTTCAACGTAAATAATGATGAAATTGATATGTTTTTTGCCTTGGGAACTCCGGTGTTGTCTAATTTCTCCTGCTCTGTAGTTTGCAATGACATCGTGTCCCTCCAGGTGCTCTTACTGAAAAATATTGCCAGACAGGACAGTTCTGTTATGAAAAGAAACAGGATTTTATTAAGATGTTTCTGACATCAGGGCAACCATAATACTTTGTCCCTTTCCCTGAGCTCTATCTAGGTAGCAAAACCAAAATTTTAAAATACGGGGCAATTTATGCCCCACTCAGAAAAAATCTCCAAAATATGGAAATGAGAAAGTGAGGAAAAGATTTACATAGGTTTTAATAGTGAAATTACACGTGGTACCAAAACTTAAAACAATAATAATTTAATTCCACATACAAGGTGTGCTCAACTTGTTGGTTAGGTCTTTGGAGAGATTTAGAGAAAGAGTGCACTAACTTTGAGAAACACTTCATCATTCACCTGTAAAGATGTCAAGTCACTTAACCAGCCATGGTGCTGTGGACATCAATTCATACCAACTCTTCTTCCAAAAAGTTTTTCCTTGAAGGAAGAACTTCTAAGAAATTTATAATCTTACAAACTCGTCCTTCTGTTTCCTGTCTGTCTTCTTTGGGATTTTCAAGTTAATCAAGATGTTGACCTTCATATTCTGCTGCTGCTTACCTTTTAGAAAGACTACTGTCCTTAAACATAGTAGGTGTAATCCTGACCTGTTCAGATGGATTAAAATATCAACCTGTTCCGAAAATCATGTTGATGTCTCAAGGCAAAGGCTCAACTTCTAGATCATGGATTAACAAATCCCGCCTTAAAGATTTTTGTGTTTACTTGCAGGATTTAGTTTAGTCTTACCAGTTTTGTTCACAGTGTAATCTTACCAATGTTTCAGCACAACCTAGACCAGTAACACATTTCAGCACAGGAGAAGGATGTGCATTGTGGGAGAGAAACAGGAATACCTTAAACTGGAATTTGTCCTTTTTTTAATATATTGACAACTGTTTCATACAAATGTATGCACAGTGAAGGACTTGACTTATTTCAGAACTTAAAGTAGCTTACATGTGCATTACACTACTGTCTCCTCTGCATAGTAGATTAGGCAGTGACCCAATACACTGAAAACCAGATTGATTTCCTATGCCAGGTTTGGAGGACCTGTGTGATGCCACCAAAGATGTAATCTCAGCAAGCTGCTTCAGAAATTGTACTCTTTAGCTGCAACAGTAGACTGAAGTATTGCCACAGTCCTCCCATTTAACTGACTGCTCATACCCAGACTGCTCATAGCAGTTGCCTAGGGGGAAAGGCATGCTGAAGATAGAGCAGGGAATACGGGGTAGTGGAAGGGTGGCAGAGGAACAAATAAAGACTTGTATTTATTATTGTATGCTGACTGAATATGAGCCAGCAGTGTGCCCAGGTGGCCAGGAAGGCCAATGGCATCCTGGCTTGTATCAAAAATAATGTGACCAGTAGGTCTAGGGAGCAGATTGTGCCCCTGTTACTCAGCATTGGTGAGGCCACACCTCGAGTACTGTGTCCAGTTCTGTGTCCTCACCATAAGAAGGACATTGAGGTCCTTGAACGAGTCCAGAGAATGGCAACAAGGCTGGTGAAGGGGCTGGAGGGCAAATCATATGAGGAACAGCTGAGGGAGCTGGGGAGGTTTAGCCTGGAGAAGAGAAGGCAGAGAGGAGACCTTATCACCACCTACAACTACCTGAAGGGAGGTTGTAGAGAGGTGGGCGATGGTCTCATTAGCCAGGTGACAGGAGATGGGACAAGGGAAAATGGCACAAAGCTGAGCCAGAGGAGGTTCAAATTAGATATTAGGAAAAAAAGTTTTTTACTGAAAGAGTTGTCAGGGCTTGGAACAGGCTGCCCAGGGAGGGGGTTGAATCACCTTCCCTGGATGTGTTTAAAAAAAGTGTAGATGAAGTACTTATGGATTTTGTTTAGCTTAGGATGGGAATGGTTGGACTTGATGATCTTAAAGGTCTTTCCCAACCTTGTGAGTCTGTGATTCTGTGAAGTACTGTATCTGAAGAATTTTACATCATAAATCTACAGTCCGAGCAAAAACACCAACAGGAAGCTCAGTGAGCTTTTACTTAGGTAGACCAAAGCATGGCTGTCTTATTTTCTTGCAGGTGGAAAATTAATTTGCCTTAACACTGCGAACTCTTTTAAGGTGGCTTCTGTACTGTGTGAACTGTAAACATTCACACCTTTTTCCAATCCAGGTGAGTAAGCAGCAAGATGTAAATCCCTTGACTTTCAAGGAGAGACATTATAATTCCTTGAGCTTAAGTGTAATAACTAGCTTTTCAGTCAGCAATTGAAGGCAAATTTTAACAGTGGATTACAATTTTTTGTAAGGAGCATAATATTATGGATTATCAATGGTTGGTCCATAGAGCTAGAAGTAGGCAAATGAAACCAGTGTACCTATCTGGAAAGTCATCTGATGTGCCGGATAAAGCCAGGGCTTGTCAAATTAGGAATGAGGTCTCAATGTTTGTAATAACTTTGCACAAACACTGTAATTACTTTTAAATAGGTCTAAGTGCTCAGAAACTTATCTCTGACACTTCTGTGCCCTCCCATATCACTAGTTGACTCAATGCATCATTTAAATCTCAGATTTAAATTACAGAGTGTGCATTCTTGTACTTGAGAATTGTAACTGTGACCACCTATTAGGCTGCAGCATATGACTCTCATTAATGATAACAGTAGTCAATTTATCAGGAATTTATATAGCCTTTGGAAATCATAGATTTGAATGCTTGTCCTTAGTTTTGGGTTATGAGTGTTTCCTCCATTACATGTTTTTTTGTTTTGTTATGTTTTGTATTCAGGTGTCAGCAAGGATCAGGAGCTCCTTCTAAGAATGAAAACACAACTTGAATTCCCTTGCGCCGTTGGTAATCTTTCCTGGTGTCTGCTGAGTTTTAATTCACTACTTCAAAATTATCAGAACTTCTCTAGGAAGTTCTGTGGCAGGTTCCAGCTCCCACGCAGCTGAAAAACAAACTGTGTGTGGACATGTACCTGTGCCTGCATATTTGTATAAGTATATATACGAGTGTGTATTTATATATGGAAAGACTGACAAATATGCTTCCTTCTGTTAATCTCACCATCTTCTGTTTAGCAACCATGCCCTAGAGAGGCAATTATTCAAAGTAATGTGCACAGGGAAAAAAAAGCAATGGCAGATGCTGGGATTTAGGAATGCACATCCACACAGTAAATTATGATTGGGAAAACCCTGTCAGGTTTTTCTAAGGAAATCTCCAGGCATTTGAAAAACAAAGTGTGTAGTTTTAAATAGCACAGTGTAGATTTGCAAAGGGTCTGAAGGTAGCACTAGTCAGATCATGGTGTTGTCATAGCAACATACATTGAAATTCAAAATATGAAGTACAGAATGGGGGTGGGAGAAAAAGAAGGGTAGAGATGAGAAAAATAGCAAGTAATAATGAAAATCTGTGAAAAGGATATGAAAATCAGACTCCTATAATAAGCAATAGAATAACTAAAATATCCTTATTCTGCATGCTATTGTTTGCATTTAAAAAAAAATTTCCACAGAACAATTTGAAGATGCTTTATAAATATTAGGAGTCTACATCTTCTGTTATCCCTCAAGGAAAGTACTGATGTAGCTACTTGCAGATAGAAATACTGAAGCAGAAGCTTTGCATAAGTAGAATGTTTATGGCAGAGGTGAAAAGAAAGTTCAGCTGTTTGCTGAGCTCCATACTCACATGCTTGTTCTTGCTTCATTGCTTTAGATATTATTATATATATATGTAACAAAAGACCCAGAGTAATTTTCTTAACGGTGGTAGTAACAGTATTCTGTTTCCGACACAAAAGCTCCAGTGCTCCAATGCAGTTTATGTAGTTATTTAAATTTTTTGCTGTATTTCTTTACAATAATAGTGATAGTACATACTGAAAGAATGAGTAAAAGAGTAAAATGTAATTTTTTTTTCAAAGACCTACAATAGTTTAGAAAAAGATACTCATTTGTGCCTAACTCATCAAGGAACGACAGCAAATCAAACTCAGACCTTTGTGGGGATCGAGGAACAACATTGTTGGTCAAAAGACAGAGATTACTGGGGTAATTTTTCTCAATTTAATATTTTTATCCCTCACAGACATCTCCTTGCAATCTTTTATTCTGAATATACCTCTATAATAACTTCTCTGTATTACTGACTCGAGTATAATAGAATTCTTTAGTATATCCAGGAGATTTTTTAATGTCGGATTTTGCAATGACTGCCACTGTACTTCACAAACTTGAGGGAATGATAATAAGGAACTTTCCGTCTCTCTCCTTCCTACGTTTATATTTCCCATCCAGACATGTAATTTAATTTAAAGTTGTTATCCATGCAGATAACTTGCATGTCATATCCAGGAATTTTAGTCAATGGGCCATAAACAATGAAATTAGATAAAGGTAGAAAAGAAGCATTCAAAGTTATGAAAATGCACCAACTGAATTCCAGAGTGTATCAATGTCCAGAGAGCTGAAGAACACAGAAGAGCAGAAAGAAAAGGACTCCTGAAACCTAGAACTTCACTGAATGGGAAAAGAGTTTTACTATCTAAAGAGCAAATCCTCTGGCATTTCTAGGGTGGGTGAACGGATCACAATGGAAAGAGTGAAAACTCTCTGGTAGTTGGGAAGCCAGCAGAAATTAAAGTATGAGCTTAGATAAGATGAGTCATGTGAGAGGAAAAGGCAGACTCAGGATGCAAAACTGGATTTTTCTGGTATTTTTTCTAGAGTGCTGATATTGTTTCATTTAGTTGAGCCATAAAAGACAACCCCTGGTAGGTGTTGAGGTGTTGCACCACAGAGCTTGGCATGTATCCAGGTACCTGCTGAATTTCTTGGGAGGCAGTCTTGCAAAAAAGGTCTGAAAACAATGCCTCAATGCAATGTTGTCCAAACCAGCAGGTTTAACATACTGATGTTGATCAGATTTGGTTTAGCATGAAGCTATAGACATAATGTGCAGCATTTACCGTGTAGGAGAAAAGGAGTCAGGCTGGAAGAAACTATGTCCAGTGCTGAGGAAATGTGCCGATGCAAAATCATGCTCATTTTCCTGATCCTTTCTGTTGCCTTTGTTTTTTGGAACACAGCCTCTCCACTTCTGGATTCAGACAGTGGGCCCTGGGTCAGGCCAGGTAGGAATTGAGCAGAAGAAAAACAACAAGAAGGAATTTTACATTGGCCAGAAGAGATGGGCCAAAGAGAGCATACCCCCTTTGGTAAATGAAAAAGGAGAATTAGCTGCAACTGATGTGGAGAAGACTTGGGTACTGAATGAGTTCTTTGACTCAATCTTCTCTGGCAGTCAGGATTCTCATAATTCTCAAGTCCCTGAACCTTGCATCATTGAATCTCTAGGTAGGAACTGGGGGAATAAATCCCCACACACTGTAAGAGCAGAGCAAGTCTGAGACCACCTCATGAGACTGAATGTCTACAAGTCTAGATGACATGCACCTCAGGGTCCTGAAGGAGCTGGCTGATGTGGTTCCTGAGCCACTCTCCATCATATTTGAAAAGTCGTGGCTGTCAGTAGAGGTTCCTAGGGACTGGACATCACTCCCATTTATAAGAAAGGAAGCAAGGAAGACCCAGGGAATTACAGGCCGGTGAGCCTCACCTCTGTGCCTGGGAAGATCATGGAACAGATCCTCCTGGATGACATGCTGGAGCACATGAGGGATGAGCGTGTGATCCAGGACAGCCAGCACAGCTTCACCAAGGGAAGGTCGTGCCTCACCAATGTGGTGACCTACTATGCTGGAGTGACAGCATCGATAGATAAAGGGAAGGCAACTGATATCATCTACCTGGACTTGTGCAAGGCTTTTGACACAGTCCCCCACCACATCCTTATCTCTAAATTGGAGAGATGTGGATTTGATGGGTGAACCACCCAGTGGATAAGAAACTGGTTGACAGAACATAGACAAAGGGTGGTGGTCAATGGGTCTATGTCCAGGTGGAGGCCGATGACAAGCAGGTTCCCCCAGGGGTCTGTCGTGGGACCTGTTCTCTTTAACATCTTTATCAATGACATCGATGATGGAATTGAGTGCACCCTCAGCAAGTTTGTGGATGACACCAAGCTGAGTGGTGTGGTCAACACCCTAAAAGGAAAAGAAGCCATCCAGAGGGATCTTGACAGGCTGTTAAGATGGGCCTGGGTGAACCTAATGAGGTTCAACACTGCCAAGTGTAAGGTCTTGCACTTGGGCCGGAAGAATCCCAGACATAGATACAGACTGGGAGAAGAGGTCCTGGAGAGTAGCCCTGCTGAGAAGGACCTGGGTGTCACCGTGGATGAGAAACTGCATATAGGTCCTAACTTGCCTCAAGGTGCATATGGGTAAGGTGAAAAAAGTATTTCTCATTCAATAAAATGGTAAATAAAAGGAAATAATTTCTATAAGATGTTTTGGAAGGAAAAGGTATAAATGGCTTAACCAGCGGTTGAAAACTATGCACTTGAAAGTTTCACTAGCGCTTTGTAAACACCCTGGTTTAAAGGTAAACTCTTGCTTATGCAGCTGTGGATCGCTCTGTCCACATCCTGTTTTTTAGTGTCCTTTCTAAATAGCAAGGCCTGGCAGCCGCCTGAGAAAGGACACTTGTGTGTAACACTGCTCTAAGCTGTCACAGGGCTCTTCCCCCATACGTAGGAAATGCATCGCAGCGTCAGGCTCTGCTACTGCTACTTAACCAACCCCGCTTTTCCCACTCGCTTTGAACACGGCCTGCTGCAACGAGGCAACGCGCAACACTGCCGCTTGTGGGGTGTCCCTAACACAGTTAACGTACTTCAACCGTGCTTTTCTGCCTTGGGTTGCTTGGGGGTTTTGGTTTTCCCCTTCCCCCGCTGCCCCCCTTCTTTTTCTGCATCTCTGTAGCTGCTCCTGATGCTGAGGGGCTGAGGTAGGGGAACACCGCATCCTCAGGCCACCTGTCCATGGGCTGCCATGTCCTGGGGTTCCTCCCGCGGGCTTTCCCTCCCGCTGGTCTCATGCCTTTCTCTTGTGCTCCCGCCTGCGTTTCCGCCAGCAGGCAATGACCGGCAGAGAACGTGCACGGGCGCTGTAAGCCCGGCCTATGCCGCACCGTGCGGCTGCACTCCCGTCAGCACGGCCTGTGGCCAGCCCCGAGCCTCGCACCCAACCTGCCGCCCCTCAAGGCGCTTCGAGGCGAGGCTTTCAGCCGGCCAAGCTGCGAGCGAGGCCGTTGCTGGGATACGGACGCCCCGTGCGCCGGAGGCGGGGCGGGGAGGGGAAGCCCCGCCCCCGCCCGAGCGCCACGGGTGCCTTCCAATCGCGCCGTCTCTGCGAGACGGGAGGCGGCAGTAGTCGGCGTCTTCCACGGCTGATTGGCCAGGAGCTGAATTACGTCACCAACCCGGAGAACGCTCGGATTAGCTGGGACGGAGAGGGGAGCTTGGCTCTGACTGGCCCTCGCCGGTCACGTGACCCTGGTGGGGCCGTGACGCCCGCGGTGGCGGAGGGGCTCGGCTTGTCAGGTAGGTAGGTGCTGCGCGCGGCGTGGCGCCGCCGCCGCTGGTGCCCGCGCCCTGGGAGCGGTGCCCGAGCCGGGGGGCGGCTGCCCCCACCCCTGGCCGCGTCCCGCCTGCCCGCCCAGTGTCGGCCGGTGCGGGGGGGCGGGTAGGCCCCGCGCGGAGTTTACCTGCGGGCGGGCTGGGCTGGGCTAGGCGGGGCGGGCACCGGCGCCGCTTGCGCTTCCCTCTGAGGGGGCGGCGGCGGCGGCAGCGGCATCCGGTGGCCTCCCGCGGCGGTGGCGCGGGGAGACGTCAGGGGCGCCTCTCGCCCGGCGGCGGCTCCGCCCCGGCGGGGCAGGCAGCGCGGCGGGTGCGGATCCCCGCCCCTGGGGCTGCCGCCGGGCCGGGGGCGCGGGGCCCTGCGCTGGGGGAAGGGGTCGAAGACCCTGCGGCGGGAGCGAAGGGAAGGGGAGGGTTGGGTTGACTCGCTCCGGTTCCTCCGGCTCCTGTCGCCCCTGTGTCCGGCATGGCTGTTCCGCCCCTGCGCTCCGGATGCGCCACGGCACGCTGGCCGGGCTGGAACCGCCGCTAATAGCGGGAGGACGCGCCCCGCTCCTGGTTTCGCTTTCTGACACCCCCACCCGTGGCAGTGCCGTACGGCGGCGCGGCTTTCCTAGCGCACGCCTGGGATCGTGGGCCCACCGTGGCGCTTCTATCCCAGGTCTCACACCTCGGGTGATCGTGGGCCTGGTGCCCGCAGGGTCCTGAGCGCTCACTTATTTAGTGTTTAAAGGTGAAACGTACGGGCGGGAACTAAACGTCCCTTTTCGTGGTTAATGATGTTTCTGTCTGGTTTGAATTTACATGACCGTGCACCCTTGGAAGGGACGTGTGCTGTGTGAGCACCTGGGATTTTGTTGTTCTTCTAAACAAACCAGCTCCTCCTCTGTGTGCGAGAGGGAGGCAGTGCCTTCCGAGAAGCTGACTTAGCTGGTCCCCATATTGTCGCAAACCTGCATGAAGCGACTCTGATGCTCAGCTGTATTTTAATGCAGCTTCTTTTAACAAGCTGCAGTGTAAGAAAAAGCAGGGTGACATCTGAAACTTTAAGACCAAACTGGGTATTATCTTCAGTTAATTATTCCTACTGAATAATAACATAATAAAGAAGTGACTGCTACAGTTTGCGCATGTATCTGCTAGTCTTTGGAAGTACTCACTGAGGTGTGACAGTCGTTCTTCTAATCCACTCACAGTCAAAGCAAATTGCAAATGATGGACATAAAGATCTAGTTTCAGTAATAATTATGTTCTGCCTTTTATTAAATTCCTTTTTAAGGAGGTGGAGCAAAGTGTCCGGACTGTTTCAAGCTCTAAATGCACATGCATGGGCATACTCCAGAGTAGTTGACCCTTGATGTTACTTGAAGAAGACGCCTTGCACAGACAAAGCTACTTTATAACTGGGGAAAAGCTCCGATAACAGTAGCGGAGATCCTTTCCTGCTTTCCTGCTACTATAACTTCCTGTTGCAACTGAATCTTTCAAAGGAAGGCCCTTTTTTCAGTTGATACTTGGATTGCCAGTGTATAAAGTGATCATGTATGCCTCCTTCTGAGGAGACACTTGAAAATAAAGACAGGAGTGGGAGGATTTTAAAGTAGAGTGATACTTTGGAAGGTAAGATGGGTCTTCTGTAAGAGAGGGGAGTGGTATTATTTGCTTCAATGTAATTGAAGTAAACACAGGGAAGCAAGATTGAGCTGTGTGGGGTTGTGCGTCAGGTAGTGTGGGTTTTATTTCCATACTTGAAAATGTTCACAAAGTTCACCTTAGTTCCTCACGCAAAAGAGAAGAGAGGTGCTTCCCTGATACAGAGTAGGTTTACACTAGGCACAGGTCTGGGGCGGGTGTCTGGCCGTCTGCTTGTCTGTGCAGGGAGACACTCTTCCTGCCCATCCTGCCCGCTCCGGGTTCTGCAGCTTCTGGATGTTCTTTCAGCTGGGAAGCAGCGGGGTGAAGGTATGTTGCCTTGTCAGCCTGAAGGCGGAGAAAGCTGGCAGCCAGCCCGGAGTTGCTCATACAAGGAGATGGGCTAGCAGTATGATGTCATCACTGCACAGGGAGGAGGGTTTTTTTTTTCAGTGTGTAGGAAGTGGGTCTGGGAAAAGGAAAGGGGTGTCTTTTGCTTGGAGGGGAGGAGGAGCAGCAAGAAAAGGGAGGAAACCCTAAATTCATTTCAGCAGGAAGTAAACAGCATCTATGCTCCCTCCCTTAAGATAAAACTGTCCACTTAGTACTGTCTTAATTCCAGTGTTGATGTGTTTGCCTTATAAAAATGGATTTTGAAAACTTAGTGGAGGGTTATATCATACAGTAGAGGTAGTCTTGGAAGTGTAGAGCTCACCATTTTATTAGGGAGTTAAAGGATTTAAAATACTGTGTATGTAAATGTGCAGCAAGCTTCTGCTGCGTAGTATTTGAGTTAGATAACTGTAGAATTTCTTGGAAAGATTCGTTTTGGAAACTTTTTTGGTAGTGAATCAGTGTAATTCATACCTTTGTTACTGGTGTTTGAGAGAACACAGTTACCTTTATTTTTCGGAGCTACGCGTGTGCTCACGTACAGTGCAGAAGACGTTTCAAAATGGGTCTTAAAAAGCAGCAAGGGTGCTTCTAAAATGGCTTTTTTTGTGTGTTGGGGTTTTTCCTTATTTTTTCTTTTAGGACAACTTCATGGGATGGAGTCACCTCATAATCTTTTCTGTAGTCTTCTAACTCCTCCTGCACATGTAAGTGCAGAGTTCAGATTAGTATTGAGTGCATTTACTCTGAAATAACAGGGATTTTTCCAGTCCTGTATGTTTCCCAGATGATGATACAAATTAATTCCCAATAAATTAAGATTTAATGCTGTATTAGTCTGAGTGAACTGTATTTCATAATGTTCTACTTTGGATTTCAGATTACCATTTGCTCTGTAGTCACCAGCTTCCTTTGCATTCTTTCTACACCAGAAGGAAAATGCCAAATGGCTTAACCACATACAATTCCAAACTTTCTTTCCCACATCTGAGCTGGTTACGACCTTGCTCACAACACACGGGTGAGTGTCATAGCATTGTGTAGAGACAACACTCCACACTCATAGCCATACTCTGGTTCAGTGACTGTTTTCTGCACAGTTGTACAGGTCTGTCGTGATTCCTAATCTTTGAGATACATTAGTCGGCTTGTTGGAGCACAGCTCTGGCTGCTTAAACTTACCTTTGTTGTCAGTGTGCACCTTGAGCAGCGAGGGTATTTCGTTAGGCTTTTTGATATCGCAGTTCTTATTTTCTACTGACAGTAGAACTACAGTCTTGCCCTTCAGTTTGCATATTGTGAGATTTTTCTGTGATATAGCTCCCTATTGAGATGACCACACAAAACTTTAAACTGTTAAGGGAGGAATAAAACTGTCACATCCCTACTTTGAATCTGTACTTCATGTATGCTTTACAGTATTGCTTGCACAATACTGTGCTCCATTTGGAACCATGTCTTGTCAAGCGCTAACAGTGAAAATACTTAACAAATGGCTGTTTAATAGTTTATCATGTGTTAGGCGTCTTTGTATACGTTATTTAAATCTTGGTCTGAAGACAGTCCTTTCACTATCTCTCTTGTAATTGTCATCACTCGATCTTAGAGTCTCACAACATTTTTTCCATGGAAAAAATCGCTTTTCGAAGCGATTTATTTTGGCAGAAGGAGCTGAGGCATAAAGAAACTATGCATAAGCATCAAAATAATTTACTGTAGTTAAAACCTAATGAAAAGTCAATTACCTTTTAAATAGGGGCAACCTGTGAAAAGTTTGTGAATTGTTGCATATTACGCAAGTATTCTTTGCCAGAAGCAGAAATAGAAGCCAGAATAGCGTTAAAAGTGCATTAATCATGAGCCCTTTGTTCCCTGAAATTGCCTGTTTAGAAACTGGGAGACATACAATTACAGCAATGAGTGTGATAGAGTCGTGAAGATGAGCCCCTCTGACAGAGTGCTGAATCATCCCCAGAGCATTCCGTCCTCTGTAATATATGAGTCAGGCATTTATGGAGAAAAGCACTGTGGAAGTAATTACACGCTCACATAATAATGCATATTCCAAAGAGGGTGGCATTTAGGTTTTCATCCTCAATTTGTGAATCTCTTAATTTCAGTACTTGATTTGTCAGCTTTGCTGCTTTTCTCCAGTTCTGTGTATGCCTAACGTTTTGCTTCAGAAAAATTGGAAAACTATTCCATACATTGACAGCGTTTTGTAACTTACATGGTTTGTCATCACATTTGTAAGATTTGCTGTTTGAACTGAGAATGGCAGTAATAAGTTGTTTTTCTCAGCACAAGGCAGACGAGAGTGAAAAAAGGCATAGATTTAATGGTAGTTTAATAAAGGCAGGAATAACTTTATTGAATATTTGTTGCTGTAATGCTCAGACAAATAACATTAATAATGGCTCAGCTGGTGGAGATGGGTAGCTGCTGGGCTGGTAAATCACAAAATTCACCTTTGGTGAACCTGTAAACAAATAAGAGTAAGGTCTTAAGAGAAACCTTCTTAATCTTTGAGTACTTAAAGCTTGTCCTGTCTGATGTTAAAATTTGTTAAATGTAGTGTACTGCCACCGTGTCTGTTACAGTGCAGCTTTCTTTAATGCTTTGGGTTCCTTTCAGATAACATCTGACTTCCTAATTAGAGCTTATGAATGGTCATGAATGTAGAATAGTACCCCACAGTATCTGTATCCCAAGTATGAGGAATTCCAGATAAGGGGTGCAGTCAAGTGAAGTAGCTTTAAGTTGTAGGAATGGGAAAGGTTTAAGACTGTAATTCATGGTATTTTAAAACAATTGTGCTATCCCTTCAGCAGAGAGTTGTGAGAAATGTTTTTTGTAGTTGGTTTTAAGGAAAATCATGCAACTGAGGCACCTTTCTACTGATTAAAAGATACAAAGCATGGAATCAGTAATACACACACTTGTTTACTGTCTGTATATTCGTTGTATGTTGGTGTTGTGAATGGTTTATTTTATCCCAAGGATAGTATCTTTCCTGTAATTTCCCTGATATGGTTCGGTTCATCGGACGTGATAACTGAAGTTCACTAGACTAAAGGAAATGCCTGATTTACCAAATACAGAAAAATGCTAGCATTTGGAGTGCCCAGCCAAAAAAACAACTGTAAAGAGTTAATGATCTGTACAAAGAGGAAGGACTTTTAATACCCAGTTCTGCCTTTTGGATTAGGTGAATGTTGAGAATTGTGAGTGTGAAATCTCTCATCAGTGAATGTGTTTAGTAAATCTGAAGCTACTATTTAAAAAAAATAACTGGCATCTAGATCATGTAATTTATCTAAATTATACTTTTTAGATGAGGAGGTAATTACATCCCTTTTGAGGTCAAAAATCTCAGTTTGATTCAATCCTTGTCTTCTTGCATGGGCTCCTACGTTTCTGTGCTGCGTGCTTTCTAACTGTGCTTTTCTGGAGCCAGCTGGTACCCTCTGAAAGGAAACCTGCCCACAGCTGGCTGGATTGTTTTCTCCAGGATCCGCTCCAGCCACAATAAGGATGCACACAGCAGCAGATTTGTGTCCTATCCCTGTATGCCTTGTGTCCTCAAACCTAGGGCTTCATGTTTCCACAGAACATGCAGTGCATATACCCTGTGTGTCGTGATGCTAAAACATCATTCTGATGGACTGTGACACAGTAATCTCTCGTGCTGTAGTATTTCATCACCAGAGGCACTGCAACCAGATGCTGGGAGCTGAGTGGAGATACAGGGATTTGCAGCGTGGCCATGGTTAGTGGGCTTTCAGCAGGTGAGACCTGCTGTTTCCAAAGCAGTGTTTAAGCAGATGGCTCTTAACATTTGACTAGTGCAATAGTTTAATTTATATCCCTCTACAGATATTTTTTTCTCAGATTTAGTTGGGATATCAGGTTTAAAGATGCAGTTAGTCAAATTCCCTTCAACTGTCTTGGAGTATGCAAGGATTCAGAGGACCCTAAGCAGTCCTTGCCTACCATACAAACATAATACTTTTTTTTTCTTCCCCTGAAGAATATGCTGAAGAGCATGGGCTTCATAAATTAAAGTCTGATGCTGGGTATCATTTCTTGAAAGAATACTTTTGTTATGCAGAATGAAAAACTGGTGATAAATAAATTTGTTGCAATAAAGATGTTATGGTGAATCTTATATATGGAAACAGTTTCCATGTGAAGAGACAAAGAATACAATTTTTTGCTCATGTCCACTTGAGTACTATTTTTCCAGAGACCTAGGAGATTAAACATCTACAACTTTTAACTGTTCATTATTATATCCATTAATTAAAGCTTGATCAAATTATAAATTTTCAGATGAGGCTAATGCCCTTCAGGAGTGTACTTTGTAACTGAGAGGGCTGATGATGCCCAAACAAAATTGTCTGGATCTAAAAACATAGGGCAGGTTTCTTCACATGCTTTGAAAAGTTAGCCCTGACACATAATTGCATAATGCACGTATTTAAATGTCTTAACATGCTTCAAGTGTTTAAAGAGGTGAAATGCATAGTTCTGTCATCTGTGTCTTTCTGGTGACTGCAGTGAGAGTGCCTGCATCCCACTCAACAGAGAGAGACCGTATTGGGTACCTTTTCGAATACAGAGCATGTGAGGGAAACGTAATTCAGCTCAGGAGCAGCAAAGAAAGACTTGAGGCAACACCTTTCACTGAACTACATGATGTATTTCCTGCAGTCTGGATTATCAGTTTTTGGGAAGGGGCTGGACTATGTATGTTCTTCATGGACCTGTCCTCCTAGGGGGGTTTTCTCTACAGAATACTGTGTAATCGAGCTACATTATATGTGATGCAATGGCGCTAAGGAGGTAAGTGACCTCAAGTGAATAGTGAGTTAACAAAGTAGAGGGTTTAATGAGCCATAAGGATGTGATTAGTTTAATGAAGGACGAAAGAAGACACAATACCCTAATTGCTTTTTGAATTTCTTTTCAAAGAATGATAAGCACTTAGAACTAGATGATGTTTCTCCCGAGGAGGCCAATATTGTCATATATTGCAGACTAATGGCAGATCTTTAATCTTAATTGTTTTGGCTGCAGCACAAAATTCTGGCTGATTTTGGGCCAAAGGAAGAAATTTCCAAATAAGAAGATTGCTTCCTACCTTTGAACTGGAGAAGTCAGCATCTAATTGAATGAAAGAAAGCAGCAAAGTAGTTAACTGTCCACAGACTAACTCATTAATCAACAAGGTTCCTACAGCTACTTTTTAATTTCAGTGTTGACCCTTGCTGCCACTTTTCCTAGCAGTTTTTCCATCTTTACTATTCATCTAAGACAAGAAATCTCTTGAAAACGCATAATTGTCTTCCGTTGCTCTTGTTTGTTCAGGAGTTTCCTTAATACACTATATAACATACACGTTAAAATAAGTGTGAGTCACTGATGTGTATTTATTTTTTTTTCCATTTTGGGGCCAACTTTTGATCATTTTGGTATTGTACTTTTTTCTAGTCGGTAGAACTTTTAACAGGACTGGAGATAGTGGAATCAGTTCCTGCGTTTATCAGCCTCATCCTGCTCAGTCTGCTTTTCTGTTAAAATTTGTAAATGCTGCAACACTGCAGAATTGGGAGTTCGGTGTACATGAGTTGGTCAGGTACTGTTTATTGAGGTTGTGCTTTCTTTTTGCTTTTCTTGTATCTTGGAGCTTAATTTGAGGAAAGGTTAATTCCTGGAAAATTTCCAGGGAGGAGAGCTGTCTTAATTTGTTAGCATGTGGCAGGTAACAACAAACTAGGTGCGTTTACTATTGGAAAGCAAGGTGGGGGTGTGTCTAAGACTTTGTATGCGCCATTGCCTTTTCCAGGGTTAATAGGAGCACAGAACTGAGTCCTGATACTTGGTGGCAGAGTGTGGCTTGTGAGAGCCAGCCTAGCCCTTGCTCTTCCTTTTCTGTAGCTGCCTTCATGTTCTTGTACTCTTCTGCCTTGTGAGATTCAGTGTCCAGCATTTGCCTTGCTATTCTACCTGTGACTGTGAGGTGGAAAGCAACCCTGATGGAGTAACTACTTCACAAGAGCATCTACTGCATGGTTCACTACCAAATGGCAGCTCTTCCTGTGGCACATTTTTCACAGGAGGCCTGAGGTGATAAAATCAGGGGCATGCTGAGGACGTTTTCAGGGGAGCTGGGTACAACTGCAGGTGTGGTGGAGAATGAGATTACTGTTTAGAATAATCTTGGCAAGTGGGAGACGTCATCTGGAACAGATCAGGGTGTCAGTGAGCGTGAAAGCAACACACTGTCTGTAGGCTGGACTGCATGGGTAGGCGATGGGGAAAGAAACAGAATAAGGTGCAGTTCTGTGGAAAATTCCTTGGAATTTTTGGATCACAGACTAAGAAGGATGCAGTATCATGGTGCTAGGAAGAGGTTAAAGCACTTGGGCAGGAGTTCAGAAGTAATTTGCAGTTGCTTCTCTGCTCAGAGTTGGTGGGTCCTACACTAGCTGACTGTTATGTTCTGAATTCTTAAGGGAGATTGGAACCAATTTGAGGGAAGGTGTTAGGAGGATAGCAGTTATCTAGAAAATTATTTTAAATGGAAGATTGAAACAATTAGAATTGTTTAGTAAAAAATTAGGAGAATCAGATTGCAAAAGAAAGTGGCTAGCCACTTCTCTTGATTCCTCAGTCACAAGGTTGGGAAGGTGAGATTGGGTCATTGCGAAATTTATTCATAGTGCGAAGGGCAGGGAATACTAAATCTTTCTGCCATAGGGAAGAATATGTGGTTCTTTCGTAGGAAGGGGAAAGAATTAGATGGTGTCTTTAGATTATAAGCTGTACACCTACATGGTTGTTAATGATTTATTTCCATCACATCTGTTGCTACCACTTACACATATGAAATACAACACGTAAATGAAAACTTTGTATATCCAAAAAAAGAAGCAGCCTGAGAGTCGGTTTATAGGCTTTTATCTATTTTGTGGGGTTTAAATACGCTGCAAAAGTGTAAATCCTGTTCTTTGATTGAGCTTACTGCTTCTTATTTGCACGTATTTTTAATAAGATCACAGCTGCAAGAGTTGCTGGGGAAAAGTGGGCTTCATACAGCTGCGGGGGTAAGAGAGTGAGAGTGCACTCTCTGAGGTTGGTTGTAGTGATCAGGTGAAGTCCATCTAGCTCAGTACTTGCTATGGTCAGGTAAGAAGGGGCTTTTGCACAAATGTAGAATAGTTACTCTCCTGATCTTGCAGTTTAGAGAAGTTTTGAGTGGAAGTTCTGTTGTTTAAGAGATCTGTTTTTTTAACGGAATTTTACAATAATTTTTGAACCTATTTGTTTCTTGGTCTCAAAATTGCCATTATGTACGGAATTCTCTCATTTAATTGCTTACTAGACAAAGAAGTACTTAAGAGCAACTTTTCCATGTTCTTCTGGGAAGCACTTCAGGCGTCTCACATACCCTGTCACTTTGTGCTATCATAATTATTATTTTTTACTTTGATCTTACACCCTGTGATACCTGTTTTGTGAGCTAAAAAATTCTCTTTACTTTCCTTGTGCAGAAGGTGGTCCATACTCCGATAAATTTCACCTATGCTTTTTTTTGGTTGTGTGCATTCTTCATGAGACATATTAGTGGAGCCCCTCTACCATTCTGTCGCCATCATAAGAATATGTTATGTTCTGTCTTCTCTTTGTTTAACAAAAAGTCTGATATTCTGGATGGTTCCTAACCTGACCACTTCAAAGCACTGAACAAATGTTTTTGAAGATATATGTTCAGAGAATACCAGACCTTATTCTGGAAGGGGTATTAGACTTCTCTCCCCGGTGTGTTACGTTGTGTTTGCTAACATATGACTTCATCTGCTGTTTTATATGCTCGTTGCTCAGTATTCTGGAGGTCTTCTGCAAATTTTTAAATGATATGTCAGTTTTGATTGCTCATAATAATTTTGTATAATTTGCAAATTTAAGCACAGATGATATGTGAAGTGGCAGCTATGGTAGGTAACTGTTCTGAACAGCAGCTGAAGTCATGGCACAGATTCTGGTGAGGCTTCTGACTCTCATCCCTGTGAATCTTTGTCCCTTAAATCTTACTCTTCAAGGTATTCACTTCTGTTATGGTGGCATAGCACTGATGGTTGTACTTGATGATCTTGAAGGTCTTTTCCAACCATGGTGATTCTATGACTCTTTAGCAATTTCCTGTGAGAGACAGAAACGTTCTAGAAGTCTTTTGTTTGATACCACTTCCACCATCTGTATACACAGGATTCTTGACTCCCTCAAAGAACTCTTAAGTTGCGAAGCGTGACTTTCCTCTAGAAATTCTATGTTGGTTTACTTTCTCACTCTTATTGCAGTCTACAAATTGTTTGGTATGGTTTTAACCACCTTGCCTGGTGTGGAAGTTGGGCTGTTTTTGTTGTCCTTCTCCTGATAGCCCTGTCAAGCTCTGAAAAAATTTGATATATTTTCCACTCTCCATTTGTCTTTACTTGAGTAACCTTAAGCCTGAGTGCTTGCAGAATTAATAGTTTGGCAATTTCGTATTTGATGCTTTAACACTTAAGCCGAATAGTACCTGACTTCTGTGACTCCTTGCTCTTAATTTGATGCTGTTAAAAGCTCCTCTGACGCTTCATTTTGAGACAATGCCTTATATATCCCCAGTCTGAAGTGGACCTGGTGTGGGACTGGCTTTCACTGTCTGCAGTAATTTCAGAAAATGACAGAACATCTAGGTTTTCTGCTCTATCCTTATAGTCTGGGCTTGGTGGTATTTTTTTTTTTACATAGATATCTTCTTTATCTCGCTGTTCGTGGCACTGAGGAATCAAGCTGTGTGTAACTGTCAGATTTTACTATACTTGAGCTCAGAAATAGCAACAGGAATTTTGTAATGTTTTGTTGGTTTCGTACAGAGGCTGTGCCGTTCACTGGCAAGCTTTTTTTTATACTTCCATGTATTAGATAGTATAAGCCTGTTAATTCGGCTAGTGTTGGACTTGTAGTAACAGTTTCAAATTCTACTAATGGCCTGTAGGCAGATGAAAATATGCACATAGATAAGAAATCAGGCGTTACTGGAATTCTGAAGAACAGCTGGATTTGCATTTTATTTTCATATTGACAAACAAAATCCGCCTTCATAACATGTGTGATACAGTATTTTTTAATTTTTTTTTTAAAGTGTGCTTTTTGTCTGTGAGCAGAGCAGGAGATACAGCTTCTCTGTGTTTAAGTGGTTCCAGGCTGTTGTTTCACTTAATAAAATAAATTTTTAGAAGGGATTCATTTTACTACAAGCATTTCTACATCTGCCTGAAATATGAATGTGCCCAGGTGCTGGTGGTAACATATTTTGCTTTCAGACGTTTCCTTTGTCCCAGGAAAGGGGTTAAAAGTAGCGTTCTTGTCCAGTGACATTCTCGTGTTTCCAACTGGTTTTTATTTGTGATGGGAACCAAATTTAATATAATGTTTTGCTCTTCCTTTTAATTTTTCTTGCTGGTGAAGACTTTCTCTTGGGCTTTGCAGCTTTGCAGCAAGTATCTCTGTATCAGCTATTAAAAATGTGGTAGCTTGGTGCATTTTTTTCTTTCTTTTCTTTGCAGTGGCTGAATGTAAGCATCACTTACAGTCTTTTCTATTTTTGTTCATGGAGAGTGGAAGTTTTGTATTTACATTAGGCAGCACTTTGTTTCTAGAATGTTGTTAAGTAACCAGAAGGGAATACTAAATAATGTCTCCTTGGATATGAACTAAAACTATCCCTTCGTAAGATTTTATAAATATGGCCATAATTACTGCTTTGTTTTAAAACTGCACAACAGTTCTCTTTTCTTTACCCTTACACTCTATCTCTTCCTTTCAGTTTTGCTTAATATGTCTTCTCTTATGAGGGCATTACTAAACCCATACTGAACGTCTCATCTAAAGATGTAATTTTGGATGAGATATTTGGGTATGAGATTGTGAGTAGATACTTAACATTAGTCCAGGTGTAGCTTACACAGTATGCCTTGCACTTGCAAGCTGTGTGCAAAGCCTGTTTCTTCTTCTTAGAGTTTTTAAAAATTTTTATATTATTATCTTAATATAAAGCCTCAGTGACCCAGCCTTCTGCTGAAGTTTGCTTCACCGAGATTGCAGTGCAGAGGTACAGCTTGAAATTTTAGTGCTGCAGTTGTCTTAACTTTCAGACCCTTTACGATTATAGATACTGAAGTAATTAGGCCATGTGAGAAATTTCTGTGACTTGCCTGGTCCCTTTCTTATGTCGCTACTTGTTTTCTTAAAGTCTAGTGAAAATAAGGCCACTAAGTTTGTCTTTCATATAACTAATTCGGGTCTTCCATTCTGTCATCTTACTTTTTAATGGGCTTCCATTTTGTTTTATCAAGGGGATCAAAAATAAATGAAATTATCTAATGTTCTGACTACAATACTGTGTTGTAAAAAATTCCAAGAGCTCAAAAACAGTCTTTTTGTTACATGTGTAGAGACAAAATTAGTCTTTCACTCAAAAGTTTGTGTATGAAGTGACAATGTACTACTGCTTGCAGTCATTTGAGAAGTCTGCTTCTTTGGTTTTCCTGAATTCTGTCTCTTTTTTAGAAAATACGTCCGCTGTTGATAATTTTGCAATGTATTTTAAAATGCTGAAGTAATTAAAAACAACAAACAGTTGAACTCTTCGTCTTTCACAGTGTTCCTGGAAAAGAAGTACAGTTCAGAAAGTGAAAATCAGACGTGGCTGCTGACATAAAGAAACGTGTACTAAGGATCATTGAGGAAATATTTTTTAACGTATTTGAGGTATGTTTTGCAGAAAAGCCTTCCTGAAAATAAGCTGCCTATTTTGTCTTGAGTGGACTGGTATCTCATGCCACTTTTGAAGTGATCTCGGCTAGCTTTAAGTTACCTCTTGGGTGTTTACTGATGGCAGTAGCTCTGTAGAAGCATTAATTCAGCTAGTTCATGTCCCATGAATTTTGCATAGAATGCATATATAGATAATATTCTGAATAAGTGGTTAGTGTAAACAAATCGTAGGTAAAGCATGTGGTTTATGTTGCATGGTCATGTACATTCCAGGAGGAGATTCTACGCTAACAGAAATGTCAGTTGTTTAACAGCCTGAATTTTATTTAAGATGTGGATGGAGGGCTAAGAATGATTTATTTAATTGTTTTAATGGAATGTAACTACTGTACAAGCCTCACATTCAGAAATTAAGATGGACTGCCTAACAAATTGATCAGCTATTATAAAATTGCTTTTAGGTCAGTAAAGAAGCCTTTTAAGGATTTGTCTCCTGAATGCAAGTCATCTTCCTTTTCTGATTTTGCAGTATTAATGCTTCTAAAAAGGGTCCACAAAATAGAAGTGATGCTAATTGATTTGGAGCTCATGCAGATTTAGCAGCAAGAGAGTTAACTGCAGATCAAGAGTGAGTGTGAAGCTGTCTGCATATGTGTCCATTCCATATTCTTTCTTCCAGAGGGGCCAGATGTGTATCAAATTTAACTGGGGGCCTGGTGTGCTTCCAGTTTGTGGTCCATCAGTTGCCCACCTTGTCACTTATACTATGAAACCACAAGTTCCAGAAGATCCATGTCAATCCTTCTTTAAGACTGTCAGTCACAGTCTTGGATATATTTCATGGCGATGTGTAACAGAAAGCACCTGTTGTTATAAGGTTAGGAGAGCACCCTGGGAGAGTATTGCTATATATCTGCTCTGCTCTTTCCTGCTCATTTGATTTCAGTCATTGTCATACACACAGAACCTTTGTTCTGTCATGATATGGTCACTTTCATGTGTTAGGGACACATTGCAATTTTTAAATTAAATGTAGGTTAGCTATAAAAACTACTTTCTTCATAGTTGTTGCTGGAATCGAGGAGGACTACTAATGCCGGAATATTGTCTCTCTTTGCTGAGGGGAGTAAGAGTATTAAAGACTTTTGTGACTGTCGTTAAAGTTCCCCACTTTCATGCTACCAGATTTTAACATTGCTTTGTTTGCTACACTGCTGTTGTGGTGGTGGTTGAGGGAAGTCATCAACTGTCTTCAGTAACTATGCCTAAATTTAGAACTCTTCAAGGTATGTTTGCTCGTTTACAGTATACTGGTAAATGTACATTGAGTGTTTACTTCCTGTCAATGATTAGTTTGAAATTTTGAGACTGACTCTAAAGAGTCTTTCTCTAAAAATACATTTTTCTTGGACGTATTTTGACTGTTAAAGCTTACCAAATACTGTTTAGCTAATCTGAATATCCAGTACAGTAACACACATATATATATATATATATATATATAAAAACTTTCAAAATAAAACAATAAACTAGTTCAAACTCATCCGTTCTATTTGATGCCACTGAGATTTTATTACAGTTGCAAAACATGCTAGAATTCAGTTTGAGACTTCAGTGACACGTCAAATTATGCAAGCATTGTTCATGTGTGAAAAAAGAGACAAACCTCATGGGTGTCTGCCAGAATAGGAAATATCTCTTCACATAAGAGTAAGCAATTCCTGAAGGGTTTTTTTCCTGTATGAATTTAATATATCATGTGTTCATTGTCATCAATTCTACATCTAGCTACTTTTAAACATGATGCCATTTCTGGGGTTTTTTTTTGGTTTTTTTTAAGATAAAATGTTCTCCTATGGGGTTTTTTTGAGAAAGATTTTCCTTTTTTTTTATTTTATTTTTTTCCCGCTCCCTCTGAATAGCTTTCATGCTATACTTTCATCTTTTCATCACTGGAGTAAAAAATGTGTTTATGTCTCGAACTCCCCATACCTCCTACTGGTTCCACACATTAAATCTTTTCTAGGTGATTTTGTTGCAGTACATAATTTTGGCAAAAAATTAACCTATGCAAGCCCATGGAAATTACTTGTCTGTGTTTAAGTCTTCCACGACGTGGCTGCATGTTTATCAGAGGCAGGTAGTTAAAGCTCGCTCTGACAAGTGTCTTTGACCTGCAGTTGTGTTACTGGATTGCTTTCATATGGCAACATTTCTTACCTGTTCATGAAATGATACACTTTTGGTACAGTAAGATCCGGCTGCCTTAGGGGCAGATCATGTGAACTTAGGGACCCTACCCTAATCTGTGTCCCAGGGAAGCAATGGGTGGTTGCGTGGCAGACCTAGTGTGGGGTATTTTCTGATTTTTGGGAGGTTGAACCTGCAAGTTCAATGTCCTGCTAACACAGTATTGAGGAGCAAACTAGCTTCAAACTATCCATTTCCCACAGATGCAGTGCCTGAGAGCTGATGTTTTATTTGGATTTTTCTGTGCTCTTAGGACAGTGAACATCAGAAACAACAGTTTCGGGTCAGCTGAGTGGAACAGTGTAGTTGGCAGTTCTTGTCTGGAGAAAGCCAGCTATGCTTACTTGATTATGTCTGTGTATTGGTCTTTAGTAGCTGTCTCAGGCACTTTTATGTGTTCCCCCATAAGTCCACTTTAAGTTAGGGTGGTACATTTTGTAGATGGGAACTGGAGGACAGTTCTGGGCCTGAGATGTCTTCAAGTCTTAGATGTGTGTTTGAAACAGTGCTCTAACCTTTCAGTTTGTTTTCAGGAGGTATATGTGTATGGTTAATCTTACAGTTAAGTTATTTTAGGGATTATACATTAATACTCGCTTTTTGTCATACTAGAAGTTCTTCTTTGAATATGTGTCTCATGAATCGTATTCTGCTTTCAGATGTGGTGAAGAGCCTGCATTTTCCCCTGTGCGGTATATAGTGCCTTAAAAAATGGGGTTTGGAGGTGACCTGAAGTATTCTCATGATGCTTTATTAAAACTTCAAGACTGGGAACTACGACTGCTGGAAACAGTGAAGAAATTTATGGTAATGCGAGTGAAAAGTGATAAGGAGTATGCCTCCACTTTACAGAATCTTTGTAATCAAGTAGATAAAGAGAGCACCTGTCAATTGGATTATATCAGCAATGTGTCCAAGGTAAGACAGAAGTATTTTGCATTTGGGATATCTTTGTAACTAATGATGCTGGATTTATTTCTGCTTATTTTGGGTTGGATTCCTGTTCATTCAATTTCTTGAGAGTTACTATTGCCAAAGCATTTAAAATGGGCTTTTTTTAGTTCCTCTGTGGAATACTCAGAAGTTAAGCTCCAATCTTGCTTTGAAAATAACATCTGAATGAGAATCAGTCCTGAATTCTGAAATTCCTGGGTTGAGCCAGCTACTTTGCTTGGTGTTTTGAAAACAGAGTATGCTATAGTAAGTTTTTCTTTTTAGGCAGTTAAATAGGAACTATTGTTTGTTATATAGAATTTGTGACAGAAATAGAAAAATGCCAGGAAACAGAGGCAAAGCCTAGCATTCCAGATGTTGCTCATACGGCAGTATGTGTTGTAAAAACAAAACATTAATTCAGGATGTTTCTCGTAACTGTGAAGTTAATTTTGTATCTATTTTAAAATATCTGTGGTGACTTTTTATAAAGATAAGGCTGTCCTTCTCCCAGATCAGTAATTTTCAGATTTAGAGCAAGTCCTGTAGAGGTACTGCTGAAGCAAACTCCTGTTATTTCACCTGTTTGTAACCTTCTCTCCTGACTTGAATTCCTTTCTTGACTAGAGAAAACCGTTTTGTTTTAATGGCTTCTTCAATTCCTGGCCCTTCTGCTGTAGCAGTGGTTCTACAGTCCCTTCAGTCTGGCATGAATCCCGATCTCCTCTCTGCAGGAAAACACCCTGTTTGGGTCAAGTTAAATTTTAGACAAAGCCGTTTTTATGCAGAGGGCTTATGGGGTGGCTGTGTGAATACTAGCTGTGGCATAGCATCAGGAACGTGTCTGCTCCTTGTGCAGAGATCTGGATTAAAGGCAGGGCGGGGGGGAGGGGGGAGGGGGGGGCGGTGACGTGAAAGCAATGCTTGCAAGCTAGCCTGCTTTAGATAGCCCAGAAGTGCTGCTCAGTGTTTATCTGTAGCAAATTCTGTTGTTGCTTCCCTCCCTCACAATAATTCTTGTCTTGTAAATTGACACACTACCTACGTTTTTCTTTTTTAATCTCTGTGTTTTGGTGGTGTATTTGAAATGCTTTTCAACCAATTATGCTTTGTCTACATGATTCATTATCGATGTTGCTGTTTAAGTTGTGATGATTTTGGTAAATAAACATTAAAGCATTGTCATTAGCCTGAGATTGGCAGAAGTCAGGTATCTCTTCAAGTGTTCTACTGTTGGATCTCAAAGTTTTGTATAGTTATTTGTGATACAACTAATAATTCTTGCTATTCCTGCTGGACTAGGATTGCTAGATAAATGGTCTTCCAGTTCTTTTAGGTGATGGAATGGAGTGGATTTGGGATGGAACAGTAAAGGAGCACTGGTATCAGAATATTTAACATTATTAAGTACAAACAACCCTTAATCCTCATGTAGCTAGCTCAGTCTAAGATGGTTCGTGCCAGTGATATGGGCACTTTCTGTGAGCAAATAAATTTTAAAAAGCTGAAGACTTAAGACATACTCTTTTTGGGTTCAAGAGAGGCACATGTGTCACGTTTTGAAATCTAGTTTTGAACATAAGCACTAAAGTTGTTCTTTCAGGAGCACTGGTATCAGAATATTTAACGTCATTAAGTAATTTTTGCTTTATTTTTTTTTCCCTTTTCTCTTAAAGAAGTGCTCTTTTTCTCTCAAGCCCCATCCATGATCTCTTCTTTATGTAAACACACAAAATATCTTTTGTAGGGGCTTGCCTTGAAGTTTCACTGTCACCTTGGATTTTGAAGTTGTGTAATGACACGCTGTCTTACAGGTTTGGGCAGTTAAAATGTCTGTATATTGATTACTTTATGATCTCATTGTAATTTACTATGTCATGATACTTTTCCTCTCTTCATGACATTTTGCAGAATCAAAATATGACTCACATATTATGGGATATAAATCTAGTATCTTACGTCTCCTAAGATTTAAAATATCTGTATACGAAATTTTTGGTGTCCTGGCATCCAAGCTGTCTTATCTTTCTTTTTTAAGTGTACATCAAGACCGAGCACTTTAAGAGAAATGGTGTTTAGACAAATCTGTCTTATGGGTTTTTTTTCATGCAGAAGGCATAATAGCAGTAACCACTAATTCTAGAAAAAGCAGTATTTTAAAGTGCTTTCCAACAGTTCTTTTGTGTGCGTATATGTCTAAAAAATACTGTTAAACCAAACAGTGTTATATGCTATCACTTTTGATGGATTGTGGTTATTTTCTGTGAAAGGAAATGCTTTGCCTTTTCTCCTGTCCCCACCCAGCTGCTTTTCTGTCCCATGTAAATCTCAATTTTTGAAACCTTTTCTCAAGTACAGCTTTTCACTTCAGCTTTTTCTGTTTTAAAATAAGAAAATATATAAACACAAAAATCCAGTTTAACCAATGGTTTCTCAGTATGGAAAGAGGGATGTAAAGAACAAGTTAATGTTTTTATTTGTAAATGGAAAGAGGAGTTTTTGCCATGTTTCTCACTTAGGTTCATTTGGTGAGTTTTAAGCTTAAGTATTTCTTTAGGGCACTTGTCCTGTGGAAAAACGCTTTCACTGTGATTTTCAGGGTTGATTGAAACAGTACTTGTCTCATCAGTAGAAAATCAGCTTTAAAGAAAACAGGGAACTATGACTACATTTTCACCTTTGAGAGCGTTCTCACAAACTCTTCTGTAACCACAAGACCCACTCCTCTCAGGCAGATGTTTAATGATGTTTTCATTCTATACTGCTTTGCAGTATGGCTTCTGGTGTAATCTGGGAAGTGTTCTGTAATGGAGAGCTGAAACAGTTTTTGGCCGTTGCTGGGAAGCTCTAGGCCGCAACCTTTTAGAACGCCACACTTTAAGCAATCTGAGGTAGCCCGTCTGTGGGATGTTTAAGTGCTAGAGGAAACACTGAAGGTGGTTTAATACATACAGGAGTTAACTGTCTTTTGTTTCATTCCCTAGAATCCAGTTTGCATTGGAGCATTGTCATGTAGAGGTGGAAGTATGTATATGTGTTTGCATACGAGATGTAATAAAACCCCAAAGCTACTAAAAAAATTATTTTTCTGAATATTGATGTTCTGACATGGCTTTTCAGTAAGATAAATGCTAGCTGCCTTAAAAACCTGACAATCATATGGCATGCAGCAATTCTGAAGTTTTAGAGCACAGCCTTCGGTGTCAGGTAGTTATCTTTAAGGAATCTAATACTGTTTACATCAACAAAGTGTGACAGGGATCTTTAGGGTACCAAATGCTTTTATTTGAAGTGAACTTTAATTTTGTGTTTGCATGCATGGTGCATTGAAGTCTCTCTTTTCACCTTATGGTTCTTAGTCAAAATTCAGAGCCACACGCAGCATAGCTGTCCTGAAAGCTGACTGACAGAATGGCCAGGGATGTTGTTAAAGAGAGGGTACAGAAACATGTTAGGTTATTATGACAGACGGGTAACTGCTTGTGTCTCTTAACCTGTGAGTACCTTATTTATGCTTTGATACTGGAGGACTGACGCTGTCTGTTATATGAAATAGCTTTTTAAACAGTAACCACTCAAATGCATCTCACTGTGAGGTAGTTAGACAAGAGCGTAGAAGTCAGCTTGAACAGGGTAAGGGAAGCGGAACAAAGGACATGGGAACATGCTTGTCAGGGGTGTGGGGGACATGTTCCAAAAATGGCTGCAAAGCTTTCAACCGTGTTGACAAGTACTAGGAAGGTTCTGAACGTGTCCATACAATGCTGTATTTTTGTCTCTGGTGTGTTTTTATGATTTTATGAGTGAGTTTGAGGCGTACTTTTGCTGTAGCAGGAAGAACTTTGTTTTAGAAGATCTCAAGTGCATTTGGGTAAGTTTAAAATTCTTTTTACTGAATTGTTTTAAACAGTGATGTGTCTTTTCCTGCAGTTGATGTTCATTGTTTGGTTATTTGTAGCTCAGAATAAGTAAGTGCTTTTCTGCTCTTTCTTTCTATAGTCTTGGTTGCTCGTGGTGCAGCAGACAGAACAGCTGAGCAAAATAATGAAGACACATGCAGAGGATCTTAACTCTGGGCCTTTGCACAGGCTTACAATGATGATCAAAGATAAGCAGCAAGTTAAGAAGAGTTACGTAGGTGTTCATCAACAAATTGAAGCAGAGATGTACAAGGTATTTTATTTAACTGTGCTTTACAAATAATTTATTATAGTTTCTCTATGTTTAAAAAGTGATGTATTGAGGAGTTGATTTTTGGGCTCCTCTGTTTTTGTTAGTGCTATAGTAAAAGGAGTGATTTGTGTTATATAGAAAGCCTAATTTGAATTTCAGTTTTCTCTCCCTTTCTTGCTGACAAGGCAGAGGTGGAAAACTTTCTTCTACATGAATTTCTATGGACAGATAGCACTGGAATACCTTCTGTTCCTGGAGAGGATAATTCTGTGTGACACTTCTCTCTTCCATCTCTGTTCCTGTTCTCATTCCACTCTAAGTATCACCAGGCCCAGGGGACTGAAGACTTTTGTTAATGATGCTTTTGGTAGTCCTGGTTTGGGACAGGTTTCTAGTCCCTATTCTAAAGTATAAATCAAGTGTAAACCAAACATTCAGGCTGCAAATGGAACTCTTCAGGGCCTTTTCTATTACAAGTCAGTTGTCCTGCTTATGAGAGCACTGTATCTAGTCAGCAAAGCTGACGGAAATCACGGTTTCATTCAAGTGCTCTGAGGGAAGTTTAACTGCACATGTCAGAAATCAGATTGATAGCCTGAAAAGTCTACTGTGAGAAGGAAAAGCACTGTTTCGTCTTCCTTCCATCAGAGAATTTGAGATTTGGAGTAGTGTGATTAAAATGTAACATCTGAGCAGTGTGTCACAAATGTCATGAACTGTTGAGTAAAATATTCTTGGGCTGGTTATAAGAAGAACTTTAAATGATTACTAAATATGTATTAAGTTAAATATGTATACTCTGATAGATGTACTTTCTTAATGTGCAAGGATTTTAGTGTCTTCTGCAGGTACTGACTAAGGGTAGAAAGTACATCCTTTGGTCAGCAAGCTCTCTTTTCTGGCAAAATTTCCAAACCAAGTAATCACTCACAAACATGGATCTGAAAATAGTCAGGGTGGAAGAAGAGTCAAAACTGGTAGCATATGTTAGAAATAACAGAGGTTAAATATGTACAGAAATGAAAAAAAAAAAAAGATATGTAAGAAATAAAGGCTAGATGAAACAAGACTGCTGCAAATTAAGATATATTTTTAAAATAGACTGTGCAGAATGTGGAGTTTATTTCCCCTGTTAGTAAGTTAACTCTAATAAAATCGTTATTAAAAAGTGTTTTTTAAAATATAGCTTTTCCAGAAACATATGGTGCATATTGAGCATTGCCCAAATGATTAATTACAAACCATACTGATTTTAATTAATTAAGGGCTGCATGGCCATGCAAGTGTTTTGCATTCTGATGAATAAGCTAGCATTGTTTTGGTTTGGTTTGGATTTTTTTGTTTGTTTTGGTTTTCCCTTCCTGATTTTCCTAAGAAGCATTTGAATAGCATTCTGGTTAGATATGATATGTTCTTCCATTGTTAGCTGCCATTGTTTGTTCAAAGGTTTTGTGTCACTGGAGCACTTACAGAACGGTTCCCAGAAATTCAGAATACTTCACATGTTCTGTGGTATTATTTCTGCTTTCGTTACACACAGAAGCAAAATAGTTATTATTTTCCAGGACATTATCCAAACCACCTGAAGATCAATGCCTGTGCAGTTCATATTTCTAGGATATGCTGTGAGGGAAAAAGAAAAACAAGTGTTTTCTTTTAGGTGAAAGGCCTATGTATCATTATTTCTTATTCTACGATGAGGAATCATTTTGATAAAATTCTTAAGGACAGTGAAATACCATGTCTTTTACACAAATCTAGTAATGCTCGTATCTTACAGGTTTATTCCAATTCCCATTAAGATGTTGGATGCTTTTTCCTTCCTTCATGAAATTTGAGAGGAAAAAAAGTAGAATACTCTGGCAGTTAGATAGGCAAGATTTTTTTTATTTAAGAACTGGGTTTAAGATAATCCTTAGTTCCTTAAGCAGCATTTGGGGACAGAGGTGCTCTTGGTTTCGTTTTGGCCTGTTTTAGGAACACAGTCTAAGAATCATTATAATTTTCAGTTTTTACAAAAGTTTCTTAATACTAGTGGCCCACTTATTATTTTCCCTAATGTTTAAGTCTTGTGTTCATTACTTCCTAATTTCATCTTTATCTCCATTTCTCATGGTGTCCTTGTAATACAAATTTGTCATAAAGTGGGTTTTTTTTTTCCTTTATTAGTCTATAATAACAACAGTTGTGAGTGTAATTTACAGTGTGTAAAAATAGCAGATGAGAATATAGGATTGTTGTGGAGAAAAGTTCCTGCCATTAAATTAAATCTTTGAGCAGTTGGCCCAGAAATAGCCTTGTTGGCTCTCTGAGGAATTCCATTACATTTCCAGATGTTGTTCTTGAGGGTGAAAGTAGTGCTATCTGGGCCTTGTCTCATGAACAAGGAAGAACAGTGATCTTCAGCCTCATGCCAGATGCAAGAGGAACATTTTTTTTTTCTGTAGAATGGGCTTTCTTTTCCGCACATTGAGTGAGGGAAGCACTTCTATTAAACTATGCTCCTCTTCCATGATTTCTCACTCTGTGTGTATTTTCCTTTTTGTAAGGATTTGTCAGTGCTGTGTGCCACTGTAGTTTGGTTTTTTGTTTGTTTTTCTTTATAGGGATTTATATCTTAGAACAGATTGATTTGTACACAGCTGCTGTTTCTAAGCTGTTTATATGAACTGTAATATTTAAAAATTTTTTTCTTTTTTTTAATGTTAAAGGAATTTCTTCCTATACATAGAACTTAGTATGATTTATTAAGCATCTCTTTCTTGCTTTTTTCTCCCTTGTCATTGAAATGGAATCATGTTTATGATAAGCTGGCTTGCCTAAGTGTATTTTTCATTATAATACAGTGGATGGGGATCTCTGTTTCAATTGATTTTGATTTTCTTACACCATGTAATATCCTATTATCTCAAGTCAATGGAAAGTGGTAACATCCTTTTTTTCAAAATAAATTGTGTTAATTCTATTTCACTATTGCTATGAGGGTTTTCTTTAATATACTGAGGATAAGTATTTTTAATAATTTTTATATTTCTGTTTTCTTACAGGTCACAAAGACAGAACTAGAGAAACTAAAATCTAGCTATAGACAACTAATAAAAGAAGTAAATTCTGCCAAAGAAAAGTATAAAGAAGCTGTGGCTAAAGGTATGACTGACTTGTGTTAATTTTGTCTATTTGTTCATGCCTTTTTCAAACCTGCTAAGCCTCTTTCAGTGATACAGGTTGATGTTTTTATTTTGAGAAACTTGATTTAAGTATAAAAGACAGGTATCATGTGTACTTGGTGGTAGCCTTTTTAGAATTAAAGGGTTGCCCTTTTAGTATAGATGGTAATCCTTTAAAGTTCTTCTATCATTCCTTCAGTGGATGTATTGTAAATGACAAATTTTCTCAAATGAGCTGGTATCAGTGGTTAGTGGGTTGCAACTCTGTCCCATCTACATGCTAATTTCAGCCTCCTGTCACTGATTATGGTTGCTACAATGGCATCAGCATCAGTTTGTGACAGTTGGCTTCATGGATCTGGCCTTCGATAACTTCAAGCAAAAGAGGAAAAAAGATCATTTACAGACTGAGATATTTTAAAGATTTTTGAGGAATAATGTATCCTAACTGCATGAATTTTTATTCCTGTTGAATTGTGATCATGATTAGATAAAGGAGAGCCTTTGTGTTATGACGTATTGAAATAGCTTGTCCACAATTGTCTTATGTACATTTCTAAGAGTTTTTTTTCTTTCTTTAGAGAAATTTAATTGCATGTCAGTATGTAACTACGATTCAAAAATCTTTCTTCAGATTTTTGTATCTCTGCCTAAAATGAGATATTTTTCTTCGTTCTGGTGGTACTGTAATTCAAAGAGCAATATATCAGCTCTCAGTGCTGAAAGACTGTTTCTTTCCGAATTTATCTAAAATGTGGTGTGGTAGCAGATATGTGAATATAACTGAGTCAAGATCTGGCGTCTCACAGGAAGGATGTGGAACTGTTGGAGAGGGTTCAGAGGAGCCACGAAGGTGATTAGGGGGCTGGAGCACCTGCCCTACAAAGAGAGGCTGAGGGAGCTGGGCTTGTTCAGCCTGGAGAAGAGAAGGCTGCGGGGAGACCTCATTGCAGCCTTCCAGTGCCTGAAGGGAGCTTATAAACAGGAGGGGAATCAACTTTTTAAAAGGGTAGACAATGGCAGGACAAGGGAGAATGGATTAAAACTAAAGGAGGGAAGGTTTAATTGGATATTAGGGTGAAGTTTTTACAGAGAGAGGGGTTAGGTGCTGGAACAGGCTGCTCAGAGAGGATGCCCCGTACCTGGAGGTGTTAAAGGCCAGGTTGGATGAGGCCCTGGGCAACCTTGTGTAGATCCAGGCCTGGAGGTTGGTTGCCCTGCCTGTGGCAAGGGAGTTGGAATTCTATGATCCTTGGGGTCTCTTCTAACCAAGAACATTCTGCAATTCTATGATTCTATAATGATAAAACAACATGGGATAAGAGAAGTTCTGCTTAGCTCTGTTTAGCTTCATCTTTTTCTTTGTTTTCTTTTATTGATGTTGACACCACTAAAAAATGTAAATCCATACTGAGTTGCTAATTTTATCCAGTTCCCTACATGCTTTATGCATCTAACTTTAATTTAGTTACTTGGTTTATTCCCAAGTCACTCCTTAACATGGGAATGCACAGCACGTTGTATGGAAAATATAATAGGGTGCTGTCAGCTTAATAGGTTCTTCCCTGTCACTCCCCAGGCTGTGTTCTTGTTTACAAATATTTGTGTTGTTGGTGAACTACTACAGTGGTGTATCAGCTGCAGATCATCTGAGCTGTGTTTTTTTTAACCCATGGTATATTCAGTAGGGTTTCTGAGTTGTCAAACGGGTTTGTGAACTAAACAACTTAAGGTAGTCAATTTTAATGCTTCATTATTCCAGGCACTGGTTCACTAACTAGTGCTTATTCAAATTATGTGCTGTTAGGAAATATCATTTCTGTTAAGGTACAGACTGGTTCAGAATTTAAAGAATGATGGAATACTAGGGAAGGAACAATGCCAGCCAGATAGGTGGGAGGCATAACCAAGTATTTGAAGCAAGATGGAAGACATTTTGTTAAACAAACAAAAAAAAAAAGGATGCTATTTCTTGCAAGAGGTGTGTTAAAAGAACCAGTCCAGGACTACTTCTGTAAAATGCTGTTTGCAACAGACTCTGTTCCTCTGGCAAACCAAGTGTACATCTCAGTGCCAGGCCCTGCCTTTACGGAGCTGAAGGGGTACAACTATTCCTTCAGATGCACTACTTTGCCTTTTCCCCTGGGCTTGCATGTGATGATGTCATACTTAGCACCAGCTAACATGAAAGTTACTTTGAATCAACATGCTGGATGCTCTAATGCAGGGTTCCAGCTGTTTTCATTTTTTGATGAGAACACTGAGAAGACCTGTGGAAAGAGGAATAAGAGTTAAGCACTCAGCCATGATACTGGTTAGTTAGAGGGTTTGTTGTGTTGGGCTTGGTGACCCCAGGTGTAACCTTAAAAGCTATCAGCTTTATTTATTTGTTTTAGGGGTTTTTTCCTTTTTCGTTTTTTTTGGCCTCAGAGTCCTTAATTCACATGTTGGTTTAATGTATAGTTAGAAAGCAATCTGAGAAGGGATCAAGTCAGCAAGTTCAGTGCTTCTCTAATGGGGCAACTTCAGCAACTGAGACAATGGACAGATTGATTCCAGTAGTCTCCTCTAGGTTGGAAAGCTTTGTCAAAGGAAGAATTAGTATGTACTAGGAATGTACAGCATGATCTTTTGCAGAACTGAGGGATGTTGAGGCCACAAGGTATGCAAGGATCACTGTAAAAATATAAGATAAAACTTGCTAGATTGCTTTTACCATAATGAAATGAACAGCCCCCACATCTTGTGCGTGCGTGATATTGAGAAAAAAGGGGTGAACTTAAAACAGTGATCCAAAGTAACACTAACATATTGTGTACAACTCTGAGCCTGTGATGCTGTGCTGACATCAGTGATGCTAAGTAACAAGGTAAATAGTGTGGCGTGTTGACATTGCTGCTTCAGGAAAACACGTCAATATAAAATTTATGCCAAGTGTGAGGACATTGTTTGGCTAAAGAAGAAGTCACAAAACTTCTAGAAATGTTTCTTAAATAATGGGTAAAGTACACAAAATAAAAACTGCAGATAATGAATTGCTTCTGCTTAAGTTTGCTATTTCCACATGTCTTTTTGTTTCTATGGAGTTCTGCATCGTTATTCATAGTGTATCTGTGGTGGTTTCTGATGTTTTCATCCATGATTTTTTCAATTTAATACTACTTACTGGGGGATAGATCTATGTATACATATAAAGCTAAAATAAGGAAATGATGAGTATGTAAAATCATAAACAGTAAATTGCTCTTTTCCTTACTAAAAACCCCCACTATGAAGTCTTAAAAAAATATTATCTAATTTGTAGCTGATTTTGGTGTTAGATGTTTAAATGTGAAAGAGTTGCTATTGTAGTTAATATTGCAAGGGTGAATCGAACAGTGTAGCATTGGGAGGTTCATACTGGGTTTTAATACAATATAATCTGTAGCGAAATGTACAGTTTCCATGTAAATACATCCATTAGAGTTGTTTATTTTTCTTTTTACTGGTTAATTACTATCTGAACGTAGGAACTGTGTTGCAACATTCTTAGGTAACAGAATGGATCTGAAGTAAAGGAAAAATATATTGATTTTAGGTATTTAATGTCCTAATTTCATTTTGTTCTGCTACCACAGCCAAAAAGAACCCCAACTGTTCCAGACTTCCCTACATCAGATTGTCTTATCTGACAAAGTGATTTACTGGAGACTAGAGATATTAACAGTACACCTAGCACATTTGTTTTGGGTTTGTGTGGCCAAGTGTTGGTAGTCGTGGAGTGTACAGCAGGGGTGGTTTCTGAGAAGCTGGTAGAAGCTTCCCTTACTCCTGAGAATAAATATCAGCCAGCTCAAGAATGGACCAGCCACTGACCAAGGCTGAGCCCATCAGCGATGGTCACAGCACCTCTGGGAATCACATTTAGGAGAAAAAGACCACAAGCAGCTGCTTTTTGCCACCTGAGAAAAGGGTGAGAAGATGTAAGAAACTGTGCAGACACCAAGGCTAGTGAAGAAGTTAGGGGGAGGAGGTGCTCCAAGTGCTGGAGGAGAGATTCCCCTGAAACCCCCACAGAAGAACATGGTGAAGTAGTCTGTCCCATCTGCAGCCCATGGAGGACCCTGCAGTGGAGCAAACGGAGACACAGGAAGGAGTCTGTGACCCTGTGGGAAGTCTGCAGTTGAAGAAGCTCCGGGAAGGACCTGCACCCTGTGGAGAGAGGAGCCCATGCTGGAGCAGGTTTACTAGCAGGATTTGGGACCCCATGGGGAACCGTGCTGGAGTAGTTTGTTCCTGAAGGTCTATACCACATGGAAGCCATGTTGGGGCAGTTCTTGAAGAACTGAAGCCCGGTGGAAAGGACTTATGTTGGAGCAGTTTGTGGAGGACTGACTCCTGTGAGAGGGATGCCACGCTGGAACAGAAGAGCATGAGGGGTCCTCCCCCTGAGGAAGGAGTGTCAGATACAACTCATGATGGACTGACTGCAACCCTCATTCCCTGTCCCCCCTCTGCTGCTCGGAGAGCAAGAAGGGAGATAAATTGTGAATAAAGCTTAGCCATGGAAGAAGGGAAGGGTAGGGGGAAGGTGTTATTAAGATCTTGTTTTATTTCTCATTATTCTACTCTGTTTTCATTGGGAGATAAATTAGATTAATTTTATTCCATATTGCATTTGTTTTGCCTGTGACATTAACTGCTAAATGATGTCTCCCTGTCCTTACCTTGACCCGTAAGGCACTGTGGGTTTCTGGCGAATGCTTATCCCCAATTACAGTCTCACTGTCTGCCCTCTCTATCATATAACCCAGAAGAACAATTTCCAATGGGGCCCTGAGCAGCGACCAGCTTTTGAACAGATCAAACAGGAGACAGTCCATGCAGTAGCCCTTGGGCCCGTCTGGACAGGACCAGATGTAAACAATGTGCTCTACACCACAGCTGGGGAGAATGACCCTACCTGGGGGCTCTGGCAGAAACACCAGGGGAGACTCGAGGCTGACTGCTGGGGTTTTGGAGTCAGGGCTACAGAGGATCCGAGGTCCGGTACACTCCAACAGAAAAGGAAATGCTGGCAGCATATGAAGGGGTTCCAGCCACTTCAGAAGTGATTCCAACTGAAGCCCAGGTCTTCCTGGCACCCAAACTGCCAGTGGTGGGCTGGATGTTCAAAGGAAAGGCCCCTTCCACGCACCATGCTAGTGATGCTACGTGGAGCAAATGGGTTGCACTGATTACACAATGGACTCGAATCGGGAATCCCAATCACCCAGGAATCCTGGAAGTGATCACAGACTGACCAGAAGGCAAAGATTTTGGAATCACAGAATCGTAGGGGTTGGAAGGGGCCTCAAGAGATCACTGGGTCCAACCCTCCTGCCAAAACTGGTTCCTTGGGACAGATTGCACAGATAGGCATCCAGACAGGTCTTGAATATCTCCAGTGAAGGAGACTCCACCACTTCCCTGGACAGCCTGTCCCAGTGCTCTGCCACCCTCACTGTGAAAAAGTTCCTCTGCATGTTGGTGAGGAACTTCCTACTTGGAAGCCATTGCCCCTTGTCCTGTCTCCACAGACCATAGAAAAGAGGCTGGCCATTTGCCCCTGTGTCCCACACTTGAGATATTTATAAACATTAATAAGATCCCCTCTTAACCTTCTTTTCTCAAGGCTGAACAGCCCAAGTTCTTTCAGCATTTCCTCATAGAGGAGATGCTCCAGGCCCTTAATCATCTTCGTAGCCCTCCTCTGGACTCTTTCCAGGAGATCCCTGTCTTTTTTATACCAGGGACCCCAGAACTGGACACAATACTCCAGGTGGGGCCTGTCCAGGGCAGAGTAGAGGGGGAGGATCACCTCCTTAGACCTGATGGCCACACTCCTCTTGATGCACCCCAGGATCCCATTGGCTCTCTTAGCCATCAGGGCACACTGCTGGCTCATGGCCAACCTGTTCTCAACCAGGACCCCCAGGTCCTTCTCCACAGAGCTCTTCTCCAGCAGGTCATCCCCTAGCTTGTACTGATTGAAATAGTTACTCCTTTCCGGGTGCAAGACTCTACACTTGCTTTTGTTGAATTTCATTAGGTTTCTCCCTGCCCAGCTCTCCAGCCTGTCCAGGTCTTGCTGGATGGCAGCGCAGTGTTCCTGCGTGTCAGCCACCCCTCCCAGCTTTGTATCATCGGCGTACTTGCTGAGGGTGGATGCTATTCCCTCATCAAGGTCATCAATGAAGATATTAAACAGGACTGGACCCAACACTGAGCCCTGGGGAACACCTCTAGTTACAGGTCTCCAATGAGTCTCTGCTCCACTGATCACAACTGGCTGAGCTCGGTCCAACAGCCAATTCTGAACCCACCTCTCTGTCCACTCATCTATCCCATACTCTCAGCTTTGCTATCAGGATGTCATAGGAGACAGTATCAAAAGCCTTGCTGAAGTCAAGGTAGATGACATCCACTGTTCTCCCTCCATCTACCCAGCCAGTGATGACATCATAGATGCTACAAGATTCGTTGAGCACAATCTCCCCTTGGAGAATCCATGCTGACTACTCCTCATGACCTTCTTTTCTTCCAATTGGTTGGAGATGGCATCCAGAACAAGCTGTTCCATCACCTTTCAGGAGACAGAGGTGAGACTGGCTGGCCTGTAGTTTACTTGGATCCTCTCTCTTGCCCTTTTAGAAGACCAGAATGACACTGGCTATCCTCCAGTCTTCAGTTACCTCTCCTGTTGGCCAAGACCTGTTGAAGATGAGAGCGGCTCCGCAATCACCTCTGCCAGCTCCCTCTGCACACATGGATGCATCCCATCCGGACCCATGGATTTGTGTTCATTGATCCCTTTGAAATGCTCCTCCTCAACTAGAGGAAAGCTGTTCATTTCCCAAACTCTCTCTCTTTCTTCTGGGGTCTGGGAGTCCTGAGGGGGAGTCTTTGAAGGGAAGACTGAAACAAAGGTGTTCAGCATCTCCACCTTCTCAGCATCCCCTGTTATGACCAGAAGAGGAGGTGATGCATGCTGAAGAGGCCCCTCTGTATAGGGAACAGCCAGAAATATCTCTAATATGATATACCCTGTTCACCAATGGAAACATTGGAGGTGGAATGCTGCAGTAGAGACTGACACAACAACTTGTAGAAGCTGCCAAAGGGGAAGGCAAATTCAGCCAGTTTGCAGAAGTAAAGGCCATCCAACTGGCTTTAAACATTGCCAAACAAGAAAAGTCATGGTCAACCCACCACATTATGCAACTTTGCATCTGCTGGGAGAATATTTTCCTATACCTGCAAATCCGGTGCTTAATACTTCGGAATTGATGTGATTTCTGTGGTATATACTGAAGTTGCATAAGCTATATCTATAATATATAAGGAAGCTGTTAAAAAAGCTTTCATTATGTAAAATTATTGTCCTACTATTCTCTTTAATAGCTGAGTGGCCAGAAAATACTTTTATTAGCTGGCTGGTGCATTCATTCTGAGATGCCTTACTCTACATTTCCTGATGGCATGTGTTGCTTTTAGTTGTTGCTGAGGTCAGGGAAACTCCTAGTAGGTTATTTTTTTTTTTTAGTTTATTTTTTACTGAAACTCTCATATTGTTAAGACAAAACACGTAACACTGGTTGAACTGGTCTGCCTTACAGTCAGGCCAGTTTGATTTCAGAGAAATACCACATTGTAACTGTTTCAACACATAGACCCTACCAGTGCTTGCAAAGCCTAGGGTTGTTTCCTGTTTACAGCAGGAAACCCTGAGGAATACAGAGCCAAGAGGTCTTGATGGCTTCTTGTGGAGTGTGGGACCAGCTTGGGCATATTGGATGTACACCCCCAGGATGTGCGCTCCTCAATGCTCACAGACAAGCACTCCTTGGTAGGTCTGAGAGACTTTACTTGTGGTACTTACTAGCTCAAAAATCTGACAGCAGTTCAAAAGATGCACTTATATTTTTTTGCTATTTTTATAATATGCTATTTGTATTTTACACTATGTTATTTTATTGAACTAATTCCTATCTCAGAAGTTTAGATCTGGTGATCTGTAAACTTGAAATCTGTAAGTACATATATATATGAGTATATAAGTTTTTTCTCATTGTTTTCAGTTATTATTAGTTAAATGAGGTTTGGGAAAAACTTCCTATGTTCTTCTTGGAAGTAGCTTGAATGGAGGAGAGACTGGGTGATCCTGTTTATTACAGAAACATATTATGTAAGCCTCTTGCAAGACATGAAAGGAAAAAAGGGTCTTAGAGATTAAAAGCCAAGATTCTATCTTCTTTCTGTCTAGTTTTGTGATTTTGGTCCTGTGAAACCCATGTTAATTAAAAGCAGTGCATATGCATGCCTTTATTTGAAAAGTGATGATAAAGGTGGTCACTCACTACATTTTTGAGTTTGCTTCCTGAGACAGATCTGCCAGTCAAAGCCGTTCTAGTTTAGTTGCAGCAGGTTGCATAAAAAGTGATTTGTAGATCAGTATAAATTGCTTTAAACATCTCCTGGTATCTGCATAAGTATAAACGGGGAGAGGAGTGGCTGGAGAGCAGCCCTGCAGAAAGCGAACTGGGGGTGCAGCTCAAAAGCAGCTCAGCATGAGCCAGCAGTGTGTCCTGGCAGCCAAGGAAGCAAACCCACCCTGGGGACATCAAACTCAGCATAGCCAGCCTGTGAGAAGAGGGGACTGTCCTGCTGTATGTACTCAGTGCTGGTGTGGCCTCACCTCAAATCCTGTATGCAGTTCTGGGCCAAACCATTGAAGAATGATGTGGAGGTCCTTGAATGTGTCCATGGTAGGGCAACAAAGCTGGGGGAAGGGCTGAAAGGCATGTCCTCTGAGGAGTGGCGGAGAACTATGGGTTTGTCTAATTTGGAGAAGAGGAGACTGAGGGGCAAACTCATTGCTTTTAACAGCTTCCTGAAGAGGGAGGTGCTGAGCTCTTCTCCCTGAGATCCAATGGCAGGACACCTGGGAGTGGCTCAAAGTTTCACTACGGCAGGTTCAGACTGGACTTCATGAAGCATTTCTTTACTGAGAGGGTGGTCAAATGCTGGAACAGGCTTCCTAGAGAGGTGGTTGATGTCCCAAGCCTGTCAGTGTTTAAGAGGCTTTTTGGTCCATGCTCATAATAACATGTTTAGCTTTTCTTCAACCCTGAAGTGGTCAGGGAGTTGGAGTAGATGATCGTTGTAAGTCCCTTCCAATTGAAATAGATGTATTGTATTCTATCCTATCCTATTCTTAGGGGAGTGAAGCTAGACTCAGCATGGGAAAGAGAATACTTCAAAAGTTGTGTCACTTCATGAAAGTAGAATCATTGATGGTTTTCTTGGGACCAGTAAGAGCTATCATATGAGGAAATAATTTTCATAGTTTTCTGTGTTATTTAGATGTGCCTAGCATTATATGAAATAACCGAGTTTAAGCAGATAACTTGGGTCAGGAAGGTTACAAAATCAGTTTAGTGGGTAATATAGAAAAACCTATTATAAAACAGGTTCTACAAGCTCTGCCTTTCCTATTCAATGATGACTTGGGAAATTGAACAATCTATGAGGAAATGCTTAATAGAAGAAATGGAAAAACTAGAGGGTTGCCAAAAAAAACCCCAATAACCAAACCAAAAAACAAGGGGCAAGATTTTTTTCTCAGGAATTCACTGTAATTTTAAAAACATTTTTCAGTACTGGGAATTAATTACCTTGAATATACATAGTTACATTGGTTTGAGAAAACACTGTAGGGATAATGGGTTTTTTTTGTGTCATATCTAGGGTTTGAAATGACTTTAGCTTAAGTGCTTAGCCTTTACCAAAGTTCACTGAAGAGAAAGATTATGCTAGGGTTCTTTGAATATACCCTCTACATATCATTCTGTGGAAGCAGATTTAAGTCAAGCTTTGGGATTCTTTTATGTAAAAATACTTCATTGCTTTAAAAATCTTGTTACAAGAAGACCTATTTGAAAGCCTTGTTTGTGTCATTCATGAGTATAAAGAATATGTCCAGTATAATGATGCAAACAAATAATATAAAGGCATATTCTTTTCCAGACACAATGAAATAATATTCTGTGAAAATGTGTGTCTCCAGAGTTGAAATAAATAAGGAAGTGACTATATGGGAGATTTGTTATTGATAAACAAATGTGGAGACAGAAAAAAATATTCAGAAATTACCTCTGTTATTGAAAATGCTGAAAAGTATGTAGATGAAAAGATAAATGCTGTTCTGGGAAATTATTTGGAAAACTACTATCATAAACCTTGGGAAATGTCTAATAGATTACTATATGCGTTGGCAGCTTTATACTTTAGTGCTGATATTTACAAAAATAAAAGATTCTAAAGCAAACCACAGAAGATTTTTTTTGTCTGAAACATTACTGTATGCGGAAGACTTTCATATTTTCTCAGAGGAGGATTGTTTCATTAAAAAAGAAAAAAGAAAAGTCCCTGATAGTATCGGTCTTTTGTTCCATTTTAAATTTTTCTGAAATCAAATGCTGTGTTACTCTAATGAGTTTATAATACAGAAAGTTACTACTACTCTGAAGCCAAGCTTCTTAGCTTTTCCTGGGACTGTGCCTGTGCTCTCCTTAATCCTATCCTATAATTTCTCCGTCAGCTCCTCATCCATATGCAGGCAGAGCTTCCTGCACACCAGCTGTTCTCTCACATTAAGGGCATTCCCTCCTCTTGTCTTCCTGGCCTGTCTTTCCCCGAGAGCCTCTGTCTCCCTGTTGCAGTACTCTGATCATGGGAGCCATCCTACAACGCCTCCACAATCCTGACAAGGTCATAGCCCTGCAACTCCACACAGATCGCTAACTCATCATGTTTATTCCCCATGCTGCACGCAGTAGCAGGACCTTGAGCATGGCACCCCGTATGTTGAGTACCTAGAGAGGCCTGGGGGGAGATTTTTCATGGTGGTGCCTTGTAAGAACCTCCTTACCCAGTTACGAGTGCTAGAGCTGACTACACCCAAGGCCCATTTTATTGGCTTTGTGATCGCTTTCCATCACACCAGCCCACACCCTTTGCTCAGCAGCCTTGTCCATTTCTCTCCCAGGACTGTGGGTTGTCCTCTCCTTCCCCTGTCATTCCTAGTTTAAAGCCCTCCAAAGGAGGTCAGCCATCCTATTGGTGCTTCCTGTCTCCCTGGCAGGGTCCCATGGTTGTAGAACCCAGAATAGCTCAGCAGCTGTTCAGTGCCCGCTTCCTGCCCTTTTCCTCACGGGCAGGCCTAAAGGGGACACCGCATGGGCCCGCTGTGCACTGCTTTCAGCACTTTTGATACTGTCCAGGTTTCCCCTGGCTGTATCAGTGGTGTCCATATTTATTATAACATTGCCTCTGCTGTTTTTTGTATACTTACTCATACCCAAAAACTTGAGTGGATTTGCATTTTGCCCTTCCTAAACTACAGAGGCAGGTGAATTCTTGAAATACGCTCTTGCCTGTAGATCTGCTGTGTTTCTGTTCTCACAGTTCTAGCACATTTAAGACTTCTCACTGTGTTTCTGTCGGGGGTATATAACCCTCTGTTGCGATGGCAGGTGTGTCTCTGCTTTAGAAACTAAATTAAACTTCTGCAGTAAAATGATACTCTCCTTTGTCTGATGGACAACATTTTTTCAAACATCTTTCTTCCAAAGATGGATGCACATTTCATGGGACAGCATGTGCTGTGCACTGAAACCAAAGGTCATGTGTCAATGCCAGGAGCTGTTAATCCTGACAATTAATCTGTTGTGGGCTAAGCCTTTACAGTGATCTCCGTTGCCTCTTTGGTCATTACTTCTGAATGGCTGAAGGTCATACCTGTCGGTGTCACTAAAATTCCCAGCAGTGAGAGGGGAGAAGCCATCCTTGAAATACCATAAGGCTGGACTTGTGAGATTCATGAAAACTAGACAAGATAGTCTTTCTATTTGTAGACATTCCAAAATATGCCAGACTGACAGATTACGTTGTTCTCACAAACTATTCAGTATTTCAGTTTTGCCTCTTCAAAGACAATTATTCTCTTGAGAGTGAACACTTAAAGATGCAAAAATTTGAGAGAGTATCTGAATTGATACTCAGACATTAGCAAGTTTTTAGCTGTGTCTTCTCAAGTTATTTTTTTTTTCTCCTCCTTTCCAGTCCTCAAAGGTATCAGAGAAACTAATCAAATAAAAGTTAACCAAACTTACGGACAAATACTTCCAAGAGCTCTTCTTGACCATTTTTCTTATGCTGCTTGCAAAGCAACACTGAGAGGAAAAAAATTGCATGTTTCTGTGGATTGGTCTGTCATTAGTATGGGGTTTGGTTTGAGCTGAAAGGTTGATTTGTTATGTTTGCCCCTAAACAGAAGTGCCGGGCTAATGGTAGCTTATAGCCATTAAAGTACAGTGTTAAGGTTTGTTCCTAGCAGCAAAGTAGACATAATTTCTTACTGCATTCAGTTTTGGAATTCTTCATGAAGTCTTTCTGCAGGTTCCCAATCCAAAATTCTTGTCTTTGAGCTTTTGATTTTTTGCTGTGTGCTATTTCACTTTGAAAAAAAATAGACCTTTAAGAAAATAATTTTGTCTTTCTGGCATTTACTTGCCAGTAGGATTTAGTTGAAGGGCTGTAACTAAAGAAGCTGAACTGGCATTTTCTGTGGCAGAAACAACAGTAGATGTAAATCTCAGTCATTACTTCAACCCTTGCTATCACAAAGCTGGATTTGAAATCTGAATGGGTAAACTTGTACCAGGTCTGCTGAAGTCTTAATTGTCACATTACAGGTAACCTTCTGGAGGTGGATCCTTGTTCTGTGCAAATGAGTAGGTGCTTCATGCTGTATTCCACAGGGTCAGAATTTTGCTGTTTGAATAAAATATTGAAATCTATAACGCAAATTTGAAGACCTTGCAAGTGTTGAATTTTATTGAAATCAATAACTAAATGTAGTGAACATGTGAGCTTATACGAGCTTTGTCATAATTTCTAACTAGCCAGAAGAAGTTGTAGAGCAGTAAAATACAGGGCTCTTCAGTGCATTTATTCCTTTTTAATCCAAAATTTGTATGAAAGATTTCTGTATTTGGATGATTTATTTCCTGAAAGTCAGTTTCTTTGAGACATCATGTGTTAGAGACATTAAAAAAAAAGATTAAGCAAACATTAAGAGCTGAGGTTTTTTTCACTTGATCTCAGTTGTTTATCCTATAAAGTTTCTGTTCTTACATTCTAGGTGACTATTAGGCTACAAGAGACTAATACTTACAGTTGCAGTAATTGTGGAGTAGCAAATATGCCTTTTTAATAGAAAATATCCATAACCATTTTCTTTTCTGTATGGGTCTATTGTAGTACTGTATGTCATAAAATCTTTAGAAGAGTTTTTCTTTGAAATCGAAATATCCGACTCTCTAGAATATTTTAAAAAGTATGCCAGCCTTTTCTTTGCCAATGTCAAACTTTCATAATTGAATTTTGCTTCATAATACTGTTTATGGTGTAACATATTGTATACACAGTCAGTTTTTATAAACATGAAACAGTTTTGTCAACAACTGATGGCAGTAGAATTATAATTAGATCTATTTATGAAATTCATTATACAGATAAAGAAAATTGGATGTTTTCCTCCATGCTAATTGACATGTAGAACAACTGTGTACTGTGCCTCACTGCATTTTTCTGCTTTTAAAAATAAATTACAATATGGGAATAATAATGTAGCTGTGTTTCTTCTATTAATTATAGGTCCAAAGGCTGTATTTAGAACTTGAATGTATATGATAATTTAATTTATTTTGCAATTAGTTGAGGTGTTGTCTGTATGACAAAGGAATTTAATCCTCAAGGCAGATGGAAAAATGGGATAACATAGCCATTAATGAGGTTTGTGAAAGAGATATTATCAATAAATCTCTAGCTAAGGTGGTTTTGATAATTTTTATTCTAATTTTTCAGTTTCCTTTAACTATTGTAGGCTGTTTGTTATGGTTCACAGGTTAGAAGCCTGTACTGGTGGTACACAGTATAGTTTGACATACTAATTTTTGGTAAGATGAAAGCTGTTAGGGGATGTATTTTAAAGGCATGCAGAGACAAGTTGTAGGTTTGAAACTTCTATACTATGACATCTGGAGGCAATTTGTGTTTATGTAACATAGGGCAGGCTCGAGTAGGAGTTGCCAAACATACAATAAACCCAAGAAATAATCCATCATTTCTCTCTCTGCTACCACTTTTTCTTCTTTTCTGTGTCCCTGGCCAGTGCATCTCCCAGGGAATGGGCCATGGCAAGCAAAATTTGGTGCTTCCAGCTCTGTCTTCCAGCTGCCTTGTCCCTCTCCCCTTTCATCCACTTCCGATACTGTAACTGATACCTGATTTCTTCTCCTCTGAACCCTCTTCAGTCATATTCCATTATTTCCCAATGTTCACATTCCTCTCATTCTTCAGAAAGTCCCTGTAGTGTTTATGCCTTGGATAGCAGGTGACCAGCTGGACATTGTAGTCTACTGTATTGTGTGTATGCGATACTTTCATATACACTCAATGAGGTATTGAGTGTATATGATACTTTAATTTATCCTGCAATTTTTTCAGGTGTTCTGCTGAGAAATAATGCATATAGAGAAGGGATTCAGTTGTCAGGGCAGATGTGAAAAAGGGGCTATGTACTGTCACTTTATATTGGTACACTGGTGTCAGACATGCACATGTGCCAAATTCTGTTGCATAAATAGCGTAACTTCTGGGATGTTATTATGGATGTGATGTGTTGGATTTTTTTTTTCCTCCAAATGGTTTAATTTAGAAATTGTTTGAAATATTTGGGGAAATAAGAAAAATAAGTCTTCCGATGAAATACGAGTTTTGTTTGCTCAAAAAAACCGTTATCTCAGAGAAGTTTTAGGAACAGTTGAGGTAGTTGGCTTTCCAAAACATTGTTAGAGGATTCTTTAACGTGGTTTGTTTCAGTCATAGGTAAATGGAAACCACTTGTAGCAGCTCTGGAGATGTGCCTTTGTTGTGCAGAGTAACTTTGTTCATTTAGTGAAACTGTAGTGTAAGAAATCTGTGCTCTCTGCGTATAAAATATGTCAGCAGTTAGATTGTTTTCAATTAAATGACAGACATAATATCATTTTAAAGTACCTTTTATTACTTAGTGTTTGAAACATAGCTGGCAGTGTCAAGGCAGCATTGGTTCCGCTATTTGCTTCCTTCAGACAGAGGCTCCATCATCATCTTTATCACCTCATGTATCAGGATCCAGCTGCTATTCTGGGGGCACTCTACTGAGTGCCAACCTCCTCCTGTAAGAATGAATCATAATATTTCAGCTAAAACTTTTGTCAAGTTCCTTTAAAGTTCTAATGATTAACGCCGTCACATCCACATAATTTCTTACCTCATTTTTTCTCTAACCTCCTCCGATACCTCAGAAGAGACGGACTCATTGACCCTTCCATAAAGAGACATTTCAGCCTGGAAATCTCTTTCATTGTGAGCACAGATGCAAAAATAATTCTTCCCCCCTGCCCTGCCTCCCACCAGCTCCTTTTGTATAGGATTGTCCTTTAGTTTTCCTGACAAGCTTTCTGATTCCAATGTTATGAAAGAGAATTTGTTAGTTTTACAAGTTTTTCCATCAACTTTCTTTTTGACATACCTTAACATGTTTCTGTATTTTATTTTATTGGAGTTCACAATCCTTTGTGTGTTCCTCATATTACAGAATTTAATCTTTTCAAGGTCTGTTCTCAAACCCCCCTTCTGCCACTTAGCTATGAATGCTTCCCTTTTCTTTTTTCTCTGCTTCTTTGTGATAGATGGTATAAATGTTTACCTGTGCAGGTAATTGTGAATCTGTACTTGATAAGTCCAGATGCTGGATCAATTTAAAATGCCTTTAGCTCCTGAAAAATAATGAGACAGTTCATAAATATCAAGAAGATAGCAAGGATTTGAGTTAAAGCTTCTGTCTCTCAGTAAGGAATCAGGTCAAAATAATCTCATATCCTTTTATGACAAGAGCAATACATGATCAAGTTGAAAGTACTCTAGTAGAGGTGCAAAACTCTTTGAATAATGCTGCTTCAAGCATGGTTGTTGATAATGTCCTGTCAGAATAGCGTATCCTATGGGAAATTGCAGCATATATGTTGAAATTAGGTTTGAGTGGATTTCAGAGTTTGGTTGCTAAATTCCCAAGCATAAGTATACCTTGAAGGGATTGAAAGTGTACTGGAGGGCAGATGTAGAGCTAAAAATAAACTGATAAACTGAGAGATGAGTCTCAAAAAATAGCATAATTTGTCAGGATCAGATGCCAAAGCAGAAGTAATCAGTGATGCCACGTTCACTTGGTATTCACAAAAGACACTTTTTTTTTTGGTAAGATTTTTTTTTTATGAGCTTGAAGTACCTAGAATGTAAAATTAATCTTCAGCTTTGAACCTTGCCTGAAGTTGCACTTGTGTAAGATTGTGAGCCAGTCAATTGTGAAAAGACAGCAGGACTAAGAAGGGAAGACCTGTAGGTCTGTTACTGTGAAGTTTAAAAGGCTGGGGAGAGGAGGAGAATATGTAATTTAATATGTAAAAGATGGATTGCAGAGGGTGGTAGAATCTGTTTTTCGTATCCATGGCACATATGAAGTAAGTAAGGATTTGAGTTAAAACAATAAAGATTTTACATTGGAGAGTGAAGGGGCAGGGAAGGTTTGGGGGGATGCTTTCAGCTGGCATAGAATGGTACTAGGAAGCTGCAAAGTGATCTGTCGTTGGAGATGTTAGAAAAATCTTAAAAACATATACCAGATAGCTGTGCATTGACTGTGGCAAAGAATGGTGACCTCTTGTAGCTCTCAGATTCAGTACTGACCTGGTTTTGTGAGGATGCACTTGAGGACTTCTGATTCTCAAGATTGTAGAGCCAGTGCCCTTATCAGGATACTGGCAGTGATTATGAAATGTGAAGTTGTAGTAGAGAAACCGCCCATTTCGGACAGGAGTAATAGTGTGAAATTTCAGCTAGTGTTTGTTGTGCAGCCTGCACCATTGTTCTATTGGCATGATATATAGCATTAGAATTTTTGCTAACAATAGATAACAAATTTTTAATGAATCATGAATCTGACCTAGTAGAACATCTCTTACTTTCTTCATTAAAATATTTACTATGAGGCAAACAAAAGATGAGCTTTGTGATAGTCACATGTGTGAGTTTTGTTCATTCTTCATAGTTATATTATTTTTATACTTGTGTATGTATTTGTTTTCATATACTTCTAGATAAAGAATTCTCAGATTTCTGTTGAAAGAAAATACAACAGGTTTTCCATTCTTAATCCTTTAATTAGAAAAAAAAGACGCTTGGTTTTACTAATGACCTGAAAAGAGTCAGAGAAGGATTGTAGAAAAAGGTGCAAACCTACCATAAATCTCCTAGATTTACGTCATCTGAAGTTTGTATAATTTTAAGTCACTCCGTGTGTTTTTTGTTTTCTCTTAGGAAAAGAGACTGAGAAAGCCAAAGATCGATGTGATAAAGCCACTATGAAGCTTCATATGTTGCATAATCAATATGTCTTGGCACTGAAAGGAGCACAGTTACATCAGCACCAGTATTACGATACAACACTTCCCCTGTTACTTGATTCACTACAGAAGATGCAAGAAGAAATGATTAAAGCCCTGTAAGATGTATTCTTATACATTTTTAACTTGTGCAGTTTTGTATGTCTAGTATTCTAATTAATTTATAGTATTATGTGAAAATAGTACAATTTGGTTTTGTATTAAGGGTGAATGAAGAAAGGTAGTTTATTCTCTCAATTGACAATAATTTTGCATAGAAAAGTCTATCCAAATAATGCAGACAATAGTTTTGAGTTGTTCTTCAAACACTCCAGCAAGACACCATCTTCTTATAAAACTTTAAAATCTTATGTATTAACTGCAGTGTTTATAACTGAGCTCATGCTTCATCCTTCAGCTGTTGTACTATGGCAAGTTTCTTGTCTCTTTGGCAGTCTTATTTTTATGAAATTCCAGCTGCAACAAAGTCATTGTGCAGGAGAGCCAGGCAGATGCATGGTTAATCATATGGGTGGGAAAAGTAACAGGTTTATACAGGAATCCGACCTTAAAAATAGAGCTACCTTTTATCCTGAAAGATCGTTTTTTACATTATTACAGAAAATGTGCTAGCTGATGCTCTCAGAGGACAGACAGTGAAGACTTTAAGCACTCTTTTCTGCTTTGTAACCACCATGCTGCCTCTTTGTCTTTTCTAGAAGAATGAAAGTTGGTTAGAGAGGCTCCTCCGTGGGTTTTTCTTTTCTGCGATGTTATTTACTTAGTCTAAAGGCAGATACTTTTTTTGTAGGTATTGCTCATGTAGATGTGAGGCACAGTTCTTGAGGTCATTTTCTTACCTTCTCTGAAGTCTATATTCATCTTGGTTTCAGCACACAGGAATTGAGGGAGAGTTGGGGATTTCATACTTTACATGCTTTTGTGAGATCTGGATGCACTGGAAAATAACTCCCTTCTAGTATCTTTGGTGCACAAAAAGAGGTGGTGATTTCAGGTGGAGAGCTTGGTGAGGCCATCTGTGTGAAATATACTTCCTTTCCTTAATAATCCTAATTTTGTGCGTGAATTAGTTTGCTAAACCTGAAGAAGTGTAAATTAACATTGCTAATGACTTTTTTTTTTCTTTTGGTAATTGATGAAGATTCCATTTTGATATGACATTGTTCAGTAGACATTCACCTGTCTTTTTGTCCCACTCTGAACTTTTTCTGGAATGTTTTCACACATGTTCACAGGCAAGGCAAGATTTAATGCCTTCTCTTGTTGGTTTTCTCCTCAGAAAAATTATTGAAAAATCCAATCATGTAACTTTTTTTCCAGAGTAAATATAACTTTAGATGCTACCCAAGAAAAATCTATTGATACTTTTTTCTCTGCATGTTCTTCAGGGCTGGCCAACATTAATCAATATTTTAAGGAAGCTCACCATGCTTCAGAGCCTGGCAAGCTGGCAAGCTTGTCAAAGATAAAAATTAAATAGGGAACGATTGAGGGTTCATTTGTGGAAAGTGAAAAGGTGAAGAGAATAGGAGGGTGTTCTGAGCATGTCATTGGATGCTATTAAGATTAATGACACAGTATCACCTATTCTTTTACTGTTCCTTTTTCCTTATTGTTTTTTCACACTCTCAGAAGCAGCTAATGACAAGGCTGTGTGGCTTGTGCTTTCTTATAGGAACTTAATTGCTTGATTTTGTTTCTTTTTGTAAACATATACTAACTTGTGATTTTCGCTTACTTTGTCTTAATAACCAAATCATAAAAGAAATACATGAACGAAGATAGTTAAAGTGATCAAGAATACCAGTTTTTAAAGGAGGTGCAACCATTTTTTTACTTTTTTTGCTTTATGCCAGAATATGTTTTTTCAGCCAAAACCCAAGAAGCCTTAGTGTAGGTTAGAGCTAGCATGGTAAGTCTTCTGTGAAGAAGAGTGTAATCAATGACCTGTATACAGTTCTTTTCCACGTAAGCTCTACAGTTTTTAGTTTAGCTACCTTGTGTATAGATGCACTGAAATCAATACAAGGAGCATGGTCTAGAGACTTCTCACTCATAGCCAATCTGTAAAGAAAAGGCTACAGTTCATCTTTTATTTCTTTGAGTAATATATTGTCTTGTTTTTCCCTTTTTAGCCAGTTGCAACAAGAGTTTGTAGTAACAGCAAATTGAAAGTTTGAAGCATCTTCATTCCATCTATGCGTTTAGTGACACGTTATACACTTGAACTTTTTTTTTCCTCTCTAGAAAAGGAATCTTGGATGAGTACAGCCAGATCACCAGTCTCGTAACTGAAGAGATCGTGAATGTCCATAAGGAGATCCAGACCTCAGTTGAACAGATAGACCCTAACTCTGAGTATAATGACTTCATAGATACTCACAGGTATACATTTTCATCTTGGTGTGCATGTTCGTGTTTTTTCTTGAGAAAAGTGCACTAAACTGTTTAGGTGACCAGAGTTGAATTTGTTTCTGTTTGGTGCCTTTTACATTGTTATTGTAAAGCTTTATCCCACTTTGAAAAGTGTTCTGCTTTCATGTACAGAAGGCTGGCTGAAATCTCGGTCTTTAACCTGACTGGTTTTTTAACCATCCATCTGTTTGACTGGCTCTAGAAAAACAAAATTCCAGTTACCATTACTGTATGTGCAGAGCCATAATTTTGGTGCTGACAGTAGACTATACAAGACAGTCTGGTTTCAGTGTGGGGTGATTTAGTGCGTGTTCATATGCAGTTTCCATTCTGGGCCAAACCAAGTCTGTCAGCTTTATTTCTCCTGATGCCCAATTCAAATTTAAAGTGAACTCTTGGTACCTCTCCATATGCTCCAGTTATTGCAGGCTGAGCAGTGCCTGAGACTGCAGAGTATGTAGATAATGCAAATAAGTTTTTTACTTTAAAAATAAACTGTATTTGCTGTGTATTGAACTTTTACTGTTTCATGGCAATGTTCTTTATTGAGAGGGAAATGTATATATCCAGTTGCTGCCTTTTATTTCATATGTGATTCTTAACTCGTTATTGAAATAATTGAAATCCAATTACTTGCTTTATGATCTACTCAAAGATACATGTTAACTTTGAAAGTATAACGTCTATTTACTAAATTAGGTCATCAGAAGTTGTTGAACAAGAAATCGAGTTTGATATATCTTTACTAGAAGAAAATGAAGTCCTTCAAGCTAATGAGATCATGTGGAATAATCTAACAGCAGAAGGTTTGCAAGCTATGTAAGTCTTTTTTTACAAACCTTTCATCCTTTGGAAATACTGTTATATCTAGGTTCACACAGATCATTACATGCTGTGTCCTCATTGTTAAGCTCTAGTTTCTAAAAATAGTGTTTTCATGCTATGGACTCTTTCCCTTGCTGATTTTATTGTTCCTGTGCACATAATGCTCCTCCCTACTCCCCTAAAAAACTTGCCAGCACTTTCAATGTATGTTTCTTTCCTTGCCCGTTAATTTCTACAATGCCCCAAATCCATCATGAATCCTGCTTGGGAACATACTGATTGATCTTCCCAGAAGTGTTTCTACATTCAGTAGTCTAGGAAAAATACTGAAATCTTTTAATGAAACCACTGAGTACAGTTATATAGTCAGTGATTTAAACTGCCATGCTGAAAATTTTCATGAACATATTTATTTCATTAGTTTTGTAAGTGTTTGCTATTGTTTTCCAAAGGAAATTCTTATTCATTATTATAACCTTTAAAATACATTAATAACTAATGCAGATGTAGTGGTTGTATTGCATTTCAGGAGCCTTTAGGTATTCACGATGATAAACTGCCTCTCTATGTATTTTGTTAATATATTGCCTACTTAATTCTTTTCAACTTCACCTTTAATTATTTGTTACTGGGGAACTAATCTACTGAAGTTCTTATGTTCTTGGTATAATATCAGGCTCAACTATTGGCATGAAATGGCCCAATGGAGTAATTTGTGAGTGACTGTTAATTGTACTTTTTTTATATCGATCATAGCAATGTAAAATGGAAAATTCAGAAGTTTATTTGTTGATAATTTTTTGTCTCTACTGTATTTCAGTCTATGTATGACTTATTTCAAGTTTTTTTCTTTAGAAAGCATCAGTGGTGTGTTGTGGGGTTTCTTTTAAATTTTTAAAACATTTTGATCTGATAAATCAAGCTGTGATACTTTGTTCTTGTAAGTTTTTCTAAAAACCAAACTCATTGAGTAGCAGTGAGGTATTTCAGCTGTAAGCACATTGCAGTGTCTTCTGCAGGTTATTTCCCGTCTGGACGCCTATCTGAGTGATATGTCCTAGGGAGCCTGCTTTGGCAGGGGGATTGGACCCGATGATCTCTCGAGGTCTCTTCCAACCCTTACAATTCTATGATTCTGTGATTCTAATACATATGTTTTCTCAACATCACAGAATTTTGGATCTTATTAATTCCTTTTCAACGTCAATAATCATATACTCATTTTCCCTGTGCAATGTGATTACTTTTTGTAAACTTAGTCCTTAATAGTTGTTGAGATAACCTTTTTTAATACAAAGTTTCAGTCTCCTTTGTCAGACTCTTCCTTAGTCTTGAAGCAGCTTCATCTTTCTTATGAAAGGATTCCTGTATAGTAAAGCCTCCCCCTTCCTTTTCAACCTGTTTCTGTTTATTCTGATATTCTGCATCATTATTAAATTGAGATTATTCCTGCTTAGACTATGTGAGTGTTGTATATCTAGATGTACTGCAGCATAGTAACAGGAAAAAATACATACTGAATCTCCATTTTCAAAAAAGTATTACAGTCTTTCTCAAAAAGAGAAATAACTTCTTGTTTGGCTTGTTTTATGTATCCTGTTGTTTAGAAAGAAGACATCAGCATATCTAAGAGAAAGAGATGAAATGCTGGTTTTAGAATAGAGTCATAGAATATCCTGAGTTGGAAGGGACCCATAAGGATCATTGAGTCCAACTCCTGGCTCCACACAGGGCCAGCCAAGTCACAGTATGTGACTGAGTGCATCGTCCAGACACTTCTTGAACTCAGTCAGGCTTGGTGCCGTGACCCCTTCCCTGGGCAGCCTGTTCCAGTGTCTGACCACCCTGTCAGTAAAGAACCTCTTCCTAAACATCCAACCTAAACCTCCCGGGTCTCAGCTTCACGCCGTTCCCTCAAATTCTATCTCTGGTAACCAAAGAGAGGAGCTGGGTGCCTGCTGCTTCGCTCCCCCTTGTCAGGGAGCCATAGACCACAATGAGGTCTCCCCTCAGTCTCCTTCAGGCTGAACAAACAGCAGGACTTCAGTGTCTCCTCATAAGACTGCCCCTCCAGACCCTTCACCACCCTCGTTGCCCTCCTCTGGACACTGTTCAATAGTTTTGTGTCCCCCCTGTGCTGTGGTGCCCAAAACTGCACCCAGCACTCAAGGCGAGGCCGCAGCAGTGCAGTGCAGAGCAGGACAATCCTCTCCCTTGACAGACTGGCGACACCCTGCTTGATGCACCCCTGGATGCAGTTGGCCTTCCTGGCTGCCTGAGCACACTGCTGGCTCACGTTTAACTTGCTGTTGCCCAAGAACCCCAAATCCCTCTCAGCACGGCAGGCCTCCAGCATCTGATCCTCCGAATCTGGATGTGCAGCCAGGCCTGCCCCTTCCCAGGTGCCGAATCTGGCACTGGCCGTTGTTAAGCTTCACACTGTTGGTGATTGCCCGGCTCTGTGATCTGCCCAGGTCTCTGCAAGGCATCCGCACCCAGTAGTAAATGATTCTGATAAAAATACATTTTTTTAATGTATATATGAGTGTCAGCGTATTTGTCTACATATATACAGTTTGAAGACAGTTTACAGTGTGTCCTGCTAGAAATCTTGTATTCAACCTCTTCAAATTTTTTTTGAATTTGAGAGAGAAATTCTATGGTATGGTACTGTTTTCCACCAGGAGTCAAATAGCTTTTTTAAGTGTTGCTGTCTACGAGGTGTTCACTTCCCAGTACAGATACAGAGCAAGAAAGTTTAAGTGTATTAGGTCTGACCAAAGATTGACCGAACCAACTTTCTTCTCTCTTTTACTAGGCAACAGGAAAAAGTTTTTGCTGTTTCCTCAGAATAATCTCAGCATCCCATAATTACGAGGAGAGAAAAATTTTGACATAGCAGTAGCATTTGTTTATAATAACCTTAGAGGTAGTTTTTCTTTTATGAATTTGTCCAGTCAGTTCAGAATGCACAAGTACCTGTCAATTATTTTTAGTCAGTGAAGTTTAGAAATTTGCTTCATACTATGTGAACATGCTACTTTTTACAGTTTTTAAGCTCTTGTTTGGAAAAAGAATGTACTTTCTACTTGTGATATTGTAAATGTCTGTCATGCTCCTACTAGGTGATCTGTTTTTCAGAGCCAACTGTAACTTTAGTCTATCCTTTCACAAAATTTACATTCTTTATCAAGCTTGCTCTCTTTATTTGAATGCTTTCAGGGTTACTGCATTTTTGAGGTGAATGTCCAAAATCATGCAGGTAATCATCTCTGAAGTTTAGAGAGAGGCTTACCAAGGTTTCCTGTATTCTTCTGCTTTGTTTTTAGCAAATCCAAGAGAATTATTTTGTGTGATTTTCTGACCACAGCAATTTATCAAGCCAGTGTTTTCATGGAATCATCCATCTATTGTAATTCCAGAATCTCATATCTGAGTGATAACAGCCTGTTTAGAGCCATTCATTGCATAAATAAAGCTTTGGGCTTTTTCTCCCCTGTTATATTTGCTTATTGCAATATGCATTGAAATTAATATTCTAAATGACAGCCCATTTATTGAGTATCATGATAGCCACAATAATCCTTTTGTATTCTTCACATTCACCCCTTTCCACCTACCTCAAATAACATTGTATGGTCAGCAGCCTTTGTCAGTTTTTAAACTGTCCTTTTATTTGGATTATTATGAACATATTAAGCAGTGCAGATTTCTGTGAAGCTCCATTAGTTCTTTTTAATTGCTTTTCAGTGCAGGCGAGAACCCTGCCTTTTAGAACTACTTAGTCCTCTGTAACTGCCTTTGCTCATATATTGTATTAACTGTTTTTTAGGTGTATTTTGTTATAATCTTGCTTTAAATCCAGTACAATCAAAAGAATACTACAGGTATTTGCATCAGCAAATGGAATGGAACTACTACATCCTTTATCCATAGATAATATATTTTTAAAAATTATATTCTGTATGTGCTGAAACAACAGAAATTTGACTGCACATCTTTAGTATTGAGATCGTGGCCTTGGATATTCAAAATACCACATTATTATATTTTTGCAGAGGAGATCTACCTTCAGTTATCTACCAAGAATAATAAATCCCGTAGATAGTTGGTTTATTTCACAGAGTTATGATAGATTCAATAATATATATGTATTGATTTGGAATCAATAATTTTTGGTTGCATCTGTTGTGTTATTTGGTATGTGAGGGAAAAATGGCAACTTTACATACACTGCTTTTTAAAGCTTTTCATAAAATGTATCTTGAGGAAACAGGAAATATGAGAAACATGGCTCGCTTTTACACTTTTAGGTAAATTTATATTTATGAATAAAGTTTTGACAGCAGGAGGTTGTTAAAAGTCAGTGTTAAGTAATGAGAGGGGTATGGCGTCTCCTGATAAATGTTGACAGCTGCCATTAACAAACATAGTGATATTCTTAAAAGTGTAACAGAATAAAAATTTATGCTTCAGAGATGCATAAAAAAAATCTAAAAGGACACAACCAGAATGAAGTACGTGTTGGTTACAGGGCCCATGAATTAATATACAAATTAAATGAAGAAGTCTTCTGAAATAGAAGTTCTGTAAGCACAAGCATTTTTATTTTATTGATATATGAGGCAGAATGATGCTAATGACTAAAGAAATATGAAAGGTAGCTTTCCAGGTGGCCAGAGCCTATTTTGAAGATACTTTCTTTCTACATTTTTTTTTTTTTTCAGTCTCATTTTATGTGTTCTCATGCTACTGAAACATGATAATTTGGGATTGTGTGGTTGTTAAGGCTAATAAGGATTATAGTGACTGACTGGTCATAATAAAAACCCTTTGGTAAACTAATTGTACCCAGAGAGCAAATACAGGGCCACAGGAAATTTCCTTCAAGAAAACACATTCAAGATGATACCAGACAGGTGCAGAGATGTCACTTCTAGACACTTTGAATAAAAAGTATTGTTTAAGCCAAAAAACAGAGGTTGAATACAAGGAGACCAGTTAGTTTAGTCTATGTATGGTTGCGTTGTTTAATTTTCCCTAGCAGACATCCCAAAGTATCTCAGAATGTCTGGTACATCAACTTTCTATTTTGATACGATGCCACAATATAAAATCTTTTATTTTTTAAATTATAAAATATTTTATATGTTATTTCTGTATGGATACAGTGAGACCTTCCGTGATGAACAGTCTCATTAATTTAGTTTTAATTTCTTGAATATCGGTGCTTGATCATTAGATGTAACATCTGCTTCCAGTACATCAATTGTTAAGCCAGTATAATGTTGATTAAAATTTTGATTAGAAAACTGATCAAAAAGCAGTATCTGTATTTACAAAATTGGTAATTACTTTTTTAGCATGGTATTAAAAAAGGTAATTGATATTAAATTGGAGACCCAGTGTAAGAAAATTGTCATTTCTGAGAAGTTCAGCATGCAGATTGTGATAGCCCAAAAACAATAAAAATGTTTATTAAACAGGGAGCTGTGGGGCTGTTAATTTGAGAGAAATGTTTTAAGCATTTCCCTTATCTCAAAATAAAAACATGCAGATGCTTATTCATTTGGGAAGTAAATTTTATCATTCACTGTGTGGCTTTTTTTATAGTAATTTAAGTCTTCCAAGATAAGATCCAGTACTGTCTGAATAAAGAATATATTTAATCAACATTGTGTAAAACAGATCAGGAGGAGAACTAGGTCAACATTTAGAATTAAACAATATAGTTTGGTATATTTGAACACGGTACATTGTTCCTAGGTATTACTTTCAGTTGATCTGTGCCATTTCTGAATCCAGTATGGTTTTGGGCATAGATCTGTGCAGCGGTAAGTATTTTTTTTCCAGATTTTACTTCTGTAACTTTTTTATTGAAATTGGGCTTGAAATTACATGGGCAGCAGAGTAATATAATTAAAGATGGGTAGATGAATGCTGAGAAGGAAATGAGATAGATTATCTATCTATGTATCTGTCTGTCTGTTTGTGTATTTACCAACTCCTGGCTTAACAATTGCATGTAGTCAAGATAAATTTTGATATGCATTTTAGAAGTCATCATCATGTGCCTCAAGTATCTGCATTGCTCAGAGTGCAAATGTTATTGTACATTTGCTGACTTCTTGGCTATTGGAATGTTTTCCAGTGTAATTGCAAAGTGTCTGTAATGGTTTTAATATGCAATAACCCCTTCTTTTTAGTATCAATTCTTGTACGACTTTATCTTTCCTTTTAATTAAATATTGTTGAATATTATGTTGCTTTAAAATAGTTAATTGTAGAGAAAAATACACAAATTACTCGTAACAGAAAGTGTCAGTTTGTATTTTTTGTTATTTCTAGAGATTAACACAGCCCAACTAATGATTTGATGTATTTATTTAACATGTACTTTGTCTTTCATAAGTCATCTCATAAATTAGCAATATCTTAGTAAGGAAGGCATTAATTCACAGAATTCATCTCACATTCTGGAAGAAAAAAAATCCGTCATAGGAGACCCTGCAGGCTGCAGATAGTTGTGTTGTCTTTTATGTATACAGAAGCTAGTGTGTGATTTGTAATAATATGTAGTAACATAATATCAAGGTATAGCCACAAAAAAAAAATCCTCAAGCACTGAGTAAGGTAATTTCAAGACTAATGCTTCTTTTCATCTTCAGGGAAAAAAAGATGTTCCCAAATATATACAGTTTCTGTAGTCATAATGTGGGTTTCTGAAATCTATGTCTTACAGGTTAAAAACAGTAATAGAAGAACTGATTCAGACACAGCAAACCCTTTTGAGCAAAGAGGAACTTGTGTTGGAACTGGAGAAAAAAATAGAAGAGTCCTCTAAGACTTGTGAAAAGAAGTCTGAGTAAGTCAGAATGGAATTTCAAAACATAGTAATTTGAGGGAAAAGTGTCTGTAATGCGATTCCTAAGACTTAAATAAGAAATAGCCTCCATTAATCTTGTTTGTGAAGTGATTACTGTGAAAAACATCTGTAAAATAACCCTCATCCACTGCAAATCTTAATTCATTGCAGAACTGAGCAACTCCCTTAGTTTAATGTGGTTGTCATAGCGTTGGGATGGCTCAAGAACTGGTCTTTTCCTTCGTATTGACTCCAGCGTTATGGAAGGAGTCAGATCAGATTGCCTCTGTGTTTGCTGGGGTTCATTGTGTAGACATGATTTTGTGAAAGACTTTCAGAGTTACGTGCAAATGATCTGCTCTTTTTTATGCAAAAGTATGTTTGGAAATTGTCAGATTAAGTTTATTCTTCATTGCATTTTCTTTACAAAATTGAATTTAGGTCTGATACCCTGTAGTACTTAATAGTAAATAACAACAGCAAGGTATTAATGACTGAGCCATAAATAAAAGAAATATTATAAAGAGTCATTTTGGGGCAAAATCTTTATTTTTTTCTACCCCTGGTTATGAAATACATTCACACCACACTCTAAACTGAAGATTAAGAAACTGACTGTAGTGATGTCTTTCCAGTTGTTACTGCAATCTGTCATAACCTTACTAGGTCATAAATATCAGTTTACAATAACAGTGAACAGGAGTGCAAGTCCTCAGGTAATCTTATCTTCATTCACTCAAGTCTTGAAGCTCTCTGCTGAAGGCATCTTGTCACTTGACACATTGGATAGTATTTTATTCATATCCAAAACTTTATGTATGTATATATCACATCACTGTTTTGATTAGATAAGTTCCTGTTCTTTCTTTGATGAAGTTCACATGTACCTGCAGTATTATTTTCCAAAGTTTTGGGGTTTGCCCTACCTTTCTTGCTGCATGTTAAAGTATAAACTGTAGTTTTTACAGTAAAAAACTGTAGTTTTTATTCTGCAAAGCAGACAATTTGGTAGTGGTTTTCCTCCTCTCCACTTCTAAGTGAGGTTGCTAGTAGCTCTTAGTAGCCACAAGCACTGTAAAGTGTGCACTCTTGCAAGCCATAGGCAGATAATTACGTCGTTTCTAATTCCTCATGCTTAGATGGAATGGGGAGAATTCTGTGTTGGATTTGGGCAAACTGATTGACAAATATCCATCTTGCCACAGTTCAGGAAAGAGAACAGCTGGTGACTGTTAACTTGCAGGGTATGTCTTATTATCTCTGGATCGCGATGAGTTGAAACCATTCAGTGTTGAGAATGTTGTAATTCTAACCAATGTATATTCACTGAAGCCCAGCTGGTGGTGGAAGGCCATCATTTTCACAGGGTGATCTCTTTTTGTCTCTTGTAAGGAGGATCAGGTGAAAGCAGTATCTTGAGGTTAATCCCAGGTTAATTGTTCAATTCTTTGTGTGATACTTTTAAATGAGAGCAGTATCATGCCAAGCCTGTTATGGTTTAAACCTCAGCTGAAAAGCTGGGGCCACAAAAGTTAGAAAAAGTCCCCTGTCTCTTTAAGAGGCGGGGGATTGGCGAATGGAGGGAGCCGAGGAGCTGCGAGGAAGGAAAAAAAAACCAAAGGCCCGTGGGTTGGGGTAAGGATAGTTTACTAAACAACAGGCAAAGATATGAAAACAACTAGCTACAGTGCTATTATATACAGTGCAAACCTCTCACCCCACTATGTAATTCGGGCTGTGCCCGAAATGCTGCCAACTCGGAGCCCCGAACGCGGCACTCCTGACCGATGGTCCCAAAACCCCCTCACTGCCGCCTGCCACACCGATCCAAAAGAGAGAGAGAAAGAACCCAGAACTGGCACTGCGCCTGCCCAGACCGGAACTTCCCGTGCCCAGGTCTGGAGCAGTTTCTGATGGGTCCGGAGTCGCCCCCGGAACTGGCACTGCGCCTACCCAGACCGGAACCTCCCATGCCCGGGTCCAGAGTCGCCCCTGCAGCGGGGTGGGGGGCCGGACCACCTGATCATGATGCAATTGGTATGGAATACTCTCAGGGCTAACATAGCCTGTTGCTGGGCTGAACCCAGGACAATCCTCTAAGTGTGTCTTCATGCATCATACCTTTTTGCCTGAATGATCATTGATTGTACAGAGCTCTGTCCTTCAGTGACTTAGTACAATGCTCATCTATATAGAAATATGCTCATCTATAGAAATATGATTTTTATTGTTTCCTGCCAATAATAATTTTATGACATATAGTTCTGTTATCACTTCAGAACCTGTTTGGGTAGTCACATGGCTCAGCATCACATTGTGAAGGAGCAATCTCAATATCAAGAACTTTTAATGTCCTTTTTTTCTTCAGAGGTAGGGTTTGCAGTACAATCTGTCTTCCAGGGACTATCCTGAAGATACAGAGTGACAGAATACTGTAGTTTTTCTTTATATTATCCTCCTTCTTTGTAGTTCTGGTCACTGTACTTCCTTCATCTGTTCTGGCAGACTACAAGAACTCTACATCTCTTTATAGACCACACATTACTGGTATCCAGTTGAGTGCTTTTAAGGGTCTCTTCTAGTACTGTGGATAGTTCAGTCTTTTAGGCAGCTCTGTCCCTCTTTGATTTTGGCAGTTCTTGAGAATAATAGAGTCATCTAAATACCTGCAGATGTTCTAAGTGGTCTGCCTATCCTCCAGTAATGATTGAATTATGTCTGTCTCAGAGTATTTAGGGGTATGAAAGTTATTCATAGTGGGGCCATAAAAACTTGCAGAAGAGAATATAAAATTGCTTTTAGCTCCTTATAGAGTTCAATTTATTTAGCTTCATAACAAGAATGTTAGACTGCTGTCCAGAAATACTTATGCAGTGGAGGTCCTTTCAGTCCAGAAGAGACAACAGATATCCCTACCTTGACACCAGAGAAATTGATACTGAATGTAAGGTGACTTTAATAGTGGAAATTATTATTAATACAACTACGTGGATCACCACAGATTTCTCATCACTGGAAATCAAAATTAAAATTATTTTTCTTCTCTAAAGGATGGAGACCCCTACTGTTTATAATTTCCATCAAAAGTGCATGAAAATAGTAGCTTCATCTGTATTTATTGCAACATGATTTCTGTGATAAATTGAGAAAAGAGAATAGGGAAGTTGGTATTTGCTTGCATTGTCTTGTAGCTTTGAAAATTTGCTGGAATTGCTTCATGTGTTTATACCTTTGAGCAACTAATCCTGTTGAGGACATTTCATGCTTCCCCCCCATCCTTCTTTTTTAGCTTTTATGAAATAAACTATGTATTTTAAATAACGTTTATTTTAAAATTCTTTATTTTTCTCTGCAGTATTGTACTCTTGCTGAGCCAAAAGCAAGCGCTGGAAGAACTTAAGCAGACAGTTCAGCAATTAAGGTGCTCTGAGGCAAAATTTGCAGCCCAGAAAGAACTACTAGAACAAAAGGTTCAAGAAAATGATGGGAAAGAGCCACCACCAGTAGTGAATTATGAAGAGGATGCCAGATCAGTGACTTCTATGGTAAGTTTTACTGAAAATTTTCATGATTTCTGCATCTTTGCTATTGTGCTTTAGTCCTGGGATAAGCGTCTCAAGATATTTCCAGGGATGACTGAAGTGGATAAACTTCACTTTGCATCTCTGGAGACTTGTTTAGAATAACAATTCAATTGTTTGATTTTTTTCAAGTTGAAAGAACTTGTGATGTCCACTGTATGTCTGTGGACGTGGTTTGGTCTTCTGCACACTTGGTGCTTAGATTCTCATTACACTTTTATGTTCAGAAGTGTAAATCCTTACACAGATTTAGCAAACATGACTGTGTAGTTATTGGTAACTTCATTAGCTGTGTTGAAGAAATACATTCACAGCTGTAGATAAGAGCTAACAATAAAAGCTATTGGAATCGCTGCGCAGAGTGTGCAGTTGAGGAAAGGATTTCATGTACTGCAGTTATGTTTTAAGCAAAACCGAACACTACTAGTCTCTTTGCAACTTAATTGTTTACATGCTCTGAATAATCAGAAGGAACCTTTGGTGCTATTGATGAGACCCCATATATTTTCAATAAGTACTTTTCTAACATTTTGTGTGACTTCTTAACTGTATGCAGCTATGTATAAAGATAGCAGGCCACATAAAAAACCAAACAGCACCTGTTTACTGACGAGACAAGCAGTAGTGTTTGCTTTTATGGATTAAGTTTCACATATATGAGATGCTTGTGACTTGTTTTTTTGGGTTTTTTGGTGACTTTTAGCCTGCTGTCTCTTTTGGCCCTCAGAGCAGTAGCTCAATGAAATGGTAATGAAATGGTTGTATCTCGGAGGAATGCTTTTTATCTATTTGTGGAACCAATTTTGTGGTTTTTTTCCATTCCCTTTCTATGCTATACTTAATTGTTCATGTTCTCGTGCTTCCATTAATTCTGTCCAAGATTTACAGGGCACTGCCAAGTGATTGCCTTTTTCACTGGTAGAAAATATTATTTTACAAAGCTTGTACGCTTGTCATGATCTAGAAGGGACTGATAAAGCACAAAAAGATGGAGAAGGAGAAAGGCAGGAGCACGATAATGATTATGAAAGATTGTACCCTTTTTGTAGTAGGGTATCTTGTTAGTTATTTCATGTGATACCCTGTAGTAGTGCTAGTGTATATTGTCTCTGAGGGTTAGTTGAGATGAATCTAATAAAGAGAATGGTATTCTCCCACCTCAGTTTGAGATTGCTCAGATCTGTTTTCTGGTGTCCAAATCTCTATCAGTAGATGGGAAAAATAATCCTTGCATATATGTACAACGTACAGTGAAGAATTCTGAGCTCTTTTAATTTTTATGAATGAAAATTATCTCTGGTAATTTTGTCTTTCTTTTGCTGGAAGAGGTATGTACTGAGACTAGAATGATGCAAGAAATACATTTTTGTGTATATTGAATGTGCCAAAAGTAAGTAAAACATCACTATTTTGGCTTTAGAGAATTGAGTCTCATCGTTTGTATGCACCATGAAAAATAATGGTGTATATCTTAAGTGTTGAGTGATTTCCCTTAAGTGTTTTAAGACAAGCAAATACCACTTTTTTTTTTTTAACAAGTTTTAACTGTTGATACCTTGTGCTAGTAAAATCAACTCAAAAGCAGTACATAAAACTGCAGTCTAAATTAAACCTTTTTCAAACTGCTCTATCTTGACAGGGAAGCCTTGACTCTATCTCAAGATGAAACAGTAATACACTAATGGGCTATTTGTATACATAAGCATCATGGTGATTTTTATAATGGAATTTATTTACTATTTTTTAAAAACTCATTAAAATCATACGGATTGATAAATGATCAGAAATGAAATGTTCTTGCTGCTGATTGCTCATCCTGGCATTATTCGGGATGATTGTTGTTTCTTCAGCTATAAATCCATTTTGGTTTCACTTCTTTATCTAAAAGCAGTTCGTCTAAATGTTGTCTGTTACTACATTTGGATGTGGTTACTTATTCTGTGTCAGAAATTCATAGTAAACACTTGTTTTTACAAATTCTTTTCCTAAGAATGACAACATCATAATGGGCTTGTGCTATGAGCTCACGTCTGAAGGAATTTTTTATGTATTTAGTCACAAGTGGATTTTTTTTTTTAAATTTAAGATCAAAAATATTCTATACAAAAATAGGTCTGTAAAGTGTCACATTTCTTTAAGTATTTTTATGGTATCATATAAGCACAGCCAATTTCGTAGGGGTATAGTTTGCAAATTGTTTTGTTTTCCTATCTTCTATTAGGTAACAATAGAATATAATACTAACAAGGTATGATATTCTGAAATGCTCTTTGATGTGGTTTTATAGACAGTGTTATGAGTGTGTTACACCTTCCTTTGCTTCCTTCTTCCCTTTTGCCTCTGTTAACTGTAGAAAGTTTCATATTTTGTTAGTGTCTTCCCATATGGTTTGGTCAATATATTTTAGTGTTTGTAGAATGTTAGCTGTTTATTGGTGTTAATATGCACGTTTTAAGAAAAGAGGTAATTGCTGGATGATTCTGTTTTGTGCAATCATGACAGCATAGCAAAGGGTTAAACAAAAAAAAGCTGGTTTGGGTCATTCCTGAACTTTGTATTTAAAAATTTTGGTACCATATTGGAAAAAATAAAACATATTGTCCTTTTATGTTTCTACTGAGATAACCATGCAAAACAGATAATTTTAATGTTGAAAGTGCTATGAGTTTAAAATAATGTCTTTGATTTCTTAGGCAGTTATGATACTATGCACTTTGCATATGGGAGCATTATAGTTAATTTTTTCTTCTATAGCAAGGAGATAGATACTAGGAAAAAAAGCTGGTTATTCTTGTGAACAGCTCAGGGTTTTTTTTTTCCAGAATGTTGTATTATCCAGGTTGTTACATATTACAAATACTCACCAGCAACTGGATGCTTGAACTTCCTTTTAAGGATTTAGATGTTCAGTCAATGGGTGAATTGGCTGTAATTTGCTCTAAGATATATATGTTATTCTTGCTATTAATATGATGAACAGAGTACAGCAGTAGTCCACCATAATTAAAACAGAGAAAAAGACAGTAACAAAACTGTTTTCTGGTTAGAAATAGTCAAGAATATTTGGAATATTGCAGTGCCAGTTAGCCATTTATGTAGGTAATGAAGTACTGTGATGGTGGTTTGCTTTTTGTAGTAAGACTTTAAAATTACAGCACCAGTATTGGCTTGGAAATTGTTAAAGAATACGATATCTCAGGGAAGACTTAAGCCTGGCAGTAGATTTATTTAATATAAAATAGTAATTAATTTTTTTAAGATTGATACAGTGAAATCTGTAAGCCTCTTTAATATGTCTTCCCCTTTTCCCTTGCACAGTAAAAACAGATATTATAAAGATGCAGACTCAAATATTTTAGGAGTATGTATTTAAAACTCTCTGATTGTCTCACTATAGAAATGTTTCATATGGATTTATTTTGCATAATGCAGCATTATACTGTAACCACTGATGAAGCTGAGACTTTATAAAGGCTCTGCAATACTGAAAGACTTGTCAGCAGGTGGAGCTCAGTGCCAGAAGACTAGTTATGACCGAATAATCAAAATTTTTCATCATTACATGTGCTAAAAAATAGCATATGAGACACAGAAATGTAGAGAAAAAAGATGTCTGTTCTCACCTGTCTAACATCTAAGTAATCTAAAATGGTGATTTGGTTTTGTTTTCTTCTGTTTGTTTGGGGTTTTTTGAGGTTTTTTTACAAATAATAAAATACAGCTGTAGTGTAAAAGACCTTAATGCATGATCCTCAGTACTCTTGTCAGCCAGCTAAGAGAGCTGTGCAGCTATACTGCCCATGGAGCTACAGTATAAAGTCTCTGTTCTTTCTCCATATGGTCCTTTAAGGATTCCTTGTCCATCTTGGTTGGAAGACTCTGGAGTGCAAATGAGTCAGGTAGGAGGCTGTAATGATTCTGGTAACATGAACTCATGAAAGGTACACTGAAGGAAGCTGAAGCATCACGATACCATAATGCAGTCAGTGGGATGGCTACTAAGTCACCACTCCAGGGGAATGCCATGCTTAAAACAAACAGTGGGGCAACAGAAAATGGGTATTAGTAAGAGTATTCTGTTTTGGCAGAATCATCCCAACAGAAAAAAATATCAAAGTTCACTGCATACCTAATTGACTTAACTATTTATCATTCCTTTTAAAAATGCTTCAGAGATCCTGTTCTTAGTGATTGTTTTACAAGATCAGATAGATTTTGTTGAAGGCTGTGGTAAATTAAAAAAACCCAAAAGGTTCTTGGTGGTTATGGAAGAAAAAATATTAAACGGACTAAATGGAGCTAAAGTGCTAATTTCCTTATTCGTAAATTATTCTAGAAGTACCTTTGTAGTTTCCTAATGTGAATGCTTTATATTTCCATACCTGCTTTCTAGAATCTATGACTAATAGTGTGGTCAAGAAGCTAATAGAGTCATGCTCTGTAGGTTTGGGTTTGAGGCAAATGTTTCAGGATTCTCAGTAAATAGTTAACAAATTTAGTAAGTTTGTGTGTTTTAAATTTTTTAAAGTCAGTTGGGTAGATATGAAAGAGTATTTACAGGATATGGTTAAGTTACCAGAAATGCTTCATTGAATGCATTTTAGATGATGAATCATAAATCCTTGAAACAATCTGCTGAGAGATGTACCCACTCTAATGGGTCTCTTTTTCCCGTACTATCTCAGGCTACACAGGATCTTTATTTTCACGTAGATGCAGGCAAGTGGTTAGCTTCTATGACAGCCATTGGAGCAGTAGCAGAAATCTCGATGGCAGAGATAAAATTGCTGTATTTTTCTTAATGACTCAGAAGCATTGAGACATTCTTATGCTTTGTAATGCATCTCCAAATAGCTCTCTTGTTTATCTGTCCATGTAAGTAATTATCTACTAATTTGTGGTTCTTGACATTTATATAAAACTAAGATTATATGAGGGCATTATTAGGAAGTGGTAGTAGAGTTACTCAATTTATTTATTTACAAACCTTTTAGACCTTCACTGTGCTATTGCAACATTTTAGATTCCTTGTCAATAGAAACAGGGCCAGAGTAAGTCTGTGCAGCATTAGTATTTTTTTCCTTTCTCTCATTTGCGTATCAGCAGAGGAAATGCTGCCAGTGCAGTCATGTTGTAGAAAATATATCTATCAATTCATAAAGTACCTGGAAATAAACAGTTGCATTTGTTGGATGCCTGAACAGTTTGGTTCAACTAAGTGATGTTTGCTTTAGCCAAAGCTTTCCAAGCTTGCTGGCTGGGGCTGGCTGGGACTGACATGGACCAAAAATGTTCCAAAGAGCAGATGCTTCTAGGAAGTGTGGAGGATTCCTCTTGCTCTTGGAGTGTGTTCCAGCTTGTGTTTCTCTTTTTCCTAAATCCTGCTTGCCTGATGGACCTGTGAGAGGAAGAACAGCCCAAAAGGGTTACTAAGTATTACATGGACAAGCTCAGCCAAACTTTGTCCCATGTGGGTATTACTGACTGCTCCAGAATTTGCAAGATGGAAAGTCAACAGAGCTGTCAAGCCTCTTTCCAGTGAACATGCTTAGGAACTTCTGAAGTACAGTGTTAATCGGATTATAATCTTCTCATAGACTAAGGCTCAGAAGTTAAATATTTATTAAGGTTAGCATATTATCTATCTAAAAGTGTTAATCAGTAACCTAGTCTTGGGGAAAGGCAAAATTAGAAGTCTGAGTGAACTTTGGGAGGAATTGAGGGAGGTGGCTCATTTTTAGTAAACAAAACTCTCAGAATATTTTAAGTGCAGAGTTGGTTTACCTTCTCCATATGAAGGAGAGTATATGTACTTGAGATAAGTATATATACTTCTTGAACTGCCAAAAATATTTCGAGTGCTTTCAATTTTCCTTGAGGAATAAGGCTTCATCATAGTAGTGTTGCAGCATTGAATTCCCACTGGGGATTTGTTATTTCAGTCAAAATCTTTTCTGTGAATTAGGAAAGCTTCACTCAGAAGTTTCCCTTTGCATCTTTTTCATAGCAATGGGACTGAATTAGTGTATTAACAACACATAGGAAGCAATGCGATAGAATTTGACTGCTCTAAATTGTCTCCTTTTCTTTTATTCTTTTTTAAGTGGTTGGTTAAAAATAACCTTGTTCTTAAATGCAGTTATGCTTCTAAAAGTCTTAAAATCTACTATAAAATATTTCTTGGAATTAGAATCCAGGATTTTAATCCAGTCCCACTGGTAGTTTATTGCCAGGCTTGAAGCGTATGATTTTAGGTTTGTTTTGTGGCTTCTGCTCTTTTCTGCCAAGTGGGGAAGCTCTTGTCTGCCACAAGAAACAGGAATGACAATCTGATCTGTTTTTCAGAGCACTACCCTTAAGATACAGAACAGATAACTTTTATTTTTGTGGGATGCAGGTGCCTAAACATCAACATTAATGCCATTTTTAGACAACTTAAGGTATCCTGCCTTACATCAAGAGGTAATATGTCTGCTAGTCCCATGTCGATGCCTTAGGTAACCTAAGCCATAAAGAATACTAGGCACTAATAACCAAACAGGTGAAGCCCACTTTCCTACTGACACTTTGAATTTCTTGGCTCAAAAATGCCTTTGATGGTGAAGAAAGTGTAAGTCTCATGTGAGATGTTAGTCACGGCAGTTAAAAATTCTAGGATTACCTATTTCAGCAGCTCTTTAGAGCAGTAAAGAAACAGGCCACAATGACATTTGCATGAAGATAACAGTAGATATCCAAGTGTTTCTTAACTAATGTCCCCATCCTAAGAAAAAAGAAAGAAAGTATCGTAGCCAAGATGCATGAACAATGATTGAAAGCCTCTACTTTTGGGGCGCTACTGAAACTGTATTTTCAGGATCACAGAATCGTAGGGGTTGGAAGGGACCTCCAGAGATCATCAGGTCCAACCCCCCTGCCAAAGCAGCTCCCTAGCTCATACCACACAGATAGGCATCCAGACGGGTCTGGAATATCTCCAGGGAAGGAGTCTCCACCACCTCCCTGGGCAGCCTGTCCCAGGGCTCTGTCACCCTCACTGTGAAAAAGCTTTTCCACATGTTCGTGCGGAACTTCCTGTGCTCCAATTTGCAGCCATTGCCCCTTGTCCTATCTCCACTGACCACTGAGAAGAGGCTGGTCATTTGCCCCTGTGTCCCACACTTGAGATATTTATAAACACGAATAAGATCCCCTCTTAAACTTCTTTTCTCAAGGCTGAACAGCCCCAGTTCTTTCAGCCTTTATTGAGTTACTTCTGGTTTTAATCAGATAATACTCTGATCTTTCAGGTCATGTGGGTCAAAAGCAGGTTAGATTTCTTTAAATTGCTGCAGAATTGTTTTACAAGAAGAGTAATTTTTTAAAATCTTGTGGTTTTTTTCAAACTGCTTAATTGCAAAAAGCAAGAGTTTGTTGTCTTTGAAACTAGGTTGTAGACCTGTACAAAACAAAAAACACCAAACCCACCAAATTAAGGGTAGAGTAGCTAAGAATTACTTGCCAGCCTCAAAGTTTTTGTTAGTCTCACTTAGTGTCTTTAATAGAATGACATTTCCAAAAAAACAAACCAACCAAAACCAAAAAGGGGTGTGGAGAGAGCACAGATACATCCTCTTCCAGAATGTATTATGATTCTGTCAGTTGGAGAGAAATTATATGAGGGTATTCTGGGGAAAATGGTTCAAATTAACATCTGTGAGATGCTGAATTTAGATCATCTCTTTACCAAGTGCTTCTGACTGGTTCTTTGGTTCCTAATCAGCAAGTAAAGTTTAGTCAAATAATTTCTCTTGACCCTTTTTAAGGAGTTATTAGAACCAATTGAACCAGGTATTTCATTTGACTTCTTGTTAATATTATTGCGTTTCATAAACATGATATTTTGAGAGAAATGAGATTATAGGCATTTCCTGTCTCATGTAGCACAGTACCTAGTGTATATGTGAATCACATTATGGGGAAAAAAATCTCATTTTCTTTCTGTGATATCTGATGACACTTTAAAATCTCCTTGCATAGGGAGTACTTAGAGATATGACAGGGAGTGAGTCCTAAATGTTGGTTAGGTTGCAGCAGGGGCCAGCTGCTCAAAGAGTGGTGGGGGTGACTCCAGGCTGAGCAGTGGTGATAAGGGACTGACAGGGTGCCTTCTCATAGGGTCTGAGTGCAGCGGGGCTAAATGTTAACGGAGTCCAAATAGGGGTCCAGACAGGAGCAGAGGAGAAGGGGTCGGAGGTACGGCTTTGAAGACAAGGCTATAATGTGTGTCCAAAGTCCATTCAGGTCACAGGACCAAACACAGGACTGGAGAAAGCTACAACGTATGTATGAAGGGATCCATCCCGGAGGGAGGACTAGAGACAAAGCTGGACACAGGAACTGGATACAGCTCAGGGCTGAAACAGGGCTGGTGAGCACATGGGCAGGGGTGGTGACAGTCTCCAAGTGAGGCTAGTCAGGGCCAGTGAAGCCTATCAGTGCCCTTAGAACTCTGACATTAATATTCCAGTAGACGGTTGCTTGCCAAGTAACTGCTTTAATTTGTTACACTGGAGGTTGGTGGAATGAGAGGATGAGAAAATGTAACTAACTTGACAGTTTCAAGATAGATGCTCTCTTTTACAAATTGGCAGTGTTAGCATGTTTCCATGAGACTGCGGCATTGCCTTTTTCAAAACCTGTTGTGGCAGTGATGTGTTGTGTGCTAAATCAAAGCATAAACAGTATAATGGAGAAAAATGCAGGATGCAAGCGATAAAAGCCTGAGAATTTAAAGAATTAGGAACCGTATCTGCCAATATCTGGTTTCGGTGTCCCTCTCAATTACTTGTTTTATTTACAGGACTTATCTTCAAATACTAAGATGAAATAAAATCATTCAGTAATATAAACTTCTGTTCTCTCTTTAAATTAAATTTACCTACTTTTGCCAAAACTTTGTGACAGTGTGGACTTTTGCAATGACTAACATTACTGAAATTATCTCAGTTTGGAAAGCTATATTTAGCATGTACTTTGTGATAAAAACGAAAACAATCAACTGTACTTAGGAGAGGGAAAATGGAAACTTGGATTTATTGGGGCAGAGAAGCTAAAATGAGATGCTTGATGGTCTTGACAATTTCTCTGTTATGGTAACTTGAAGTTTTCATTTCATGTGCCAGAAGCTTTCTAGAGCAGTTGAACTTGTTCATTGTTATACTGAATTCATTTTGGATGAGCACAGAGTGTCACAGCATGGGAGAAGCTGGTGTGACTGAGCCAGTGTTACACCAAGGTGACTGGCTACCATTGTACTAAAACCAGATGTGAATTTTTAAGCAAGAGAAGATATATCCAGGGAGTTCTACCCCTACCCGCCCCCCCCCAAAAAAAAAAAAAAAGGTAACTTCTGGGTAGGGTAAGAAAAAATTATGTACAGAGGTTTTTCATTGCTGTGAAGGAGAAGTCCTGATCCTCAAGGAGAATTTAGGTTCAGATATAAATTCAGTTTGATTAGATTAACTAGTTTGCTATAGACGTTAGCTGCTATTATGGGATGAAGGAGAGATGTTGGTATCTATGTTGCAGGGACAAAAACTTAAACGTGCAGGTGGGAATTATGACCATTCCCTCCCTAATAGGTTCTGGTGGCAGTGTAATTGTGCTTGTTTAGTGATTGCTGCAGTAATATGTAACAACTCATAGGTACTATTAATGGAGGGATGGTTTGTTTTAGAGTAACGTTTCAATGGGGCAATTAAGTAGCTTTTTTAAAAATATGACTGTTTTCTTTTAAGGCTATTCTCATTGGTGAAACATACTCTTTAAGGTTGCTAATGGGGTTGTTAAGAGAGCTCTACTGAGAGACAGTGTGGCTGTATGTTAATTAGCAGTCCACTTCAAGTGCTTGCTGCTTTTGTGTGGTTGTTCTGTTCAGTCTCTGAGATTCATAAGTATCATTTATAAATTAATGGTTTTTATGGAGCATTGTATCTAAAATTTGATCTTAGCATTTAAGTGTCTTAGGAACAGTGTGGTAATGAAATGCACCTTAATAACGTGATAGAAATTAGTGAGGAAATAAGAATTTTTAACCAAGATGATAGGTATCACAGCTGCTTTCTTCAACGTAAGAAGTTGAGTCTTGTATACCTGTACCTATAATCTGTAGAAATTATTGATTGCTCTTTGGGAAGGACCAAAAGAAGTAATGAAGTTTGGTCTTTGATTTGACAAGCAATTTGAGGATTCTGAATAGGTACTGTGGATGAACTTGGAGGAGAGACCCCTTATTTGGACAATCCCCTTTTAAAGAACAATGACTGAAACGTGAAAGATTTCTTCTGTTCACCACTGAGCATTAATAAATCAAAATCCTTTTTTAACTCTGCAAGATAAATGGAAAATCTTATTTTGGCTCATTGTGATAGATACAGTTTATGAATCTCACCTTGGATAGGATTGAAGTCTGTTACAGTCTGGTACCATTACTGAGACTTCCACACTAAGTCTGTTCTCTTTGATGTCTGTATTTTCAGAATAATTCTGTTTGTGTTTATGATATATACAGCTGTGATTTGAGCTATGACATGAGTTCAGCGGACCATAGGCTTTACTCAGAAAAGAATTTGAATGCTGTCTATTTATTTTGTTTGCAGTTTTGTTCTGTAGTTTAAATTGGTGGATATTTCTGTTAGTGTTTACTTAATGTGTAAAAACATCTGCTGGTTTACCGTTTCCTTTATTTGAATAAGTAGTGGGTATTTGTGTATTATGCGTGTCTGTTCTGAGCAAAAATATTTATAGAAATAAAAGTTTAATCTTAAATTGGCACCCAAAAAAGAGTAATCATTAAGCTTACCTTGGATATGCTGCTGAAGTTGCATATTGCAGTTGTCAAAAAGTTGCACTGCCATTTTATCTATTAATATGCAGGCTAATTTTGTTAATAAACTAATGCAGGGATCTGTGAAAACCAAAAGCAAATATCGCATTCTGACTGTGCTAGCTGTCAAACAGAATTACTTGAAATTTGAATGTACTCATGCTACAGAATTTTTCTGGTTATGAAAGGATCAGTTTTATTCTTTCATATGGCTAACATAAATGTGAATCTGGCTAAGAACCTGTTGTGTCCCATCTCACTCAAGCTGTTTGGGGTTAACTCTGTGGAGCTTTGTTTTACTTTGTTAAAACAAATGCATCCTCCCACAATATGACTGTCAAAACAGGATACAAACAGCAATCTATATTTAATATTGCTATTTATGAGGAAAGAAAACGTCTTTAGATCCTGTGAGGTCACCTGATATGTATGATATTTCCAGACATAGCATTTGCCAGGGTGCCTTCATTAATGAGAGCCAGTCAATAAGGCAGTTAGAGCCAGTTAATGAGTTATAAGAGGAATCTTCATTGGAAAGTGCCAGTTTTTAGGTGGCAATGTGGAGGGGGCAGAATCCAGCAAATGTTACTTTGTATGATAATAAATTCATAGACAGTGCATCTCTGGTAGGCTAATGTAGTCTGTGGCTGGGATGAGGATTCTTCACAGGCCTCTAGGATCTCTGAGAATGGGGGAAAACTTGGGGGTCATCTACTCCCTCCCACTCCCAATGAAGTACTTATTAAGTTGGCATAGACTTCTGCTCAAGTTGGCGTGTAAGTTCCTGCCTATAGCCTGGGAGTCTGCAGCTGTCTTCCATGTAGTTCTTGGTGTCTTGTGAACCCTTGTAGAACTTAGGGTTACTTGTGGGTTTCAAGTAATATAGAGAGGACGTTCTTGTTCTTCCTTACATGTAGACTTCTGGACACTGTCCTCCTAGCAGCTGTTGGCACTTCAGGATATAGCTGCTTCCATGCCTCTAATCCTTTTCCAGGCACCAGACTTTTTTGGACTTAAATGCCTAAAATCTGGACTCCATCACTAGATTTGTCAGATATATTTCTTTAGCAGGCATTACTCTGTGTATCTGTGACTAAAAAGCAACTAAATCCAAACTACAGCTTTTTGAATTTGTATTTAATGAGATCTGGAAAGGCAGTGTCATTCCTTCTGTTACTGAGTAATGCATTCTAATTAAAGTAATTGACCTGTACACTAAGTTCAGTCTCTAACAGCATTGTGCATTTAGTTCATGCTGTGTTTATAAATAGTGTATTTGGATATCTTTTGGGCTGCATAACCCCTACTTGGCACGATGCTCTGTTTTGTCGGCTGGTGTACAGACTATTTGCTCCTTTGTAGCTTGAGTTTTCACTTTATACAGCTGGTACAGCATCTGCTTAGTTGCTTCAGCTGTCTATCCGTGTCTATCCATGCTTCCTCCTTTGGATAGAAAATATTGAACTCTAAAGAGTTGCAGTCCTCCTTAGAAAATCTCATTTTGGGGAGAAGCTTTGCTTGAGTTGAGGACAGCTGAAACTTCCTTTTCAGTATATCTTGGAAGAAACCCCTCAACTGTCCTTCTCATTGACTGCATGCCTTTAGTCAGTATTCATCTTTTGACTAGCATCCATGGCAGCAGAAATTCACCTGGTTGTAGCTCATAGCTGTATTTTTTCTCATTGCTGCCTTCTAATCCCCTCCCTACAGACTGCCAGCCAGATTTGCAATATGAGGTATGTGTCATCAGGATACTGATGACATTGTAGTTAGTGGGACCAGAGGAGCTTTACCTGTGCAGATCAGGAATATAGGATTGAAACCAATGTATTGTGTCTTGCTGAAATGTGACTTGGCCTCCTGTCTGGAATTTTGGCGGCTTAAAATATCCAGAGCACAGTTTTTTGCTAGTACTGAGTAAAAGGGAATGGTTTGGTTTTGTCAGCCTGCAGGGTATGTAAGCATACAGACATTTCTGGCAAGTCTTTTACTGTTATTTTAAGTTTGTTGTTAGTGAAGATAATTTCCAGTTCCAGGTGTGATTCTTTGGCATGTACACTGCTCTCCAGGGATTCACCGATGTGTCTGTGGTAGGTGCAGATGATCTTCATCGTTTCCTTACTTCAGCTACTGACCATTGCAGAGACCATTAGGAATCGAGAGGTTTGGCCACTTTGTGCAACACTTCTCATGATCAGCAGCCCAGATCCACACATAAAAGTGCCTGCTTAATCTGCTGAGTTCGTTTTGTGGTGTGCTGTGTTCATGGTTTGGTACTTCACCCATCTGCACTGTAAAATTGTTCATTCCTCGTGCGAAGTGTAGCCTAGAGGTTCTTCACCTGTGGTTTTGTACTGTTATCCTATATAGCTGTCTTTCATCAAATGTTTCCTCCATTAAAACTGCCCCATTTTGATGTTTCTCTTGAACATAGGTCAGGAAGGATGACTAACTCTTTTTTATTGGATCAGTGGTTGTAATGAAGTTCTTTTCATCCTTAAGCAATATTTATCACTTTGAAGAGTTAGATGTTAACTTTTAAACATGTAATACTACCTACTGGCCACCTAAAACTTTACCATTCAATTTAAGTGATATTATTCTAATTTGTTAACAGGCAGCAAAACCAGTCTGCCTTTATGCATTTTGTGGAAAAAAATGAGTGAGAATTTCAGGACATAGAATTTATATTCTATACGAATACACATCTATGCTGAAAGAAAACTGATCAGTTGATAGTAGTAATGCACCATAACACATGTGTGGATTTAAAATAAATCTATTTCTTCTATACATTATCAAGAATTTTCTTTCTAGCTCAGGTTTTGATTTTTGCTTTATAACTGGATAGGGGGATAGCAAGACCAATCTGTGTGTGTCTGTATGGATGCATATAACCAGCTTTAAAACATATTTCATATTGAAGACTTCATCACTTTAAATGACAGCTATAGTGTTGATCTTGATTATAACTCTGGGGCTGCTGTTTCAGGGTTACTGCATTTCTCTGTTCCTTGGCAGCATTTGGGTCGTACATGCCTGAAACTATTTCTGCTGGTTGTAAATAATAGTAAAGTACAGGATAAAACTAGCCTCTTTGCATCAAAAATGCTCCTAAGAATTGTTAACTTTAAATCATTTGTGGATGCACATGCATTTCTAGCTAATAAAGCATGTGCTTTTCATAGCCATCTGACAAACTGTAATGTTTACATGATGGAAATATAAAATTTCCTCAGTTGGTTTTCTTTGCATATTTTGTGATCTTTTAACATTTTTCTCTAACATATTTCGATCTTTATGTTGTTTTCAAATTTATGGTTATATTCTTGACATTTCAAGTCATATTCATGAAATCTTACTGATTTGCTGATTGTTTATTCTGTTGATGTTAGTGTACATAACTGCCAGACCATAAATGCAGATTTCTAGGCTAAAAATTATGTTTGGTTTCAGAAGATGAGGATGTTTCGAAAGAGGGAGAGTATTTGCAGAAATGTAATACATTCCCATTGCACATGTATGCACTTACCTCACATCTGGCTTTGACTGTGGTTCAGGTTGTTTTGGTTACTTCTTGCCTGGGACAGTGACACTAGTTTGTTCACCGCTCTTTGGCTTGTTGTGATTTGAGGTTTTCTTGAGCAGTAGCACAGCCTGAATGTTGAGCAAGGTGTTGTCTGGCAGATGGTGACTTTGACCAGCACCCAGGTCGCCATCTTGGGTTTTTTAGAGGGTGAGATGTAGGTTTGATGTGAAAAGGTTTTCTTGCTTTTGTGAGCATTGAGTACTGTAGTACAAGTAGGAGCACTCAGTGTGATCTGTTTTATGTTGCAGCTTCATGAGTTTATATAGAATTGTATCAAGGGACACCTTGTGTGTGTATTCAGGGATCTCTTACTGTGATGTGTCAATGACAACCACAGAGGAGAAGGGGCCTCTCTGTCTGCCTTGCGAAAGCCTTTGCCTGGCTACTTCTTCCTTATAAAAATAATCATCTAATAGGATCTCAGTGCCTCAGCTTAGGCACAGCGCATTCTTCACTGGAACATAGTTGACATTCTTGATGGTAATTAGGTGAAATCAAAATCCTATATTTTTTAAAAATAAAAGGCTGTTTAGTATATAATAATTGAAATGTACCATGTCTCTGGAAATATTGCTTGCCTCCATTAAGAGGTACTCTACTTCCTTAAAGACCTCTAATTTGTGTGTTTGGAAGATTTACTAATCATTTCAAAGATGAAGGTGACATTTCCCTGGCATTTCATATGTACCTTGAAAAATTGGTCCTCTGAAACTCTAATTAAAATGTAAAACATCTTGCAGACAACTTACTGTACATTCTGTTCAGTAGTCATCCAGAAAGAAAGCAAAGGGTCAGTCATAGTATTCATGCTCCCTTTATAAAAATCAATTTGTTCACACAGAGCATTTACTGCAATCTGAGAGTTTCTACCAGAATGTTTCAGATTTTGCCTCCAAATAGTTCACAAATCCCCTGTTGAATGCTGTTTTTTACTGATTTTTCCCCTAGGAAAAAAACCCAAAAAACTTTCTAGCCTACATTGCGCCTTCAAGGTTCTGTATGTAAGTAATGATATACGAATAAGTAGTCACAGGGGAAAAGCTTTATTTGCAAATAAAGCAAGTATTTTTTGATAGTAAGTTGAGTGAAATCCTTGAATTGTTATAAATTATACATATTTTTCCATCAGTCTTTAAAAAAAAAGAAAGAATCACATTCCTGCAAAATGGGTTGTATTAACAGTGCTTGATTTCACATATACTCATAATGAACTCTTAGTTACCACTTAAAATAAAGTCTAAGTGTTCCTGAATATGTCAGGTCACTATTTACTTAGTGATCAAAACAAAACAAAAAAAAAGTTAGACACTTCCAGGAGAGGAACAGAGAAGAGAAGGGAAAACATTACATCACTGTATAAATTGATGTGCACCTGCTTTCCAAATGCCTTAGAGCTGCAGAATAATTTAAATAGGAAGAGATTTCAGGGAGGCCATCTGGTCTGCTTCTTGCTCAGAGCAGGGTCATCTTTGATGTTACATCAGGCTGCAAAATGCCTTGTTGAAGTTGAGGTTCTAGCAGCTCCAGTGATGGAAATCTGTCTTGGCAGCCTGTTTTAGTATTTGATCACTGTCCTCATTATGATTCTGTTTTTTGCCTAATATCTAACTGGAATTTTTCTTGATGCAGATTGTCTGTTGCTGCTTGTTCTGCGATGTACTGCCTAGAAGAGTCTGGCTCCATTTAACCACTTATTTTCATCTCCCTAAATTGCAAAATGAATGCAGGAAAATCCAGAAAAGGCAAAATAATTCTCAGATATGTAAAAGAGGTTCTCTACGTTTAGCAACTAAGTAGGTTGGGCTTTTCAGACCTGATAAAACCAGACTGAATGTGTTGGGTGACGTGGAGAAAGTGAATAGGGAACAGTGGTTGCTTTTGTCTCTTCAGGAGCAGCAAGTAGGGGCCATCAAATAACCACAGATGGCAGATGATTCAAAGAAAGCAGGCAAGTGTGTTCATCAGAGATACGTAATTAAATTGTGCAAGTGGTTGCTACAGCAGTGGGGTGTAGTAGTTTATATAGATTCAGAAAACATGAAAATATTTTTGGGAGGGAAAAATCACACGTAGAAATGTCACATCTTACACTAGTAGGGCAGCTCTTTACAGGATAAAGATACGCTCTGAAGAGTTACCATTCTCACTTTCTTACAGGCTGCTAGGCCACTGACATGGCCTGGGATCTATCTTTGGTTTGAGAAAATATAGCTGTTCTTAAATTTCACGCCAATAAGCTCTGGGTTTCCACTACACCCTGCAATTCAGAAGGTGGAACATTAATTTGCTTCCAGTGCAGTGTTTTACAATATGAGTATGTCAATCATGCATCATTTCTGCTCCTTTGCAGAGTGTTATTTGTGTTTAAAATGGAATATGTTACTTTATCAAAAAATGATTTTTGAATAGCTGTGTCATTTAATTGGTTTCACAGTGTACTTCAGATATTTTTAATAGCTTTAGGTGTTTTAATTTTTAACAACTGTATGTTACATCTTCATGGCTTTGCACAATTGCTTCTCCCAATTCTAGATATCCAAAATAGCAAACTAAGAAAATGCATATTATAATTCCTGGGAAGGTGTACCAAAGATGAATAATCTGCTCAGCTCAAATAATCACCTCATGTTCAGACAGCAACTTGTCCCATGGGGAAGTTTTAAATGTTCTCTTCTGTTTCGTAAAGATAGTATGATTCCTTAGCTGGTCTTATACATGTGTTCTTTCTGAGATACCTAGTTCTGTCATTGAAGGGTAGTTGTGGGGGGAGAGGAAAAACCTTTTTGAGGTATGAGAGGTCTTACTTCTGAAATTAAATAATAGAATTCAGAGACAACAGGCATGTTTCTACTGTATGTTCAGGTTTTAATATGCATCAGCATTTACATCTTCTTTAGTAAGGCTAATACCTATAACATAAACTAATCTGATTTTGCAAAGGATAGAGTTAATTTTCTTTTTAAACCATTTGTAGTTAGTATGTACACTCCTCAATAGGTGAGTCAGAGTTACTGCCATAGTTCATGTTTATTACATGTTTTTGGGGCGTCTCCTAAACAATTTTTAATCTGCACTGCTGAAGTGACTAATGCAGATGATCGTTTTCAGGAAATTAGTTTCTATAAAGCTTCTTTGAAGAATTCTTACTTCTAAGTCGCAGAACTCCATTCTCATGCCAGACTTCTGTAACTTCTTAGAAGCAAAATTTTCCTTTTACTCCCCATTATCTAAATTTGAAGCCTTGAGATTAATGTTGTTCTGTCACCTTTTTCATCAGGGAAATCATATCTTCAAACCAGAAATGAAGCTAGCATTCACTTTACAAAAAGGAGAGCATCTTAATTGCTCTGACAGATACTGTCTGGTATGCCTTTTTAATCTGTGTGTTCATTGAACATATCTTTTGCAGTAACTACCAGGAGTTCCTCCTTTCTGGTTTTCTCTTAGAGCTCTTGTACTGTACTGAAATAATTTTCATGAAAACCTCTGAGGACTAGTTCCTTCACCAAATCTCAGAAACAGTACTGCCAAGCTTATCTTTTAGGTGTCACTGATTATGTACTTCTAATTGAATGCTCCTTTTCTTCTGACTGTGTTTTCTCTTTCAGCTGGAGAGTCCTCTTCATATTTCTTCTGAATTTCCTGTGAAGGTTCTCTAATTTCATTTGCAAGCCCACATTTAACTTCTGTATCTGTGTGGATGGTTCCTATCTGGCTTATTAGGCAGCCTTTCTTTGAATTGAATAGTATTAAACTGTTGGTCTATCTATCTGTCCTATATGTACATGTCTGGCTAGTGTGTTTTTTAGCAATATTCACTATCTGCTACACTGTGCGGTGTCCTTCTAATGGCTAATCTTTTCCCACTTGATCGGTAGAGATAGTGCTACTATTTGCCTGTCCTTCTGAAGCATCTATTCTGTTTTATCTTTATCTTAGCTCTCCAGTTTCTTACTTCCTTACTTCTCTAAAAAGAGTATAGATTATTTTTATTTTACAGTAACACCTGATATAAAACCATTTTTCGGGATTTATACATCTGAAAAGCTAATTTGGGGCTCTTACATAATGCAGTTCAATTTAAGCAAAATCTTTCTGCCCTGTTGCTTTGCCTTGTGCACATTCATTCAGAATACCATTGCAAATACGATTCTTACGGCCTGTCATTTTGATTGTGGAACACTTGTGGGTATATTGTATCATTTTTCATGCACTCTCAGGTCTACAGTGGTTTGTGCCCAGTGACAGAACTGTATGACTGGCAAAATGGAGATTCTAACAATGGTAGTACATGACCATAAACGATAAATTCTAGTGGAAAATTGATTAAAACGGGCAAGACCTTCTGTTACACAAGACCCCCAAAGTGAACATAAAAGCTGCAGAAGCTTTGCTTCCTGTATATCATATGTAAAGATGCACCTGAGGAAATCCTCAAGCAAAGTAGGCAGCTCTTCTGTTTTTTCAGCTGTCCTGAATCTTGTGCTGCTTTTAAGGTTCTCATGCTTTATTTTTTCTCTGCATCATGTCAGGAGAGAAAAATAGTAAGGAAAATGCCAGATTGGTTGTATTCCGCTGTGACATCTCTCTAAAAGAGCTGAGGTAATTGTTTTGACTGTTAAGGAAAAAGAGAACTGGAATGAAAAGGCTGTACAACTGGGAGCAGGGTTTCAGCATTCCTTGTTTTGTGGCAGAAGAATTGTTAACAGTACTGTGTCCAAAACTTGTCTGTTTGTAAAATATGACAGAGCAGTCTGATCTGAGGGTTACAGGTAGTTGTCAAGCAGTTTCTCAATAGAAGAGTTACTTGTTTTAGGAAATCCTTTTTTCATTGTTTGGAAATAAAAGCAGTAGTGCTTTGCAGTATTTATCAAAGAGAATAATGACAAGATGTTTCACCCATAAAACAGCTGTTTGTATAGAAGTTCATCAGTCTTGAACCATTCCAGGGTAAGTAGTTGCATATTTAGCAGTTTCACTAAGTGTACCTGTTCAGTGAATAGCAAGTTCAGGGCATATTCTAAGAGCCAGTCCCAGGTCTGGTGGAGATGCATTTTAATTACTTCTGGAGAGTGATTAGAAATATGGCTAGTCTTTAAGTGAAATTTCAGCCAGTGAATTTTTTGTAATTTCTTGTATGGTGTGCTTTCCTGACACAAGTGCCTTTAAACACAAAGAAAGAGATTAAGAATGTTTCCTAATGACAGTATATACTTCCATATGTATTGAGCCTCTTGATAGTAAGCTACAATTTATTCTACACTATTTCAGTCATTACATAAATTGTTATGGCCCACAGATTAGTTTTCTTTGTAATGAAATTGGTGTAGTATAAAATAAAGGAAGTGACGAATCATGCAACCATTTTTCTAATACCTCTGCAAGGAATTAATTTAATCCAAAATGAAACTGGATCAGCTAATGTATTTTAGCAGCTGCATTGTGTATGCCTGCAAGCATACTTCTTCGCAATGCGCTCTACAGCATTCCTGATACGCAACTCCTAATCCCTTTCCAGTGTCCTTCTTGTTTGTTAGTCAAATAGCAACATGTCTTATGAGTTTGTCTGGAGCATATGTGCTGACTCCATAGCCAGCATGGTTGTGCTGGCTGGTATGATGTTTGTTGGAATAAGTATTGTGTGGAATTTTAATGAACTTCCCTTCCTGAGGACACGGAGAGTCTCCGCTCTGTTAGCTTCCTTTCCAAATTTTAAATAACCTAATATCCTGAGATAATCCTTTCATCTACTAAATCCTGTGCTAAATTGTGAGGCACTTGGCTGAAAGAAACAGAATTTAAGGTGGCTAGGCTGAAGATCACTGGAAAACAGCTCTGATGTGTATTTTCTTCTGTTGGAAAACAGACAAAATAATACCCTGAGTTGACTAGTAAGATTTTACACACACACACACACACACACACATATGTGTGTGTATATATTTATTTAAAATTAGATGGGCTCTACTGGGTTGTATTCTTATACTAGTTTAGGAAAAAAAATATACCTGATGCACACTAAAAAAGACCGTTGTTGCTGCTTGACAGTTTTATTCAGGATACTCTAAAAATACTTAAATGAATACATAAACTCAGTACAGTTGTGTTTGTCATATGTTTGATACTGCCTGCTGTGTAGACTAATTGTGAGTCTTTGTCATTGGTACAGAGTGATTCTATTATGTCAGAGGGAAAGTGCCATGAAAATACTGAACAGTGCTTATAAATGTATTGCAGTTTGAGCTGGGTGTGTGCTACTTTATCAACAAATCCAAAGTTTATCGATTAAGTCTTCCTTTTAATGCTTTATTCTATTTAATGCAACTGTTATCCTCTACATATCATTTGGTGATGTTTATGGAAGTCCCCTGCTGAGGCCCAGTCCATGAGGCTTTCTGGTACTTTGACTCAAAACACACTGGTTTTAAAAATATTTTTCAGTAAGGAGAAACTGGTAAATAGAGAACCTTGTAGTTTGATGTTGTCATTAGATAATTACACTATTTGTATAAAATAAAAAGAAAACTCCTCAGTTTGTTTAGGGCAAGTATAATGGAATTCATGCATATTTTTTAACTTGCTTTGTCTTGTCATATAAGAAATACATGTTTAATTGCAGTTAAATCTCATGTCTCATTTCTGAAGGGATGTGTGAAATGAGTGGATCATTCCACTCCCAGCATGCAAGTAAAATTAGACTCTGTGTCCCTCTGTTGCTAATGGGATTTATTTTTTTTATGTAGCCAGTTTAATTAATAAATATTATAAAAATAAAAATCAGGATTTAGCACAAAGTGTTTTATTATTATAAGAAAATCAGTTGGCATAAAATATTACTTGAGCCTGATAAAAGAAATAAAAATGTCCTTGATGGGTAAATGAGCACAGAGTTAATGAGTATTTCTGTGAACTAATAAACTTCCTATTAGTGTTTTGACAACTTGAGTGTTTTTTGCAATCTTTTTTCACTGCAGACAACTTAAGGTACATTGCAGAATTTCACTACCAGATAAATAAACTTATTTTACCAAGACAATATTTAACCTATATTCTCTAAACCAAATTTTGTTTATGAGTAATTTTAAAACTTTTGTCTGTTTTGTATACAGAATGAATGCATTTTGTTGCTTATTCAGAAGTCCTGGAATAAACTAAAGCATTTGCATTGCTAGATTTTAGTTTCTTCAGTCAAAGGTGTACCTTCAGAACTTGGAAGCAATTTTCCTGGTAACATGAACGAACAGTTCTATTCTGTCTCCATTATGAGTTTCTTAAAGTTTAGGTAACCTATAGCTAATTGGAATGAGATTGCTCATGTGTGTTCTCTCTGCTTCAGGCTCAATTTCTTTGAAAATACTCATTAAAATATCTTGTCCGTTTCTGAGGGTGATTTACAAGCAATAAACTCTGACAGTGTTAAAAAAACACTTTCATATTTTTTGAAAGATTCTTTGATAGCTATTTTGAGGCCTCATGATAAAGCAGAGATTAAGAAATACAGTCTTTGGACTAAGTCATGTGCACCTTGGAGTCTTCTTACCATCAACTTCTTGCAGAATTTACAATCCAGATGGTGGCTGCACCTGTGTTTTACACTAGTACCAGAAAACAAATGGATCCTATAACTTGCACTGATTGGTACTAATATTTCCAGGTAGTGTATAGAAGAACATATAAATAAAAGGAAAAAAAAAAAAAATGAAGTCGAGGTAGTGTATGCATGTATTTTTGACTTTTACTATATGCTCTGTATGTGTGTGTGTGTGTTACACAGTTTCAAATCAGTGTCCTTTTAAAATAATACGTGTTTCAGGAGAACGGAGAATTATGTCTTTTGTTTTTAGGGTACAAAAGAATTTGAGTTCTCTTAATAGTTAACAGTAGTGATACTTGAAATAATTGCATAAAATATTTAAGGAATTGTACAATTTTTCAGCCATTAAATTGATAGGAGTTAGCTAAATCCCACTGATGTTGACATTTCATGTTTTGTATTGGTTGAGACTCAGCCCCTGTCTCTTGTATAACTAAAATCCAGGAGGCTACATTCCACATTCTCCAGCAATTCAGCTATCATACTGACTTCCTTGTTTTCACTGGAGATACTGTTTTTTCTCCTAGGACAAGAAGGACAAAGTCTCAAGATTTGACACTATACGTCATTCCATAGCTGGAATTATACGTTCTCCAAAGTCCATGTTGGGTTCGTCATCGGTAAGCAGTACCACTCATCTGGTGGTGTACTACGTTCTGATAATTTTATAGCTTAAGTAGGATTATTTTTTTTCTGAACCATCTTGCTTTTCCATCTCATGGTTAATAATTACATTTAAATAATGTTATTAAAACATTGTTGTGATTGATCATCAGACCTGGTTGTATTGTCATATAATAGTATGTTGTGCTTTAGGAAAGATAGGCAATTTATAAGTTCTTTGCAGCTCCCATAAGGGTGCTGAGCTTTTAAGAGTACTCTTCCTCATGAGTCTGATTTACAGGAAATGCAGTGCATTATGGTATTCAGATGCTCATGCATGTTTTACCTGTTATTGCAATAATTATATTCCCCATGTTTGTTATAAAGGCACCAGTATATATTTCTTCTGCTTCTGCTGCTGCTACTGCTACTTTCTCAATAACAGGTACTCTTTAACTAATTAGATATCATGCATCTTGCTTCAGTATGGATTAAAAATAGTTGTTGAGTATATCTTACTTCTAGTTGGTTTTTGTTCAGGTTACCTAATGGATGTGAAAACTTTGTTGCTTCTTTTGTTTTCGTATTACATAAGTTGTTTTTTTTTTCATATAGAACCTTGTCAGACCAGGATACTTGAGCACCTACTTATGTACCTGTCAAGTTTCATTTGAAAACCTTCCTCTTGTGTGTTACTGAAGTGGCACATGTTAACATCCCAACACAAAAACCACGTAAAACCCAAAGCAAACAAACAAAAAACCCCAGCAGATGCAATCCAAACAAAAAAACCTCATACCAAAAAACAAACCAAGAAAAGTTGTGCAGAATTTAAAGAACTTTTTAAAACTGGCTTTTAATTGTGACCTTGTCACCTCAAATACTAGCTCAAACCAGCATTTTGGACGAAACTGTAGAATGAACAGGCCTCCAGGTTTATGCAGCAGGATTGCATCCAAGGACCTCTTAAAAGATACAGTAAACTTATTTAAGCTATTCAGAATGTGTGGAAGAGTTGCATATATACATATATGTGTATATACATGTCTGTACATAGAAAGATTGTATATAGTGATGAAGGAGTGGAATAGTAAATGTGGCGATGAGATAAAATTAGGACAGGAAGGCTTTTGCTCTGAAAAATGGAAAATATTCATGACATATTTGAAAAGCAATAGAAAAGCTCTACTAAAATAATAAAACATTCCTGGAGATAAACAAATACCCCACATTATCATCATCGTGGGTTTATAAAACTTCTAACTTATGTCAAACCTCAACATTTTGTAATAAAAGCACATAAAAATGTGTATTGCCATTAACTCTGTTGTTTGTGTAGGTTAGACAGTATTTAACTTTTTATTTGTTTGTGTTATATAACTTGTTAGGATTAAAAAAATATATAATTGCCACCTAAAACTACGTCAGGGAAAAACTGGTAAACTATCAATAAGAGGATCAAGATATTTAAGATGAAATCAGGAGGAGTCGGTATAAAAATTTTTGTTGGCTCTAATTGAAGTGTCGTTTTAAATAACTTATGTGGCTCATTTTGATTTCCAATCCAGTCTGCATCACTATTAATTCCATGGAAGTTGGTGTAAACCTTGGTGTAGATATATAGAAGGTAGGATTGCTGAAGCCTTGGATCATGTTTGGGAGAAGCAAGATTGGAATTGGGTCATTTGAGGCAGAAAGTGAAATCTGAATAACAAGTGTACTCTTGATTACCTGTCAAATAAGTAACCTTCAAAGTCAGAATATATAAACCAATCAATTTTCAGTTTTCCTTTGTGTTTTGATTTAGCGATTTCTTGTGTGTTAGGAAAGCTAACCATGCATACAGAGCTGAAATTTTATTCGCGAAATAGTACTTAGCTCTTAATGTGCTCAGCTTTTCCTGCTCACAATGACATAACCATGCTTTTTGCTAAATGTATTAACTGGTGCTTAAAACTTATTATCCATCAACAAAGCACACAAAGTGATTATTGATGGTATTTTATAAAAATAATAACATAATGTAAACAAATTTAGGATTTTGTTAAATAGACCAGTACTAAAAATGATCTTGAAGCTGAGTAGGAAAAAGATTGGTACTGATCCTCTGATACAGTCTAAAAATGTGATGTCAATCTCATATTACATGTTTTAAATTATTGAAACTTTAAAAGTGGAGGTGGATCTTGGTTTAAATGTAGTGTTATTCTAAAGATGTCAACCATATTTAATTGTTGGGAGAAGCTGGATTTCATGTGTAATTAGCAAAACAAATGTTTTTTGTATCATCTGGAGAAAGCTGTAGGAAACCGTGTACTTCTGAAAGCAGCCAGGAGTTTAACTGTTAGTTTTGTGTTTGCATTTAAATGATTGGATTGTTTTCAGAATGAGGAGGTAAAGGACAATATAGGAAAAAAATATAGTTAAAAACCAGCAAGGTGGCTTCTCTGAACAAAATGCAAGCCAGCTTCCTATAATAACATGAGACATAAGGTTAATCAAATGAGGAGAGAAAACACAAGAAAAGGAGCAAATTTCATGTACCTATAGAATACTATGAAGTGAATGAAGAGTCTGAATGAATTGCATCTTGAATGCCAGCTTCTCCCTTCTGCCTGTTTTCTTTTGTCACCGAGGGCTTTGAGTCTGACAGAGACATCCATTATTGTTTATAGGATAAGTTTTTTATTGTTTATAGTATAATAGTGGAATTAATGTTGGTTTCATATGGTAAACTACTATGTGGGAATGGTCCAGGTACACTGAGGCTAACAGCAGGATATTTCATAGCAAATTGTCTTGTACTATCAATCCAAATTTATTGCTTTCCTTTCTCATCTGCGTCTGCCCCTCTTTTATAAATGTCTTGACAAAATGTCCTGACAAAATGTTTTCTTTGCTTAAAGTTGGAAAATAAGGATTTCTGAAAAGTTTGAATTCAGAATATATGTGAAAATACAATACTGAGTAAGCTATTAGTTTAATAAAATAACATTCTGTCATGGTTTAATCCAGTCAGCAGCTAAAACTACCACAAACTCACTCACTCACTCACTCCCCAGAGCAACTAGGAAGAAAATTAACTCTATGCCAGCTGAAACCAGGATACATTCCATTATTGTTCTCTCTCCATTAACAGTGTAAGTGCAGGAATATCTTACTTTTTTGGAGTTAGAAATCATATACTGCTGGTTGTTCAATATTTTTTTTACTGATGCGGCAGCTGGGCACTCCTTCACTGATGGAGAAAAGCTGCTGTTTTTGTGGGCTGTTAAATGGTGGGGAGAAGAGGGATCTCAGAATAAGCAGAGACAACAATGCTAGGCCCACAAAGAGCATGATCAAGTATATGAGGGCATTTCCCTCCTCTCAGAAGGAAAATTGTGATGAAGAACACACACTCCCCCAGCCACCCCTCACCTCCACCAGCCCTTTCCCCCACAAATAACTCACAAAAAAATATAGCAATAAATGGAAAACTTAAAGGAAAAAGCAAAAGCCAAAAGAAGTGCTGAGAGGACAAGTAGAAATTCGACAGTGTGAATTCCTTTCCTTCTGTAAGATTTTGTTAATTTATTTTTAGCCCCCAGTCAAATTAACAACAGAAATCTTTGAAAACTATTTCTTCATTTAAGCTGACGAATCACTAAGTGCTTCTGTAAGTCTGTACATGCAAACGAGCAAGAGATCTCATGCCCCAAATGAAATTGTAAAATATTGAGGATTAGAATGCAAAGTTTTTCTTTCAGGTATCAAATTATATTAAGTTGCTTACTGATAGCAAACTCAGAGTTTAAAAGAGAGACAGGTATTTTTTTTCCCTCGGTCTATCTTAAAGACTACCCTTTCTTCGTATGTAAGCCTGTTAATTCTAACTATAAAATTCAGTAGAAACATTAGCGCTAAAAGATGCTGAGTTGAAATCAGTATTAAAGTCAATCTATATGTTGCATTTGTGCTGTTCTTTTTGGGCTTTCAGCTGTGATTTCTTTCATAGTTGGTCAGTGGCTGTATCATATAGAGACCATGTTGGGAGTAGCAGAATCACGGAATTGTAGGAGTTGGAAGGGACCTCAAGAGATCATTGAGTCCAACTCCAAAGTCAGAAAACTTGTTGATAAAAACAATGCAATTTCAATAACACTCAAAACATGGATAATTATTGCATATTTTATCAGGGGAACCATCTTGATTGTGATTGCCCTGGAGCTTATGACAAAAAGTAGAAGTGGTAGGAGACAGTAGATGATACCTGGTGGAATTTCCATTGTTTCCTTCTAAAGTAATAAATTGAGTTTGACTATATTTAAAAGAAAGAAGATTGATGTTTGTGTCATAAACACCATAGTTGGCAATGTCTGATATGTTCTCGTGTTCCTCCATAAGATCTGTCTCTGTCATAAAGGCCTGTATGGTGTTTCATTCTGGGATGTGATCAAGATTGCCTAAACAGTGAATCAGACTTGATCCAGTTCAAATATAAGCAGGTGCTATTATTTGAAAGCTTCCTCTTAAAGACAGCTGTGAAATGAGTGACATGTCAGAATTTTTAAAAATATTTTTTTAACCTTCCCTTGTGAAGATCATGAACCAGTTTATTGACCCTGAACTGTCCTTCTATCCTTAGAAACCATTCCATTCACACAGGATGTGTTTCAAAGCAAAAGCTTTGCTACTATGACCCTTTTAAGATTTTTGGATAATATAGCAGAGGTTTAGGTTTTCTGGTGGTTCAAACTCTGTGTCTTTGAACAATAAAAATTCAAGTAAATAACATTGTATATGCTACATACTCTAGTTCTCAATGTCTGTGTTTGAGACTATGAGGGTCTGTCAGACTTTAATATGTTCTCCAGTTTTCCATCAGTATCATGGACTAAACCAGACCTTTTAAGGTATAACTTAGACAGCCAGGAACCTACTGAATAAGCCATTTTTTTATACCAAAAACTTTTCTGTGAAAGTGCTAAAGAGTTACAGATATTTGCAAATAGGAAGGTCTGAGTAGATCCCTTTTCTTGAGTCTGCTCTGTCCCATTCTGTGAGTCTGAGATTCTTCCTAGTGGGGTGTTTTTGGCTAGGTAAATACCTACCATAAGTATCTCTCCAGGAAGACCTTAAATGTGCATATAGACTCCACCATGCCTATAGTTGCGCCACGTCAAATTTTTCCCTCGCATGCTCCAATGAAGAGTTCCTTTTATCTTTCTCCATACCCATGGGGGAAATTTCCTATCATCCTCGATGATACAAAGAAAAACCTGGTTTTTATCAGTGCTGAGCAGTAACAGAAGTTAATTCAGAACCACGTGCTTTGAGCGTATCTGTTTGATCGTGCTTAATTGAGGTGTGGATCTCCGTGCTGTTATCTAAAATGCAGTTCAGCAGGCTTGCCTGGGACACATTCACTTATCAATCTGTTTAACTCACGGTACAGTATGCACTGTTACGTTGTTCAGAGCTTTGCCACTCAAGCAGTAAGAATTTCTATGAGCTCTGTCACTGATTTTGAATGACACAGCTTAATAAAGGACTTGTCTGTCTAGACATTATAAACAAATCTAAAATGGTCATTGAACAAAATACAAAGTTTTCCTCAGTGTTTTCTTAAAGAATGTAAATGCAGTAAAATCAATATGTGAATTTGTAGCTTAAAACTCATTACCTTCCATTTATAACCAGTTAATTTCTTAGCACTCAATGCATTCAGCAACTAAACTCTAGTGCACAGTACACTTAGGTGTATTTTCTCTGCTACAGCCTAAATGCTAGGAAAAATGTCTCATAGCGCTATTAATGGATTTGGGATGCAGTTGGTAAATTCTGTGAAAGCAATGTATCCAATTCGGATGGTTTGTATAAATATTTTTTTTTATTTCTGAGAAGTTTCTCTCTGGATAAAGAAATGGTTCCATTTGAATTGTTGTTAATAGCATGTCAGATGTGTGAGAAAAAGTTGCTTGGTATGGCTTAGGAAACATAGCAGGCCAAGTAAAAAATACCGTTTTATGGACACTTCCATAAACAACTGGGTTTTGTGCATAATTTTTTTTGGATTATAGAATAGGTGATCAGTATGCCTTTCATGTAGATATAAGAGCCTTCATTTTGTTTGTTAGTAGAAATCCATAATTCAGATACAGAAATAGAAATTGTTGTTTATCATGCTTTTCGTGTAAAAGTAAGCTGTAAAAATGTACTGTTATAGTAACATATTTCTTCAATGTTTTTCCCAAGTTCTTTGATGTAATATCAACCACTGAGAAACCGTTGGCTGAGCAAGACTGGTATCATGGTGCAATTCCAAGAATAGAAGCCCAGGAGCTGTTAAAACAGCAAGGAGACTTCTTGGTGCGAGAGAGCCACGGGAAACCTGGTGAATATGTCCTTTCTGTGTTTTCAGATGGACAACGGAGACACTTTATCATACAATATGCTGATGTACGTCTCTGATATAGTACTGAATTTTCAATGTTAGGAAGTTTATAATTTCAGCTAAACAATTTAGAATCTATATAATTTACTGTGGGAAATGGCTTTGGGCTTTATATGAAAATATGAAATCTGTTGGAAATATTTCTGTCAGTGCTGACATCAGGGAAAAAGGTCATTTTGTGAAACAAAAGAGAAATAGAAGTATGAGGTTATTCAACATCTATTATATTAAAAATCCAAGATATTTCTGTAAATTTTTTGAAATCCAGGGTGCCTTACTGTTAATTTATTCATATACATATATTTAGAATTAAACCTATTTTCATAGTTTGTACTAATTTGGCTGCTCTTAATTCAGGCTGTAAAGATTCTATTGAACATTCTTGAAAAATGGAAACATTCACAGAGCAGTGTTTTCTACACGGTTGGGAATTGAAGTTCCTGCTAGAGATGCTTATGTTCTTTTTAGCCCTACGGATATTGTTCAGTGTAACAGAAGTGCTTGTGGATATTGCACAGCATATAAGCTTCTAAGGACCAGAACTGATCCCTTTGATGCTCTAATTTAGGAAAAATAAGTAAATTTAAGTAGCATGTTAATTCGTATATGCCTTTATGTAGTGCATTTCTTTTTAGTCGTCTTAATGCATTACTTTTTTAATGTATTTTTCTTTTTACCTTTTAGAATTTCAAACTCATTCAAAATATGACAGTTCTCATAAGATGACTAGAAATTAGTCTTGAATTATGACATAATAGCAAAAAATTCTCAGCTTTGGTTCAGTAATGCTACCAAAACATATTTCAGTCTCTTGAACTGAAAAATCTCTAATGTACAGAAAAATATACAAATTTTGTCACATAACAATGACACATAGTCTTACAAGGTGATTGGAGTTCTCTGATCCCAATCTGGCAGAAACAAGTGCACAGCATATACTTGGTGCGGTTGAAATAATGTCGTGTTAAGTCATCGTATGTAGCAAGCAGACCTTTGAAAAATACAAAATGAACTTTCAAGTCAGTTAAAATAGAGGAGTTTTTATATTAGTAATACTTTGAGGCTACCCTGACCTGTAAGCTGACGTTTTTGTATTGGTTTTTCCACCAAAAAAAAAACAAGAGGCAAAAGAGCAGCAGTTTTTACTTCCATAATTTCACTACTTTGTCTTAGGAGTTACACTTGAAAGACTGATATTGGTATCGAATAGCTGCATAGCTTGGACAAGCCACACATTGTCAGGTCACTAGAGTTGTCTGCACATTAGTAACAGGGCATTATGTTAATCTGTTCTTGGGATTCATTTGTGGCAGGTTTTCTTTACAATTGTGGAACCTAAAACTTATTTTCTTAAAGAAATGCAGGACTTCTTGTGCACTCCATGGTGTGAATTTTCTGCATTTATTCTCAAAAAAACATTAATTGGAAAAGGAGAAAAAGCTTTAGGCTCTGAAAAGAACTTACGTGGTGGGACTTTTATTTCAGTATGTCAAGGGGGATTGTATTCATGAACATTTTGGTAGGGAAGTTTGAGGAGAGTTTAGCGCAGTGGATTTTTTTGTTTGCATTGGCATGAACAATGGGGAATCAGGTCTCTGTATCTGGTCAAATTACATTCTTGCACCACTGACAGGTCCCCACTGGTTTCCATATGCAAATTTTCCTCTGAATCAAATACTGAAGGGCAGAATGGAGCATGTGCCTGTTTTAACAGTGGTCCTTTAATTGCACAAGTGTACTCTCCCTGGTTTTACCATTAATTTTAAAAGGTTAATCTTAATTAAACTCTATGTCATAAATTATTTCATTGCTCAGCTTTAAGTGATCTTAATAATGGTCAGCATCCTGGGTAAATACACAGGATCAAAGAACACTGTCTGCCTTGAAGCTCTTCCTTAGAAGGCAGCAGATAGGGGTGTGATTGGGTCTGGAATGAGGAGATGATGGTCAGTACTGGCTATTGTTCTAGACGTAGACTCTCAGGACATCAGGATTTTTGGATCATCAGTAAAGAAATATGTGTGAAAGAGCTTATTTGAAAGGGATCAGAACTAATGTTACTGGTCAGTCAAAGCTGCATCACTATTTAATAAATGAATTAAGTTAAACGACAAACTAAACAAAAAGTGTTCAGGCTATAAAAAGATTTTTGTGATAACTAGGAGTGTTAAAATTAGGTGCCGTGACCAAGCAGTCTTTGCTAACAGTTGACACAATAATCTGTTTCAGGAAGCTAGTGCTTTAATCCCTAAAGAAGAGAAGCTTAGAATGCACTCTGCAAGGAATTTGACCCTGGGTGCTAGAAAGTGGTAGAGGTTTTCATTGCCCAGTTGTTTATGCACTTGAATTGTGACTGCTTTGAGGTTTTTTTAATTACAGTACTTGTTTATTGTGGCCACTGTCAAGCTCGCATATAGCAGTTGTGCTCTTGTGGGAAGAGTTCTCTAGCTGTATGTGCTGAGTTTTATACAGACACAAAACTTGTTCTTGTTTCCCAGTCAGCTGCAGTGTATAATTTAAGACTTAGGAGGATGAAAGATAAAGTTTATGGGCAAAGATAAGCAATGAAAATACTTTATTCCCTATAACACCTGAAAGAGTGATATGTCACAGCTATCATTCCTAAGAAAAAGTTACCATGCTTCTAAGTAAATATTAAACAGTTGTTTTCACCCTGTTCAATTAGGTGTATAAAAAGAACTCCATGAAGCGGAGGGGGAAAGGAATTTTATAATAACCCATCTTTTCTATGAATTACATGTATGACCTGCCTTTGTTTTTAGCTGCTGTAGCATCTTCTGGTACATGGTCTTTACAAAAGACCAGTCATGTATCTTATACTCTGTGTGCGTGATTTATTAATTTTATCAAATGCAGTAAGATCCAAGTAAGAAAGTGTTACTTATCTCCTGTTGCTTTTACTGTGAAACATTTTCTTTTTCCATTTGGTTGTTGTAATTTCTGAAAGTTCAGGTAATTAGGAATTTAGTGTTGCATATTCTGGTTTTGAATATTTTTATTTCACTCTATCAGAGTTTTAACTGTCCTAGATTTAAATTAAGAGTTTAAATAAATAGCTAGTGTATCATGTTGCCTTAAATGGGCAATGCAGTAATTTTGCATTTATTAGTGTATCATATTCCTAAGATCATTTAATTTAATTCAGTTGATACACTGTTAAATAGATCAGGAAAAAAAAATCTAGTTCTCTAAAAAAACCCATTTCTTTGTTTTGTTACTACTGAGGGAAGCTTGGTCTGTGCTTTTGTGGTTTCTTGTTCAACATACTGCTTGTAGAGAAACAATTATTTGCTTTTACATCCATACAGAATCAGTATCGTTTTGAAGGAACTGGGTTTCCAACTATTCCTCAGCTCATAGAACATCATTACACAACAAAGCAAGTTATTACAAAGAAATCTGGTGTTGTTCTGCTGAATCCTGTTGTTAAGGTAATACCTACATTCCAAGAACTCTGTTTAACTGGAAAGAATTTCAGGGTGTTGTATTGTTATTTAAAATATGTTTCTTAATAGCTTCTCAGAAGATTTTTCATTCTTGCTCACTTTTTCAAAGTTTTTTCCAACCTTCTCTACTCTTTGCTACACAATCCTTTAAAATAATGCTTCATCCATATTTTTATAACAAATCTTTACTATCTTGAAAGAATGGTGTTTGTCATCTCACAAAATATTTTCCTGCTTTTCTTTTTGGTTTCCCAGCTGGATTTCATTACTAAGTAATCGAAAATAGTAATTGCCCTGAATTTGTGTTGAAGGAATTTTTGTGATAAACCAGTATGCTTTAAATGGTAAACTTATCATGAAATTTGGAGGAGTCCTATGCCTTTTGCCTCTATTTTATATCTGAGAAATAAGTTATACAGACACAGAAATAGATACTGTCATTCCAGCTTCATTGCAAATTTGAAATAAAAATTCCCTTTTTAATCAGTAAGCTATTACACAAAATTTTTCATGAGGGAAATGAAAAGGAAGGAAATACTAAACTATATAACTGTTTAGAAAGCTTAGGAATCTCCTTGGCTTCTTCCAGTAGTTGAGCAGTTGGTGCCTACTTAGTTGATACTCCATTCATAAGCCAACTTTTCCACTTAATTCTTGGCAGTTAAATTATGTCTAAGCCTTTTGCTCTTGATCTTTTTTAAAAATACTAGTTTCATGTGTTTGTAGAGTACTTTATGTGATCAACAAAATGTTAGGAAGCATAACACTTTACATTTCGGATTAAGTTTCCTACTTCAAATTCCTAGTTCTTTTCTGCTAACAATCCAAAGAAATTAAACCATATTCCTTTTCTCAAAGTTAACATGATTTTTTTACACTTACCTGTGCTTACCTATTTGATATAATTTTAAAATTTAAGGAATGGGGCTTTTTAAAATGCATATTTTAAGTTAATGTCTTGTTGAATGCCAAATTGACACGATTGAAGGTAGAATATTGCTTAAATCCATTGTAGAACATATGAGAAAGCGTAGGACATAATTTTTGTTTGTGAGTAGTTGTATTTTTATAAAAACGGTTTAAATTAAAAATATAGGTCTGTCAAACTCAAAATTTAATCTTTTTATATCTGTGGAATTTATATTTTGTCATACAGATAATAGTGCTCTTTCTGTTCCCTGGCTTTTTTTCTGCCAGCGTACAATGTGCATACTGTGAGACCAGCCCTGTTTTGGCAAATATAAAACTACAACATGTTATGTTTCTGTGTACTAAATGGTAACAGAAATTATTCTTCGTTATTCTCTGTTAAGGTTAAACAGGAAAACTTCATCTGGAAAACAGTTTTTCATTCTCTGTTGTTTACTCTGAAGACAGGGAGGTTCCATATTCCTGACATTTTCTTTTATTTTGCAATAATTTCTTTTAGAGAGTTAAGCATTAATTTATGCATAACTTTGTATAACTGTGTATAATCAAAGATTTTTTCTAGTACCTACACTGTGAAAGAATTATGGTCCCAAACAATGTTCCTGATCATTTCTCCATTACTGTACTTGAACTGATGGTCTTTGAGGTGTTAATGCACATGGGTGTGGTCCAAATATTGATGATAACCATGCAGACGTGTGATTGTCTCGTGAGTTTTTCCAGGAGTTGGATCCGTATCTCTACTGCTACATCAGATGTATCATAGCCTCATTACAAATTGATGGAGGACAATTTTGGCTTTTGGCTTTTCTGCTGTCAAAGTCAGGTTTTTGTTTTTCTTGTTTTCAGGGGGACAGTGAAGTGAGACAATTTTTCTCTGACTTGTTGACTTGAGTTAGTATTAACTAAATTATTGGAAGTATTAGTATTTCCTTTAGGATTGTGCTATTTTTATGACCAGTTGGTAGTTGATTTGAGCTGCAGTGAAAAAATTTTGACTTCTCAGGGTTTCCAAAGTGCTGCAAGTAGTTGACATCTGTCTGTAATCACACAGACTTCATTTATTTTGTAAAATGACTCATTTTTTTCTGGTGTACATCAGTCTTTATCATAGAATCTTAGAATGGTTTTGGTTGGAAAAGACCTTCAAAAGGTCATTGAGTCCAACCATACAAAGTTCTGGAATGCAACTTCCTGAGATGGAGTTTTTCAGTTTAACTACTTACTGTGTGGAAAAACTGCCTCCTTTTCTTTCCTTGAACCTTGATTTTGATATCCCTTACTTTCTACATTCAAAGCAGCAGTGGATCAGTATCTATATGCAGTCCATTAATTTAGAGACCTGTACCTTCTCTCCACTTTTTCTGTATTCAAGTCTATTTCCTCCAGGGTTGATGAACTACTGGAGTCCCTCAGGGGTTAGTACTGGGACCTGTATTATCCAATATTCATTGAGGACCTAGATGAGGAAATAGCTTGTACAACCAGAAAGTTTGCTGATGACACAAAACTGGGAGGGGCAGCTGGCACACCAGAGGTTTGTGCTGCCATTCAGCAAGACAGGCTGGAGAGTTGGGCAAGGAGAAGTTTAATGACATTTGACAAGAGCAAGTTCAGTCTTGAATCTAGGGAAGAATAACTTCACCCACTTGGTGGCTGGCTTGTTGGAGAGCAGCATAGGTGAGTGGGACGTGAGGGTCCTGTTGGACAGCAGGATGATCATGAGCCAGCAATGTGCCCTCATGGCTAAGAAGACCAATAGCATCCTGGGGTGTATTAGAAGGGGTGTGGTTAGTACATTGAGAGAGGTCCTTCCCCTCTACTCTGCCCTACTCCACTCTGCCCTACTCTACTCCAGGTGAGACTGCACCTGGAATATCGAGTCCAGTTCTGGGCAGCTCGGTTCAAGAAGGACACAGAACTCCCTCAAAGAGTTCAGCACAGGGCCATGAAGATGATTAAGGGAGTGGAATGCCTTCCTTATGAGGACACGCTGAAGGAGCTGGGTCTCTCTAGCGGTGTGACCTTACTAATGTCCATAAATATATATAGGGAGAGTCAGGATGACAGAGCCAGACTCTTCTCAGTGATGGCAGCGCTAGGACAAGGGGCAACGGGTGTAAACTGGAGCATTGGAGGTTCCATGTGAACCTGAGGAGAAATTTTTTCACTATGAGGATGACAGAGCACTGGGACAGGATGCCCAGAGAGGCTGTGGAGTCTCCTTCTCTGGAGACATTCAAGACCCATCTGGATGTGTTCATGTGTGATTTTGTCTAGGTGATCCTGCTCTGGCAAGGGGGTTGGATCTTTCATGCTTCCTTGCAGCTCCTAACGCTCTGGTGGTTCTGTGAACATTTCAAATTTCATTCTGGTCAGTTGTGTGAAATAACAGAAATTATGTCCATGATAATAATGATAGTACTAAGCAGGTATTGGGTGACAGGCAAGTTTGTTTTATAACTTTTAAAAAAATATATCTATTGCATATACTGTAGGTAGGATTTCAGTAACTTGTGACATATGATATGAATGTTTGATAGATAGTTTGTGTAAATTAAAACCACTGTATAGTGTACTGAATGCTTCATGATCAGTATTTTGAACCAAGTAAAACTGTATTAAAAAGGCTGTTCGGTGGATGATTTTAATTGCTTTAAAGAAGCTTTGTTAAAAATATTTACATGGTTTTGTTTTGCAGTAGCTTTCATTCTGAGCTACATTTTCATGTTGATTTTAGTTATCTCATTGATTAAAAACTAGCTGATGGAAAAAAGTATTTCAGAACTGGAAAAAACGATGTTGTGAATTTTTTTTTTAATGTGCATGGAGCTCTGGCTTTCATAAGGGGAAGTGGAAACATTTTAAGTTACTTTCCGAAATAGCATATACACTCTGACACCTAGTTTTGAGTGTATTTTATGTATCGTGATATTATCAGAATATATTTGATCATTTCCTTAAAATTAATTCAGCATCTGCAAAGACTGTTTTTTCTTCATATTAAAGCTGCAAAACAATCTTTGACATTTCGTGCAGTCTTTAATCTTTTCATGCAAATTGCTGCCCCTGTAATAACCTGTTTAGAAAGCGAAAGTTAAATATGACAGAGAACTTCACACACAAAAAAATTATGCTACGGAGTTTATTTTTCTTTCCTTCCTTCCCACAGTCATTCATCCTCCTTTACCATATTAGTATAATTAGTGTTCACCTTCTGTGATGTTGCCCTTGAAAGGAACACTCTTAATCGTGTTACAAAAGGCCTGTCCCATGTCCCATTTAATGTAGACCAAATCTGCCTGCTTGGAATGTTAATGATACTGTAATAATAGAATTTAAATTAGAAAAACTGAGGGCATTAAAAAGATATCTGCAAGTGATTTCTTTAATGGAAAAGTCTTATATTTATTTATAATCTTTTAGAAAAAATGCACGTTATGTTCTTCAATTTATTTGTGATTGAATGACTGGTTCGTAAAGCCCCTGAGTAACCTGAGTGCATTTTATTTGGAGAAAACCATATTAAATATACTTTGACTCTCTAACGACTTTGAACTCATATTGTGGAGGTTTTAAAATTTTCTGAATTGCGTGTTTTATTAAGCTATGGATACGCTTAAGTTTGAATACTAGAAAATACTAGAAATTAAGGAATGACATTTTTATTTGGCTGTATCTACATTAACGTTTTCACGTGGGTCAGAAATACACCTTTGAAGCAAATCTGCCCAGTACCATTTAGAACAAGATGCTTCCATAACTGAGAGGTCTCTGAGGATTCAAACTTTATTCCTTTCAGCTGAAAGAAAATAGGAGGATACATAACTGTTGATGGGAAGGAGTTCAGTCTTCAGAACCGGGAGAGATCTAGCCTGAAATAACCCTTTTTCTAAAAAAAAAAAAAAAAAGTACTTTTCAGGTCTTCAGCACCAACTCTTTCAACTCTTTCCTTCTGGAGATCTGCCGTCATTTCCCAAGTGCTAAGGTAGTTCTGGTCTTTGGATCCTATAACTGCTGGTTTGTCAGATGAGTTAGGCTATACATTTGTTGCCAGTAGCGTTACTTTAAAAATTCTACATCTATTTTGATGTGACAGAGAATCCTGTCAAATGGCCTCAAAAATCTCATGTACCTGGGAGAATGATGAACTGTAAATGATGTTGAGTGTGATGAATGAGAAGTGTGAAAAGAAAAAAAGATGTATTTTGTAGCAGTGGTTCTAATGTTGATGAATGATACTGTGAATGACATGAGAATTCAGTGCAGGTATGATGCGCTTTTGCAAGATGCAAGTTTGCTAATGAGTTAGGCATGGAAAGAAATTATGAAGAAATAAATTGAAGTGAAAACTCTATGAAAATGCATGCAAAAAAATCTGACATCCCCTTAGTTCTACAGTCACTGAACCAATTTAGGTGTCGCTTGTATTTAGAAGTCTTTCAGCTCAGCTGTCAAAGATGGACAGCATATCTGCCTCATGTTTGAGCTTCTTAGTAGTACCACAAAATTGGTACTGTCTTTTTCTGCAATTAGTCAACATACATTTACCCATGCAAAGCTAATGAAAAGGTGTTTTTGGCTCCCCTTAGTGTTGGTTGGTTTTGCTGATGTTTTGTCTGGGTTTGCTTTGTTTTGCAAAACCAAGCTGAAGTTCACTGTTGAGGACATCTGTGCTCATGGTGCAGGTAGCGTGTGTTTCTCGGGACAGCAAGGCTGACATGGAGGAATCGAAGGAGGTTGCTGAACAACCTCACTTTCATGCAGGCCCTCTCAGGCCTGTGGAGAGAAGTTAGACAGATGCAAAGACACTGGGCGAGAGCGTTCAACTTAGTCACGAGGTAGTTCCATCACTCAATTAGAGATTCTCATCTTGTGACAGGAAAAAACTGGAGTGCTGAAAAGGGAAACAACTGCAGTAATGCTGCTGCCTTTTGGGTAGATCTTACATTTGTTTGATCTCTTTTAGGACCAGAAATCTCAGCTGAAAGGCAGAAACCATCTATTGCAGGGAGTGATTCAGTTATCACAACTTTGCCTAGGTGCTCCAAAGAGAATCACACTGTGAATTTCTTATGTGGTACCTGTGCTAGGCTTGTAGGAATGCCAAGAAGCACCTGGTGGTCATGGATTCTTTGTGTTGATTTTTGACCCAAACGTGTAACTCTTGTGAGCATGATTAAAATCTGATACATGCATTTTAAAATGTTAAAATATATTTTTCACTTTCTTAAAGGAAATTAAATCTACAGTGAGAAGTAAGCATTTATAATGCATAAAAGATATAGAAAATAATTGTATTTATTACATAAGCATGAAATTAATCTTTTGCCACTTATTTGCTGTTCAGTATTATTCTGGTCATGCAGAAGGCATGTGATTCGTACACGAGGAACTTCAGCAGTATGTTTTTTATATAACAGGAGAATTTAGGTAAATTTTCAGTAGGTGCAACTCCAGAATCTGAAGAACAGCCTACAGCTATTGATATTTGATGACAGAGTTTAGTATCTTAATACTTCAGTTATGTTCCTACTTCCTTTGAATTTAGATGTGTTGCAGGATTTCCTTTTAAGGATTTTTAGCAGAGATGTTTGCAGTATTTCTGTCAGATAACAAAAGAAATGCGTCTTCCATAATGGTGGCCTGTGCTTGTCAATACATTGAATCCTAGTGAGAAAAGGAAAAAAAAAGTTACTTTGTGTTAACAAAGTACTAAACCAATTTTATGTATATGCTCAAGTATCTTGACTCCTTTCAAAATTTAGAGGATTTTTTTTCTCAAAAAATCCTCTAAAATTATGTTCTTAGAATCTCATGAGGTGGAAGGGACCCATAAGGATCATTGAATCCCACTCCTGGCTCCGCACAGGACCAGCCAAGTCACAGCATGTGACTGAGGGCATCATCCAGATGCATCTTGAACTCAGTCAAGCTGGGTGCTGTGACCCCTTCCCTGGGGAGCCTGTTCTAGTGTCTGACCACCCTGTCAGTAAAGAACCTCCTCCTAACATCCAACCTAAACCTCCCCAGTCTGAGCTTCTCTCTGTTGCCTCAGGTTCTATCTCTGGTAACCAAAGAGAGGAGCTGTGTGCCTGCCCCTTCACTCCCCCTTGTCTGAATGCCATAGACCGCGATGAGGTCTCCCCTCAGTCTCCTTCAGGCTGAACAAACTGCAGGACTTCAGCCTCTCCTTGAAATAATGTAATAAGGGAAGTTGATGAGGCTACCTGAAGAGTACCAAACTGATAAGAGTTTTCTGTAGCTTTTTTTTCTAAAGGTTATAGTATGTGAAGTCTGTTCTAATTAATGTTTCTGTTTCAGTATTGTCTTTGTGGTCTTTCTTTCCGTAATCAGGTTTAGAAAAAAATTGGAAGATGATGTTACTAAAGGGTGTAAGCATTAGCTTATGCTGAAACCTAGAAAAGGTATATTTTATCAAGAATACAAATTCTGGTTTAGCAAAAAAAAAAAAAAGGTGATTTTTGAACACTCTCTTAAAAAACAGTGTCCTAGAAGTATTAAATGGGCACCTCAGCTGCATATGCAGTCCTGGTTTCTGCACATTCATATTAAAAGCTAGAGCACACCATATAGCTATGTGAGGTGCAAATTGAGCAAAAGGAATTATCTCAAACATGTCTAATACAGTAGAAAATAAGAAACAGAACCAAAAATTATGAAGCAGAAGACAGAAGTAAGGTATTTGTACAAAAAGAAAAAAAGTATGTTGGGAGGAGTGAATAAAAAAGCATTAAATATTTCAGAGGAAAAGGGTTTTGACAGACACTGGCACTGGAAGAAGGAGCAACTTCAATTAAAGCATCCTTCACAAATGATTACTTGGGCTTATGGGATTTTTTTGCTAACATGTTGTATGTACAGGTGAAAATCAAAGGGCTGCCTGTGTTCTCTTGTATTCTGGGTGTAAATCACACCTTTAAACACTAGTAAAAAATGTGGCCTTGCATTTAACTTTTCAGTGCCTTAGCAGAAGGTTTATAATCAGCTGTTAATATAGCATAGTAATAGTTGTAGGGTATGATTGCAACAGTAAGTTGCTTTTCTGCTGAAATAGCATCCAGATTTATATAAAATACCTGGTGGGAAGGTGCGACGGAGGAGGATCCAGGCTCTTTTCAGTGGTGACCAGTGACAAGAGTCAATGGACAGAGAGTATGTGAGTGACAGTGCTGCCACAGGCTTCTCAGAGTGCTTGTGGAGTCTCTGTCCTTGGAGGTACTTGCAGGCCATCTGGACATTGTCCTGGCTGCTGGCTCCAGGTGGTCCTGCCTGAGTGGGGATTGGACCAGATGAAGTCCAAATGTACTTGGAGACCTCAACCATTCTGTGATTCTGTGCGGGCACATTGAAGGACTAGATCTCTGTGAGGATGAGGTGCTTGTGAAAGCTGAAATGGATTTCTTTTCTATAAATGAACAAAGTGCAAAGGGGTGAGCCTCCCTAAGTTAGTGCTTTACAGAATGATTGGCAGAAAAATTGGCAGACTTGCAGTACTTTCCAAGTAACAAAAGCTAATTGAAGAAGTTCAATGGTAGGCATAGATTTTCCCCCCTTATCTCACTATGTTTTAAAAGAAAAATTATGAATTTGTTTGCTTTATTATAGGTCTGTTTATTCAAAAGGAGTTCTGACACATTGAGTGGGACACTGCATAATTAATTCTTGGACTTCTGAGTTTTAGAAAAATATACAAAAGATGCAGTAAGGTGCAACAGAGAGTAGTTTACTGCAGACCACAGGAAAATTTGGCCAAGCTAAAGTCATTAATACAAGAGAAAATAAAAATATTTGCTGAATACAGCATTCAGAAGAATATATGGGTAATAACAGAAGCTCCTGATAGTTAGTGGAGCCACTTGGTGTGTCTCTACTACTGCCCTTTGTGTCTCCTTCAAGTGACTTCTTTGTGATTCCAGCTTTCCCAGCACTTCTGAATAATGAATTATTGGTGTGTGAGAAGATAGCAATGTCTTCTTAAAGAACTATGTGTATCTGATGTAAAAAAACTTAATGCACCATGCTTCATTTAAACTATTGGCATTTATGTAATGTTGTGTGACTTCTGATTCAAAGCCATCATCTGTCTTGCTTGGAATGCAGGTGGAACTTACTGGTATTTACAGTGAGAATATCTCACAAATTAAGGCTGGAGTTTCTTGTAATTAAATCAAGTGAAGAAGTTCTGGTACCATGAAGATGTGTATGTGTAGGTGGGGTGGATGTTCTTGCTCTCTTTCCCTTTATATCTCCCTTTACCTTTTTCCTGATTTTTCTTAATCACAAATTGAGCTAATACAACTTTACTTGAAATTTTCCCAGGTGAATTCTATTCCATGTCAGTAGGTCTGACATGTTATCTGATGATTATGGGAGCTAATGCAAGATGAGCAGGTGTGGCTAGGAAGGAATAGGATGAAGGGTATAAAGGACCTTAGGCTTTTGTTTTGTACAAAACAGTAATTTGATGGAAGCTGTAATGTGGAACTGCAGTTCTTTGAAAGGTATTGCATACTAACTGCTGTAATTCAGAAAATCTTTTTGAGGACTGCTGAATACATAAAGGAACAGTCTTGTTGAGAGTATACTTTATCATGTGGATGTTGCTAAAGAATTATTTAAATGTTTTATTTACGTGTCTTGGGAAAAAAGAAACCATCTAACTGGAAATAGCTGAATGTTCTGAAGTAATATCAAGATGGAACTAAGTATCTTTCATAGTAAGATGTATGAAGCTAAGTATCTTACATAGTTCAAGAAGAATCTCTTGGACTTTTTTATGTACATCTGTAGTTCACCAGCCTCAGCTTTACATTACTCTTCAAGTGCATGAGTGGAAGAAAAATATACATATGTGGTTTAGCCTGTTCTAACCATCTGAGTGTATTATGAGGAAAGGCTGAGTGAGCTGGGACTGTTCAGTCTAGAGAAGAGGAGACTAAGGGGGGGCCTAATTAATGTTTATAAATATTTTAAGTATGGGGTGCAGGGGGAATTGGCCTGCCCCTTTTCAGTGGTCTGTGGAGACAGGACAAGGGGCAATGGCTGCAAGTTAGAACACAGGAAGTTCCGCACCAACACGCAGAGGAACTTTTTCACAGTGAGGGTGACAGAGCCCTGGGACAGGCTGTCCAGGGAGGTGGTGGAGTCTCCTTCTCTGGAGATATTCAAGACCCGTCTGGACGCCTATCTGTGCAGTATGAGCTGGGGTGCCTACTTTGGCAAGGGGTTTGGACCCGATGATCTCATGAGGTCCCTTCCAACCCCTATGATTCTGTGTGATTCTGTATTTATGCATGTATGCATAATATGGCTGTCATTTTGCATTCCTCTCTATTTAAATCGTACAAAACGTTTAAATGAAAAGCTGTGTTATCACACAGTATTGTTTGCCTTTGTACAGAAGGCTGTCACTGTTTTGGAGGGCATATCTGATAAAGGGCAGATAATTTCTCTGTTTGCATATATCTTATTAACAGATGATTCAGAGTACTTCAGTCTGGGAGCTGACTTTATTAAGTAGGGAGGAATGCTGTAAGTTTCCTTAATGTGTGAAATGGTTTTGACATAACTTTTCTTTTCCTGTGCTTAAGGATTTCACATTCTAGGTCTTGTTCCTTTTCAGGTTTTTGTGTGTGTGTGTGTTTTGTTTTCTTTATTTTTTTCTTCTTCTTTATTTATCTTTATTTCCTGTATTTTTCCTGAAAGATCCTTCACATCCCTTCAGTCCTTTGATGAATAAGAGAATATAACCTTAGGGAAACACTGCACATCTTTCAAAGAGAAGTGAAGAAAACTGGTTTTGTATGTTGACTTCTACAGTCATTTTGTCTATTGATCTTCAGGAAAGAATGCTGTTGGAAAGCTGTGTAGTTAATCAGAGGTCAATTCCACAGTTTTATGCGCTTCATGGTAGCTTTTGCAAATCTCAGTTCTACCCTCTTGGTTTATAGCCATTTAGAATTTGGTTTAGCAGAAAGGTTGAACTTCACAGTGGTTTTTTATGGAACAATAACAAGTCAGATGAAATAGTACTTTTTCCAAGGAGGTAAACCTATCTGCACAATTATTCTGTTTTACAGTTCACATTGACTTTCATCAGTGTGGCTTAATACAGTGCTAATAATAATGCAAAACAGCTTCTATAACAATTTTTACAGCTCATGAATCTTTATTCTGAGACTGTTTTAAAGAAGTTGTCAGTGGGGTTTTTTCAAACCCCTCTTGTAAAACTCTCTTGTTCTTATGAAAAATCTTTTCCAGTAGCTACCTTTATTTCTGTACTTAATCTGAAGGACTTGAAACACATCGTTTATGATTCATGAAATTGATATGTACATGAGAACTTCTGGCATAAGTGGTATGAAAAACAGTGCTTCTCTAAGACCATTTCTCATTTCCACATTGATAGGCCCTATCTACATATATACAAGTGTTAGTCACTTTATTTTTTCCCCTTCTGATTCACCAAGTCCTAATAAAAGATATCTTAATACCCAGGTGATGAAAAATAATCTTCTGTATAGGGTTTTATTAGCCATTAAAAATAATCTTACTCTAATTATCCATAATACAGAGAAAGATTGAATTTCCATTTTTGTTTTGGAAAAATTGCTCTTCCCTGCAGTAATTCATACTATTTATGTTTTCTGTTTCATTTGGAGGAAGGAGGACAAATACTAGTTTCCAAAATATTTTTCTGAATTAAATTTTTCTGCATACAACATAAAGAAGCAGGCATAATACATGTTTAAGAGCTGTGTTCATGAGATGCTGACAATATTAATCTATTTTATGGGGGGTTTAGAGGAATGATTTACTGGGATGATTTACTGGGATGGGGAAAAGGAGAGGGATATTTAGGCTATTTGTTAATTCTCTATACTGTGCTTAGATAGATTCTTAGGTTAGGAAGTTTTATATTTTCAATTCCCTTAAAGCAGTATGTTTTGTTGTTCCAGTCATTTTGGTCTTCCATAAATCAAATGAGGTTTCCAATTTCTAGGTGTTTTTACCCTTTTTTTGCTGTTGTTCCATCTACTGTTAAGAAGAAAGGTAGTGACAGAATTAGTATGATGGCATCTATGTTTATGATTTTAATGTGTTCTGAATTAGGTAAATAATGTGATGGAGAACATAAGTACGTAACTGCCATGATAACATATACATCTTATTTATTCTTACTGTGATGGAACCTGATCAGAACTTGCTCACTCTTCTTTCACAAATTTTGCACTGGAATCTGGTAAGAATACTAGTGTGTTTAGAGGTACTCTGAAATGGAATACAAGCACATGTGGCATTTTTTAATCCCTTTTTCTCTCTTCTATTAGAAATTGTAAAATTTTTTAAAAATAAGTGTTTAAGCTGAGACTTAAATTAATAACTAATTCCCATAATGTCTGGTTTTAAATGTTTAGTATCTAATTGCCTTACGGCTGGGTTCTAATTTGAAAAAATACCATTTTAGAGTTCTTAATGAATGAAATTGTTACTAAAAATTATAGAAAAATAACGCTAGGGGAATTTGAACACGTAAGTATTCATACTGGCTAACAGAATTAGCAGAAACCACATCAAAGAAATCACAAATTATTACATCAGAAAGAAGGTTTACAAATTAGTTCTAGTGAACTATAACTGCTTTCCATAAAATGGAAAGCATAACCCAGAATCACAGAGTTGTAGGGATTGGAAGGGACCTTAAGAGATCATCGGGTCCAACCCCCCTGCCAAAGCAGGCTCCCTAGCTCATACTGCACAGATGGGCATCCAGATGGGTCTTGAATATCTCCAGTGATGGAGACTCCACCACCTCCCTGGGCAGCTTGTCCCAGGGCTCTGTCACCCTCACTGTGAAAAAGTTCCTCTGCATGTTGGTGCGGAACTTCCTGTGCTCCAGTTTGCAGCAGTGAATGGTTACACCACTGAACAAAGTACATGGGAGGATATAACTTCAAAAGACAGTAATGCTCATCCCAGCCAGGGAACAAAGGACCCCTTTGCCTGCTGTGGAAGCAACCATGTATTAACGGAAGTTAGGGTTCTTGCTTGTCTTTCACTTTCCTTCCAAGAATTGCCTACCTTGAGGGCGGTTCCTTCCTAGACTTTAGGTATCTTTTCATTCCTTGGTATTCTTTAATGGGGAATCTTGAAAGCATGCTTTTCTTTAATGGGGAATCTTGAAAGCATGCTTTTCCCAAGTAGCTCCTTGTGTCTGATAAAGCATTATCTCCCAAGAGGCACCGAAGCTTTATCTGACCTGAGCCAAGTCATTTGCTGTGCTTGGCTAAGAAGTATGGCATTCACATAGTTCAGTTTTCCTTCCTGGGGGAAACTAGAGGGCACAAAAAAAAAAAAAAAAAGTTAAGATGTGGTAAAGTGTCTAGATTTGTTAGGTAGTACCATTTGCAAATAAAGTATATAATTAAGATAACGAACAAGTGTGCTCAAGTGCTAATTTCTGTCACTGGATTTGTCTGAATAACTTTTATATTCTGTGGTCCAAGATTAACAATAGGAGAATCTGAACAAGCATGAGGTAAAGAGAGATGTTACATGTTATAGTGTTACATGAAGAAGGCTACAACATCAGCAGGTTCCTTCTTGGGGACCATAGTAATGGCATTGACAGTCTCAAGAGTTCTGTTCTCCTTGCTCATTCAGGTTAGTTTATGACTAGGTATGGAAATATGGTGGATTTGCTCAATTTGATTCAGAAGCAATTCTACTGAAATGAAAATTTCTGTGACTTGGACTGATGGGCATTACAGTGCCTATTTATCTATACCTACACTAAAGATTAATTTTATTTCTCATTTTGCTGTCACATTTCTCCTGTTACTTTCAGTATCTTTCACACGCATGATTAACCTGTAACGTGATAACATCACAACTGGAGAATTACTTACATTCTATTCACCATCAGAATTAAGCTTCTACAAAAGATCATGAAGTTTATGATCGGACATCGACCAAAAAAATATACTTCTGACTTTTGTTTATGATATGCTAGTATGTATCCATTCTCTTGTGTGCTTATTTGATTGATTTAATTAGTGTCAGCTATCCAAAAATATTTCATGATGACATATTCAACTCAGTGCAGCAGCATACTTACAGTAGAAGCATTCTTGCCCTTGTTACTGTTACCTAGTAGCACTGGCCATATTCTAGTTTATTAATTAAAGGTAGTTATCTAGACCAATGATACTTTGTTTTGAAACAGTATTTAAATGGATACCTAACACATTGCAAGTTAGAAAACTGGGTTTGTGTTTTTTTTAATGCCAGAACCATATACTGGTGTGATGTAGATGGCAGCATCTCTTCTCTTAGATTCTTTCTTACTATCTGCTGAATAAACTGCTTTGGTGTAGTTTTGCAGGGGTTATATTGTCACGTGTCTTCAGATACTTTTAAAAAGTCCAACAAATGTAAAATTCTGGCCTTTCTTAACTTAATATTTCTACTTGAAATGCTTTCTTCAACTTGACTAGTGCAGTGGGGTATAGAGACCATCTGCAACTTCAGAGTTGAGTTCACAGATGGACCTGGGGACTGAGTTGGAAACGCTTCACTACCATCACAGAATATAAAGCCCTGAGTTCAGTTTCCAGCCTCTCTTCTCAGTGTCATGTTCCTTAGGAGGAAATTACAATGTTAGGAGAAAATGATAGACTTAGGTAGTGTTAGGGCTTAGACGCTTCTCTCTACATAGGGTTTACAGTGTTAAATGTGTCCTGCAGTGCCCAAACTTTTTCTCCTCTTTCAAAAAGTAATCTCAAGTGTATTAATTTACTTTTCAAATAGAGGAATATCTTGTGGTATGAAGGCTGCTATCTTTTTATCCAGAAGCTCAATAATAGCACTCACACGAAGTGAAGGCTATATAACAGATGGGAAAAGAAAGGAGGAGAGTTGTATTTTGATACTTCCTCGTGGGGAAAAAATTACCATTCATGCTCCTTAAGGCTTTCATTAAACCTGAAAGAGAGAAACCAGGAGGGAGGAGTGTACCAGAAGAGCCTGTGGGTGAGGGGAAAGAAAATACTTAGATAGAAGTTGTAGGCTGCAGTTTCTATTAATTGTGTGGCAATACATATTTTCTGTTAATCTCGCATGGATCATCTGGCAGATATTCCTGGTGTCAGGTTCCACTGTGAATACACAAGCTAAAAGACTAACTGATGGGAAGTGGAGGTGAAGAGAAAGCAATATGCCAAGGGTTGCACCATTTTCTTCAACTATCTGCTTTTGTGGTCTGTGTGCGTGGTGCCTGATGAGTAGTGAACAGTTCTGAGGAGATTCCAGCTAGAAGCTGGAAATACCTGCCCCCTTTTCGGTCTCCCCTCTCAGCTGTGTAGCTACAGAAATGGCACATGAATGATGAATCTCCCAAGTTTAAGATGTAGCTTGTATACCTCCAAAAGAAAAGAAAGATTTGCATTCACACAAAGCTTTCATAAACAGCAAACTCTCAATCTATGTACCTTTGAGATGAGTATTCACATATTGATACCTTGTGACACTGATACTAGCAGGGCAACACAACTTGTATATCCTCATCAATAAAGGTTTATTTTCTAACAAGCAACAAGAATGTCAATAACACAGCCATCAAACAGTCCTTTGATTGTGAAAAATCTGGCAGAACTATGATAATGTAATGAATGGGTTACACTGGTATAATAAATGACTGAAAGTTTTCATTAAAAGTACAGGTAGTCATTAATGTACTGATATAGTGATAACAAGTACTTCAACAGATCATTTGATTCCAGTCTATGGTGCCATTTTCTATAATAAATCCTCTGAAGGATAATCCATCAGATTTTTTCTCTTCATAAACAAGTCTTTCAAATGACATGTTGTCAATGTTTCTAAAAAGTCATCCACTGAAGTACTGAATCCTTGGAAGTAAGCAGTAAAAAATCCATTAAATCTTAATTCTATAATGGTTTTGGCTTTTACAGTACTTACTTCTGTGTTAAAAACTATTATGTTAATACCTCCAAGTAGGGGTTTTTTGGTGGATTTTTTTCCTTACTGCTTTCTTTGCAAATTGTTTTCTTAAACTTGAGGTTTACTGGTAAAGGAAAGTCTGCAGTTGATGGCACTTCCTATCTGTTTTTAGTGTAACAGCTTCTAAACAAGGCATCCAATCAGCAAAGAAACCAAAACAACCTAGAAAATCTCCATTGAGCAGGTCATTTACAATTTTTAGCAAAATCAACAGAAGGAGATGATGGAAATGTGTTATTTGTGACTTTTGATCCATGAGGCAGTAGCTTTAGTCAAGAATCTTGTCTATAGGAGAAAAATCAATTGATGGTTATTGAGAACTTCCTTGCAAGTCTCCCAGTTCCCCACCCAGGGAGGAGGAATGGCAAAGTGTGGGACCCATCACACAGCAGAGTGGTGTGGTGCAGGGCTGGCAGGAGTTGTGTGCTGGAAGTTTGGGTGAATAGAGACATTCAGAGAATATCTCGAATATCTACTGAGCACATCTTACAGGAGCAATGGTCTGTGAAATTCTGTGACATTATACATGAGAAAAAAAGCATAGAAATCACAGTAGCAGATGCACTCCCTCCTTTTTCTTATTCTTTGCTGAATTCCTGTCAGTCAAAGAATGTGGAGGATAGTAATGAGTAGCCATCTTCCCAGCAAGGTGCATGGTGCACCGTAATTCTTCTGTACTCCTTTCATTCTTTCAGTTACCCAGAATATCTCTGCACTACCTGCAGAATGGTTTTCTCCTTGCAAAAACAGGAACATGTAAGTCAGTATAAGCCTCCACCTTTCTTGGGAGTTGACAGCAGACTTTGCTGGCTCTGCAGGTCAAGGGGAATAATGCTGATTCACAGTGCTGCCAGTGGGGAACGTTTTGTTAAAGTTTTAGCCCCCATCTGTAGAGGAAGAATAATTTTCACAGCTTGAAAAAATGATTCTTTTAAGATGATCTCAAGTTTTATGTTAGAAAAAGGTCATTCATGAAGCTTTGTACTCAGGTTGTACTCAGTGTTCTGTTCTAGAGACGTAGAATTCAGCCATGACAGGGGATGTATGTGTATATATATATATATAGATATGTATATGTACACACATGTGTATACACGTACATGTGTATATATATGTATATATATATCTATATATATGATTTATGTGTGTGTGCATATTTGTGTGTGTGATTTTTAAAATGTCTTCCCTTGGTTGCCTTACCTAGGGGGTCAAAATTTCCCTCTTTAGTTATCTGTCTCACTAACATAAAAAATAATAATTATACATTCCACATATTCTTGTAAATTTTAAAATGTGTTAAAGGCAGTGGTGACTATTGCAGTGTCTTCTGTTTGAATTCAATGTTTGGCAGAAAATTTTGATGTAGTACCTGGTTTTCAGCAGATGGTATGGCTTGACCTAGCATATTAAAGGCTCGTTGTTCCTACAACAGGAGGGCAAATTGGCAGATTCCCTATGCAAAATCCTTGTTGCTAAATTGTAGAGAGATGAATATGATGGCTGGAATTATCTGATGGACAAATGGTATGTATCTAAAGACTTTTAGTCAAAGCCTCAGTGTCCAATCGTAGATCAGTAACAAGTGATGTCTCTCAGGGATCTGTATTGAGGTTTATAGCGTCCAATATTGTTACTAATGACATAGACAGTGGAATTAAGCCCACCCTCAGCAAGCTTGCAGATCACACAAGCTGAGTAGTTCAGTTGATTCACTAGAGGGAAGGTAATACCATCTAGAAGGAATTTGATAGGCTTGAGGACAAGGTGTTTGTGAAAGTGAGCAAGACCAAATGCAGGGTCCTGCACCTGCTTTACCCAGTATCAAGACAGACTTTGGGATTAAGGGATTAATAGCAGCACTGTGGAGAAGGACTCCCTGGGGATCCTAGTGGATGAAAATTTGGACGTGATGCAGCAATGTGAACTCACAGCCTAGAAAGCCAGCCATATCCTGGACTTCATTAAAAGGTGCATGATCAGCAGGATGAGGGAGGTGTTTCTGCTCCTCTAAATCTACTCTCACAAGATCCCACCTGGAGTAGAGCGTCCAGGTCTGCGATCTCCAGTAGGAAGACATGGACCTGTTGGAGCAAGTTCAGAGGAGGGCCACAAAAATGGTCAGAGGAGGGCTAGAGCACCTCTGCTGTAAAGAGTTGTTCAGCCTGGAGAAGAGAAGGCTACGGAGAGACCTTGTTGCAGCCTTTCAGTATTTGAAGGTGACTTACAAAAAGGACAGAGATTTTTTTCCAGGATCTGTAGTGAGAGGGCAAGGGGTAATGATTTTAAACTGAATTAGTGTAGGTTTGGATTGGATACAAAGAACTTTTTTACGATGGTGGTGGGTGAGACTCCGGAACAGGTCGCCCAAAGAAGTTGTGGATGTCCCATCACTGGAAGTGTTCAAGGTCAGCAGAGTGAAGGGCAGTAATATTGTTTATGAGTTGATAAGTAGATGAGGTGCTAGCTTCCAGAGTTGGTGTGAAAAATTGCATAGTGCTCTACCTACATGCATACTGTCATGTGTTAGGCTTAAACTTCTGATGGAAGTTTCCTGTATAGTGTATATTATTATTTTATGGTATAGCAGGTTTTCTGAACTCTGTTTTATGAAAACTTAGATTTAAAACTTCCTGTCATGCTTTTGATTGAGTAATCTGAATATAATGGGTTTTTAGCTCCATTTCTACTGAAATGCATGTTATGGAAACTGTGTCCTATATTTGCACAGACTGAAAATTATTCTTTCATTATTTTCCATAGGATAAGAAATGGGTTCTCAATCATGAAGATGTCACACTGGGAGAATTACTGGGCAAAGTAAGTAATAAAGTGAGCCTAACAACATTTAAATAAGTGTATACCAAACTTTTGGCCTATGTATTTCCTGTTTACATAATCCTTTAAATTACTGTGGTATGCAATTTTTGTATCAATTCTTTTACTTTAATACACAGGACAGCATTGCAGTTTAAATAAATATAAATCACATTTACTGGTAAATGATATTATGAACCAGCTACATATTTTTCTCCTTTGAAAGGCTTTAAGGTAACTAGATTTCTATAAAGCATGATGTGCATGTTTTTGTTGCAAAACATAAACAAAACATAAACAGGTTTATGTTTATGTTTTTATGTATAAAATTTATATATGTATAAAATTTTATATAAGATTTGTTAAAATCAGTACTTGTTAAATTTTCGTTGCTTTTCTATGATATATTAAATGTTCGCTAGCTTCATAATCTTATATGTATAAAATTAACTCATATATAGTGTAGCTTGTATCACAAACTTTGCTTAAGAGCTTTAAGTCTGTAAAATCAGGTAATGCCAGTACTTCAATTTTTAGTACCTTTACACCCACAAAGACAGTTGTGATTGCCACTCTGGACAAAATGTTCCGAAAGATTTCCCAAAAACCGAAAAATGGGATTAAATGAGGAGGAGTCAAATGAAAGCAGTAATTGCTTTCTTACTATGGTACACACTAAAAGAATGGATAAACCGTTCAAGAAGTGGGAGAATTAAATCCTGTCATAAAATTCTGACAGAAAATCTCTTTTGGCAACATAAGATGACAAAAGGTATTATCTGCTGGTAGACAGACTGTATCTGCATAAAATAAAGGTACTGTGACAGTTATCCAGTCTTAACCAGAGTAGTATCGGGGTAAAAAATAAAGACGTTTCAGTTGCTAAAAAACATTGTCTTGCTAAAAATAAATAGGAATGGATGTCCTCATGAGTAAAAACAGTTAAAGCAATCTGAAAATTGATTGATTTAGTAAACTGAATTTCCATGTGTGTTACATGTTGTTAGCACAAAGCATTTTTAACATTCAGCAAAGATAACTCATTTATAGCAGTGTTTTCTTATATCCTCCAGAACTTCCTTCTTCCTTCAACTTGTGTCCTAATCACTTTTCGTTTTGATTTTATTAAAGTAAAAACCACATCTGATGGACATTCTTCTAAAATCTTTATTTATATCAGTTTTATTCTATGAAAGCTGAAAAAAACCAACCAACTTACCCTGGGGGTTGGTTGGTGAACTAAAAAATACAATTCTAAAAGGATCTACTTTCTGAAGTCTTGTCCAAATGTGAGGCCTTACATTCTTGCATTTATGGAGCAGTGCTGAGCTTAGCTTTTAGCAAAGTGATGGATCCCACAACTTTTTCAATGACAATACTTGTTTTGAAATGTTTCAAATTTATGATCAAAATTCATATTAATTTTTTACTTTTTCTTATTTTGCATTTTCTCTTTCTTGTATATGCAGGAATCTTTGTGGTATTTTGAAGTGTTTTCTCTTAGTTTCACAGATTATTTTTTTGGGGTCTCTTACAGACCATGAGTAAAAAACTGCTGATCAAATGGAGTAGTGTGAAAATGAAAGAGTGCAGGAGTAAGAGTGAGAAAAAAAGGTACTACTGTCAGTGTTTCTTGACTTTTGAAGATACCACGAGGGTTTATAGGAAAATTGAAATTACACAATTAATGTATTTTTTCTCTTTCCAGCAAGGTCAAAGTGAAACTCATATGCTGTGTCCATATAATAAATGTATTATGTCTATGTGAACTGCACTTTTTAGAGGGTGATACTGGAAGAAAACCTCATTTGTCTGCATTATTTTTCTCAAGATTCCTGAAGATTTTTTTTACGTAGAATGGGTTGATTTTCTTTCTGATTTCAGGGTAATTTTGGTGAGGTGTACAAGGGAACATTAAAGGATAAAACTCCAGTTGCTGTAAAAACTTGTAAAGAAGATCTTCCTCAGGAATTGAAAATAAAATTTCTATCAGAAGCCAGGTAGGTTCTTTAAATTTAATGGATATGTATACTTCTTGTGGAGTTTTTTTCAAGTTTTATTACTAGATGGATTACAAAATCTGACCTTCCAGAAAAATGTAAAGAAGCAGTGGTTAAAACTCTTTCCTCTCCCTCAGTACATTCCACAACAGTTGCCCTGGTAACTAAACATAGGCATTTTTAACGTGTGAATACAGTAGCATCTGCACTTGCTGTAACTGGCTCTTCAGCAAAGCAAGCTCTGCCAATAAACCACAATTTTATTATTGTATGTGCTTCCATTTAAAACTTCTTCTGACATGTGCCATGAGGATTGGGATAAGACTGAAGATGCTGTTAATTTAAATGTGATTATACGAGTAATAAATCCTACCTTACATGTATGACTAATAGAGCTGATCAAATGTGGCTGCCTCATAGACCCCCTTATTACTACCTTATAGTAAATCTCTTTTTGTAAAAGGAGCTCACTCCAGCAGAGATATTTTATGCTGTGTCAGGTAGCATGTGATTGCATACTTGTTTTTCAAATTACAATCATGCAATGATATGCTAAGTATTCTGAATTCACACTGATGATGTAGGTAGGTCTGAGACCTCAGGGTAGAGGAGTATATTTGGATAATTTCACAATTGTTTGAATTAACTTGCACCCTCTTACTATGAACTTCCTATGTTTTCATTTTTACTTCCAAACTAATATGATCAGTGTGGAAAACTAAAAGATACAATCTACATTTAGAGAGTGAATACCAACCACAGTATCTATTGAGTTCTTTTAAACAGTTTGTAACGTGGCAACTGCAGGGATGTTAAGCAGTCTGTCACTAATGGTGCCCTGTTAGTCTGAGGAGGGCAGGGGTAAGAAATATGCTATTTCTGAGTAAATATGTATGTACCAGGTAGGCCAGTATTTACTCATGATTTTAGGACAAAAGTGAAAAAAGGGAGGTATTTTTAGTTTGAAAATAGGAGAAGAAACATTTAGCTTCTGTAGTAATCTTCCTTGCCCTTCATTTCATTTATAAATCACAGCATGCTGTTTTAGACTGCAAATGTTCTTGTTAAAGTACTGTGTAAGATATAAATGTTTTTGTTTAATTCAAAAAATTAAAATTGATGTTCTTATTTTAAGACTTAGTGTATTAATTAAGCTTTTAAAGTAAAATTAGAGTTTGTGTGCATTTGGGAAGTGCAGCAGGGAAGTGTAGAGGCATGCTGTGTGTGCTTTTTTGATGTAGCTCTGTTTCTGGTCAACCACTGGAATGCTACTTAATTACAAGAATTCTTGAGAAACTGCAAACCTGTCAGGCCATTCTTCAGTTATTTAGACAAATGTTATGTAGACAAATGGCAAAATTGCAATAAGAATAATACAGTGTTCAATCTTGATTTATTAGTGAATCAGTATGCCCTTCGTTTCAAAGAGAATGGTGATTGATCTCTTACATTAGGGGCTTTTATGATAACAGTAATGACACGTTCCATTAAAATAACATTAAGGGGTTAAGATATTTCCTATAATATATAATCAGTTGGTGCTATAAAGTTTATTAATGTGATAAACTTACTGTGTGTTTTGCAGAATACTGAAACAGTATGATCATCCTAATATTGTAAAACTTATAGGAGTTTGCACACAGCGACAACCTATTTATATTGTTATGGAACTTGTTCCAGGTAATTTTTTTCCATTTCTTTTTTTCAGCATATTTTCAAAGGTATTGTTTCTGTAATGAAAAATACACTGTTTTCTAATCGTATTTATTGGCATTCTTATGACTGATCTCTGCCGTGTTGTAAAGCTTTAGAAGTACTAGATTCTGCTAGCTTTGGCATGGAGTGAGCTCCATAAATCTGATGTAAGTTTTTCTGTAGCCATTCAAGAATTTCCTGAAATGTATCTTAGCTTTCTCCTCATTTTCCTTCTCTCAAGCTATTACATGGTGCTTCCTTTAACAACAGAGTTACATAATGAATGTGAGGAAGCTTGTGCTTAAAGAAAATTCATGAACTGGGTAAATGGTTTTAGTGACTCAGATTTGGATCATCTTTGGTAGTATAAGAGTTTTTTTCTTTACCACAATATATAACACAGTTGGTTTATGGGTTGCTTTTAATTTATTTTGTAATTTTGAGTTAATATTATTGATTAATGGCTGGACAAATGATAACAGCTTTTGGGCATTTTTACCTCTTTGTTGATTTTCACAGCAGCTGGAAAATGTGTGGGTTTGGTAGGCCTCTAGAAGCAATACTGTATTTGTTTTATATATCACTGGATTTGTCAAAATTATACAGGAAGTTATTTAAAGAACCATTTCTTTCATAAAGACTTAAACTGTTTATAATTCTTGAGTACTGGCTTTAGTACAAGAGCACTGATGAGATCTTTGAACTATTGGAATTTTCTGCCTTTGTTCAATTAGATTTTATTAGATTATTATATTTGTAGGTATGATTAACTTTATTAAAATGGAGACTAAAAACGTCCTGGGGTTTAAGGCATACTCTAGTAATCAGCTTCTCCAGACACCTCTGAAGATAAAAATAAATCCTGATATTTTAACACCTTTTTCATTCTGGTTCAGGGTTTTCAGAGCCTAGGACAAGCTCTTAAAACATATAATAGAATTCAAGGAGGAATTAGTGAGAATCTTTCTCTGATTCTCATGCCTATTTTGCAGTCCAACTCGATCAAAAAAATCTTCTGTCTACTGGATTTGAATTTGCAAGAAGCTTTTTAATTCTTACCTTGACCTCTGGATAGCTTCCTTGCCTGCCTGCCCTCATAAACACTGTACTATGTTCAAGGCTTCACTCTTTTCCTTATTGCTGTACACCTTGGCTAGCACACCATGATACTGGACCCAGTCAGCTAGGAATTATAAGGATGCCAACTCTGAAGAAGTTGGCAAAGAAAAGACAAAACAATTAGCTCATAGAAGCAGTGATTCTGATGGTACTGTTTTTCTGTTTTTTAATGGCAAGTTTAGATAAGTGTACCTAATGCAATAATTACTAGTGCTCTGATTTGATATTTACTGCTGCCCTTTGAAGAACAAAATAGTGGTAGGCTTGTTGACTGGCACTCAGCATAACTTTCTCAGTACCTGCTCTGTTACTTGTCATAAACATGTTTACGCTTGAAGGTGTTTAAGCTGCTTAACTCTGACATTCTTTTTAATAGCTAAAAATTGCATGTTTTAGCATATGATTGTATTCTGTAAATGTATGGCTGAGAAGGTGTGTAATTAATAAATGTCTGACAGTTTCTTCCTTGAGGAAAAAATAAGAAACATCTCCACATAATGTGGAATTTCTTCCGTGTTTTCTGAGTTCTGTTTAATGCTTGCATTTTTTGTTACCGTTTTTATATCCCAGCTACATGTAGGCTGTACACTTACTATGTCTTTGGAGGCTGCTGTGTGTGGTGTGGCTCCTTAGCAGCTAATTCTGCCTGTCATTCCATATTCAGATTTCAGTTCAAATTCTTAGTTTGTACAGGTGATCAAATTTTATTTTGAAACTTAGCACTTTATGTTGAGAGGTGCTACTCTGTTATTGATGCTGTAATAAACTGTCTCCACAGAGGAATCTTTTTCCTTTGTTGCAAATGGAAATGAGATTAAAAACTATGCATCTGGATATAGTCATCAGTGAAAACAATAGAGAAGGTGGAAGATGCGTATTTAAACATATTTGCATCCATTGTTACACGCAAAAATAACCCTGATGTTGCCAACAGATAACAGAGAAAGAAAGCACCTTGTCAGACATCTTAGGTAGATCCTTTTTCCTGGTGTGTGTGTGATAACATAGCAAGTGACACATGTCCTAAAGCAAGAATCACATTGATAAAGAAATCTGAAGATGGGTGACATAGCAAGGATTAGGCTGAAATAATAAATTAGGTAACAGAGCGTGTTGTAGATAGATAACCGAAGTGAAAAGGTAGATGAAAAATCACATCTGTTAAAGGAAGAGAACCATCACTGCCTTATTCTTCACTTGCTGTTGACATACTGATCTCACTATATGTGTCCTCCCAGTGTCGATCCATCATAGATTACTTCAGTACAAAAAGACTTGGTTGTCTTTTTCTCAATCCACCTCTTGTCAGGACATGAAGGAAATATCTTAATGTAAAGTGTATGTGCATTGTGTAAGTTTTCTTTAAGGGATTCCTCTTGTAGGAAGGAGGAGAACATCCTGGAAGCATGTAGTCATGGCATCTTTTTCTAGGTTTTGTTGAGATAAGGTTAATCTAGTCCTTCTAGCTTCTTCAGCAACATCTACTGAAAAAAACCTAGTCCTTTAAATCGAGAAAGGAGAAGACCTGAAAAGACAGAACTTGAGGTTTTTTATTACTGTAACCAGTAGCATGATGGTTCTGTTGATCATGATATAGACCTAGTATGCTTTACCAACCAGATTGAAAATATGTGACTAAGAGTTTTAGTAATTTTTTTTTAAAAATAATTAATTTGTGCATGATTCTTGTATCAAGAGACTCTGGTAAACTGGTGAAAGATATTTCTTGTGAGGACTCAGGTCATAAGAAATATTTTAACAAAGATGTGTTTTATAGTTGTCTAATAACATATGTCTAGTGACCATCACAAAATAAGCTTCTTACATCTTAAAGAACCCATATGGGGTAACATACATTTTAATATAGGAAAGAAGCTACTGGAATATTTTTAAAGAGCTGAGTTCTTCTGTTTCCAGGTAAGCAATTAGTACTATTGCCCAAATAAAGACATGTAATAGTTTCTCTGAGTACCAAAGAACATACTCTGCCAACTCTTTTTCATTTTTTGTGACATATAGTGGTGGTTCGACCCTGGCAAGAGGCCAGATGCCCACCAAAGTTGCTCTATCACTGCCCTTTTTAGTTGGACGGGGGAGAAAATATATATTGAGAAGCTTAGGAGTCATGATAAGGACAAGGAGAGATCATTCTGCTATTACTGTCCCAGACAAAACAGAATCAACACAGAATAAAGAAAACTCTTATTTATTACCCTACGCTGCACACCCAGTGACACCAGAGTCAGATAATGAGAAGTGCAACCAGATCTTAAAGCCGCTCCGCCCACCTCTCCCTTCTTAGCAGACTTCCCTTTAGTCATGATTTCGCTCCCTTCTTCACCCCCATTGTGGCACAGGGAGGGGCAGAGAATGGGTCAGTGGGGGTTTTGCTCAGTTCTCATGAGTTGTTTTCCTTCTTGGCTGAGGTGGGGTGGGGAGCAGTCCTCAGACCCTTCCCCTGCTGCACCATGGAGTCCCACTGATGGGAGACAGTCCTCCATGAACTTCTCCAACATGAGTCCTTTCTGTTGGGGCTTCAGTTCTTCATCAGCTGCCCCAGCATGAGTGATTTCTATGGGATGCAGTCATAAATCGTAGAATGCTTCTCAGTTTCTCAGACTTCTCCAGCTTTGTCACCCACGGTATCACAAGCCTCCCCCGTAGCAAACCTGCTCCAGCATGGGTCTCTCTTTCGCTCATCTCTGTGTCTCTGTCTCTCTCCATGGGCTGCAAGCGCTGGCAGGGGCTTGCCCCAACATGAGTCACAGCATCTCCTGCATGTCTCCACCTGCCCTAGTGTGGGGTCTCTCCATGGGCTGTAGGTGTGGTCTCGGCCTTTTCCGTGGGTTGCAGGTAGACACCCACTGCACCATGGGTTTCTCCAGGGGCTGTAGGTGGGATTTCTGCTCCCCATCATCATCCATGGGCTGCAGAGGGACAGCCTGCTTCACCATTATCTTCTCCACAGGTTGGAGGGGAATCTTTCTCTCTGGCATCTGGAGCACCTCTCCCCCCAACTCTTCCTTCTCTGGCCTTGGTGTCTGCATGGTTTCTCACATCTTCTCACTCCATTCTCTGGTGGCAAAAAAGTGGCTGCTTGTGTTTTTTCTTCCTAAATGTGATTCCCAGAGGCGCTGTAACCATCACTGATGGGCTTGCCCCTGATCAGAATCAACTCCAGACTTGTGCTGGCTGGTGTTTGCTCTGGGGGGCTTCTTGCAAGAAGCCACCCTTGCAGCATCCTGTCCTCCACGAGAACCCAGCCACATAAAACTACTACACACACATACCACAGATAAAAATCTGAGTGAATTGTGGTGGCTACCTACTAATAAGAAACCCCAATCAGTATTCTAATGAGCGTTATTTGGGAGGCATGTACTTCTGTATATATTGTATAGTTTAGATTTATTATTGTTTTCTAAAAGCTATTCTTCTAATTGATTAAAAAAAACCTCATTGAAATATTCTCTGTTATATAAAAACAGAATCTAAAATGCATGTAGCAGCAACACTCTTCTTTGTATATACATGAAAAGTTACAGGCATAGAAGAGATATGATGTAAAACTGCCATTCAGGAATTTACAGTGAGAGCTAAAAAAAAATAAAATAATAAAAAACCGAGTTATTTTTGAAATCACAAGCCATTTGTTACCAGTCTTCCCACCTTCCCAAAATTGCCAAGAGAGCCATTGAAATGGATACCTTAATAGTTTTTGATATAAAATTTTTGTATTTGTTAGTTTACAGAAATCTTTAGAAAAATCTTGTTTACAGGATTAACTTAGCTAGCTGCTGTGAAAAAGCAATTTAGCAAAGCAGATGGTTTTTAAATGTTGATTTGTGATTGCATAATGGATAAATTTGTAATAACCTTTAAAGCACTCTTGCAAATAATTACTCTTTTTTACCTAAATGGCATTGAAATATTAACTAAAAAACCCTAGTGCCCACATCCTTTCAGGGATCCAACACTGAAGCTGCTGTATGGCTTCTCAACTACTATGTAATAAAAATTAGCCTAAATTTTAGATAAGTAAAGTTGCTTTTCCTGTGATTTTTTAGTAGACTAAGAGCTGAGAAGACGACTGTATTTGGAAACACTTTGTATTACAACATTTTGTTAACAGACAGCTTCTCATAGAGATTTCCTTTCTTGTTTGGTAGCTATGACACTTTTTCTATGACAACTGTAGTTACCAGTTTGAAAATACTGAAGACTATTAAAAAGAAAAAAAAAAGTGAGCGCAACACCTGTGTATTTATAGGATTTTGAGCCTGCATTTTGTGTTCCTAATAGAAATTGGACTTTTATTTCTCTTTTGCTGTGTCCTTTGCTCATGTATTCTGATTCCTACTGCTAGCTTCTACATTTCACAATCCAGTGGGACTTTTAATTTAGGAGGCACCTGAGCAATACATATGTGCATGTCCTCTGCACCCTTGTGTGAAGTCAAGTGTGCTGATTTCTAGACACAGGTACTCCGTTAATCTCAGCTCCCTGGGTGTGTGGTGTGATGGCTTGAGCCACACAGCACATGATGTGAGATCCAGCGTCAGCGTAATTTCTTGTTGAATTCTCTGTGCAGTGAGCTCCACCATATAATGCGTTTAAGCCTTTGCTGATCATCTGCATAGCACATGCATAGGAAGTGCGATTCATTCAGTGAAGGACTGTGTTTTAATAGTAAGCTGTTACTCCAAGAGACGGAGTCTTGGTTTATGACCCTGAGCTTTATATTGCAGCAATACCTGGTGAGAATACAGTCCGTAAAGTCTCCCTCCTGATTCTGACTCCAATGGTGCTCCTGAATAGAGAGGAACATTATTTGACTGCTAGTTTCTCTTCTGTCTCCGCTGGCCAAGAGCAGATTTCAGATGCTGTGTTAGCACATGGCTAATGAGAGCTCCATGCCAAAAAGGCATGTTTTATTTTGCAGCACAGTGAAGTAAGTTCTCCTGTAATTGCAGTATCATGTGGTGAGTTTTAAATCCTGCATTGAAGGAGTAGAAATTACTCATATCGCTCCAGGAAAAGCAGAGTACAACTCTCAAATTAATGTATACTGCCCAAGATTTTCATACCTTTCAGTAATCTGTTTAGAACTGGTACCAGTTAATATTGTGAAGAACTCTGGTAATCATATAGGTTGCTGTAAGTTATTTTCTTTGCAATATTCTTGTTTTCCTTCTTACTACTTTATAATGAAATGTCAGCTGAGGTGAATTGATAAGTTTTGTTGCAAAGAGTATTTGATGGAGTTTTTTCCGGTATATTCAGATCTAAAAATACAAATACTGCATTATTTCACAACTTAATACAGCAACTTTTTAGCAATCTGTTGTGATACATTTTATGTATTCAGTTTTTCCTAATACAGAAGATGTTAAAGAGAGAATTACTAATGAATTTCAGGAAAAGAAACCCAGTATGTTGAGATCAGTTCAAATGCTTGATATTTGTATGGATCATTGAGTTTGGCATACAGACATGACTGACCTGACTGAAAAGCAATGTATTAAATCTTGGATGTTAGTCTTAAAATCGTTCAGCGAGTGTTGCTGCATATTTGAGAGTGTGAATGTGGTCAAGAAAAAAAACAGAAAACACCATGGGAATTTTCTAACGTAGATAACTCTTTGTCATGGATGGTTTCCAATATGAGCAACAGCAGAACTTTGTGTGAAAGTACAGTTTATACTACTGTAAATATCAAGTAAATTTTCTGATGCCACATCAATATTAAAAAAAAATAAAATAGCTTTTTACCCCTTTTCCAGGTTAAGGTATTCATTTTTCTTTGCTCGGTGCCTGTTTTCCCAGTGGGCTTTTTTGTGCATTATCCTGTGCTGTTGATCTTAAAACTGGAAAAAAAAAAAAAGGGAAGTAATTATGAGGACCTGCTTTGGTATTCACAACAGGAAAAGAACAATTTGCCAGTGTCTCTTAAGGCCACAGAGGGCATAAGGAGTTTTCATAACAGCTCATTTTTAGCAAATTTAGATGATGATCAGAGAGACTGCCTGGAATACTGCTAGCATTATCTGTAATCTGGCCAGAGTCCAGACTGTAACCTGAGACAAATGGATGCTGGATTTTGATGGGGTGTAGGGAAGATTATCAGTAAAATGGTAAAGGGGTTGATAAAACCTTCTTCCCATTCTTTTCTCCTTTCAGAGCAAATTCAGCATCTTTTCATGCAAAAAGAAGGGAAAAGAAGAAACTAGAATACCCTTCTTTTTTACCCTTCCTCACTGTTACCTTCCTGGTCCCAACTTCTGTTAGTGATCTTGGGTCTCATTATGATATTTCTTCTTTGAGGACAAGGGATTTTAGTCCATTGAAACACTCAGTATCACTTAACTATGTTTTCATCTGCTCTTAATTTTTCATGCAATGTCCCATGAAATCAAAATCTAAAACAAATTGCAGGAGTTCCTTTAAACTTTGAATGTTGAGGGGTTTTTTCTTCCTAGTTTCAGGGGAAGAACAAAATGAGTTCTAATCTGTAAAATGCAAAAAGCAATCACAAGCCACAAAATTGTTTCTTTGCCTCCTTTAATTCCAATTTACTTGAATTTTAGCTAGTCCTGAAATGGGAATTCAATTTAGGTGTAGGAACACTGCACGTTCATGAACTGAGTGTGCTAGAGTGGGGCATTTTGAAGATAGGTACGCAATCCTCTGGTTGTTACCACTTCATTAACTATTTCAACAGTTTATCTTGTAGAACCTTCAGAGGTGCCTCTGTCCTTCTGCTCCAGTGAAAAAAGTATGGAGAGGTTGTCAAGATAAGCACTGTGATCACACCTGCACCAGGTCTCTGGAAGGATTTGTGCCACTGACAGTAGATGCAAATGTCTGTTTCCAGTGGTTCATTTGATGTAGTAGAAGGAAGCATGTAGTCACGGTTTTTGTAACCTACTTCTTTAGCTGTTGGACTGTTTAATCACAAGCTGTTGGCCTACTTTCTGTTTCAGGCTTCTATATATTTGAACATTTTTATCATCAACATAGTTAAAATTACATCCCTGGAAATATTTTGAAAGAATTTTCTTTTTGCTGAGTCAGGGTTTCAAAAAGAGGCAATTTAAGAATCTAGCATGTCTGTTGAGTCTTAATTTAGATTCCACTAGCATACATGTTATGACAGCATAATACATTATGAGCGTATTACATATTATGATATTATGAAAAATAGATCAGATTCATACTTCATACAGCTGTGAATAGCTTTTAAAGAGTTCTTTCTCATTGGCAAATCCATTGTGGCCATAAGCCTTACTTAGTCTCTTCCATCAGTGATCCACTCTGACTCCCATACCCTCTCCCCAGTGGGCATTTCTGGGCATTTTTCACTCTAATGCATTGTAGATATTTATCAGGAGGTGCACTAGTGTGCATTCCTGACGCCACCACAGAATTCCTAATTGCTAATGGCTATGTGGTTGCAAAAAAGAGCACACCCTATTTAACTGGGTGCGGAGTTTGTGTTTCTTGTTTAATTTAGGCTCATGTGAACACACATTAAAGTAGATTTGCTGAACACTTACAACTGGAAACAGGTTGCACTATGTCTGTGCATATAAACAGCTTTGAAAATACCCAGTAATCTTAACAGCATGAGAAGGTTGTTTGAATTAGGTTTCAATTACATATGTTCACCTTATATCTAGACATACGCAGCTACCTTTCAAGGTGAAGTTCAGCAAGGTCATAACATCCGTCTTTGCAACTGGGTAAGGTAACCTGCTCAGATTTTACTGAATCATTTGGGATGCAAATTGCCTATACCATTGACGCAGAAACAATTCAGAGGTGACAGGCTTTATTAGCTCAGGTGCAGCACTGCTTGATTTCAGCTACACTGACTCCCAGGCACGTTCAGAAGGTCCATAGCCATTTCTATAGTGCCTGTAACAGGATCTGATAAGCCATTCTTAACTCGTTCTCTGGAGTTACTCCTGCACTTTGTTCATGCTATGCTACCTGCAGCTGGCTTTGGTCCAGCTTAGCTTACTCCCCATCTTCTGAAGATAAGGTGGCTTCTCTGCTACTTTCTGTATGTTACAGCATTTTTTTACTTCCACAGGGTGCGTTTGGTCAGAAACCTTTGCAAATAAAGCCCAGTAGTCTTCCTGACCTGTCAGACTCTCTTCTTGATCTTGTTTCAAAACCAGTGCTACATGGCATGAGAGAGATACCTAGAGATCCACTGTAGCTGGTGCTGAGTTAGAGCTGGTACAGCCTACTAAATCTTAACTGACTTTTGCAGAATTACTTGTATTTTCTCTATGTAGTGATACTTCAGGGTATAGCACCAAATCACAGCTGACTCCATGAGTTCCTGCAGTTAGTTGCACTGAAGCCAACAAGCCCATTTGTAACCAAGGTCTCAGTACTGAGACTGAGGTGTGTATAATTTATTTGTTGATATGATCTACAATATCCATATTGACTGAGCTTTTCTATTGAATGAATTATCATCTTGAATAAAGGATTGATGACACTAAGGGTAGCTGAAGTACACACACACGGTGGCTTACCTGAGCCTAAGTTTAGCACTGCTGTCTGGGGTGCATCTGATTCATGCAGAAGACCTGGAATGTTGATTGAAGCTGAAAAAGTGTTAACTTAGTTTCATATTATGTCATTCAGCTGCTGTAATTTCTGCGTTGTGTGGTGGGGCTTTTTTTCCTATTCCCTGCTTCTGGAGTCAGTTAGATCTCTGTAGAGTTGGTTTTTTTTCAGTTGCTTCTCTTTAGAGACCCCTTAAAACTTTAATAGAGCTTCGCCTATCTACCCCATTGGTTGTACTGTGCATCCTCACTAGATAACTTTTGCCAGGAAATGTCACATCTGTGTCCTAGAAGACTAAAAGGGGATCTTAGGAGAAAAGGTTTACAAGGGGAAATAGCCAGCCTCTTTTCAGTGGTCTGTGGAGACAGGACAAGGGGCAATGGTTGCAGTTTGGAGCACAGGAAGTTCCGCACCAACATGCAGAAGAACTTTTACACAGTGAGGGTGACAGAGCCCTGGGACAGGCTGCCCAAGGGGGGTGTGGAGTCTCCTTCTCTGGGAATATCCAAGACCCGTCTGGACGCCTATCTGTGCAGTATGAGCTGGGGAGCTGCTTTGGCAGGGGGGTTGGACACGATGATCTCTCGAGGTCCCTTCCAACCCCTACAGTTCTGTGATTCTGTGATCTTGCAGTTGCATCCTGAGCCTTTACTGCATGCTGTTAACAATTAGTGCAACAACAACAACAACAAAGTAAAATTCTAGACATTAAAATTAGAGATTAGGTGCAGATTTTGACAGTGATAGTGACTGCCTGGCTTTGTTTTCCGTTTGATTATTTTTTTCTCTGGAAGATAGGGTTTAGTCCAGTAAGCTATCTGGCTCAATACCCAACTGTTGCTAAAGCCACCTTCTGTCCACTTACAGTTTCTCATTGCAGAAATATGAACCATGTCAGTTTCTCTAGGTTTTTTCTTTCTCTTACTTTATCCTTTCCTCATGCACACAGTTAAGCTTCCAGCTTGCATTTTTCTTTGTTTCTACTTTGCAACCTGCCATGCTTCTGCCTGTGCCACCTTCTCTTTTGTTGGGCACATCATCTAATGAAGAGGACACCCTTCACCGTGGATTCCTCCTCTATATATATGTCCATCCTCACCTCTCCAGCCCTCTTGTAGTAGACACACTATCTATTCTTCCTCCCTTCCTTCCTTCTTAGTCTTGCACATACGCCTCTGCCTTACTAGTTGCTGGATGGTTTCCAGCTGTGAGGATGTGAAAAGAAGAGGAATAGGTTCCTTTATTGGGGTATAAGTGGTGGTAGGAATTCCTTTTGGCTCAGAGCTTCTGTATTTGATAAAACAAGACCACTGCCCCACTCTTATTTTTTTATTGTAGCATTGAAACTAGAGTTTATTTTTCACATAATTTAGGCTTTGAAGATACTATGTATTTGTATCAAGATTGTACAAAAATAAATCAGCAAGTAGGTGAAACTAGAAAATCTATTTGAAAACTGACTAAAGCCAACCAAAAATAAAAATCAGGGAAGCATTTTGATAGGTGCAAGAACTTTGGTATGCATCTCACTTTTTAAGTTTTATTTGTTGGTGTTTCTTCACATTATTATTTTTGCTTTACCTAGAACAGCTTGTAAGTAAAAACACCTGTTGTTTCATGTGTCTGCATTTTAAATATGTTCATTATTTTTCTTCACATTAAAAAAAACCCCATGATTTATGTATGTTCTGTTTCACATGGGTTATCACTAAACTGTAATCCTTTTCAAGGCTAGTGATCATTATTTTTTAGACATAATCTAACTGTAAGAATTAATGAAACCAATCTGAATGGAAGACGTCCTGGGAGAAGGTGATTTTCTTTTAAGTTAATTTCTGAAGTAGGTTGTATGTACCCACTCATAGGCCTATATCCTTACAGCCATAATACCAAAATAGAGAGCCCATGTAGTCTGGGCAAGATTATTTTGTGGAGCACAGTGGACAAGAAATGCTGACTGTCTATCTGTCACTGTGTTTTCTGGTTTCTTCTTGTCAGATGATGGCAAGTTGTGTTTTGGACAAGCTTTTATGCCATTTGGGAATAAGTTGTTGATGTGGTAGGATCACTGGCTTCATGCTCTAGCTTATTTGACCCGCCTTAAAGCTAAGGGAAAGTTGCTGACTATAGTCAGCATTTTCTTCATTTTGAATGTCGTGTTTCTGTAGTCTGTCATTCCATTAAAAGGGCTGTGGTGGTTTAGCCCTGGCTGGAGGCCAAATTCCCACCAAAGTCAGTCTGTCACTCCCCTTTGTATTTGGACACGGGAGAAAATATGTATTGAGAGGCTTAGGAAGCAGTGTAAGGACAGGGAGAGATCATCCTGTCATCAACGACATGGGCAAAACAGACTCAACACAGAGTGAAGGAAAGAAAACTATTGAATTTATTACACTACACTACAAAAACAGTGAATCCGGAGTCAGGAGCACGACCAAATCTTAAAACAACACAACCAGATCTTACAACACTTTCTCCCCACCACTCCCTCCTTAGCAGACTTTAGTCAGGGATTTTGCTCCCTTCTTCCCCCCTCATTGTGGCATGGGGGGGACAGAGACTGCGGAAAAATTGGGTTCTCGGTCACTTCCTCATGAGCTGTTTTCCTTTTCCAGATCTTAAAACACCTTTACCTCTCCCCACCCCCTACTCCCTTCTTTGCAGACTTCACTCTAGTCATAATTCCACTCCCTTCTTCCCCCACATCGTAGCCCTGGGGGAGGTGTGTGTGTGTGGGGGGCAGTGACTGGGAAAATGGAGGCTTCAGTCAGTTCCTTGCAAGTTGGTTTCCTTCTTGTCTGGGAGGGAGGGCGGGGGGGTGGGGCACAGCATTCATTCCACACCCTCTCCATGCTGCACTGTGGGGTCCCACTCACAGGAGACAGTCCTCCACAAACTTCTCCAACTTGAGTCTTTTCCCACAGGGCTTTATCTCTTCATGAGCTGCGCTGCCGTGGATCACTGCTATGGCGGGCAGTAATAAATCACAATGTCTCTTCAGTCCTCCATGGGGTTACAAGCCTCCCACCGGCAAACCTGTTCCAATGCAAATCTCTCTCTCTTGCTCATCTCTGTGTCTCTGCTTCTCTTCATGGACTGCAAGTACTGGCAGGGGCTTGTTCCAATGTAGGGTCACAGCATCTTCTCTATGGCTCCACCTGCTCCAGCATGGAGCCTCTCCATGGGCTGCAGATGGGGTCTCAGCCTTTTCCATGGGCTGCAGGGGGACACCCGCTCCACCGTGGGTTACTTCACAGGCTGCAGGGGCATTTTTCTCTCCAACACCTGGGGCACCTCCTCCCCTGCCCTCTCCAGCCTTGGTGTCTGCACAGCTCATTACATCTTTTCACTCCCTTCTCCAGTGGCTAAAAGTGTCTGCTTCCAGTTTTTTTCTCCTATATGTGATTCCCAGAGGTGCTGTGACCAGTGCTGATTGGTTCAGCCCTGGTCAGCAGCAACTCTGGCCTTGAATCAGCTGTTCTTCACAGTCTGGGGCTGGCAGAGCATTCCAGCAGCTCCTTACAACAGGCATTTTCTGCAGCTCCCCTTCTCTCCCAGCACCCAGCTACACAAAACTGTGACAAAAAGGAACGGAAATAGCACATACAGTGTGCTGTAACCTTCTTCTCATCTTCATTTTATTGTAGTTTAGTTACTTTTTGCTCATAAATCATGTCCATAGTGATATCATCACAGGTCTTCTGCCTAAAACTCATCTGTATCACAGTCCTGGTGCAAGCAACATCTCTGTGTTTACCTGTTGTTGACAATCGTATCCTTGGCTCTTAATGCACACAATTCTTTTAACTCTTGCTTTTCCATTTCATCTTTTGTTTTCACATACGTGCAGTTCCACTAGTACTTCATTACTAACATTTTTTAAACTACTCTGGGAAAACCTTTGAGTGGTAATAGCAATTTTTATTTGCTTTGCTTAACAGGAAAAAACGGTTTTACCTGGCTTTTGCAATAGTACTTTGTAGGCAATTGAAAAACTTTAGGTTTATTTACCTATGGAAATTGGAATATAAAAGTGGAGCATTTAAGCACTGCATTAAACACAAATGATCCATTAGTTGAAAAGTGGAGGCACATTATTTGAAAGAAAATGAGTGCTTCAGCATTTCTAAACACTTATATTTTTAATATTTTGTCAAATATGTGCTTACTTTCTTTAAAAAACTATCTTCTGGAATTGCTAAAGATATGTGGTTTCTATTTTAAACTCATAGTTTTAAGAAGCTGTGTTTGTGTTTCTTCTATTGATAACATATATGGGATTAGGATACTGGGCAATAAAGAAACTCCAAATTTCTGTACATTAGTCAAAAGACTGACTATGTGAATCTTCAAATTTATAAGTACTTACCGGTGCAGGTAAAGGTAATTTATGAACTATTACAATAGCTTAGAAAACAAGTATGAATATTGAATCACAGAGCTCCTCTGTGTTAGGTCACCATTTAGTGGTATGGCCAGAAGCATGATGCATCTGCATGATTACCGTGTGCATTAATGTAAGACGAATTAAGGGAACTCTTTAAACAAACTGCTACTCAACCAGGCTATTTTAATAAAGAAAAATCTTTCTCTTTATTAAAACTTTATATGTCAATAATATTATATATCTAGTTCCATGGCATTCTTAATAATTGCTATTATGTGAAGACACTAGATGTATGTAATTATTATTGATAAAATTACTTAAATTATGTAATAATAATTTTATACATATATACATATAAATATAAATAATGTATGTCTACATATAAGTAGGAGCTTCACCACCATAATTTCAAAACAGTATTTTCATTACATTCAGCATGAATACTAGTTACCAAAATAATGCCAAGGGTGCCTAAAACAAATAGGTTGGTACCATTTTGGCACCAGCACAGGAGAATACTGGTGTACTCACAGTTGATTATAAATGCCATTGAAGTCAGAGATTGCTGTAGTTTGTAAAATTGTTTACTGTATCTCCCTGCTGTCTCTTGTATTGTGATGTCTTCTCAGGTCACAGATCGTTGTGAGGCTTTTTTCTCCTGCAAAACATTAGCTTCGTTTTGTGTGCACTGTTAAGTGAAATGTTATATTGCCATAAAATACTACTCAATGTACAGGATAACAGTTATGCTCTAAACTATGGCCAACACTAGAAGATGCTGATATGTGCTATTTTCACTCTTAACAAAATTTCTGCATATAATAGGGAAAAGTTCACATTCACAATGAAATTTGTGAAGGGCTGTTTTCAGGAATCCAATTATAGCAGGCTGCTCTCATGGAGCTTCTGCTTATGTACTACATTTTGTCATCCACTTTGTAAAATAATTCTACTGTATTAGGCAGACGCTCCAGTGCTGTTATTGATCCTCCCGTGAACGCAAAACAGGCAGTCGATTTCTGCTTGGTGGTAATACTGTAATGCTCTAATTACTTCTGCAGTACTTTGAGTGGTTGGAATAAACCTCACTGCCAGCAGAGTTGTGTGCTGGAATGACCAGTAGCTGTGTAGAATGCAATAGAAATTCCAGGTATAAGAGAAATCATTACTTACTATTATGTAGTCATCCAGGTTTGGGGTTGTTTGGGTGGTGGTGGTGGGCGGGTGTTCAGTTGTTTTGTAGTGTAATTGTCTTGTTTATTTTTATCAATAGCTATTATATTGGAGATAATGCTCTGACACTCTGTGCTGCCAAGTACTGAACTGGGGCCTTTTTTATTTAAATTTGTTTTACAAAGCTGGTAAAGATAATACGTATCCACAGTCCTACACTGAAGGTTTTACATTGAAATCCTCTTAACTCAGCTTTGAAGGTATGCATGTGGATGCTTTCCTGTGCAGGTGAATAGTTGTAACATTGGCCACAATAGGCACTAGAAGTCAGAATTTACTAGAAAGAGTATTTCTGTTGGTTAAAGGACAGATAGATACTCAAGCCTTTGTGGGTATCACAGTGATGAGGATAATCAGATTTAACCTAATCTGATTTTGCTACTGAGGATCTCACACAGATTAAGATAATTCTACTAAAATTGTGATTTATGATAGGCATAAAATACACTGCACCCATCTCAGGGTATACTGTCTTGCTTTTGCTCAAAAGTCCAGAAGTTCATGCCTAACACTGGGAATTAGCAAGTCTGTATCACTTCCTGGGGCTGTGATTGCACTGGGAAGTTACAGGCTTGCGCTCTGCAAGTTTAACATATTCTGATGTGAGGGGCTGAGCAGCTTTTAATCCTGTTCTGAAATGAACAGGTGAAAATAAGGATCTTAACCTGTTATTAGAAACAAATTTACAATATGCATTATTTCTGAATTTTTAATGGATATGGTTAGCTTTTCTTTTGATACCTTGTTACCTTTACTGGCTCCTTATTTGAGAGCAGATATTTACTGTTGATTGTGGAGGGCTGTAACTCCTTTGCACAAACAATTTACATGAGTTGTGAGGAGTATGAATTTAGACACACTCTCATTTTGTTATGCCTTTTATAAATAAGCCTTTCAGATTTAGGACATGATCCTTGATTTTTAGTAGGGCTGTGTGAGAAGGCTTTTTTGTTGTTGGTTTGGTTTTTTTTCTTTTTAGCATATCAAACTAAGCTTATCTGTCCTTTCAGCTTTTTTGGCAGTAAATAGTTAGGAAATTTCAGTCTTCAATATTGACATATTGGCTGATTGGAGGGGTGGGGGGAGTAGGATGGTCTTACATGTTTCTTCTGTAAGCTTCTTTGATTTACTGTTCTCATTCAAGTAATACCTCAATTTGTCAAAATTGGAAGACTGTTGCATTCTTATACACATATAATCATACTTAACTAATTGAAAGAATTTTCCGATGTACAGAGGTGCATGTTATCAAAACAGTTGATAATGTATTGGAGGCAGGAATTGCTTAAAAATTGATGTTAATTGTCTGCTATAACTAGTATAATTCTGTTTTATGTCTAAGAAATTACATGTGTTTCAGTAGAATGTTTATCTTCCTTCTCTCTTGGCACTACCTGCTTTTTGTCAGTCACTTTTCAATAATATTCTTTCTTTTAAGATTTCATTAGAATTTAAAATTCAGCATCTTGAGATTCACTCTCTGCAACTTTGGTGATGTAATATGTGTAACAATTTTCTACAAAAGAGAGTATTTCAGGTTGGCTTTAGAGCCCATGGCATCCAGTCAGTTCTTGATTTTCCATCTGTATGTTACCCAACCTGGGAGTAAGAGCCATCATTAGCTCCATGTGTGCCAGCAGCACTGTTGCCATACTTGGTATACAAGACTAGCTTGCTTACCTGAGGGGTTCTGGTTGGCCCAACAGGAGAGCACTCGCTGGATTGTGAATAAAATGATCACCCACCTTTGCCTTCATCCTTGCACCTTAACGGTGTGTTCTGGCAGTCTAATTTTAAATACCTAACTGAACCATAGTTTTTTATTATGTGGTTTATAAAACCCCTTTGTTACTCTTACAACTTGAAAGTAGACAGCATACTCTTTTTAAAAATTGAGAGAAATTTCAAAATAATTTTATTTACCTGTTTAATTGGAGTCAGAGTATTAAGAAACTTGGAAACTAGCAGTGTTACCAACTGGGTGAATAGACAGTGAGGTTAACTGAAAGCTGCCTGAGTCCCAGAGGGAGGTGATCAGTGACACAAAGTCTAGTCAGAGGCCAGTAACTAGCAGTGTACCCCAGGGGTGAATCCTGGGTCCACCTCTGCTTAACATCTTTGTTGATGAGCTGGATGAGGGAGCAAAGCACACTCTCAGCAAGTTTGCTGATGACACACACAGGGAGGAGGGGCCAGTACATTAGTGTTGCAGTCCAGAGGGACCGGGACAGGCTGTAGACATGAGCTGGCAGGAACCTTGTGCAGTTCAACAAGAGGAAGTGCAAAGTGCTGTATATGGGCAGGAGCAACCCCAGACACAAGTAGAGACTGGGGGCTGTCCCACTGGGGAGCAGTTGGGCAGAAAGGGACCTGGTGGACACCAAGGGCTGAATGTGCACCAGCAACATGTCATTTCAACAAAGAAGGCAGAATGCTGGGCAACATTAGAAGTGCTGCCAGCAAGGCAAGGATGTGACTATTGCTCTCTACTGTACTCTTATGAGGCTAGACCTGTGGTGCTGTGTTCAGTGCTGACCTCCCCAGTACAAGAGGAACAGACATACTGGAGAAGGACTGGGAATGAGCCACCAAGTTGATAAAGGAACTGGAGCATCACTCCAGGAAAAGCTGAGGGAGCTGGGACCATTCAGCTTGAAGAAGAGATGGCTTGGGGGATCTCATCAACGTACATAAATACCTGAAGGAGGGTGAAGTGTAGGAGGTGCCAGGGTGTTTTCAGTGGTGAGGCTCCCCCTGAACCTCAGGAAACACTTTTACCCTGTGCAAGCGACCAAGTGCTAGCTTTGTTTCCCAGAAAAATGTTGGTATCTCCCTCCTTGGAGAAATTGAAAAGCCATCTCAGAGTGGTCCTGAGAAACTGGCTCTAGATGGTCCTTCTTGAGCAGGGAGTTTGGACCACATAACCCCCAAATGTCCCTGACAACCTCAACTATTATATAATTCTTTGAAAGTGGAATGTTTTATGCCTTCCTTGTAATACTACCATGTTTACAAAAAATAGGAGTCAAGTAAAATGAAAATAGGGTTTTAATCTGTATTTTCAAGTGAGAATCGCTATAGTCAACTCAGGGCAAAGTGAAAAGAAACAAAGACCAGAGCAACAGATGGCTACACACTAGCAAATAAATAGTGTGATGTTGAAAGCTCCACTATGATTTTTTATCTTTGCCTGGAACAAAGGAAAATATGTTTAATACAGTTGTATCAAATCAGAATATGCCATTGGAGTGTTTGTATGATGTCTTTTCTGCTTATCTTTGTCCTAAATGTTTATTTCAGAAACATCTTTGCAAACACAAATTTCCTTTTGAAAATCTTCCATGCTGACCCACTCCCCTCACCAGGACGCCTTTGTTCCTCCAATGCAGAAGACTGTGAAGTCACAGTAATAGCTATGTGCCTTCACTTGCCAGTGGCAAATATGCAGTTAACATTGCCAAATAAGTAAAACACTCTGATACCCCTCCAACACATTAGTGTAGAACTTGGTGGAGAATTTAAACACCACTACAAATGATCGATTAAAAATCAGTTACTCTTTTGTAACTAATAGGGCCTAATCTCTTTATTCACAAGTTAATAAACCTTTATAGCAACCATTCCGTGGTTAGAAAAGTACATTTATCACAAATTATCAATTTTTTGTAAACAATTTTCATGAAAGTCAATATTTACTGTACACTCATGCAGATTTTAGGTATATCAGAAGTATGCTGTACACTTTTCACTTTTAAGCATCGAGTATTTAAGGAGAATTAGGGAAACTGCATTTAGAAAGGTGAGTTCCTTTTTCTCAGGCTAACCTCAACTGGATAGATTGGGGAGTACACCTCATATCTGCATTTTGTTTGGTCTTGCACTCCAAAGAGAGATAAAGATGAGTGTCCTATCTGTCATGTCTCACTGTCCATCTCTCTGTTTTTCTAGGAGGGGATTTCCTGTCCTTTTTGAGAAAAAAGAAGGATGAGCTAAAAACCAAACAGTTGGTGAAATTTTCATTAGATGCTGCTTCTGGTATGGCATATCTCGAATCTAAAAACTGTATACATAGGTAAGTAAGATTTTTTTTTTTCTATTATAATTTTTATCATGGGAAATGCTGTTTGTTTAAGTGTATGTGATGCTTATTATCAACAAAAGCGATTTCTACAATTTAGAAAAAATGACTACACTTTTTCTGAATGGATGTCATTGTTGCTTGTCTAATTACAAAACTCTTCTGTAATTTGATTTGTACATTATTTGATTTGTATATTTTTTTGCTATTAATATAGGTTAATAATGATTTTTACCATAATAATTTGAATTATAGGGAGCATAATTTATACAGTGATAATGAATCATGACAAAAAGCAATCTCTGATGCTTATATTCTGCCTGAAATTTATAGATACTTGCATGGCCAATAAAGACGTTATGTAAAGTGTTTCAGATAATAAAGGGAGATCTAGAATTCTGTATATTAAAATACTAATTGCCTGGACTACATTCTCAGAAATACAGGTTATCAAGTATAATGCGCTTGTGATACCTTATTTTTGTTTCTGCTACTCCTTTTTGTTGTTTTTTTTCTCCAGTTTGTCTATCATGGTGCTGCTTATACTCAGTATTCAGTGGGAATGTGCTTAATTTGCACCCTCAGAATAGCATGGTATATACTCTGCTACAATTGCATGCCTGAAATATGAGACATAGACATAACAACCCTCTTCACTGGAAATTTTTTAAGAACAAGTTTTCATTTATAATACTGACCACTTCTGCTTTCCCTTGTAGAATGTTTGTAGGTGAACTGTGTGCCACTTCAGTTACATAATCAGCCCATTTCGTATTTAGCACCATTCTGACGAGCGTTACTGAGACCTGAGTGCATTTCTCTTACATTTTTAGCAACCATAAGTTGTTCAGTTGTAATCGTGCAGGTCAAGCAGTACCTTTCTCTTTAAAAACATTCTTATAACAAGAGTAAGCTCAAAACCTGTTTATAAAGTCTTCCAGTATTATTGTGTCATTTATATATATTTTTCTCTTTTTTTGAATAGTAGAATAGTACTCTTATACTGTTTTCAAAATTTGGAAAACTGTTCTGAAACACAAGATAATCAAAACATTTCTGCAAGGTATCATATATTAAAAAAACACTGAAGAAAAAGAACTAACTAATGTAGAAAACAATTAAATATTATTTTAAGGAAATCCAGAAAAGTATTGCAAGGACCATAGGGGGAAATAGAATTAGGGTCCCAGCATTCTGTCATGGCAGAATGTGTTTCAGCTTGGCTCTGTTTGCCAAGAAAATAATGGCATCAGAGTGAGTAACAACACTAGTGATTTACACTAGCCTCATAAATGCTTTAGTGCTTAATAATTTCAGAAACCGTCAGATCAATGTTAAACCAGAAGTGCCTGGTCAGAACACCCCTTTTCTTAGAAAATAAAACCATGGGGAGGAATAACGCTGAGTAACTGATACTTCTTAGAACTGTGTTGTGTAACGTCTTTGTTGGTAATTGCAATTAGTGAAAAAGAGTGTGGTATTTATTCATAAAATGATATCACGGTGTCTGAAAAATATACATAATTTTAGAAACAATTATTTTTGTAGAAGTCCTCTTCCCACCTCCCCTTTTTATTTTTAGGTTTTTAATCTGGAAGAAAGTGTATCTCTGCTCATCTATGTTGATTAATACTGTCCTAATTACTACAGATGACAATGTGGTTTCAATCTGTCTCTGAAATGACCACTGACAGATAGTGAATAGGAACAGCTGTTTTTGCAAATCTGACAGTGATTCAAAGAATGTATCTCAGATAGTAGATATATGTAGCAATGTCTTAACATATAAATACAAGTAGGGAAAAAGTTATTTTCCCTTGCTTACTTGTAAAATTTCAAAGTCTTCACTATATTTGTTCCATTTGTTCCAAGAGAGATACCACTTTCCTTAAAGGTAGAAACAAAACTTTTCATAAATCTATCCTGAAAAAGGCTACAGTTTTAAAGTGCAACCCAGCAAGCAAACAGTAACTTCAGGAAAACTTTTTATTTTCATGAAGCACGCAGGTTAATAAATCAAAATCCTTATGTCCGGTATTATTTTACCTATTCCTTTTTTTTTTGGATATTCAAGATTATTTTTGGTTTTATGATGTGGCTGGTCATAATATGTGCTTATCATATTTATGAGCTAATTCTTCTGAATTTGCCAGGTGGATGTAATGAAAATTTCTGAATCAGGGCAACCTATGAAATTCAGTGATTTTAGCAGTAATGATACAGGCACTTCTGGCTGGGTTTTTTTTCCAATTACTAAAACAGGTTAATTGGCAAATGCTTACTCTGGGAAAGTAGCTCATGAAGTTTTAAGATGTGTTTTACCAAAGGCTAAAGTTTTAATAAACATTTTAATAGTATCAGCATACATAATTTTTTTCTATTAATATATATAATATGATTTTTTCTGTTCCCTGTTTGAGGAGGTTGAGCATTTATTGGGGATTTCTGGGCACCCTGGGGAATGGTGGGAGAGGATTTGTCTAGAAACCCTGTCTGCCACAGAAGCACAGAGCATCTGTTCTTTCCTGGGTGCTGTGGATTTGTTGCGCACAGGGGTGTGCACAACACTTTTGAGGCTGTGATGTTGTCCTGGTTTCAGCCAGTGGCTTCAGCCAGGAAGGGGTTAACCTGCTGGGCTCAGGACAGGTGACTCAAATTGGCCAACAGGATCATTCCATGCCAGTTGCGTCATACTGAGTATAAAAGCAGGGGGTGTTACAGTGTTTGGGTGCGAATAGCAGAGACTGGGAGGTAGCGTGCTCTTGGTTTAGGTCTTCGTTATTCGCGGTGCGGCGTGGCGCAGCGCGGCTGGAGCTCGGGTCTTTGTGTCGCAGTGGGGGTTTGCGCGGGCTCTGTGGCGGCTCCGGGTCGACGCGGTGTCCGTTGCGGGGAGTGCGCGATCTGAACTGCTCATCTCGGCAAAGGTTGTATTGTTTATTGTTATCTGTTCTTCACCCTTATCCCAACCTGCGGGGTTCTGCTGTTTTGGTTCCTTTCCCCCTCCCCGCTCCGGGGGAAAACTGAACGCATAGTCCCCGGCTCTGGTGAAACAACCACAGATGTAAATATGCTAAACGGGGGAAAAGTCACACTGTCTAGTGCTTGTGAGAAAGCTCAGGTGTTCAGGACAGGTCAAAGACAGCATAAAGGAGAAAGGAGAATTAGCAGCAACTGATGTGGAGAAGGCTGAGGTACTGAATGAGTTCTTTGCCTCAGTCTTCTCTGGCAGCCAGGATTCTCGTAATTCTCAGGTCCCAGAACCTTGCATCCCTGGACCTCCAGGTGGGAACTGGGGGAATTAATCCCCACTGTAAGGGCAGAGCAAGTCTGAGTCCACCTCATGAGACTTAGTGTCTACAAGTCTATGGGGCTGGATGACATGCATCCCAGGGTCCTGAAGGGGCTGGCTGAGGTGGTTGCTGAGCCTCTCTCCATCATAATTGAAAAGTCGTGGCTGTCAGGAGAGGTCCCTGGGGACTGGAAAATGGGTCACGTCACTCCCATTTATAAGAAAGGGAGCAAGGAAGACCCAGGGAATTACAGGCCGGTGAGCCTCACCTCTGTGCCTGGGAAGATCATGGAACAGATCCTCCTGGATGACATGCTGGAGCACATGAGGGAAGAGCATGTGATCCTGCACAGCCAGCACGGCTTCACCAAGGGAAGGTTGTGCCTTACCAATCTGGTGACCTTCTATGATGGAGTGACAGCATCTGTTGAAGAGGGTTCAAAGGAGGGCCACGAAGATGATTGGAGGGCTGGAGCACCTCCCCTACAAAGGGATACTGAGGGAGCTGGGCTTGTTCAGCCTGGAGAAGAGAAAGTTTCAGGGGGACCTTATTGCTGCCTTTCAGTACCTGAAGGGACTAGAGAAATGGGAGGGGAATCAACTTTTTAAACGGCTAGACAGTGGCAGGACAAGGGGGAATGGATTTAAACTAAAGGAGGGAAGGTTTAGGTTAGATATTAGGGGGAAATTCTTTAGAGAGAGAGTGGTGAGGTGCTGGAACAGGCTGCCCAGAGAGGTGGTTGATGCCCCATTGCTGGCAGTCTTCAAGGCCAGGTTGGATGGGGCCCTGGGCAAACTTGCCTGGAGGCTGGTGGCCCTGCCAGTGTCAGGGAGACTGGACCTCTATGATCCTTGGGGTCCCTTCCAACCCAGACCATTCTATGATTCTGTGACTCAGAACCCCAGTGGAGATTCAGCCTCTCCTTACCCAAAGGTGCAGCTTATGTGGCTGCATGGTCTGTACAAGGAATTTGGGAAGCTTTATTCCCATCCTTTTTAGGCCAACAAAAACAAATTAGTTACGAGTAAATTTAATGTTGCAACATTTAGATTTAGAAGGGAACCAATTTAATTCGTAGGAGGAAGGAAATTTAGTGCTATGTAAAGAGAATTGTAATTTTTGGAAAGAACACTACACTTTTTTGATCAGAAACCTCATCAACTGAAGGTGGTTCTCAGGTGAAAAAGAGATAAGAAAATTACCTAGAGAGAAAATGGACTAAGCAGCAGAATGGGTTTTGTTTTGTTTAAAAGTCCATAGGCTTTGATTACTGTTACTTAAGAAGGATCAGTAATATATAATTAGAAATAACTTCTGTTATGCAGGTTGCAGCAAAACAAAACTGCTTTGCCTCATGCTGTGGTTTTTCTGCAGTGGTCGCTTTGTTGTTTTAAAGATTTGCTCAGAATCCTCACATGTTTTTTCAGTAGTTTAGGTGACCATAATTTAATACTGTGTGCATTTGGCTTGCTGTTAATGTGAAACTAAAGGCTACTGAGCGGTTTGTTAAAATTATTTTTAGTTGTAGCTGCACTGGTTATGCTTGGCCTTTATATTCTGAAATTCTACCTGAATCTCTATAGTCTTTCTGAAATTGCTGTTTGAGGCATACTTTGTCTTTGCCTTTCTGTAATGGGGCCAGTGCAACAACTAATCTGCTCTTTGCTTTCTATTTTTGTGTGAGCTATGGTGTTTCAGTAGGTGCAAATACAAAGTTAAAATTTGTCAAGCTTAGAATGTTTAATGCATGTGAGTGCTTATTTGGTCTGTATTTTCATCTCTAGCGTCTGGATATCACTTGTTCTTTGCTCTCTCTTTGTTCTGTTTAAAGAGCAGAAATGAGTGGGCTTCAAGGGAAGGAAAAAAAAAAGCTGCAAGAAAAGATGTTATTAAAAGAAATAAAAAGAGTGGTTGAACATATACAGAAGCATGTAGACATTTCATCTCCATTTAATTAACGTGAAGTTGAAGAATTGTTTCTTGCTTTTCATTTTTGCCATATGCTATTGTTTAGATAGTTCCATTTTTCAGTTAATTAGAAACACAAGATATGAGTGAAGATGTGATAATTTCAGCTGGTTCAATAAGCATTTATGAGTGGTCATAATTTCCAGTATTTGAATTGCATGTGCATTCATCATCGTATTTGTCCATAATTTATTTTTAGTTTCCAAACCAACCCCATGGAAGTACAGGAAAGAAACTGCAGCTACCCATTTTGGAGAATTTGGACATACCTACTGTTTGTTTTATTTCCCCTTCTTGTTACCATCATCATTTTGTAATGAAAATAACCCTGATTCTGGTAGAACTCAGTTGGAAAAAATATTTTAGTACTGAGAGAAACAGTTAGGTGTAGAATTTTCCGTGGTTTATCATTTGATAGTACAGCCTTTCAAAATCAAAGAGACAGTTAGGTCTTGAAAATATTTCTGTGTTGTAACTTTATCTACAAGTAATGCTTATATAATTCCAATTGAAACTAGCAGTGATATTTTTCTTTTATTCAGATAGCTACTGTACTCCTTGATAACATACTGCATACAGCTTCACAGCTTTCCCTGAGAGCTTTTGCAAATATATTATGAACCAATTTATTTTAAAAAATAATTTAATGTGAACCACATGAAATTCAACAAAGTGAAGTGCAAGGTCCAGCACATGGCTCAGGGCAATGCCCATTATCAATACAGGCTGGGGAGTGAATGGATTTAGAGCAGCCCTGCAGAGAACTTTGGGATACTGATAGGTGAAAAACTGGACATGACCTAGCAGTGTGCACTCATGACTCACAAAGCCTGGACTGCATCAAAAGAAGTACAGCCAGCAGGTTGAGAGAGGCAATTCTGCCCCTCTACCTTGCTCTTGTGAGACCCCCACCTGGAGTCCTGCATCCAGCTCTGGGGTTCCCAGCATAAGAAAGACATGGGAGCTCCAGAGAGTGACAAAGATGGTCAGAGGGCTGAACACCTCTCCTACGATGAAAGGCTGAGAGGGTTGGAGTTGTTCAGCCTGAAGAAGCGAAGGCTCCAGGAAGACCCTATTGTGGCCTTTCACTACGTAAAGGGGGCTTATAAGAAGGGTGGGCAAAGACTTTTCACCTGTAGTTGCAGGTAGGAACAGGACAATGGGCAGCATTTTTAAACTAAAATATGTTTATATTCAACATAAAGAAGAAATTTCTTACAGTGAGGGTGGTGAGTCCCTGGCACAGACTGCCCAGAGAGACTGTGGCTGCCCCCTCCCTGGCAGTGTGGTCTAGGGCAGGGGTCCCTGACCATGGCAGATCCTGCCAGGAGCCTCCTGTGACATGGGTTTCACACAGGTTCACAGCTTCCTTCAGGTACACCTACCTTCTCTAGCATGGGGTTGTGCACAGGCTGCAGGTGGATAGCTGTTCCACCATGGATCTCCATGGGCTGCAAGGAGACAACCTGCCTCACCAGGGTCTTCTCCACAGGCTGCAGGGAATCTCTGCTCTGGAGCTTGGAGCACCTCATCCCCCTTTCTTTACTGACCTTGGTGCCTCTTCTTTCACGTCTCCTAACACGTCCCTCTGATTGCAACTGTTGTACAGTTTTTCTCTTTAACTCTGTTATCCCAGAGGTCCTACTACTGTTGCTGATGAGCTCAGCTGTGCCCAACAGCGGGTCCATCTTGGAGCTGGCTGGCATTGGCTCTGCTGGACATGGAGGAAGCGTATAGCAGCTTATCACAGAAGCCACTCCTGCAAGCTCCCCCATCGCTAGAACCTTGCAAACTCAATATAGTCTGGAACTGCTAATGTAAAGTGGTGTCAGAACTCTTTCATATCCATGAATAACATAACAATTACATTAAATAGTTAAGTTGGTGTTTCCTTTTATGTGAGTCTTCCATTTCTTCATGACATAATAGTTCAGCTACCACAAAAAGGATGAAAAGTGATCCTATACAATTTAGCATAAATTCTATCCATTTTCATGTACCAGTAGTGATTCAAGTCTCCTGGGAGCAGTAGAGTGATGGTGTGACTCCAAAGCTGAGCAAATGTCCTTCCTAATGAGAGGGAGAACTGGCCTCCTTGATTTCTGTACCTAAATCCAGTGGAAGACAGGAGCTTCAGGCGTGTCTGTGCCTGTGGGCTAGCTCCAAGCAATTCAGTGCTCAGTGGAATATCCACTTTGGTTCTGCTCCGAAGTAGCTTGTTCTCCTTAAGTGCAACATGTTTCTTCGAATACTGCATTTCCTCCTGGGCCACTGCAATACCTCAGACCATTATTGCAGTTTCTGTAATTTTCTGTGCTGGTGATAACTTACAAAGAAAGACTACGTTTTGGTAGAATGAGTTTGCCTTTCTATAAACTAGATGGACTGTTCAAGGTTTATTGTGCAAGCAGTCATTTTCATTAATTAGCATTTTACAGTTTATTCAGAACTGTATGTATAAAACTATATAACAAGATTCCATTTCTATAGCTGTCTTTCATACAAAATATTTAATCATTTATTATTGAATAAAAAATTTTGTACTGTTGCCTTAATAATAGTTGATTATGTTTCAATGAATAGGTCTTTCAGAGAATTATTGTCAGTAGTACAGTTGAAACACCATATAAATATAATGAATAATCATGATTTAAACCTTTGTTTATAATATGAGGTCTCTGCTTTCCATAAAATGGTGTTTCAAAGTAAGTTTTTACAATGTGCATATTAGATATTTTTTCCATTCTATTTAAAGTTAAAACCATAAGTGGGAACTTTGATGAAGAACTGTTACTTTCTGTAAGCCACTTAATATAGGTATATTGTTAGTATTAAAAAAAAGCACCCAGATTTTATTTGTCAATCTATAAAATAATTTTTAGTCAAACTTTGAATTCGATTGGCACATTATAGTAACATGTATCAAGCCTTTATTTCTTAATATGGTCATGCTTTATGCAATCTTCTGTATTGTATTGAAAAAAAAGTAAGGTTTTTTCCACTAAAATCAGTATTTCCACTGTCTCTATTAGATTATAAAGGTATTGCATTTGTAGCATTGGGGGTTTTACACAGGCTATTGATTATTTTTTATTTGGTCTGTTAGTCACAAACTGTACTCACAGAAGAATTACAAATGCGTAGCATATTTGGGCAAATGATCCAGATTGCAAGTATACAGTGCGATTTCAGAAGCTCACTGGCTCTGAGTTCTGTTGTGGGTAGCTAAGGATCTGTCTGCTAACTGTCCACAAAACGTAGGCTCAAAGAGCAGCCAACAACTCGGGAGTCCTGGTTGCTGCTAAGCAAATTAAGGAGATGTTGGCTAGTGCCAGAAAATGGTGCTGCTCCCCTCCACACATTTCTTAGCACTCTGCTTCTAATGCAAGCAGTGAATGCTGCACACTTATAAAGGCTGTGGAGTTGGCTGGTACTGATCTACTAAGGCACCTGAAGTCTTCAGCAACCTGTCTCTGTCCCTCAAGGGTGCAGTGCTGTTAAGGTAGTTGGTCTGCATGAGAACAGTGGCTATTAAAACTGCATTCCAGACCATAGCATTTATCAATACAAATGTGTCACTGCTTTAAAATGCTACAGGAAATTATTTTTCATAGTTTTCACACTACTGTGTTTCTTCAAAATGCAGCATTTCCAACCCTAAAATAACTGTGTTGTTCAGTGTCACTCATCTAGGAGTAGACATGGGAGAGCACTGCTACATTTCACTCTTCTTGTCATATAGGAATAGAGTATTTTATACTAGGTGTCAGCTTCTTAAAATAGATTTTCTAAATAGATATACAAGGTTTTTAAGGGGTTTTTTTTCTGTAATTTACAGTTATCTCCACTGCTACATTGGTAAACATGGTTTGATCCTTGAGAAATCCATTTACAATTAAAGTTGTATCAGGTCTGAGTTAGTAGTTCTGGTTGTCTGAAACCTTATTTGAGAAACACGAATCTCTCTTTTGTTTCATGGGCAAGTATCATTTTGATCTGCAAGTATTAAGGAAAAAATGGGAAGTGCAAGTATCCAAATCCATTGAATGAAATGTTATGAATATTATATAATCTCTTTTAATAAATTAGAGAGATTATTGAATTCAAACTGTGCTGTAATGTAGGTGAATGTGAACAATAATGGAGAATAAAAAGTGACTTTCCTTTTAATCTATTACCTGTTTCCCTAAGATACTGGATTCTACCGTAGCTGAAAACCAAATGATTTTAAAAGGCACAGGAATATTATTTTTCCTTGCACTCAATGTATTTGTTGTAGAGGTAGATACTGCTTCCCCTTGTGTGCTTTTTCTGGAATTCACCCAAACCTCTACTAAAAGGAAATCAACTTTCCTAAATTTAGCTTTGCCACAGCTGCAGAAGGCTTGTTACAGTTACAGGTGCATGGATTTGTATGGCCAGAGTATAAGAAAAGTCTTAAGCCTTTTTTTCCCTCTAAATCTGAATGTATCACCTATTGCAGCAAGACTATGGTGTCTTTCATGTATTTCTGAATTATGCTCCATGCAGTCCTGTTGCCAGAGGAGTCAGTGATCACAGCATGTGGGAAATACATATTTGAATTGTGGTCTTTTTATTTCATTGTGTTATGTAAATAAGCAGTAGACTGCACATAAGACTGTAGTATCTTAACGATTGGCACATTAATGATAGAGCTGGAAGTTCTGGTGTTTTGTTTTTTGTGCGTGTGGTTTTGTTTTTTTTAAGAACACATTATCAGCCGCTATTAGGCCAGATTTTGTGTGCCACTGGGAATTTGCAATACCAATTATTCCTACCACTTGCTACTCTTCTTTTTAAGTATTAAATTATCAAGGCATCTATTAACACAAGTAGAAAACAAAGTTGTTGTTTTAACTGTGGTCGTTCTGAGACTGATACTAATAACTAATAGTTCCCAGAGGCCAGTTTAGTATAGGAAAGTAGATTCTGCTGTTTCTCAGTTTGGAATAGTAAACTGAAATTTCTTCATGTGAAATAAATAAAGAGAACTTAAATGTTCCTTTCTGTGATCTGAGTTTTCTTTTTATTAGGTAGTTATAACATTTCATCTTATTTAATTGAAATTTCCCTTAGGTTTCATGTTATATCTAGCCATTACACAGTCTATGTATGAGCTGAATGGCATCAGGGAAAATCCAGTATGAGCAACCAAAGATAGCTCTTTCTATTAATGTTTTGAAGCATCTGTTAAAGGTTTCAATGAGATTGATATTTTCATTTTACTATAAACTTTTCCCAGTGCTCTTTATTCAGCTTGTGCTTGAATATCACCCTTTATGTGTTCCCCATAAAATGAGGAAAATACGCCAATTATTTCAGACCTTTGAGATTTCAGTATATCACTTTTCCTAGGATGATGATTTTAAATGTCCTGGATAGTTAAACTAAAGATAGTAATAGGTAAATTGTTTGGCATGTTATTGCAGAATTATTCTGTAGACCTAGTTATTTTATTTAAAAAAAAAAGTGCAAAAAAAGTCAGTGCATATACTGACAGTAAGCTGTTGTAGTAAAAATCTATGTGGTAATAGAATTCACCAATAGCTGCAAGTAAGTTATTTTTCACAATAACTAGTTCCACTTTTACTTTCCATTTTGGTACATCATTTCAGTTAGCAATTAGAGGTTAGATTTACCATTAGAACGTTAACTTCTTCATTCTGATGAACTGACTATCTGTATTGTATATTTAAGAAATAATTAGTGTTCCATGTATTTTTGTGACTTACATATGATTTGAGACTTTAATTTAAGACTTGCAGATTTTGTGCTTCTGAAAGAAAATAATACAGTGGCCCCAGTGAAAGAAGCAGACTGCCCCTGGCAGCGCACCCCAACTGATGTCTTGTCTGGTCCTGTCAAAGATTTCCTTAGACTTTAGGCCTTCATGGACACTAGTTTCTTGGCCTCTCTGCACTGTCTTCATTAAAGAAGCATAATGCATCGTTTGCCCTCTGCAAAGTGGAAATGACAGTCACTAGATTTATACTGGATGGAAGTTATTATGTACCACTTAACTGGGAACATAATTTGGCCTCCTTCTGAACAGGTCTGCATTGAAATTAATAAACTTCCAGAGATGGTATCTGGAACTGACACCACTTATTTCTTATGCTACCAAAAAGCATACTTGAAAGTTCATGGCACTAATTCATGTTTTGTTACTGAGGCAGGTACAGTAGCTTTGGTTTTCCATTCAGTGCATTCATGGGCACATTGCCAAACCAATGTAACTTGATGTGATTAATTAAAATGAGATTCATATTGCATTAATAACATAAGTGTTAACATGCTAGGCAAGTTAAATTTGTAAATTAAGTATTTTGCAGTACTATCCAATTTAAAAGAAATAGCCTTTTTTTAATGAAATGGCCAGCTTTCCTTGTTCAAGGACCTCAATGCCTGAATGATTCCATGACTGAAGATCCCTGAAATAGAAGCTCTACAATTAGAATATTTTTGGGGAGACATCTGTAAGAGGTTTACAGGCAGGAGATGGTAACTCTCCAGGCATTTGCCCAGTCATTTGTAGGAGGGAGTGAGGCTGAGCATGGAGTTGCATTCCTGAGCAAATGGGAAGATGATTTGTCATCACAAAAGACAGACATGAGATATCCTTGCTAAGGAGCATACACTGTATAAAAATATAGCCAGGAGTAAATGTATCATTTTTAGGATACTATTTGTAAGAAAATGACACACTTTTTAAAGTTTCTTTCTGACTTTCCAAGACTTCTTACTCTGAGTTTCCATACCTTTGCTTTCCATTGTCCCTATGCTTCCAAGTTTTACCACTTAATTAGCCAAGACATAAATGAGGAAAAAAAATTGCAAAAGGAAAATTTGTTAGGAAGGAAATATTTTTTGTTCTTGATACAACATAGGTAAAGTACAACTGTTTTACTAGCTAGCTGGTATTTCTCTCTTAGACGTTTAAGTGAGTAACAGTTAATACATTCCCAGAAATCTCAGTCAAGGATTTGGTCTTTCTGCAATATTTGGGTCTCAAGATGCATCAGTGGGTCCAAAAGCACAATACAAAGTATGTGTTCAGAACACTATGAGAAACTGCAGTAAAATATCATATGTGATGCAAATAATTATATGATCTGTTGTTTTGGAAGTGGATCTTTTTTTATTCTTGGGAGATGGCTGTTCTTCAACAAAACCAAGAATATGTTCTATTAGCAAACCTAGTGTTTTATAGACGGTGGGGAGCAAAGTTCAATGTCAGAAGCTAATTATAGAACAGGTATTCAGAAGAAGTTCTACTTCGGTTATAAACAATTCATGGGACATCTAAGAGGAAGTGCAGATTTTTTTTCTTGCTATGCAAGATGCATATTGTGAAAAAAAAATTAATTTTTGCCTTTGTGGAACTTGGTCAGTGTGTCTCAGGAGATATCCCTGATGCAGAAAATTCCCTCTTAAAAAGTAAGTAAGCCGTACCAGAAATAAAGCAAATGGGATTGAAAGAAATGTAAGCACATTTTCTTAGACTCCCTTATTCTATTTAACACGTTATATAACTTTGGGAGTGTTACGGTATTGTGTTAGGGTTGTTGTTATCTAACTGAAATACCACATTCTTGTTGATAATTAGGAATTTACAATTATGATTCAGAAAAATTAATTTGAATAACATTTTTAGAATCATAAATATACACACTGCATGAGAGCAACAGGCTCTAATTAAGAAGTGGAAAGTAAAAAATCAAAACAACAGAATATTGAAGTTGAGAAAAAATAACACTACTACTGTTCGTGAAAGCTATTGTCATGATTATGAAGTCCTATAGCTTTCCTACATTGTATAAATTATATTCTCCTTACTCTCGTAGTCTTGTTGCAATGGAGAATACTGGATGAAATGTAATTTCTTTATATTTTAAATGTAAAAAGTTTGGTGAAATCTACTGTTTAGGGAAAGAGCAAGACTGAAGTTCACACTTTTTCAATTTCTGTCTTGTGCTGTGCAAGGTCAATAACAGTACATACTCTGGAACTATTGACACTGGACATATTTATATACTTTATGCAGAAGCAAGTACAGAAGAAAAGAGTATTATTATACTTCTGATATGTGTACAACACTAATCAGATGGCTATCATCCACACATCTAGACATTTCTACCTCTTATCTTCATTTTAGTTTCAGAGGATTCCTTTCTGACAGTTCTGGATTCTCCTAGGTTCCATTGCTCTCAGCAAGAACATTAACTTCTGTGACTATTGAACATCTAAGAGGTAGAACAAGAAGTTTGAATACACCATCAGATGTGTTTCCCCAGATTTTGGTAGTTTGTGTAGACTAGTTTCTTTGGGTAGGAAAAGACATAACTGGTAAATAACTGAAATTCCTTAGTGTCTTCCAGAGAGGAAAAATGGAACCTAATGTTGAACAGTATATTTGCATATTCCTGCAGGAATAGCCCCATTCCCACTTTCTTGACACATCTGTCTATTCCTTGAACAGTGGTTTTTTTTAATGGATTTAAAAGTTGAATTTGGAGAACATTATAGTTAATAATAATAATTAGGAGGAAATGGTAAGGTATGAATCTGAAAACAACAAATATATAGATCATTATTCAATCAAGAGTCCTAACTCCCACTAAAATTCAATAGTAAATGAAGAACTGCAACATTTTACAGTCAGATGAACTTAATTAGAAGCAAATTAATTTACTGTTATCATTGGATATCTGGTTATTTAAAATATAAGTGGGGCTAGTTTGCCATCTTTGAAGTAAGAATTCTACTATTAAATTCTAGTAAGAAATGAACCAATCTCACAAAGTGAAGTCTCAGTGCAGGGGACATAGCAAAACCAGTGTGGTGTGTTTACCCAAGTGCATTAAAGACAACTTGCTGTGCTGAAATCAGTGCAAAAATTGTCATTGAACTCAACTGGAAAAGAACTAGGGCCTTAGATGATGACTGCTTTTGCTATACTCCAGTGTCTGTTATTTAACAGGCTGTTGTAGTCATTGTCATGAATATAAATATACAGCAGTAATTCTTTTCCATTTACTGTATTTCGGAGTTCAAAGTCTCAAATTAAATCTACTCTGAAAGTTCAGGCACACCCTTATCATGTGCCATCAGATGCAATATGAAATACTTCACAACTAGGAGATGCAAACCGTCTTTGCAGCTGACTGTGCCACTAGATATGTTTCCACAGAATTTTTAAACTATGCTTTTGGTAATAGGTACAGAAAAGGAATATGTAAAGCAGGATTTCATTTTTGCAGTGGATAAAGGAGCCATTAGTGGTAGATGAGAAACAACAGATTAAGTGATGGGATAAGACAAAGGGAGAAGGAGGTGCATTGGGGAGGGAGGGGGGGGCGGAAGGAAGAATGCAGCCAACTAAATCCCAGTCACCTCAGAAGTGAAATACAGGGTTCTTTGAGCATAGATCGTCGACCAGAGGGTAAGCATGTGTGTCATTGTTTGTTTGGTAAAGCCAAAGCATGCTTTTGTGTACCCTGCTTTCTTTCTTTTAGGGTGTAGAACTCTACAGGTTTTCTTTTGTATATAATATATTCTAATTAATGTTTCTAGAAAAGGAGATAGGTGCTGCACTAAAGAGGAAAGTACCCCAGTTGTCTCAGGCAGGAAACTACTTTCATTTCAATTAAAAATTCTTAGACTGTATGTCAATAGTAATGAATAATAAATTATCAAATTGCTTTGATGATGAAATTAAACATGTTTTCCTTTCTAATTATTTCTACATAAATGCATATATTGGTAGATTTGCATTCTAGGTTACACATGTTTTGTGGATTTGGCAAAATTTTTATCTAATTTTTTTTTAGTACCAGTGATGATGTAGCTTACTCTAATGTAGTTCTTCCCAGTGCTTCAGGAAGTTTGCTGGAAGTGCCTCCAAGCTTGACATTGCTGTAGTTTTATCACTGAATTATTGCATTCAGCGTAGGTGTGTGGCTGTGTACATAGTAAAAAAATTATGAAGAAAGTATGGGAAATGGGTTTTAGCGTGCATTCCTGAAATAATTTAGTTTTGAAGTTTATGCAACTGAAAAGCATTATGGCTTAGATAATATATTGCTTCTGCATGATCATAGATAGCATATAGTTCTGCACAGAACTTATTTCCAACTTATTGTTGATCTTTCTTTGAGAATCAAGACATATTTTACATAAAGCTGGGAGAAACTTAGGTTAAGGTTTGCATATTCAGCAAGGTTTGAACATGAATTAATTTCCAATAGGTCCTGCTCACGAGAAGATTTTGAGCCAATTCAGTGCGTTTTAAAGGAATCACTGTTATTGAGAATGAGTAAAATAAAACACACAGTAAGCTCAGTGCATGTTATGCTCTCTCACTTCTTGTCATTGCTCTGTAGTTCACAGCCTCTTTCTATCTCATTTGGCAGAATTATAGTGCAGGAATATGCTTTTATGAAACATTTTTATATCACTGTGAGTATTGATTGAAATAGGGACTTACTCTTTGTCAAAGTCTATTTCAGAATCCCTTATGCAAGGCAGCAGGCACTGAAGAAAGCCTTATCAGCATGTTAACTGATTTGAAAGATTGAGGGAGATCATCAAGGTACATGGAGCTGTAAGAATTGTTGAATCAATGTTACAGCATTTTATTGTTCACAGATTTAAGCTGAGTCACTCAAGCCTGACAGAAAAAGCTCCTGGCAAAGCTGGATGTCAGATACTTCATCAAGTCATTCTGGGAAATAAAAATAGATCAGTGAAATAAGGGCCAAGTCCTAGTATTAAAAATAAAGGTATAGGAGTTAGGACGCAGAATAAGTAAAAGTACTTTATTCAAAAGGCTTCCTGCTCTTGGAGTAATTTGTGGGCAGGTCTTTGGGGATCACTATGATGACTAAGCTTGCAAGTGATCAAGCAAGGCATTTTTAAACTTTCCTGCTATGAGTATTGCATCTTAATAGTTAATTGGTTTTAAGCATCTTCATTCCCATTCACTAATGAATGAATTAACTGTCCATCCTGTTTGGTATCATAGACAATTTTGACTTCTCATTCACTTCCAGGAAGCCACCCTTTCTTCCCATTGTTGCTTGTGCAGGCCATCCTCTCTTGCACTTGATTACCTGGAGTAGTTTCTTCTCCTTGCAGAGTCATGGATGGAAACACGAAATCCCACTCCCTCTTGACTTTCTGAGTCCACTCTTGCTTTCCTTTCTTTATGGGAGGTAGTGTAACTGCTTAGGTAAAAATCTAGTCATAGATCTGACTGTAGTATCTTGCTCTGTCTTGAAATGATATGGGATTATCATGTTCTAGAATGTAAATTCTGACTACCATAAACAGATGGCAAAATTGAGACAACAAGTTCTCCTGTGCCACTGTTTTATTTTAGCTGAACTCAAGTGTGAAATAATACTACTGTGATTACAGATGTGCTTATTTATCTGGGTTATTTATTAATGTATTTCATTTTTAAAGGGTTTGTTTAACTTTTGCATATGTCCTTATTCTTCTATAACACTGCTGGACTTCAGTTGTAAATTGAAATCAGTTGTTTGCAAGTTTTTAAGTAAATAACCATCTTTCCTACCACAGGGGAGCATTGTAACCTTCAGAGAGAGTCAGGCAGACAGAACTCTTAAAATATTGTTAAAGTTATAGAAGATTTTTCTATGTTAAATATATAGACGTATTTTTTCCTTTAATAGCCAGGTGTTGCTTCTTATAAAAATTAAGAAGCTCTTGAATTCAAGTGCTTCAGCTTATTTTTGGGAAATATTTTATAGCAAGTGATACAGTGCTTGGTAATCTTTTAGATTTGACAGTGAGCCAATATTTTTCTACCATAGTTTTAGTCTATTCATTAAAAATGCACACTTCACCTCTACTGGTGTTTTGAGCCCCTTGCAGTAGGTGTTGTCTAGATCTTGGTCTGGAAGGTAAGACAGTCATCAGGCACAATGACATAACTCACAAATGCAAGGAGGAGTTGCAGAAGTAATGGCGAGTCTTCTGTGAGTAACAATGGCAGGGGATCTGGTGTGCCACCCATGTGCTCCTGACATCTGCGTGAGATGGGGGAAGCACAAAATGGTGCTCCCTAATCAAGTAAGGGAAGCCAAAATTAGTGTGATAGTTTTGCTGCACGCCCTGTGGGACCATGTTTGCCATGCGAAACCAGGCTATATCTAATCCCAAGTAAACCTCTGTAATTTCATATAATGGAAATCTGAGGAGCACCAGCTACTTCAGTCTGTTTATCTGCTCCTCTTGCACTGAATTATTTGCTAATGTAGAGGTTCCTGCTGGACACAGTTCAGATACCCATAGAGTAAGTTACTAACCAGAGCTACTGACATTACTTAAAAAACACCTTGAAATGTTGAAGTATTTTCCCTGATATTATGGACTGTATACATAAGCTTTCATTGCTCTGATTAATTGCATGCTTCTTTTATATTCTGGTATATATGTTTGAGACAAATTCATTTCATATCTAGTAATTGTATCGTTTGTATCTCTTTTGCAGAGATACATAAAGAGGTGGGTACTAGAAATAGGTAGAGAGAAGTAAAAATACTGCACTCTATAACTGAACAGAATAAGTTATTAATACACAAAACACTACCTGCAGCTCTGGACACTGATATTAGAAAGTGGTAAATGATGTATTAACTACAAAAGAAGCGAAAGTATAGGCAAAACTTAGGGATCGAGAAAGCAGAGTAATAAAAACGTGAAGGATAAAAACTGATTTAAATCATCCAGTAGAGGTAACAAATTGCATTGTGAATGAAAGTAAGAAAGGTAAAATATATCATTGCTGGTTGAGATAATAAAAATATCATGCAAACAGAATCTGAATTTTCTGTCACTTGGAGTCTGTCTATCTATGGAGAGGAATGTATAAAGTAACAATGAGCCAAGTTAGGGAAAGCCAGCATTTAGATTTTAAGCATGTGTTCCTCTTCTTATGATGCTAGATGCCATAGCTGCTGTGGTTGCAGCTGGCAAATACTGACTTCTAAAGGAAGCTTGTATTTTTGTACATTTTATTTTATTTTGCCCTGTCACTGATAATTCTTGGGCCCTGCTTTTCTGAGTCACTCCCCTGTGTTAATTGATATGCAGATTTGTTTTACAGGATTTCACTCAAAACACTGTATCTGCTTTTAGGAAAGTTACACAAAGTTGCAAAAAATGTAGTAAAATATTTGAACAAACTCAACTTAATGGTTGAAATCCTAATTCCAGTAAGTTAGTTGAAGTAAGTGTAACCAGAATATCAGACTGTCACTCATATTTGCCATTAAGAAACAGACACTGGCTTTAACTGTACACAGAGTATATTTTTGACAGGTTCTAATGTAAGAACCATCTATGAGAAAATGCAAAAGATTCATGTAAACATATAGAACTGTAGGATCAGCTGGACTCTCAAAATTTATAAATTACCAGTCTGTTACCAATCATAAGCCCAAATTTTTACAGAGGATAAAAGTAAACAAAAAAAAAGATTTTAAGTGAATGCATTATCATCTCCTGCCTTGTAAGGTAAAATAGTCTGAAATTTCATATCTGGTCCCTATTGTTGTGAAACTTTTTATGCTTCCGTACAAAAATGATGGTTCTGGGATGAGCAGCAAGAATTCTTGTTACTTCTTCAGTTTATGATTCAGATAGATTTCATTTCATTACATGGATTTTAGAGGTTTTGCACCTTTCACATTATGTTGAACTGCAACACTAGCTGACATTATTGCTTTGATAACACAGAATCATGCATAACAAGATTACAATTACCTAATATCTCTTCAAATTACCTAACCTATCTTATCTGTGGTTTAATAATTTAATATTATTTCTTTTGTTTGTTGCCTTATAAATAGCTTCATAATAACAATAGTGCTCTGTTCTTCCTGCTTTTAAGTTGTACTTACTTGACATCTATTTGATTGGTGCTGCCCTTCCTTTTTATATTCTATAATATTTTTTCACATTATTGTTTGTTTTGCTCTCTGTGGAAGACCCAAGACCTCTTTATGCATAGAGTAATCGTAGGGAATGGTGTTAACGAGCAGGAGATAGTCACATTCCCAAGTCAAAGCTATAAATAATTATGATTACCTTTGATGATACCATATTACTACAATTATTTTGTCATGGTTAAGACAGCTCATGTTTAGTTACAACAGGAGGGCACAATATTTCTTTACCTCCTCCTGTAAATCCTCTGTTCAGGAGTATGTAAGCATTTTGCACCAGAAAAGGATTCAACAGAGCTAAGCCGTATAGCCTTTCCAGGAAAGGAACATTTGCTACCAGTAAGAACTGATAGGAAGTTACTGCTTTGCTTGGTGAAAAGGAGACATAGAAAACTTGCTCCTCTTTTGCTTTGAGGGTGGTGACCTTAGTTTGTTGTCGTAAGCACTTGATAGGTCAGGAGCATGGACGCAGAAGTCAGAAGTTTCGTCTTCTGGAGAGGTTGCATACTGTCCAAGAGATTCTGCCAACATCTGCTGCAGCTAGAATCTGGGGCTCTTCCAGCTGTTGCGACTCAGAAAAGATCCTTTCTTCCTCCCTCTTATCCTCTCTGGTCCCGCATAGCTCACTTCATCCTGTAACTCCTCCGCTTGGTGGCACAGCAGTCCTGCAGGAAGGAGGGGGCCATTGTGCCAGGCCTCAGGAGGATGTGCTGCAGCCTGGGACTTGGAGGGCTGCATGCATCGTCTGAAGCTCTGTGTGGAAGCTCTTTCTTTAACCATCAAGATTTCTCTCTGGTCTTGTAATGATCAATGACCTTTTAAATGTGCCCTGTCATTAAATATCTTAGATTAAGATCCAAAATAATTAAAATTAAAACCTCCCATCTTTCAAGTTCCTCTTCCATCTCCTCCTTGTGAATAATGCTGTGGGAACTCATGATGAGGTATTGGAAGTTTGATGTGTCAAAAGGAACGTTAATGGCATTCAGTGCTTTGAAGCACTGATTGTCAGTACAAATTTGCTGAACTTTCTGGAGGTTATGATCAGTATTGTATTCAAGTTGCCAGTGGAAATTCACAAAGTTGCAATCACACAGCGCAGCAGATTTTGTAGAATTGTCTGTAGTTTCTATTGTTTATGCTGGATTCCACGAATTGCATGCTTTTGCTAACAGCAAAATTCACAACAGCTCAGTATTTAGAATGGAGGAACTGCATTACTGCAAAGATGCAGTAAATACAGTGTTTCATGCAAATCATAAAGGCAACGTAATAATGATTTAAAATTCTGACATCTGACTTTGTAGGAACCTACCTTACCCAGCTGGCAGCATCTGTACTACTTTCCTGCGCAGAAATGAACCATTTGTGTGCCGTGAATTCCACCTGAATTTATTTTTAAGCTTTTTTCAAAAAAAATATTGCTCTTCAGTTATCAATTCATTAGCTGCTAGCAAGCAGTTTATAATATGATAACAAAATATCATCTCAACTTTGCCTATTCCAGTTTCTGTGCATTCTACTTTAAACTGAAATATGTAAAGTAAAAAATAAATATGTAGATTTATTTAGATTTTATTTACTTATTTAGGCTTTATTTATTTATTTATTATTTTGATTTTAGAGCTGTTTTGCCATGAGCTACTGGGAATTCATGTTTTAATTGGAAAAATATATACTTTAAATTTTGCATCTTTTCATATATGATAATATCAACAAAAGCAATCACTTAGAAAATGAATGCTTCTTGGTGCCATTCCTACTTTACTAGTTTTTTGGTGTGTATTGTACTTGGTAGTATAAAAATAGATTCCAGGACATTTGATAATTCCAGTGTTTATTTTAAATCAATTAAAAACTGTATCAGCCTATATCTTTGAAACTGACAACAGTCAGTATACCTACTAAACTGTTTTTTTAAAATAATTACATTAATGAAATAGAATTTCTTGATTTTCCTTGGCAGTTTCCTCAGAATCTTCTAGATAATGAGTTCTTACTGTTCTATGCTCAATTTAATTCTATTACTTGTACTTAATCTTGAAACCATATCCGATTTCTTTCTCTTTCCTTTACACACAATTGCTTAGTAGTATTTGTCTTTTGTATTACTGTATTTAGGCTTAATTTTTCAAAATACATTAATTTCTCTTTTACCATTTGTTTATGCTGTTCCCCACAGCAAGCCTCTCTTTTCCCTTTGCCTTTCCCTTCCCTTTCCCTTTGCCTTTCCCCTTCCCTTTCCCTTACCTCTTCCTCTTTTCCCTTTTCCATTTCCCCTTTCCCTTCTCCTCCCTAAGCTTTTAGGAGTTTAGCGAATTTTCACTTTGATTGTTTTATAAACTTCGCCCACAGCAAACGCTACAATTAATGTAGTGTGATAAAGAGGAAATCTTCAGTGTAGTTCTAGAATGGTTTTTTGTGTGGAAACATTTCAGAATAATAGCCAGATATTGTAAATCCATAGCTTTGCAGTAGTTTTCTAATAGTTCGTTATATTCCTGTCCTTAGGTTAAGCAGAGGGAAGTAGTAGTAGTTCAGAGGGTTGTAAATGGGAGCCCCTGGGCTTATTAGCATATATTCCTTGCGTCTTCCCACCTAGCAGGTTTTACCATGATGGATGAACATGCGTGTACTTGCGAGTTCCTCCAGTTCTTCCAAAAGCAACGTCAACCATGTTACATCTGCTGCTATCAGGATGAGATGTAATCATTATCAGCACACTGTCATCTCATGTTTCTTCCACATTTCCTACTTCGGGTACCCCACCAAAACTGTCAAAATCACATTGTTTTCCTTTTCCATTTGTGGTCAAAAAGGTGTGGGTTTTTTTCTTCCACCTTTATGTTTTATTTTTTGTAGAAAACCTATTGTAGATTTTAACTAATAGCAACAAAAAGGGAGAGAGAGGTTCAATTTATTTTCTAACTTGTTAATTCACAAAAAATGAAGTTAGTTTTATTCCCTTCGATTTCTATATATAAGTCTCAACAATGTTTCAACTACGTAAAATTTCTTCCAACCCAAACCATTCTATGATTCTCTGATTCTTTTATTCTGTAATTTCCTATCAAAAATTTCAAGAGCATAAGAATGGTTGCATGGCATACAGCAGTGTTATTATTTCTCTGTGTATCATGTGATGGGGATTTCCAAATGTGTTTTCCACTTTCCAGTTGCCCTAGTATTGTTGGGTTTCCATGAAGTTACTAATTAACCAGTCCTAGGACTATCCAGACCCTTAATTTCCTTAAAACTATTACTGGGATTGCTTTTTGTCTTTTTTTTTTTTTCAGTTTACTCTCATGGTGTAAACCATTGCCTTAGGAGAAGTGAGGAGGCTTGATATGTTACTGCACAGTTGTACAGTCTTCATTTGTAAAGGGCTTTCTCACAGCTATAAAATGTATGCTGCGAAAATCTTTTGAGTCCTGTAAGTGTAGAAAGGAAAAAATAGCTACCTATAGAAGGCTGAGTATTACTATAAAATTGCAGGGAGTAAAATGTCCCCTGCTAAGTTATTCATATTGGACAAAGGTAAGGTAAGCTTTCCTGCCGAACAAATGAAATAAATTGTCACACAGAAGAAATTCAATTGCAAACCTTTGTTTCAAGCTATAAGCGAAGTACAACAGAAAAAAAGAACAGTAGACATTCCGAAGTCTCACATTTTGCTCAGCACATTACATGTAATCAACAGTGCACAGGAAAAATGGGTTATAAAAACCTACAGGAATATTGATGCAAAGAAGACTGTTATAGACTAGAATTACTATGGTGCAGTTTTCATCAAAATAATTGTTCAGAAAAATACAGACAATGACTATTAAATTCTAAAAAGGTTAAGAAACCATGCAGATGAAAACATTTAGATGCTGCTGATAGGAACATTTCTGTCCCAGAAGCAGGCATTGTGAAGAAAACCTCAGAAATAAGGAGGTGGGAGGAATAGATGATGTGTCAATTTATTGCTCCATTTCGATCTTCATAGTCTACTGCTTTGATTCTCTTCAGGAATTGCTCATTGTGTACTATGCCCATCTTTATCTGTTTTAAAATAGCTGGAACAAAAACATTGTCCTACTAGGAAAATGGAGGACACATAGTAACTTTTCTGAAAAAACTCTAAGATGCGTCAGTTTTGTATCGTGTTAACAGATCTGTATAGTCACTTGAGCCATCTCTGATCTGCAAACCTTAATTTTTACTTAAACTTAAGTTTACAGTCACTTAATTTTCCTGCATTATTCCCTCTGTCAGGGGACAAGTGCCATATAACCTGTGACAGCAACCTGGGTTTCTTCCTAATAAAAATGTACACAAAGCAGGAATGTGAGGAGGCTCCAAGATGCTGGAGTGACCTTATCCCTCTTCAGAGCATGAGTCTGGATCAGCTCCACTCTCTTCCATGTAGAAAATCATGGGGTTTTTAAAAACAAACAAACAAACAACACATCACTTAAAAATGCAAAGCATTCAGAAAATAGGAATCTCGAGTCTCTTCTTACTCCTCTTTTATCTCCACACTCATCTCTTCAGTCATCCATCTCAAAAAGTTTCTTTTTTAATGAAAATTGAGGTTCATTCTTGATGTGGTTATTCAATGTAAGCAGGCTTCTTTATACCAAACACCAGGTATTGAGAGACCAGAACTATAACTGTGGGAGCTGATAACATTATACAGCATTTGTGCTTCACTTCCATACCTCCAAAGGGACACCTTTTGACCTTTGAGATGCAGGTGATCTCTGCCATGGCTAAGTAGCAAAACAGAAAGTTCTACTTTGTTCTGTTCATGGTCCCAAAGTCAGTCCTGCTACTTCTCTGCTAAAGTAATTATATAATGTATCTAATTTAGTATCCCCAATATTTGTACCTACCTCGAGGTATACCTTACTGTCATTGTGAGTGTGTTCATTTGTAAATGACCAGCCTATAAACATGAATATGATACTATAGTTGTTCACTGGAAATCACTGTACAATAAGTAAACTTTTTATTTGACTTCATAAGTTGATTTTAATTTCAAGTATGCGTTTGAAGGCATTTGCCATAGCAGACTTTGGTACAGAAAAGGGGAATATATTTTTCTGTAGAGCAGTTCATTAAGACGTTTCTTCTTACTGTGTTTGTACAGTCCAGGAAGGTGTTATTTGTTTAAAAAAGGTAGTGGTAGAAAAGTTAGTAACATAAAGGTTTCTGGAGTGAAACTGAAGGCTAAGTTCGCTGCAAGTGGTAGTTTCCTTACTAAGCTGTGCAGTCCTCAGTAGATGAAGCAATATGCTTTGCATTTGTGAACTAAACACATCCCACTTTGCAATTCTGTGACATCTGTCACAGCTTTGTGTCATCTACTACTGTGACCCATGATGGAATCTGTCAAGTAATGAGCACAGCACTTAGAGAAAATCGGGAACATAACAGTTACTATGTTTTTTGAGGGTGGGTATGGCAATGCATAAATGTTTGGAATTTTGAGTCAGGAATACCGATCCTCAGCAGTGTGTTTATCTTTGTGGTGTATTTAGAAACACTTAAAAACTCCTCCCAGTATCTAAGAAGCATATTTTTATTTGAAATTTTGTTATTTATTTGAAGTTTTGTTATTTTGGAGAAATCTGATATGTATTAAGAAATTATTTGCTTACTAACTTACCAACTGATTTTAAATCAGACCATCTTATACTATATTAAAACAATTTAGATGCTTAAGCCATATTGGGCTTTTATATTTTCCTCTTTTTCTTTGGCCTTTATTATTTGAAGCTTGCCTTTTGATTAATGTGATCTTACTAACCTTAGTTCACAGGAAGATGTTCACCAAGTTGCTATAAATCAATTTATATGTTAGCTCTTAGTGTCATAACATGAACAGTGAGCAGTGCAATGCAGTCTATTTCTGGAATGTAGGGTACATGTTAGTCTTACAGGAAATAAAGGTTCTGTGGATAAAACACATTTTTAGATACAAGCTGGTTTTTGTGCTGAATACAGTTATTTAACATTGGTTACTTTTTTCTTTTGAGTTCTTTATACCATACTTTTAAATCCTTCATCTGAAAATTGCAAAGTGCTTTAGAAGGAGCAATTGAATGTCTCTAATGGCATGAGGTGGGAAAATGTACTCATTTTACTGTTGAGAAGAGCTGAGCAATATCCAAAACTATGGATAGGAAGCAGAACACCTGACATAATTGAGAAATCACTCCTGTATCTTACTTGGTCTCTGGTTCCCCACCATTGTTCATCTGTGAAGGTGAAGATGGGTTTGCATTATATGAGGAACTGAGAGAAACGATTACCGCTGTAGTTAATATTGCTCCATTAGTATTCATAATGTCATAGCTAAAATACGAAGAAATAAGTAAAACAAAGTATAAGGGGTGGGGGGCAGAGGGGGAGGGAAGACAACATAGAATGCATGGAAGGATGTGTTTCTGACCTTCTGATATTTTCTTAGTCTGATACTAGGCACATACCACTTTCTATGTTCTCTGCATATGGCAAAAGTAGCAGCTTATACATATGAAGGAAGTTCTGAAATAGGTGTCTTCTGAGGTAGACACCACTGGAAATTACCTTAGGTGTTTGAAGGAGGGGTATGTCTTATGGTCCACAAAAAACCCAACAGTTCCACTTATAGACCTCCTGCCCCTTCTTTTTTGATCAGGTAATAGGCTATTTCCATTGAATTAAATGTGCAGAGCAGATAAACTGATCCTGTTCACTAATTAATTACTGGCTTTTACCACCTAAGAGTGTTTTAATTGCATTATCCAAGGAGGGGATGTAAAATGGCTAATTAGTTCAGTGAGGCAGTCTGTCCTGCTGGTTTAGTAATGAGTTTATTTTCTTATTTTGATTTGCCTTAATTGATGGAATTCCATTGAAATACTAGGTATTACTTGCTGTGTAGTTCCTTTGGTGGGAGGGCATGTAAGAATGTCCTTAGAGAAAGGTTTTAGAGGTTTATGTCTTTACTGACAGACATGAATCCAGGTGGTAACAGCTCCCAGCATAGAGGAGTTGTCTCCTGTTTCCTCCCCAACTAGCTAATGGATTTTTGGCTAAAGTCTTACGACTATCTCTTGCAGTTTCAGAATATTCAACGCATATTACTGATTCATAGTCAACATAATCATTGTACTAAATAGTAAGAGTCAGCTTTTCTTTTTCTAATGAACTTGTTCTATAGCAGCTCCATGTAATTTGTGCCTAATTTGTACAGCTTTCACAATGTGAAATAAGGAATATTTTCCTCATTTCCCGTGTTAGATAAAACTGATTTTATGGAATTACTGCCTCAAGTAACAAATGCTGTATGAGAAGAAAAACAACAATGCCCCAAGCAGAGAGACACACCTAAGTCTATACAATTATATCTGTACTTCAGGACGTTGGCTTTAGGGAACAATGAAGGAGAAAAAAGAGAAAACAATATACTTGGGGAGAGGGTGATGTGAGGTGTGTGTGTGTGTGTGTTTTAGGGAAAAGAAGACAAGCAGAACAGGGTTTATTTGGGGGGGGGGGGGGGGGGGTTTTTTAAATACCATCAAGAAAGTGTCATCAACTACCAAATATTTAACACTGAAGTTATCTGTAATGTGGGATCCTCACGGTTGTTTTCAGTCATCAGCCCAATTTTGTACAGTTTGTTTTCCCTCACTCAGGTCACTTATCATACATACTTGCATGTAAACCCTATTAGGTCTGTTTCATATGGAAGATTAAGATGCAAAGGTTTTTTATAAGCCTCTTAACACTATTATACTAGAGCTCTTTCATTTTATCTGTAGCACATTGAAATGAATTAGAATCCTAGAAAATGGAAGAAAATGGAAGCTGTTAGCTATCAATTTAAAGCAATGGAAGCAATACTTTTTTATGCCACCCCCCCCCCCCCTTTTTTTTTTATTCTGGCTATAAATTCTGTAATAAATCACAGTAATCAAAGTGCATTTTTGGTACTTTTGTATTTAGGCTCAAAAATACGAACATCCTTTTAAAGGAGTGTGTCAGGCATGCAGAGAAATAGTGAAAAAATAGTGTGAAAAATATTAAAAAACCTTAAGCTTGATATGGCTATTGCCTTCTGTGTAACAGTGTTTTCAGAAATGCTTTTAAGTATGCAAATATATACAAAGAATTCTGGAAAATTCAGCAACAAATCACTTAGGACATAAAACTGATGTAAAATTATGGCAGAGATGTGAACAAGACATTCGTATGCCTGAGGAATGAAGTAATAAATATTAGTCAAATAGACATTGTGAAGAAATTACAATGAAGAGAGCAGGGGGAAAAAAGAACCTGAAAATGTATTTACAGTGGATGTAACTGCAGAATCTGAAGTGGCTGGTGGGGGAGCACTGAGAATGAAATTGTGCTCATACTGTTTCACCCTACTGAATGGCAAGTTGTTAAAAAATGTAAAGTAACAGAACTTTTTGCAGAATTTAGTGTGATTTTAAGTATCACTGGATCTGCTGAACATGGCTGGTTTCTATATTCTCAGAGAACCAGCTCCTCACAACAACTCGGAAAAGCGCCTAAGGGAGGTGGGAATTGCAAAAGTCCTTTAAAAAGACTGTGATAGGTGAAAGAAAAAGGGAAAGAAAAGTTCACATCTAAAGTGTTTTCTGAATAGGTGAGAGAAAGAGGCTGCCTTCCACGTGAGAAATGAAAAACGCAAGTTTGCTTAAGTCAGAAATAAACATATGAAGTGCTCTAAAGGCTTTATTAACACAAATGATGTAGTAAAAGTAATACATAGTATTAAAGCTTAAAAAATGTGGGAGCTTTAGCTAAAAGTAGAGAGGGGTATTAATTCTGTGAGACTCGTAACCAGTGCTACTACATTTTCTTTGCATTTGCAGCTCTATTAGTAAATTAGGTTTTATCATAATGGCATTTTTTTCTGTCTTATTGTTAATAGCTTGGCACTCGCTGTTTCATAAAATTTTATTGATACTCTGTGCAAGCTGTCAGTGAAAATCCTTCTCTAGCCAATACAAACTGAGACAAAAGGAAAGAAGCAATTTGCCTGGAAACATCCATGGTGGACTTTGCAGCTTTGCCCACCCGCACAAGCTGTGGGCCATTAGCCAACCACTGGCCCATGATTCCTCCCTGGGCACTTGTGTGACAAACTGAGACAAAAGGAAAGAAGCAATTTGCCTGGAAACATCCATGGTGGACTTTGCAGCTTTGCCCACCCGCACAAGCTGTGGGCCATTAGCCAACCACTGGCCCATGATTCCTCCCTGGGCACTTGTGTGCAGCATGGCAGCGTGAAAAGCATCATTCTGCAGCTCACTGCCAGCTAATAGCTTGGAAACCACCGTTTCATGAAGGAAACACTATGTGTGTATCTAGTCTATCAGAAGATCTTGTGTTCATTTAGTATAGCGCCAATATCGTGTTACAGTCTTCACCAGCTTTCTCAAATACCTGTTTGATTTTCAGGGAATTGTTTCTGTAAATTTTCAGTAATTATGGAAAAACACCATCTTCTTGATGACTCTGAAAGAAGAGGAAAACTGTCACACACAGAACAGACTAAAATTATGTGGACTGACTATAATCTTTCTATACAAGCATCATACTGTGTGCTATTTACAGTGTATTTTCCCTAAAAATCAGACTGATGTATGAGAAATAAACATGAGACAGCTCAGTATATAGCTTTTTCTTACTCTATATCAGAACATCTTTAAATGCTGTCAGATTCAGGTGGGAAGATGTCCGTTATTTTAATTAACTCTGTAAATTTTCTTTGAGGTACAGTCTCATCACTCTTTTCCCTCCTTGTGTGCATCTGTCCTTTAGGCTATGTGGAGTGAAACAATAAAAAGCCTAATGTCTAAAGTATGATTGGAACCTAAGCCAGATGTTCTTGACATTTCATGGTGATACTTTTTGCAGGATTCAGGACATGTAATAACAATTTGTTTTGCAGCTCTCGTGCTTTCACCAAACGATGCCACATGCTAACACTGAATTGTGTAACAGAGTGCATATTGAGCTGTTTTATACATTTGTGTGTATCTTCAGCTGGAGACTGGGACTTCACACCTCATTTCAAGTGGTCCATCTTGTCTGTCTGCAAGAAAAACTGCATTTATATCACTGTTATCACTGTAGCATCAAGGGCCATGTTTGTTCTTAGTGGCAGAGAGGTTGTGGGAGTCAAATACATTAAAATTCTTAAATCAACTTACAGTATTTACACTCAAACTCAAGCTCTGCCCACATATCACTATAATGTAGTGTAATATCAGTTTAGATCAGTTGTTCAAATTAGATGTAGATATAAAAGGTTTAACATCTTTGTATATGGCTCAAGACTTCTACTTTGGACTAAACATAGTCATGAATGCCCCCACCATGCATAGTGTTTGAAGCTGTTTGTCATTTGTTCGGAACTTACTCTCTGCTTTAGCTGTGAAAATAACTTTGGTGCACACTGTGAGCAGAGTTCTAGGTTAGTTTCTTCGAAGAGCAACTGAGTTTCCACATACTAAAATCACTTTTCAAAACCAATGAATGTGCATTAAGTGCTCAAGGGATTCACTTCAAAACTATGCTACGGACCCAATCCAAAACTCTAACACTAATGTAGTTATTCTGGAATATTTCTGTAAGACAAGCCATTTGTGAGCATATTAGCCATTTAAGCTGAAAACAAACACTGTAAATTTAGTTTTAAAATACTTTGCCTATAGTGTTCATGATGTTCAATTTAATTCTGTTCTTTAACATTTTTCTCCCTTCAAAAACTTCCTGTATTTTTTAAATTAAGGTGGGAATAATAACATAGATATTACTGTATAGTATTTTAATACATTGTGAAACAATGAAATACACATACATTATGTTAGTAATTTATTATTAATGTGCATTATTGTTCCAAATCTATGCTGTAGAGAAGCAACAGTAAGTCTTTTTGCCAGGTAGTACTACAGGCTGTTTCCTAGTCTAGGAAAAAAAAAAAGTTTGAGATGGAGGGAAGGAAAGGGAGGCTGTTGATTTACTAAGCCTCTTATCCATCACTGAGCCAAAATTCCTTTTCCTGTAATAGTGAGTAGCTTTTTATTCTTAATGGAAACTCTTATGTTAAGATGGACAGATGGACCCTTATTTCACACTGTCTTTCATAATTATAGGAAAAAGTTTCAGGGTACTGCTTCAAATTCTGTTTCATTTTGCATAAAATCTGATTTGTTACTATGTTGGTTTAGATATGTGACCCCAAAGGGCAGTTGTGGTGGGTTGATTCTGGCTGGCTGCCAGATGCACACCCAGCTGTTCTGTCATTCCTCAGCAGGACAGGGAAGAAGATAAGATACAAAAGCTTGTGGGTCAAGCTAAACACAGGGAGATCACTCACCAGTTACAATCACAGTGAAACAAAGTCAACTTGTGAGCATTAATTTGATTTAATGTATTGCCAATTAAAATAGATTTTAGGTGGCAAGAAATAAAGATAAAAATTGAAACACCTTTCCCCTACCCCTCCCCTTTTCTGAGGCTCACCTTCACTCCTTCATTCCCAACTTCTCCACCTCCTTCCCACCAGGGCTCAAGGGCGATGGGGAGTAGGGGTTGCGGTCAGTCCGTAACAGCTCCATTCTGCTGCCCACTCTTTCTCACAGTGCTCTGGCATGGGACCTTCCCAGGGCTGCAGGGAAATTTCTACCTCCAGCATCTTCAGGTCCTATTTCCCTCACATCTTTGCTGACTTGGGTGTTCACGGGATTATTTCTCACACTTTTTTGGGGTTTTTTCCCCCTCCTTCACTCCTCTTTTCCACAACTACTGTGCAGTGGTTTTTACCCTTTCTTAAAAGTGTTTTTTGAGAGGTGACACCATCTTGGCTGTTGGGCTCAGCCATTTTAAACTGCTTCAAGTGCTCTTAAATGTGTAAAAATATGGGGTCTTTATTTCTTGTTCTAACTTAGAGACCTGGCTGCAAGGAACTGCTTGGTTGGTGAAAGCAACATTTTGAAAATAAGTGATTTTGGAATGTCCCGACAAGAGGATGATGGTGTGTACTCATCCTCAGGACTAAAGCAGATTCCTATCAAGTGGACGGCTCCAGAAGCTCTCAACTATGGTAAGGACAAACCTGTATGTTCTTGAATAAAAAACCACCCCAAAAGTCCCAACAGAGAACAAAACCAAATCGTAAAGTAAGTATTACCAGGACTGCATCATGGGCAATATTTGACTAGGTGTATACATATTCCTAGTGCTCAGCTGAAATCATAGAATCAGAGAATGTGTGAGGTTGGAAGGGACCTTTAAAGGTCATCTTGTCCAACCCCCCCTGCAGTAATCAGGGACATCTTTGCTATATCAGGTTTTTCACAGCCCCATCAAGCCTGACCTTGAATTTCTCCATTCAAGTGATCACTAATGTTTAAAATAATTTTATTATTTCAGTCTTACTTATGTATAAAATACTATTTTGCCTTCAAAAAGAATAAGGCAGCAACATCAACATTTCTATTTTGCAGGAATAAAACAATGCTTTGCTTATGTTGCTGGCTCGTTCTAGTAGACTACTGGTCACCTAAATCATAATCAATAGCAAAATAAGTGGCAAGCTCTGCATATTTATGGTAGTGTTTGTTCCATCCCTTCTTTGAAAACTGTAGAAGTTGTTAACATACTAGCACATTTTGTTAGATAAATCTTTTTATTGGAGGCACTGATTTATATTTTTTTTACATGCAACTTTATTTTGCCTGCATGTTTGTATATCACTAGGCTGTTATCTTGAAAATAATCCATTATTTCTGATTGAGGGAAGTGATCCATACTGTGTGGGTAATAGTTCCAGAACCTGCTGCATTTTGCTTTTGAGCTTATAGTAAACTAGAAAAAATAAGTTCTTCTAAGTAAAGTGGGCTGTGAAGAAGCATATTAAATGAGCGATGCCATGTTTTGCATGTACTTCTCTCAAACAGTTATGTAGTTCAATACTTAGGAAAAAAAGCTTTAAGTTCTTCATTTGATGTGTCTATAAATACTCCTGCCATCTCCTAAAGCTTTTTTTTTTGTCAAATCGTACACTGGAAATCATCATAAATTTGTGACTTAAAATTGATCAGAAAATGTTTCCTCTCAGCACTTTTACAGGAGTTAATGCTGTAACAAAAAAAAAAAATCTTCCCTATGGAAGGCTAATAAAAAATCTAGTTACAGTAACTGATCCTGTATTATCATATATTCCAAGAGTTGTTAGTGTTGCTCGTCTTTACTGGGGAACACGCTTTTCTATTTTGGGTGTTTGTTCCACTATCAAAGTTGGTTTGGATTTTTATTTTTGTTATTTCAGAAATGCATATGGTTTATTTGGTATATAATGGAAAGGTACCCTACACAGCCATATGCAGCTCAGTAGACTACATTAAGCAGGAAGCAGGCTCTTGTGACAACAACTTAACTTTTTGTACTTTTGAGTGGTTTGGGGTTTTTTTTTCAAAGTACAGGAGAGGGTAGTTGATTAACATCTACTTTGCATTTTCTAAATGCATGCATACTCAAGCAGCTTTGAGTGATTTTCTGTAGTGTTTGGAAAATACACTCTTTCAAACATTTGTTAATGAGTTTAGCAGTCTAATATTCAGCTTTCAAAATGTCATTGGAGGTTTCTGTGTGTTTTTGAAGGATCTTTCCTTTTCCACTCCCTTGAAAGATGTAAGTAGAAAGAATTGGTTTGTGTTTTATTATTTACCGTCCTAGGAATACGGTCTTAAGTATTGTATTAATGTGTGTAAGTAAGGCTGAAAGTATTTAAGAATATCAGAGTGAAATAGAATTAAATCTGCAATATTTCAGTACTATTTGACAACCACTGTCTGTGTTGGTTCTTATTTTAAGTGTTGGAAGAAAATGAGGGATAGGGTCATTGGCCATTACCTGAAGGAAACAGTAGTTAAGAAACTTCATGAAAGATCATTTTGTAGCCAATTCTGGATTCCGTGCCTTTCCATACCATTATTTTTGCTTGGAGCAATATGATTTCCATCACTTCAGCAGGTGGAAAAAATGCCCAAACAGCTACTAAAATTGCATATTTATGCCAAGTGTAAGGTATTGTTGCTTCCTGTTCACTCAGAATTAATATGCACATTTAATATGTGTGTTTTTTCCAGTACAAAATTTTGAGGTTTTTTTCATGCCATTAAAAATATTACTGTGTGGAGGATTTTTTTTTGGGGGGGGGGTTGGGTTTGGTTTGGTTTTTTTTTTTAGTCTTGCTTGCTTTTTACCCAGATAATGTCATAGTGGAAAAGATAATTAACTGTGCAGAACTTGTTCTTTCTCTATAAAAAACCTAATCACCTATCTTGTGTCTACTGAGTGATTTCAATGAAAAGTGTTAAATTACTGGATGCCAGACTCTAAAGAGAGTTGATACATAGACAAGAAAATTAATCTTACTACAAAAAGCATAGTGAATGTCCGTAATTGCCATCCATGAGGCACACAAGCTAATGTAGAACAGCTGGAAGTGCTACTTAGTTTAACCGTAAACTGAACTTTCTGATGTCAGAACAGTTGTCAGATCACCAACTAGCACTATAATTTACATGTATTTTCCTTTTCTGTAGTTAGAAGTGGCTTAGTTTGTTTTGTTTAGTGAGTAGAGATGAACAATGCATTCATAAGCATGTGTATACTTTAAAGAATATTGACACATATGTACAATATCAAAGAAAAATAGTAATGAAAAATGATTACAGTAATGTCGGTAATGGATTTTTAAGGTAACATTTTCACAGATTCTGCTGTGAAAATGTGAAAAAAGGGCTAGGATCCTTAACTTTCTGGTGTGAATCCATCCTTAATGTGCATCCATCAGGGACAACAGAAATGTCTGCTCCAAGACCTCTCCTTCTCTCATAATATAATGCACAAAGAGGTTTGGAATTCAGTTATCTATCAGTTATGTATTTTGCTATCTCTGAAGCATATCTGAAGGTCATGGAACCAGCACAACACAATTTTTTTGTTATTTTTCTTTAACTGAATGGGTGCAATAGTTCTTCAGGGTCCAAATTATGCAAGCTGAAGCAACTATATATTCATTCTCAGAGAGCAGCTTCTCAACACGTGAAAACCAGGGCCTCTTCACAGTTACAAACTATGTTGGGGGTGGCTACTCTTAGAATACCCGTTGCTTTGATATTTAAGAGACAGGGGAAAGTAATTTTAAAAAAAAATATCTTTTGAATTGAAAGTGATTATAAGTGCAGGGCAAGGGGGGGCACTGACATTTTTTCTATTTTTTCTTGATTTTTTAAAAATCAAGAAGAAAATAAATTCTTAGCTTGCATGAAAATGACTGACAGGATAATGTATGTCAAATTGTAGAAATTTAAGTTAGCTTATATTACAGAAGACTGTGATATCTGCAGAATGTATTATTAGTAGCAACAGCTTTGCTCTGATTAAAGCTTGACAATGTAACACTCCACCTTTACAGAAAATTTTGAGGCATAATTATATGAAATATTAATTTTTTCTGTGCACTAAGCCATGGATTTTTGTCTCTTTTTCTTAGGGAGATACACATCTGAGAGTGATGTATGGAGCTTTGGAATCCTTTTGTGGGAGACCTTCAGTTTAGGAGTATGTCCGTACCCGGGGATGACCAATCAACAAGCAAGAGAGCAAGTCGAGAAAGGTAGTTATTGGTAGGGAGTCAACCACATGCTGTATTGCATTAAGTATAAAATAGCAAAGAAATAACATATGGGTTACCCAGCAACTTTACCAAAGATAGTATGAGATTTTTTAATTGCTGAATCTAGCTTTCTGGGAATAGATGTGATGCAGAGGCTTTTTGAAAAAAGGAATACTGACCAGTGGCTTAAAGAACAGAAGATGTCAGCATGCTGGCTTTGGTTGTTGCAGAACTGAAAGGTGAAATGGAAAAGAGGAATTTACAGCTGTGCAAAGCAAAGGCTTTGACCCGTGAATTATTTATGATTATGCTAATGCAGATAAATATTAATGACCCCCTAGAAGAAAAAAATCTGTATCATTCCATCTTCTCTATTAAAGCATTTCAGACAAAAATTTAGCAATTATTGTGGGAAATGGCAAGCTAGTTGAGCATTGAAAGCCACATTTCTCTTTTACAAAATCAAAATGCTTTTATTTAAAGTAGCAAATAACTGTTAGCAAGATTTCAGGACTTCAATTTATTTTCATCATCTTTAGTGGCACTTCAGAACCGCTCCTGCTCTACGTAGTACTACTCTGTAATTCATAAACAGGTTCTAAGCTAGTAAAACTAAACTTTTTTTTTTTTTAATCTGTCAACTAGTTCACTGATTTATACAGATTGCCAGTATTTGTTGTAATCACTTTAGATGGCCATCAGAGTTTCTTAAAGGGCCAAATCAAAAAACCCCATGTTACACAGAGCAGAGGAGTGTTTCCAAAAGCAAGTTTTACCTCCTAAGTACTGAGATTCCATTTTATTCCACCAAGACTAGTAATCTCTTGACATTTATAAAATTCAAATATTTGGAAGTATGCTTATGCTTTTCTAGCTGTTTATACTGTGGATAAAATAGTCCTGTTGGCCCATCAGCAATTCTTTCTTTTTTTAAATGGCATTTTCATTTACTTTATCAGCCTATTTTCTTGGTTTTCAATGTATAAAAACCCTTCTGTTAGGGTAGTCAACTAAGATGTTTCAGGTTCTCTTCCTGATCTTACCTATCTCGGTTGCTCAATCAGTAAGAGTCTTGAGAGAATTTAGTCATTTGAATGCTTGCTTTAAACTAGGATAATTTCCATTCTAAAGTAAATATATAAAATCACTTCACTTTAAGCACAAAAAGTAGTTGCTGCTGTCACTGTTTGGAGGAACCAGTTCCCAAGGGAAACTTTGTGAAGGAAAGGATTTGTAGATATTTTCATATTATCTTGTCTGTAAGCGTCCTAGAACCCAGCCATTCTCCTTTGAAGTTACTTGCAATAATCCAGCACCTAGAGCAGAGGCATGCAATATAACAAAGGAAAAATATTTCTCAGATTTACTTGTTGTATGAGGCCACTGTCATTTATACTCTGCTTTTGAGAGATGCAGAGACAGAATAACTTTCTCCAGGTAGTTATATACATTCATGAGATCCCCCTCTTCTCCAGACTCTCTCAGCCTTCTCACAGCCCTCTCAGCCTTTCCTCACGTGAGAGCTGCTCCAATCCCTTCATCATCTTGGTGGCCTGTCATGGGATTGTCTGCAGTATGTCAGGGTTTCTCTAGTTCTAGGGACCCCTACCATGGATGCCATGTGTGGCCATGTACTGGCCCCTCCTCCCTGTGTGTGTCATCAGCAAACTTGCTGAGAGTGTGCTTTGATCCCTCATCCAGCACATCAATGAAGATGTTAAACAGAGGTGGACCCAGGATTCACCCCTGGGGTACATTGCTAGTTACTGGCCTCTTAATAGATTTTGTGTCACTGATCACCTCCCTCTGGGACTCAGGCAGCTTTCAGGTAAGCTCACTGTCTGTTCAGTCTGTCATTCAGCAGTTTCTTTGTGAGGATCTTGTGGGAGACAGCAATAAAACCCTTACTGAAGTCCTCTCATCTACCAGACTGGTCATTTCATTGTACAAGTTGGTCAAGTTGGTCAATCATGACTTGCCCTTAATGAATCTGTGCTGACTACTCCTGGTGAGTTTCTTAGCCATCATGTGCCTAGACATGGTTTCCAGGATTAGCTGCTCCATCACCTTCCCAGGGATTAAGGTGAGGCTGACCTGTCTGTACATCCCTGTGTTTTTCTTCGTGAAGACAGGAGAGACATTTCCTTTACTCCAGTTTTTGGGCACTTCTCCCAGTTTCCATGATCAAAGTTCATTGAGAGTGGCCTTACAGTGAAGTCAGCCAACTCCCTCAGCACACATGGGTGCATCCCATCAGGACTCATGGACTGATGTAAGTCCATTTTCCTTGAGTATTGCCTAGCCAGATTCTCTTTCACAAAGCTTGTATCTTCCTGGTTCCAGTCTTTTCCCCTCATCTATGGGGTCTGGCATTCCTGAAGCCCAGTCTTGCTAGTTAAGACAGTATTAAGAAGATGTTCAGGAAGTCAGCCTTTTTCATGTCCTTTGTCACCAGGTGCCCTACCTCATTCAGCAGTGGGCTCAAATTTTCCCTAGCCTTCCTTTTGTCACCTAAATATTTAGATAAGTAATTTGGTCTTTGATGTTCCTGGCCAGATTCAATCCCATTTGGGCTTTAGCTTTTTCTAACTTTTTCTAAGACTAACTGGATGCTTGGACAACATTTCTGTATCCCACATTACCTGTTTCTGTGTTTGAATTTGTCCAGGAGGTTGTTGTTCATCCATGCAGTCCTCCTGGTATTTTTGCCCAACTTCCTACTTATTGGGATGTTGCCTTCATTGCTGTGTGTAGTACATCTTTTTGGTCCAGGGTATGGATGATATGCTGGAACAGCCACTTATCTGTTGCTTCTGAATGATTAGTTGCTAATTTACATAACTCATTGTTCATTCTCTAGTCATCACCTTCTTCAGCTGATGGCAACAGAGGGGTCTGGAAGGCCTCTGTCTATCTTAGCAAACCAGAGGAGTAAGAGAGTTAAGATGGTGCAAAAATATAAAAATTACCAAAACAAGAGGGAGGAAAAATAGATGGATAAAGTGCAAGTGGGAAGGGAACTCCATAAGGAGACAAAAAAGGGCAGAGGCATGAGAATAAAAGTTGATCTATTTTGAAAAAGATCCAAAAATTTTACTCCAGTCTTAATGTTTGTTATTGATTTCCTCTGTAAGGGGGAAAAAGGGAACACAGTTCAAAGCTAGAGGGTAGCTACTCCTAAGATACTGGAAGACATCTGTGCAGGTTCCTGCCCTTGGAGCTGAGAAGCATACTGACAATTTAACATACCCAACTTAAATGTCATTGGTACCTGAGCTTTGATTAATTTAATAATTAGCTATCTTGTGTTTCTTATATATTGAGGACTTTCCTCATATTACCCTGAAGACTTTTTTTCAGTGCAGTGGTCTTGATCACCTGTTTTTAGATTTGTCAGTCTGCATCAGTATTCAATGCTAAACATTTCACCTTTCTTATTTTTGGCGTCCCAGGCTACCGAATGTCAGCACCACAGAAATGTCCAGAAGAAATATATAAAATAATGCAGAGGTGCTGGGACTACAAACCTGAAAACCGGCCAAAATTCAGTGAGATTCAGAAAGAGCTGTCTTCAATCAAAAAGAAAGTGACATAGTGATAAACAAGTGCCAAACTCAATGTGTGGGACTTTATTTTCCAGTGATTTTTTTTTTCCCCTCAAACACTATGCGTTTATACAACATTATTTGCAATATTCTTCTAGGTTTACTTTGAAATTATCTTTTTTTATATCATGTGTACCATCGTGACGTGTACACCAGCACTAAAGACATATACTGCAAAGTGCTATATATCCACTCACAGTAATATTGTCATTTAGGTTACATGTAAATAGAAAGGCACACACTATAGATTTAAGGGACTGTGGCTTTTATCTGTTTTACAGCAAGTAACTGCTAGTGACATTTTTCAGAAATTTTCTACTCCAACTGTGTTCTCAAAATGCTGTCCCTGTCCCATATGTCATCACGAGCAGCACTGTACTGTGGTGACTGTCATACATTTTGGCCTTAAAACTGAAGACAGTTTTTTGACAAGTATTTCGACTAGAAACTTTTATATTTTTTAAATTCTTTTTGAAACTGATGTTTTTAACTGATAACTTTGTTTTAAGGTTGAAGGTCAGTTAGATTCTGGATGCAAATGTGCTTACTGAACAGTGAAATCCAGAGTTTTCTTTTGTAGAAAATTGAGTTACTTCTGCATTTCTTACCATACTGTAGTAAATACTTCTGACTTTTGATGTGATTTACTTAAGCCAGTGCTTTTCTTCCTACAAAATCATAAGAATTCAGTTATGTATCTACTTTACAATGACTTATGTTTATTTAAGAAACAAAAAAGAGTCAAGTCTTGACTACGCGTTACAAAATGCAGCAAATCATCTGCCTTCCAGAGAATACGTAGAAGCAGTAGGTCAGCAGAAAGAGGTTTACTAATCATAGCAGCAGATAACAAATATCATTGATCTTAGAGGAGTTAAAGAATGGGGATTTACTAGATTTGCTTTTGAACCTGATGTTTTTCTTAAATCGTTACTAATACTCAGAGTGCAGCTGTAGTCAACAAGTTTATGTTAAGCAAAAGTATATTGCGTGCATCATGTCCAAAATAAAATACTACTTCTGTATGGCATAAGGAAATCATTCAAGAAATCAAAATAAGGAAGTTTAAAGCCTCTTACAGGCTGAGCAAGGCAGAATTGAGATACTAACCTTCTAACTTTTTTTTAAATGATTGAAATCGGATTTCAAAAGACTGGGGACTTTTAACTGCTACGAGGAATAAAAAATTGTATATATATTAAAAAATGTCCTTCGGGAAAAAAAACAACTTAGTAGGTAAAGGAGGGAGGGAAGGCACAACTTGTTACTCTGGCTCTGGGTCCTCTTTGCAGCTGGAATTATTTTCTAGGGCCCTATGTAGAAATAGGAACAAGTTACAGTATCCTGGTCTGAGTTCCAGAGTTAAGGTGCTTAAAATTTTTCTAATAATTAACTTTTTTTTTTGATCACGGGGTATCAGTTGCTGCTAATGCAAGTAAGAAACAGGGACTAAGTAACACAGCATCTGGAATATTCATTAGCCCTATATTTTATTGTTACAGTGGGATTGAGATGTAGTGGAGTCAGTGGCTACATAACATTTTTATTTCTGTTCAGGTGACTTTTCTATTGCCCACAACATTTTTGCTCTCTAAAGTGTGTTTATAGTAGTACTGAGTGGTAATGTGTAAGGGCCATGTGTGACCAAATTATGTGTAGTCTAGTTTGTCTTATTACATTGGAGTTAGTGTCCAAATAAAACTACGAATGATCGTGCTGGAGCACATCACCTGCATTTGAGGTGGAACTGTCAGCATCCGACTCTAGGGAATGGTGAGTGCTCCTTGCATTTCTTCAGTGATTTTTTTCCTTGGAGCTAAGGAAGCATATACATACCCACAAAGGTATAGTGCGTGGAAAACTCAGTGTCATAAATTTAAGCTTCCTTATAAGCATACTGGATATATTTACTTAATTCTTTACTTCCAAGTAGCCCAAAGATATTTTTCAAGAGGGGGTAACGTTTTTCAGGGGGCAGCATTCTTGTTAGCTTGTATGCTTTTAAGTAGTACACAAAGTTTGTGCCTTAATTTGCTAGTATGCTATTGCAAATACAAGTACGCTAAGATTTAAGGAATGTTCCACAATCATCCAGAAAAATACAAGGTTCATCTGATGGCAGGTGCTTATGCATGCACAACTCAAGTCTGCAACTAAGGATAACAGTATCTCCTCTGTCAGTATCCATAGCTTCTCTGGAGAGTTAGTACTCTTCTGTGAAAGAGATGGACTGTTTCTTTGCCATATACCCTCTTGATGGCAAAGAAATACTGGTTTATTTTTATAAAATAAAATACTGTTTTATTTGTCATAACCAGTTACTATCCAGGCTCTCGCACAGGATAAAAATTGTGCTCATATTTTATTCTGAAATATTTAACATTTGTAATTCATATCACACTTCTGTTTAAATTGTAAGACTTTTTAAACCTGGGATTACTATAGCAGCAAGGAATTTTTTTATTATTATTATTATTCCTGAAGTAGACATCTGTTCAAAAATAACAACTCTTTGCGACAATACCAGAATTAATTTATAGGTATAGAATAAAATTAAACACAGGTGCATGTCTCTTCAATTATTTTAACTGTTTTCTTAGCATTGATTTGACAGTTTGTGACAGAACTTGTTCATCATGTCTCACTTGTAATTACTGCAGTTATAAAATTTAGGAAGTGGAATCCACAGCTATAGACACTGGTTTAAATTTTGGTAAGCTTCTCACAGGGGAGTTTACAAATAAAACTGCCATACAATGCAATTCTAAAAGACGTGGCATTCAGCAACCAGAGCCACCATATCTGCTCTCTGTGGACTTCTGATGACTTTTTCTCTTGCATAACTCCCAGGTTAGTCAGGTACTGGTCATTTGACTCATGTACTATGTTAATCCTAGACAACTTATAAAAAAGTTAAGTCTCCTGCAAATGTAGTGTTTCAGGTCAGTACATATGCTGGCACCCTAACCCTAACCCTATACTCAGCCTGTTACATGGGATGGAATTCAACAGGTTATCTCTTACTTTCATAATTTTCCAAGGAATTGCATTCATAATTTTAAGAAAGTTTGTTTTGAAGGCAAAAATGCATCCATTGTTTACAGTAGAAATTAAGCACGCATGTTAGCTTCAGAGTTTAGTCAGAGGGGAGAAGGCTCCAGGGAGACCTTGGTGTAGCTTTTCATTCACCTAAATGGCCCCTACAAGAAGGCTGGAGAGCAACTCTTTATCAGGGAGTGTAGTGCTAGGACAAGGAGTAATGGTTTTAAACTGACAGAGGGCAGATTTAGATTAGACATGAGGAAAAAATTCTTCACTGTGAAGGTGGTGAGTCCCTGGCACAGGATCCCCAGAGAAGCTGTGGTTGCCCCCTCCCTGGCAGTGTTGGATGGGGCTTTGGGCAGCCTGGGCTAGTGAAGGTGTCCCTGCCCATAGCAGGGCAGGTGGAACTAGATGATCTTTGAGGTCCCTTCCAACCCAAACTATTCTCTGATTTCATGATGCTATGAACATGCATCACCAGAAGGTTCTCAGTAAAAGCTGCAATTTGTACAGGAACCCTGATCTTATTGATGAGAAGCGGAAAACTGGTTAAAAAAATTCTAGGTTATTCATCTTAAGTAGTTTTTCATCCATATCTTTGACCACCTGTTATGCTTACTCAGATCCTAGATTGACTGCATCTCACAAAAACTATGAAGTTACTAATTTTTTATTTCTTGTAACTATTTCATTATCCTTTTTGCACCCATAGTAAAGATACTTACATTTAAAAAAGGGACTTTTTTAAGTTTACAATATAACCAGCTCTCAGAAGCATTTGAAAATGTTTACCCCTCCCAAAATTTTCCCAGATGTGCTGTTGCATGGATATTGATAGTACTGATTAACTACTAGCCCTGTTTCCATTAGTCTTGGCCGTCATGTCCTCTAAATGGCAGTGCCACTGATGGACTTAGGGAAACATTTGAAGAGATGAGTTAGTGTGTAAATAGTGTCATCGAGCATGATATTCAAGAGCAGTAGTTCTGAAAATAGCTGGTTGTCACAAGTAATGATAACTCATTATAAAGGTGGAATAAAAAGAAAGAGGGTAAATGAGAGAATCCACCTTCTGTAACAGCTGTCCAGTTTGTAGGCAATAGAAATGTTTGTTATGCCAGTGCACTTGGATTAGTTACATTTTTATGACTGAGCATAACATAGTTTGCTGTTAAGAGTTCACAAATTAATTTTTTTTCCCTCAAGCAAAAGAACCTGATATTGTTGGAAGCATCCTTGCTAGGCGGTCAGGGTATGTGAAGGGAAGAATAACCCTACTACCAACGAAGGTACATATTTTTTTCTTATGGGAATCATGTTCATGAAGTCCTTCACCTTATGGAATACAGGACTTTAATTAGTAACTGGGAAGTACGGGGCAAGTCCAGTATTCCTGAAGTTCCAAGCAACTGTGAGCTCTTAAGAGTGATCTGGTAAATTTGGAACATCAACTCTATTAAATAATGGTTTTTTCTAGTTTCTTTCTGCAGATTTACTGTAAAATAAGGAGTCCTTAAACAAACATCAGTAATAACTTATAAGAAAAATGCATCAACCTCAGAAACCCATCAAGCTTCTTTCAGAGTAACTTCAGTAAAAAACAATTTTTCTTACCTTGTACTAAAATTCCCCCAGGATAGCTTTCCTTTCTAAGAAACTGTTAAAAGTTACAAAGCTGAAAGCTCCAAGTTGAAAGAGAAGAACAGAAGAATCCTTCACTTGTCACACTCTGAACATTCAGGTATTGCCACAGTTTCTTTTCTGAAACTGATAAGGCACCTGTGATTTCCAGCTCTTACATACCTTTCAGCTTTGCATTTTACTACATTAGTGACACCCAGCTTTACTTCCAGACCAAGGAAGGGAGAACTCTCTCACTGAAAAGTGCCACAAGTTCTGCCTGGTAGCTCCCACATCTTCCATACCTTCCACATTGAGTTGTCAGATTCATCATGTTAATTATAATAAGCACACAGAACAGGAGCTGGAAGCCAGACATTGTCTTTAAATCAGCAGCTAATCCCCTTGAAATTTCACACCTTTAGCTTGAGAAGCCCACTTCGCTTTGGTTCTCTGTCAAATAAGCAAAAGTAATTTCTGTATTTCAGCCTTACCACTAAAACAGGGAGGTTCAGAGAGTATTTACTGTTCTCTCCAAGGGAAAGCCACCTCCAGCAATATCTGTGTTACCCTTATGTCTCTGTTTGTCTCTCTGTCTGGCATAAAATTCTAACAAATGTGTGTCCAGGTGTAGAACTTGGGCATTAACTCTGAGCTGTTTCATTTTCAAGAAGTTGTATATTATTAGCTGGTTTAGAACACTGTTCTCAGACATCATCTAGGCAGGGCTTAAATTAGAATTTTCAGTGGTTTGGGGTGGGTTTTTCTTTGTGAGATGAAGGACTAATTAGATTGCTAGTGACATGCTTTGTTATTTTGTAGCTGTTTCACATTATAGCTATGAGAGAGTAATTCATTTATAGATATCAGATTATGTATGCCTTCCCTAAATTAAAAACTGTTAGCCATACTTTCAAAAAATGGATAAATAAAGCCCTCAAATGTAGTTGACTGAGGTCATAAAGTGAAAATATAGATGAACTACATTCTTTCTTTCTTCCTCTGTCTTTCCAGAATTGAACGCTTTGTAAATAAAATTTGCAGTAACTGGCTTTGTGTTTATAGATAAATATGATCTGTGAAACAGTATGATAACCTAGGACTCACATGGCTAGTAGGAAAAGGGGTTTGGAAAAAAGTGTTCCTAAATTGCTGCTATCTGCAAGACTCATCTCCTTTTAGAGCTACAAATGTTTATAGATAAGTACGTAATTCAGGTTTTGTGAGTACAGTAAGAAAGACAGCACATGCTTCTCCATTGAAACCCTTCATCAAGTAAGAAAGACAGCACATGCTTCTCCATTGAAACCCTTCATCAAGTTCAGGCAGTTATGTTTTAAAAAAATATTGATCATCGATTCCTTCTAGATTACACATGTTGGAAGTGTGAGCCAGAAGTTTCCACCACTAAAAAAAGATCCATACTACTGCTTTTGTATACAGACTCACAAGGTTGGAAAAGACCTTTAAGATCATCGAGTTCAACCATTCCCACCCAAGCTAAACCATATCCCTAAGTACCTCATCTGCCCTTTATTTAAACCCATCCAGGGAAGGTGACTCAACCCCCTCCCTGGGCAGCCTGTTCCAGGCCCTGACAACTCTTTCAGTAAGGATTTTTTTCCTAACATCTATTCTGAACCTGCCCTGGCACAGCTTAGGGACATTTCCCCTTGTCCTATCTCCTGTCACCTGGCTGAAGAGACCATTGCCCACCTCTCTACAACCTCCCTTCAGATTGCCCACCTCTCTACAACCTCCCTTCAGGTAGTTGTAGGTGGTGATAAGGTCTCCCCTCAGCCTCCTCTTCTCCAGGCGAAAAGGATTCCATAATTGTTAAATGCAGCAGCAATAAGAAATCCTTGGATTGCTGATACATAAACAATTTCACCCTGATCTTCTGCTCCAGTTATTAAAGCATGTTTCTGTTTTTTGAAAAGGGCTGCAGTAAGCATACAGTTCTAGCTGAGCTCCACTGTAATCATCTGGCCTGTTGCATCTCTGTAACATTTCCTAATCCATGGTGGCACCGATGGTGCCCTTGAATTTACTTCGAAGAAGTTACTCTTCTGAAAGAATAGTTCAAATATCTATCCCTGCCTGGTTTGACTAAAAACCATTGAGGTGGACTATACCTTGATGCCTGTGGCAGTGTGTTTGTATGAACAGTAGCCATCAACCAGGGTGAAGCACATTGTTCAAGTTTTTAAGCAAATTTCAAACCATAAATCTGTCGTGCATTGTCCACATTGTAAAAGGCACTGGAAAAACAACATTCCTGATGCACAGTTTATAATACAGAGCATCCTGCTCCTACTAGGGAACAATATAAAACTAAATAAATTTCTTGGAAAAGAAATTATTTTTTTGTCAAATCAGATCCAAACATCTTTAACAGCAGTGACCCAGTTCCAACTGAGCTTTGTTGTAAACTTCCTTCTTCTTAACAACATTTTGAAATAGTGTTAATTTCCATTATTGTTGGCCATTTTGCTTTTAGAAATGTGACTTCTGTACTTCGTCGAACATTTATTTACACTGGTAATTATACCACCACCACATAGTGCTGAGACTTGCAAATTCAGAAAAGTCAGTAAAAGTCTCCAGGGAACTGATTTTACACTAGATGTCTGAGTTGATACAACTTAGTGCATTTTAAATATCATTGAAGCAATTAAAAGAAATCTGAATGTCTTACAGAGTTTGAACAGCACTATTCCTTGCTTGAGATATCTCAGCAATAGTAATATTTGCATTTGGCTTGAACTCAACAGGAAGGTAGAACTGTGCCTTCCTCCCTCCCTAGGAAGGGAACTGCTGAGTTCAAGTAGCCAATTCAGGTGCTGTCAGCAATTCCGATACATAATGTGGATGCAGCCAGGATGCTACAGAGAAGGTTTTGTAGTCTGCATGGTTCCTCTTCATAAAATGCCTATGCTCACTAGGAGTCACTAGTTAATCCACCGGAGACTGGAAGTTTGCTGTATCTCTGAGTGTGGCTAATTCCTTAAATCACCTGAAACTGTAGTGCTTAAAGAGAAATGGGGATGTCTTTTTTTTCTTTTTCAGGAAATGCAGAAATGTGATATACAATGGGGATTCTCTGCATTATTTTCCTTCCTTCCTTCCTTCCTTCCTTCCACCTCTTGCTTGCTCATGACACAGATTCAAAATCTTCAGCAGATGAAACAATTAGAAACCTATCTGTTTCTGCTGTTAGTTGTATCGTTACCTGTAACTGGCAAGTTAACTTGTTTTTACTGCCAAGCATCTCACCTAATTTTTTGCTAATATGCTGAAAAAATGTAGTAGGAAAAAGCTCCTGATATAGGCTCATCACACAGGACACAAGAGGCAGGCAGATTCCTACAGAGACATTTTTGAGGACTGAGAGCCAAGAATAAACATGCATTTTATCCCTTCTGCTAACGGAGTGTGGAGTTATATGCATGTTCATATGACTTCCAGAGATGAAACTTGGACCAAGATTGGTAGGACTGCTGTTTTTTCAGGTGCATGTGTTACTTTCCCTTCATATAGCTGTAGGCAGCTGGAGTCAGAGGAGGGGTGTTGAGGAAGGAGGGACGGTCTCTTCGCTGACCTGCTAGCACATGCACAACTTTTGACACCAGTAACCCTGAGTGGAGCACAGATACCATTCACAAACGTGTTGAGGTTTCTATTCAATTTTGTGCCAAAGTATGCACCAGCAAGTTTAATATCAGGTAAAGCACCTTTTATACTCTTTGTTTAAAAATAATATATTTGTGAAACAGATCGATAATACATGACACTGGAAATGGGTGCTTCTTCCCAAAAGTACACATGTAAAAAAAGAAAAAAAAGCAAAAAAAAAAAAATTTGTGAGTTTATCTGGCTTTTAAGCAAGTCTGAATATAGCTATGTAATACAATTGCCAGTTGTCTATCCTTTATAATTTTAAATAGAACTGCATTTTAACTTTATTTATTTGCCAATTTTTATATACTTTAAAGTTACACTTATGAATTCAAGCTTTTTATTTCCCTAGGCTGTTACAAAGCAGAATTCCAGTATTCTTGTAAACTGCAGACCATTTTTTAATATTCTTTTGTCTTTTCTTATGGACCAGTTACCACTAACGAATCTGCAGTCCCCTTTTTACTGTACTCTTCCAATAAATGTAAAATATTTGTACCAAGCCGCCTTGCTTTATTTGTTATTTACAGGCTGTGTTTATTCATTTGGGTCTGTAATCAAGTGGAAGATCGACGCTGCTAACATCAGTCTTGGGAATAGCTACAATTCAAAACACTACTTCAGAAAGAAGAGGGAAAAAATGTTTGGGGTTTTTTTTTTCCAATTCCTGGGGCCGCTATGATTGCAGTTCTCAGAGTCTGGTTGTCACTATTGTTTAACTTTGTATATCAGAAGGTACTGAAAGGAGAAGTGACTTACTGGGGAGAAGGGAAAGGATGTGTTGAAACAGGCTGAGAACTTTGGGGCTGGAGTTCCTCAGGTTTGAGGCATTTCTTTTCAAACCAGAATTTTGTTAAGAAGGTAGGCACTGATGGGCAAACGTACATATTCTGTGCCCGCCCCCCCCCCCCCCAGGAAAACAAAAGCTACCAGCATTTCCAGCAATACAGCTATCTAAAGGCATATCCAAGCTTTATACTTATAATATATTGTTTTAAAAATTATTACATTCTAAATACAAGTTCCATTTTAAGTCACATTGTTTATAGCTACTTTGTGCTTTACATTGAATGAAACCAATCTCCGTAATAATTTCCATTTTCACCAAACTTGGATGCAATTTCTTTGATTTCTGTAATGCCTTCTTAATACAAAGACTGTGAAACTAAAATTATGACAGAGGTAAAAAAATCAGAATTTATGGTGCCAAAAAAATTTTAAATAATCCTTTGAGATCTCGTGACTCATGTAAAGTTGGAATACCCCATAGAACTTCTTCCACTGCCTTATGATCCATGCAGATGTACTTTGTTTAACACCCAACAATGAGTAGAAAGACAGGTTTTTGTGTACCTGCACCCTTACACTGTGTTACTGAGAACACTGCATCCTGGAACAGCACTTTCATTTGGAGAACTTAGCACCTGACCGGAAAAGGATTTAGCAAAGAAGCGAATTTATGGCACTGGTTCATAACTGGGACTGAGGTCCTTAGTTTTGGGGTCATTTTGTTTGGGTTTTTTTTTAATTAAAATACTATTTTTTCCCTCTTATAAACTGTTTGAGATAGTTTTCCCTACCATCTCCCAATAATCATGAATGGGAGAGATGTAAGTCCAAAGTTCATCCCCTGAATTTACCAGAATGTGTTGAAACAGAAGACAACACAGCATGGGATTGCACGTAGCTCTGGTACAATTCTGCTGAGAGACTAATTTATTAGCAGGATAATTTTAGAAAGGCTACTGCAACTAAATCTGTTCTGCTCACTGATGCCTGGCCTCCAAATAATAAAAACATGTTTTTGGAAAACCTGCTACTGCCAAACATTCAGCAGCACAGGGTCATCAAATTTCCTCATTTGAAGTGTCACAGCAGTTAATTAGAAATGAGGCTAAAGAAAGGAGAGCCTTCAAGGTGATAAGGGCCTTTGTACAGTCCTACATTTTGTACAGTTTAGAAGCAGATTTAAAGCACTCAGAGTTTAAGCATTTAAGTTTATAAGACATCTTTTATTAGAAGAATATTAGACACATGAGTACCCTTTTAAATGGCAGATCACAGCATTTCCATGTTCTTAAGATGGTCTATCCGCTCAGGCACATCTTCCTCTAACCTCGCAGTCTGCTGTAGCAAAACAGCCCCATGTAGGAGAAATACGTCCCAATTCCAACACAACCAATACCTTGTTATGTATTTCAGTTCAATTTTCCCACCACAGACTTCTTTCCCTTCGTAGCTGACTTGTGGGTCCAAACCCTGCAGGTACTGCACAACTGGCACACATCAACACAGGAGACACTTGGGCACAGAAGTGTTGATGCCGAATAGCAGTTCTTGCATCCATCTAATCACTTCTAATCACCCAAGATTTGCATGGCAGAGCTACATCAGTTCATTGCCCCTGCAGGTGACAGGCATAACCTCTCCTTTAGATCCAAATACTGCATATGCAAAGATGTTTTGATGCTCAGGTGTGAAACCTCCCTTGAGGTTTAGCAGGAACACTGGGTTTTTTAAAGGAGAGAGAGACATTAGTCTTGCTCAGAGGCACAGATGAGTCTCACAGCTGAGGAGTCCAAGCCTGCCTTCAGCCTGATGTAAGAGTTTTGGGAAGTTAGTGGAAGAACAGGGAGAAGGGTGTTGTTTTGGAAGTGGATTTTTTCCTTTCCAGCATACTGGATTAACTGGCCTATTTGGTCTGCTGACCTCCATGAATTGCTCTTGGGTGACATTTTGTGCATTTGTGAATTTGTGAATTTGCACACACCACATGCCCCACCTCCCCCACCAAACCAAATAGGTCTGAGGAAACCTGCACAGTTGCTCAGTGTGGAGCCCAAGGACCATCACAGGTCACTGAGCATGAAGTTCCAGCTGTGCTAGAACTACAACTTTCCGGTATGAAAATGTTGTGGAGGACTGTGTGGTCTCCATCGCTAACATTCACTGAGGCTACTCTGCAGCTAGATTTCAGTCCTGCTCCTAGTGGTAAGAACTGCACAAGTGCATTAACATCACCAATGCGGCCTGAGTTTCAGCTGTACGTGTTCTGCCTCAAATGATATGATACAGATAACCACAGAGAAAATGCAAATCAATGATGTGCAGACCCCACTAACCGCACAACACATGGAGCTCTTCTTTAATGCAGTTTCATCAGTATTCATCTCCTCCTCCATCCCTGCCAGTTCCTTGCAAGCCTGCCACGCTAAAAGCACTGCTGCTGAACGGTCTGCAGAAACGCATCTGGGCTAAAGAAACAGCTGTCTGTTGAGAATACAGAATAATGAGACACTGTGCTCTAATTTTCTAATAACTAAGCTCCTGCAGATTTCAATGACCTAATATTCTGCAAACAGAAGCCAGGGAAGACAAATCAAACTAGTAGCTAGCTTTGAATCCTCAAAAGAACAGACTGCTGTAATGGAACGAAGCAGGCATCTTCAACACATTTTCAATGTGATGTATCAGTTCTCTGACAGCTTAAAGGAAAAATGAGACTGCATTACCAACAATTGGAGTATATTGAAATATTTTTCTACTTCCTCTCTTAAACTCTTGCATTTCTAAGTGTAATTCACTAAAGAGAAAGCACAGAGAAAGGTAAGTAGGATAATCCAATTGCTAAAATTCATTCTGTGCAATCAGGAGCCATGAAAGCCCATCCTGTTAACACTAATGTGTAAAAGTCAAGCCACTATAAATTTAGACCAGCTAATACTAAGCCCTTACATAAAACCTTTTACACCTTCCTTATCTAAACTTTTGAACTGTGGGGGCAAAAAAACTTTCCAATGCTCTATAAGCCTGAATTGGAAATGAAGAAAATGCAGTGACCTAGATATAGCTAGATATAATTATACCACCTTCGAGTCTGATAAGAACTAGATAGGTAGTTTCCATTTCACTTGTCCCAGAGGATCAGGTCTCTAGTGTCTGGGCCTGACTAGGTGCCATTCTTGTGCTCTACAGATGATTTATTGAGCGACAGAGACCTGGACAGGCTGGAGAGCTGGGCAGGGAGAAACCTAATGAAGTTCAACAAAAGCAAGTGTAAAGTTTTGCACCTGGGGAGGAACAACCATTTGTTTCAGTACAGGCTGGGGGATGTCCTGCTGGAGAAGAGCACTATGGAGAAGGACCTGGGGGTCCTGGTTGACTACAGGTTGGCTATGAGCCAGCAGTGTGCCCTGATGGCTAAGAGAGCCAATGGGATCCTGGGGGGCATCAGGAGGAGTGCGGCCAGCAGGTCACAGGAGGTGATCCTCCCCCTCTACTCTGCCCTGGTCAGGCCCCACCTGGAGTATTGTGTCCAGGTCTGGGCTCCCTGGTGTACAAAGGACAGGGATCTCCTTAAGAGAGTCCAGAGAAGGGCTGTGAAGATGATTAAGGGCCTGGAAAATCTATCCTATGAGGAAAGGCTGAGAGAGCTGGAACTTGTTCAGCCTGGAGAAAAGCAGACTGAGGGGGGACATAATCAATGTTTATAAATATCTTAAGTATGGGGTGCAGAGGGAATTAGCCAGCCCCTTTTCTTTGGTCAGTGGGGACAGGACAAGGGCAATGGCTGCAAGTTGGAGCACAGGAAGTTCCGCAACAACTTGTGGAGGAACTTTTTCACAGTGAGGGTGACAGAGCCCTGGGACAGGCTGCCCAGGGAGGTGGTGGAGTCTCCATCACTGGAGATATTCAAGACTCATCTGGACACCTGTCTGTGCAGTATGAGCTAGGGAGCCTGCTCTGGCAGGGGGGGTGGGCCCGATGATCTCTTGGGGTCCCTTCCAACCCCTACAATTCTGTGATTCTGTGACAGCTTGACTTCCTGTCTTTCAATCAGTGGAGGTACAGCAAACCCTCTAGTTTTTAGTTTTCAGGCCCTCCCATGCACTCACATATCTTCTGAGATGAGACCCATGTATCCTCTCTCACCTTCAGATCTAACCACAGAAGCATCTTCAGAGCACATCCCCTGAGTAAGCCTCATCCAAAACACAGCCAGAGACATTACCTCTCTCCTGCTCTCACATCTATGGCCCAGTGTTGCCTTCTCCTGGCCTTTCCCATGTAAAACCTGCCCTGACTTTGGCGCTGAGGGCTGCATTTCCCACGTAGTGGGGATGAGTTTCTGACATGGTGGGGCTGACAGTGTCTCTCCCCAGGCGTGGACATTAGGTAACACAGTTGCCAAGACTCTAAAATCACAAACTGTTTGGTACAGGAGTATTCCCCAGGCTCAAAAACCTGCCAGTGTGAATCCCAGGATGGGAGGTGAGGAAGACTTCCAGTGAGCACATTTCAGAAGTCAGTCTGTGTTTTAAGCATCTCTTTCGTGTGAGGCACTGCAAGCACACCATCCAGGTGACAAGGGCAGTGCCTTCCTCTTCTCTGTGCTACAAACCCCTCACCTGGCATAGACAGTAAACAGTCAATCCATGCACTTCAGGCATATGTGGATCAGCAGCAAGACTCCCAAAATCTCCGTTTTAAAACAGGAGAGCTTCACTGCTGTCCCAGCAGGGGACAGCATTGTAAGAGACGGACAAATTTGCTTTCTTGCTGTAGCATACACAGAAGTGTTCCTGCTTAGTATCTATGCCTGCCAGCTCTCCCTTAGACTCAGCAGCTCCGTCAAGCTTAGGATGTCTTTTTTTATTATTTTTATTTTCTTTTTAAACATCGATAGTGTTTAAGCAGGAAAACACAGAAAAATGCCTACTTTTGGAGAAAATTGGCCAGCTTTGAAGAGGGTGCCAGCCACAGCTGTCCTTCCCTACACTAACTGTAATTGCAGCTACACGTGATGCTTTTAATGGTCTCGAACAATGAGTTTTCAGTCATTTGTAAAAGTTAGCATGTTTCATTTCCACTTTTCCTTTATGGGGACACTGGTTTGCCGTGCATTCCAGACAGAAAATAATTCCCATTGAACTTGTGTCCAAGCACCCGTGTTTCAAACCCGGCAGATTCACTCTTCATACGGGCATTTATATGAGACTTTTGGGGTAAAAACACATTTTTCTAACAAGTGCTCAACATATGGTAACCAGTTATGACAGTTCCTAAACGAACTGAACAGTGGAGAGTTATTGACAGAACACTCCCAAAACTCATCAATTTCCATCCCCATCAATCACACTTGTACACAGCGACCCTGCAGAGCAGGGGCTGGGGCATAGCACATCCACCTTGTCCTTGTAACCCCTAGACAGATTCAATTGAAAAAGAAGATATGCTCCAGGAGCTTTGAAACGCTTTGGTCTTCTAAAACACGCTGAGCTAACCCAGACAGGAACAGAGCTGCCTGTTCCTGCCCTCCCTTTTGTTTGGGTTGGGTGTTTTTAAATTTTTTTTTTGAAAGTTGGGCCCTTCAAAAGGGTTATGCCAGGCTTTAATGCAGGGCGCAGGGGGGTGAGACAGGCGGCAGTGCACATGAAGTGCCTTAGGGTGGAGCTCTTACACCCCAGCCCCATGACTCTGACCTGCGTTGCGAAATAGCTGCAGCTGCGATGATTGAGAGAAACAGATGAAGAAGATTGTTGCTCATAGTTCTGGGATTCGGGTAGGGGCAGCTCCTCTCCCTTCATCAGCATCCTGTAGGCATTTACGTTAAACAGAGTAAAACTCAGGAACGCTAAACGTGCCTGGGACACTCACTGGGGCTCAAGGTTAACCAATCTTCCCACAAGCACCAAGATTCCTCTCTAAAGGCCCAGACACAAACCCTTACCCCCTCTAGCCCTTCCCCTCCCTCCTCCTAGCCCCATAAAGCTTTTATTTTCACAACAAGGAGAGGCCAGTGGGGAGGTATGTCCTTGTCCAGCAGCTATGACCTTGGATTTCTCAGCTGCTGTGGCTACAAGGGAGGCTTTAGCAAGGGCCTGTGAACAAAGTAAATCGCTGCTCGCCTCAAGACCCGATTCCAGCTGTGGCTGGGGAAAGCAACAAGCCCCATTTTGCAGCTCCCAGATGAGCTTAATCCAGAAACATGACCAAGACACTTGGCTCGCATGGAGGCAGCACCAGACCTTCCCCTGACAAGGCTCAAGCTGCCCTGTCAACAGCCGTATCTACAGCTGCCAGCAGCCTGCACATGGCTGCTGTGGATCTTGGTGGCTCCCACCCAGCATCCTGCATCTTTCCATGTGCCTGTGCCACCCTTCTCCACCTGAAAGGAGTTCCTGAGAGCCAGAGAATGTAGATGACTCTGGAAAGCATAAACAACATATGCCACTGCCTGTCACTCAGGGATTATTCGACTTACTGCTAGAACCCCTCTAATTACAAGATCACTGTGAAATAAAATATTGAAGTGAATTTAAAACTAAGAAATGGGAAAATACACACACACTTTTAATTTGTTTTGCATTTTCTTCACAATCTACTTGTAAGCAGTAACTGTTTTGCAGTTTGTTGTTTCTCTGCACTGGTTTACAGGAGCTTTTACTGGGAGGTGTGGCAAATAGTTCATTAAGGATGTGTTTCAGAAAAAATTGTGTCACACAATTGCAGAAAAGCCAAAGTTCAGCCACAATTTTTTTCTGATTTTTTTTTCCCACTGGAGGGAACATTAAGTTGCTGGTTCTTGCCTTTAATACAGTGTTCTCATCACAAATTCATGAGCCATTTTAAGCCCTGATGGTTAGCTGCAAACACACCATCCATCTCCTAAAGCCTGATTTCCACCCTCAGTCCCAAGAGTGACTGGAAAAGGGGCTGGGAGACCATTCTGTGACAGAGGTGCTCACAGGACTGCCAGGTGGGTGGGATCTCTCCTCACATCTTCCTTGCAGCCTCTTTTCATCAGGGAAAGGCAGCATGCTCACCCAGCTCAACAGCAGCAGTCACAGCCGGGTGGGAGAGGATGTCCCTGCAGCTGGTACCAGGCCCTGGCACCAGACCAGCAACTTGGTGGCTTCTGCTGCAGTTTGAGGTCGGGAGCTGCTGGTTGTCCTCTGTCCTGCTTGCAACATCTGCCCAACACGCAAGACCTTTGCGCCTAAAAGGAAGTGCCTTAAGCAGAGTAACGTGAATGTTCCTTCCCCTCCAACTCTGTTTTACTCTTCACAGAGCTGTGATGAGGTAATACTGAAGCAAAAGAATCAAAAAGCCAGTATTTTATTACTCAAACCAAGCACCTGCCATTTATGGGGAGAGAGAATTAAAGCAGTGTAATTATTACCTTCTTTCACAATAAAAGTAGCCTCGACTCTCCAAAATGTCTTGGGATGCTCCTGCTGTGAGGTTAACAACAGTTTACATGCCAGAAACACATTTCCCTAAAACTTTCTGAAGCAAGCAGAATTTGACAAACATCAAAAATCAGAACACAGACTGTCTTTCTTTTATTCTTGGTGATTATTAATATTCTTCAGCCACAGGAATATCAAAGTCTTTGGCGGCGATGGATGCAATTTAGCTACTCCCTAGAGATGGCTTTAGAGAATGCGTAATCAATTTTATAAATGAGCAGCTGGCCTGCACAGCAAGGTGAACTCTGCATTTCACCAAAATGAATAATGAATTACTCATACTCTGCATTAAGAAGAAGATTGGTGTTCCTCTTAGAAACTGTTTAGACTTTCTTTGTTTCATTAGAGTCTCATTTCTTTCACATGCTGAAAGACAAACTAATGCCTGGTTGTTGCTTAATGTACCCCACTTTTACACACAGCACCAGCACCCAAGTACCAACAGAGACAGGATGTCTGGGATGTTGCTTCCAGAGGTGGACCACGGTCAGGTGCCTGAGTCAGAAGCAGCTTGTGAGTCTCCATCTGCCCAGACCCTTTGGAGCCTTCAGTGGCGACAGCCCTGAGCAAATCTGAGGTTCCAGCCTTGGACTTTGTCCTTTACTGGCCTAACAAATGGATAATCTTAGCAAAATGGCAAGTATTTGTTTGTATATTGAACAAAAATATTTCACTGCAGGATCAGAAAAGCAAATTCCAAAGCCAAGTCTATTTCTCTGAAACTCTGTGATCCAGGACAAAAGTTTGCTCAGGCCCAAGGGCATTTTGTTGACTTTCCACTGGCCTTTCAGTCTATAATGTGATTTCTCAGGTCTTTGTGTGGAAATGATTTGTGACTCTCATATTCCCATTGAGAATAACCCATCCATTATATAGCCTCCAGCAAAAGTGGCACTGTGACAGGTCTTTTGAGGTCAGATAGGCTACTGTAATGCTTCAAATGGGCAGGCATGTCATACCTACATTTCTTGTGGTTCCTCATAAAGCAGAGAAAGCAAGCAGAAAGGAAAGGAAGAAAATGGGGAAACTATAAGACCAGATGCCGACCCTCTTTACTGGGGCACATTCACACTCTTCATGTTTTCTTCTGACAGCATGGTCTCTAAATAGATCTCGCTTCAGCTACCCTCCTCTTTCCCTTAGGAAGTGTCGCCTTCCCTCCCTAAACACCAGGAAGCCTGTCCTGAGCTTCCTAGGTGTGCCTGATCAGATTTCACTGGCATTTGCATTTCAGTTTCTTATTACCAGATGTGCTTGGAAAACAACAGGAAGGGGAGAGGAACAAGAGTGGCATCGTTGCTCAGATCTGGTGCAAAGATGTCTGTGAGTTTTGTTTTTTCTGATAGTGTTGGCTTCGTTTAGGATGGAGTTGTGAGGAGAGCGATAGAGGCTGTAGACTGTATTCAGCAGCAACAGAAGCTAGGAAAAAAAGTACGCCCATGGGAGCATGTAGAAATACTGCCAGGCTTCCTGCTCCGTGTGTGCTGCAGACATTCAGCATGCAGCCCCAAGCCTTGTGACATTGCTGTAGACCTCCTTGGTGCATGCACTTTTTAATGAGTCTAAAGACCAATAATGCTCTCTGCACAGGTTTTAACAGGCAACTATTTGGGGCACTTCAGGTTTCTCATGCTAGAGAGATGTGAAATTAAACGTAGCACCCCACAGTCCCATCATATCACTGTTCATATTGGGACTTCCCTCTTTTCACAGCGTGGGATGTGAGAAAGTCAGTGAAGACCTGGATCATCACATCTGTGTTTATGTGACAGCCATGCACAGATCTTGGCACCTAGTTCTGCCTGCAGTGCTGAGGCCATAGATGGCAACACTGCGTGGAGTAGCACTGCCTTTTTCAGGTGTCCCCAACTCTTGAGCAGCCATATAGTATTGTATTGCATTTAGAATCACAGAATGCATTAGGTTGGAAGGGACCTTTAAAGGCCATCTAGTCCAACTCCCCTGCAGGCACACTCTGAACTTGATCAGGTCGCTCAGAACTTCATCAAGCCTGATCTTGAATGCCTCCAGGGATGGGGTCTCCAGCACCTCTCTGGGAAACCTGTTCCAGTGTCTTACCACCCTCACAGTAAAAAACTTATTTAAGGGCCTGGGTTGTTGCCAAAATCTGGCAAGGCACTGCTGGCAAACAGAGCTTTGTGCTACTGACATGCCTTCAGCTGTAACCCCAATCACACGTGGCAGCTGTTCTAGTGGCAGTTCCCAAACTGGCAATGACCATCACTGCAACACTTCCTTCCAGATGGCTGCCATTCCAGATGGCATGGCCAAACCAGGGTAAAAGTGCCTGCTTTTTAAATCTGAGTATCCCTTCTCTTCCTCTTGTTATCCAAGGTATGAAGACAAGGGGCATGGAATCCAAACATGGGGTTTAGCAGTTGCTCCTCTCAGAAGTCACCAAAGCTCAGTTCTGCACACTCAAGGCAATGCTTGGATCTCACCTGCCACATACTGAGAGCAATACAGAGGTGCTCATCACAGTGGGTAGCCCCTTCACTTCTGCATTCTGCTTCTTGACTATTCAACTGTGCTTGTCTTCTGTTCTCTGATCACCTGCTGATTTTTTTAACATCTAGAATTCTAAAAAATGTCATGAAGTAATTTGTTTCTAAATTTCTAAACAAGCTTATTCCACACCTACTAAGTAATTGGCCTTTAAATATATTTTTAAAGGGAGCTATAGACAAGAACCAATCTGTTGCTAAAACCTGAAGATTTTTCTTCATGTGGGAAGCTTGTCTGCCCTCAAAAATAATACTCATTAAGAACGAATCTGTTCTTTACGTGCTTTCTGCTGAGCCTCTGGAGAAACGCTCCATAATGTAGGATTCAGGAGGGCATTAAGATACTTAGGTGTCACTGGCACTCCATATGCAGCAAGCAGACAGTTATTTGCATCCTCTCTCTTGAAAGCAAGGTTGCTTTCCCAGGGGAGACCAATTTGTATTACAGAAAACACATTTCCAAGTCTTATTCTTTTGCTGTTGTTTCTGAGAATAGACTGTGCACTACAGCATATCAAGTGGAAAAATTACAGGAGGCTGACGTGCTGGGCCATTCAGATCAGGTCACGTCACGGCGACCTCTCCCAGGTAGAGAGAGTAGATTGAGTCCTCAGAAGAAAGAACAGGAATTACTCAGTGGCCACGGATACCTGGGGACAGGTTCCCGGCAAGTTGTCCTGATCAAAATAGTTTCTTGTGTGGTTTTTATTCCTTTCTTTAACAAGTAGCCTGAACAGCCAACACTACTCCTTAATACTGATTTAGGGAGCCAACTAGTGCAAGCTAGTAAGAGGCATTATGCAGGATCTGAAAAGTGAGACCAGACTCTCCTTCCCAGTAAAATCAGAGATGTTTACTGCTTTTATTTTTTTGGAAGAAGGAACATGCTCCCAGTTGCCCATTTGCCCATCTATGCAAATTCTGAGGAGCACAAAACAGCCACCTACTTTCTAAGATTTGAGTAGTTTTAAAATTTCCAAGTAAGTGAAATGACCCATAGCCAGCCAGCTCAGGCACAAGTAGAACTTTAAAGAAAAAAGGGACATTAGTGGGAGCAATCTTCAGAGCATGGGCAAGCAAAGTGCCACACAGGCTGTGAGCTGTGTGATTCGTTGTGAGAGGAACTGCTCAAACCCAATTTCCACCTGCAAAGCTGGTCTGTGTTGTGGGGATGGCAGGGGAGGGGAGGAAAACATGCACACAGCACCTTGCCCTACAAGGCACCAGGTCCATCTTGTACCAAGTGAAACAAGCAGCTCGTAATTAAGCACCCAAGAAAAACTCCTTACTGTGCTGCCTGCACGTGCAGGAGGTCAGCTGTAATCTGCTGCCTTTGATGAATGGTATGCCATACTACGTTTGTCAAAGGACCTAGATGGCTCTGTAGCACATGTTCACGGCAAAATCTTCCAGCAGCATGAGAAAACAGAGCATTGCAATAGGGGCCCACGCCCTATCTCTTCAAGCATCTTGGTGGATTATTAATATTTAGGTCTTCTCCTCAGAAGTGTGCTTGTATCCACCACCATATCTTTTCCTTCTTAATCAGCAAAAGGTGTAACCAGTTCGGAAGTAGCAATCAATGTTTTGTGTTATGGGAAGCTTCCTGATGGGGAAGATACTTTTTAAGAAGGCAGTCACCAATTACATGGTCATGATAGGAAATAAAGCAGCAAAATGAAAGTGAAACCCTGCATTGAGCAGTGGTATTCACTAAAAGTTTTTTTTATTTTTCCTAATAAAACTGTAAATGATTTTTGGTAAGAAATGGGACCGTCAGGTGAAGTCAGCAGGTATTACTTATGTGTTAGCGAAGATTATTCTACAACTCAGTGCAATACTCACAGTCAGTCTTCAAATAGAGGGAGAATACACAGCAAGGTAGTTTTTGCTAGATGAAAAATGCATCAGCAGAGCTCTCATTAGAAATACAATCACAAGAGACTCACTTGACAAACCACATCCTAATTGTGCTGCCCAAGGGATTCACAGTTGGTTTCTGTGCAAACATAAGTCAATCAGGCATTTTCCTTTGGTGGGCATCCTGTAGGCAAGCACAGCCAGGAGCGGGGAGGCCAGGGGTCTTACAGCTGTTACCTTTCCTTCCCTCTCCATAACTCTTCTTTTCCCTCTTGTCACTGCACACAGATTGATTTTTCTTCTCATTGATTACATTGTAGGCAATATGTCCAAGGCTTTTCATTGCTGTCTCTGAGCTCAGCGACTACTGGAACGGAAAAGGAAGGCAATTAAGTTTCATGGGGGTAAAACATGGAGGGTGGTATAAGCACACGAGCACACCCACCTTTGCAGCCCTTCTCAAAGCCTGCAATGGAACAACTCTGGAAGTGCTGCATTGACGTCCCACCTTGCTTCCATTAATCCTCCCCATCTCAACTGCCTCCTCACCTATCCTAGTGTTACAAAAAGTACATGAATGCTCTGTAAAAAAAATCATTCAAATCTTCAAATGCAACATTTTTTGTCTGTTCTTCTTTCCCAAAAGAGACACAGTTTCCCTCAGAAAGGGACTTCACTTCAATCCCCATGTTTGTTTATTTTATATACGCTTTTTCTTAGAGCTCCTCGTTCATTCTCTGCTACAGTGCTTGAGCCCTTTGACAGCTTATTATTTCTGTTTGAGAGAAACCCCACTCACACAGAGCACGGCTGTCACCTTGCTCCCTACCCAGTTTTAAAAAAAGGCATAGAGCAAATTATTAATAGAGGTGAGCAAGAGGAGACAGAGCTTCTCTAATACTTTCCTGTCCAAATGCTAACATTTTAAATCAAACCCAGATGACTGGACTGCTTTGGTGGCACTGAACAGGAATTGGGGAGGGGGAAAGTTGAAACTATATAAAAGGGTTTTTTTAAAAAAACAGTTATTATCTTCCCTGTAAATTTGTACTTCTTGCCTTAATTAAGCTAGGCATCAACTGCCCTGTTACTAACATTATCCAACCATGCGGTGATGCCACTGGACCAACAGCACACACTGAAGCAAAGCAACTAATGGCAGCTCCTTTATGTTTGGTTGCCCCAGGCAGGGGTCTAATCCTCCCAGTAGTCAGACCCCTGTCCCAAGGCTGCCCAGGGCCCTCAGGGGGGGAAACCAGCATGCAGGGCAAGGGGTTAGTGGGCAGCCAGCTCTCACCCATCAGGGTCACCAGAGCAACGAGGTAGCAGCCTGCTCTCCAGATGGTCTCATAGCTTATTCCATTGCTCTTCATCACATACCCTTCACCCACTTGTAAAATTTGTGGGTACAGATTTTATAAATGTTCAACTTCAGCTGAGTAAAGCTCCCTACTCCAAGGAGTAGTGAAACACTTGCAGAAAAGAACCCTTAACCAGGAAGAAATTTCACAGTCACTATTCCCCATGTCTTAGAATCATAGAATCACAGAATGTGAGCCCTAACCAAGCTGTTTCTTAGTCCATGTCCCTTGCTGCTGCTGGTGCTGATGAAACATCTCAGGTCAGGAGGATCACAGAGGGTTCATTTGCACTAGAAATCTGCTTTGAATGAGGCAGAGCATCTAAGCACAGCATATCTGGTAGCTTCAAGTCTAACCAAGTGGTCTTGTGCCTTTGACTGTCCCTTGCTGTCACTGGAATTGGCTTGGCTGTAGTTGGCAAATTATTTCAATGTTTATGTTGCCTTTAGGCTCATCTTTCACACCTTGAAAATAAATTACAGGTTCCTCTTAGAGCCCAGGCAAGCCAAGGCTCTGATTTGGCAAGGCCCATTCAAAGCATCACTACCCCTGTAACTCCCCACACATAGAATTATAGAATCATTAAGGTTGGAAAAGATCTTCAAGACCTTTAAGAACCTCAAGTCCAACCGTTAGCCCTACACCACTGAACCAGCAAACCATTTCCCCAAGCACCTCATCTACCTGTTCTTTAAACACCCCCAGGGACAGCCACTCCACCACTTCCTTGGGCAGCCTGTTCCAATGCTTCACCATTCTTTCAGTGAAGAATATTTTCCTAATATCTAATATGAACCTCCTCTGGTGCAACATGAGACCATTTCTTCCATGGCCTATAATGAGACCAACTCTTCCTGCATTTCAACCTCCTTTCAGATGGCTGTAGAGTCCGATAAGGTCTTCCCTCAACCTCCTCTTCTCTAGGCTGAACAGCACCAGCTCCCTCAGCCTGTCCTCAGAAGACGTATTCTCCAGACCCTTAATCAGCCTACTTGTCCTTCTTTGCACCCTCTCCAGTACCTCAATGTGCATCCTATATCCTGGTGCCCAAAACCCCATACAATATTCGAGGTGCAGCCTCACCAGGGCTCAGTACAGGGGTAAGATCACCTCCATGGCCCTGCTGGTCACACTGTTTGTGACACAGGCTAGGATGCCATTGGCCTTCTTGGCCACCTGGGCAGACTGTTGGATCATCTTCAGCCATGTGTCAAACAACAGCCCCAGGTCCCCCTCTACTGGGAAGCTATCCAGCCACTCTTCCTGAAGCCAGTAGCGCTGCTGGGTTTGTTGTAGTGGAAGTGCAGGACCGGGCACTTGGCTTTGGTGAAACTCATACAATTGGCTTGGGCACATTCATCCAGCCTGTTTAGGTCCCTCTGCAGAGCCTTGCTACCCTCAAGCAGATCTACGCCTCCACCAAACTTAGTGTTGTCTGCAAAAGTTACTGAGGGTGTACTCTGTCCCCTCATCCAGATCATCAATACAGATATTAAATAGGAGTGGCCTCAGCACTGAGCCTTGGGGAACACCACTGGCTGCCAACTGATTTAATGCCAAATTAACTCCATTTAATGCAACTTTCTTGACCTGGCCATACAACCAGTTTCTTATACAGCAAAGCATATAGGAGGCTGTAAAGAGATGGGTGCTGATCTCTTCACACAAGTGACAGGTAATAGGATGATGGGGAATGGCCTCAACCTGCACTGGGGCAGGTTTAGATTAGACATTAGGAAAAAATTCTTCACCCAAAGCATTATCGGGCATTGGAAAAGGCTGCCCAGGGAGGGGGTTGAGTCACTAACCCTGGATGCATTTAAAAGATGGGTAGATGAGGTGCTGAAGGATATGGTTTAGTAGAGGATGGGTACAGTTGGACTCGATCTCAAAGGTCTTTCCAACCTAGTGATTATGTGATTGTATATAAGCATCCACGCCACAGGCCACCGGCTTCTCTAGAAGAATGCTGTGGGAAACTGTCTCAAAAGTGCTTGTGCTCGACCAATCTCATAGCCTTCTATGATCTCATCACCAGCTGGGTGGATGGAGGGAGAGCAGGGGATGTCATCTACCTTGACTTCAGCAAGGCTTTCGATACTGTCTCCCATAACATCCTGATAGCAAAGCTGAGAGAGTATGGGATAGATGAGTGGACAGTGAGGTGGGTCGAGAACTGGCTGTCAGACTGAGCTCAGAGAGTCGTGATTGGTGGAGCAGAATCTGACTGGAGGCCTGTGACTAGCGGTGTTCCACAGGGCTCAGTGTTGGGTCCAGTCCTGTTTAATATCTTCATTGACGACCTTGATGCATCCACCAATAGCATCCAATAGCATCCAATAGCATCCACCCTCAGCAAGTACGCCGATGATACAAAGCTGGGAGGGGTGGCTGACATGCAGGAACACTGTGCTGCCATCCAGCGAGACCTGGACAGGCTGGAGAGCTGGGCTGGGAGAAACCAGATGAGGTTCAACAAAAGCAAGGGTAAAGTCTTGCACCTGGGGAGGAACAACCGCATGTATCAGTACAGGCTGGGGGATGTCCTGCTGAGAAGAGCACTATGGAGAAGGACCTGGGGGTCGTGGTTGACTACAGGTTGGCTGTGAGCCAGCAGTGTGCCCTGGTGGCTAAGAGAGCCAATGGGATCCTGGGGTGCATCAGGAGGAGTGTGTCCAGCAGGTCACAGGAGGTGATCCTCCCCCTCTACTCTGCCCAGGTCAGGCCCCACCTGGAGAATTGTGTCCAGTTCTGGGCTCCCTGGTGTAAAAAAGACAGGGATCTCCTTGAGAGAGTCTGGAGAAGGGCTACGAAGATGATTAAGGGCCTGGAACATCTATCCTGTGAGGAAAGGCTGAGAGAGCTGGGGCTGTTCAGCCTGGAGAAAAGAAGACTGAGGGCGGACCTAATCAATGTTTATAAATATCTTAAGTATGGGTTGCAGGGGGAATTGGCCAGCCCCTTTTCTTTGGTCAGTGGGGACAGGACAAGGGGCAATGGCTGCAAGTTGGAGCACAGGAAGTTCCGCACCAACATGTGGAGGAACTTTTTCACAGTGAGGGTGACAGAGCCCTGGGACAGGCTGCCCAGGGAGGTGGTGGAGTCTCCATCACTGGAGATATTCAAGACTCGTCTGGACGCCTATCTGTGCAGCATGAGCTAGGGAGCCTGTTTTGGCAGGGGGGTTGGACCCGATGATCTCTTGAGGTCCCTTCGAACCCCTACGATTCTGTGATTCTGTGAAAAGCCTTGCTAAAGTCAATGTAGCAACAGCCACATCCCTTCCCTTGACCCTGTCATAAGAGGAGATCAAGCTAGTCAAATACGACCTGCCCTTCATGAACCCATGCTGTCTGAGCCTGATCTCCTGGTTGTCCTGCATATATTGCATAATGGATGATCTGCTCCATCAGCTTCCCCAGAAATCCCACTGGTATGCCCAACAAATGCTACCAGAGACCATTTTCCTTGCAAATAGGAAATCCTTCCTATATCCATACAGATTTTAGATGAGTACCAAAAGACACAGAAGTTTATATCCATTTTTCTAAATGGATACAGATACTATAGGCAAGTGCTAAATGTCGCAACCATCCCTTACTTCAGCACTGTTCAAAAGCTCTCAGGTCCCACAAAACAAAATTGAAAAAAAAAAAATTTACACTCCTGAGACTAGAGAAGGTCTACCAAACAAACCACATTAAAATACAGTACAACATCCAAACCACAGTAAGTGTGTTCTCTCTTTCATCCCTCCTCTTATGATAGTGCTACCACGGATAAGGTATTAAAATTCTTTTTGAGTATTTGTTTAAACACTGCTTATAGTGTTTAGTATATTCATTATGAAAATTGTCATGTCCTTATGTTCATTGTTTCAAGTCCTGCACAATTAGGGTATATCCATAAACACCATCGTAAAGTATACACCTGTGCCGCAATCAAATCCAAATATAAACTGTAGCAATCCCCTCCAACAAAATATTATGTGCACAGTTTGGAAATTTTAAAAGGACACATTAGTCTTTAAACCTTTGCAAGGAAAGCACAAAGAATAATTAAAAATCAGGCTCTCTTGACTTTCACCTCCCACACACATGAAACTTTAGTTTGGTTCATAAATCGATCAAAAGTTGTATTAAAAAAATAAATTATTTCAAATACCTCACTATTCATCTTGGAATTTTTTTCTGCACCTGCTTCCTAACTATTCCCCAATTCATCCTCTTTTGGTTTTGTGCTGATATTGCCTTTCATCTTGACAAAATTTCTCTCCTCCAACTTTGGCCAACTTCCTTCATCAGGGCTTGATCCAGCATCGTTAATCCACCAATCAAGACTAGCAGAGAACAGTAGTTAAAGCTCCCAGGTAGGTAATACATTTCTGCAATATACACATTGCACAGGCTGTAGGAATAAATGGCTTCTGGTATCTTGAACATCTGCTCCCTGTAAGCTATGCCAGGATTGTAGCATCAGACCTACAGAGGTGGACAGGAGAGGGGGCTGGCCCTTCTCTGCCATCCTTTACAGTGAGACCAAGGTGTCTCCTGTGATCCTGTGAGCACAGCCGAACAGCTGTCCAACCACACCCCTGCTACAGGTTACCAAAACACAGAAGATCAAGCTGGTGAAAGCAGTGGGTCTTGCCTAATTCTTTTGAGTTTCAAACTTTTTTCCTTTTATATTGCATAGTTTCTTGGGAAGAAAAAAACCTATATGACCTCATGTAGCAACAAATTAAAATAGATTCTATACACACAAAAAAACCCCAAACCAACATTCTTCAACCTCTTGAAACTGAATTCTTGAAGGTTCAGGGCAAGACACCTCCCATTTCCTAAGGGTAATCGTTGCCCAGTGAGAAAATTGGAGCAGTGCTTTGCAATACAGAGAGAAAAAGTAATTTATTTGCCGTATTTCTTTTGCACCAACCAGTCTTCTTCTTCATCATTATGCAGAAATTCTGGCCAAATGGAGTGGTATGATAGGGTGCTGCGTTACTGCAATATGCATACTTGGTAACATCTGCCATCCATGCAGTATGCATACTTGGTAACATCTGCCACACAGTGTTTGAAAGAACATCTAGTTTTTGAAAGAAGATGATGAAGCATGCAAAAGCCTCCAGAAGGTTTGCTATAAATATATGCAGCACTTAAAAAACTACTGAGGCAAATGAAGTGTCCTCTGATCTCCTGTGCACTGCACAACCCTCTTTCCTTCTACACCTAAAGGTTCTCCTGAAACACTGCCTGTAGCTGCAACATCTGCTAAACTACCAAAGACTCTCACTGACAAATGTGGAGTACTGGTATTCTTTAGACTTTTGCTGTAGCATGCAAGAGGGGAAAAATTAACAAGAAAAAGAGGGAAAAGAACATGAGAATTTCTAGTTTCTTGTGTTGTAACATATAAACTGTCTGAAATGTTTTAAATTATTCTGATCACGCCGCTTCTGCTCAGTCTATATTTATGGCCACAATTGACAAGCAACTTAGAAATAAGTACTCAAATGTTCTAGAATAAAATACCGCCTTTCAAGGTACAAAGTATTGTAAGTTGATTTCACTGTTGTTTTATCTGAAAGGTCAATATGCAAAAATGGCAGAAACGTGTGTGATCTAGAAAGGCATGCTGTCAAGTTCCTCAAAACTCAAAGCAACAATGGTTTTGTCCTATGTAATTATGTAATTCTAATTCCTGTAGAGTTAATGCTGTCCCATGTACAAACTCAGACAAATTCAAGACAGTAACTAGATTGACACATTTTCATTCTTTAGAGTTAAAAGGGCATTTCTGCACTTCTGTTGGGAGGGGAAAGAAGGCAGAAACCAAATAAGAGCATACCCTAAGAGATTAAATCACTCCCCCTTCCAGTGCAAGCTGCAGTCCTGCTCCTAGGTTCTTGTTTTGGGCACAGTGGAGAAAATGTTCCCATGTGATTTTGGAGTCACAGGAGACAGATCCTCATATCAGCTTCTTTATGGTCACCCAGTGGTGGGAGGTTGAGATAAAGGCATTTGAATACGGCAGAAAAATAAAATAATAATTATAATAACAAGAATATATATATATATAAAAGTGGTGCACAGCACAATTGCCCACCACCCACTGATCAATGCCCAGATAGTTCTTGAGCCACTGTCATGCTCCCAGACAGCTTTCCCATAGTTATATGCTGAGCATGATGATGGTCTCCTGGTCATGTCCCTCTCCCAAATCTTCTTGTGTACCCTTAGCCTCCTGCTGGCAGGGCATGCGAACCTAAAAAGTCCTTGACTTGGTGTGAACATTGCCTAGCAACAACCAAACCATCAACGTGTGATCAACATTATTCTCATGCTAAATCCAAAATACAGCGCTATACCATCTATGCAGAAAAAAATTAACTCTATCCCAGCCAAAACCAGGACAGGGAGGAAACAAAAAGTAGAGGAAAATAACCATCCACATTCAGATGGGAAAAGAGTGAGAATGCAGTCACTGTATAACTGATCTAGCAGTAGATGATTTGACACAGGTAAAACTTGCAGTCCAGCTACAATAGCGCAGGACAAAGTTAGTCACTGCTGAACTGAACATCCTCACTAAAAGTCAAAGGTGTCCAGTGCCTGACACAGGGGCCCGAAGGCTCCAGAGGAAACTGTAGAATTAAACAGCTTTATTGCTATAGATTTCCATCAAAGTCTGTGTTACGCTTTCAGACAAGGAGACAGCAGATAATACTTCAAGCCAATAGGTTTTTGAGGAAGGTTTGAGTAACCAAGGAGAGATACAAAAAAGTCCTGCAGAGTGATAGATTAATTTAAAAAAAGAAAAAAACAAACAACAAACAACAAGAACACACTTGACCAACACACTTGATCATATGAACTTCGTTTTTAAATGTGACAGAAGAGAGCTCTCAGATGTTCTCCACCCTGGTAAATAGCAATGATGCACTTGAAAGTGAATGGTAGACTCGCCCTTGTTGTAGAAAATACCTTGGAAGTTGTGTGCTCTTACACTGTTCTACATTAACTTCTCCCACCTTACTGTTCTGTCTGAGACTCTCAACAGGTGGTATACTCCACCACTGCCTATATTCTCACTGAGAAGGTACATCTACATACATAGATGCAATGTCCAGAATAGTGGGATATTAACCCAGGCATTGAAATAGGAAGAAAATAATATTCCACACATAAAAAGAAATAAGGAAAGCTATGTACCTAAAAAGTTGTCAAATTCATAATATAAGCTGGCTGAACTATGTTTTATACAATCTCGGAGAGTTCTTTGGAATCATCCTTGAACATGAGAAAGTACCTCTGGGAAGCAAAATCTTGAAATCAGTGTTACAGTAAGTACAATAATGGATCTACAAACTTTTTTATGTGAGAAAGGAATAAAATGGTTATTTTAAAAAAGTTAATCTTTGTATTTGAACCAGAGAAAAACTTCCCCTGCTATTGTTGAACCATCCCCAACTTTTCTCTATAGCTCTCTACATATGCTTCACCTCTACCTGCTCCTGCAGAGCCCTCAGGAGAGGACAATTCTGGCTACCTGGAACATTTCAGATTCTTACCTCCTCACGTTCACAAATTAGCAATGAAATGTTTTTCTCAGCGAGTTATTTGCATTCTGGTTGACAAAGCTACTTGTCAGTTATCTTCCAAGTTCTCGATTCTGGCAATACACATTTCTACTTTCCAATAGGGACAGAACAGAGCTGTAGAGAAATAAAGCATCTCTTAGGTAAAATCCTGCTTGCTTGAAAAGAAAACAAAGCAAAACAACCAGAGGTGCAATCCCTTGTAAGCAACACAGTATTCCAAAAACAACCTTCATCTCTCCCTGAAAGCTAAAGCATCCCTTATTCTGGACATAGCTGCTGCACACTGCAGATAAATTTAGCAATTCTTTCCCAGAAATACACAGGAGCACCCTGGGCAAACCCATTGCCTGTCTCACAGAATTAATCAAGGGGCACATGTCCTCCTGACTGCAGCACAAGTTCTGATTAAAAACAAATTTCTCTGCTGATTGTTTCCTGTGTAAGAAGAGGCATTCCCACTGTATTTATAGCCAGTTTAAATTTTAGCTCTGCAACACAAGGAGCAGCCCTATGGAGGATTCAGAAGCAAGATGCAAAATAAGAAGGAAGAACGAAAAGTTCAGTATACCACTTGCTCACCTGGGAAAAAGAAGGGCCTGGTTTGAGTGCAGGAAAGCACTAAACCAAGAGGAGCCAGGGAAGGCTAGAAGGATGAAAGAGACAAAGTACATGGCTAGAAGCACAGCCTCTTAATTTTATCCAGTAATATATGTTATCTGTGCTTAATATTGTCATGCTACTTTTTCAATGTCCATAGTACCTCTTTGAAGTAAAGCTGTACTTTGCAAGGACACATAGCACTGTGGTTTTTTGAATCGTTGTTGTCCAACACCTTTGCTGCCCTTTGCTCTAGCCACATCAGCACAGCTACTGTTAGAGCAGGACACAAGTGCTAAGGAAGGGCAATATGATTTACCTGGGTTAGAAGCCAATATCCCGTTTTAAAGGTTGTAATTGCATATTTAGGAGACATGGCTAAGATAGAAGATATATAAGCACCTGTTCTTCTCAGGACAAGATGCAGTTAATGAATACAGATGTTCTTATGTGTTGTCTCTTTATACATCACTTGATCCAGATATGTGACAGCTGTACTGCACAGGATGTTTACAGAAATATTCTGCACAGTTTTTCCTCCTCCTCATAAAATATTACTGGTTTCTCTGACTGTGATGGATGTCCTCTGCTTTTGTTTTCCATTGATCCTAGATTGTAAAGGAGCAGTAAACCAGCCTCTTTCCTGCATTTACATCATCCAGTGTTTCACGTTTGAAGTGCTGAATTAGGATTTCAGGCAGCATTTGTAGCCCTGAGTTTGCCACATCAGTTTAAGAACTTGCTGCATCAAATATGCTCATTTTCTTGCCTCTTAAAATTTTTTTTTGTCAACTTACCCTCAAATGAAGGGTCTTCCATCATTAGTCAAAGTAAATGGGTGTTCTGATGGAGATCACTGCACAGAAAAGCTGTATTGAAGGATTTCTGTACTAAACATCACTCCTAGGCAGCCTGCAATGACTAACAGTATCCCAGCTACTAGGGTGCAGATTAACTTTTGATAAAGTTTTAATGGAATGCCGGAGAAAACCTCTCTATGAGGAGGTTTTTGTATTTTTTCTGTGGAAAACAACCTTTGTATGCATATTTCAGGACAGAAACCTGTACAGTAATTATGCTGGTAAAAACTTCTACTACAACATAATTTGTACATAGTAGAGGACATTAATAACACCTGTCCCCAAGGCCTAAGTTTCAGCTGCTTTGGTGAAGGATTTTGGTTTTCAATGGAGTGGAGATGTTAGACAAAGAAAGCATGATTGTTCATCACATGGTAGGAATCAGTCATGCTTGGTATGCATGTAAGGACATCTGTTTCCATTCCTCATACAAAACCAAATAATAATTAAGGAACCCCCAAATTTCCTTGGTTAAATAGCTGGAACAATATTGGTATGAATGTCCCAAGGGAAAAAAAAAAGGATGCTGTCACTGTGACAGATGGCTTATACCACAGGCTGTTCAATCTAAGAGTATTACAGAGCTTAGGGGTGCTGGTGGATGTGTAGCTCCACATGCGCCAACAATGCATGCTCACTGCCCAGAAGGCCAGCCATATCCTGGGCTGCATCTAAAGGAGTGTGGCCAGCAGGTCAAGGGAGGCGATTCTGCCCCTCTACTCATCTCTCATGAGACCCCACTTGGAGTAATGTGTCCGGCTCTGGGGGTCCCAGTACAAGAAGGACATGGAGATATTGGAGTGGTTCCAGAGGAGGACCACAAAGATGATCAGAGGGCTGGAGCACCTCTCCTATTAAGACAGGCTGACAGAGTTGGGGTTGTTCAGCCAGGAGAAGAGAAGGCTCTGGGTGCATCTTATAGCAGCCTTCCAGTACCTGAAGGGGCCTACAAGAAAGCTGGGAAGGGACTTTTTAGTAGGGCAGGTAGTGATAGGATTATGAGGAATGGTTTTAAATTGGAAGGGGGTAGATTTAGATGGGGTATTAGGGAAAAAAAAATCTTCACTATGAGGGTGGTGAAGCACTGGAACAGGTTGCCTAGGGAAGTGGTGGATGCCCCTTCCCTGGAGGTGTTTGGTGCCAGATTGGGTGGGACCTTGAACAGCCTTGATGATCTTTAAGGTCCCTTCCAAACCCAAAAATTCTATGATTTTATAGGGCTTAGATGAGAGGATCCACACCCTCAAAAAGGCCTCAAATCCATGCTAAAACACAAGGTATAAAACAAATTCACTGTGCTTCACTTCTGAAAAGTGCTTCTTAATGAAGCCAGTGTGCTGTTCTAAGGCAGAAAGACAGCATTGGGAATAAACTCAAACAGGTAGCACTTACCTCATGCCAAATCTATTTCTAGTAAGTTGCCCAACAGCTCAGCTGAAAATTACCATTGAATGTCGTTTACTTTAGAGATTATGCAAAGTCTTGTTAATAAAATCTGGCTACTTTTTCAAAAAGCGATAACCAAAAACTTGTCCTTTCAACTCACCAGTCTGGTATCCTGAAACATGCAGACATGTATCACTGATCCAAGGTATACTTCAGCTGGACTGTACGAAAGTGTAGACTTAGTTCTTTGTAGATCATCTATTACCTCCTTTTGATCAAAGTGTGTACTAGCAGATACCATCGGGTGCACCTTTTTAGCATGCCCACCAGAGTCATTTAGAGCAAGGTATGATTTTAGTGAAGAGCATCAGCGGAAGAAGCCATATGGGAGCTGATAAGCCACACAGAACAAGACACATTGCATTAGCTCTCACTATTTCAACAACTGCAGTGTTTTGAAGTTAAAAGTCCTTGGGTAATATGTCTCTGGGATTGCAGGTTTATTTTTTGCCCCCCTGGCACTGCCATTACTGGAAAACATTAGGACAGATAGGGTGTCGTATGTAAGTAGTGTAAAAACCAGTATTTCGCTTTAAACCCTTTTGAATACCTGGTCAAGAGATGCTAACTGTCCTTTAGGTAATGTAACTGGCTTTTTGCTTTTTTAAAAAAAGAGAAAGAAAAAAAAAAGCCACAAGGAAATCCAATAGCATTTGAACAGGAGTACCTTCAGCTTGGAAAAGAAAATGTAGAAAAAAAATATCATCTGGGAAGACTCTTTGCTGTCTTTCAGATAGATGAAATGGAGATCCATTTAAAAGTTAATCTCCTTACCTTGGCTTGTCATTTTGTTTTTGTTTTCTCTTGTCAGTTCAGATGTGCCGTTGCTATGAGGTCACACTTTCAGACCAAAACATACAGCAGGATGTACCGTATTATTTAGTTTTCATTGTGCTGAGTTCTCTGTGAAAAGAGAATGAGTCGATTAGTCCAGGGTAGGAGATAAAGGAGCTGGAGGAAGGAGAGGTAACAATTGAAGGGACAAGCAGAGTTTTGCACCTTTCAGACAAAGAACACAGCAGCAAGAAGCACAAAGCCAAGGAAATCTGCTGCAGTGCAGAAAGAAGAGAAGATGCAGAAAAGATGAAAGGTGGGAGCAACACCGGAGAGGATGAAGACCAGCATGTTTTAATTCCATTATATTTCAGTTTGTGGGTTTGGGGAAATGGTTTGTCCCATGACTCAGTTCTCCTTTGTCTAACACTGGAACGCCAAGGTCTCAGAAATGTATTTTGCTAATGGTTTACTTTGTTCCCCCGGCCTTTCCACAGTGTGCTAACCCACTGATAAATAAAAGCCTGTGGGCTTTTGCATCAGGGTTTGCTATTCATAAGGAAGGATGCAACTGCCCATAGTTTTTGAGTTCATGGTAAGAAATGTAATGCTTCTCATGCTGTGCTGACCCATCATAAATGCAACCCAGGTTTTTCTGTCATTTCCTCTTGCACAGAGGATGCTTCTCTGGAATTTGCAGGTGTCTAGTGGAACAGTGAGAGCTGCCAAGGACTCAGGGCTGAGGTAGGTTGTTGGCAAGAGCAATGAAGTAGGCAGACGAGGAAAGAGCTAAGGTGACATGTGCTGGATTCATTACAGCAGGGACACAGACACAGCCTGGGTTCAGAGTCCAGGTTTGCCTGACAGTTCCTGTCATTGCACACAACAACTTCAGAATGAAGACTCCCATGTGGGGAAAAATGAACTGCAATGGCTGCTGAGGGGTTTGATTTATGAGGCAAAAGAACTGTCACTCCTGACCACTCCTCAGAGGCCATCTCTGCAGCACTTCCCAGTAAACCATCTCTAGAACATACGGCTTACTGGGCTTTTGTAAATAAGGAAACACTATCTCAGAACTTCAGATGTTATGCCAGTTATTTTGCCAAAGTGTCTGTTTGAAAGGGAAAAAAAAAACCCCTCCAGAACAGTAAGAGCTAATGTCCTCTGCAAGATAAAGTTTTAAAAGAAAATAAGTAGACTTTCCCAGATAGCAGTGGCATGAGATTAAGGGGAATGTTTATTGTTGGACTTGTGCTACAGCACCTGTGAGTTGATGAAAACAACCACAAGTAATACGGGAAAATAAGGCACGGTTCAGTTCTCAACAAAGTTTTAGAACAAACAAAAATTTATTTTCCTCCTTTTAGGTATTCAAATTAATAATATGAATTTTTTATAAGTTTCATTAAGGAAATTAATTTCATATTTAATGCAAACTGTTGAAGTAATTTCCAGCACAAACACAGCATCTTTTAATTAAAATAGGGTTGGACTATTTAATTTTTTTTATCCTAATAGTAATCACTCTTTCTGTCCTTGGAGATTAAATGAACAAGTTAAAGTCTCTGGAATTACAGCAGAAAGGTTTTTGTGGATTTTTTTAGAGCTAAATTATTGTCAGATAGTACCATTAAGTAGCAATTTCAGTACTGAAGGGGAAAAAGAAATTATTTTACAGAACCTGTTATGAAACCATAATGAACAAAAAGGAAAAAAAGCCCCAAGGTCCCTAGATTTGTTTTGTTTTTAAAAATGGGGCACTTTACAGTTATGCTGTATATATTTAACAGCCAACTTAGCATATGAAACTACCTAAAAGTCATTTGAACAGTATTTCATCTTAAAGAAGGAAAAACACAGCATCTAGTCATTTCAATACAAGACCCACTAATGCTGAGATGTGTGTGTGTGTGCACAAACATGTGTTTGCAAAGGGACCCATAACAAGAATTTATTCGTGGCCCACTGATATTTTTTGAAGTCTTTATTGTGATTCTGAGCAGTTTGTGCTGTAACTTGCTTTATGAGACCTTCTCCATCAACGATTTTCCATTAACAAGCTGGTGAGTACTGAACATTTAGGTTAGAGCAGTGATGACAACAACAGAGAGAAGTCCTACATAACGTAATTTGTCACTGTTTTCAGTTATGGCTGATTTTGATTTACTGACATATTCTACTACCAGTTTCCAGGAGCCAGCAGTAGTGAGTGTGGCTGTGTGAGATGTGGCTGATCTGCTCAGACAGGTGGCAGAGCTACAAGAGAAAGTAAACACAGAATCATAGAATATCCTGAGTTGGAGGGGACCCATAAGGATCGTCAAGTACAACACCTTGCTCCACAAGTTCTGAATGGCAATACCAGTGCAGAGCTCTGAACCGGGAGCCACCTACCTCAAACGAGTCAGAGACTTCTAGGTGAGGATGCCACTGATTCAATGAAATGTAATCATGCTGAATAGATTGATGTAGGTGTAGCTTAAGAGACAATTAACCATTACTGCTCTCTATGTGGGTTGTGGTGAAGCTGTAGCATATAGTCCAAGGGGCTGTCAAAAGAGAGGGGGCTTATAAGAAAGATGGAGACAGACTTTTTTGTAGGGCCTGTTGAAACAGGACAAGGGGTGATGGGTTTAAACTGAAAGAGGGCGAATTCAGACTAGAGACAAGGAAGAATTTTTTTATGATGGGAGTGGTGAGGCACAGGAACAGGCTTCCCAGAGAGAGTGGTAGATTCCTCATCCCTGGAAACATCCAAGGTCAGGCTGAACAGGGCTCTGAGCAACCTGATCTAGTTGAAGATGTCCCTGCTGATTGCAGGGAGGCTGGACTAGATGACCTTCAAAGGCTCTTTCTGATGCAAATCATTCTATGAGTTTATGAAACAATTTCCCAGAAGTTTCCCAGGGTTTGTTATTGTTAGAGGCCTCGGTACAAGAGGCTGCTCAGTAAACACCCTTATTTGTGTGAGAGCCCTGCATGCTTGCAGGAGCTGTAGTGAGCAACACTGAGGATTACTCTTGCTGCTCTGAAATAAGGCAGTTGCCTTCATTTAACCCAGCATGAGATAACTGTGATGTTGCTGTGCCCCTAACTTAGGGTGAATGATTTTGTTTTATGAGACTAACACTGCTGGCAGCTCCTGGGGTCCTGGGGCACCTCCAGGGCACCTCACCTGTGAGAGCTGCTCTAGTCTTATGAGGCAACCCCCTCACCATCCTCAGAAAGGAAAAAAATATTCCATGTATTTTTGACACTTCATTTACACTTTGTTCACCTGCGGAATGCTTCCCTCTCTGGTCTGCTTGTACAAGACAAATAATAAGCAAAAGCAAAAAACATAGCACTTGATAACATGAAGCTTTTGATTTCTTCAGGGCAAGCAGCATTTGTTTTTATGCTTACCACATTACACTTCTTTCACTACTGTTGGTACATGGACTCCAAAACATCTTTCAATAAACCCACATCCCTCCAAAGACTGTTCCCACCTCTTCAAATTGCTTAGAAGGCATTTATTACCAGCCAGTACCCTGTACAACTTACAAACAATCAAATAATAGTTTTACTGCACACTGTTATGTTCATTCTTCCAGGAGCACCTAACAGCAAAGCAGCACAAAACCATATAAAACTGGAGGAAAATCTCTTCCTCCTCGCGAAAGGAAAAAAAAAACCACCTTGCATTACACTTCTCAACAGTGAAATCTTTTACCACATATGACCCAGTACATTTCAAAAATATTTACTTTTCCAAATACAGCTGCTGGGTACCTGAGCTACCTGCGTACCCCCCTGCCCAGGTTTGTAGGGGAGGTTGATACAGACTAAGTCTAACCCCCAACCTGCAACGCCCCCTGGCAGCACCCTGTCAGGTGTTTGGTATTGAGGGGGGAGATGCTTTTGGTGGATCAGTAGTCTAATGAGCAAGTCCATTAATAAATAAATTATTAATAAATAAATACAGCGATAATTAAATCTGCATAGATTTCTATCTGAGACATCTTTATGCATTTTAGTTCCTGATTTTTTTTCTTTGCTTTTTTTCCCTTTGATTTCTTCCATTTCAGAGACAAAATAACTGCCTGATGAGTAAGCACCCATGTGCCAAACATCTGGATGCTGCTCACTGACAGCAGAGCCAACAATGTCCACCCCAAGGGGAATCCAGCAGTCTGTAGAGGAACTGTGAAAAGCATCAGATGAGGTGAGGAAGCACCAACACACTTATTAACAGTACATGTAAACTGGGCCATGTGCTGCAGCTGCATCAGGCTGCTGCTTGTTGCACAAAGAATTGCCTCCTTTTGTTAGCTTGGAAGGTGACTTTTTGTTGGCATCGCTCTCTGATCAGCATCCCTCTGGCTGGGCAAGGGCCATCTGGTCTGGGCCATCCCCGCTCCTGCATTCCACGGCAGCCCTTTTCTCAGCCAAAGGGGACTGGCTTCCTCACCCACATCCCATCTGGGAGTTTTCACAGCAAGAGCAATCTTAACTGCAATTTTTTTCATAAAAACTCTACTGACTGAAGTACAGTACCCCTCAGTGGGTTAAGCCATTTGAGTTGACATTTAAATGTAGAAGTGTCTTACTGTGATTTAACACTACGCTGAAACACCACTCTTAATTTATTTTTAGAACAAGGAAAATGAGAGTCACCTGTCTGACCAAACCATTCCCAGAAACTTAGTGAGCTCTGCAGACACCTCTGTTTGTGCAAAAATGTTGGAGCTGCTGCTGGCACTGTTGGCATAATCTGTGCTTCTCCCTTCTGCTTCACATCTCTCTGGGAGTAGCCAGGAGCAGAAGTGAGTGGTACAGATGGGTACAGGGGGCTGCAGCAGGCCCTGGGCAGCCATACTGGATTCCCGTCTCTCTGCCTCCCCTGGGAACGTGCTAAAGGGGAAGATGATCTGTGACCTTGTTGGAGAGAAATGTTTTCCTGTGGGGAAAAAAGCTTGTTGCAGTTTTGCGCAGCTGTGCTGCTGAGAGGGCTTCTGCAAGCAGCAGCTAGAAGCTCTCTTCAGGCTCCATAAAGTAAACACAGGCAGAGGCATTTTGCCACCTGAGAAGGGAGTGAGAAGATGTAACAAGCTACGCAGACACCAAGGCCAGGCCCAAACCAGGGGTCAGGGTGAGGGGGAAGAATGAGGCACTCTGGGTGCTGGAGAGGATTTCCCTGCAGCCCATGGAGAAGACCATGGTGGAGCAGTTGTCCCCTCGCAGCCCACGGATAAGGACGGGGAGGAGAGACATCTACGCCTATGAAGAGATTACTCCACACCACCGCAGGTGACTTGTGACTCTGTGACAGACCAGGCTGGAGCAGTCTGGGCCCAAAGGTCAGCACCCCATGGAAGGGAGCCGTGATGAGGCACGTGGTGAAGAGATGACTCCCTGATAAAAAGGACTCACGCTGGAGAAATTCATGGAGGACTGTCTACCGTGGGTGGGACCCCATGGTGATGCAGGGAAGGGTGTGTGTGGAATGTCCCCCCCTCCAGCTAAGACGGAAGACAACTCGGGAGGAATGGACTAAAAACCCCATTCCCTGCCCCTCTGTGTGTCGTGATGGGGGGGAAGAAGGGAGTGAATTTATGTGAAGAAAGGAGGTGTGGGTGGAAGTAGAAGTGTTAAGATCTGGTGAAGGAAAGCAGCTTGTGAGGAACCGACGGAACCCCACTCCCAATTCCCTGCCCCTCCCGGTGCCATGTTGTGGGGGAAAGAAGGGAGTAAAATTGGTAAGTTTAAGTCTGCTAAGAAGGGAGGGGTGGAGGGAACATGCTTTAAGACCTGGCTGCGCTTCTCATTACCCAACTCTGGTTCACTGGGTGTGTAGTTGTAGTAGTAATAAATTAGTTTTCTTTCTTTTATTCTGTGTTGAGTTTATTTTACCCATTGCACTAATTGGAAAGTCATCCCTTTGTCCTTATCTTGAATCCTAAGCCTCCCAATATATATTTTCTCCCCTTTTCAGCTGAAAAGGGGAGTAAGCAAGCAGTTTTGGTCGGCATTTGGCCTCTAGCCAGGGCCAAACCACCACAAAGCTGTTTGGGAAAGAAAAAAAAAAAAAAAGATTGGGGAACAGATGAGGAAAAGTTAAGAAAACAGGAGGCCCCCAAAAAATTCTCATGACTTAACACAACACAGGAAGATTGGAGGAAGAAATCAGTACTTGATTGGAGAAAAAACTGAAATAGTAGAGAAGTAGTGCAGTGGGTGCCAAAACAACAGATTAAGCAATGTTTTCCCCTCTGCCTTTATGGCAGTGCTGCACCAATGACTGTCCACTTATCCATAGCTAAGGATAATGTGAGGATTAGTACGAGAATTGTGTTTTGCTCCTCTTTAGTATTTCTGAAATATATTTACTATATCCACCCTAAAGTAAAAAGACATATTTTTCAAGTCCAGAACGCATGGCCAGGGATCTTGCAAGGAAATCCAGTTGGTATTGACAGTTGCTGGACCCTACAGGGTGGTGGAAAGATAGGAAGGTTAGAAGGCAGTGAAAGATAAAATATACCCATGTTCCTACTGTCTTACGTTTCCCATGTTTCCTGAGATCACTTCTGCTCCCCAAAAATATTTTCACTTCATACTTGTCTGAGTGCTCCCAAATGTGAAAACAACCGAAGGGTTAATAGAAAACATTTAACTTTCTGCAACTTTTACAAGAGTTGTAACGGGTATGTGCTGTCTACCTTTGGTTTTTATTGCTTGCAGCAAAAAAATGTTAAATGCATTCCAGTGTGGGGAAAGCAAGCGATGGTTCTGCACCCGAAGGGTTAAACAATACATGTGACCAAGGTCTGATCGCCTTGGTCAGACGAAAGCTGTGGGAGACCTGATAAGCAAGGAGACAGAAACACTCCATTGTGACCTGATAAGCAGGAGACACAAGACATCGTGAAATAGAAACATTCTGCCAAGGTTATTGTGTAACTAAGAAGTTGCAGGACAAGGACAAGGATAACGTACAACCTTAGTAACTTTAGTAACAACTACGACTTATAGATAGCTATGAGATGATTTTACGTTAACCACGTTAACCAATCAATGTTAGACACACTTTATTCTTGTGTAACTAGAAACTATATAATAAACTATTGTGTGCGTACAATAAAGCGATCACTTTGCTTACATTAAGCAAGTGTCCTGTCCCTCAATTGCGGCATTCCAGCACAATGATTCCTTCTTTTCCTTGATGATGCTCACCACAGGACTGTTTCTGAGAAGGACAGTAGGATCTCCCTCCTACACCTGCGGAGACTTATTTGTCTAGTGCATTTAAAACAGCTCATTGCCTGGAAATACTGTGCCAAAATGAACAAAGAATAAGCAGGCTAAAATCAATACAGTTAAAGCATGGCTGAATTTGGTTATTTATTTTTCTTATTTTAAATACAAGAACAATTTATCTAAATTCTTTTTTAAGACGAACAGCACTTACAGCAACAACAAAGCTGCAGTAAGCAAATAACAAAAAAAATTTATTTTCGTGTGCACTTTACCTTAAAATATGAAAGATTTCATTTTATGTAGGAAAGCTCTTCCACACATAAGCAGTAAAAAATGGGCATAGGAGAAATGAACAAAACATTAAAGTCCTGTGCAAGATAATGACATCAGAAGAGAGTATATATTGGTATATATAAATGGTGAGCCCGACGTGATTCAATCCAAAAGGAACGGACGATGTGATTTGATCCAAAAGGAACGGACGTGATTCGATCCAAAAGGAACGGACAAGCTCGGAGCGAATAACTGCCTGTCTGGCAGCCGGTCGCAACTCCCGCAGAACTTCAAGATTAAGTTGCTGAAAGGAAGCAGGAATCCAGATTAAGCTGCTGAAAGGAAGCAGGACTACGAGATTAAGCTGCTGAAAGGAAGCAGGAGCCGGCTGGCAATCCCTCAACAGAAAGAGGTGAGCTGCGGGTAATCGAAATGGGAGGGCAGGTTTTGGCCCCCATGGAAAGGGACGTTAATGAACTTATGAAAACTTTATTGGCAAAACATGATAAGACTATATCGGACCATGATCTTAAATGCATGTTGAATAGGGTATAGATTTAAAGAAGGAGTTACCGGGGTTGTTAGCTTGTGGATATGACAAGGGTTGTTTTCAAAACCCGCATACGGTTCAAGTGACGTATGATTTACTTAAATGCTTTTTAGAAAAGCGAAAAGTTCAGGTAACTAATGCTCTAATGCAACACGAGGCTGAACAAAAAACAGCCACTGTAACAGCTGAACAGCTGGGGTCATCAGCTGGAAGCCCGGCTGTTTCTCAGCGCGACAACAACAATTCGGCTGAAGACTGTCCTTTACCTCCCTCGGTGCACAGTGTGGTTTGGTAAAGAAGCTGTTGTGGTGAGACACGGAAAGGCAAATTTTTTACAGTTGAACGCAGTGTTACTGAAAAGCAACATTCCTACTTAGGAAACTATAGGAATTTAAATCCTTGACAAACCCTCAGCTGGGGTGAAAGAAGCTAAGTCGTTAACAACTCTCAAGAAATTAAGTAAAAGAACTTTAACTGAAATGGAGGTGGAACTCGTTGCTGCTGCTTCAGCCTTTGCAACTTTAACACTGATTACGGGTTCTACAGAACTGATTCAAAAAGAAAAAGAAAATCTACTACGGAGAATGTGTTTTTGTTTCTGGGTGCTTTTTCACCTATCCCAATTACTAGGCTAAGCAAAAATGCCGTGTTATCAGAGCAAAGTTATAAATCTGTCAGAACTGAAGGGGAGCGAGTAGTGCACGTAAATCTGCCACCACGATCTGCACTCCCTCCACTATGATGCCTTTGGAAGGAAAAAATGTGAAAACAAACGTAGAACCGACTGCCTTTAATATCTATCTGCCTCTGACTTTTACCGAGCCTAAAACACCCCATGGTGCAGTCGAAAATGTTAACCAACATCAACAACTTAGACCTATCCTTGAAAAGCTGGAAAACATAAAGCAGAGCAGGCAACGGCATGCCCTGTTGTAAAAGACTTTGAGCCCCCACCCGAAAACTACAAAGACGGAGAATCACCGATTCAGGCACAGAACAGTGTTGTCCCCACGGACAAGGAACCTATGAGCACAGACAAGAAACCTAAGAACAGAGAATCCTATGGAGATGGACAAGTATCAACTTCAACAACCATCGAATCAGGGACATTCATCAATATATCGCTGTCTCCTGACACCCGAGAGACTCTGCACAGACTGCTCAGAGGAGCCTGGTCACGTAAGGTGGCATCAGAACGGGAATAACAGCTAAATCAGGGTGTTTTGATTTCTACTCAATTGCGGAAATCACCAGGGAAAAGTTTATGTGGGAAAAAGCGGGTGACAGAGAGAGTTAGTAGTGGGCCAGTGGAAGGTGGAAGGAACGGGGTCCTAGCACTCACCCGGGGCTCAGTCATGGTGAACAACGGGATAACACTGTGGTTTATGGCGGGGGGAGAACAGCACTGCGGGCAGTGGCCGAGAAACACACACACACACACATACCCCCCCATATGGGCTGGATGTAATAACTTGTGTCTTGCAAGGTCGTTTGTCTGATTAATTAGTTTGCAGCATTCGTTTGTTCGTATGTGCTATAAGTTCAGGGCTGTGTTTGTCCACTGAGAGCAAGGCTGGTTACTTAGCAAAAATGATTTTTTTATAGCGAGCATTGAAAAAGGGCAGCTTACTTTAAAAGTTAACCTGGAAAACAATGATCAATAGCTGCTTTCCTGGAAAAAAAAAAAAAAAAAAAAAAGTATTGGGCTTTTTCTTTTCAAAAAGTGTCACTGGGTACGCTCCCATAAGGCAGAAAAAATTCAGCAACTATGTGCCAGGCTTATGTATAAGGCAGAAAAAATTCAGCAACTATGTGCCAGGCTTATGTAGCCTGGGCGTTTGCTCCAGTACAAAAAACACATCCTAATCTAATCTTTTATCATTATATAGTTGCTATATTGATTGTGGAAAAAAAACCAAACTTGGACGTTGAAAGTTTGATTCATGAGTTAACAGTGCATTTGAAAAGCAAGGGGTTGCAGATTACTTCATAGAAGAATTCAAAATAAGCCAATGTGAAAATATTCGGACTGACAGATTGATAAAAATACTATAACGCCTCAGAAAATTACAATCAAAACTGGGGTTAGCATGTTAAATGATGTTCAGAAGTTGCTTAGACTGGATTAGATCATTGTATGGTATTATGCATCAGTACACTGTTACCCAGATTCACAGCCACACTGAGCTAACTGACTACCTACCTCTAGGTCTAGCAGGGAGAAATCAGAGAGCAGACAGGCTGGTTGCACCGGCTGGGGCTGCTCCCTCAGCAGACAGCTGTGCACAAGCTTAGAAGTTGCATGAAGTTTTGTATACCAATCTGCTAAAGTACTTTAACGACAATACCACTTGTTGGTTGCTGAGGCTAAAGGGCTTGTACAGTGCAAAACCATGGCAAAACATATGAATCAAACTCTCAAGCGTTTGCTTCACAAACAATAAGGGGGAGAGAAGGCTATCTCTCCAGCTAATTGATTAAACGAAACTTTGTATGTTTTGAACTGTTCATGTCTGCCACAGAACAGTTTGGTACCTCCAATAGTGAAATGAAGTTACAGGTACTAACTTGGGAAAGGAGATCTGCCTATGTCATTACAGATATGGGAACCAAACAGATAAAGCTGTGGATCCAGAAGAAATCTCGCTTACATGAACCAGGACGGGATCCTGATCACAGTAACTGAAGTCAAGTGTTCCAAGTGCAACCACAACGGACTATGAGTTTTGCTGCGGGACATTTTGAATACTCTTTTACATATGAGTGTGTTAGTGGTAAATAAAAGTTAGAGAAACAGTGATTTCTGCACAGCCTAAGGTCACAGGCTGCAATCGGTGCCTACACGGAAACGTGAAACTGAAGTTATCTGCACTTCTGACACTCTTGATTGGCAAAGCAAACAGACACAACAGCAAAGGTATCAAGGCACTTAGCTACAGATGCGGATTCTGTGAGACATGCAGCAGCTGATTTGTGCTGCTGGCTCACAGACATAATTGTGAAAGTTTTGGAAGGTATGTGCTGCAGGAATCTGGCTGACCACTCTCAGTCGATTCATGTGAGCATTCAGAAATTAAGAGATCGAACAGAAAAGATATAACAACGACAGATTGATTTAATGAGTGGGAAATTTCGGGATGGATATTGTCAATGGTCAAATTTGGATTATTGGATTTGGCAATTCGGTACTTGTCTTATATTTACTGCCGTGCTTGTTGAGCTTTCTGCAAAGAGCCCTTGCAGAGACCTCTAAAAGCAGTTTTGTGGCACAGATACTAAAAAGAAGAAAAAAAAATTTGTCAAGGAGGACAGCAGGCCTGCTAGCAACCTGGCTCTCCTCGCAACGACACAGACTCTGACAGTATCCTTGAAATTCCCAAGAAACAACAAAATTACTCATGCTGAGAAGTTTTGGTAATCATTTTTTCAAAACATAGCAGCCTTGAAAACAGGTGTACAGACTCCCTTAAATCAAGGAGCTGTAAGAAAGTATTTGGAAGTAGGTGAACATATCATGAACCAGCCATAATGAGATGGCCAAAGCACAGCAGGCGTGCAGATAACTTTTAGACATTAAAGGTAAACTGACAACGTTTGGCTATAAGGTATGCTTATCAAAACTTGTTATAATTACTGATTAATCACTTTGGTGTGAACAATATGTGTAACCAATTAGCAGTTTTTAGATTGCCACATTTTATAGTATGGCTTTTCGTTTATGGGATGGCTTTTAGATTTAGTTAAATAAGGACTTATGTTTTTGTTAGTTATTTTTGCTTTAGTGCTCTTTTTGCCCTGTGTCCACGGTGTCTCTCTTGCAGGATGGATTATGCTTTTCACAAAAATCTGGCTGATCCATAAACAGAAAGGGAGAATTGTAGCAATGCATTTTGAGAGAAATAGGGTTTTTTGGCCCACTCAGATTTATTGCCACACCACTCGACTCCCATGAATCAGGCCTAGGGGTTGAATGAAAATATGTTAAGGCACAATTGGAATGCAGTAAAAGAAGAGCAGAAGTCTGAAAATGAGATAACAAATTGCGAAAATGTTAACAACTGCCTTAAATGAGACTAGAATGGATGTAGATAATTGGGATGGATGGGTTGGTTACCTTCCTGTATCACCTCAGGAACCGCAGGAGTTGGAACTTCTGGGTTCAGTAAGGGCTGATGCATGCTTGTATCTTAACCACCCAAGTGGGGACCAAAACTCGCCCACTAATTCTAAATTCTAGCATGGCTGTTTATCGCAACGCTACAAGCTGGTGCAATTTTACTTCGCCTAACATTTCGATATCTACTAACCATCCCTTGCAACTACCGCCTGGTAATTTTCTGATATGCGGAGACCGTGCCTGGCCAGGTATCCCGTCACGTCTAAGAGGGGGGCCATGCACGCTTGGCCGCTTATCTCTACTTATGCCTAACACCTCTATGATATTTAACACGAGCCGTCACCATCACCGAACCAGGAGGCAGACACACGCTTTTAACAAAGAATACAACGACCAGGTAACATTCTGGTCACCAGAGGAGATCATATTTGCATCTCTTCTTGCTCCAGGGGTGTCAGCAGCAGCTGCACACAATCACCTAAACAAGTTGGGGTGTTGACTAACAAAACAAACAAATGCTACTTCCCTTGTACTTTCCAGTCTTTTGCTTGATGCTGATTCTGTCCGCCATACTATGCTGCAAAATAGAACTGCAATTGATTTTCTTTTGCTTGCCCAAGGCCATGGATGTGAAGAGTTTAAAAGCATGTGTGGTATGAATCTCTCTGACCACTCGGAATCAATCCATGCCAGCATACAACAACTTCAGAACAGAGTTGAGAAACTCCGAGAAGATGATAGATGGGACTGACTAGACAAACTCTTTTCTAGCTGGGGTTTTACAGAATGGATAAAAAGTTTGATCAAAACAGTATTGTATATTGTGCTTGTCTTTTTATTATTTTTAATTCGTTTGCCATGCTTTTTACAGTGTATACAAAAAATGATATCTAACTCTGTTCACAAAGTTCTTATTGTTCAATAGAACGGGGGAGATGTGGGGAAAGCAAGCGATGGTTCTGCACCCGAAGGTTTACACAATACATGTGACCAAGGTCTGATCGCCTTGGTCAGACGAAAGCTGTGGGAGACCTGATAAGCAAGGAGACAGAAACACTCCATTGTGACCTGATAAGCAGGAGACACAAGACATCGTGAAATAGAAACATTCTGCCAAGGTTATTGTGTAACTAAGAAGTTGCAGGACAAGGACAAGGATAACGTACAACCTTAGTAACTTTAGTAACATCTACGACTTATAGATAGCTATGAGATGATTTTACGTTAACCACGTTAACCAATCAATGTTAGACACACTTTATTCTTGTGTAACTAGAAACTATATAATAAACTATTGTGTGCGTACAATAAAGCGATCACTTTGCTTACATTAAGCAAGTGTCCTGTCCCTCAATTGCGGCATTCCAGCACAATGATTCCTTCTTTTCCTTGATGATGCTCACCACAGGACTGTTTCTGAGAAGGACAGTAGGATCTCCCTCCTACACCTGCGGAGACTTATTTGTCTAGTGCATTTAAAACAGCTCATTGCCTGGAAATACTGTGCCAAAATGAACAAAGAATAAGCAGGCTAAAATCAATACAGTTAAAGCATGGCTGAATTTGGTTATTTATTTTTCTTATTTTAAATACAAGAACAATTTATCTAAATTCTTTTTTAAGACGAACAGCACTTACAGCAACAACAAAGCTGCAGTAAGCAAATAACAAAAAAATTTTATTTTCGTGTGCACTTTACCTTAAAATATGAAAGATTTCATTTTATGTAGGAAAGCTCTTCCACACATAAGCAGTAAAAAATGGGCATAGGAGAAATGAACAAAACATTAAAGTCCTGTGCAAGATAATGACATCAGAAGAGAGTATATATTTGTTAAAGATTATAGTTATATTTGATACATACAACTGTGAATCCTTATATATACACATACATCTGTTAGTGGATGCAACATTTAGAAACACATACAAATGCCTGAGATAAATTTGTATTCAGTCATGATTTTCAGATTGTATGAACTGATTCTAAATTCTCTAAATTATTGAGGAGAATATGTACTTAAGTTTATTATGAGACTTTTTTCCTCCTAACCTTCTTGGTATTTCCTCCTAGCAATCACTGCTACAGCCTTTCACTTTTCTCTGTGATGTTAGAAGGGGGTGAATGGAGGAGGTAAAAATTCATGGATGCAGAAAGGACAACTGCTTTTCAAAGAAGTTACTGAGCTTTTATATTAAGCAATAGAGGAGGGTGCGGGCAACTCACCTACTGGCCATCATCATCTCAGAACAATCAGAATCAGCTATGGTCTCCACTCAGCAGAAAACCCTCACCAGAAGGATCATGATGACCCAAACTAAGCACCCACAGAAACACACAGTGTTATGGATAGTTACAGGCTCTTCAGAAGAGACGACAGGAGTAGGTGGGGTGGGCAGGGCACGGAGGAGCAGGGAAGGGTACTGTATATAATGGAGGGTCTGGACTGCACAGAGCTGTCAGCTGGCAACAACATGTTTGAGAGTCTCTGGGTAAGGATTAAGAGACAAACAAATAAAGGGGATGTCTTTGTGGGAGTCCACTATATACCACCTGGCCACAATGATGACATTGATCAATTATGCTTCAAGGAACTAAGATATGCCTCTAGATCGACTGCTTTTGTCCTTATGGGGTTCTTTAACTTGACAAATATTAACTGGGAACACCACACAGCTAATACAAATAGGTCAAGGAGATTCCTAAAGCAACTGGATGGTAACTTCCTTGTCTGGGTATTAAGAAAGCTGATGAGGAAAGGTGCCCTCCTAGATCTCTTGCATGTGACCAGGTAAGGTCTCATGGGGGAAGTGGAGGTAAGTGGCCATCTTGGCCATAGTGGCCATGAAGTAGTAGAATTTAAAACTTTTGATGACAGAAAGAAAACCGTGTGCAAAGCTTCAACGCCAGATACGGGGAGAGGAGATTATGGGCTGCTCAGGGAACTGGTTGGTAAGGTCCACAGGGAAACTGCTTTTCAAGGCATTAGGATCCATCAATGCTGGTGACTTTTGAAGTACCACCTGCTAAAAGCACAGGAACAGGCAATTCCAAAACATTGGAAGTCAAGCAGATGGGGCAGGAGGCCAACTTGATGGAACAGGGATTTTCTTCTAGAACTTAGGTGGAAAAAGAAAGTGTATGGCCAATGGAAGCAAGGTCAGGCAAGATGGGAGGATTTGGCCTTTTGGCCTTTGTAGGGATAACATTTGTGCAGCCAAAGCTCAGTTCGTCTTGAGGCTGGCCAATACTGTGGGAGACAATAAAAAGGGGGGTTTCAAATACATTAACAACAAGAGGAGCCTAGAGAACACTGGTCCATTACATGATGGGAATGGTCACCTTACTAACTGGGACATAGGCAAAGCAGTGATGTTTAATGCTGCCTTTGCCTCTGGGACTCCATATGCCCTGAGCTGGAGGACTGTGAGTTCAGTAATGATAAATTCCTAGTGAACCCCAAATTTGTGGACCATTTGCTGCTCCACTTGGATCCATATAAGTCCATGGGTGGGATTCATCCCAGGGAACTCAGGGATCTGGCTGATGTCATTGCAAGACCCCTCTCAATTACTTTTCAATGGTCTTGGGAATCTGGAGAGGGCCCAGTTGAGTGGAAGCTGGAAAATGTGCTCATTTTCAAGATGGGTAAGGAAGAAGACCCTGGTAATTACAGGCCTGTCCGTTTCACCTCACTGCCTGGTAAAATTTCGGAGAAAAGTCATACTGGGAAATATTGAAAAACATATAAAGGACAACACAGTCATTGGTCACAGCCAACATGGGGTCAGGAGAGGAAGATCCTGTCTATCCAACTTGGTTTCCTTTTACAATGAGGTCACCCAGCTGTCTGACCAAGGGAAACCAGCTGATGTTATCTCTTTGGATTTCAGTGAGGCTTTTGATACTGTGCCTCACAGTACCTCGCTGGACGAAATGTCCAGCATGGAACTAGGCAAAGCTGCAGTGTGCTGGGTGGGGAATTGGCTGATGGGTCGGGCCCAGAGGGGGGACAGTGAATGGGGCTATGACTGGCAGATGCCAGCCAGCAGTGTGCTCAGGCAGCCAGGATGGCCAACCATATCCTGGGGTGCATCAAGCAGGGTGTTGCCAGCCAGTCCAGGGAAGGGATTGTCCTCCTCTGCACTGCGGTGCTGCGGCCTCGCCTTGAGTGCTGGTTGCAGTTTTGGGCGCCTCAGCGCAGGGGACACAAAACTACTGGAGAGTGTCCAGAGGAGGGCAACGGGGGGTGGTGAGGGATCTGGAGGGGGAGTCTTACAAGGAGAGGCAGAAGTCCTGTGGTTCATTCAGCCTGGAGAAGGGGAGGCTGTGGGGAGACCTCATTGCAGTCTATAGCTTCCTGATGAGGGGGAGCGAAGCAGCAGGCACACAGCTCTTCCACCCGAGGGAACAGCATGAAGCTGAGACCAGGGAGGTTTAGGTTGGGTGTTAGGAAGAGGTTCTTCACTGACTGGGTGGTCGGGCACTACAACAGACTCCCCAGGGAAGGGGTCACAGCACTGGGCTTAACTGAGTTCAAGAATGCACTCAGTCACATGCTCTGACTTGGCTGGTGCTGAGTGAAGCCAGTAGTTGGACTTGATGAACCTTATAGGTCCTTCCCAACTCAAAATATTCTGTGATTCTCTAAAAGAAGGGTATCTTTGTGAACCTGGGCTTAAGCATCCTGTACCTATGTTTGGCTCTGAGCATGATTCCATCACCACCTTTAATCTCACATTTTCTTTTCTGAATGCAAATGTGGGAAAACAGGCTTACAGTAAAAGGAGTCCCAAACTGAAGAATATTTTGGTTCTAAAGCTATTTTGAGTGCAGATCTCCAGTGACATGTTCTTCAGTCTTCAGGCTGATATTACACATTCCTCATATATAATGCTAACAGGCATCAACAGTACTACATACCAAAACACATTTATAAAAACAAATGAAGTAGAGACCACCCAAAACGTGCATTCCTATCAGCTGAGAGATGCACAGCTGGAGGACAGCATTTTCCCCATGTCATCTGGGTTTGAAGCTGGAGCTGGCACCTCATATCAAAGTCTAAATGAAGTTTCTCTAGCCTAGGTTAACCTAGGGAATTAGTGAAGAGGGAGAGCAGATACCTAACAGGGCTTTTGGAATAACTTTTCTCTCCACTGAACATGGAGCCTATGGAGAGGGTATCTATCTGACTTAGGAATCTCCACAGTTGTTTTAAACCAACACAGTAAAAAACTTAGTCCTTTACAAATTTTTCTGCTCATCATTACAAAAACCTTCCATACAAAAGTCCATTAGTTCATAGAATTCCTCTCAATAGTATGTAAATCAGTATCACAAAATTGAGATCAAAGTTTTTTTGAAGTGCTGAAAAATAAGAATATCAAAGAACCATAAAACGTCAGAGACAAAATCCTGGTTCTCTTTCACACCCCCTTCGCCGAGCAGTGGGTCTCTTTTAAGTGAGGCTTAAAGATAATACTGCAGAGATTAATGCTCTGAAGAATTAATCTATGCATCTGTAAACATATGATGATCTAAAATGATCTTTGTCTAACATAATCAGGGATAAAATAAATTTGAAGCATCTGCCAGGAAAAAAGTATTCATAATATTTTTAAAAAATAAATTACACTGAGTTCAAAATGGCTTTCAGATGCAAGTGATGTGATTTGTCATAATGTTGGGCACGGATCTCAAAAGTCATTAGCAGAATGTCATGCATCTGTAAAAAGATGCCTATTTGATTGTTTGTGAAACTCTCGATGACCATGACCTGTCATTTCTTGTAGAAATGTTAGCATAGTCTACTATAATTCCTATAGGATCAACACAGTGATTTTACAAGTTAAAGAAAACCTCATTAATATAATTTTATGGCTGTGAATGTAAAGATGACGAAATCTGCCTAGGAGAGCATAGCTGAAAATAATTTTGAGCTGAAGTGGTGTCAAGCACTTCAGAGTGTGTCGCTATGCAGCAGTGCAGCATCCTTGCTCTTCAGGCTACTTCGGAGCAGTGACGAGTATGATTTTCAACAGGAAGGAAGAAGGAATTGTAATTTATTCTCTTTTGGCACTCTCATGAGGTGATGCTTACAGTATAGTATTTCTGTAAATGCAAATCCAATTAACCAGCCAGAACTTGAATTATGCAACTGAGAATGAAACACTCAGGTCCAGATGACAGGGAGATCAGGAAAGGGTTATGTGCTCTCTCAGACCTAGAGAATGAAGAAAGGAGCTTACAGCAAATAACTTGTTTTACACTCCTGACTTAGCAAAATAGAGAGTATTTAAGTGTATGTGAATTTGCAAAGTAATTGCTACACATTTTGCAGATTTTCCAATGTCAAAATTCTTTGAAACATTGTCATTCTCTTATGCCTAAAAAGACTATGAAAACTGGTAAGTAAAAATGGTTCATCTGTTCATGTATTGACAACTGGAACTGTGTCATTCAGAAAGCCTCTTTTACTGACAACACATCTCTCTTGCACAGTGTTAATGTACAAGACGTTGCCAATGGTGCAAAACAGAGAGGGGGGAAAAAAAAAAAGGAAATGAAAGAATGAAAGAACAGCATCAATTTAAATATCCCTACGTTGTAGTCTGGAATAGGATGAAACTGTCAGACAGCAACTGACCACTGCAATGAGCGCTCAGCCTGGAGTAAATTAGCTAAAGCAGTATGAAATTGGATCAAGCTGTTTAGCTGGGAAAGAGAAAAAAACAGAACCAGTGTCTTTGCAGATCCAATTTACCAACACTAGCCCAGTGTAAACCCTGCTGTGAACCCCATAAATTCAAAGTTAACAGGAGATTAATTTAGTCCAAACTGAGTTGTGAAAGAGCTGAAATATACATTAGCATGGAGATGGAAAAAATCCCATCACTGTGAGAAATCTAAATGCAAGGGAAGGCTAAAAGGGAGGTACTGGCTGGAGCTCCTCCAAGACAGAATGATCCTGTGGGTGGAAAGGAGATCCACCAGGTCAAACAGGAACGCACGCTGAGGCATAAACTGCAGCATGAGTGCTGGACTAGGAGAACCTAACCCATTACAGACCCCCCGGACTCTTTCTGTGAGCACACTGGCAGCAAGGGTTAAAACCAAAACCATTGCTCAGTATAGTGTAACAAACGTCATTATCAAATGGGTCTCTTCTTTCCATTTGGCGTATCTATGGTGGTTCAGTCCCAGCCGGTGGCTGAGCACTACACGCCCACTTGCTCCCCCCGTGCTCCCCCTGCCATGGGGACAGTGCACAGCCCATCACTGAGCAGCATCCCCTCTTCCTCACCAGCCCTCTTTGTATACTGAGCATGACATCATATGGTATGGATTACCCTTTTGGTGAATTTGGGTCACCTGTCCTGGCTCTGTCCCCTCCCAGCTTCTGGTGAAAATTAACTCTGACCCAGCTGAAAACCAGTACTGTAACCAGAATGTCAGAACTGGCATAGAACACATTCAAGGTTGTGGTTTCCTACATTCAAATGCATTATTTTTTTGATAAAAAAAAAAAAAGCAAGCTAAATTCATGCTTTATCACACATTAATTATGAAGTACATTTTTCTTGGTCAAAATATTCAAAGAAGTTAGGATTTACCAGTGCCAAAGTGTTAGGAAGGTCCTTTTTGCATTCACTGTAGTAAATTACTCTGTTAACCTGACAATAAAACAGATAATAAGCACTTCCTTTCAAAGTTCATCATGCAGGAAAATGCAGCTGCCCCCAGACGCTTTCACATTACATCATTGTGTTCAAAAATCTAATTTTCATAGGCAAAACAATTTTGAAATAGTTTTCTCAGTTTCTTTCTATTCATGATGATGCTGTGCTTTCATAAACATTTATGAGCGGTGATGAAGTGGCCTGTGGCCATCACATGTTTTCCAGACAGAGATCCAGCACTAATTTCTGGTGTCTGCTGTTTAATTTGATGCAGCAGTGGGTTTTGTTCACTGGCTTCACAGATAAACTATTACACTGAGTTTCCAGCAGATTGTAAAAACAGCTTGTGAAAGGGTATATCGTGCATATGCTTGAGGTTTTGAAATCTCTTGAAGACCAAGTTTCACATGTGTTACCCATGTTTCCATGTTTGCTGTTACATGGTTACTGTTTGCTGACAGTACAGCAAATCACAGATGGCAAATCTTTCAGAAATCTGCAAGATTGGAATTTGATTTTGATAATTTAGATGGCTTGATAAGTCATGTAAATTAAAATGTGTCAAAGATTATCGGCCAAGTCATCGTCTTTAGAGGAAAATCGCAAATTCTCTATGACCAATTCAGTCTTTGAGACACATACAGCTGGCAGACATCACCCTTACTTCAGGGGCAAAAAGCAGGTTTAACTGACACCCAATGCAATTACTGCCCATTATTAGTCTTGGCACTCAGGAGAATACATAGAAAAAACTACCCAATAACTACAGAAATCAAAACAATACTTGATTTTGCTCTCTGTCTACCAAAAATTTCAATTTCAGGATATTACTGCTGCTTAGATGAATTGTACTATACTAATTTTTAATTTTAGATACAAAATGAGAATGTGAGACTACAGTCAGTAAAAAAAAATCAGATATTCTAAGGGCTACAGTACACTAATATATGATTAATGACAGAAGTTTATTAGGGATATTTATTCTACTGAAGTTGACAAGAGTATGTATTTAAGTGAATGAGCCATCTTTTTCCACTGCATTATCTTAATGTCAACATGTTACTTTTCCCACCTGTGGACATGCATGCACAGACAATTGCTATACATTAGTAACAGTGCATGCAGATACTCTGCCTTACTTGTACTTGTAAAAGCTAAATAGATTGCACTTAGGTATTCTGAAACTACATAGTCCACAGAGCCATCGCAGAATTGCACCAGTTTCCAAATACACAAACCTAAACAATAATCCATCTACTTAATTACCTGTAAAACAACAAGGTATATTCATCCTTCCAGATATTACAACATACCACTGAGACAAAACCAACTCTTTTGAGCGTTAGTATTCTCAGAAGGACACAAATGTTCTCGACTGGAAGTCACAAAACTGGCTGTTGGCTCAAATCCCTTTTTGAGCACTGGGGGGGCAAACACTTCTTCCTTCTACTCAGTCAGGAATAAGGCAAAGCGCTGTTGCTCCACACGAGCAATCTCCAGCCAAACCTGTAGAGTGCTGTTGCACAGGCAGCTCTCAGCAGAGGGGCAGCACTTACAGAAGTGCTGCAAAGACCTTGGTGAACGTCCTCCTGGATCACCATCACATGGCTGCACACATGATTATATGGACAATATGGTCCATAAATCCTTCTTTGTCTCCTCAAATAAATGCTAGTTTGGTGATTCCCAAATATGTTTGAGGCATGATTTGCTCAGTATAAAGGCAATATGTTGTGATTACCAGTTAGGAGTGTGTTATCCCATAGTCATGCACACTAAGCTCTCAGTAGCTATGTGCAGGATTAGAGGCCACCTTTGAGAACCTCTGTGCACAAACCATCTGCTTCCAAATACCAAAGAAAAGAGGTAGGCTAGGGGGACTAAGCCAGGAGTCCAATTCAAGAAGCTGTCCTCAAAACAGTATGACTTAAGCCAGGCTTAAAACAGGAGAGGCTTATGACTTAAGACAGTATGACTTTGAAATCAAATATTTTAAAGAGATAAAACGCAGCAGCTAATACGCGTAAAGCGACTTCTGCCTCCAGCACCAAGACGCCTTCTTGTATAATAGTGCCTCTGCAATGCTACCTGACAAGCTCCATAAAGCCTCTGCCTTGTCTTCCTTCACATCCTTCCCGAAACCTCTGCCAAGATGACTCCACAACTCTGTGATCTGATAATGCAGAGACAGCTGGCAAGCACAGACTGCCTGTTTTTGTTGAAAATGTGTTTATTTTGCAGGCATTTCAGTCTCATGGAGTCCATCCACTCTTCCTGCACATTTCTTGCCTGATGTTTTGCACAATCCTACATTAGTTCATACAAACATTTAGGAGATGAAGTGTTTTTCTTTCCTGAAAGTACTGCTTACAATGATCCCTAATGCTTTTTATCAAGTGTTCTAGAATCTACCAGGACAAAATTATAAAAGCCACAATCTAAAATTTTATGAGTAGCTGAAGAAAAATAATGGCATGTGCCTTGACTTAGTGACAAATGAGTGCCTTTAGAAGAACTGATATGCTTCTGTATTGTATAATACCACTCTGAAGAAAAATTTAAATATATTTAATATGACACTAGTTCACTGACTTCAGTCGGAATATTGCCTGAAAAACGGAGCCACAAAACTCATAGTGACATTGTTATTTTAATTTCTGGAAAATTACCAAGCTTTTATTTTTCCCTTCCACATTGCAGTCTGTGTTTTGTTACTGAGGGACATCCTTTAATCTTCCCCACTTTGAACTATAAATCTCTACTAAGTTGTATTAGATAGAATCCCAGGAAAAAAGCTAATAATGATAGTGGTCATGGTTAAGAAAACATAATGTGCACACGATGAGGACATTTAAAGGCTGGAAGGCTAACACTTGAGCATCTAAAGCTATCCTCCCTTCATTAGTTTTTTAAGTAGCAGAGGAAAGAATGTAAATGCTTGCAGGCATATAAGCGTCTTTGCAATGAATATGAATTTTAGGATTTCAAACTGAACTTTCACAACATATTTCAGCAAGTTTTGCCATTCTAAGTCATACTCTGATGTACTGTAAAATTAGTCATCACCTACTATGTCAATCTGTCATGCATAAGAGGATCACTGATTTAAGGAAAGAGACAAAGGCTCAGCACTTTTTTTGCTCTCACAACTCTATCTCAAATAAAAAAAAGTGATTTTCCTCTGAATGAGGATGTGTGTCATATAATAGACATGGCCTTTTACATTTGAGGCTCACAAATATATTTGCATTTTATGCATGGAAAGACTGGCAACAATTTTGAAGATTTAGATTATCAGAGCTCACTTTGTGTAATATAGGAAGATATAAATAGTGTTTCTTAATAAGAATGATAGCTAAAAGCTGCATGACATCAGTTCTAACTGTAGCATCTATTTTTAAAGTGGGGTTTTTAATTAACATGATGTAATGACAGAGCACAATGTTTCAAGAAATTCTTCAATACTTTATATATTTTCACTTAGATAATGCAAACCCTGAAAGGATTTCCAACTTATCTCCTGAGCTTTAATGCAAACTATGATGTGATCACATAGATGTGATCTCAGTTTTGAAGGCAGGTTGTTCTGTGAAAATAATAATTATTTAGATATTGTACTTAAATCTAACTCTGTGGTGTTACTTCTTATTATCTGTTAGTATTCAGATGAGTGTTGAAATTATGCAGCAAAAACTATGGAAACCTGGATGCGATCAGCACAGACATGCTCCCCTTTTTTTCCCTTTAGGAAATAATGTCTAATATCTTTCTGATGAGCTGCTACCCTGCATTGCAGTAAGTTCCCTGAATGCATCTGTTCCTCTGGTACTCTAGAGGAATTGGGGCTAGCTAGTACTCTCCAGTGTACTCCAAACTGCAGCATAATAAGGCAACCAGAATGTTAATGCAAGCTAACTGATAATACTACCTTGATGATACCTTCAAAATGCAGATGGTGGATGGGAAAGAGTAGAGTCATCTGCCTCAGGTGTATGGTGTCATACAAAACAAAGGATAGAAGATGAACGCTCTCTAAAGATACTAGCATCCCAAGTACAAACCCTAAAAGGCAGGAAAAAACTAATTTGTTCAGAAATAGAAGTTACTATTTTAATATCTGTTAATTCTGAAAATGGGACATCCAGATATTCTGTGCTTGAATTATGCAGAGACAAATCTCCACTCTGAAACATATGGATTACCTTTAATATCCCACAGGGCACATAGGCCTATGTGTATCCCCAGCATTAAACACATGCAAGTTATTCCTCTCAGTCACAGAGAAAACTGTCTTATGGGTCACATGAGATTTAGATCAAGAGAGGTTTGAAGAGTGGTAAGGCCCCACCTTTCCTGAAGATCTAGGAGAGTGCTGTGGGTCAGTCACCAGTGCCTGGGAAGCTTGCATGCTTTGTGCTGTGGGACAGGGCTGCCAATAACACGATTGTGCTGACCATGCCGTACACTCTTATTTTGGCTTTCCTCTCCCTAATTCACAACTGGATTTTGTCTTGGCTGGTAAGGTAGATCACTTGGATTCACTGAAAAATCCACGATTTCTATGGTCCTGTTTTCCCTCTTCCCTCTGTCTGCTTTCAGAAGAAAACTCCATCAAGTGAAAGGACCAGACATTCCAAAAAACGGTGAATTTGAAACCTGTTGATAAACCTCCAACCAATGTACTTGCTGTCTCACAGGGAGAAAGAGAACTGAAGGGACATTGTGGCTACCACACCACCAACAAACAGTGCTGAATACCACCTACTCTTTTGCATCATTTCTCCATTTACATGATGCTATTAGTTCGTGTCCCAAACACTCACTGTTGAGTGGCAACGTCTTCACTTAGGCTTTGCTGTTCTCGTCTGTGATTTTATGGTTGTTTTGGAATAATAAGGACTGAACCCCCTTCTCTGAAGAAACATTTCTCTGTTCTTATGTGGCTTGGGATTTAGGTGTATAAAACAATTAAGAAGATGAAGGCGTATGCATATATAGAACTGGTTCTACATGAGCTCCAATGCCTTTCACTACAATAGCTTGAGAGAGGCCAATTACCAGTATTGCTGACATCTTCCTCGACTAGCAAATTGAAAGGTACCACTTTTAAGTAGGATTCAACTACTACCAAACTGGGTGGAATATGCAAATAGCATTTTCAAATCTGTGTTGGTTTCTGCAGCTGACATCTTCCTCCTACAGCTTTAGAAAACTGATTTGTGTATTTCTGCTTTCAGTAAGAGGAGGGAATTCCACTATACACAGGAAAGCTCTTCTACCCATGGACATAGACAACCTTCCCCATTAACAAGTCATGGTACTCAATATACAACAAAGAAATACTCTTACTTACAGTATTTACTTCAGCAGGTTTTCCTATCATTAGGCTATCAAAAGACCACCAGGTCCTAGCTACTATTATTTAGGACGTACTATTACAACACTAAAATTGTAGCCCTTGATTCTTTACAGTTGGAAAATCTGACATAACATACTTCACCTGACTTGGAAAATATTTTTTTTCCCATGATATTAATTTTAATTTACTTCCTTGAGGTCTTTTCAAATGGTCCTGGATGGCAAACTGAAGACAATTCTGCTTCTCAACTGAAAAAAGACGGCCTTGGTTTTATTGTGGTTTAAAGGCTGCTGGAGAAACATTGGACTATAATCCTGTTTGCACTATCCTTCCTCCTTGTTGCCTAGTACTCCTTTACTTCTTCTGGAAAGACTTTTCTTGTAGCTCAGGAGGGCAAAGCAACATTATAAATGAAAATCATGCCCTTTACATTTCGGCCCCCAGACATCATTAAACCCTCATACTTATTCATTAATAACCATAATTACTTGTTTTGTCTATCATTATTTATGATACATGTCTCAGAGCAAGGTAATTGTCTGTCTATGGAGAGGCTTGACACGGAAAAAAATCACAATTATGTGGAATTTTAGGACAACAAAGATCTGTAATTACAGATTTTGCTTATTGGGCTATAAAGAATAAAGGCTTATTCTCCACATAGTGATATTTCTTCTCTTGCCTAAATAATTATGCATCTCAGTTGTCTGTGTGCACCAGTGACTAAAGGATTTCACATGATCAGCGTATTTCCCTATCTGTTTTCTCTTGAGAATATCCTAAAGCACCCATCAACAGAAAATACAGGGTAAAGTGCATGGGTTCTGAAAACATCTAGGCAAAGTAAATCTCAAATTACTGAGCTTGGGTTGTTTTTCTTTTCCCACCTTTGACATTTTTCAGAACAGGATACCTATAACAGGCACTAAATTCACAGTATCAATCCAGATAGACTCACGAAGTTACTCTGTCACCACAGAGTCTGCCCTGTCAAAAGGAGAATGTGGAACTGGGTGCTTACAGCTGCATAAGTTTGGTTTATGAAAGACGAAGTGTAACCCTGATGTTGCTGCTTTAGAGTCTTGTCACTTACAACAATAGTCTTAAACTCACTAAAACACAATGGGCCGTTTCAGGATTAGTGTCACTGAAAGTTAAAAGCAAAAGATAATGCATCTGGAAATACACTTTGTAGCTCTATATTGAAATTACTACCATACCATATATATAATTTTGTCAGCAAATTATCCTCCTCTTTCTCCACCTGAAATCGTCTGACAGGTTTTGCTTTCAAACCCAGGGAAGAGAACTTTTTAAAAAAATATTTTCTTACACTGTAGGTGAGGAATGTGATGTGCATTCTTGTTGAATGTTTGCACTTCCTTTGTTCCGACATACACCAAATTTTGTTTTGGTTACTCTGGATGGGATTTCAGCTACAAGGTAGTAATTGCTCAGGGGCACTTCAGGACTCCGGGGCACCAGTGTAATCTTCGATACCAGGTTCATACACTTAAATGTTACATAGAGATTATTTTCAACCCATTTGTCTCCTATATAACACAAGACAAAGAGCAACTAGGATTTGCCAGAAGTTCTACAATATACTAGTTGAATGCCCCACCTTAATCGATCAAGCCTCCGTTAAAGAAGGCTCTCTTTGTACATGTTCAGTGTTCCACAAACTTATGCTTCAACAAGAAAGAAAGAACAACAAATATCTTCAAAGTAAAAGAGCAGCCAGGCCATCAAATAAGAAACTTATTTTTGATTGTTTTAGTTGTCATTTTAGCTTTCTGAACAAGCATACCAACAATAGTAGTATATTTCATTCGGTGGCAATAGTTTTATTGAGAGGTCACTGTATAAAGATCTTCTTGTTCTTTAACAACTGAAAACCTACAATTTATAATTTCGTCCATAAGAAGCCAAACTATTTCCAGTGATTAATATGAATTAAATGCAATGTTTGAACTCCCTTTTTACTTAAATGGTGGCATACACATTTGCACAACATCTAATGAGCTTTGCATCAAGCAAGCCATTATAGTTAATTGCCATTGAAAGTCTGGAATTAAGTCTTTGCCAAAACTGGCTTTGTGATTACCCAGCCACCCTGCTACGACTAGCTCAAACACAAGCAAAAAGCAGCAGCTGATCTGCTCTGCATACGTTGAGGCCAGGCATAGTGTGGCTGGAGCAACTATAAAGACATTACCGACTCAAGGTGGGCTACCGAGAATCGCCATCCTTTGGATGCAAGGAGGAAACACGGTGACAAACGATGAGGAAATGGCTGAGGTACTTAATGCCACCTTTGCTTCAGTCTTTAATGGTAAGTTGTTCACTGGGTACCCAGCCCCCTGAGCTAGAAGACAGGCATGAGGAGCACCATGAAGCCCCATAATCCAAGGAGGAATGGTTAGCAACCTCTTACACTACTCAGACACACACAAGTCTGTGGGGCTGGATGGGATCCACCCAAGGTGCTGAGGGACCTGACAGAAGTGCTCACCAAGCCACTTTCCATCATTTATCAGCAGTCCTGGCTAACTAGGGAGGTCCCAGTTGACTGAGGATTAGCCAGTGTGACTGCCCTCCACAAGAAGGGCTCGTAGGGGGATCTGAGAACTATAGGCCTGCAAAACTGCCCTTGGTGCTGGGGAAAGTTATGGAGCAGGTCAACTTGAGTGCCATCACATGGCACATACCGGACAACAAAGTGATCAGGCCCAGTCAGCATGGGTTTATGGAAGGCAGGTCCTGTTTCACCAACCTGATCTCCTTCTGTGACAAGTCACCATTTAGTGGATGAGGTAAATGCTTCACATGGACTTTAATAAAGCCTTTGACACAATATTCCACAGCATTCTCCTGGAGAAACTGGCCTTTTCACAGCTTGGATGACCGTTCTCTGGGTAAAAAATTTTCCGGATGTCCATTTCCAAAGAGTGGTGTTGAATGAAGTTTAATTTAGTTAGCAGCCAGTCACAAGTGGTGTTCCCCAGGGCTCAGTACTGAGGGCAGTTCTCTTTAATGTCTATCAATGATCAGGACAGGAAGATCAAGTGCACCCTTGGTAAGTTTGCAGATGGCACCAGATTGTGCAGGACTGTTGACCTGCTTGAGGATAGGAAGGGTCTACTGAGGGATCTGGACTGGCTGGATTGATGAGCCAGGGCCAATTGTATGACACTCAGCAAGACCCAGTGTCAGGTCCTGCATTTGGGTCACAACCCCAAACAACAATACAGCCTTGGAGAAGAGTGGCTGGAAAGCTGCCAAGGGTACTGGTCAACAGCTGGCTGAATATTGACCAGCAGTATGCCCAGGTTGCCAGGAAGGTCAACAGCAACTTGTACTCCAGCAGTGGTGAGACCACACCTTGACATTAACACTGAGGTGCTGGAGCGTGCCCAAGGAAGGGCAATGAAGGTGGTGAAAGTTCTAGAGCAGAAATCAGCTAAAGGAAGTGGGGTGGTTGAGCTTGGGTAAAACGAGGCTGAGGAGACACCTTATCACTCCCTATCACTCACTGGAAAAGAGGTTGTACTGAGTTGGGTGTTGGTTTCTTCTCCCAAGTAGCAAGTGATAGGACAAGAGGAAACGGCTTCAGGTTGTGCTAGGTGGTTCTACTGGGTATTAGGAAACATTTTTACACCAAAAGGAGTGTCAAGGACTGGAACAGACAGCCCAGGGAAGTGATTGAGTCACCACCTCTGGAAGTATTTAGAAGATGTGGCACTTAGGGGCATAGTTTTGTGGTGGATTTGGCAGTGCTAGGTTAACTGTTGGACGTAGTGATCTTTAGGTCTTTTCCAACCTAAACAATTGTGTTGGGAAAGGAAAGGGCACCTGCTGGTTCTGGGGCAAGACTGGAAGCTGGTAGAAGAGGTTTACAGAAGAGGGTAGGAGGAGGCCTACAGAAGACATCCCTTCCCCACCTCCAGCTGGCAGCACCCTCAAATGTCCTGTTCCACTTACCTCACCCATCTGGACACTCCTTAGTATCTTTTTCTTCCTCCCTCGACCCCTTTTGCCACCATGACAAAAAAGTCCATAAATTTATCATAACTCAAGGGAGCCATGTATTGGACTAATGTTGTCAGACCCAGCAAGCCCCAATTTATATTCATAATCTGTTCAACTAAGAACAAATTGATTTTTGTAAGCATACATCAAAGTATTAAATGATACTTCTGGTTTTTCTCCATAAAGTATTTAATACAGTTTTCAGGATTCAAATTTAAAGAAGAAATTTCCAACCAGGGGAGGTCTTTTAAAAAATCCCCCATAAAAACAACAACAAAAAAAGCCACACAGAAGAAAGCAGGATCACTCAGTAGGCCTTGCTAGTGGCACAGAAAACAAACCCAAAAAAATTAAGAAAATTCTATACAAAATAAACAGAGCATAAATATCAAATAGTATAATCATATAAGAAGGTTATAAACAGTTCCCCGCTCCCACAAGATGGTATTTCATTATCATTGTATTAATTTAAAAGTGGAAAATCATCTCTGCAGAAGAAAACCTCAAAAACTACAACATACTTTATTCTTCATGTTCCTAATTCTGTTCTTGCAACTCCCAAATTTTGCACAATAGAACTTTGAAATTTTTTCTGCAAAAACTGACAAATATTGAATTTTTTTATCTCTAAAAATGCAGCAAAATGGAAATAGTTAACAATTTATCCTAAGGGTTGTCTCTACAAGCTTTATTATCTGCTTCTTAATTCAATTCAAGTGAATGTGTAAAGAGCAACACAAAATAATTTCCATGTGCTCAAAGCAGAAATCAACTATTTGTTCAAAATGGAAAAAGATTGTTAGCTTTTTGTACACGGCAGCTTCTGGGTTAAAGGGGTTTTGTTTGGGATGTGGGTTTGTGTTTTCCTTTAAGTTTTGGGGGGGGTTCCTTTTTCTTTTTTTTTTTTTTGATGGTTGAGTCTCACCACATATTGAGCTCATCATTTCACACAATTTAAAAAAATAAATCTGATGATCATGACTGCATCCCTAGAACTCTAGATGGGAACTGGGGGAGAATATGCCCCACACACACACTGTAAGGGCAGAGCAAGTCCGAGAACACCTCATGAGACTGAATGTCTACAAGTCTGTGGGGCCGGATGGCATGCATCCCAGGGTCCTGAAGGAGCTGGCTGATGGGGTTGCTGAGCCACTCTCCATCATATTTGAAAAGTCATGGCTGTCAGGAGAGGTCCCTGGGGACTGGAAGAAAGGTCATGTCACTCCCATTTATAAGAAAGGGAGCAAGGAAGACCCAGGGAATTACAGGCCGGCCGGTGAGCCTCACCTCTGTGCCTGGGAAGATCATGGAACAGATCCTCCTGGATGACATGCTGGAGCACATGAGGGATGAGTGCGTGATCCAGGACAGCCAGCACGGCTTCACTAAGGGAAGGTCGTGCCTCACCAATTTGGTGACCTTCTATGATGGAGTGACAGCATCGGTAGATAAAGGGAAGGCGACCGATGTCATCTACCTGGACTTGTGCAAGGCCTTTGACACAGTCCCCCACCACATCCTTATCTCTAAACTGGAGAGATGTGGATTTGATGGGTGGACCATCCAGTGGGTAAGAAACTGGTTAACAGACCGTAGCCAAAGGGTGGTGGTCAATGGGTCTATGTCCAGGTGGAGGCCGGTGACAAGCGGTGTCCCCCAGGGGTCTGTCTTGGGACCGGTTCTCTATAACATCTTTATCAATGACATCGATGATGGGATTGAGTGCACCCTCAGCAAGTTTGCGGATGACACCAAGCTGCGTGGTGTGGTTGACACAAAAGAAGGAAAGGAAGCCATCCAGAGGGATCTTGACAGGCTGGAAAGATGGGCCTGGGTGAACCTAATGAGGTTCAACACTGCCAAGTGTAAGGTGTTGCACTTGGGCCGGAAGAATCCCAGACATAGATACAGACTGGGAGAAGAGCTCCTGGAGAGTAGCCCTGCTGAGAAGGACCTGGGTGTCACCGTGGATGAGAAACTTAACATGAGCCAGCAGTGTGCTCTTGCAGCTCTCAAGGCCAATGGGATCCTGGGCTCCATCAGAAGAGGGGTGGCCAGCAGGGACAGGGAGGTGATTGTCCCTCTCTACTCTGCCCTCGTGAGGCCCCACCTGGAGTCCTGTGTCCAAATCTGGGACCCCCAATACAAGAAAGATGTGGAACTGTTGGAGAGGGTTCAGAGGAGGGTCATGAAGACGATTAGAGGGCTGGAGCACCTGCCCTGCAAAGAGAGGCTGAGGGAGCTGGGCTTGTTCAGCCTGGAGTAGAGAGGGCTGCGGGGGGACCTCATTGCAGCCTGCCAGTACCTGAAGGGAGCATACAAACAGGAGGGGAATCAACTTTTTAAAAGGGTAGATAATGGCAGGACAAGGGGGAATGGATTAAAAATGAAGGAGGGAAGGTTTAGATTAGATATTAGGAGGAAATTTTTTACATAGAGTGGTGAGGTGCTGGAACAGGCTGTCCAGAGAAGTAGTGGATGCCCCATCCCTGGAGGTATTCAAGGCCAGGTTGGATGGGGCCTTCGGCAACCCTGTGTAGATCCAGGCCTGAGGTTGGTGGCCTTGCCTGTGGCAGGGGGGTTGGAGCTCTGTGATCCTTGGGGTCCCTTCCAACCCTTGCCATTCTATGATTCTATGATCAAGCCTGGAAAGCTAAGTCTAAACACTGATGGAATTGTATTTTGAGGGGGAATGGCATCACACACACAAACCTAGTGACCAATTTACTTTAGAGTATGAAAATTCAAGGGAATTGCTAGAGACCATGTGCTGAACCTCTGAGGCTGTCAAACAAGCACCAGAGCTAATAATGCATTGTCGTAGTTTTGTGTGGCTGGGTTCTGGTGGAGGAGGGGGGCTGCAGGGGTGGCTTCTGTAAGAAGCAGCCAGAAGCTCTCTGCAGGCCCCACAGAGCAAACACCAGCCGACTCAAGGCCGGAGTCATTGTCGACCAAGGCTGAGCCCATCAGCAATGGTCACAGCACCTCTGGGAATCACATTTGGGAGAAAAAAACACAAGCAGCTGCTTTTTGCTGCCAGAGAAGGGAGTGAGAAGATATAAGAAACCAGGTGCCAGAGAGAAAGATGCTCTTGCGGTCCACGGAGAAATCCATGGTGGAGCAGGTGTCCCCCTGCAGCTCATGGCAAAGGCCAAGACCCCACCCGCAGCCCATGGAGAGGCCCCATGCTGGAGCAGGTGGAGACATGCAGGAGATGCTGTGACCTGCATTGGAGCAAGCCCCTGCCAGCACTTTCAGCCCATGGAGAGAGACGCAGATGAGCGAGAGACCCAACCTGGATCAGGTTTGATCGGTGGGTGACAAGGCTTGTGACTCTGTGGAGGACCGGCTTGGAGCAGTCTGGGCCTGAGAGACGTTCTATGATTTATGACTGCACCCCATAGCAGTGACCCACGCTGGGGCAGCTGGTGAAGAGCTGAAGCCCCAAGGGGAAAGGACTCATGTTGAAGAAGTTCATGGAGGACTGTCTCCTGGGGGTGGGACCCCACAGTGCAGCAGGGGAGGGGTGTGAGGAATGCACCACCCCCCCAAGGCCAAGAAGGAAAACCACTCATGAGGAACTGACTGAAACCCTCATTCCCTGCCCCTTCCTGTGCCACAATGGGGGCAAAGAAGGGAGTGAAATCACGACTAGAGTGAAGTCTGCTGAGAAGGGAGGTGCTTTAAGATCTGGTCACATTCTCATTACCCAACCCTGGTGTCAGTGGCTGTGCAGTGTAGGGTAATAAATTAGTTACTTTAGTCTGTGTTGAGTCTGTTTTGCCTGTCACACTCATTGCAGAATGATCTCTCCCTGTCCTTATCTTGGCTCAGTATATATTTTCTTCCCTCAGCCAGCTGAAAAGGGCAGTGACAGACTGACTTTGGTGGGTGTCTGGACTCCAACCAGGGCTAAACCACCACATGCACCCAAGTTCCAAGCAGTAACTGGAATCAGTGGTGTAGAGTTCTGAAATAGTGATAGCTGGTTAACTCAGGCAGCTGAAATAGTGCCTGCAGGAAGAATTTCAGCTCAACACTTATTCTAAGCCAATACCAAAGCAGACTGATGAAGCACATGCAGAAATAAACTGAGACATTAACTTAAGGTACTTCAGGCCCAATAAGCTGTTCCATGTCTTGGCAGTCAGTGTATTCAAAGTTTAAAGCAAACAGGCAGAACATCACCATTTTTCTAGGGAACCTGCTTTGACAGGGGGTTGGACTCTATGATCTGTAGAGGTCCCTTCCAACCCCTACAATTCTGTGTGTGTATCTGTGTTTTGAGTGCTGTTGCCTTACAGCCTCTAAAGGCTCCTATATTTATGATCTTGCCTTGACAACGTGCAGAAGATTAAAAATCCCAAAGAGAATCCAGCTAGTACCAATCTCTTTCCTGATGAGGCACAGCTATATGACCTGATTGCTGTGACAAACTTGGTGGGATGAATTGTACAATTGGAGTTACTTGATTAATGGCTATAAACTACACAGAAGGGACAGGCAAGGAAGGAGAGGTTGAGGTATGCTCTATGCCAAAAAATGGGCTTGATTGCACAGAGCTATCTGTACAGAAGATATGAAGTGTGTGAGTAAAGAGTTTATGGGTGAAAATTAGAGACCAAACCAATAAAGGAAGCTTTGTGGTTGGCGTGTAGTGCAGGCCCCTCCGTCAAGGAAAGGACATTGCTGATGAGTTCTTTCTTCAACTGTAGGAAGCATGGGCAGGGCCTGGTCCTCATGGGGGGACTTCAACTGCATAACGGCACCCCATAGAAGTGACTCACACTGGGGGTGGGTCACTTTCCCATCTGCTGGAAAAGTGGCACAATGAACTGGGAAGCAGGCTTTCTAACTACTGGAATGCACTGAGGACAACTTGCTAATCCAGTTGATAGAGAGCCAAACCTGAGGAGGGGCACTGTGGGATCAGTTACCCACTAGTGCAGAACTACTTATTGGGTAGGTCATGACTGGATGTAACCTGGGGTACAGCAATCATGCCCTGGCCAAATTCTCAATCTTGAGAAGTACAGACAGGTAAAAATTAGAGTCAGGACAATCTTTTGGATGTTTAGGGCACCTAGTACATAGTGTCCCTTGGGAAACTGCTCTCAGAGGCGAGAGAAACAAATGCGATCTGACAAATATTTATTTTCTTAGAGCGCCGGAGTTCTCAATCCTGACATTCAAGTCTGGCAGGAGGCCAGTGCAACCAAGTGAAGACCTCTTAGCCAAAATAAAACACAAAGCAAATTAAATGCCACATTAATTATCTTGTTGGAAAAATTTATCATAATACAAGCTTTAGATGTTACTTTTAACAGGAACAATCTGCTAAGAAAAAACCCCTGCACATTCTTCCAGCTTAGAGTTTGAAAATTTAAGCTATTACTGCAAACATAGAGTTTAAGAAAGAGAGTGCAAAACTTTCCAAACTAGAGAATAAAGATAGAACTTTACATATAATATTTTTTACACATTTTTTCACATTCTAATTAAACAGGCAAAATTTACATTTTCATTTTTGGTGGCAAAGATTCCATTTCAGTTTGAAGCTTCTGTAGCACTGTGAACAGAAGATGAGGAATCATTATCAGACAGAAAGGAAAAAAGGGCAGCAGCTTCTTCAGGAACCACAGGTTCGAGCACATGGCGACACACTGGACATGTTCCTGACTAAAAAGAAAAAGATAAAAAAGTCATTTACACAGTTTGCATTTGATTCTGGTGAAGAACTAAAGGTTACTATTTAGGAAGTATTTAGTATCTTCAGAACAGCTCTGTCTCAAAGACAAATTTGACTGGGTGGCTACCTGGAGCTAAGAGTAACCTAACCAAATTGTAGAGGACAGGTTCATTTTGTTTTTACACCAGTTATATAGTAGATAACTGTATAACTCTATCGGCCCTCTGCAGGGTCTTCTTCAAAGAACTCATTTTACAGGTGGGTGGTTAGTTTTTTTTGAGACAAGGATTAAATAAAAAGTAGGTACAGCCCTAATTAAACAGAAACTCTTTTGTTCTAGTTTTCAGCACATGCAGTTTGCTATGACAGCAGAAAGGCAAGGCATAGAACACAAGCAATATAAACACTATCAAGGTTAAAAAAAAAAAACAAAAAACCAACAACAAACAATGCTATGTGTGTTTTGATCTGATCTTCCTAAACTGAATCGAGGAATCTTCCTCTTGAAACTCTTGAAGTAGTAAGGTGTTACCCTGTAGGCTCATTGACAGCTAGCAAGTCCAGGCTCATACTGTATGTAAAAGAGGTACAAGGAAAAAACCCTATTCATTAATTACAGTTCTTTTAGTGTAGCCTTAGTATGATGTAAGCCTTTTTAAGATATTTGGAAGAAAACTGGTTGCATATTATGAACATAAAATCTAATACAGTACAGATTTACCAAAGGTAAATATTTTAAATGAATCTGCAAGGATTCAAGTTACTTCTCCCATCAGCTTCAGGGGTCACCATAAACAGGCCTGACATTCTGGGGAGACAGATTGGATCTTCTGCAGTTCTCAGAGAAAACCACGCCATCTTCCTTACTTCAAGGCGTAAGTACAATAAAGAAAGCTTTCCTTGTACCAAAACAAGTTATGGCTAATCCAACTCTCCTTCTTACAGAAAAACATCCACTCTATTCAAGAAATTGCCCTTCATTTGAATACAGACTAAATTACTTCCCCCCTCGCCCCTTCCTTACACTAGAATTTGGTTCCATAATGCACAAAATTAACAGCCAGTTATTGTATCATTTTCCAAAAGCTACAAACTTATTCCTAAAAGAATGCAAACATTTAAAAAGCCCACAAACCCCCCACCAATCCTGTAGAACTTACTTTCTGTAACCAAAGAGTTACACAGGGTTTGTGAAACAGATGATGACAGGGTAGCTCTGTTATGATTTCATCTTTCACATATTCACTGCAACAGATAGTGCAACAATGCTCTTCACCTACACCAATGATGAAGAAAAAGCACTATTATTATCTTGTTTTACATCTAAGAAGAGCTGAAAATAAAGTGCATATATTATCAACTGTATCACTAATGACTGCAAAATACAATCAGGCTTTCTCCAGTAAAGATTATTTTTTCCAAACTGATCAAAGTTATGATCAGTCTGATCCGAGAATATAGAATTATAGAATTGACCCGGGGTATAGAATCACAGTACATGTATAGTATAGCACAATTAGGGAAAACAACTCTTGCATAACTAGACAATGATGTAGAATAGCTTGAAAGCCTTGTACTTTCCAGGATAAGATAAAGATAAAGAGCAAAAACTGGAGGATGGAATAATAGGTACCCATCTCCATCGTCGCCGCCTAAACAAAAGAAACAGAAGACTAATAAAGGACTTGATGTACGACTAGGCCGAGGAAAGCAGACAGTAAACAAGGTCATACGCTAACTCAGACCGATAAGAACGTTGCAAACATCAAGACCAGCACATTCCAGGCGAAGGGTGAATTAGCAGGGAAAGCGAGAGTAGGCAGGGTTAGGTAATTCATATGTATAGGCGTTAATTGAATATTCCTTGTTTGATTGTATAAGTATGGGATGGTTTCGCTGCTCCGGGGAGCACGTTTGTGGTGGAGCGATCCCCCATGCCCCTGCGCTCAATAAACATACCTACTTTATAACTTTCGAGTTATAGAGTCTATTTCCGTACGTCAAGTCTGATTCAAGATTCAAAAGTTCTTAGATAGCATTACAGGCAAGACAGGATATTTAAATGCAGCATCTGTGGTATTACACAAAGCTAAATTTGTCCTTATAAGCTTTGTAGAAATCAAGTCTTTTTCCATACCCTCATGGTCACCCGTGACGATAATCTGTGGCAGACTGTCTATGGTTTCTCCAGTAGCTGGTGGATTAGCCTGTTCAATCTCAAATCCAAGAGCCTCCAACTGTGCCAGAGCAGTCTGAAAAGGGTGAGCAATGACCAAGTTCTTACTACAAATGCAACATTCCACATAAAAACAAACAAGCACAAAAAAGAATCCAATTCTAAGAGTATCACTTTCTTAAATGGAAATTATGTCTGTCAGACTAACCATCATTTCTGTTTTCGTAACGAATGAGATTAACCTGAAGGTAAAAATAGGTTTAAGCTACCTTGAAGTATCAGGACAGACTCACAACTTCTCTAATGAACATTTGCTCATTTTATGAAGTTTCATTAAAGGCAGCAAGTCAAATGCTTGCTCATGCAAAACTGTCACTACAAAAGCCTCATTAATACACTACCTGACTTCAACTATTGAAGTACTCAGGTAAAACCAAAAATATTAAATATCTTGGCTACATTGCCAAACGTAAGCTTTCAGAAAAATACCTGGATCCACACAGATGTCTGTCATCCTCATAATGACAGATAGTGCTCTGAAGTCATCATTTTCAAAACTTAACTTTTTTCACTGTACAAAATCTTTAAGACTCCCATTCTACAGCAGGCAGATTTGATATTTACATCATACATTCAACTCCATAAAACACTGGAAGGATCTCCAGTACAAGAAAACCAAACCAACACACAAACAGAACTCAGATTGGTTGCATTCACTAAGAAATGTATTAGATACACCTGTTTGAACAGAACAAACTGAGGAGCCAAGAACACAGAAATGCTGACTTCATACTCTTCATACCCCTCAAGTTACCCCTAGTGCAGTATGCAAGCATTCCTGCAAAACAGGTACAGTCCTACAATATTACAGCTTCAAAACACTGAATTCTGCTGAAGCAGACACTAATGCCTTACCAACATGAAGATGATTTTTGCATTTGTAACAGTATTTTGCTACAGCTACAATGGTCTGGGAATAACTTGTAAGTAAAAAAAACCCCTACGCTTTATTAGATTAGCTACTACAGCTGATAAAGTTAGATAAGATCTCAGGCAGATAGAAGTGTGCAGAATTACCTGTGTCAAACCTCTGTGTCTACTCTCAAACGGAATACAGTTTTGAAAGCAAACAGTACAATGTCTTTGTAAAGCTATGCAAAACAAACATCATAGACAGAAAGCCTCACAATGACTCTGATGCTTAAAAATCACATCATCAACACCAAAACAAGCATCTGTTTTATAAAACTACTGTAGCTGTAAAGATACCTTTATTTCCTTCCTTATATTACTTTGGTGACTGCTTACTGCTCCATGTACCATTAAACCAAACACTACACAGTGCTAAAAACAGGTATGCTATAGCCTTCAGGGGTTTTTGTTCCTCACATGTCAAACTGCACAGGAAATTCTCCTAAGTGAAGTCACTGCCACTGCAGAGACACCCAGCTTGTTCTATACTCACAATGAAGTATACACTTTCAGCTAGGTAATTTCTTGAAAACAAATGGAATTAAAAATCCCAAACATCAGATAGAGATATTATTACATTTTAGCATCCTGGAGTCTAAAAAACATCGATTTTAAAAAAAATTATATATATTTAAGATTATTTCCCCTCCAAATGTCACAATTCATTGGAACAGTTGTGCCCTCTTCCCCCAGTTAAGATAATAAAGTGTTCCAGTGGATGGCACATCCCTTTGAAGTGTTTCATGTCTACAGGAAATTACTTTGCTAGATAGAAGAAAATTTTGAGCTATAATACAATTGCCTAATAAATTATGTTGTTACAGAGGAAAAGGATCTGGTTAATGAATCTGCTATGTTAGATAAGAGAAATTTGGGAAACTTGAGGTGGATCAAGTAAATCAGTAACAGGTTGAATAAAGTCACAGTCATTAGACAGATTATTAATGACATTATCCACCCAATCTTTTAATCAAGTCAGAGTACTACTAAAGCTAGTCAAAGCTCAGTCTTCTATACTACAAAACTTGTTGTGAAAACACTTATTAGGAAGTAGATGGGTAACTTTTAAAACTTAAAGGAAAAGCAGAGGTATTTAGCATCCCTAAGATAATTGCTGAGTCCAATTCCAAGTAATAGGTGTTTGCTCTAAAACCAGATCTACCTAATACTAAAATAGGCTACTTGGTGCTAGCTATGCTGTTAGAAAGACGAGTATAGATGTATAGGTAATAGGTAACTGCAATGTAGCAAGCCAACTTGGACTCTGGCTGTTCAGAGAAAGAAAAGATGCATGCAAACAGTAAGCTCTGGTAGGCAAGAACGAAAGTTAGAGAACAAGCATGACAGGTATCTGATGCAACTGAAATCTAATCATCCTGCAGAAAAAAAGCCTAGGGAAAAAATCAGAGAAAGTCCTGACCCCCAAAATAAGATGAACTATGTCAAGAACCGATGAAATCGTTCTTAACTCTCAGGGAGGGATGAGAAACACAATACAAATTTAGAGGAAGACAGACAACTAGCTTTAATCCTCACTTCCCTGAAAGAGATCCCATGACTTACCACCTTTACTTTAGACACTAAGATATCCCTCACAGCCCTGTCTAGCTCCTCACTTGATACATATATGTTGTAACAAACTCCGGAAAATTGTTACATTACAAGCATTTTCTATATATCCTATAAAGGAAAAAAAAAAATAATCAGAAACTGCATTTTCTAGCAGAAACCAAAGACATTTTCAGCAATTGGTTACCCAGACTTGAAAAGTTAGTTCAGTTTGGTCTTTGCCTCAAATAAGTGTGATCTGGGGGTTTTTTTTAAATGTTTTTTAATTTCTGAAGCCCTCTTCTACGTCTTCATCTACAACCAGCAAAATTGTGTTTAAAGGCTGTTCTGAAAATCCTTCCAGGAACAGAAGTTTCTGCTCTATGTTAACCCACTCAGAGGCAGGTTCACTTATTTATTAAAGAAACTGTATTGGACCAGACATTTGCAAGTACTGTTTTCTACAAAGCAGAAAACATTATATCCTGATCCCATCTACAACTTGCTGTGGTCATTAAAAGATAGGATCTCATCAAGTAAGTTTATTCTGGGTAGACCAGACATTACCGAGCTTTTTTTGCTCACTCTCAACTTGCAACACTGCCCAAGAGAAATGTTGAGCAGTTCTCAGTACTCCTTGCTTTTATTTTCTGAACAATTTCAGTAACTATCTTCACACTGAGGAAAGAGGTGCTTTATATATTCTGCTTGAAATTTGGAGAAAATATTAAGAATTCTTACTGAAAACCTGAGTTGTCTGCTTAGGCACAGTCAGTACAGCTGTTCCCTTCAGTTTCAGCTGACTAATTCCAATTATGCCAGACTTCTATGCCTATCAAAGTTTCTAAGTTTCTAGCTAATTTCTAACACAGATATGATTTAAGAAAATTGCCTTTCCCTCTTGTCCAACATCCAATGACTTGTACCACAGGTACCAGAGAACAAGCACATTTGTAGTCATCCACCCTCTCACCAAGGGTGCTCAATGACATTCCATTCCCGGTGCGCTAGCATCATCACAGTACCATCTCAGCAGGCACACACAGAGCCACCTTGCTTTTACAGGTCAACCTGGCAAGAGACGCCCACATTTCTTCTGACAGAATAAATAGGGAAGTAATGAGAAAGAAAACCTCAAAGCCATAACCACCTCAGTCTCAAGTGTTAGCATAGAGATTAAAAGAAAAGGGGCAGGGAGGGGCGAGGGGTGGGGGCGGCGCAGGGATTAGTTTCTCTACACAGATCTTGCTTTGGTGAAAAGGAGGAGGTTATCTGCTTTTGTAGTTCTGTTCTTTCTGATGTAGTGAGAACTGGCAGCTACTGAAGAGACAAGAAATTTTCTCTATATAACTTACAAATACTGTTTCTTATAGTAAGGATATCAACAGATCAACTGCACAGTAATAAGCAGTTCCAAAGTGTCTCCAAATGAGTAAAGATAACAAGTTGCTAACAAGAGCCTACACAGATGGAGAAGACCCTGTGGTACTTGATCATGAACACTAACCTCTCACATGCCTTAGGGGATGCACAATACCTGGAAAATTGAATGACTGTCAACTTTAAGGAACAACCCTTCAATTCCCCTGATTCTTCCACTGACTGCCAACTTCAGGAAGCATTTTAAACCATCCTCGATATTTTTGTCTGCAACCACACTATGACATAGAATCTGCCCTGTTCACCCCTTTTAATTAAGGGACTCTAGTCAAACTGACCCTTGTTACCCCTGAACTGACATCACACACAAGACATTCAATTTAATTGTTGTAACACCGTATTATATGTGTACAAATCATTTCACTCTTATTCTGAGAGTCTGCAGGGGCGGTTTCTGCCAGTGCAAGAATTGTCACACTGAATCAAAGATAATTTCAACTAGCTTCATATTCACTCTGACAGTGACCAAATTCATGTGACACAGAAAAGACAGATTATTGAGGACCAGCACAGTTACGATAAATACCCTGGTTTATCCACAGTTAGACACATTAAATGAGATTAAAACAAGAGAAAAGGTGGTTTGCTTTTTGTTTTTAAGGGTGTGTGTGTTTAATTTAAAGCACATGAAATCAAGACAGCCAAACACAGAAGTCTTCCACTACAGAATAAAAATGAGATATCCAATTGTATTCTGGGACAATTTCACAGGCACAGATCCAGATAGGAACTTTCCTTTGCTGTGCAGGGAATTTTGCAATATTGCTCAGAATAATTTAAATTTTATATGTTTACACTGGTAGAAATCATTTTTTTCTTTTAAGGAGCACTGAACAATGACTTCTTGCACTGCATCATTTAAAAGAACTTTGAGCATTTCTGTTCAAACATGCAGACCTAAAAGTTCAAGCTAAAACAGCAAGCATTTTTTCCCCTGATTCTGTTGACTTTTAGATTATGCTAAAAAGTATTTAATAACAAAAACTTACGTCATGACATCACTGATACAATACTACCAAGAATATTTCAATACCTCAAAAAATTGTAACGGTCCCTCTAATGCCGTAAATGGGAGAAACTGAGGATCCACATAAGAAACAGATTGTGCAAGTCCTAGGCCATCATCAATCTCATCAAGTAATCTGAAAAACATGAGTTAGGATACATGAGGACCGAGTATATCAAATTACTGCACATCACCTGTTAACAACTGTGTTGAATAGTATCATGAGGCTGCTGTGTTGGGTTGACTTTGACAACTAGATATCCACCCAGCTGCTCTCGCTCCCCCGTCACAGCTTAACAGGCACGTATATAAGACTAAAGGCTCATGGGTCAAGTTAAAGACAGGTAGATCACTCATCAATCACCATCACAGGCAAAACAGACTTAATTTAAGGGTGAACCTTAATTTAACAGAGAGGTGGAATTATGTAGAATCACGGAATCTTGTGAGTTGGAAGGGACCCACAATGATGATCAAGTCCAACTCTTGACTTAAGAAAAAACAAGCCAAGTCAGAGCATGTGACAGAGTGCATAGTTGAGATGGTTCTTGAACTCAGTTAAGCTTGGTGCTGTGACCCCTTCCCTGGGGAGTCTGTTCCAGTGCCTGACCACCCTGTCAGTAAAGAACCTCTTCCTAACACCCAACCTAAACCTCCACAGTCTCAGCTTCATGCCTTTGCTTGGGTTCTCTCTCTGGAGATATGAGATTGGCATCCACCCCTTTGCTCCACAGACTGCGCTGAGATCTCCCCTCAGCATCCTCTTCTCCAGGCTGAATGAACCATGAGACTTCAGCCTCTCCTTCAGACTCCCCTCCACACACTTCACCACCCTCTTTGCCCTCCTCTGGACACCCTCCAATAGTTTTGTGCCCTTCCTTGGGCAAGGAATGAGGGCTGGTGTCAGTTTCAGGCAGTTCCTCTCTACTGTTCCACTCACACTGGTCCCTTCCATGAGCTGCAGTCTCTCAAGGTAAGCTTTTTCCTACATGAGTCTTTCCTTCACTAACTGCTCCAGCAGGCACAGTCCTTCTAGCAAATACCTACCTCTTCCACTGTGGTCTTCTCCAGGGGCTGCAGAGGAATCTCTCCTCTAGCAGGTGGAGCAACTCCTCCCCCTTATTCTGTGACCTTAGTGTCTGTAGAGCTGTTGCTCTTGCATCATCCCCACTCTTCAATCTCACACTCTACTGTGCAGCATTTGTTATGCTTTCTTAAACACTTTCCTACAGGCACCACCCTGCACTTGGTCCATAGGATCTGACTGCAAGCAGGTGTGCCCCACACAGGGGAGCCATAGCATGTGATACACCCCAGACAATACAGTCTACAGAAAGAACATAATGGGAACTTTTACCCTTGACTGCTCCAGAGTAAAAGGGCACATAGATCAGCTAATAAATCTCATATGTACCCTGTTAAGCTCACTTTACAACTAATGTTCAGATTTTGATTGCATCATGTGTCTGAGTTCAGAGCCCGGAAGCAGCTTAGAGTTTGTTGGGGTGGTTGTTTGTGTTTTTTTTTAAACATTTGGAGATCAACTCTTAAAACCAGCAAAAGGAAAATCATGCACAGATCTGCATATGGTCAGACAAAACAGACTATTAGAGAAGCCTCTTCCTTCTAATTCTGAGGAATTAGGAAGCTTACCAAGTCTAACCTCCAACACAGTTTCTGTCCATACCCTAATATTCCTTTGCTAGCTTGCTGCCTGACACTGTCAGAACAAATGATTTGTTTCAGCTTGCACTCACACGCATCATTCCCTGTGCTGCTTTTTCACAATGTAATTTCACAAGGAGAAAAAACAGTGGTTTTGATCGGTCTACACTGTACTTCATAATATCTGTAAATAGGCCAGAAGACAGCAAGCATTAAGTCTCTCACTGGAAAGCATTCTGTCTAGCTGACTCTGGTTTTAAGACAAATGCATTATACTAGGATTAGACTGTGTGAGTGACTCCCATCACTTTCTTCCTGGTATTTTCAGAGTTTTGTTATATTGCAATATTCTTCAGTACTCTAACAGGAAATAGAGTAAACCATTCAAAAATTATATTAGGTAAGCACATGGTATTTCAAAGGGAAATAAAATAGCCTTATAATATCTAATTTATACCAGTTGCAAAAGAAGAAAAGACCAATTATAAAATAGTACATACTTTAATGCTAATTACATTATTTTGCTTTAATTTTGTTATACTTCCACTACACTTACCATCTTCAAAATTAACTGAAAAGAGTACACCCATCCCTTGAATATTTAGTGCACCAGAATTTTCTCAAGACCACAGCCTGACTTAGCAAATCCACATTCTTTTTGTCTCATTAGAAGACACACAGCACAGGGTATCTTAAGCCTTAAACTCAGATAATTGGTCTTGGAAGCAAGTGCATACTTTGAGTGTTTTTGACATCTTACATAAAAGCAAACCAATAACTATTAAACTATGAAAGATGTACCTCCACTCCACATCCAGGTCTTCACTCACATCGAAGTCATCCTCAAGGTTGTTATTGCCATCCAGCAAGAAGAACCCCGGATATACAAAATCACCAACTGGATCATTTTCTTCATCACTGCTACTTTCTACTGCTTCCTGGTACTGTAACCAAGGAATCTCTCCTTCCTCTAAAGATGCCTGTTGCCTTCAGATAAATAAATGAAAAGCTAAAACTAAAAACCTAGGAAAATTAACAAACACATGCAAACAACACAACCTACATGTATTACAAGGGCTAAAGATGCATGTTTCCCAAATTGCAAAGTCCCACATTAGGAAATCTAGCATTTGTTGTAAAAAGTAATAGAATCCAAGTGTTAGCAGCTCCAGACTGAGAATGCAGCAACACCCATGATTCTATGGCAAATGATTTGCCTGATGTACACTATCAGTACAGCAAGTAGCTTACTTTGCTTTTTCCCCCCCCAGACAGTATTCCTGTCAGGGGTAGGAAATTTGGTACTAGAAAGATTTTCTTATTCATCTACAAGTTCCGAAAGTCACTAAAAAGAACGACTCTCTTCATACCCTGGATTAGCCTTCATGGGGTAGCTTGGCACGAATGCAAAGCGTATCTATTTGCAAGAGAGGCTATTTGAATGAGGAGGAAGAGACCCTTCTCATTTCTGGATTTTCTAGAGAAGCACAAGTCACATGGATATTTAGAGCTGCAGGGCTGAAAGTCCCACTTTCCTCAAAGGGCAAATATACAGGAATCATGTTAGAAATGGGTACATTTGCAGGCTGCTTACATCAAAGGAAGCTAAAGAGTACACTGCCACATTGCTGCTGTTCTGAAACAGCTAAATGGTGCTTCATAAAAACATTACAAAAACTAGCTCTCCAAATCTCAAAACACACCAATACTAAAAAAGCAGTTACAGAGATTTGGACTGCTTAGTAATTAGGTACTGTCCACCTAAGAGTAGAAGCACCTGAAAGAACACTGAGGCATTGCTTGGTGCTTTGTAAAAATCCAAGCTAGGAATATAAATTCAACATTAGATGTTTGAGGGGGCAGAGGGGAGATAAAATTATTTGGCTATTTATAGCTAAAAATGCTTTACAAGAAAAGGAAAATATATATTTTATTAAGTAGTGAATGACTGAAAAATATCTAAGTTTTCAGCAAGGAAGTAATTCATGTTTACCTTAATCACTGACAGGGCTGGAGAAATAAAAAGCAGCAGTGGAATATGACAAGCAATACAGCAAGGAAACAAGTAACTCCTCTGTAAGGAGTTGTACACAGTATCAGAAGATATGCATGTAGCATATATGTCTTCACAATTAACTTGTCTAATCTGACTTTTTAAAGCTGGTATACTCTGCCTATTATCCCTACTGACACCACTTGTCTATACCTCATTATTTCTGTATCTTTCATAAACCAGAATTGTTTCCATGACAGGCTGTTTTTCCATGGTTGGAAATCCATGCAACTAACTACTCAGACATCTTTGATGTAGATAAGAGATACTGCTAGTCCAGTGACTACTTTTAGAATTTATTTTACCATGTGGATACTGTGTTACTGCTGATGTCAGAACTTAGAGGAAGTTATCTAATAAAATAGAACCATACCCTCCTTTGAAACACAAGTCCGTGTTCTCTTCTACACCACTGCTGCTGCTCTGCACTTCACTTTCCTCCCTGCCTGGGACAGTCTCCCAGGTCTCCTCACTGAAGAAGTGGTCTCTTTCTGCAGCAGTAAAATAGGGAGGCAGAGCTGTAGGCCATTCTCCATCACTGCATTCGGAGCTGCAGTTTAAACAAGGCAATGGGGTGTGAATTTCAACACTGCTTTAGGGGAAAGAAAACAAAACATAAGCTGTGATTTCCTACTTTTTTTTTTAAACCAACATTGCTGTCAATATAGACTTTTTTCCTAGGAGAAATTAATTTTGTACTATTTACAGATGTATCACAAGGCAAGTATACATAAAGAGTTGATTAAAAAAAAATTAGTTCCTACAAAAGCACTCTGCCCAAACCACTTTGCAAAAATATTTGTTCTTCCCCCTCCACACTTGCAGAACAACTCAGGAATATAAACCCACACCAACTAAACACATCTTTCTCCAAGCACACAAAGAGAAAACAGCAGCAGTGACACTAAGAACAGCTATGCTTGCTTAACAAACAATAAGCAATGTCAGCGTTACCTCTCAGCCAAAAAAAACTTAAAGGCTCTCAAATTCTAAGCCATATACAACGGCCCTTTTTTAATCATACAAAGATACAATGGATGACTTAGTGCAAATTATACAATTCACTGGCCTAAACAGATGAATGGCAGAGTTTTTCAAAGAGAATTTGCTCAGCCACCACAAAGAAGAGGCTAGTTAATTGCAGGCAGCTTAAACAGAATTTCAAGAACTAAGAACTCTATCTACAGCTACCTTTGGTAATGCTGCCTAGAAGGTTCACTTAATACTATAGTGACAGTTGACTCCTATCAAAAATTCAAAGTTTCTGATATTTTGAAAGCTAAATAGCTTCAAAGAGTTATAAAAACTAGTAGCAAGTGAACAGCAGACATGCTTAATAGAGCAAGTATTACACAGCAATCCACAACACCTGCAGCTCAGCTTTCAATCTGCTAAACCCAGTAGGTCTATGTGTATCAGCGCTATCTGCCTACCTACAAGCTCACTTTAAAGAGGCTTTCCTATCTATTACACACACCCCCAATAAAACTTGATATTCAGTCTTTTACCAGTACTTTTGAAGAACTGCACATTATACACTGCCAAGTTTTACAAGAATTATGAACATCAAGACACAGTTTATATGGAAGCATTTTAATCTGAAGCAGGAATATATTTTTCTATCACAATTTGGATGACTAAGGAAAGTGATAGAAATGAGAATATTCATTAACTTTTGATGCTGGAAGGCTGGACGTCTTCCTCACTCTCAGCACATGCTCTTTACACTTCTCCACGCTTACCTGAGCTCAAAAACACATTCCTGCGCAAACTAGTTAGAAACCCCTTTTCACTGAAAACCAGATACACTCTGTCTCTTAACTGGTCGTTGGTCTCATGATTTATGACTCCCCTATCTTCACTTTCTTTAGCTTCAAGGCTGTTGCACTGGTATGGCTGAGTTCTGTAGCCGCTCTCATGAAACAGCTCACATGGCTACAGCTAAATTCTGCTAAAATCCAAACCCAATATATTCTTACAACCATGAAAATTCTTGTGTTAAAAGTTGTATTAATTGTCTCTTTAGCTACACCTACATCAATCTATTCAGCATGATTGCATTTCATTGAATCACTTTGGGCTATTTTAAGGATTACTATACAAAAGAAATTGTATCACTTAAGATTTTTGATATGCAGTCTAATGCATTTTATATTGCACCAAGCCTGAATACTAGGATTTTATAACCATTTAAAAAGAATTATCTAAACATACTGTAAGACTAGACCAAATATTCAAATCCCATATTTTAGTTTTCTTTATTTTACAATCCAGGTATGATTTTCCAGTTTATAACAACATTCCTATGTTGTTAGTCAGATTTGTTTTCTTTAATGTTTATTCACAATCTCAAACCAGAAAAGAGGATATGCCTAAAATCATTAATACTCTGAAGTACTGAATATGAATATTTCAAATCCTGTGATTTAACAGTGCCCAATTCTCCAGAATGTCACTTAATGATTAGAGAGTTACAGACTTGTCACTTGCCAAAATTGTAACTCATTAACATCTGCACATGGATTTTCTGAGAATAGTCTCTCCCCTGGCTAAACTAGCCAGTCTTTGCCATATGGTCCAAAACTAAATGGAGAGAGCAAATGGATATAATCCTCATCCCATCACCCCTGCCCTCCAGGGACCTACCATGACTCTTAGAGCATGTGTGATTCTGAGAAATAAGCAAGCCTTTCTCCCTCCCACATGGCTTCTACATGCTAACACCATAGCAGTTGAACAAACTACTGAAGCAAAAACAGGAAGTAAAGGCCCAGGCTGCAGCAATCACTGTGGTCAATTTTTCCCTGGGTTGGAAATAAATGGAAATGGAGTTGCAGGCTGTAGTTTTATATATGTCAATTCTGGTTTTTAATGTAGTTATGTATATATATTTAAACTTGTAATACAATTTAACCCTGCAAACATAAAACTAACTTTTTAGTCAAAAAATGTATTTATACTCCCAAAAATCACTAACTACTCACTGCATAATGCTTCTGAGGGTTTAGAAAAAAATGTTTTTTCTCTTAAGTTAAAGAACATGTTTGCTTCCTGTTTAGAAGTTCAGTTATTGTTATTATGACAAATATAGTCACTATCAGATAAGCAATCTACATTTCTTTTTAACATGCTACAAGATGACACCACTCTGAGTCGTGGAAGCTGAAGTACAGCCCATTTCCTCCATTTTAATCTAGTAACAGCACTTCAGAAGTGGAAAAGATTACGCAGTAATGAAAATTTTTGAAGAGTAAACCTTACATGGAAGAAAATTATTCATTTGCAAGTCCACCTATATCTTCAGTAAGGAAAAAAAAATGTCAGCTACACAATTCTACAATGCCTTAAGGATTTTTCTCTCCCCTAATTGGGACTCCACAGTATTTTAAGGACAAGAGTTTATGCAGATTAATTGTCATGCTGTTCTCTCTACAAAAGTGGAAACATGATCTACTAAGCAGGTTAGCTTATGAAGTCTAATAGCAAGCACAGAAGCAAAAAACCCACATCAACATCCAGATGTATTCTAAAAAATGGAGAGGGAAGATAATTAACACTATGAAAGCAATCTAGAATGGAAGGGGGTGGGGGGAAGAGGAAAATCAAGCACTACTTCATTAACTGCATAATGAACAGAAGCTAACACTCTTTATAGTCTGAACACTGATCCTGGTGTCATTTGTAGATCTGAAACTATTTAATTGTTACTTCAGAAACATGTACTAATCTAAGGATCTCCTATAATCCCATTTTTTCCTGAAAGTTCCTATCAAGTTGTTCCTCGGATATGACAAGGAGGAATAATTTCCTTCAAAAAGACAAAAAATAATTTCTGTCAAAAGAGAAGAATATACACAGGCTGTCATGAAGAACACAAATTTAGGGGAAAAAGAAAAAAAATTCGGCAAATACCAAGTCTTGAAGGGAACTTTCAAAGGCCATTTGCCCAAACCCATGCTGAGCATTTTTTCCTACTCTACCCTGTGTTTACGCTGTAAAAATAGTTTCAGAAAAGTAACCTTCTCAGCATCAGTAAGATGCTTTGACCCTAAACATAAGGAAAGGCTTTTTACATAACTGGCAATGTACATTGTTCTGGTTTTTTAGATGGACTGGGGGAGGGGGAAAGAACTGAAAGGAAAAGTTAACATCATGTTATCTGATCAAGTTCTGAAATGGCTTATGTTTTCATGTCCCATTTGCTAACAAACTATTCAGATTTGCACATGATTTACACAAAAAATTCAATACAGATAGAAAAATGAAATTTTACCTGTCTTCATCTTTGTCAAATGGGCTATCACCTTGAAATACTGCATTTTTCATTAGGTCTCCTTCTAGAGGTTTTTGATGACTTTCATGCTGTCTTGAGTAAAAGAACATACTGAAACTCATTTCGTCTTCGTTTCTGAAGGCACACTCTGCGCAGCCTTGCTGGGCCTCAGCAATTTCAGCTCTCCTCCAGGGATTTTCCTCTTCATCACTAGCAAGAAGCTTCTCTCCCTTCACCTGGTCTGCAGTATTTGGTTTTCTAGATTTAGGTCTCACAACTAACTCAGGTGAGCTTTCTTCATCAGTATTTCTGTCACTGACATTTAACTCATTAGTGATTGCTACAGGGGTTCCAACTTCAACATCTATTGTATTTATCAGCTGTGTTCCATAATTGGCACCATTTGGGTTACTTCCAAGTATAACTTGACCTTCAGCAGAAGATCTGAATGTCCTGTTGTTTGGACATGACAAGCCTGGATCCATGCTAAAATAGCTCATTAAAGGAATTGGTCCTGCTTCTTCACAACATTCTCTTGAAATACGGTGACTGAGAGTTGACAACTCGGACTGTAATTCAGTAAAGGACTCTACATCTTTTTGTAACCCAGAAGACAAGTTATCTAGTGCTCCCTGAACTACACTTGCTGCTTCTCTTGCCACAGAACAACCGTCTTGATCATCATCTTCCTCTCCATCACTGCTATCTGGCTCATAAGCATCAATGTTTACGAAAGCAATTCCATTCTGACCATTCAAATCATTACACCCTCCAGATGCGTATTCTTCAAGGTCCTCAGAATTTTCGTAAGGATTCATGATGTTCCCAGGGATTTCTTTGCCTTCCAGACCATAACAGAACAGAGAAAGTGGTGACATGTTTGCTTCAATAGCTCGTCTTAGTGCATTTTGACAGCCAGGTTCTGCAGTTCCAGTATTTTCTAACAAAGGCTCATCCAGTAAGTGAGAAGAAACTTGACCCAACGGACTGGAACCTTCACAAACAGCTTTAAGAATGAAAGCATTGGAATAATCAAAGCCAATAGAAATATTCTTATCTACCACAGCTGCTCATGAAAAAGAAATGATAGTTCACTAGGACTGCAGTGGAATTGGATAAAGAAACATTTATCACAGATGCAGTCATTCTTCACTAATACATTTATGTTCTCATTTATATAAACCGAGCATGTAGAAATAATTTATATGATTTCAGCTCAGCCTGTGATAGGAAAAAAGCGTTTAGGGGACATGTTCATAGGTTGCAATTTTTTTACAGTGTTTATATAAAATGGAATTTTGAGAACAGGAAATCGGAAAAATACAACAGAACATTAAAAACCCTGCTACATTTCTTTCCATAAGTTAAAAGTTGGACTGTCCATTCATTACCTGACAAAATTAGAGCCATTTGTTGCTACTATAAATTATGCGTTTCGTACAAGCAGCTGTGAGTGCAACTCCTCATAAGAGGAAAATAATAGCAGAGATGAATGTGGAATTACAATTAGTAGTTACTATCATCACAAATTCAGTTTGGTTATATTACACTTGAATACCTCTTGCATAAAGTAGCAATAAATATCAAACCCAACAGCAAGAGTTAAAAGTTAAAAATATGTATACTGCTGCTACTTTGAAATTAATACCTAGTTCAAGTCATTTGTAAACTCCAAACCAAAGCAACAGTCCAAACTATTTTTGAACACAGAATGTCTTGCATAACTTGACTACTTAAAATTTTTAAGTCAGCATAAAGAGGTTTGGAAACTCATCTACAAATCAAAAAAAAAAAAAAGAAAAAAAAGAGTCATGCATAGTTAATTGCAAGGATTCCTTATGGTTTTTTTTTTTAAAAGGCAGAGGTAATAAGCCATGTAATATAAGTGGTCTAAAGATTAAAAAAAAGGAAAAAAAAAGTTTCGTCTTTATTTGTGAATTTGTGGCACTGAATTCCTATGAGAGCTGTCTCAGCACTAGGAGTCTGATTTGCAGGAAGCAATATTGTAATGTAACATTTGTTCTAATTAAAATCTTGATGCTCCCTCACAAAACTGTTAACAGTAAGGTTGGAAGGCAGGCCCCTCTAGATACACTCAGTCCAGCCTTCTTGCTGGAGCACAGCTGCCCAGTAAGTTACCAAGGACCAAGTCCAGTCAGATTTTTAGTACTTTCAAGGACCTCCTTCCACCCATCTTTCACAGTTGCTTTGATGTATATGACATGTCAAGCCAATTAGCAAGGAAATATGCAGCACATTTTAGGTAGTACCCACCCATCAAAAAATAAAATAAGTATCAACTGAGGAAAAAAAAAATTGTACCTTAGTTAAGGTAAGGGAAATAAATCAATCCAAAATATTTCTCAAGGAGAAATTTGAAAAATCGTAATGAAAAACAAATTTAAAATACAAAAAGGCTTTTTTTTAATATAGGAAATTTATCACTCTTGGAATTTATATACAAAGCAACTGCATTAAGTACATGGAGAAAATATGCATTCTAAACTGCATATTTCTTGCCGGTCCTAACATAATATCATCTTATTTCTGCATAACTGAAACAAGGTAGCGTTATAGAGTGACATTAGAAATAACTCCACGGGTGTCAACACTGCCTTACAAGAAATAAAAACATTAGGTAGATTAAAGTTCAGAAAAATGTATGAAGCCTATACAATTACAAAATTATTCTAATTACTAAAAATTTAAACTATTCCAAGATTATCTATGTCACATAACAGTCTCAAAGAACAATGGCATATGAATTAGCACTATACTATTCTAAAAAAATAGAATTAAAATGAAAAAGCAGTTAAATGTAGTCTAAAAAGGGAAAGAAAATGCTACTGTGAAGAATAGCAAAGACATTTATGCTGTAAAAGACTTTAGGATCATCAGATCCAACAGTTAACCTAACACTGCCATAGCCACCAGCAAACCATGTCCTGAAGTGCCACGTCTTTTAAATACTTGTAGAGATGGTAACTCAACCACTTCCCTGTGCAGTCTGTTCCAGTACTCTACAACCCTGTTGGTGAAGAAATGTTTCCCAATACAATTATCACCTGAGGCCATTTCCTCTTGCCCTACAACTGGTTACTTGCAAAAGAAATCAAAACCCATCTCACTACAACCATTGTCCAGGGTAGTTAGAGAGAGCAGTATGGTCTCTTCTTAGCCTCCTTTTCTCCAGGCCAAACCAACCCAGTTCTCTCAGTGAGTTCTCCTAAGACTTGTGGTCTAGACCTACCTCACCAGCTTTGCTGCTCTTCCTTGGGCATGCTCCAGCACCTCAGTGTTTGTCTTGTAGTGAGGGCCCCAAAACTGACCACAGCACTCAAGACGAGGCCTCACCAGTGCTGAGTGCAGAGGGACAATCATTTCCCTAGTCCTGCTGGTCATACTATTTCTGACATGAAACAGGACGTTCTGGACTTCTTGGCCACCTGGGTAAGCTGCTGGATCTCATTCAGCTGGCTGTTGACCCACATGCATAGGTCTTTCTCTTCCAGGCACCTTTCCAGCCACTCTACCCCAAGCCCATAACATTGCACAGGGTTGTTGTGACCCAGGTACGGAACTTGGCACTTTGAAAGATCTGAGGCCACATCAAACTATGTTTAACAGAAAACCTCATGCATTCAAGGAGATGGGGTGTCATGTTTGCAATCCAAAAACTGTTGGATTATAGCATTTCTCTATGAAACTATTCAGATGCTGAAGTTGCAAAAAGACATTTTTTGAAATATTAATGTTCAATATTCACCAAACATGAAAGAGAAGTGGTCTAGCCAGTATAAATAAAAAGACCATTTAAAGATGTTTTATAGGCTTAAACTAATTGCCCCTGTAGCTATACTAAGTGTGACAAACACAAAACAACCTGATCTTGATACTTCAAGCATTTCATAGTAGATTTCCAAAAATAAGGTTAGACTATATAATCTATTCCAAATATGATTCAGAATTTGAAGACAAAATAATTTGAATAATACAATATTATGGTTTTCTAGTTGGTTAGAATGCATTAACTCATTCAGGAATGCCCTTCATGCAAAATTAAACTGCCTAAGAAATGCCATATCTGAATTGCCTTCATGTTTAGTTTCATTCTATAAAGCCATACGAAATGCACTTTATGCATGTTATTTAGGTGGCTATTCTCTTCCCTTCACATTTCTTTATGTGCCTTCCTCCTCTACCCCATGCATCTCAGTTTGCAACTGAATGGCACATACACAAAGATAGGCACTTACGTAAAGAATTCTCTTTCTGAACATCCTCCAATTTTAGTCCTTCACCGTCTTCATCATGTTGATGTTCATCTCTGCCTTGGCCATTGAAAGATGGCCTAAAACCAACATAGGCATGTCTTCTTCCATATCTTCTACCTGTAAGAGGCCGATATCCTCCGTCTGGCTTGGGCCAGGCATGTTTGCAAGCTTCCTGACCCATTGCTACATGAGAGTATGGAAGAAAAACAGAGACTTGTTAGGCAACAATACATCTTTATAATTTCCCTCTTCCCCAACACTTCAATATAATTTCTTTAGCAAGTAACTTCCCACTTCTCTAAAGTCTTTAGCTTTTACTTACCATACAATTATTAAGAACCTAAAGAACATAATGGTTATTTCATCTACATTAAGTAATATTGACAAACACTGATCTTGCCCCCATCTTAACATGTTTGTAGTAAATAACAGACTTTATAAAAAATAATTAAAAATCAGGTCCAGATGGCACATGACTTTAAATGTGATACACTTCTGCACATAACACTGACATAACGTATGTCAGCTTGCAAAACAGATCTTCAAGCACTACAATGAAAAGCATTCAGGTAATGCAGCACAATTCAGCCAGCCCTAACTAACCTATCTCTGTGACAGAAAAGGTAAAAAACAATCAAATCAAACAAATGTCCCACATCCCATGGAGAAGGCTTTACTCTCTACACTAGGAAGTATGTTCAGGCATGGCCATACAAAGCAATTGCTCACATAAGGCTCCTATTATTACAGCAGTATTCTGTATTAATGGAACTTCATGTTTTTGCCAAGAAAACATAGGATAAGTACTACAAGGGAACTTTAGAATGGTGGGGGAAAGCTGCAATATTGTAGTGAAGACAGATTTTATTACAGCAGTAGTATCTGCTATTAATAACCTAACACAAGGGTTTGTGTCCAAAGGCTGTTGCTTGTACAAATGCATTTGGAAGCTCAGTATTTCAGATGTTTAGTGGCTTTTTGTGTCCCTCCAAGTCACTTTTAAGCTTTACTAGATACAGAATTAATAAAGTGGCTTTTCTGTTCTTGAAAGTCACCAAACTGAAAAGGAGACATTAAAGTCCAAGAAGATAAAAGTTTGCAACCATTAACACAGAGAGTTTTTGCACTTCAGAAAAACAAGAAAGCTTTTTTCTATGAAACCACTCTCTTCACTGCTATGTAGATATTATCTACATGCAAAGTGTATGTATATGTAAATACACCATTTATTAGCAGTTATTTTATGCCACTTCAAGTAGAAGAGCCACGAGTAAGGCCAGTAAATTGCAGCAGATGGACTGCCTAAAAGTCACAACTGCACTCGTGTACCAACTATGGAAGAGTCCAGGAAGGCTTGTTTCGGTTTTGTTGGGGTTTTCCTAAACTAGCATCACCACTAAGCTGTCATTTTGCTTGGACTGAAATACAGGAAACTAACTTTGCTGTTGGCTGTCTTACATAATTAAAAATAAAATGCAAGAAAAAAAAAGTAAAATCTTTTTCTTGGCACTGCACTTACAGAAATCACATAATCCCTTAAAAGCTTTAATGAAGAAGCAAACAGAAGCAAGCTACCTATTGTAGCTTCTGGTAAAAGCTGTAGCTTAAGAAGTTCAGACACATAATGTCCTCTAAGAATTTGGTTTATAATTGCCAGCATGGTAAAAACATGACAATCTGCACTTCAATCAATTCTCTGTGAAAAAAAGAAATCCAAATACTTTGTCTGACCATCTCCACAGAGAGGGAAAAAACCCAACGGAAATATGAGGAGTATAATGAAGGTGAAAGATTCAGGGTCTCAAGAAAAATTATAAGTTCCTGGAAAAGAAAAATAATCCCTTTTGCCCCACCATGTCAGGCTGAAAGACAAACCTGGAGTAAATCAAATTACATTCACAATAAAATACAAGAAAAAAAATATTACTTAAATATTACTGTTTCATTCCCACATGTCTTGACAGCAACAGTGAAAATACTTGCAGTGCTTAAAAGGCCAATATTTACAATGCAACTGCTTAAATTCACAACAATTAAGCAAATAAAAGTCCTTATATTATCTAATACCATTAGCTTAAATACTTTTTTAATCTTTAGCCAATTCTAAGAAACCATTTGCTACAAAAGTGTTATGCTATAATTCACCACATTGTATCTATGGCTCTAAATCTCCCTTGAAACACCTAGTCATCTCTCCATTTTTCTTCTCACTCTCTCAATCTCTCCAACTATAGCCCAGTTCCATGAACCCAGCAGAAGCTCAAATACGTCCATCAATAGCTGCAATATGGTAATACTGCTTATTTCTGTAGGTCAGGTTAAATTCAATTGAACTTTTGCAGGGGGGAAAAAAAAAAGCAGGTATCAGAGGCCTTTTTTCCTCTTTATCTATGAAGCTCAATGTAGCCTGATTACATATAATCTTCCTTGACAATTTTCCAGGTATTTGTCCAAACCTGCCCATCCCACATTAAATGACACAAGCTGAAATGGTCAATTTATTATTAACTACACTCGCTGCCCCTGCAGTCCTTTGGAAGGTGAAAACTCTCTACCATCTTTGCAAAGAAAAAAGGTCTCCACCACTAATACAAGAAAAAGGGAACGGACAATTTTCTCAATTAGTCAGCCAGTTAATATCCTTGCAGTGTCAACCAGTCAGTTGCAAGCTCTGACAGTTCTTATATTTCCACTGATTGTTGAGTGACTGGTTAGCAGACTGCCAGAGGGAGTTGACAATAACCAGCCACATCTGAACTTGCAGAGCAGAATCCAGCAGTTAGATCTGTAAATCAGCACAGCAACAGAGATCTGCCCTCAAACACAGTAATACACGTGGTTGAAACAAAAAAGTAAAAATACAACATCATAGCTGCCTAATTCTTAATTTCAGCTTGTTCTCTAAACACCAGCATTGTTCAAAAACAGATGTCCACTCAAGGCAGTCGAGTCGGACTCTCTGATTGCAAATGTTCTGGTTTTTAAAACTGATGTTCACAGCCTGCAAAATCTTTATAAAGCTGGGTGCAACGCCCTGAATTTTTTTTTGTTCCAAAAAAATTTTCTCATATACAGAGCATCTCATTTTGTATTCAGTTGCTCTCAAAAGGCATCTCATGCAGTTAGTTATTCTTCTGCCCTGGCACAGATCTACTGAGCCAATGTAGTGCACTTTTGCGTCTTAGTGAAGTTTGGATGTCACATTACAGAACAGGTTAGCTTCTACCCAAATTCAAAAAACTTAAAAATAAGAGAAGCAGTCATGCATTAACTTGCCTACATGCCTAAAATGGGCAGCACTGAGACATCTGAACCTAGAGACCAATTTACAAGAAACCCTTCAGGCAATCAAGTTCGAGACACATAACACCCTCTCTCAGAGGTCCTTCTTGCAGGCTAACACAAACTTAGACGTGGGTATTATTCTATCTTCTGAAAGCAGCTCCGTTTAGTCAGCATGCTCAAAACACACACAATACCTGCTGACAAGACACAGTACTGCAGAACTACCCAGCCTTAGAGATGCATCATAGTGGTGAATAAGTAATGAAGGCAGGGTAAACAGGCTTATTACTTATTTCTCAGGCTAACAATGTTTATATACACACCTCTCAAAAGAGTACTACCAAATTCCTCAAGAGATTGTTAGCAGCTGTCAAAGCAAAAAAGCATTTTAGAATAGCAGAGCAAACACCCCAACAAGAGGAGAGAGTGCCATCTGAAACACACAATATATAAACAGGTAGGTCCAGCCTTTTGCAGACACTGCCTTCATTAGAGACAAAGAGCAGCATGCTTCCTTTTTAGTTCTACAAACACCACACTAACGACTCCACTAGCACCATCAAGCTACAAAAAAACTCAGAATCTAGAGCCAATCCCACTGACTTGCATAACCACCCTGTTGTGTACTACGAAACACCCCACCATTTTTTCCAGAAACAGCACAATACTCAGTGTTAACACATGCATACACATGTCCACAACCTAGCACAAGAGCTTGAGCATTCAGAAACGATGGATTCTCTTGAACACAAGTCTACATATAATCCCACACTATTCTCATTTACAGAGCTAGATTTAGGACCGGAGTTTCTTGCTCAGTTACATGCCAAGTCCTCTGCAGGATCCCAGTGCTCACCCAATGCAACCCAGACACCTCCCTTTGATCTCCCGTACCTTTTGTTCTCCCTCTCAACTCCCTCACACTAGAAACAAGAGAAGTACCTTTCTGGGATCAAGAAGTGCATGACCTAGATCTACAACAATACTCAAACAAATTGCCACCACCTGTGCAAATGTAAGACAAAACTGTCACACACACGTAACTCCTGAGCAGGGTGATGTCAGCTGCTAGAGACACATAGGCAAGTCTTACTCATGACTCCCAGAAGTGCTGTGATCTGCCTGGACACTGATCGCTGGAACAATCTAATCCATAAAAGCAACAGCTGAAGAAGTACATATAAAGAAAGCACAGTTTATCTAAAGCACTTCTGAACATCTGAACAAAATCTTGCCTTTCTTCCAAGAGCTGAAGCACACACACACACACACACACACACACAAAAAATCTTTCTGAATGTAGCTAGCAAATTTTCTAGTTTAAGGAGTTTCCACTGAAAAAATATATCCTGTAACTGTAGAAACCTTACAATAACAATGTTAAGTACTTCATCAAATTTACCTGGATCTTGTTTTCACCCTATTATGTCCCATTTTATTTCCTTGGTATCATTCATTCACATACAGTCACTTCCTAAGCCTATTATATGCCTCACAGAGGGAAAACCAAAATTAGAAGTGTGTGGCAGGAAGGAGGAAGCTGACGGAGATGGTATGTGGAAGGGGGGGTAAGCCATCACAAGTGTTTTTCATCCGAAAGCAGGGATGCAGGGAGTATGTAGGTTTTTTGCTGCATAAGGTATTTAGCTGGGGGTTTTTTAATACATGTGAAGTGAACTTCAGATATCTCTAAGAAGTATTCTTTTCCAATCGGCAGAAAAAGTTGAGAGTTAATAACTCTTCCTCAGATTTTTTCTAGAATTCTCACAAAACCTGTGTGCATAATCTGTTCTCAATCTTAACAACGCTTGATATTGAAGGAAAAACAAGTCTCTCATCTTACTCAGCTGCTGCATTTTTTTTTTTAAACATATCTATGAGTTAGAGAATCCCTGTTCTCCCACGGAGCAAGAGCAGGATTTCACATTGAAGGTTTGAAAAGAGAATGCATGTAAGGCTGACAATTACTGTTTTCTAGATTACAGTCTCAAAAATAAAATATTAATTTACTTTCCCAATTACATGAATGCATTTGGCTGTCAAACAGGTGAAACTTAAAAGCAATTCATGTTCTTGACACCTGTACCTGACTAATTCCAAATCATAATGAAAACATATCTCTGATCAACTCGGATAAAAGCTGCAGGTAAAAATATTCACATTACATTTTGAACTGGTTTATCCAATATTCTTTACCTGTTACCAATATTCTACATCTCTATTTCCTGCAGGTTCTGGAAGCTTTCAAGAGCACATGAATTTAAAAAAAAAATAAATAAAAAAATCTATTAGAATAGAGAATTTGCAGCTTTCTAAACACAACTTCTCCGGACGGAAGAGGGATTAGTCCATTTCAGTTAACAGAACAAAGATATGGAATAATCCCAGTAAGAGAGAGGAGTATTTTAATAATATAAAACAACATATTACTGTCACAATTTCCTTCTCTTGCCAGTTTGGACAGAAAACCTCAGAAAGCCATCTGCCATGGTCTAACCCCCATAGGCAGCTAAGCACCACACAGCCACTCCCTTACCCAGTGAAACAGGAAAAAGTCTAAAGGGCGAGAATGAGAAAACTCATGGGCTGAGATAGAGATGGCTTAATTTTTTTTTTTCTTTTGAAAGAAAAAAATAAGAGAATAAAGAGGAAATGAAACAAAAGCAAGGAAAAAGAGTGATGAAAAAAAGCCCCAAACTTAGTTGCTTACCAGGAAGCCACCGATGTGCAGACAGCTCCAGAAGAACAGCAGGCTGGCCAGTCTCCTTTCCCCTGACCAGTTTTATAGCTGAGTGTGATAGGGAACAGCCCCTTGGTCAGTTGGGGTCAGTTGTCCCCTCCCAGCTTCTTGTGCACCTCCAGCCACCCAAGGTGGGAGGGCAGTGTAAGAAGCAGAGAAGGAAGGTGGCCTTGACTCTGTACGAGCTGTGCTTTGCAAGAATTAAAACATCCCTGGGTTATGAACACTGTTTTGGCGGGAAAGCAACAACAATCCTAAACACAGCGCCAGAACAAGCTCCTATCAAAAAAAATAACTCTCTCTCAGCTAAAACCAGTACACCTTATCATAAGCAAAAATTGAACGTTCTTCTGTAGGAACGGGTATTTTCATGCTAAAATCCCTTCCTCAAAGTCTTTGCTTTACTTTGGGGTGCTCATTAGGTTATTTGATAACACAGTAGTGATTATTTCCACAAGCAGTATCAGCTGAGCTACGTGTATATTGAAAAATGGAGTATGTTTCCAGGATTTAAAATTCAGGCATTAATTACTGTCTTTTCATCAACCTTTGTGTACTCTTCCTTTGAGCTACAGGTTCCACTAAGTCAGTGTTTTTACTTCACGTTGTTCCTTCTCCTTGCTTGAGGCTGAAAGTAGCCTGTGGCCCAAGTTCAATAAGCTGACAGGCTGGCCTACCACTGAACTCACTTTAAATGAATTTTTTACTTTTTTTTTAAATCCTCTCAGACTACAGAAAGTGATTATTTTGTTAATGACTGAAACAGCAGCTGGCTGCACCTTCAAACCGATTGACCAGTTTAAGTCTCTGGAATCTGAACAGTGGAACACATCCTTTAAGCAAACTTGAATCAGGTATTTTTCCTGCTGTGGGACTAACTTTGGAAATAGACCACAGGCAGTTAAGGCATTTGAATACCTTTATGCATAAAGGAAATGCTTATTGTCACCTTGCCCACTTTAATGAGAAAAATAAATCTGCATTTAACACGATTTAGAGAGCTAATGATGTTATTAATCACAGCAGATTTCTATGTTGTGACCACTGGGCTTGACACACTTACTTGCTAAGTTACCCAAAATTAAGCTCGTAACTTAAAAGCAAGCACGCAGGCTTGGTGTCAACATGTTGATACTTACACCACCAGCCTGACCCCTCTCAGTGTTGATGTAACCAGAATCCATGCTAGTGAGAGCAAAACGGCGATACAAGGAGGTCTTACCGCGCTAAGCATAGGCAGTACCAGAATTTCTAAGACACTTCAGACAGTTCACTCATTCTCTGCTCTGTGCTGCCCTCACCTGCACACACCCGTCCCACAGGCTTCCAGCCCTGTCCCTAGATCAAGGCTATCTATCCCGCTTCGGCAGCGGGAGGAAGAGATGGGAACTGGGCCGTGCTCCCTCTAGCAGCAGGACTGGAAACCAGTGGCAGTGAACTGGTAACCGGTGAGAAGAGGAAGGTTGTGCCTTCCCAGGGCTTAAAGGGGTGAGGGGAGGGGGGGGAGAGTATAGCTCAAGCACACTCTTCCACAATTCTTACCATGTGCCAAATTCCCAGTCTCCAATGAATATCAAAACAGATTGAAGAGTAGTAAGTGACTTGTTTTGGGAAGACAGAAGAAAGATGAGACCACCACACAGACCCCATCTCCCAGATATTTATTAGCACTTCAGTACAGGAAGCTTGGTGATACCCTATGAAGCATATTACTTGTGCTTATAATTTAAATGGTTAGAAACCAATAGTTTAGAGGACAGAAACTCTTAAAATGCTGCTTCAGAAAAAATAAATGTTTTCTAGTTCAACAGACAAGATCTTAAGACAAATTTGAAGCAGGCTTTGCGTCTTTTTCTGCCTCTCCTTATCGATGAATACAATTTGCCTTAGCTCAATGCCATATAAATACTTCATTACATCAGTATACCAGACACCCCTACCCCTTGGAATTGCCTAAAAAAGGGAATGAAGAAATATAAACAAAACACCACTAGCAACCACCTCCACGTATTCCAGAGACCAAAGACTCCCTAAAAGCATGATCATTGCAAAATATTGTGATACTTATCTGTGTCTCTTGGCAAATACCAGAAGCAAGGGGATAAACACCAGCAAGCTGATAGCAGCTTACTTCACTTCGATACTACAGTTTGTGTTGTGCCTTCCCTGAAAGTTTGCAGTTTTACATGCATTTTGTGTCACAAATGCAAAAAAAACCACCTTGACATGGTTCCTTTCTATCCTTAGACATCTTCCTAGAGGTCAAGATCGTGCATGACTCCTATTCCTTCATCCAGGCTTTTCGGACCAAGATGGGCTCACAAATGCCTCCACACAGATGTCTGCCATCTGTTCACTTCAGCAGAGGAGCCAGGGTTAGGATGCCTTGTTCCGATGCAGCTTCAGCTGTAGTTCAGCAGTTGGCTGTCAAGCTGTAAACTGGACTGTGTGAACTTACTCAGCTTTACCAAATCCCCTTCTTCCAGGGTCGAACTCTGTTTTTTTTAAAGCTTAGCAGTTAGTTGCATTAGCACAGCTCCATAGACCCGAGCCAGACACAAGCAGCTTGCAGCAGGCATTGATACACAAACTGCTGCCAAAGCCCCTGCATCCCTAATCCATAGACCCACTCTTCACTAGGTGGTGATATGTAACCATTCCAGCACTGATTTTTTCACTACCCTCTCATGATCTAGTTACACGAACATCACATTCAAGTCCTGCATTATATCTACTTGCACTGGGTTGCTCAAATTTCAGCTCAGCCCTCTCCTTTCTTACACAGAACTGTAAATAGTTTGAATGCATCATTTTCCTCTTCCTTCACTTTGACTCAACCCTGATATTGGTAGGACATGCAAACCTGTCCTACCAACTGCAATCTCTGGCCTACTACAATAATTGCTTTCCTAGTTTTCATTCTGACAAATAACTTTAGCAGAAACTCCACAATGAATCTCAACTTGAGAGAAAAAAGGGTAGGTAAGTGAAGTTCTAAAATCTTTTAAAGGTAAGGACAGTGTGCAAGTCATATACTAGCCAATTAAGAAGTAGTAACATCCTCACTTAGAAAGTTAGCTAATACTAAAAAGCCTAACTTTGCCAGTAGCCCCTGTAGCAACATGATCATTGTTAGTACAGAACACTATTACAGGCTGCTAATCATCAGCTGAGCCTTCATATCTCTCTCTCCTTCCCCAACATGACAAGTTTTCATATTCTAAATATGTGTACTAAAGTAAGGGCACAGAAGTAGTAATTTTTACCTACTGCTTTTCAGAAGATAGCCAGAAATTCAGTCATTTTTAATAAGAGGTGTACTAGCAGCCTGTCTTGTCTCACTCATGCACTAAAAAGAACACCCACCCACGTGTCCTCTTGTTTTCCTTTACATATAGCCTTCCATTTTGAATTTCTGTTTCAGTTCCAATTCAAAACTTTCTAGAGGAGGAAGCATCTCTATAGAGCTGAAAGAAAGCAAATAGAAGCCAGTGCTGAACAAAATGCCAAACCTTTCATTAGTTTAAGGAGACAAGGTTCATTTTTACCTCTGTCAGTGCAGACAACTTCAACATATTTTTGAGAAGTTAGAGCTGTCACTTCCTTTCTCCCTGATAACCACAGCAAATGAGACAGACAATAGAACCCCAACGTGGAAGTTCAGATACCTTAAACTCTGACATGGAGACATAAAATTCAGCAAACCATCAGGCCCAAAGGTCTATTTTTGCATTGTTATCTTTCAGATATCTCAAAATATGTAATGAATCCTTATGCATTACCAGACATGGTCAAAGTAATTTATTGAAAGCAATTTTTTTCCTGAAGATCAGTGGAAACCCACTGCTCAGAACTCTTTCTTTTACTATCATAAACAGAATTTTGTATCTTGACTAGACAGTAAAAAACCCTCTCTGATCCAAATGACAGGCAGGAGAGCTCATGTGAAGTCAGTTTGGCCTTTAAGACTTTCTAGAAACAGAATACAGAGTGACTAATACATTTGTGAAGAAAGTGAGATCATTCTCCAAAGGAGAAGCACGGGATATTATTGTCAGGTAGAAATAAGCAACTGAGCAAATCACCAAAGGGCAAATAATTGGCAACATGCAGCTAAGCAGAACGGCAGCAGAGGATTACAGATGACCACAAGTTAGACACAAGTCAATACTACCCTCTATTTCAGCAAACAGCAACATATGGAGCTGTATTAGAGTGAAGGCTACAAGACAGGAAAAATAGCCCTTCTATCCTGATTGATGCTGTTAAAATCAGATCTAGCATTCTGCATATAGTTTTTAAAAAAGATCACCCTTAAACAGCAGCAACAATGATTTCCCAACACCTGGAAATCAACACATGGAAATAATGTATGGGAAATATTTTTACCAGTAAGAAAAAAATCACATAACTTAGTTGCCTGGTGAGGGTGAAGAATATCTATCAGCAATGCAGCCCAGAGAAAGGTATTCAAAGATCTAGTGAGGAATCACCATGAAGAAGGGTTGGGAGAGAGAAAGAGCCTGAAGCAGAATGATTGAGGTCACTACCAGCCCCACAATCATTCCCCTAAATTAGACCTCCAGAATTTCATATACTCATTCTGCTCACAGGGCTGTAATCACAATCATACGTAAATATGTTAATTTGGAGGGAAAAATCTGTATGATTCCCCCCACAAACTCCTGGCATAAGTCACCTACAATGTGACTCCTAACCACTTTTTGCTTGCTTTCACATAACGTACAAGACAATTACAAGACCACAATTTCTCTACTGATCAACATCTCTATTGCTTTTTCAACATTTTTTCCCCTTTTTAAAAAAATGTCTAAACAGTTACACAATTTATAAGCTGCATGAAGCTGCATTAATTTTACAGGGCATGGTACTAATGCTTGATTTTTTGGTCATCTCCTTCTAAAAATATTTACTTAAAGCTCTATTATTACAATCTCGGAAACATACTACAGATTTATCACTTAGAAGTCAATCTTCATGGCTCAAAAAACATTGCTGCACATTCCTGTCTGAGAACAGCCCAAAATCTTATACCACTTTTTGTTTAGGCTGTCACCAAGCTACAAATACCTTGTTCACCAAACATACACCTTAAATAGGTATGTCTCCACCATAAGTCAAAACACAGAAGGCAAGTTTTGCTGTTGTTTTAAAATAATTTGGGTTATGGAAACACCTCTCTTGACTGTTTCAGAAATTTCAGCTCTGATACTAGGCAGATGGGGTAGGGCATTTTGGTACAACTGATTATCACTAACCCCTGAGCAGCCACCCACAAGCTACTCAGGATCGGAACCATTTCTCTGTAGTCTGATTTTCTAAAGTATTAACTAGTTGTGTTATTTCATGTGCAAATCCGACCACCTTGGTCTTTCTTTTCCCTGTTCAGCACACAGCAGAGAGGTACTGCTGATACCACAGCAATATGTAAAAGCCAGAGGGGATTTTACCATGTGATCAGCTACAAACTTTTCAGGTCATGTTTTAATAATTTCAAGCACATATAAAAAGACACACACAAACGTGTCAGCTGGAATTCTCTCTGCTTCAAAAGTCACATATTCAATGAATATCCCAAGTTGGAGGGGACCTGTAAGGATCATTGAGTCCAACTCCTGGCTCCACACAGGGCCAGCCAAGTCACAGTATGTGACTGAGTGCATCGTCCAGACACTTCTTGAACTCAGTCAGGCTTGGTGCTGTGACCCCTTCCCTGGGGCGCCTGTTCAAGTGTCTGACCACCCTGTCAGTAAAGAACCTCCTCCTAACATCCAACCTAAACCTCCCTGGTCTCAACTTCATGCCTTTCCCTCAGATTCTATCTCTGGTCACCAAATAGGAGCTGAGTGCCTGCTGCTTCGCTCCCCCTTGTCAGGAAGCCATAGACCAAAATGAGGTCTCCCCTCAGTCTCTTTCAGGCTGAAAAAAAAACAAGGGACTTCTGCCTCTCCTCGTAAGACTCCCCCTCCACACCCTTCACCATCCTCACTGCCCTCCTCTGGGCACTCACCAAGAGCTTTGTGTCCCTCCTGTGCTGTGGTGCCCAAAACTGCACTCATGGCAGCAGCACAGTGCAGAGCGGGACAATCCTCTCCCTGGACAAGCTGGTGACACCCTGCTTGATGCACCCCAGGATACAGTTGGTCCTCCTGGCTGTCTGAGCACACTGCTGGCTCATGTTTATCTCGCTGTTGCCCAAGACCCCCAAATCCCTCTCAGCATGGCTGGCCTCCAGCATCTCAGCCCCCAGTCTATATGTGCAGCCAGGGCTGCCCCTTCCCAGGTGCCAAATCTGGTACTTGCCCTTGATAAGCTTCACAGGGTTGGTGGTTGCCCAGCTCTCTGATCTGCCCAGGTCTCTCTGCAAAGCTCCTCCCACTTTGGTGTCATCTGCAAACATACTAAAGACACCTTCTAGTCCTGTGATCAGGTCATTTATGAAAATGTTAAGAACTGGACCTAACATGGAGCCCTGGGGAACCAACCCCACTAGTGATTACCGCCCACCAGTCATAGCCCCATTCACTGTCCCCCCTCTGGGCCCGACCCATCAGCCAATTACCCACCCAGCACACTGCAGCTTTGCCTAGTTCCATGCTGGACATTTTGTCCAGCGAGGTACTGTGAGGCACAGTATCAAAAGCCTCACTGAAATCCAAAGAGATAACATCAGCTGGTTTCCCTTGGTCAGACAGCTGGGTGACCTCATTGTAAAAGGAAACCAAGTTGGATAGACAGGATCTTCCTCTCCTGACCCCATGTTGGCTGTGACCAATGACTGTGTTGTCCTTTAGATTTTTTTCAATATTTCCCAGCATGACTTTTCTCCGAAATTTTACCAGGCAGTGAGGTGAAACGGACAGGCCTGTAATTACCAGGGTCTTCTTCCTTACCCATCTTGAAAATGAGCACATTTACCAGCTTACAGTCACCTGGCCCTCTCCAGATTCTCAAGACAGTCAAAAACAGAGGGGTCTTAAAATGACATCAGTCAGCTCCCTACAATGCTCTATAAGGGTCCAATATCAAAACATTATATTGGAAATCAGTAAAATTTGAAACACTGTTTTAAAACTATTAAGAATTAACAGCATTGGCAGTAGAATTTCTAAATACTTTTTCCCACTGTACAACATAAGCATTTTGCAACTTACATGGGCATCCATTCTGTCATCCTTGGAGATTATTCCTCTTAGTACTAAAAGCTCATGAATAATTACCTCGATTTCCCTTGTAAGTAAGGTACAGCCCTGCTCCACAAAGACCACAAAAAATGTCAGTCAAGTGTACCATGTAAGATAACCAAGGTTCTTGCAAGACTTACTATAATTTATATTTTGTTAACAGGTGTCCCTGTATTAAATGGGTGCAGTTATTACTCCAAGAACTTCAGGATACTCCTGATATGAGCAGCATTAAGTGTTTTCCATTCAAGCTTGGTCTATTAAAACCACAAGAGCTGATGGGAAGTGCCATCCTAAGCTCAGGTCAGTGGATCTTTTAAGGACATTCAAAATACCACTTCTCCACGGATGCTCTGAACAGAACAAGACTAGCTAGCATTCCCCTCCGCCAGATGTTTGGATTTACCTATATTAATCCCACTTTCAAAGTTGTTTCTGTAACTCAAATACAGTTCCCATGTATGTATTAACTAAACGTTTTGCCAACTATAAGGAATGCCAGGTATACCTCTGGGACATGTCCAGATATGCCACTAAACCTAAATATAAGAGGCTGTTGAAGCTTCATTATAACTCTGCAGCGGACCATCAGGCTTACAGCCCTATCCATGAAAATGCAGGGGGATCATTAATACATTGGTGAATAAATGAATTGGAACAGATTTTCTCACACACTTTGTTTGTTCAAAATATTATTCAGAAATCCTAGGATAAACCTTCATTGAACTCTAAATTTTATGCTCACAGCTTCAATTACATCCACAACTCCAATTATCTCAGATGCCAAACAAACACTACTTAGACTGCAAGCTACAAGCCAAGGACTATCTGCCTTACAAATGTATTGTCCTCAGTACAACAGGATTCTGGCCTCTACCGCTGTGGAGCACAGTAACACTTTTTGCTTTATTCAAGCTTTCCTAAGAAACCAAGAATCAAAACAAACACAACTGGGCAAGTACCACAGATCACAAGGGAGATTACTAAGTAAAAACAATAGCAATGATAACTTTTTGCTAGAAAAGTCTACAACAGTATTTGCCGATGTATTAATCCAATACATCACATTGGTATTTTTCATTTGCTGTGCTAAATTGCTTTTGCAGAAGCAAGGCAATCTGTTGCCATGAAGATGTTAATAAGGTGGTAATTCATAAACGTGTTATTTTGTTGAGGCTTTGATCTGTCAAGAACTTTTGCATACTACCTACACTGCACTGCAATTCACAGAGCTGGCAAAAGGAATAACAAGATGGGCATATATCACAGAAGTTCCCTGTTAGGGCATTTTAATGCAGCCACAAAATAATGATTCTTCTGAACAACTTTTTCCAGACGTTTTCCCCTCTTTAATGGGTAAGAAAGAGCAGGTAATCAATTCCGTGCAAGTCTGATTCAGCTGCAAATAAACTTATTTTATCCAATGCATTTGCTTACACAAATTTAAATATGCATACGCTTCCTAAATTAAATTTACATCTATAAAGTATATATTCTTCGTGATGTGTGTATTACTGGAGGACAGTAAGAGTCTGACAGCACTCTTTATTGCTACAGGACATAATTTATTTTCTTCTAGATACAGTGTAACAGACTTTTCATCAAAAATCATTCCTCTAAATTGCTTAACTTTGTACACAAAGACATGCAAATTAAGAAACACGATGAAAGAAAGTGTATGAACAAGTCGAGAGTATAGAAAGAGGACCTAAAGTCTCCAACTTTTCAAATACATACTCAGCATATTCTAATGCCAACTTTTTATAACTTTGTGCACCACACATGCCATACAATTGATATGTATTCTTCATAAAAGGTATTTATTCACCAGCCATATCCAATGAAGCATATCTGCAGTACACAGCATTGAGAGAGAACTCAGTTCCACTGCAGTCAGCACAGCTGAAGATAAGCAGTATAAGTGACCTGACTAAGGATGTAACATCAAAGCACACACAGGAAACACCCTTAAGGAGGCTCTCATCTGGGCCGACACTGTAAATTTAAGTTGATGCACTTTTACTCACATTTTTAAAAATGCTTTTTAGCTGAGATATCTTTAACAAATCTCTGTATTCCAGGCCTGAGAGACAATCCATCTCTCCCTGAATTTGGGGGTAGTTCTGCTTTCAGCCACTCAGGCAATCTCTCCTCCGGCAAACAGGCTGCGTAAGCAGCTCACAAAGTGCGTTCAAGCAAAGTCAAGTGACTTACTTTAGAACTGACACTGCTCGCACCCACTTTGCTTCTTTCTGAGGTAACACAGCAAGAACCCAACCCACCCCATGGACAGGGCTGCTCCCAGCCTTGCTGTGCAGGACGGGGAGCCCACCATCACTGACGGCTCTTAAGCCTCAGCACCACGCTGAACATCCGCTCCCCTTTCTGCCTCGGGATACTGAATCACTGTCGCATTTTTGTAGGGGGGAGGGAAAACAAAGCAACAACAAACCAAACTAAGGCAACTTTTAACTGAAAGCCTGCCCATGCCTGCTCTGCAGCTGCCTTCGCCAGTGGCTTCCCGCGACCACCAACAGCCTCGGCCCCTCACGCACAGGCACACGTCGGGCCACCACAGCCCGCTACTCTGGACGAAGACAGCCGCGGTACCCTCTCGGCTTCTCCCCTGGCTCACAGGCTGCTGCCACCACCACCACGGGAGCCGACCACCAGGCAGGACTGGGCCGCAAGGCCGTCCCTGAGGGGAGACCGCCACTCCGCGGCCCAAGCGGCGGCCCCGGGACCCGAAGACACTGTGGCTCGGCCCCTGCCTGGCTCCGCTGACGCCCCCCCTCTCCAGCCGGAGGCTACGCGCCAGGCCGCGGGCTCATGCCGGGGCTGTCCCAGGCGCAACCCGCGGCCGCCCAGCCGGACCAGGCCAGGCCGGCCCCTGGGGGAGGCCCGCACTCACCCCTCCCGGGCCGGCTCATCCGCCGCCTGCCTCCCTGCATCCGCCAATACAGCCAATCCTACCGCTTTACAATCCCCAACGGCCGCCAATAGCCAGCCAGGGTGAAGAAACAGCGACCAATCCCAGCCAGGTGGGCGGGAACGCGGGCAGCGGCCTCGCCCCTACCGCCCACAGAGGGGCGGGGTGAAGCCAGTCCGTCGGTGGGGAGCGGGACGGGGCCCGGGATGCTGGGCGGGTACCGCTTCCCCTTCTCCGGTCCTTGGCCGGCAGCATCTCACCCCTCGTGAGGGCTGTGCGGCCTTCTGCCGCCCAGCGGGGATGGAGATCGCATAGCTCCAACCTCCGGAGGCCGGCGGCGCACCGCAGCCGTGCGGGCAGCGAGCTCTCGCGGCAGGAGAGATCCCAAGCCGGGCGAGGAGAGTGGGCACCTCCGAGGGGACAGGGATGTCGTGGCGGCCAGCGCTCCTCGTCGCCGCCATCCCGCTGCTCACCTGGAGCGGTGTTCCCGTCCCGATGCCGTGCTCGGGCCTCGCTTGTCATGTGTCCCCAGACAAGGCACCGTTCGCCTTTTAATCATCCCTTCGGCCTGCGGGGTGAGCTCCCTCCGGGGCCAGTCGCTTACCTGAATTCAGAAGGAGACCCTACTGTTCGAAGGCAGGCAGTAATCACCTTCACATCTTACTGAAGAGAAGGGAAGGGGTGAGGCACGGTAGCACAGAAAGACTTAGGCACAACATCGGGCATCATGCGTTGCACTGATGCGGGAGGTCAGCAAAAAGACGAGACTCTTTAGAGAGGAGACTAGATGGGTAGAGCAAGGCAGAAGGGAAATAGTGGCCTCACGGGAGAACTGTGTGGTGTTGTGAGCAGACGGGGAGCAGGAGGAGAAACAGCAGTTGGGATGAAGACAGCGCAGGCTACGCCACACAGAAACAGCCGCTCCGCAGGCGCCAGCAGTGTGCCCTGGCCGACCAGGGCACAAACCCGGCCTGGGCTGTTCCCTTCTAAAGAATTCTAAGTCGATGCATGAGACACCTCTGTATTACTGATGCATCCAAGATGTCGTTCATATTCTATTAAAATAAAAATAATCAAACATGCATAAAGAGCAAGTCTGTCCATGTGAGACTTTATCATTTTTATCATTTTCATAATGTCCAGACAAAGCTGTTTCCTGAGTAGCTATACATAGCCATGTTGTGCTTCGTAAGAAGCAGCACGCCGCCATACCAAGGAGTGTTTGATGACCAAACTCATTCTCCCTCATAGAGGAATTAACAGAGAATTACGACAGAGGACTGACAGCCAGACATGAAAAGCAATATAATAATTCCTGTAACAAAATTCCAATGCAAGTCACAAACTCTCAAGCCTCTGTGTTATCTTGGAGGCATCCCATTTTCCATCCAGAAATTTTGCCCAATAGTTTCCAATAATTCCCCCCCACCAGGTGTTTGGTACTCCTACAGCACAAACTTATTGTATCTTCCACTGGAATTACTATTGTAAGCTAGGTATGCTGTACTTTTGGTTATTTCTGAGCTAATGAGATATTTATGTGTACTTCACAGCAGAACCAAATATTTCTTAGATATGAGAATTACAGTATATACACTTCGCAACTGATTTGTTCAAGAGCAGTTACTCAGATGCATCCTCAAAACTCAGATTACAGTGCACACTGATAGTAACACAGAACCACAAATTACCTCTCCTTTCCCAGAAATTCAGGAATGTATGGTGTGTTCCATCTTAAAACACAGATTATGTTAATATAATCCCAGCATACTAAAATTCATCTGCCATTCAACAGTAAGAAAATAATTCAGGTTAATAAAATCAAGGCAGAAAATTTTGTATCAGTTAAAAAATATTTTGCTGACACATAGTAAAATTAGCCAAAGGTTTTTTTTCTGCAAGATAGCATTACTTGTAAGTAATATTATTTGTAACTATCCTTAAGAACAAAAATTTAGCAGGATATATTTTGCAGTTTTTATAGATAATGTCAATATCTAGGTTTACAATATATAAACAAATGCATACTGACAATTAGGGAAAGAAGGATTATAAAGCTGTGCTCAGAATTTGAGATTTTAAAGCATTTGTTAGCTGATTAAGATGATTTCAGCATGAGTGGATTATTTCCTACCCTTCTACTTCAGAGTGCTTCCCCAGGGTCCCTTGATTCCTGCTGCTATTGCAAAGGAGGTTTAAAAAGATTTAGGTTCTGTCTTGATTCAGTATGGCAATTTCTATGCAACAAAATATTTCTTTCTGTATTAAAATCAATGAATTAGTACTGCAAATAATGATTTTAATCTAGTTTAATAAAAATATTTTATCTTATAGCTAACATCACTTATTCTTTGCATGGCTCTAGGACCCAGCCTACTGAGATTCTAAATAAGCTATCTATTATTTCAAACCTTTTCACACCTTCAAAAACAAAACAAAGGTAAGCAGTGGAACAAAATATTTTTTTTCTAGGTCACATTGTCTAGATAATTACTTAGATGCTGGGAGAGTAAGACATAAATAATTGCTGTTATAGTCTGAAATTGGTCTGAATAATTAAACCATTTATTAGAGAATAAAAATATTTAAATGGTTGCTTTATTGTGAAGATTTGATTGTTATTCATAGCAATTACTACCTGACTAATTAATGTACTTTTTTATATTACAATTATCTGAAAAGGGTAGAGTAGTATGGAATAGAACTGACTATTTCAGTTGGACGGGACCTACTAAGGCCTCTAGCCCCAGTGCCTGACCACCTCAAGGCTGACCAAAAGCCTGTTATGAAGGGCTTTGTCCTAATGCCTAAAACACTGACAGGCTTGGGGCATCGACCACCTCTCTAGGAAGCCTGTTCCAGCATTATTCTATATGGGAACTTACATCATCTCTACACTCTGAGTTACTGATTCAGCTGTGTTCCTATTGCCCAGGCCTCCTAAAATACCTCTTGTTAAGGGTTAGCAAAAACTGAGCTCCGCTGGATAACTCAGAGTAGGAAATGAAGTCCTAACTACCAAAAAATTCCCCAGGAAACTGAAACAAATTAGATTTTCATTAAAGAGAATGAATACAGTCTACATTCATTTATATCTCATAATAATTTACCAAGATGTACACAGGCTATAAAGTGTGAACGAATACTGCATGCAATCTTTTTATGTCCTAAAGAATTCTCTAAATAAAAACAATTTATAGTTTAAATTCCTAGTAGGGTCTCTGATTAATTCAGTTAATTCAGCTGCAATATGTTGAATCAGGGGCTGGTTGAAGTACAATGTGTGTCTATGCATGTGTGCCACATCTCTGTGTTTGTCAGTGCTGTGAATGTGAACCCCTTCTGGTGTTGGTAGAATGGAGGAGTTCGGCTGGCTGAGTCCAAGGAGGACGCATTCACCAGTGCAGTGAAGAATGCTGGAAGCAAGTAGTTGCCCCTCCTTTCTCCAGGAGCCATTTCCAGGTGTGACTTCACCACTGGCACAACAGCTGTGCAGTAGCTGTTTTGCACTCAGACCTGGTCCTCCTTGAGTCTGGCCTGGACCTGGACCCACTATCTGGGCTACTTTAGCTCAGGCTTGCACCTGCCCCAGAACTACAGCCTTGCCAGGGCATCACTGGGCCATGTCTAACTGTTATCATCATCATCTGAGGCCCTGATCATCCTGACTGCTGCAATGCTGCCCGTGAGGCCTGTGCTCCCATCTGACTTGCAGTCACACTCGGCTCCCAGGTCGCCTTCCTTTGAGAGAAGTCAGGCCTCACCAAGCCCTGATGCAATTTTAGTACACTTTTGGGTTTTTTTCAAAAATAAACTCTTTTGGAGTTTAAGGCTGACAGGTGTTGACTTCCTGAGAGAGGGAATCTCAGAACTTTAGAGGTAAGTAATGAGTTTAATCTGTTAGAAACCAGTAAGTGTTATCATGCTTGGTATCACATTAATGATTAAATGAAAAAGTAAATCCTGGCCTAGTGAGAGTGCAAAAGTTTTGGAAAGCTCTTCAAAAGCTCCATGAAAGTGTCTTCTGAATTTGTGGAGTGCAAGGTTTTCTGCTGCTCTGAGAAGAAAACAACTATCATCCCCAAACTCAGAGAAGATGAAGACTACCTTTCTTGAGCAGTCATGATGTAAAACACGCCCGTCTCAGGATCTCCAGCCCACAGACTGGCATTTTAGCTGAAACCATCACAAGAGGGCATTGTCTTAGCCTGCTGGTGATTTGGCAGATGCACTGAACCAAATTCTTCTTTCAGGTGCAGAGATGCAGACTCAAAAATAGCAATGTTCATGCATTTTTACTCCTGACAGCATTTTTTTTTCCAAAACAATGTGATCCTGGGAGCTGTATTTATACAACTGTCAGTAGAGTTGGGGCTATTGCATTTTTTTTCCAAGTTCCAAATTATTTTGTAAGCTTTTTTTATTGATACTTTTGAATACACAACTGCTCCAGACTCTCTATTCCATTTCCCAAAGCAGGGAAAAATGTGATTTGACAGAAGGCAGATCTAATCCAGTAGGGTACTCGCTATTGGTGAAAATGTGATCCTGGAGTGGCAAAAAACTTGAGTTGCACAGCTGCTGCAAGCATGTCTTTTAAACCCTTGTATGTAATAATTGTTCAGAAATTACTGTAAAAAACCCTATTATTTTGAAAACTGCATGGTTTTTGTGAGAATGTATGTATGTGTCAACAAAGGGTTGACTTTTTAATTTTATTTTCTTTTCTTTTATGATAAAGTGAACTGAGCTTTTTTCCATCTTCAGCAACTGAGGTTAAAGAATCTCACTACAGCCACTACAGTGACACCACTCTGTAGAGCTCTGAATCTATTTTCCAGGACTTCAGCATTTTTCCCCTTACTGAATCTGGGTTCTGTAAAGAACTTCTGAAGTATATGTCATATATACCAAAATAGGTCCCTGCTTAACAAAAGATAAGCCTATTTTAGGTTATAATGGTACGGACAGCAATCTTACCTGTAGGTACTGTGGTTAAGATTTTCAAGGCTGAAGATAGACTGTGCCCGTCCCTTCACCCATCGGTAGCTTAAGTTTAAAAGTTTCTGGTTTCTCATACGTTTTAGTATGCAGTTGTTCTCAAACTCAAGACTATCTGAATGTTTAAAAATTGTTCTATGCAGGCAGCACTGTAGCGAGTCTTCAAGTGAAGGGCTAAAGGAGTAATTTAGATGTCTCTTTGCGGATACCTGTCTTGGAATTATGTAGCCTCTGCTTGTACCTAGAGAAACTAGGACACCGGCCTACCACTGATTATAGTATCGCTGCACAGATAATACCACAGGGTACTGCCTCCTTAACGCTGCATAGCAGCAGAAACATGTTGGACACCCTGGATGAAGTTACAAAGTCTGTGCTTGTTTTGAACAGATATTTTTATGTCTTGACTTAAAAAATAGCTAAGAAAGGCAAAAAGTAACTTATGAAAAGGGTAAAAGCTGATAGATCTCAGACACAGGTTCATCAAAAATTTAACTGATCCAAAAACTGATGTTGTGTGCCTGTTAGAAAGTTAAAATACTCAAATTCCATGGTTGAATATGTCATATCAGCAGTTTGTTTTCCTAATTAATCCAATTGTTTGTCTGTTTGCCTCAGAGGTTTTTTTCAGCTTCTGATTGTTTCAAAGGCACTGAGTGGGAGAGAGTGCACTGTGAAAACAGGAACACAGTCCACCTCATGTGGAATGACTCCCATGTCTGTTCAGCATCATATCTTTCATCCACAGGAGGCCAGACCCATCAGTTCTTCTCTTCATCGAACAACTGATTTAAAAATGATACAAACAGCATAATTAATAGAGGGGCTGAAAATTCAGAATGTAAACTTTCCAAATGAAATTGGATGGCATAATTCATTTGCTAGAGATTTTTCACCAAGCAGAATCTGTCTAGGGGTTATTATAGGAATTATCGTGCTACTTCATTCTGTTTCAGTAACAGCACCTGTAAAATTTTATTGATGTATCTAGCAAACTAGATGGAAATTCTGCTAAATCTTGGAGGGAAAAAAAAAGTGATTGATTTTTATACAGTCATTGTGTAGGACAACTTGAAAATATTAAACTGGATATACATATTGACCTACTTCAAATCAAGCCACCTTGTTATGTTTGTTGATAATCTACTATGCTATTGATTGCTAGATACTTCCCTATCCTCCAGAAACTGCTGGCTGTGTTCATATCTTTTATGGATAAACCGTTGGCAGAATCTGAAAGTTCTGTGTAACTTCGGCAACCCTTGCTGATCATACTGCGAACGCCAACTGTATTTTGTTTATTCTATTACACGCTTCAAGGTAATTTGTTTCCTGGCAAAGAAAGTGGTATATATACACAGTCTGAATTTTCTTTATTTATTGAGTTCATAATCTTCCCTGGCCAGTCAGATTGCTTATTCAAACTATGCCAGTTAATAAGGATACAAACCACGGTTATCTCACTAAAAACAATTGCTGTACAATACAAAATTATGCTCAACTTTTTAAATCTTATTTTTATTGCTTCGGTACACTTTCAAAGGAAATGTGTTGACTTTCCCAATAACAATATTTTAATGTATCATCCAGAACATAAACAGTGAAAGAGTATTTTCGCTGCATCAACAGCTCATCTAATTTCAGAGAAAAGTCTGCCAACAACCATTCTACCTTTATAAGCATGTAAGTTCAGATATGTTCCACCTATCGTATATACAGGAATGGAAAAGCTACCAGTCAGCTCTGATTAAGAAGCTGTACCACAGGACAGATTTGAAGAGACAGCATTCAGTTCTGTGTGCCCCAGACATAACATTAAGAAATGAGATCCAATACTACTGTCTGTATGTAAATTAGTATAAAAAATAAATATGGTGGTACTAGCCTGGCTAGTACCTATCTGCCTTCAGAAAAAGGATTCAGGGAGAAAATCACCGAGAAATCACACAGAAGGCCGGCTTGCAGAATTTCCCAAGTCTTATCTCTTATGTTAAAATAAATCATGGAAAATATTGCAACTTTATTACATGTAGGTAATTTACAAATTTTAGAATTTCATTGTTCAAAAGAACGTAGAAAACATAAAGCCCAGTATTAGAGAGTTAGAATTGTCTCTCACAACATTTGCAGGTCTCAACACTTAAATTTGGACTGTCATTCACTTGAGCAAAAATTCCTGAAAGAAACCCTAGTGATCGGCTCTGCCTGCAAAAGGTCTCTGTAAATCCTTTCAGCAATTCCTTATACAGCTAAGAAAATAGGGAGTGAAGATTCTGACTGGTTTGCAAGCCAATGTATATTTTGAGCCTGCTGGAAATACACCCTGTTATAACGGTTTTTATTAAACAAAATTTTAAAATCATACTGTATGCTTTTGAAACAGAAAAAATTTAAATTCTGCTTTCCAAAATTAAATTTCAGCTTCACCTTATGAAACCATCACATTATCTGTTAATTTCTAAAGGGAATTTTTCCTTCATGGAGACATTTCTGCAGAGGTGTTCATTCTGAAAAAGTGGTATTTTTAACACAGAGATAATTTTCGAGCAACTTAGACCTGCAAAAATATACAGACCTGGAGCACTTTAGCATTTATGAATACACAGCACAATGTGAATACTTATTATCTATCATTATCTGCTTTACATTCTCTATTTTTTTGAGGCAAAACAAAACATAAATGTTTGTCTCAGCCCTGACAAGCTCACACTGTAAAGATACTGAGCCAAGGGAAAAAGGATTCTCACAGTACAGGAGAAGTAGTCAGCTGGTAGCAGACTTCCCATACGCATAGTATGAAGTTCTAGAAATGGAAGGATACTTTTTCAAAGAATTCTGTGTGCAGTGTATTCTTGTAACTTGTCACTAATGGTCAGCTAGCCTCCTGCAGACTTCAGTTCAAATTGCAGCCAATTACTATGCCGAAAGACTTTCCCCCCACTTGCTCAGAGAGTGGATATGTAGAGGATCAAGGGGTGAATTGCACTGCTGTCTAATGGGCCTGTTAGCCAGCTATGTCAAGGTTTCCAGCAGAGTCTCCATATGCACTTTACCCCTGTCATTTTCAAGAAGGAAAGCTAATACTAAAGGATAACTTGAAGTGTCTCACATAGCCTACAGGTTATCACAATGCTCCAAAGCATCCAGCTATTACTTGAGACAGAAGTGGGGGGTTTTGGTCAAAGAGGAAGACACTCTACAGCAGATCTAGGTCTTAGGACTTGAATTACTGAGGCGCAGGGGCAACATCAGGTGCCTGCTCCTAAAGTAAATTCTTAGAGGAGGCAACTGTAGTCAATGTAAAACAGTCTACAAGTTCAGCTGCAGAAGAAAAACTGCAGCGTCTGGACAGCTTCGCACAGATCCAGCTTCATGGGGCTGACTGGTGGGCAGAGCTGTAGGTTGCGGGCAAAGGCAAGCCAATCTCTGATGAGCTCCCTGCCACTGTGCCTGTAACCCAGCACCTGAGCGGGCAAATTTACAACCAGCTTCAGTGATTCAACCTCGCACTGCAGCCATTTTCAGGGGTGTCTTTTTACCCTCCAAGCTTTGCCCTGTCAAGATCTCCCACAACCCAGGCCCTAGCGAGCAGCTGGAGCAGGGATGGGTGACCTTTGTGCAGGGCAGGTGTGGTGGCCAAGCTCGGGCACCCAAGGCCCCGACTGCGGTAGGGACATATTTCACCTAGCGAGTGACAGTCAGTGAGGGGAGGAAACGCCTCCCCTGGGAATGCTGACAGCAGCTTTACATCTGTAGCTAATTAACTTAATTGACCCAAGGTAAGGGCGGGCTGCCGGGTGCCCTGGGCTCTCTCACGCCCCGGCCCCGCCGGCCGGCAGGTGGCGCCGCCGCGACGCTGCTGTGCGGCCGGAGCGGGTGCACGCCCCCTTTTCCTGCTCCCCTGCCCCCGGCGCGGCGGCTGCGGGGTGCCCGGCTCCGAAACCGGGGAGCGGGCGCCGTGGCAGAGCCGGAGCGGAGAAGGTGCAGGCGGGGTTGTCTCGGTCTGCCGCTCCCCTCTGAAAGGGTGGGGGAGAAACACATCCTCGGTCCGGCAAAGCGAGGCGGGAAGAACCTGACGGGAAAGCCCCAGCGCGCTCCCCGGCCCTAGGGGCGGGGAGCACCATGTTGTGAGGGCGGCCGGACCGGGCCGGGGGAGCCCTGTGCGCCCTGTGCCCGGCGGGCCCTGCCGCAGCCGGGCCCCTCTGGCAGCAGGCAGGAAAGCCTCCGTGCCCGTCAGCGCCGCGCGTTTGGCACCGGCGGCGCTTGCTGGAGGGGGCTTTCTGAAAGATGCGGAACTCTTGCGGGTAGGGAAGCGGAGAGGGACAGAGGGTACGGCTCAGGAGTCCGAAGTACTCGGCTAGTTATAAATAAATTAAAAAGGATTTCACCTTCCTTTAAATGCAGCTGTTAATTTGTAAACTCTCACCGCTTTCTTCTTGCCGTTGTGAAATTTTCCCTTGCTACGCAGTACAATCCCTGCTGTGTTTTTGGAAGTGCTGATCCTGATACAATACCAGGAAAAATAAGCTGTTAATGAGGAATGTTCTGCCCCCGGGGCTTGGCCGTAGGAGGACGTCGTGTCCAGGGACACTTCATACCCGAGCAGGAGTGCAGTGAGAGGTGTAAGGAGGCTCTGGCAGCTGTGCAAGCGCTTACCTGTCTTTTTGTAAACTTGGGGCTGTCGTATGATGATTATTTTTGATACGCTTATTTACCATTTCGATTTCTCCAGGGGTAGGAGTTGGGAATTGTCATTTAGTCTGCATTTTCCAGAACGTGTAAAGTACCCAAAGCATTTTGATACAAACAGCTTACTATGCTGCAATTTCATGACACTACAGTGATTTAGCTGCCTTTTTTTCTGCTCAGAGAGGACAGGAATACCACATCAGACAGCTGACTCATGTGCTACATCACAGCATAAAGAGGATTACACACACAGATCGCAGCTCCTAATGTAGAACAGAAATATCTCACACAAGCAGTTTGTATCGGAATTAGAAGTGCTATGGAAGAACTAAGGGTTTGGATAATTCTGTGACTGCTGGATGGATCTCGTCTGCAACAACTGAAACACGACATTAAGAGGAAGTCTGTGAAGTGCCTGGCTGTATGGATGTGTGTGTTGCTGAGCTAGCAAAGACAGTAACAATAGTGCGTGATGTCACTCCGTATCTCTAAGGTCTTTGTGATAATCCAGTGTGGCTGTAGTTGCTGTGGGAGCCGGACATATGGTTTAAACCCATAAAGGCAGCTGGCCGTGAGGTCAACAGGCATATGGCTGAAAGGCCAAAGAGTTAATATGCCAAGTCTGTCAACTAGGAAGCTGGAAATATGTAGCTGGTGTATCCAAGAAGGGAGAACAGCTCTTTTAGAAAGACTGGTGTGCAATTAATTTTAAAAATATTTTTGTCTGGTGGGTTTTTTTTTTAGTGCAGCACCAAGTTTGCATGTAATTCACTCAAGCAAATATCATTAGAGCAACAATGCAACTTCAGTCTTCTAAAAAACAAGAGAGAGCTAGAAACCATTTGTGTGTCAGTAGGACTTCAACTCTTCCTTAGGCTAGTGAATACTTAATGCTGTTTCTAATTTCTGATTTACTGACTTCTGCATACAATAAAATATTTGACTTAGCAGCATGCAATCGTATGGTGAAAACATCTGTATTCAGAAGTGTGGAGGATACTGTGTAAGGTAGGCATGTACACCATATAGCACGCATTAGGTATTACTTCAGAAATTGTTAATACTGCCATTCTTTTTCAATGCTCCAAATATATTTTTAAACTAGAGAAAGGCTGTTAAACCTCAAAGTTAAATAATGCTGGATTCTGATTAATGGTCGTTCTTGCAGTTGCAGGCCCTGTTTGAAATCCCAATCACAGAAGGGACCTCTGGAGATCCCTTCCGACCCCCCAGTTAGCTGGTGGTATGGGTAGCTGGAAAAGTTTATTATGTTTCTGCTGCTGGTTGAGTACTGTCTTCATTTGGAAGTAACATCAGAAAAAGCTAAAGATGCTGTGTTACAGCCGTAAGGAGAGTTCTGAGGAGACTGCTGCCTGCTGACTTGTCTTAGACTTCCCTCAGACTGATGGAGTCCTGGATCCCAAACTATGCTGCTTTTCCTACTGTCAGCCCATATTTGTGTTAGAGTGCACTGCCCAACAGTGTTGAAATCTTTCAGTCTGCCTTTACATTTCCTTTAATTACCATTTGCTGTCCTTGTAACTCCTCTGTCATCTTCTTACCTGCAGAACTCTGCAACCAATCTTAACCACCTGGGCTAAGAATAGAAACAAGTCACCTTGAAATGACTCCTCAGTCCTTTTAAGAATGAAGTTCAAACCCATTTCTTTTAAAAGTCTATACAGATTTTCTGTGGTTTACTTCTTGGATATGGCCCCTAACGTGCCTCTCCGCCATCACTTCCTGCTTCCTCCTGTTTTTCCTTTGTAGACTGTGCAAGCTGTTTGTCAATGTTTTCTTCCGTGTTTCCTGACATCTGTATCTCACTAACTTCCTCACTTCTTTCAAACTGTATTGTACTCTGTATCTCCTTTCCCTATGTCAGTGACACTAATTGCTCTTTATTCCCCAATTCAATCTGATGGAATAATTTTTTCACTAAATTATATTTTATATAATTTCTGCAATATATACCTTATACTGACTTTCATTACTGTATTCAGTGTGGAGTGTTTTCTCCTTGCAGATGACAGAAAGAGAGGCAAAGCAAGTTAAATCACAAGCAACCAGGGCTTTGTGGCTGAGGAACGGTTTGCCAAAGTGGCTAACAGATGTCTCTGCACTGAACTCTGCTTATCTTTACCAAAGCTCTTCCATACCATCCACATCTTCCAGAAGTTGGCTGGTCTTGTTACTGGGAGCAGGGGTCAGGTAATTGCTGTGGTGCCCAGCACAGACACCATTTCAAAGGTCAGACTTTACAGTCTGTGAATTTCTGCTGTCAGAAAGGGAAAAATGTGTGCATGTTATGAAGAGTCAAGAAGGACATGGTGTGCTGTCCTAGAAGCTTAGCAATATGTTCCTAGGTTCCCCATGGGTGTTTAGTCTCCAGTTGTTCTCTTGAGCAAGTATCCCAACTAGGATTGTGTCCACTTATGATAACAGCAAGGTCTACAGACAGCCTTTCAAGGGTGACTTATTTTCTGAGCATTTTAGTGAGGAACAAAATGAGATTGAATGATCTCCCTGGAAAATGGAAAACCACTTTACAAGGTTACTGTTTAAAATAAAACAGCGCTGTAATTTACGCTTTGCATGATACTCTGTGCCCCAAATGGTATCCCAGTCTTCAGTGCAGTGCTGCCTCTGAAAGGCAGCACACCAGGAGCAATTCTTGCATGTGTTTTGATTGAGATTTAGTCATAAGTTCCTAAAACATTAAAAGTCTTCTCTTAAATCTATACTCCTTTCATCATTCAAATACCCTCCTACTGGTATAGTTACAGTTAATTCCCTCTGAATAATCCTGCTGTACTCAGGAATGGTGACACGACACAAGCTAATAGGCTATCCATATTCTCAGCTTCACAAAAAGACGAGGAATGATAGATTTTTACAGCTGTGGCTGATGACATCATTTCTGCAAAGTGAACATTATATCTTTTAATAGTGTGGGCATTTTTAATGGGACTTGTTTCAGGACTTCGTATTTGGTTTCTTAAATAAGTTGTTGCTTCAATTATAGGTGGACACTGAGGAGAAAGAAGTGATGAAAAAAGCTGTTGTAAAGGAGTATCTTGGTTCTGGTGTTCGTATACATCAATAGTGATGCCCTTGTGACCCAGCACTGATTTCACTGCAGGGAAATACAACAAAATTTTAAGGGGCGTGTGTGAAACAGGCATGCTTACCAGGAATAGCATGGCAATATTTTTTTAAACCTACAACAAATGCAAACTTTACCTTGTCCCTAATCTACTGCATATCTGAATTATTTGAAGATTCATAGACCACATTTCTAATAAGTAAAAAATTACTTGGGAAAGGTTTAGTTTAATCAAGCAAAGGAGCTGGGTGATGGCCTTGCAGAATAGTTTACAAAGGATTTTTTCCATTTGGTTTTCATGAAATCACAAAATGTGAGAACCTAGCCAAAAGAATCTGAAAACCACATTGTTTTGGTTATGTGACAGAAGGAGGTGTAAGTGAGCATGCACTACTATTTAGGCCTTCAGAAGATACAAGGGTAATTACAACATTTGAAATTTAGACTTGACAACTTTCACACAGATGTGCAGGAAGATCAGATGATGCCCCAAGGTGGCAGATTGTTAATTTTATTTATGTGTGCCTATCATAGCAGTCTGTTGTCTCCAATCAGCATATTCCAAAAATCTATAGTGATGGAATTTGGAGAGTCAATTTTCTTTCAAATACTGTTTCTTTTGTTAAGCCATCTCGTCAGCTTGTAGATATGTTGTGAAGTGTGTGTTGCAAATGTTGTTAAGAAGACTGTTTAAATTGGACTTAAACACACTAAATTCTTCTCTTAGTTAAAGATTTTTCTTGAACTATATTTCTTCTCCTTAAGCCATTTGCTGCAGTAGTACCTGTATTTTCTTTTGAACCAGCTGATACTATTGTCAGAGCATTGCAGTTCCAGTGGAAAAGGTCCATTTCAAATTTTAATGCATATAAAGGACATTTGATTTTGTTACAGTGCATCTGGGATATGGAAAAAAGTGCGTTTTAATCCAGAGAAGATAAGCAGGAACCGGTCTCATAGGTCAAATGTTATGTAAGAACTTTTGAGAAAAGAGTATTTCATACAGTTCCTTTATGTCTTGCTTCTTACCTTCCTCTGTAATTATAGATAAAGTACTGCACTAGATCTTGTTTTTAAATAATCGTTTGGAAAAGAAACAAAATTATTCCATCTGGTATATTGCAAGTTCTTTAGAAAAAGTGTTGCAAATTGTGATGTATCTCAAAAAATCTTATGTAAATTACACATAAGCACATACGCAGGCAAATGCTAACTCATATCCTAAACAAGCTTATTCAGCACCCCAGCTGTCAGTGTGACAATGGTTAAAACACAAGGATCTTATTTTAAGAAAAAAATGTTCTCTAGTTGAACTGTTCTGCTACCCCCATGCTTCACAGCAGGACTTCTGGGATTTCCCTCTATTATCTAGCTTCTCTTATATAATAAAAGAAAAATAAATTCTCACTTGCTCCCCCAAAGGTGAGGTGTAGGAATAGGACTGACCTTCCAAAGCAAAGGGAGGGTCAGGTCTCTCCGTTAGTATTATCCCATCCAGAAGCATTATAACATGAAGCAAAAGATAAGCCTGTTCAGAATTCTGTGTTTTGCAGCCTGGCGCAGTATGCCTGCTGGGCACTGGTGCAAACTTGTGGAGTACTGTGTTCATGCAGGATCACCATATGTAAAGGAGCCTTATGGCTTTCTGCTGTACCTGGGCAGACAGTAGAATTTCTGTGCATGTAGGTATGAGGCAGTGACTGAAAATCCCTGGCTATATTTCTTTTTTTTTTTTTTGCTGAGTGGGTCAGATTTTGACTTGATGTTGCTGTAGAATGCATTTCCAGTAATAAAAAAGAAAAAGATTTGTGTATTCTGGCAGAGGAACAGGAAGAGGACAGAAACAATACTGAATTTGCGCTGCTTAGAGCAGAATGCATCCGCAATATTCACAAACATTCACACCCAAGTGACTGTAGCGTTTCTTTTCACCTTTGGCTTTCCTCAATTGCTGCAAGGGATCTCTCCTGGAATTTCCATTATCCACTTATCCTCTACACTTGGATTGCCTGTCAGTTGCTGCCGCCTCCGTAGTACATTTAAGAGAGAAATTTGACATTTGAACTAGTAGCTATGGTTGCAGGCAATCTGCTTTGTTCTTGGTCTAAAGGACCCACAAATTAAGATAGCTTTGCAGCATCTGGATAAGCATTGCCTTTCCCATATATGGAACATCCATCTTTACTCTGACCACGTTACTGGCTGCTGAACACATTGCTAATTTGCATATATTATATTAGATGAGTTGGTAGAAGACAGATTATACTTGGGGAAAATCTTTACTTTACTAATGTACTTGAGGATTACTGTGTTACGCTTTGCACCCATCTCTTTTTCCCTACCTTACAAACCCTTTAGTTTTACACAAATTAGTGTCTTGCAACTATTGAACTGATGGGCATTTTCCTGTAAGAAATACTGGGTCCGAGTGTTTCTAACTTTTAAGATCTGTTTCAATCCAAGTATGGTGTATGCATCGCTAAGAAGAACAAACTAGAATAGCAGAAAAATGTCATGTAATACTCCCACGATGGGTTTAAAATTGGTGCCAATGAGAAAGGAATTAGGTACATAATTTTGGTCTTTCATCGAAAGAAGCATGGACAGTCTATTAACTGTGTGTTCCACCATATAGTTTACTGAGCCAGTAGTGTTGTTCCGTAAATCACTGCAGGATGTGAAAGGGAAGGCAGGGGAAAGAATATCTGGAATCTTTGGTTTATATTGCACCCAGTCCTCTAAAGAGAATAAGGCACTGGTGTAAGTGACAGGGAGCAGAACTGGGGGGCAGACATCTTCTGAGCATGCTGTGGTACCAGGGTGATGTGAACCATGAGTTTCAGTAAGCACTCTTTCTCTCCCGATGCTAACCCTTGAATTGACAGCCCCTGTGCCTATTGCTAGGAGGACATGTCTAGAAGATGGATACTTTTAAATTTTTCTTGTTCCTCCTCTCCAGTACTCACTGATATATTTCCATTGTTAATTTCTGTAAATGTCCTGTCCTTTTCTTAAAACTAATGATACTTACTGCATAAACAAGAATTACATACAGTTGAACCCTCAGAAACTATGCTGTTACAGGAGACAGGAAACTTACTATTTTGACTAATATTAGACATCTGTAATGCATATAGGAGAATTTGACTCCCAACAGACATATGTCAATGAATTAAACTATAGCCATTGAACTATTTGTCTTGACAAGCCTAATGCTGTATGGTCTTTTGTGTTGGTCTGGTCAGTCCTGTCCTGGATACAAAGTCTGGATTTCTGCAAGCTGGTTTTCTGAAGGTACTCTTCCTGTGACCAATGCATATGATACCCTTTGGGGTATCTTGACAAAGAATGTAAGGTACATCAAGCAGTTTCAGATAAAATGGGATGCTGTTTAATATTAATGTGTTTGCCCTATACCAGATGTACAAAACTCCTAGGTCTGCTCTGAAACTTGAATGAAACATTCCTTGAATGAATAGCCGATAAAAGTAATCACTTATGTGAACACAGTCCAGAATGTCAAGTAGGGAAACAGAAGTTTTATTTCATTAGGGTTTATCCAGATTTGCCTTCATTTTTTACTCAAGATTATTAAGAATTATTCGCCGTCATCATTGTATTTCATGCTGGTAACAAGCCTAATCTGGAAAGACTGAAGAAAACGCACTCATTTCCACATGTACCTTGTTATCCCTAATTTGTATTGCAGCCATTAGTTAAGTCTTAGATAATATAAAAGACTGAAATTACGTCAACTGATCATATGGAACAATATGCATCAAAATGTGCTGTGAAGATAATTCATTAGATTTTACGGGATAGCAAAACTCACCAAAGGGTGTGTGTGTGTGTGTGTTTATGTGCGCAATCTGCTGGAGCTGAAAAAGCAACTGCTTGATGAGTGTTTCTTCCTTTGTACCAGCCTACCCACTGAGCTGGTAATTATTCTTGCTTTTTATCTAATCATTATAAGACAGAAAACAATCTTTTTTCCTGCTTTCCTCCTTCACAAATCACACATAAGAAAGTCTCTTTATTCTGAATCCATTTTTAATTTTCCCTTGTCCTTCACAATTAATTTTAAATGTTTTAAATTGTATGTACAGTAATTAATGCTCTTCAGAAAATAACAGTGTCTTTATGAGACTCTTCTAGTGATCTCCTATCCCATTCTCAGAGACATGGGTCTGAGCAGAAATCCCTGGAAGGTAAAGAAAAATCATGTGTGTTCAATCAAAGTGTGTCAAAATATTCAGGAAGACTTTAAAGAAAAAGTAGTTAATCCCTGATATCCCTCAAATGAATAAAGTTGATTATACAAATAACATTGAAGAGCAATAATCACAACTCATTTTAGATTTATAACTTTGAGACATTTAATAAAATACAATTTTATAATCACAAAGTTTGCATTTCAAAAGATTCTAAGTCCCACTGAAAGACTAAAATCCCATTTAGAGAGAGTAAATCCCATTGTTTTTCCCCTTTACAATTAGATTTCTAGAGTCATTCAATATGGGCATTATTTATTCATCAATCAACTTGAATATATAAACTTCATGTTACTTTATAGTGGCATATGTATACCTGAATGAAATCAGTATATTGGAAATCCTTCAATAAAAGGCAGTTTCTTTCTTCTGTATCTATGCAGAACTCAATATTACCAGGACACCCAAACTCATTACACAAACATATTAACAACAGTAGTACCACCATTAATACTGTATTCCATGAGGTAAATGGTATTTCTTTTGAATCTTTATATCTTATATAAAACTTTATATCTTTTTTTTAAAACATCATATACTACATATATCAGATGTATTAGAAAAAGGCTTTAGTATTAGTACTTTAGTTGTGTATATTCCTGCGGTAGAATTAGAATGCAGTTGGTTATTCCATTTAAATGGAAAAATGCATGTCTACCAGAATACAGATATATCCTGTCAATTTAAAAACAACTCAGAAGAAAAATTATGCTGATTGTAGTCCATAATACTACGAATCTGAGCAATCATGTTCTGAAAACATTGATCTGGAATGTTGTCTTAGATGTCCATGCTTGTGGAATGTATTAATTTTTGGTTTGTCCTTGTAGCAAAGCCAGAATGGGATAAAAGTAATGTGGTGTATTAAGAATCTGGTAACAGTCATTATAGAGAAGGGAAATGAGAGAAAGAAATGTTCAGGAGGAAACAGAGAGGAGGAGAGGAAGAAAAGGAGTAGTGAGAAAAAGCAGAAAGACAGCAAGTTAGCTTCATGGATGTTCAGTAAAAAAAGCAAGCAAAGCCAACCCAAACATTTCTGTCTGAAGTTACTATCAGTCTTGCTGACTGAACCTGGTAACACATTACAGACTGAAAAAGTCCTTTTCTTAGGCAGATATTGCATCTTGCACATTGTTACTGCCAGGGTTTTAAAACATCTCTCAGGTTTGTTCCAGAGGCTTATATCTTACTAGTAACCAATCATTATTCCTCCCACAGAAGATTAGTATTTTTCTTTAGCTTACATAGAAATCTTGGAGTGATCCAATTTGATTTATCCCATTTAAATTGTTTGTGTATGGAAGATATTGAAAAAGCATTCTCATAGTCTGCTAATAACACTGGCAAAATAATAGACTGTCCCATTCAAATCGTGCTTGAATTTATATTGCTAATATCCAAAATTTCCTTGGTACATCTAGATAAAAAGTAAATAAATTAATGTCAGTCAGTTTTAAAGGAGAATTATGAACATTTTGTGATATAATACATCTAACAACAGAACCAATGCCAAAATGAGACGACTCATGTTGAAATACTGAGAAACAACAAAGCGACCAACACCCAGAAAAAAATCCAGGGAAACTACATGGATTGAAACAAAAGGAAAACAAACTGGGTAATGGAAGGCATGCTGTGCAGAACAAGCAAATACAAACAGTATACAATAATATACAGAAATGACTGAAATGGGATATGAAATATGAGAAAAGGATTAATGAGGCAGACCAAAAAGTGGGCCCCTGAAGTGCCTAATACTACTAATAATAATGAAAAGGAAGAGGGAAATGGAAGAACGGTACGGCTAGAGTAACTCCGTTGCACGAAGCCCATCGTTCCACTGTTGTTGCATTGAGATGTCTTTAAAACAAGTGAGGTTTCGTGTAGGGTTCTGATCCAAGGTATAGGACTAAAAAAGCAACATCTTTGCACCCTGATACCCTTCTGTGAAAAGATTCCAGAGGGATTATTGAACTGTCATTCTGGGAGCACCCACTTTGCAGAAGCGCGGCATTTTTATATTGGCATCTTCTAAACTGCTTTCTATTGACAATGCAGTGTCATGGCATCTGTTTGACAAGACAGAAGGGTAAGGAGGAGGATGTAAAAAAGTAGAAGGAGGCAGATAACAGAGCTGCTGGAAGAAGCAGAGTGTTACTAGCCTGCTTTCAACAGCAGTTTCATTTCCAAACTGACTCCTAGAAAAATGGTGTCAAGTGTATTTCTCACCATCCCAGACTGCAGAAAAATCTGCAGACTCCAGAAAAATCAAGGGGTTCCAGCTCAGTGATGGCTGTGCAGGTGTAAGGAAGTGACTGAATAGACTGTAAAAGTTTAGAAGTTGTCAATGTGATGAACTAATTACGGAGACTTTAATGGCTTTAAGAAATCAAGAAGATGTAGGGGAAGAATTTTTGTGAAAAAATAGTCATTTCAATCAGTGAAAAAGGGTTACCAAAACCAGTGAAAATTTTACACTTAAATCCACATTTCTATGGCTCAAATAGAAGACTGTCCAGATTTTTTAAAAATAAAATTATTTTTTGTTCAGCTGCTCCATAAATAAATGGTTTAAAACAATGATGTTAGAACTGGTAGCAGTATAGATCTGATGAGCCTATGTTTATTAACGTATTGATGTGGATTGAAAAAAATGCCAGGACCTTGTGATTTATCTCTTCTTAAAGAGACACCTTGCATGAACAGCTAGCCAGAAAATGAAGATGTGAGTGCTGGTAAAACATGTTGAAATCCTGAGGACAATGAGGAAAGAAAGAGTAAGCCTTTGTATTATTGCTGTTTGCTTCTCTGAAGGTTACTCTGAAGGAAAAGCAGAACAGATGCATCAGATCACATGAGCATTTCAGAAGGCTAAAAGGTTGTCAAAAAAAAAAAAAAGGTCAAGGTGAAGGTGTCTGCTGCAAAGGTAAAAACAACTGTTCAGGCATGGTTTGTGGAGAAAATCTACTGTCTAAGGAAGAGGAGCAGCATTTTGATAGCTGTGGAGTATAGAGTTCCCACCAGAGACCACTGTGAATAGAAGTCATCATCAGCTTTCAGGCAGAACCACAGACTTTGCTTCTTTACCTTGTAACTGTGTCTTAGCATCACCTTTTACCCAGCACTCTCCTAAGTATCTTGAGACAAGATCTATGATCCAGATCTACAATCCGGACTATTTCCTGTCAGTAATGGAGTAGAGAATTCAACCTTGTGTTCTTTCAAAAAGTGTAGCTATGCAGCGGCCACAGTGGGAATGGTTTGTTTCAACTGTGGGACTAATCTGCAGGTATCATCTTGTAACTGCACCTGCAAATAGATCATTACATCAATCCATTATCCCAGGCAAGTACTAGATATGCTCCTATCACACTTGTACCAAAGCTAAATTTCATAAGAACGAGGTCCCAAAAAAGCAGTAGGAGTCTCTGTTGCCAGTATCAAAGCCAAAGAAAACAGAAAATACTGGAATGGAAAAGCTGTTCATTATTGGATGCATTAGTGGAACTTGTTTCATATTTAAATTTCTGTCACTTCATTTAAATTATTTTTGCTTGCTAGTAATGAAGATTAACATTATTTATATTTCTTACAAACTTTGAGGATCCTTTCATTCAGCTTAACCATCACTTACATTCCCTGTCTTTTTTTGCAGAAATGCAACATTTTTAGCTAATCTTAAACACTCAAAATGCTTTGTTACTTCAAGTAGGCACTATGTATCACTCGGCTGTTCAGTTTATAATGCAGGCTCATTACCATAATCATTATTGTGAATTATGGAAGTTGCCTGGCTGGCCTTCATTAACCATCTGGCACTTAAACACTGATTTGTGTTTATATATAACGTTAATTTTACAAAATCACCTGAGCATCCACTGAAAACATGGATTTAATCTGTTTCTCAGTATTTTTGCAAGGCCATAGTGATTGTTCAAAAACCATGTTTTGCTTTATGTTTATTGTTTTATTTACACACATGGATGACACCAGACAATTTCATGCATGCAATAAGAGTGAGAAATTCTGCCCCTCCTTCTACTGCCTATGCAAGAAAGCAGTTGTTTTCTCTGTCTCAGCTAGTGCTTGATTTAATGAAACCTTGACCAGGATCAGCTTTTCAGACCATGCTTTTCACATAGTAGTAGTTCTGGGCCCAACACTTTACAGCACAGTTATACTGCTTTAGAGAACTTTCAATTTTCCTCTATAAGTTGCTTCTGAAATATTCAGCAAAATATATTTCTTAAAAGTAAAACAGTTCAATAATTCCATTCTAGTGCCCACAAGGCACTAGTCTAGCCTTAAAGGTTCTGAAGGAGAAGTAATGCATGTTGGATAGAGTTCCATTTTCCTTTTGGGTCTGTAAAATTGCTTTTGATTCTAGATCTTGATCATTCATAATCTTCGGTGGAAACAAAATCATTCTTAATTACTAGACTATCATTATCAAATATATTAAATCATCAAGGTTTCCAAACACCCATTTTTAAACATTTCAAAGATATCTTATAAATATTGCATTATGTTAACAGCTTGAAAACTTCTGTAATGTCAGAATCACTCTCTAAACCTCTTGGGAAATGTATTAACCTCAAATTACAATGTCTGCACCTTCAGCAAAATCTCCATCTTTCTCAGTTGTATGTTTCTTCAGATTATTTGCCTGAGCCTAGAGACCAGTATTTTTTTCACAAGCTTTTCCAGCTGATCAGTTGCTTTATCTAACTCACGGCCTTGTGCTCCTGTGCCATTAAGAAAATTCACCCTAGCATTAACATTGTATATAGTTCCCCCAGGCAAACAAAGCCCCATATGATGAAACTCAGAGATGAATCTCTTGTTCTTGAAGGTTTCCACAAAAGAGCACCGTGAGCAGGTTCTGTGTGACCAAGAAAGGTCACTGATCCATTTAAATCCTCTGTATCATTGGGTGGTGAACCAAGATACCAGAGTTCTGTGGTAGAAGATTTATATCCCTAAAGTGGAATATAGTGTGTGTGAGGGGGTGTAAATACCGTGGTCTACAGCTAGGATTTTGAAAGATGATCCTAACTTACTACCTGATCCTGGATGAACCTGAAGGTGACATACCTGGTGCTCCCCATTACACATTGGTCCAGGACAAATCCTCAGAGCCCATTTCTGTTGTTTTGAAATGAGCTGTGGTGTTTCCTTCTGTTGCCATATTCAGTTCTGTACTCCCCCTCAAAGGATATAAACACACGCATTTTATGCCTTTCTTAAGAGTTTGCTCTGTGTAAGATACTATGGTTAGAAGAGAAGGTGGGTGGGAAAGCTGCTGAAGCTGTGTCATTGTGCAGCAGAAAACAAGAGAAGACATGTGAAGCAGGTAGTTGGAATACTTAGGTGGCAGCACAGCTCCATGTGTTTTCTCACAACATGCTCTTTATCATGGTTCTTACATTGTCATGGGTGAATGCACAGAGTAACCTCTCAATGACACATACACTTACTGTGGACATGCTTTGAAGAGAACCCTACTAAGAGCTTTTAAAGAAGGACTTTTGGCCTCCTTGGGAAGTGATCCTAGCAGAAGGTGATGTCTCAGGAGGACAGGACTGTATCAGCTTTGGTGACTTCAGCAAACCCTGTAGACCAGCTCTGGGTGGTACCCTCATTGGTATGTTGTCTGTTTGCCCCTTGTTGTCCCATGTGCCATTCAAGATGTTCATGCGTAATAATTGGATCCTCCATCCTTGGGCCAAGCAACTTCCTCAGTTTTCACTTGGCTGCCTTGCTAGCAGTAAGGGGGCTTCTTTGCCCCTGCAAAACTTTTCCTTACACCTATGAGAGATACGTGTTTTCAGAGCAGAATGCTGTCCAACAGGAAGGAAAAGAGAGCATGAAGCTACCAGTGTAATAGCTTGGTTATAATGCTGTGTCAAGGAGCAGTAACACAGTGGTAAATCACAGTATAGATGAAAATTAGGTAAATTCTGTATTGTCCAGATTTAAAGCAGATAATCTCCACTACCCTGGATTTCCCCTGGACTGTGCGATCAAGTAGATATAATGGCCATTCTTCTGCTGGGAACATGCAGTTTATCTTAAAAGTTCCTAACTATTTTGGCCTGGGTCTACACATTAAATGAAATAGATATTCAAACCTAAAGCTGACATAGCCAAATTATCAGTACTATCACTGAGGCTGACAGTAAACTAATCTTAATGCAATTAAATTGTATACTGCCGATACCCTACGAACGCTTGCTTTTAAATTGAGTTGCCATTGAGATGATCTCAGTAGGTATGCCCTATTAACTAGGATTGGGACCATTATTAACTATCGTTATGCAAGGGTAAATGATAAGACCTGTGAAAATCTGTAAACAAATCCTTGGTCTTTTGACACTTGGCAAAGCTGTCTAGGACTACAAGCACCTCAAAAAGGTCCTCACCAAAACTGACCAGGAGTTTGCTCCTAGTAAGGACAAAAGGGACAAAACATTCTACAAAATGTTTGCAAGCCTGTTCACAGTTTGAGAATAAAGCTCTCTTTGTGTTCCAGACATCGGATTGACAAAATCCAAGCCCTAATCTTTAATCTTCTCTTTATAGTAAAACAAAGCAAATAACACTAGGAACAATTTCTTTGTCTAGACACCTCCTGCCTCTGAGGCATGTTCAGCTTTCTGTCCATATGAAGTCCCCCAGAGGCTTTTGAACAGAGGGGTGCTGCTGCTGACCCCGGGCACAGGCAGGCAGCCCCCACAGAGCTGCTGCTGAGATGCACTGTCATATCTCTGCCCTTATTCCCTGCTCTGCCTGCCTGCTTTTGGCCCTTGTTAGAGGTCCAGGCAGACAGGAGTCTTGCTCCATTAGAGCTTGCTTTTTATGTCCTCCTGCACTTTCTTGGTACATGAGAGAACGAGCTTCATTCCTTATTTAAATAACATAATTTTAACTATTGTTTTCATTACCCCCTTTCTCATTTTGAGTTCTCACTTCTTAAATTCTACTGACAGTTGGAATGGCACAAAGAGCACACTTTCTGGATTCACTGTATGACAATTTTCATATTTAAAATAAGGCTGTTTATGTCCAGTTCACTGCAATAGACAGGATAGATTTCCATTCATAGTAACATCTAATGATTGTTGAGCAGTTTTCGTTATTTGTCACCCCTCGTTCTGCCTTCAGATTCTCAGGAGCCAACACTTCAAATAAAGGATTTCTGCTCATTGCTGTACTAATACATACAATTAAGCTTAGAGGCTAATAGGTCTTCAGACTGTGATGGGATCAATTAGCTATGTTATTCCTTTGGGTAAATTGCCAGAATGATAGAAGCGCAATGATAGAAAATGGTTTGCTTAAATGAAACTGTGCTTCTCCATCTTTTATTATTATCGTCGGTGGTTGGACTTGTTGTGGAGCAGTAGGAGTAAACATTGTAAGAGTAGGTGTATTTAATAACAATGGAAAAATCAGCTTGTATGTAATCAATGTATACTGATACGTGCTTTCAAACAAGTAAACAAGTGGAGGTGTAATGAGGATTTCCGCAACACTCTTACATTCTGTTTCTCTTAAACCAACACTCATTATTTCTTAAATCTTCTGAAATTATGAATTTTCATATCATCAAAACGGAACAATTATTAATTTAAGCACCTTTGAAAGTTGAATTGCCATTTAGAGTAACTATACTGTTTTCCAAAGAATTAAGTCCCTAATGTAGGCATATACAGAACTTTCAATTACATTTTATAGTGCCTATTGCAAACCATTTTGTTCTACCAGAATTTCATATACATTTCTGAATTGTACTGTCACATTTATTGATCTTTATTGCTTTAGTCACTGATACCATAGCCTCTCTACCTTGTTCAACAGAATATATCAGTGTAGTCCTTTCCTTTGAAAAAAGGCATTATATTTTTGTCAGAGGTTAAGGCTGTCTTTGTATAAACAGTTGTTACTGCTGCTGTAAAATTTGCCTATTTGGAGACTGACCAGTTGTTCACATATTTGATCTGAAGCAATATGCATGCATTTTCCGGAAAACATTGTTATTGCATGGATAAACTTCAAATTAATTTCACTGTTATTCTGTGCAGCTGCACATTGTGATTAGGTGGTGTAAGCCAGTAATCACTGGCTCAACGCTACTCCATATTTTGGAATACCTCTTTTTGGAGAATTTGTGAAAGCCATTACAACAGACTTTTTTGGGGAGATACTTTTGAGTAGGTTCCTTAGTCATTGCCTCGACTGTGGGTTTTTACAATGCATCCTGTGCTGTGTTCAGCCTGCGAGTTCCTGGAGAATGGCTATTTATTTTGAATCCTTTATGTATACAGTGGTGAAGCAGCAATCTCTGGAGGCCAGCAGTATTACCACTGCTGAGTGAGATTTGCCTTTGCATAATTACCTATGTGCTCTTCTTTTTGGATGCCACTTGTTCTGCTTAATCTTGCATTGCTTGCCAACTTGAGGTGAAAGCACAGTTAAGGCTAAGCGTCGTGTTGCATAGTCTCTGCTGGCTCTGCAGACTTCCCAGTGAGTCAGAAAAGCTGTCTGTCAGCATTTTAAAATACTGTCTTGGGTTTATCATAGCACCACTAGCTTTTTCTCACATTCCAAATGACCATCAAACTATTCAAAGTCAGGGGATCAGCTTCTGCATCCATCTGTGAACATGACTGAAAATAAATCAGCTAAGAATTGCATTGGACTGTACGATGTGGACTGTACAAGGAACAGCCTGGACCATGTTGTCTGTAGGAAAGAGATTGATTTGAGTTAGGGGTAAACAGTCATCACAGCAAGAGTATGTATCAAAACTTGCACTGCTTTTCTTCACTTTTATCTATTCAATAAAATATATGTATACATGGGGTGATACATTTTTAATCTAGTATTCCTTTCATGTTCCTGCATGTAATATAGTTGTAGTAGGCATTATTATATTCGTACAAAATATTCCTTCTTTCTTGGAAGTTTTGCAAATTGCATGCATATATTTAATGTACTTCATCATATTATATAAGTTTTTCATCAAATTCAGAGCCAACTGAAACTAAATTGCATCAGAAAACTTTCTGTAATTACACAGTATATTTAGATATGTCACACATTATAAAATAAATGACTCCCTTTGGAGCTGAGTAGATTGGACTGGCCTTTAGGTTTCATTTACAATGATCCAGAACACTGGTAATTAACTTCGAAGCCAGTCCATGAATATACAGTTGGAAGTATCTGCTGTTTTGTGGAGGCAGATTTAAAGGGAAGAGAGCACAGAAAAGGGCACATTCATTTTTCTGTCATGTTTTGATAGCCCAGAATATCTAAGGGGATTGCTTTTGTATATGGACAAATACACTTAAGAAAGGCTGCCATACAGACACTGAATAGTTGAGAAAGGACATCTGGTGATACAGTACTTAAAAATATTAATAATTATTTTTTTCCTACCACTACTATCTCATTGTGGTAATGTAAGAAACCAGTTTCCAAAGTTTCCTATAAACTTTTGGAGTTTACGATTCACATTCAGAGTTTAATTCTTGACTTTTTTCTTCTTTGTATGTGGAAAAAAATGCTATGGGTGCTGATATCCTATATTTTAGTTCCCACACCCCCTTTTCTATCCAGTAGATCTGTCTAAAAGCTAGATTGGGCGAGGTACAGAATATGGTGTTCAGCCACTGAAAATACTTAAACATGTAATTATCTGTCACTGAAATCAGCAGGTTTTAAGTGTGTTTAAGTTTTTTGCCAAGAAGGGTGTTTTGTAGAAATAGGACTCATATGCAGCATTGTTAAGGAGTTCATTTCAACTTCTTTTACATATTGAAGAAGTTTTATTTATTTACTCTATTATCTACCCTCCTGCAAGAAAGTCATTAAAACTTGCTTTAAAATGGCTGTTCAAGTTACAGTATGAGCTGTGGGGACAATAAAAAAGCAAGAGCTATGAATATCACCCACTCTGAAAAGCATAAGTGCTAATTAGAAAACTTTGTAACTTCGACTGAAAATGGTGTAAACCAAATAGAAAAAAGAGAAATTGAGAGTGAATTTGGGCATTTTCAGTGTGGACAGCTGTCAGTGGCAATGAATCCAAAATATACGAGCAAATGGTGATGATTATGGTGATAATACGCATGAATGAGGAGATCACAGTTAAGCAGGCTCATCTACATTTACTCTGAGACACAAAGTAAAGTCTTCAGTCCTTTTACTTCTTTTCTGAATAAGGAATAGATTCTATTTCAGTGATGGTCCTGGGAGGAACCTCTGTGGAATTGTTTGTTGAAAAAATTCCCACCTGAACTGAAACTACAGGTGTAGAGAAAAGAGGGATGTTGGTGTGGGAAGAGCCCTCATTACCTGTTACTGAAAGAAAAGAGCTCACTGGATTTGACTGTGGAAGATAATCTGCTTCATGAGGGAAAGTTAAACAGTAATTTATTGCCCACAAGTTGGAAAGAAAATAGTACTGGAATATTCTTTTGTCCTGGGCCAATGAACTGTAACAGTGAGTTGAACCCAGTGAGTCAATATAGCTTAGAAAATAAAATGTTCTCATTTTATTGGTCTGAAAATTACCAACTCACTCAGGCCTCTGGTTTTATCATGCATTAGAATTTCTCCCAAAAGCCATCACCAGTTAATTACTTACCCTTATATCAGGGCCCTACTACCAAAGACCTCTCTCTCCCCTTGTCTTCAAGTACTAATGGCCATCACACCTTTTCCCCATTAATAAGAAGCTTCTTTGCTGTTCTGTGTAAGCAAGTTCCTTCCCCCTTCCCTCCTTTTTTTGTTTGTTTGTTTGGGTTTTTTTGTTTTCTGGTTTTATAACCGCTTGCAATATTTCACTTAAAGTCATAGCAGTTATTTCCAGCCTGAAGACAAACCTGTTGTTTCTCTTTTAGGCTTGAAGAATGTCTGATTGCCTGAGTCCAGTGGTATCAGTTAATATAATATGGGATGTAACCTCTCCCAAATATCCTTGTCTCATTCTGATCCACAGGGACTTTAAAATTCATTCAAGTACACTTGCTGAATTATGAGTGCTGTGCCTGCAAGACACAGATGGACACCTGCACTGTTTGTTTGTAGAATTATTGCTGCATCTAGTGGCAGTCAATCACTGAGCAGACACTATCTAGACTGACAGATGAAAAAGCTTAAAAAAATTTTAGAGACATTAATATTGTCATGGGTGGCAAGAGCTTGTCAACTTACTGTATTCAGAGACACGTTCCTAAATATTGGCCAGCATGAGAATTACAAAGCCATTTGGCCATGTAAAACAGAGATAAAACACAGCAAAGAGATTTTTATGTTTATCAGTCACACATCTGTTAGAAAACATGGAGGTTTGTCAGTGGCTGGTCAGTATAGTCCTATTTGTACGTAGATTATGTTTTTAAGAGTTCTGTATAATGCAAAAGCTAGTAACCTACTTTTTTTTTTAAATACAATATGACATAATTTAAACACACACACCCCCTCCCCCAAAGAATTGCAATAATAAACATTTTGATACAGTTTTGTTGTTAGACACCAATGGCATCCTGAACTGTATCAAGAAAAGTGTGGTCAACAGGTCAAGGGACGTTCTCCTCCCCCTCTACTCTGCAACGGTGAGGTCTCATCTGGAAAATTGTGTGCAGTTCTGGGCTCCCCAGTTCAAGGACAGGGAGCTACTGGCAAGAGTACAAAAAGGGGCTGTGAAGATGATTATATGAAGAGAACTGAGGGACTTGGGACTTTGATCACTTGGTGATCTTATCTATGCTTACAAGTACCTGAGGGGTCGGTTTCTGGAGGGTGAGGTCAGTCTTTTTCAGTATTGCCCAAGGACAAGAGGCGATGTGCATAAACTTGAATATAGACAGTTCCACCTGAATGTGAGGAGGAGCTACTTCATTGTGAGGGTGTCAGAGCACTGGAACAGGCTGCCCTGAGTGGTTGTAGAGTCTCATCTCTGGAGACCTTCAAAACCCAGCTGGATGCTGTCCTGTGCAAACTGCTTTAGGTGATGCTGCTCTAGCAGGGGAGTTGGGACTACATGATCTCCAGAGGTCCCTTCCAACCCTGACCATTATGTGATTATATAAAAGTTCAAGAAGGAAAAACAGATATAAATGTAGGCTCCCCATTGCAGCTAGATACATTCCGTAGCTCTTCAAGCCTCTTGCCTTTTAATAGCCAACAAGCTAGGTATGTATACTCTTTTCTCTAGGAGTAGTTCACTACCTGAGGATTGCTTCAGCTATAAAGAACAGAAAGTAATGGCCACAGTTTTTCCTTTCTTCTTCATGGAAGATCCTATTCTATTGGTCTATTCCTGGAAGCACTTACTCCCACAATGCTTTAATTGCATAGTAATTAGAAGGGAAGCAGAGGTCTTATGTCATCCCTTCACTTCTCTTATTTCTTACTTGAGGGTAATGGCTTCTTCTAAAAGCTAAGTTTCTGGTGTTTTCTTCTGTTAATAATAATCTGCATAGCAGTCCACTTAACGGCACACTGAAAGCCTGTTGGCTAAGAGTTCCTCTTCTGTACTGGATTTTAATGCCAGGCTGTATCACTACTTTTCCATGAATATGCACAGAACTCAAATATTTGGAGATGCAAGTTTTGTAAATCTAGTAGCTGCCTGAGAACGCTGTTGAAACTTCCCATGAGTTGGGTTTTTTTCTGGTTTTTTAGAAAATCTGCCGTAAGAATCTGCTTCAAGGTCTAACTTTATCAAAATGCTAAAAGTCCATGAAAATCAAAAGCTAACACTGTTTTTGTCCTTATTCAAGGGCTGCATTTGTAGGTATTTGCCAGTCTACTGTTAATTATGCTTGTATAATGCTTTACTTATTCATTATGTGTTTTTATTATTTTGACTGAATGATGTATTACTGTCCCACTGCTGCCCAGCCCTGTTCCAGGATCTCCACGTGTAGCACTGCCCTTTCTGCCCCCACCTCTGATCTCTCTATCCCCCTTCTCCAGCTGCCCTGAGCCTGCCTGTCCTACACAGCCATCCTCTTTCCCCGGAATGCACCACCTCTACAGAAAGCTTTTGATTCTCCATTTACAGAAAGGAGGAGAGGAAGTAGTGTAGAAGTTCAGGACTGCATCTGTCTTTTTCATTAAAATAGTGTAGTCCTTTCACTTCCACTTCCTATATTGGATCTTACCCGCTTTCACCTACCTTCCTCTTATGCCAAAGGGTGGGAACTATACTAATTTTTAATTATTTTTTCTTTCTGAGTATGGGTGCTCTCTGTCAGTGAAAAACAGCAATACTGTTTGGCAATACAGCTTTGGCTGTGAGGAAGAGAAGACTGTCTCTTTGCATGGCTGATGTGTGGCACTGTTGTGTAGGCTCATCACCAAAGCCACTATTAGTCCTATGACACAAATACTGGAGCTTCTGAACCAGCCTGTGCTGTATTCTCAAACAGTGGGACCTGCAAACTCATGTGCTGTTGTATGCATTGAATGGATAAACAGCATGGATTCTGGGTGATAAATGTGACATTGTATTTTATGTACTGCAGACTGACAACATTGCTGCAATGAAGAAGGACACATTTTTAACATTCTACATTTCCTCAAGGCTAACTCCCTAGCAGTGATGGTCTCTGCATGCGACATAACCAATTTTATTTCCAGTAGATAGAAAACCTTGCAGTTATGAGCAATGAAATTGTGGCATTGGATAGTAACTACTCCCTACACTAATTTGTTAGCATCAGTGTCCATGGAATTAATTCCTTGCTGGCATGGGCAGGTACATGGGAACACAAAGGGGAGGAGGAGGGTGATGGCCTGCATGTGCACGTGTGTGTGTGTGTGTGTGCACATGCACATATGTGACTGCTTCTGCAAGGATTACTTGAGGTCAATAGGAAAGCCTTGCATATTTGAGTTCTATAAAACACAACTTCTTTTTTACAGTTTGTGAGAAGTACAGTAGCCATGGAAGAGTCCGATTTTCCTGTTTTCTGAAGAGGTTATTTAATCATTTGTTTTCTGTTGATATAAAAATGCAATCTCTCAATCAGTAAGGGTTTTATCCTTTTCTACTATTACATTTGTACACTATAATACTAGAAGTATGTCCAAGTAAGGATGAAGACTACTTTGTGTTAGACAGGTCTCCATTAGTCATTAAGTCATTTATTTACATGATGCTTTGACTAGCCCTACTAACATTTGCAGCATGAGCCTCAGTGATTGTTACATGTTTTAGATTCACAATAGTATTTTGCATCACTATAGTTAAGTCTCTGAAGCAAATTAATTGCTTTTATTGCAAAGGTAATTAAGCTTGCTTGTAACAATGTTTAAATCTGATTGGAAAGAAGATGAGATAACAAGTATATTGGAAGGTAAAAAAAATTGTTACAATATGTCTTCATTTTTCTTCTTTAGCTTCTGATACACTGATAGAAAAATAGCCTGCTTTAGTGAAAGATCACACACTATTTTAATAATGATATAAAATATCCAGCTGTACATGTATATTTATATTTATATATTTTAAAAAACGTATTTCTTGAGAGCTCACAAAAACTGAGGGAAATACGACTGCATGGATCTGGGATGATAATCAGCCAGGGATTTTTTTGTAATTTCTTGGGTTTTTTAATAGGTCAGTTAATGACAGAAATAATTTAAACAAAAGTCTTTACAAAACTTCTGACAAATGTTTCCAGTATTGTGTATACGATTGTGTGTGTATATATGTGTCCTGGGTTCAGCCCAGCAGCAGGCTATGTTAGCCCTGAGAGTATTCCATACCAATTGCGTCATGATCAGGCGGTCCGGCCCACCCTGCAGGGGCGACTCTGGACCCATCAGAAACTGCTCTGGACCCGGGCACGGGAAGTTCCAGTCCGGGCAAGCGCAGTGCCGGTTCCGGTTTCTTCCTCTTTCTCTTTTGGATCAGCGTGGCAGGCGGCGGTGAGGGGGGGGATTTGCGGCGCTGGTTGGGAGTGCCGTGTTCGGGGTTTTTGTATCAGCAGCGGTTTGGGCACGGCTCAAATTACATAGTGGGGTGAGAGGTTTGCATTGTATATAATAGCACTGTATTTAGTTGTTTTTCATATCTTTTCCTGTTGTTTAGTAAACTATCCTTATCCCAACCCACGGGCCTTTGGTTTTTTTTTTTTCCTTCCTCACAGCTCCTTGGCTCCCTCCATTCGCCAATCCCCCGCCTCTTAAAGAGACAGGGGACTTTTTCTAACTTTTGTGGGACCCAGCTTTTCAGCCGAGTTTTAAACCACAACAATATGTGTATACAGAGAGTAATTGAGATGTACAGTTGTATCTGTGGGTCTTCAGTGCCCACTCACACTCAAGTGTTTTGGTTGCTCTGTCGTAAGACTTCTGAATCTTCAGTCAGATATTTGCCTCATCAATTTACTTCTAGTTTGCACAAAAGGCACTGAAAAATAACTTCAGAATCCATCATATAAGCTTTTTAGAACCTGAATAATTTTATAATGATATTTTTAGAATATGACCCTGAAAAACATTTGTATCTTGAAGTCCAGTGAAGGATTGAATGATAAATATACTTCACCTTGGAGACAGAAGAGTTGTGAACTTCTCAAATGCTTTGGCAGCAAAGTGATTTGTCAAAAACAATAAAGGACTTAAATATGTCATCCAACATGAAGCAATTGCTCTCTGGGTGAACTTTTCCAAAAATCACACCAAGTCTGTGCTACATTAATCCATGGGTTTTCAAGAATATAACATTTGAGGTGAATATGACCTCGTGTATCTAAAGCTATGATTTACCCTAAACGTAAAATCTGGCAATTTTAAAGCTCAGAATCTTTTAGCACCATTTCTGATGGTTACCTGAGGGTAAATGTCTAATGTAAGAGACAATCTGCAGGAAACAAGAAGATTTTCTTGATAGGTGGAAAGGTGCCATGCATTAGTTTTTATGTTATTTTATAACAACTATTGAAAGTGAATTCAAGAATGCTGTTTAATTATGTTAAATTTGAAAAAAAAAAGCCTTTATTTCCTACATGTCAAGTTCTTGATTCTGCATGACAGTAACACTTCATGTTCTGAGAGGTGCTGCCTTCCTGACCTGCAAAGCAAGTGCCTCTTCTTGGGTGATATCACAACACAGTTGCCCTGTTCTCATTTTATTCCTAGACATCTGAGTGTAGGATGTAGGGCTGAGACAGGAGACTGGGTTAAATGGACAGGATACTTGGTGTGATTCATTACGACTGCTCTCATTTTATGGTCTCATAGTCCTGTTGAACTCACCTCAGTGCAGGCAGCACATAGCTCTTCAGGGAGACAGCTGCCATTAATTACTCCATTTCACCTCAATCCAGGGAATGTTAGACATCCTGAAGACAGTTTTAACTTCTATCACTGCAAGAAGAGCCAATAGTAAACCTCCGTCTCCTGTTGCACTGTCACACCTCCATAGTGTGACATGTCGTGTCTCATCGAGGCTATGTCTTTTTGACAAGCTATATTAGGGAAGGCTTTCCACAGGTGATTTTTAGTCTCATTCAGACAACTGGATCTAAAAGGCCAAAGGGTCCAGTTGGATGTATGACATTAACAGCAGAAACTCCAAAAGTACCCCTATTTCCTTACTCCATATTTGGAGCTGTATAATCATACTTTTAAAAATATTTTTTTCTTGTGTTATCTACTATTTAATGATTTCTTTTATTTAATTACAATTACTTTCAGAAGTCCCCATCATGGATTGCCTAGTGAAGACCCATGATATCGTGGAGATACTTAATGCCTTCTTTGCCTTGGTCTTTACTCCAAAGGCTTCTCGGGACTCACAGATCCCAGATGAAAGTAGGAGTGGTTGGGGAACGAATGGCTCCCCTCTAGTTGAGGTAGGGGTGGTCCAGGAGCGACTCAAAGGAATGGATGCACACAAATCCATGGGCCCGGATGGGATACACCCACGGGTGCTGAGAGAGCTGGCGGAGGTGATTGCGGAGCCGCTCTCTATCATCTTTGATAGATCCTGGACTACAGGAGAAGTGCCCAGGGAGGTGGTGGAGTCTCCTTCTCTGTAGATGATTCAAGTCTCATCTGGACGCCTATCTATGTAATATGAGATAGGGAGCCTGCTTTGGCAGGGGGGTTGGACCCGATGATCTCTTGAGGTCCCTTCCAACCCCTAAGATTATGTGATTCTGTGTGATTCTGTGATATTTTTCCTTTACTGCACAGAACTACGTTGGATGGGAAACCTCACTGATGTTATTTGGATTGCTTGTGTGATAACTGTGAAGAGAAGCACTGGTCTGAGCATGCTGAGCATTGAAAACAGGAATGCAAGTAAATTAATTTTTTTAAGATTAAAATTATGTAAAGATTTTACTCTCCAATCTGCTTTCATAAATTGTCTGAAATGATAATGATGTTGCAGAAGTTATAAACACAAATTTACAACCATGCTTTTGGCTTTTAATAAGATAAGAAGATGCTGGGGAGGTGGGGTTTGCTGTTCATTTTCTTGTGCAGGTAGCAAATGAGCCATTCTACTGTCAGGTGGAACTATGATTAACTGCTGGTCAGTCTTGATGTCTGCCAACAAAAGATGAATGTACAAAAGCACATGAAAAATACTTGTTGAAAAACAAGTGGCTGCAGATGTCACATGCTAGGTAGGAATTTGTGTTCAAATGCCTACTAGATAGGTATTGATTTATGTGTTCAGGGCTATAATTCTTGTCCAATTTTGACATATGTATCAAGGTGTCTACCTAGTGAAAATTGATTCTTCAAGATGATTTCAGAAACAAAAATCTTCTCCCACAGAAAGATACATTTAGAGGTTGCTGAACTCTCCACTTTCTACTCATCTTTTTTTTGTGGAAATTTCTCATGATTACAGGATACAGTACAGTGACTCTTTAAAATTAACCTTGTAGCTCTGCCAAAAAGGGAAAGAAGACTAAGTGCTGCTGGAGCCAGAGGGACTGGCTTTTGGATTAAGGTTATATCTGACTAGCATGTTCCTGCTGGTACTCTAAAGACCCTTCAGTCTTATGCAGATAGCATGAGGGCTGTCATCTCTGCATGATGGACAGAATAGATGACAGCACTTTCAAGAATATGGTTAAATCCTTTTTATTTTTATAAACCTTTCATGTATCCTACTGGAACTCAAATAATCTCAAAGGAAACACAGCTAAGAGACAGGCTTTGTGAAACAGATTATTTAAAACTCTAAGGAAAAAGGTTTCCCTTTTAGTTGGTGGGGGGTTTTTTTTTGGTTTTGTTTTTGGGTATTTTTTCATTTCTTAATCAGGCTAGGAATGAATCTTACAAGCATGGCCCCTTGCAGATTTCACATTCAGGCTACTGCAACGCTGTACTGGTGTAAAAAAAAAATTGGATGGAACTGTCAACTCAGCGGCTATAACTACTTTTTTTTTATTTTTTAAGATCAAGAGAAATACTGAATATGTTCAGGAATCGTAAACAACATGCACTACATGAAGTGCTTTCGTTAACACAGAAACTCCACCAGGCACAAAGGGAACAAGAAAATACTTGGCAGTCAATTCCACAGCAGAGAGGAAGACTGAAGAAAATGATCAAACCGTTCCTATGCAAGTCTGAGGTCTTCCTTATCTCAAACGTTACTCAATCCTAGCTAGTGAACCAACTGAATATTTTATTAACCAGTGAAGAGAAACCAGGCATGCATAAAATAATGTTTGGACCCTGTGAGTTGAAATGGTTATTGCCTCTCACCAGGTATCTCTGTCTTGCTCTCACTGTAGTGGAAAGTTGAATTGTTTCCCACATAGACTAGAGCTAGGCCTGTGAAGAACATATTTTCAACACAAAAAGGGACATCTCCATTACATTTCTGCATGGAATTTATTGCCAAATGGTATACAACCTTCTAGTGTACTTTTCTAGTGGACTTTAACAAGAAATATGCTAAGAATAGGCTCAAGTCTTGTAATCAGGCATCTCTGAAATAGCTGGAGCATGCAAAAGCTGTAACTCCCATGCTTGGTATACTTGTGATCCTAAAAAGAGCAAATTTCAGTGTATTTACTAAGAAGAAATGTCAGTGAATTCAAATTGCTTAGGACAAAAGCCCCACTGAAATGAAGGTGAAAGCATAGCAGATATTTACATTTCAAACCAAAAAGGAGTCTGCTAACGACTATAGAAGTCTTATGCCATGTAGGTGGGAAAATTTTATGCATGCAGGTGGTCTGTGGTATTTGGCTTGCTATTACAGTGAAAACAGGTAGTTACAGAATGATATCTTACATAAATATGTTGCTTTTTGATCATTTACAGTTGTTTTGCTTGTTTTCTTTCACTGTTATGCATCAGTTGTAAAGTACATTTAAGCAACTGGTCATTTCAGTCAAAGACTAAATTCCACCCTTCTAAATGAAGCATTTAGTACACAGAAAATCTTTCCTGAAGCTGTTTAAAAATGAAAAAACCCTATTATATTGTATCTCAAAGGCATCTTATTACAATTTCTTAACCAATACTTCTATGAAGCCTGGACTCCGAAACCACAGTATGAATAATTCTAACAAATAGTAGGTTATAGGCTGTAGTTAGGCATATATACAAACACCTTCCTGTAGCAGCTACCTATAATCCTCTGCTTGATGTGAAGTATAGTGTGCAAATACTCCCGTAACACACAAAATGATGATGATAAATATCATATTATGAGATGTTATCCATTAAAATGTTGGCATAATATTAATTTGCAATTCTAAGCAGTTTTGAGAATAAGTTTGGTGGGTTTTTTTTAAATTTGAAGCTATAGTTACATTTCTTCTTTATTAAATAATGATAGACTTCACACCTAAAGATTATTGTATGTATGATCTCGTCATTCTTTTTTTGATGCAAAGGGAAAATTTCATTAAAAAAAATAACAAGATGTGTTTTGTAACTTGGGTAAATGCAAACTCTGCTTCCTACAAGCCAGTCTGGTGACTTTTGTGGTTCTGGTGCTGGCAGGGAAGAAACGTTTATGCTTCAGGAGTTCTTGACCTTTGCTACACTACTTAGTAAAGAGCTACAAACTCTTGCCCACATAGGATTTCTTTCAGTGGTGGTGGTGATACAGCAAGAAAGAAATAAAATAATATGGTCTAGCCATCAAAGGGAAATGTTCTGGGAATAATGCAACACAATCACATTGTGATTCTCACCAAAAACACGGCATCTTTTTGAGCTGATTGGCTTTAGTGTGGAAGAACAGCCATATCTCTCTGGTGAGAGAGGTAAGGGTCTGAAGGGGTAGGGTAGTGAAGTTTAATTTATTATGTCCCTTTCCAAAGGAAGATACAAGAATAAAAGAAAAGGTGAGTCATTAATTCCACCTTCACCAAACCTACAGCGTTATTTTCTTTGTATACATTACTTCAAATGAACACATAGTCCTTTTCCTCCCAGCTCCATAGATAGGTTATGGAACTGCAACATATGATACAGAGAGACTCTTAAGGCAATCAAGAGAGGAATCTCTCAAGTGTGAAGGAAATCTTCATGTAAATTTGCTGTAGAAGATGGGGTGATTTCACTGAGGAGACCTGAGGCATATTCCATGTGAGGGACCTGATGTGAGACAACACCAGAATTCGGCCCACCATCATTCTGCCTCTGGGGAGGTGTGTTGCCATTCCTGTTGTTCTCCCACATCCAGAGAGAAGGGTGTGAAGTATAGTATCATCTCAGGGTGGTATTTTTGTTCACTGCATCATTGTATTTTAAAAATCATAGTGAAATTTCCCATCTTGGTTCAGATCTTTGTCACATTAATAATAATTTTCAAGGATTGCTGCTAAGATGTAAGTATGCCATATCTTCATCCTCATCTGATTTCCTGTTTGTGGCCGTCTTGATCTGAATGTCTGAACTTTCATGTTTCCTGATATCCCACTGAATACCTGTTTTTGTTTAGATATTTGAATTTCCCCAATTGCCTTTTAATTTACTGTACGTGCATTGTTCCACTCTTTTAATGTAAGTGCAATAGTGCCATAAGCACATCTGTTGGTTTATTGCTGTTGTCTAATATTTTACAGTACTTTGGAGATAAATGGTTGCTGGAGAAACTGATAGAAAATAAGATTTGTATGATTCACTATTGTATTTTTCCCCCCAATTAATTCCTATAATAATAATTCTTACTAATTTGGATTATCTCAAATTTATTTTCTGTTATTTCAGTGTACTGTGTAGTTTATACACATCTATAATTCCTTTAGCCACATTTTTTAGTTCCTCCACTGCATGCAATGCTTAAAATATGTCATTAAAACCCCCTGAAAAACCTAATCCTGTGAACACTTGGAAATTCAGATGTGGTTTTTACCACAGGACACGTTCATTCAGGCATGAATGACAAAATGTAACAATTCAATTTATTTTTGTATAACAAAGTTCATACAAAATTTCATAAAATGTTTCTGAAAGACAAGAGTAATGACAAGATAAAACCTTGCAGAACTGACAGCAGTGTCTGGTGCATGCAGAAAGTGACAACAAAGTGGAGCAAAATGAATGAAAGTTAAAATATAATAGAGGTAAGCATTTTGTAATTGAGTTAATAAAGTAATATTAGTATCAGGAGGCAGTAACAGAAACTGGAGAAGGTCAGTGTGGTCCATATTACTTGAATATGAGCAGAGAGGTGAGGGAGAAATTAAATAAGGGGAAGTGGTAAAAGGAAAAACTGTCAATATATCAGAAACTGCAAAGGAAAGAGTGATTCTGCATAGTTGTGGGAGAACCAAGAGGAAACCAAGACAAGGGAAATAGGGATGAAAGAAATATATGGGGAAGATTCGTAAATAGGAAGAGGAAGCTTGCTTTTTTAGTGGTAGCGTGTGGAAGTGGTTACACTACTGTTCTCTGAAGAAGAAGGATTTGGCTTCACTGTTATGAACTATTTAAATGTATGGATTGATATCTTGTGTGGATTAAGACAGAAATTATCAAAATATCAATGTAACCCTGTGACAAATGTCGTGGTTTGATCCTGAGCAGAGCATAGGTGCCCACCAAAGCCTCTCTATCACTTCCCCACAACTCCACTCCTACTCCCAATTTCTCTGCCTCCTCTAGCGGCACAGGGGGGTGGTGAATGGGGCTTGGGTGAATGGGGCTTGGGGTCAGATCATCACACATTTTCTCTGCCTCTCTTTTCTCCTTAGGAAGAGGACTTCTCACACTGTCCCTGCTCCAGCATGGAGTCCTTCTCATGGGAGACAGACATTCACCAACTTCTTCAGCATGAGTCCTTCCCATGGGCTGAAGTTCTTCATCAGCTGCGCCAGTGTGGGTCCCTTCCATGGGGTGCAGACCATCACGACCAGGTTGCTCCAGTGTGGGTCCCCCAAGGGGTCACAAGTCTTGCCAGCCAACTTGCTTCAACATTGGCATCTCTCTCCAGGGGGTGCAGGTCCTGCCAGGAGCTTGCTCCAGCATGGTCTTCCCACAGGATTGCAACTTCCTTCAGGTGTCTCCTTCTGCTCCAGCATGTGGTCCTTCATGGGCTGCAGGTGCATATCTGCTGCACCATCATCCTATGTGGGCTGCAGGGGGACAGCCTGCTTCACCAGGGTCTTCTCCAGTGGCTGCAATGGAATCTCTGCTCTGGTGCCTGGGGCACCTCCCTCCCCTCCTCCTGCACCGAGCTGGGTGTCTGCAGTGTTTTTTCTCTCACATCTTCTCACTCCTCTCTCTGGGTTCTGTTGTGCAGTTTTTTCCCCTTCTTAATTCTGCTGCCCCAGAGGCACTATCACTGATGTGCTCAGCCTTGGCCAGTGGTAGGTCAATTTTGGAGCCGACTGGCGTTGGCTCTGTTGGACACTGGGGAAGCTTCTAGCAAATTCTCACAGAAGACCCCACTGTAGCCCCCTCTTCCCCCTCAACCTTTGTGTGCAAAGTCAATACAGTAACAAAGGACAGTTGTGCTCAAAGCAGCTGTGTTCAAGCATTTAAGACAGAGGAAGAAGGAGAGAGCAGGAGAGGATACAGTCATAGCTGTAATCTGCACAAGAAAGTCTGAGAAATTCTTATAGAATAGGAAAAGAAGGATAGTATTGCTGTTTTTCATCTGGATTCTCAGTATATCTAATCTGCCTATATTCTCTCTTCACTCACTGGTGCCGTCTGCACTGCACTGTGCTGGCTGATGATACTGGGGAGCTCTGGCTGAAGGCTGACAGGCAGCAAATGCTGACATGCCTTGTACTCCTCCTTAGCTCCACAGAGGCACCAGGTCATGTCTCTTGTCCTTCCATTAACTTCTGTGGTCCTCTTTTTGTCTTAAGACAAGACAGTAAGGAGTGAACATAAAGCTCTCTCCCCAGCTGTGAGCACAATTGTTAGTCACCAGTCAGTGACTCTGCTGACCAGAGGGTTTGCGGGGCCTGAGCCGGTTGATTTAACACATCACACTTAACACACAGAATGATTCTCATCAGTGCTGGTCAGGGGGCCCAGGCAGTGGTGAAACTGCACACATTGCACCACTGCTGTAATAACAGTGGTGTAAAAACAGAAGCAGAAATAGACACCAGCACAGCAAGAAGAATTTTTAAAGCTTGTGAGGGAAAGTAATTAAAAAAGGATCTTTTAAACTCAGACGAAACGAGTTTTAAAAGAGAAGGAGAAACACCATCAGTGGTTGAGCTGGTAGCTATAGCTGTTACAGAACAGGACTTTCAGGGCTGCAGGAGCCAGCCTGGTCTCTGTCCGTGAGACAGAATGATGAAGGAGCTACAGCTTGGTCTGGCACCCTGATGACAGAGGTTTTGGAGGAATAGGAGGAAGAGGAAATTATTTCCACTCTTGGAGGAGATTTATACATTATTTTGTGTAGTGCCCATTTTGAGGAAAGATGATTACTGTTGATTTTTTTTATTTAGGTTTTGTATCTAGAGTATCGGTACTGGTGCTTCACGGATCTCATGCCTCTGCTTTTTGGTATGTGGATTTTCTTTTGAAAACAGCATATTAGTTTTTCCAACTGTGGTGAAGTAGGGTTTTGAATGTATATGCATATTTATGTGTTCACTCTCTTGAAAGTACTGTGGCTTACTTTGCAAGATACTTGAAATCTGTACTGACACCCAGTCTATCCATTTCAAGAGATTTGAATTTTTCAAATTGGAATTACATGAATTCACCAAGCAGACAAACCCAAGGAGTCTGTGTCAAAATAATATGATTACAGTTTGGATCTCATTACTTCTTTAGTACTTGTAACATAACCTTAAAATTTGTGTGCAATATTTTGCACATATAATAACATTCCAAAACTAGATTGTAATCTCTTTAACGACATGAATACTTTCATTGATTTATGAGATGCTTTATATAAATAATCATTAAACTATGTATGTCTTGTCCCTGTATTAACACTCTAGCTCATAGTTTTAGAAGGTTATGGTAGTGCAAAGGGATTGATATTAAATCCTTACTGACAAATGAGGAGAAGGTTTATTTTATTGACCAAATTCCAATGCATGCAGGTTAATAAAAATTGCAGTGTGTGCAGATTAATAAAAATATGACATACTGGGCTCCATGTCATGTGTGTAGAGGACCAGGGAGAATTTATGCAATTCTGTAGGGGGATGCTGTGTTCTGAACAAGTTTATGAGTCTTTATCAAGTGAAAACACACATGAGTTACGAGTTTCTCTTTAAAACATTGTTATTTGCAGTAGTAAAAATGGCCAGCTTCCCCAGCTGTATGAGTTTTACATCCTCCAACTTGGAGAGCTGAGGAGGCAGGACTGGAAAGCTGCGATTGAATGGAGACCTATACATATGGGAGGAAACAGACAACAGGAAGCTCATGAAATTAAACTATTCAATACACGTGGGAAAGAAGAACCCCATGCAGCAGTACAGGCCATCAACATTTTGGGCTGTGTTGATGGAAACACAGTTAGTAGACAGAAGTCAATATCCCACTCTACTTGGCACTCTTGAGAGCAGCAGGTACTGCATCCACTTACTTGGCCCCAAATCCAAGAAAGACAGAAATCAACTGCAGTGAAACTGGACTTCTTCAGCCTCAAGAAGAGGGTTTGGGAGACAGCCAAATAACAACCAAGACTTACAAATTGATTATTAAGGAAATGGAGCCAGGATCTTCACAACAGTGTATAGAGGGAGGATAATAGACAATGGACACACAGAGTAACATTAGAGGTTCAGGTTGGATAAAAGGTTAAAAAACCTTTTCCAAATGAGGACAGTCAAGCAGTGGCACAGGTTGCCCAGACTGGTTGTGCAGTCTCTATGCTCGTTTTCAAGACCCAACTGGATGAAGCCCTGAGGAACTTGGTCTAGCCTCCCAGCTGACCCTGCTGTGAGCAGGAGGTTGGACTGGAGATCTTCAGAAGTGCCTTCTAGTCTGAAGTATGTTTTTATTCTCTAATTCTTCATGTCTCCTAAGTGGCTGTTGCTACACTGCGATGGTAGTTGGACAGGATGTGTACCTGCATCCCCAGGGAATCCCCTTGAGAGACATAGGCAGCTCTTTCTTGCTCACTCTTTGCTGTAAACAAGGATGCGGATCACCCAGTAACCTCACTTCTCTATTTATCGTGTGTGATAGCCCTGGTATGAGAAGTGTCAGTGCATTAATAGCCACAGCCTTGCTATGCTTGTGCTATGGCTTATTGCACAAAATGAGTAAGTACAGTAGCAGTCAAGGTAGAAAGCCTTGTGCATATCCTTATAGTGTAAAACAAGAGGAGGAACATTGTTTTTCAAAAACTGATGATCTAAGAATCAAGGAGAGTGAACCTTGTTCTTCAGCCTGAGAAACATATTAAAAGGAATGTATGAGTGGGAAAAAGATCTTAAGCCTGGGACCTATCTGTGTTCTGACCTCAAGCCTGGTAAACTTCAACCAACATGAAAGGGCCTTGTGTCGCCTCTTCTTTTTATCCTGGTGTCCTGTTTTCAGCAGAGATAGAGTTAATTTTCTTCATAACAGCTGGTACAGTGTTGTGTTTTGGATTTAGGAGAATACTGTTGATAACACACTGAAGGTGTCACAGGCTTTTCAACTTCTCATGAAAAGGTGGGGACACCCAAGAAGTTGGCAGAGGACACAGCCAGGGCAGCTGACCCAAACTGCCCACAAGGATATTCCATAGCATATGATGTCACATTCTGTACGTAGCTGGGGGCTGGGCTGGGAGGCAGAGCAGCATGGAGTCTTGAAGAACATTGACTCTGGGTGGTGAGAAATGGTGCTTTTCATCACTTATTTTGTATATTCTTTTACTGTTATATCTTACATGTTTGTCCTATTAAATTATCTTTATCTCAACCCATGAAGGTTTGTTTATTTGTTTTTCTTTTCCATTTTCAATTCTCTTCCCTATCCCCCTGGGAGTGGGGGCAGTGAGTGTACAGCTACTGGCTGGGTTAAAACACAACAGTCCTTTTTGGTGTCCAACGTGAGGCATGAACCTGAGCGAAGGGAGGCCCAAGGGCAACCAGAGCTCAGCATGTTCTTCTGGGAACATAGCTGGCCAGACAGTACAGGCATGAGTGCCTGGAGCACCTGAGCACCAGGGCTGTACCTGGACACTCACAGCCACCAGAGTTTTGTTTTATGAGCAAGGGGTGTGATATCTTGAAAGAGTTACAATATTTGTGCAGCCAGGAGTGAAAAAGGACAAAGAGCTGACTATGGTAACCCTCAACTGCGCTGTTTGAGAGCTCTCCATCAGTTCAGTGCCAGCAGATCCTGTGCTGGGACTGCTTGGAAGAGAGCTGCTTGCTAAATGCTGTGCTAGCAGAGTTCCTATTCTGATAAATAGATTACATTGAAAATAGCATCGTTATTAACAAAACATCTTGCTCTTTTCAGCCTTCAAAACCGGATAAAACATGATTGGGTACAAATAAAAATATGCTCTCTAGCATATTTAGAATACTGAAGAACAGTCTGGCAGTGTTCTAGCAGGCGCAGTAAGAAACCTATTAATAAATCCTGATCAATTTTGTCTGCTTGAGTTAAATGTGATTCTTGCTCCAGCGGAGCCTTTCCTGGAAAGAAGGAAGTTAATACAACACACTATGCCAGAAGAAAAAAAAAAGTTATAGTGAAATGAACAGAAAATGATTTAACAGTAATCCGGTTCCTTAACGATTTTTATTTTAAAATTGGAATAATCAATTTAAGGAAAATTTCTCCCCGTTTTCTTTTATTATAGTTAATGGCTAAGTTAGATCTGTTATTTAGTCATTCTAAATAATATGTCTAAAGACCACTACACGAATACAATTATACAAAAAGAACTGATTAATTTTGCACCTCTTCCTGCTTTCATAATCTTTGTCAAGTAAATGGAATAATTTGTGCCATTTATGTTTCTTATTAGAGTATTTGTCATTAGAATGAGGTGTCAGGAAGCATTTAGACTGTCTTGCATTTTATGAATCAAAATAGTGTGCCATACTGTTGTGGCCTTTTTAATATTCTGCATTTTCCTCTATTCCGTGGAGTTACTTTCTTTCTCTGCATATCTTCTCCATTCTGTGATGGGAAAGTTGAACTTAGACAGGATGAAGAAGTAAAGGGAACAAAACAGTATATCCCATGAAAATAATTAAAAGACGAGTATTCATGCAGTGTGGTATTGCAAGCTGTAGACCTTGCATCAAAATAAGGTTGCAGTTATGTCAACAACACTGACACAACACCACGTTCTGCACAGTGCTGCAAGAACATGCTGTATTTAGGGGTTAAGACTCATTGCTCTAGAATGTGAAGGATCATAGAATCATAGAATGGTCTGGCTTGGAAGGGACCCCAAGGATCATAGAGTTCCAACACAGGCAGGGTCACCACCCTCCAGGCCTGAATCTACACAAGGCTGCCCAGGGCCCCATCCAACCTGGCCTTGAACACCTCCAGCAATGGAGGACCCACCACCTCTCTGGGCAGCCTGTTCCAGCACCTCACCACTTTCTCTGTAAAGAACTTCCACCTAAAATCTAATCTAAACCTTCCCTCCTTTAGCTTTAATCCATTCCCCCTTGTCCTGCCATTGTCTAGCCTTTTAAAAAGTTGATTCCACTCCTGTTTCTCTGCTCCCTTCTTGTACTGGAAGGCTGCAATGAGGTCCCCCTGCAGCCTTCTCTTCTCTAGGCTGAACAAGCCCAGCTCCCTCAGCCTGTCTTTGTAATGCTTCATAAGGATGTTTTGGACTTTTCTACACATGCTAAGTCTACAGCAGTTATAAGAGTGCTGCTGACAAACACTGAAAAGGTTAAAAAAAAAAATAATCTCTTTGAGTTTTAAACTAATATCTGACTATAGATGAAACAGTACAGTGAAACCTTCACAGAGGTAAGTAGAAGGCTCTTTCGCATTGAAATACCGAGTGCTTGCCAATATTGGAGACAGTATTAGATGCTTGAAACGCAGTTTTTAACTCATACAGCTAAAAGGAAAACATACAGCCCATCTGCGGTCGTGGTCAAGTCAAACTTCATGCACTCATGGTCCATCCATGACACTGCTGACAGGAAAAAGCCCTGAACAAGCAGTGTAATGAATTATATAATTGCCAACAAGAGTTCTTTAATTTATATATAATTTAAAATGGGGTCTGAAACAGACAATATGACTGCTGACTGCTTGTCTCATCCTTTCCTTCACAGTTGAATGATGATGGAAAAACGGTTGCTTGAATCACAAGTATAGTTAATACAGTTTAAAGCTTCATGATTAAAGAAAAATGTTATCTGACTGACAGCAAATCCTGAACACTTTCATCCAGTCTTTAGTCTCAGAACAGGCTTTTCGTACAATATGGATACACAACAAGGTGGATTTCAAAGGAAATACAAATAACTCTTACACTTTAGCTAAAACACCAAGTTATTTTTCAGAACAAACCAATAACAAAACACCTTGTGTTCTAGTGGTCGAGACCAGATGATTGTGTTTTGGTTCAGTCTCACAAGAAGGCACTGAACTGAATACCATTTGCTTCTCATTCAGCCTGGGAAATTGTGCAGCTGATGCCATAAACTCATTTCATCATGTTCTTCTTGACCATTGCTGTAATACGTTACATAAATAAATGATTAGAGTTGGTGGCTTCTACATCTCAGTCACAGAGCAGGGGAAAAATGTATTCAAAGCTCAGATGACCAGATAACTGGCAACCGGTCCTGTGAGGCATGTGAGACTGGGCACAGGATAAAAATCCAATGGGAACAGCAAAACTACAAGATATATGGTATCCCACTGTTGAGAAAGACTCAGAGTCTTCCCCTGTCATAACAGCAGGGTAAGGAAACTGGCAGGAGCATGGCTAATTGTTGACGCATGGACAACAACGGTGGGCAGAAGAAGGGAGGAGAGCATCAGACACTCCTTTTCATAGGAAGAAAAGAAGGCAGGGGGAGAGAAGACTGCTGAGTAACTTGTTATCATGCCTTCACTCCTTCCAGAGAAATAACTTCTATTTCTCTTCAAAATTTTTGCATAACTGTATTCAACTTCTTTCCCTCCCTGAGTCCTCTCTAATTTTTCTGTATCCTGGAAATTGATATTAAATGCACTGAAAACAAACTAATGACTACTCTTATGTTCTTTTATATTAAAAGAATACACTTTTTAAAAGAAACTATGTAAAATTAAATGCAAAAATACAAAAATCTTAAGCTAAAGCCTAAAGTTGCTATAACCTTGACTATAACCAATTATTTTAATAAATCAAGTTATATGGCATATCTATGACCTTCTTCAGATATGAAAGTTAAAGGCCACATAACTATACACAGAATCAGAAAGGTGGGAAACTTTTAATTTTTTTAGTCAGCTTATGGTGCTATCGTAGTGCTATGTGTTATTAGAGTACCTGTAATATTTTCAGTATTTCCAGTCCAACAAATACAGATATGTTTCACATAAAACTAAAATCGTTTTGAACCCCTCTGTGTCTAAAATGTTTTGCCAGTTACTTTTGCTGTAGTGACCTACTTCAGAGTGAATACCTTTCCTCATTGAAAGCAGTTCTTTAAAAGGCTGGAAACTGGAAAGGGCAGAAATCTGCTTCTCTACTTCCGGATGATGAATAAAAAAGAGGGACCTATGGGAGGGGTGGCTGCGTTCGTACCACAGGGGCACACTGATCACTCCTGTACAATTTTCATAGCAGGAGTTCAAACTCCTTTCCTGCAGATCTGCTCTCCAGATGTTGGTCATTTCACTTTGTGTACTGTTGCACTGGGCTATTATGTCCAAACTCACCATGTTTTGTTGTTGGTCTTCATGAGCTTCTTTTTGGCTCTCCCAGCCTACAGTCTGGACAGAAATATGCTATGGGAGACTGTGTGGAGAGTGAAGACAAATGACATCTGTACATAACACTGTACGGTTCATTGCAGGAGCCAACCAGGTTGGTAAAGCACAAATTCCCTCTCACAAATGCACACTGGCTGTGCCTAATAACCTTTCTGCCCTTCACATGCTTTAAAATGGTTTCCAGGGGGAACTGCTATATAAAGGCACCCATGTATTAAGGTGAGTTTGTCTAACCTGTAGTTTTCCAGGTTCTCTCACTTTCCTTCTTGAATATGTGTTTAACATTTTCCTTTTTCCAGTTACTGCTCCCTTTTCAGTCTTCTCTTTTTAAAAATGTATCCTTTTCCACTGCCTTTTCGTTGACTAATTTTAAATACTCCTTGTTACATTTCAATTGAATTCCTATTTCAATCCAAATACAGCCTGACCCAAACTTAGATTAAGATGTCTGAATCTAATTTAAAAAAAAGGAAATCATAGAGGACATGGAAAAATAACAAACATCGATGAATTGTTGAACACTTTCTAGAATAAGGAAAAGAAAAAAATTAATATGTGAACAAATACCTGTGAAGCTTTGAACTATTTCGTTAAATAATTATAGATATAAGGAGTTGCAATTTTCAGGAAAGCAAGCAACTAAAGAATTTTAAAAGTTCCATGATTCAATGTTTATACAAGTCAGTGAGAATGAACCGCTATGCAGGAAAATTATTGGCAGTACAAATGCAGAACCAGATTAAATAAAAGTTTCTAGTTTCTGTTATCAATCTGCTTACAATAAGTGATTTCAATTTTTATTTTATTTACCAGAAGTGTTCCAAGTAAGCATTGGCCCTGATCTTTGTAGCAGAAGATAACTTCTCTGTAGTTCTCCTTATCACCACTTCTCATACTTGTTTGTATCTTTCCATTTTTCCGTTTGCAGGTCCTCATTGTATTGCTGTCTAGAGTAATGCCCATGTCCCTGTCATTTAGTACACTTAATTTACTCTTAATATGTACAAGTAGCTCATTTTTCCCCTTCAGTGTGCATTACTGCTGCATTTATCATCACTGAATCCCCTCTGGTTTTTTTCTGACATAACTAAACAGCAGTTACCTTGTTCTCTGTATGGTAAACAAAACCAAGACTTAATATAGATCTGCTTTTATCTTTCTGTCATGAGAAAGCATACCCTTTTATATTTTTTGCTTATCTTTATCCTTCCCAGCTTTTGCCCAAGGCAGTAATTTGTCTTTTATCTCCTGATTTTCTTTAATACTGGCTTGTGACATACTTTATTAACTTACTTGGGGGAAAAAAAAAGTTCATTGCCTCACCTGGCATCTTTTTTATTAATTTTTACCAATTTAGATTGCTGAAAAATCCCTGCTATTATTGGGTTAATTACTTCCCATATCATAATCTTTCAACCACTCTGCTGGTCTTTTTAAAAACTATGCTAAAGCTATTTACCTTGTGTCTGTATAGTCTATACCTATGCATAAACATGATTTTTTAAATATATCTTGAGCAAAAGATTAACTTTGTTAGTACTATTACTTCATATCTATCTGAGATAATAATGACTCATAACTGTTACTTTATTTGGAACTGTTATTTGGGATAATAATTAGTCTACACTCCTTAGCAGCAGTTGTTTATGATGCTCATGCTCTGGAAGGGACTTGGATGCCCTCTTCCTATGTCCTTAGCTGTACTGGATCTGGTCAACCCATAGGATAGGTTTTTCTGTCAGTAAAAATAAAATAACATGGTCTTATTTTGCTATATCTAGGAAATTGTTAGTTGCTGTTGTTACGCCTATAGTCTGATGAGTGCTGACATGGTATCTATTTTTAGAATGCTGGCTTTTAAATAATAATTTTGTGAGTGGGCACCACTCTGGGGAAATTGGAAACTAAATGCTTAGCGCTGATCAGCAGATACTGGAAGTGGCTTTATGTATAACAAGTACGTCAAACTGATAGCCAGTAAGGCAGCAAAATAATATCATGCGTGCTCACTGAACATCAGGCATCCTCTTGAGCGTTGGCAATGTAATTGTTTCATTCTTTTAAAGAGGAGTGTGTGTCTAGGAAGAATATAAACTGTGAGATCTACCATGATTAGAAACTCGTTAACTAGTATTTTAAACATCTACTATATTGACTTATAAAGATTTGTTTAGTATGTGCTTGTCTTTTAGTGTACTTAATTTGTTTGATTCTTTTTAAATGTTACCCTAGAAGGGAAATCGATTATGCAAATCAGTTATTTCTTTGGTGCTATCTTTTTGTTTATATCAAATGTACCTGAAGTCTCCTTTCCCTGATGGCAGGACAGGCAAACAGCCATGCAAGAAAAAGTCCATCTCTGCAATCTTTCTTTCATGCTTGCTTTTGTTTTCTATCTCATCCTCTTGCACATTCAGGCAATCAATATCCCTAAAAATGGGGTTTTTAATAGTTTCTAGGTAGGAGCTTATCTGCATATCGATAATGTAATGATATCTGCAAAGACATCATGATATTGTGTGAAACTGGGTTTTACGCAGCCTCAAATTGCAACAGATGCAGCTCCACCTGGAACACTACTGCCTGGATTCCTTTGGCTGTAATTCTCCCCAACCATTCCCAGTCACGTGCTGTACATGGGAGCTCGTGGTCCTCGCTACACAGAGAGGTGTTTTTTTCTCTTTCTGCTAAATTCAATCTACCATAAGCGACATCCAGCTTTGTGACTGATGGTAGCAATTAAGATTTTCCCATAGAAAAGTAGCATGCAACACATGGCATGATTTTATACTGAGCTGATCCCTTGAAAGAAAAATCCAAGAATCTGTCCAAGTTGGTTCCGGAAAATGTTGTCACAAGAGTGTATCTCTTGATGCTCACATATTCCTCCAGATTCACTGATTTACCTGCTTCACACGCAGGTACAAATGCTGGTCAACCTAAAGCAGTTTTCTTGTCACTCGATACCTCAGGTCAAGAGCACACGACAGTGAGAAGGGCCAAATTACAAGCTGTTTCATCTTGGTTTACTAATGTCTTTGTAAAATGATAGCTGAGGAAGGAGGTGCACCATTCTCCTAACCGGCACAATTAAACAAAGGAAAATAGAAACTCTGCAAGGGGACTTGAAAGTCCCTGATCCTCATTAGTGAGCTTTTAATATAGTCCAGCATTCTCCGTGCCATGTGTCTGCTGAGAATGATTTCCCCATTTCTCATTATGTATGAATGCCAGTGCACTGTGCAGCTCCAGTGCACAGTTGATTAATAAGGTCAGAATTAGAAACTGAGAGCTTTCCTTTTCTTAGCATCTACTGCAGTTTTCCCTCAACAGGATTTTCTTTGCAGATTTTCTATGATCTGAGAAACAGAACTTACTGGAACAGAACTTAGTTATTTTATCATTTGAAGCCTTGAACTCTGTCTGGTAGTCTGTGTTTTTTAATAAATATTATACCTTTATTAAAGTCTCTTAAACACTACAGAGCATTTTAGAAAAACACGTTAATTTTCTGGAGAATCCTTTTATTCAATAGAAATTCACTGTATATTCAGACATCACTTTGTTGTGAGAAGGTTAAGTCTTGTCTTTATTTGAATTATGAATAAAACAACTCGGTATCTTTCAAGTGTCACAATGCCATCAATCCAGTGTGGCTGAAGTTCTCTTCCATGCAGTGAACAAAGCCATGAATTTCAAATAAATTCCAATTTATTTTAGCTGGTTACAAATTACAATAACTTCTTCCCACCTCTGCAGCCAAGTTTTTGCATGTGCAGTCAGCTAATCCTTTATTCAACTGTATTTCTATTAGGATATTTTATGGGCATATTATTAAGTATTCTTTAACTCTCTTAAATAATTTCCTGTGTCAAGGATTACAAATGTTTGTGGTTTGTTTGTTTTTTCAGATTCCTCCTTGTTTCCCCTGAGATTATGCAATTTTTAATTCTGTGATATTAGCTATAGTAACTGGTCTGGAACTTCCAGTTGTTTCATCTTCAACCACCAAAGAATTTTGGCTTGAAAAATTTAATGGAAAACAAACTGAAAAAACATGATAGTCCTTGCCAGCCTGGTACTATAGGAAGGAAAGATAAGTGGATTTTATCTATCTGAATCATCAAATGAACCTAGTGCAGAAAGCAGAGTTTGTGGTGAATCACACTCAGTTGGCTGGAAGAAACCTTTCCTGCTTGAAGCAGGGCTATTGCAACATAAGAAAGGGGCCAGCTGTTTTCCTTTGAGGATGAGCTTTCCACAGTCTGTGGATACTGATATCCCTTCCACTACTGTGTTGCTCTGCAAATGAGGAAGTTAATCTTCATGTTTAACCTGAACTTCCTAGTTGAAACTAGTGGTTGCTGCCACTTGTATGTCCTTCTGCTTCTACAGAGAATTTGACTCTTGTCACCTTTGAAACACATGTTCATGTAGTTGAAGTAAGATGTTAAATTGCCTCTCACATTCCTCTTTCCCAGAATAAACAAGCCCAGGGATCTCCACTGCACCTCCTAAGACACATGCTGTATGCTATCAGCCACCGGGTAACCCCAATGGTTTCCTTCCATTTTCTCAATATCCACCTTGAACAGGAGCCCCAAAACCAGACACCATATTCTAGGTGCAGTCTCACCTTATTCATGTGGAAGAATATAATTTAATCTGTTGTATCAAGGTCTTCCAAGCTCTGGCTTTATTTTTCTGCATTTGAGATTGAAGTGTGTAGTGGTTTGCCCCTGGCTGGAGGCCAGAGGCCCACCAAAGTTGCTCTATCACACCTCCTTTCATCTGGACAGCGGACAAAATATCTATTAAGAAGTTTAGGGTCCAGATAAGGACAGGGAGAGATCATTCCACCATGAGTGTCACGGGCAAAACAGACTCAACACAGAACAAAGGAAAGAAACTCTCTCATTTCTTATCCTGCACTGCACACCCAGTGACACCAGTCAGGTAATGAGAAGAGTGACCAGATCTTAAAGCACCTCCCCTCACCCCTCCCTTCTTAGCAGGTTTAACTTTAGTCATGATTTCACTCCCTTCTACCCTCATTGTGGCACAGGAAGGGGCAGGGAATGGGAAAATGGGGGCTTCAGTCAGTTCCTCACAAATTGGTTTCCTTCTTAGCTGGGTGGGTGGCATTCCTCACACTCTTCCCCAGCTTCAGCGTGGGGTCCCACCCATGGGAGGCAGTTCTCCACAAACTTCTCCAGCGTGAGTCCTTTCCCACAGGGCTTCAGCTCTTCACCAGATGCCCCAGTGTGGGTCACTTCTATGGGGTGCAGTCATAGAATCATAGAATGTCTCTCAGTCTCTCAGGCTCAGACTGCTCCAGCCTGGTCCTCCACAGGGTCACAAGCCTCCACCTGGTCGCAGCAAACCTACTCTGGGGTGGATCTCTCTCTCTCTCTCACTCATCTCTGTGTCGCTGTCTCTCTCCACAGGCTGCAAATGCCAGGTCACAGCATCTCCTGCATGTCTCTACCTGCTCCAGCGTGGGGCCTCTCCACAGGCTGCAGTTGGGGTCTTGGCCTTTTCCATGGGCTGCGGAGGGACACCCGCTCCACCGTTGGTTTCCCCACAGGCTGCTGGGGCATCTTTCTCCCTGGCACCTGGGGCACGACCACCTTGGTGTCTGCACTGCTCCTTATATCTTCTCACTCCCTTCTCTGGTGGCAAAAAGTGTCTGCTTGGAGTTTTTTTCCTCCTAAATGTGGTTCCCAGAGGTGCTGTGACCATCGCTGATGGGCTCAGCCTTGGTCAGCAACGACTCTGGCCTTGATCCAGCTGCTGTTTGCTCTGTGGGGCCTGCAGAGAGCTACTGGCTGCTTCTTGCAGAAGCCACCCCTACAGCCCTCCTCCTACACCAGAACCCCATCATGCAAAACTACAACAAAGTGTTTAGCTGGCACTAACTCTGGTGTAACCCCCAGGTCCCTGCAACCAGGGCTAATTCTCAGCAACTTGGCTTCCAGTCTTAGTTGATGAAACAATTATTCTGTCCCAGGTGCAGATCTTCACCCTTCTTGTGGTGGAACAAATCCCTTGTTGGTCTGATCTTTAAGTTTCTCAGGATCCCTCTGTACTGAAAAACTACTAGTGGGTGTGCCAGCCGCTCCCTCTGATTTACTATTGTCCACAGATTTGCTGCTGCTGTGTTCTGTCGTGTCACCTATGTCTCAGATTAAGCTATTGAACAATACAGACCTCAGTACAGATGCCTGGCTAAGTAGGTATTTATTCCAGCCAGATGTCAAGCTATTGATTACTTGCCTGTTATTCTGGTTGTCCAGCCAATTTTCTGTTCATCTAACAGCCTGTTTGTCCAGCCTATCTCTACTCACCTTCCAAATGAGAATGCTGTGGAAAGGAGATTCAAAACCCTTACTAAATTCAAACCGTTTTACATCCACCACCCTTCTCTCATCCAAACAGCCAGTAGAAAGCAGTCAGGCTGATCAAGCTCGATTTTCCCTTGGTAAATCCATATTGACTTTTTCTGATTACTTTCTCTTTGTCAAAATAAATGCATAGGCTGTATCTTTTTACTTTTTGGAGCAACAGTGACTCAAGAAGATGTTTGCAGATGACCAGGTCAGCTTTCAATTTCTGACAGATGAGGGTAGAACCCAACTTGCAATGAAAAACTGCTTCTTAGATCAGTTGTTCCCATGGATAAGAGAGTTACTCAGTAGTTTGGAAGCTGGCCATGGAGAATGGCTGCTGAACTTTGCAATTGATCTTTGGACTGTATGAGGACACATTACATTAATAACATAGCACAGTGTTAGTCAAATCACTACAGATTTAAAATAATAAAGTGGTTGGAATCAGCTGCAGCGACATTTTACCAAAGCTGTATCTCCCACAGATACTGCAGTACAGCTTAGGATCTGGGCCACTGATCAACTCCCTGAATCATTTTCTTTGCTGCTTCATTTATTGAGTCTTTAAAATACATAATTCATCTTAATGTACCTTTCTATATGCTATAGCCACAGCTATATATTCCCTGGTTGTCTCTAAAATTAACTGATTAAACCAGGTGGTCTACAGTTCTTATTAAAGTAAAACATATGGGAACAGGAAATCATCTTACAGTATCACCATCTTGCAGGCTTTCAGGTAGTTACACAACATTAGAGCAGGAAGGACATGATGGAGAACATATTTTTTTTATACTATAACATTCCTGATGGCATACCAGCCATCATTTTCTGTAACATCAGTAAGAATATCGCTAAATTTTCAGAATAGTGGGAAAACAACCCTCTATGCTGTTGATGAACCCAAGTTTCCAATATGTTAAAATCGGTTTGCAGGATTTTACATAGAAGGGGAAGTCAAAAGCTAATTCTGAAATTAGACACAAAGTCAAACAAGATACCAGGTAAAAATCCTTTCCACTGTGTATGATCCGAGAGACATATAGTGCGTAAATGGACCCAGAGTTTTTATGATTATCAACAGCTTCTTCTGATGATGCTGAGGAAATACTTTTCTTGTAATTTATTCATGTAGTACAGCCCAAACACTAGATCCATAATTACAAAAGCTACAGTGAATCTAAGAAGCAGATAGATTTTTTCTTTTTTCACTTCATCATCTATGTAAACAAAAATGTGAAAAGATAGGACTTGCAAGTTTTAAAATCTTCTTGGGAATATTAATTCCTTCAGTCCACTAATTGTATGTAACTATTTGTTTTCAACACCTTACATCACTTAAAAATAAAAACTATTAGGATATTATCTATCTATGTTACTTAGATTATTTAAAGGTGCCTTTCCAATCACAAATAAAGCAATTTCATACATTGTTTTTTGGGTTGTGGGGTTTTTTTCTTAAACTCCATCTCATTTTCTACAGTTCTGTAATTTCTACAGATATTATAAAAAACCCCAAAACGTTAGTCTTCATCAGGAAAGCAGAGTGGAACGATTTTCTAATAATAAAAACAAACACACAAATGTAGGTAAAATTTATGCTAAATTGCATAGGTGCTCAGGCAAATATTACAGATCCTTCCAGAAAGCAAAAAGCACCATACTTACTGTAAATTCTGTATTTACAGTGTACAATGATTTTACCAGCTAATGAGAATCAACCTTTCTTTGTGAAACTAAAAATTACTCATGAAAAACAGGATAATACAGTTCATTAAAACAAGATTTCCTGCTTACTGATTTAAATTATTATTAAGTTGATTTACATTCCTCCACCCTTCTTCTTTCCTTGCCAGATTCTGCACTTACCATTACCCATATGGGAGAAGTAAGTGTTCGATATGTGTAATTTTTACTCTGGTGAGACTTCCTGGAGACTACTCAAAGATCGTAATATATTTCTTACAAAAATTGGCTAATTGCTGTAACCAAGAGAAAATATAGCTAAAGAAAATGGCTTGTCTCCTGCATTAGTCACACACTGAAGTTGTTTTCTGCTTCCAGAAGTGATCTCTTAGAGTTAGAAAATGGTCAGAAGTACAGAGCAACCCAGATGTGTTACCAATTCCTGCTCTTTTTCTGTCCACTTCACTTCAGCGAACAGTCAAAAAGACATTGAGAAATTAGGAAATTTTGCCATTTCTTGCTCTGCCCTTTTGCATTTATTGTTCATTTCAATTAAAGTATTTGCTGTTTATTAAGATGACTTACACTTTGCCTGAGCGCTCAACCCAGCTTTCCAAAAAGGCTAGGTTCTCTGTTGGAAATGCTTCATCCTATTCCATGCAAAACTGAAAGTTTATTTTTCTTTACTTTTGTAAACAGGCTACCTAACTTTACCACTCACAAGTAGATCAGATCCCATCAAAGCAGCTTATAATTGCGTTTGTCAGAATTAAACTCACCTTGGGTGGGCTTTTCACTCAAGGTAGTAGGGTAGGTCTTGGCTTTCCCCAGTGTCATCCCTCCTTCTGTTTGGCAAACAGGTACTACGTGTGGTTTTTCAGCTTGCAGTGGCTAACAGCTTTTACAGACAAGTGAGAACGGAGCAAACTGAGGTGCAGAGTTTTTAAAAGGGACTATTAGTGCAGAGACTCAGCGTGGTGACTGCCAACCTCTGTGGGAATTAGCAGTTTCAGACACATATTGCCCAGAGGCAAGCACTGGGTGCATTTCAGGTACACTAAATACTCAGATACAGGACTGAACAGCAGCAGAGGTTTTCCAAGGAATGACTGGGAGGTGTTGCAAATCTGCCACAGGCAGTTCAGTGGAGACATTTCATAAAGTAGCAATTCCTGGAACAGCTCTGGAAAATACAGAGGCAGGGCTTTTCACATTTCCAGCCTGGCACATACATATTCTCTGCAGTCTGGTCCCAGGACATGTACATGCATACAGGCAAGGCCTGTACTTTTGAAGTGAATCTTGGGCTTCTTCCGCATTCTCTGGTTCTGAGTTCCCGGAGGACACACGCTGTGTTCGGATGATGCTTTGGTGGTGCAATGACTAGCAGGCACTCAGACCAGCGGAAATCTGAAGGCAACCCCCTCTGCAATGCCTGCAGCATGGGGGCCAGGCAGTGTGGTGTAAGACCCTCTTCCAAGTTCCCCTTCCATCTCACAGCAAGGTGAAGCTACCAGCGGGTATTCGATCTCAAATGGCTTTTCAGACATGATTTACTTTTTCCCTGCATTGATTAAGTAACTACATGTTGCAGTATGCATTTCATTACTCAGAGTAAATGTACTGTACACTGTTATTAACTGTGTGCTATTTGGGCACTCTGCTTTAATCTAGTAATTTCTTTACTGGACTGTAGACCCATTAAAAATACTCACTGTAGTTAAGCTATGGTGTTAACCTGTAACATTTACTTCACGCACATTGGTTTACAATGGTTAATGTGTAACTGAGCAGAAGCAAAGCAAGGCTGTTTTGATCTACATCTGTGATACTGTGTTGTGAGCGATGAGGCAATTAATCTTATCATTCCTCTCATTTTAATGTCCACCTCTACATTTTGTCTAACCTTTCCATTTGATTGTTATTTACGTCTACCTCACACAGGGATTTAAAATGATCTTTCTTCATAGATACATTCACAGAACTCCTCTGTAGAGCAAAGCAAAGAGACAGGAAAATATTTTTAGATTTTCTGAAACGCGCTCGAGATCATGATGCAAATTCTGTGTCATTGACACCTGGGTGTTTTCACATTTACTCGAGTCAAACATTGCAAACTACAAAGAAGGACAAGTACTGATTTACATTTTAAACTCTGGTTGCATTAGAAATATGCCACCCACCCAAATTGTCATCTGATACATACAGCCACGTAGATTTCCTTAGTTTGGCTACAAAATACATCAAAAACTTACTTGTTTCTATTTGCACTTTTAGTGCACAGAGGAATTGTTACTATTTTCATAATGTGCTTAATTCTTCACTACATCATGTTCCTTGTGTGTCCGATCAGTTGGGATGTTTTAGCTATACAGTGCTCTCAGCTTTGGATATTCATTATCAATATGCTAAACATTTGATTGTGTTGCCATTATGTGTGCAGTAGACCCTTAGTAGAACACAAGAAGCTGTTATAAAACACATTATTCTAGGTAAGTCCAACTGAGACAGCAGTCTTAAGGCAGTCCTTAAATCATACTGACACAAGCCCCGTGGTCCATAGCATTACCTTAATGTTTAAATACAGAATGGATATTTAGGTGGATAAGCTGATGAACAAGTGCATTAATTTCATTAAATCTGTTGTTCATTTAAGAAATATAGAAATGGGGATTACAGTCTTAACTATAAAATAATGGTTATATTATTTTACCTTTTACAAAGTATTGCTGAAATAAAAAATTGCTATATCCAATATGAAGTGTGACCAAGGGAGGAGAATCTGTCCCTCTACTCTGCTCTTTTGAGTCCCCACCAATTACTGCATCTAGCTCTGGGGTTCCTAGTACAAGAAGGACATAGAGCTGTTGGGGTGGTTCCAGAGGAGGGCCACAAAATGGACAGAGGGCTGAAGCACCTCTCCTGTGAGTAGGGCAGGATAAGAGAGTTGGGCTTGTTCAGCCTGGAGAAGAGAAGGCTCAGGGGAGACCTTGCAGTACCTGAAGAGGCCTACAGAATAAATGGAGGGGGACAATGTACAAGGACACAGAGTGATAGGACAAGGGGCAATGGGTTTAAACTAAACAAGCATAGATCTAGATTACGTATTAGCAAGAAATTCTTTAAGAATTTTAAGAAGGTGTTGAGTTCCTGGAAGAGGTTTCCCAGAGAAGCGGTGGCTGTCCCCTACTTTGCAGTGCTCATTGTTTGGTAGTCAATGATGGTCAATGGCTTTATGTTGGTACCTCTATGTCCAGGTGGAGGCCAGTGACAAGCAGTGTCCCCCAGGTTGTCTGTCTTGGGACCGGACCTCTTTAACATCTTTATCAATGACATCGATGATGGAATTGAGTGCACCCTCAGCAAGTTTGTGGATGACACCAATCTGAGTGGTGTGGTTGACACAAAAGAAGGAAAGGAAGCCATCCAGAGGGATCTTGACAGGCTGGAAAGGTGGGCCTGGGTGAACCTAATGAGGTTCAACACTGCCAAGTGTAAGGTGTTGCATTTGGGCTGGAGGAATCCCAGACATAGATACAGACTGGGAGAAGAGCTCCTTGAGAGTAGCCCGGCTGAGAAGGACCTGGGTGTCATGGTGGATGAGAAACTTAACATGAGCCAGGAGTGTGCTCTTGCGGCTCAGAAGGCCAATGCTATCCTGTGGTCCATCAGAAGAGAGGTGGCCAGCAGGAACAAGAAGGTGATCTATGATCCTTGGGGTCCCTTCTAACCCAGACTATGCTATGATTCTATGATTATTTCTGTTCTAAATATCCATGCTGTAATACATTAAAAATCAAAACTGAAAAGTGGATGATTTCTTTATATTGCAATGTATGTGCTTTTATGTATTCAGAAACAAATACAACAAATATGTTCTCCTGGATAACACAACATGTCCACAATCATTATGGGGGTTATCTTACTCTTTTGTTTGATTTTATTTGCTTTCCCTTTTTCAGCTTTCTGGAGCAATTTTCTGGGTTGAAGATAATAGATTTTGCAGAGAAGTAATGTGGTTCAACAGTTTTGTCTCAAATTTTGTATGGAAATTTATTTTTGTATTGCATTTTGTCTTTCAGTTCTTCGGGGTTTTTTACAGTTAACAATTCTACTCTCAAATGCTTTGTTTTTAATTTATAAAATAAAAAATCTGGATACCTCAACACAACATCCATGTAAAGAATTATTAAAAAGAAAAGAAATTCTATATATGAAAAATATTTGTTTACAGTTATTCAAGTCATGACTATTTAGTAAGAAATAAATTTTTCATGTCTCTAGTTAAAAATCAGCTGTAAAGCATTCACCTTTTCCCATATAATCAAAAAAATATCGTGAAAGAATCACAGAAAGAGCCATGTTCATTTCCCAAGCAGAAACAAAGTACAAAGTCCTAAGTTGAGATCGGGATATAAATAATATTGTTCAGATCTTTGACCTATATACCATCCTCACAACTGACAAGTGTAAATATGAGCGTACCTGTGGGTTGTACCTAAGGCTATTGTATCTAATTAGTAATAATACATAATAATTGATAATCATATTAGTTCATTTTTAAGAAATAAAAAGGCTAGATGGTACTCTATATCTTTATCTATGTCCATAGCTGTACCTAGCAATGCAAATTGTACATTTGATGGATGTTGCTAATTAGATATTTTTAATAATGAATGTTGTTCACACTCCAAAACAGCAGGTACAGGGAAGAAGACTTCAAATTTCTATTTAGCACAGCTGAATTTCAGTGCAATAACGTGAATTAAAATTGAATAGAGAAATTATTTCATATTTATTTTGTATCAGTTATTCAGTATTTTTAATTTCGGCTTATTTTCAGGCTCTTTATTTTCTATTATTAGTCAAGACTTTAGTCAGTATATGCAGGCAAAATCTGAAGTATAGTTTACATATGTTAAAAAAAAATCAAGAACTAGATTTTAACTCAAACAATAGCACGATACATGTGGGCAATACATATGTATATATAAAACCAAGCAAGTTAGCCTGATTTTTTTTTTATATGCAGGAATCTAATGAAAGGATGTATCATAGGACATATTTGGTACATTTTTACTCTGTGTCATACAACAAAAGATATTAAAATTATTAACTTCTACTGAGTGTGATAATTCTTAATTTCTAGAAATTAAGAGATCCTTCTTAAGTGGGTCGACTTGACCATCCTACTGTGAAACGAACCTTGGTTAATCAACTGTACGTCAGTCATGGCAGCACATGTCTCTCTGCAGGGTGGAGCTAGCACTACTGAATTGTGTCCTAGTGAGGTTGTTAAGGGTTTTCAAAAATGTGAGCAGTTACTGAACAGTCTAATACAATTTCTGTGTGTGTATGTCATCATGAAGTAGTCATGTGAAATTATTAAAACCAGTACACAAAAGGGAGAGTCACAAGACGTGCTCTTTAAAGTGACAGTCCCAAGAGTACAGAGTCAACTGAAATACCACATGGACAGTAGCACAGCACTTCTTTGACTGTCTGCCCAGAAAAGCCAGTCCTGTTCCACACTGTGCACCTACTCGTTTATCAGGTCGTTTTCTTCTCAAAGCAGTATTTCTGACAATAACCAGCACTGTGAAAACATCTACAGACAGCCCCTGTTAAACTGTGACTAGGCTATCAGCCCTGCATCCAACAATATGGCATCAATTCATCCCATAGGTCTTGATAAACCCACCCAGAGTGGAAATAAAGATGTGAAAACAAGCTTGATATGTGATTGACATCCTGCATGACAACGAAGAGGGAAAGGAAACACAATAGTAATGGGAGACTGCAATTACCCCCCTGTAGTTTGAATAGATATCCTATCAGATCATGAAGCTGAGACTAAATCCTTAGACACCACAAATGACTACTTTGTGTAGTAGTTAGATAGGGAACTTCAACAGGAGAAGCAACGTCTCAACTGGTCCAGAGTGCAAGACCTTGTTCATAATATTGCTGTACAAAGTCACGGTGATCACACAGTACCAGCACTTGATATTCTTTGCAGGATCTATCTATAAAGGCAAAAATTCTACTGCTTATTTCAAAGCTGAATAAAAATGAGATTTATTAAGAGAGGGTAGGCAAAGAATCTTTGGGAGTGACACAGACCACCACCCACCTTAAGGGAGGCACAGGGCAAATACTTATCACTTATCACAAAAAAAAACCCCAATCAAACAACAAAACTTTAGGAATCCACCAGAAAGCCTGCATGCCTGAACAGCAGATGTAATCATGTACTGAAATGCACAAAATCATGTGTTCTTTCAAATTAAGGATAAGAAGACAAGGCAGGTCAAAACACAACTTGAGAAACGTGCAGAACTAGTGATAGGCAGAGGGCTGGTAGATGAGATTGCAGAACATAATGGTAAAATGGACTAAATCAAAAAGTAACTCATTGCTAGGACCAGATAGTATTCACCAGTCAGGCTCCAGAGGGATGCTAGGAATTGCCAGCCATACAGTGCGATACCTTACTTGAAACTGCCTATGTACAGGAGAACTAGAAAGTAGTTAATGTGATGTCACTTTTTTGAAGATTCAGAGAGATTTGGGGAGCTGAAGACCTGAACTTTCTTACCCATACAGGACAAAGACAAGTTTTTAAAGAACAAATTTCCGTGGCACATGGATGTGTCTGATGTGTTGAGGAAGCATCAACCCGAATTTCTAAAGTGAAGTCACACCTCACACAATACGGGGGTTCTCTGAAGGAAACAGGGCTCACAGGGGTGCCAAGGTTCTGGCACCATAGGCACTTAAAGAAAGCAATCTGTCAGGAAAGAAGGTGGGATGGCACCCAGTTAAAAAGTGGAAAACTAAAGTTCAAAATACATGTTTGGTTTTCACATATGTGAATGAATGTTTGGAAATCTTCCATCATAAAACATGACATTATGTCAACAGAATATTGTGCAGAACAAAATCTTCATGACTTCAAAAGGGAATAGAAAAATCTGTAATACTTAGATGTACTTGTGGCTTGAACTAAATCTTTCTTGATTTTTAGAAATGCAAATTAAAAAAAAGCCAACCAAACCAACCCTGTATCAAAACCCCCTGTGTTCACATGGATTGGACTTCTGAGTCTCTATATCCTTACAGCAGGGTTATATAATTCAAGGAACTGAAGTTTATGAAGATCACTTACCTACTGTTTGTTCAGCACTTAGAGGATTTTAAATGTTCAATTAGAAAATGAAGAACCAAAAAAGAGCTTATAATGATCTTTTTCTTAATAAGTTTATGAATTCTTCATAGACTTCAGTCAGTGCTCATCTTTACTTAGCGGTCAAATTCAAGATACAATTACAGGAAAGTCTTATCTTCCTTGAGCCATCAAACCCACCAATTAAGTCTTTGCATGTCTATGAAGTAGGAAGCAGTATTCAACTTTTCAAAAGATCATAATTTTTCCTTGAGAATTCATACACAGCTACTCTTAAAGATCACTGATATTGCACGCTCCTCAAAGAAAGCAGTAGAGGAAAAATAAGAACTTATGGGCAAAAACCAAATTAAAGCCTCAGGTGAGTGGCAAGCTGTAGCCAAGCAGAATCTTTCTTGGCCAGACCAATTGCACTCCTGCTTTCTCACTTCATGCACTGAAGCATGCCAGTGTCAGGGCTCTGGCTTGGTCAAAGAAGGAGGAGGCATTTGCTTTTGTAATCATGGATGGATTCCACCTACAGAGGGCTGCCATATGGCTCATGGTCTTATAAATGGTGATTTATATGGCATGATCTCCTCTGGCAGTTTAATGTCTCTTCCTGGACGTGCATAGTGCAACATGGTCAAACCCCAGACTTTCCCAGAACCTTCTCTGCCAGTAGTAAGACGGTATGGAAATTCCTTTCTTATTGTGTGTATCTGCAGCAAGCATCTGTAGACTACAGTCATTGACAGGCAGAATCAACACATCTGATCCTTGCATGACTCTCTCAGCCTGCAAAGGCAGCTACCTCTGTCATGGAGGGCACAGGGCAGTGACAGGGCAGTGACATCAAACTGAAGGAGAAATACATGGGCTTTCTGGGGAATGGCAAGCTGCCTGATATAGGAGGGACCAGGCAATAGATTATATTTGAGGATTAAAATGTTCTCTCATCAATCAAGATGAAAAATTAATGGTATTTAACTGTACAATTAAAGGGATTCAAAAAATGGCTTTCCTGCTAATTTTCTAGTGAGAGGAAATTGAGTATGCAAAACCAACAGCAGCAGGGCATGCAATATACTGGGAACAATGAGTTTTGTGCTCCCTCGCTTGTTGGAGGTGCCTGAATCAACTGCATCAATATTTGAAAGAAATATTCTGGGCCCTAAATAGGTTATTGCCTAAATTTCAGGTCTCAGAAATAAGGATCCGAGGGAAAAATTTTAATCATGTTTAAAGTGATGAATATTGAAAAACGTCTAGAGCCCCTGAATTGTTTGCACAGAGTCAATATTGCTAACGCAAAGCAGCACATAGAAGATTTATGGGACTGTAATAAGAAATTAAACCTAAATTGATTCAACAAATTACTGCATATAAGAACATGCTGAATAATTTAAAAAATCAATATGAATAATTTGAGTAACTGGAGAGTACAGAAGAAAAGTGTTGCACAGGTTAATGTTTACTGCACATCTATTTAGTGACTATCTCGAAGCAACAGTTTTTGAATAAAAATGTACCAGGTATTTTTTACATGTCGGAGAGGAGGAAGGGTAAGAAACAGAGGCAGGTAGTTTCCAACTACCTGAAAGCCACGCTATACGGCGCAAATATTTAGAGTACACTTTTGCAGAGGAACATCACCAATATTTAAGTCCCTTACTACTTCGCCACGCTACTTCTATGCAATAGGAGAAACATCATAAATCCAAACTTTAGAATCTCCTGGCATGTAAGGTTATTTGAATTTAAAACTTACTGGACTCAAAACAAGCACTAGGATCATTTTAGTAGCAAAGATGTACAAAGATTTATTCTGGCAATGAATGTGTTCATGTATTTATTTCTTTTTAAACACAGCAATTACACGTACACTTTAGGATTCAACAGCAGAATGGAAAAAGGGAGGAGAATGAGATCTGTTTTAAAAATACATTTAAAAATACAAAAATAATACTTCAAAAAGTGCCTTTATTTCCTGAAAGGATAGCTATAATGCATAGGAAAATTAATTTAAGATTGTTTTGGATTTTAGAAAAAATATAAAAACTGTGGGTGGGTAGCCATCATAGATCAGTAAGTGGGTTCAAACTTCATGTTAGCAAATAATTACTTCTGTCTTGTAATCTTATTTCTTTATGGTTACCTAAGGGCCACTTAGGAAGGAGTGCTCTAGCATATGCACAGCCCAACTAACTTAAATAATTTTGTTTGATGTTTTTGTACTCAAACAGCTAATTCAAGGGTTTGTTCTTTTAATCTCCTTAACTTTAAGACTTAAATCCTCTCTTCTGTGAATCCTCCAGAGAGAAGGGAAAATCAAGTCAAATCATAATTTCCAGTTTTCTCTTATTCTGTGGAGGCAACTGCATGAAATTTGTGTGCACGGTGATCTTAATTTTAGGAAAAAGCAAAGACAAATAATTAGGAAATTTTATGGCATTGGAGACTCCACAAATGCAAGCTGGAGTACAGTGAAAAGAGCCATTACTACGACATGCAGGTGGGCTACAGTAGTTGCTCTGATTAATTAAAATAATGAAAACCAACCAAACGACAGATCTGTGGGCTTGACTGCAGTTACTTGTAAAATAGCAGAAAAATTACAAAGTCTAAAGACTCAACATGTAGAAAGAGCTTCAGACCTGAGCAGGGAGGTTCCAATGCAGATTTTGAGACCTGTGTGGAATATGATTGCATTCTTTGCAGATGTAATAGTTCACATAGGCACATCTGTTCATGTACCACTAGGCTGTAATTTATTAATGAACATTCATTATGAATTCCTGAAGGGGAAAAAAAGATGTCTCACTGTTGTGCTTGAATTCTTTAATTATCTTGCTGATTTAGTGAAAAAATGTCACTCCATATTTCATTGCAGTGTTTGATTCTGTACTTAAGTAGCGCATCACGTTTGAGAAAAGTCAGAACACAACACAGAAAGGTAGGACAAATTGAATTAAAAAGATGATGCACAGTGAAAGAGAGGTCCGCAACCAACTTTCAGGCTGTCCACCAGACTAGGGTTGCAGTTCTGGCAGGCAGTAGAGCTGCGTGCCTCTGGGGTGGGGCTTGGGAGGGTGGGATGGACTCTTGACCATGCTGAGCATGGGTCAGAGCTTGCCTGACCTCCAAGTGGGTGCAGAGCCTGCCTGAGTGCTGCTCAGGGGCTGCAGAGTGGTGTGCCTGCGAGGGAAATGGGGAGCAGAGCGCTTACAGGTGTGCCTGCTGCCAGTCAGAGACGTGAAATAAACAGCTCAGGACCAGGAGATGCCATAAGCATGAATCATTTGCTCTGATTTGCTCCTTCTGACAAGAGTACACAATGGTCATGTAACTCATGGATTGGCCTCAGGTCACTTCATCGTGAGGGGAATTACCCTGCTGTGGCTCAGGGAGAAACTAACTGAGGAGAAGTGGAGTGAGATGCTGGAGGACGCTGAGTGGGATGGCAAAGAGCTCTGCAGAAAAGCCTGCTTTACCCAGCCTGGGTGCCTACGCTGCTGCCAGGGCACAGGAGCCAGGGACCTGCGCTTGCAGGCGGCAAGAGGAAAAAGAGAGGCAATGCAGTCATATAAAGCACCCAGCAAGCAAATAAAACTCCACAGAAATTATTTAGGAAAAGATGCAGTAGGCAAGAAGCTACATGTTTACAACTTCATTTTCACTGCGTAAAAAAAAAAGATGAAAAATACCAAAAAGAGTTAAAAGCTGGTGTTTGGTGGGTTTTTTTACATCTGTTTTAAAACATTCTGTAAAAGGCTACTTTTAAAAGCAGGTACTAAGGAGTAAACTATTCTCAGCAAAGAATTTGGCAACACGCACTTTTCTTATTCCCAGTGAAGAATTTTTATATACATGAGATTTTAAAAAAAATTTTTTCCCCTAAAGAGCTTACACCTGATAAGTCATCCACAGCTCAAACAGGCCAGTCACTTCAGGAATGAAATCTTACAGCTGTTTCTCTGACCATCTGTCTCCTGCCTAGAAACCCTCTTTTCCATAGAAACATGGCTCAATTTGGGATCCATTATTCAAGATGCTCCCTGCACATGGTGGCATCATGGAGTAGGCAAAGATACCCATCTTTAATAACACTTATCTCCCTGAGTGTCCTTTCATTTTGACCTTTTCTCCCTGCAGCTTGGCCAATTTCCACTACTTTCCCCTTTCACGTCTACCATGCAGGAAGAAGGACAGACCTGCATTGACGAGATGGACACAGTAATGTATGTATTTTTTTTAAATTGAAGCTTTTGACGTCACCATACAAAAGTTACATAATCAGATTCTCCCAATGGCATTCTGTTTTGAAAAGATGGCTTTCCAGAGGCATTCTAGCTTCAAAATCAGCCCGGTAAGGACAGTAATTCATTATTGCTTTGCTAAACGTAGGTTAAAGGTCATGAGAGAAAGCAAGAAGGAGAAAAATCACAAACACCACTGGAATGTACCATATGCCTTTTAAAATTAACCACCCCAAGGTGCCAGCTGAGCAGCTTTATCGAGTACAGCACTGGACTTCTGTTTTGTAGGACATACGAGGTACATTTCAGCTGTAAGTGAATTCCATTGCTTTTATTCTATCTCATTAATATTCTTTTATTGCAGGTTTCTTTGTGGACATAAATGACCTTGAAGGGAGTATGCAATTTCAAACATACCTAAATTCACTGATAACGCTAAATTGGGCTGGACCAGTAAATAGAGGAGAGAGCCAACTATTTGAAAATTACCAGATTGGATTAGGCATAGAAGCTGATAAAGCAGCTCATTCAGGTTAGCATGGAGAAGTGTAAGATAATGAAACAGGGCACTAGCAACAGTCATGGTTTCTTTGGGCTAAAATAATCCAAGGTTCAGAATTTGGAACAAACAGACCATTTAGGAGAGAGCCTGATGGTAATAAAGACTGTACTTCTGCAATTCTACATGCTTCCATGTCTCTTCAGTTCTTCTGAAAACAAATGAAGAACACAGGTCAAAATTACCTTTTACAAATGAGACTGAAGACTAGGTGTAAACAGAGAACCTCAGGCCTAACAGCTTAGTTATTAATTTTGTTTTCTTTTACTGATTGAAGCATTTTCCAGATTCATTTGAAAATGCAATCTACTCCCGCAGCACCAAGAGATTGGTTTGTTCTAAAACCAGCAAAAAGTTCTTGATCCTTCGAATATGATTAAATAACTTGGTTTTTCTGTAAAAGTCAGGAACATTTCTAGCTTTCACATCATAATTTCCAAGCCACTCCTGATTCTGTAAGCTGCATGTTTGGCAGTGAGGTAAAAGAAATCCACAGTGCCCAGCAATGTGTATGTCTATATTTATAAATATATTATATGTAAGTATATATTTATACTGTGTAACTATATATAACTGTAGAATATGTAAATCACTATAGTATATAATATATTCTATGTATACTAATATATGATGTGTATATAATGCATAATATACTGATAGATAATATAGTATATATAATATACCATATAAATATATAATTATATTGTGAAATATATTTTTATATATATATATTTGTTGCAATTCTTAGGACACCACGTAATGAAATAGGTTTTACTTTACCTTTCACAAGATAAGTACCTGTGTCAACTACAAATGACCTATTAAAGAATTTTTGATTTATATGTGTACCTTCCAATGACAAAGAGGACTGAGGATATCTCATTTACTTAACAAATATAAAGAAATGCTGCTTCCATGCAAGCAATGTTCTGTGTCCCAGCGTGAAGGGAAGTGGGAGAAGGACTGTTCACCAGGGAGTGTAGTGATAGGACAAGGGGTAACGGCTTAAAGTTGAAAGAGAGGAGGTTTAGACTAGATGTTAGGAAGAAATTCTTTACTATGAGGGTGGTGAGGCACTGGCACAGGGTGCCCAGAGAGGTTGTGGAAGCCCCATCCCTGGGAGTGCTTAAGGACAGGTTGGATGGGGCTTTGGGAAACCTTGTCTAGCAAGGGTGTCCCTGCCCATGGCAGGGATGTTGGAACTACATGATCTTTGAGGTCCCTTCCAACCCAAAGCATTCTATGATTCCATGAAGTTACACAAGATGCTATGAAGTTACAATCATTCTGATTCTGTGAAGTTACACAAGAAATTATGAAAGAGGAGATTCTGCTACCTTTGTCTCCTCTCGCCCTTGCATCCCATGTCCGCTCTTCCAGCCACTGTTTTTCCCTCCCTTCTTTGCTTGAGCTCTGGCCACCTCCACAGACTGCTGCAGCTCACCAGCCTGGCAAGGAAGTATTTTGTTCACTGTTAGAGTCTGTTTTTTGTGGTAACTGAACTGGCAGAGGCTGTTGCTGAGCACAGAGCTAGCAGAGGGTGGGTACGGAGGAGGAAGCCTGCAGCCAGGAGCAGCCTCTGGGAGATGCTGCTGCCTGTGGAAACTTGTTCCGCTGTCCCAAGCAATGGAGGGTAACTGCTCTCCCAGCCCCTTTCCAGCTTCTTTCAGCAAGAGTCTGTGGGCACCAAGTAAAAACTAGTGTTGCACAATGTCAGCAAATGCATAGCAATATTGCGCTTCCTGATTAAACAATAGACCTTTTCTAGCACTATGGGGCCAAGTATTAGTGTTCCTGCTGAGCTGCTTACATGTCACATATAAATTGTCAAGTAAAAACAAAGCAGTTGAGCTATTTCTTTCCGTCTGTGAAAGAAATGCTCAATCTGTCCTTCATATATCCTAGCTACGCATCCAAGGAAGTATTCTAGTGTTGTCTAACTTGAATATTTTTAAATATGAGAAAAGTTCTATATTAGTCAGTACTTCTTAATTTAATTGGGAGAGTGGCAGGGATTTAAACAAATAGAAATAGCTTTATTAAAACAATGTCTTCAAAGTCTTTCTGATTGTAGTTTATAACTGGGCCAAAAAAACCCCCAGATATTAATTCTTTTAAACAATCTGAATTCACTCCCGCTATGTTTCAAAAAATTAAGTCTTTTTGTTTGTTTTTGGTCTTAATGGAAGACATTCTATAATAATTTGGTCTGTGTAAAGGCAGTGAAAAAAGTTTAAAATAGTCTAAAATAGTCAGCAAGGAAAATAAATGGCTCTTTGGAGACATACAGGAGCAAACGCAAACAAATCTTTTCTAAAAGAAAATACATTCCAAAGGAGTTTTTCTTTGTTATCTCTGTCAGGTTGCTCCATCCATCATGCCATTCCATGGGAATTTCCGTTTGTGTGGCCAAGATCAAAAGAGTCTACTGCCAGCTATTGCTGCTGTAAACGCAATGAGTAGCATTGACAACAAAAGCCTAAAAAAGGTTAAAGCATATGCTTTATAATGAAGTTTAGGTAACTGCTGTTTCCTAAGTGATACTACACCTAAGTACATTCAAAACCTCATATAATTATTGCATTTGGCCGCTTCAAAAGTTAGTCATAAAGATAAATAAGAATATGACAGCCACATTTTAGCTGTTGAGTTCCTTACACTGGACAGCAAACAGGCCGTGAGTGGCTTTTGGTGAGTTCATGTAGTGCTGGTGTGTTCTTTGACCTGATCCTGAAAACAACCCACCTGGCACACCTGTTCTAAGAGAATTGGCCATAACTCTGTAGGAGAGGAGCACACAAAGCTTTTAACTCTGCTGCTTCATGTAGAAAATTCAGGAAAATTGCTTCTCAGCCTCCAAAACTGCAGGAGCTTCTGCACCCACCAAGGTGCCTGATGTCTCGGGCTGGGGCTGCTCCCATCTGCCCCTGTGTCCTGCCCTGCTCCCTGCCAGGCTGGTGCAGCGTCCCCCAGGGAGCAGCTCAGTCCTATCCACGTGGCTGGTGGAGATGGAAGAATTAGCAGTAGTGACAGGTGGAAAGAGGAAGAAGCATGAGGGAGAAGCCAAAGAGTGGATTTTTTTCAGGTTTTTCATCTGTCATGTTCGGGATACGTTTCAATTTGATTAGCTTTACAATTCACATTGATATTCATTAGATGGACATAAGAGAACACAGATTTGTGGTGGCAGGTTTCTAGAGTCACATAAATCCAGGTGCAGTCTCTTTTTGTAAGTTGAGATTTTGCCTGAATACATAACTTAACTGAACCATCCAGACTTGTTACATGGTGACCTATCTGAGGTTTTGGATATCTGAGAGTGGGCTTGGTGAACTGCCTACAAAAATAAGAGGAGTAGGCAAACGTGCATAGAATGGATCTGCAAGTAGGTTCAGTGCAGAATGCATTGAGACATAACTACTGGACTTCGATGGATCGATGACTTCAGGTTTTCAAGGAAATGTAGAAAACAATGCGGAGAAAGTATCTTTACAGATTCACCAGAAACATAAAAAAGGGGGGAGCAGGTCAGAGATCAAATTTGAGATTCAAAGCAGCTTTCAAATAAAAAAACTTACATACTTTTCCAAGGGGTGGTATAAGGTTTTGGTATAATTAGAGGAACAGAAATTGAATGTTTGGTGCCACTTTCCCACAAAATAATGATAAAATAACAGTAAATAAAACCAGTTGGCAGATATTCTTCTCAAACTTGAAAAACAATAACTTATGTGGCTGGTGAAATACAAAGTTTAATTCCAGTAGATGATCATCTTGGGGTGACTCATTTTACTCATTTTTTTTTATACTTCCTTAAAAACTGTTTTACCAGAAAATTTAAATAAGTATTTGACACATTTTATTTCATAAACAATTTTTCAAATAAAATATATGTTAATTTAAACCAGAAAAGGAGGGGGAAATTTTGTAAAAATAACATAAAAGGCTAATTGCATATAATAAAACTTTGATAGTGACAAATAAGTAATTTTGCATGATTCGGCTAATCAGCTGCTGGATTCTAAGCCTGGTCTTCTTACACTCACAATACTTGATGGCAAATGCCCAGTTGTATCATATCCCTCAGAAATATGCAGCAGCACTGACCCTAATTAAGGTCAGGCTACGAATGGGACAGTCCAAGAAGATCTGAGTATTTCCTAGCCCAGGAACTATTCTGGAATGTGCTTTTTGATTGACATGGGCTTCTTGTGTATGAGCTGCTGCCAAGACTGTAGGAACACAAGCAGAAAGGTGTGGGCAAAGGGAGTAGAGAAATGATGACTGGAGCCATGAGAGGCTCCCTGTGCTCTTTTGCTGGGCCTGTTTTGTCTGGTCAGTGACTCCAGGTCCTGGAGTGTTTACAGAGAAAAGCAACCTGGCTGGTGAAATGGCTGGAGAGCAAACCTTACAAGTGGCTGAGGGGGCTGGGGATGTTTAGCCTGGAGAAGAGGAGGTTGAGGGGAGACCTTATCACTGCCTACAACTACCTGAAAGGAGGTTTTAGAGAGGTGGGTGATGGTCTTTTCAGCCAAGTGACCAGTGATAGGACGAGGAGGAATGGTCTCAAGCTGCACCAGGACAGCTTTAGATTAGACATTAGGAAAAAATTCTTCAGTGAAAGGGTTATTGGGCATTGGAACAGGCTGCCTGGGGCGGGGGGGGGGGGGTGGTTGAGTCACCAACCCTGGATGTATTTAAAAGATGGGTAGATGAGGTGCTTAGGGATATGGTTTAGCAGAGGACAGGAGCCATTGGACTTGATGATGTCAAAGGTCTTTTCCAACCTTGTGATTCTGTGATTCTGTGAACTGGTGCTGCTAGAGGATGGCTGCAAAGTGGAACATGGTAGCATATTATCTACATTTTACATCACTCTGTCCATCTGAAGCTATCACACAGCACATGGTTGTTGCTCAGCATCACACAGATTTGCAGAGGGCAGGCAGCACCTGCCATGCTGCTGACCATCTGGGTGCAGAAAGGAGTGATATGGTGGGATGTGCTAATCCAGCTGTGTCTGGGTTGCTCCAGTGTCCTTAGGCTATTTCTGTTGTTGCCTTCCCTGTAAAACTGCAAAAACATGCCAACACACCTCACCCAAGTTGTGGGACACCGGGGTGGCTACCATGAGCATGTTCTACTAGATCCAAGAAAAGCTTTAATTACAACTACTGGAAGAAGGCATCTTTTAGCAGCTGATGCTTCTGTCTGCTGCAGTTACTGTAGGAGGCAATAAGCAGAAGAGACCTTATACTCTCACTTCTGAAGACCCCATTTTCATTGACTAGAGGAGCCCTTGTACTGGGATTAACCACTGGGCCTGATCAATGAGGGCAGCAACAGTTCCTCCATCTATTGTTGATGTGATCTCATTAGAAAGTGGTACCTCTGAGAGGAGAGCTGACTCCCAATGTGTAGTGCTTCCAATTCCAGGCAGTACATCCCTCTGAAGATTTGGTTCGTCACAGCTTGGTGCTGAGCTGTGATGAGTGCACAGTCCACACCTTGGACCTCAATTCAGGCGATCTTCAGTTTCTTTAGTATGCCTATGTATGCCCTGGAGCTCCCATCACTTCCCCGCATCTGGAACCTGATCAGTAAACAGGTGGAATTAGACGGAACTGAATAGCCATGGTCCTGGCATAGCTTCTCAGGAATTCTATGGACCTATGTTCCTGTGTCTTCTCATGGGCTACAGCTTTTGACATACATGTCTTTGTGAAAGGGCAGTGAATCATAAATACCAAGCTGCTAAAGCAAAGACTCCCTGGTGTGAAATGATAGAAGGTACTTTGGTGACAGAAGACAGTGTGGATCAAAAATGGCAAAATGGTATCACTGAATCACAGAATCTCCTGAGGTGGAAGGGACCCATAAGGATCATCGAGTTCAACTCCTGGCTCCACACAGGGCCAGCCATGTCAGAGCACATGACTGACTGCATTACCCAGATGCTTCCTGAACTCAGTCAAGCTTGGTGCTGTAACCACTTCCCAATCTCAAATGGAATACTGGAAGGAAATGTTCCTTGGAAGTTGCTGAATTATGCCAGAGGATTATTTAGAAGGTGTATAATTAGAAAGTGAATTATTTAGAAAGAAATATGCCAAACCTATGCCAGAAAAATAATAAAAGTTTATTACCACAGTCCACAGCATTCAGCTTCTGGGAAATGTTCCTAAAAATACTGGTATGTCTGGAGAAAAAAAAGCAAGGTAAACCCAATTTGATACCGAACGGTATCAAGGGCAATGAAACAGTTCTGTGAGCAAACTGAAGGCCAGTAATACAAAAGCCTCAGACAAATATGTTGTTTCTGCATACTTTAGATTGCCATTATATTTGTGAAAATACAGAGTGGATTAACCTAGGGTATTTTTAAATAATCTGAAATTCAGTTTCAGAATGAGATCTGCACATAAATGGGGAAAAAATAAGCACAAAACATAAATGTAACAAAGGCTAAACCTGAGCACAGGGTTCTGGATGGAGAGGCATCCACCCTCCAGAGAAGATGAAAACAGGCATTCAACTTATCCACAGAACTGTCCCTCCTGCAGACCCTTTTTCCTCATCTGAATAGGAAGCCTTGTACTTGAAAGAGCTGAATCATAAGCCTAATAAATTTTTAATAACTTTGAGAATATACTGACGTTTTGGTAAGGTTAAGGTTTAAGAAAGTTTTAAGTGTATTTTCTTGTCTTTTTCACATATCACAGTATGGCAACATTTATGATGATCATAGATATAACAATTATTGCTTTTGCTATACCCTGCAGAAACACAGTTAAGGCACTGTTACGAAAGTGTTAAGCATCATTTTTCATGCACTTCTAATTGGATGTGTCCTAATTGTATGTATGTCTTGTTGTTCAATAAGTGCTGTTCCAACATTCTTCCACTAGCTTTAAAAGCAGAACGTCTCTTTCCTATTAGAAAACAATATGCCTCACCAGAACTGAAACTTATTGTATTCGTGATAGATGTCCAACTAGTCATAGGTAATCCACAGCTTGTTTAGTGCTGAAGTAGGGCACAGATAAAGAGAGAAGAGAATTAGGCAGCAACTGGAATAAAGGTCTGAAAAAAGTTCCTCTGAAAAATTCCCGTGGCCTTGCTCAGAGTTGGAATCAGACCCTGGAAAAAATACCCCAAACAAACCGGTGGTGTAGATATGTTTGACAGAACAGACTTCTAAGAGGGGAAAAAATTTTCAGAACATTTTACTTTTTCCTTTGTTATGCTAAATTCTGTAGGAGATCTGCATGAGCAAGTTGCTGATCACATCCTCCTAGAACCACTGTGCAAGGGGACCCTAGGAGTGGTCTGAGTGGCTCAAACCGACCAAACTGCTACAGCCAGCATTGCCAGTAATGGTATATACAAGTGGCCTACTCTGGTAAAATTAATTTATAACTTTATTATCCAGTTTCATATTCTTGATGATTTCTAAGTTGTGAGTGTTTAGATTTAATAGGTCATGCCACATGTTTCAAAAATGAAATAAGTTATTCTATAAACAAATGTATTAGACAAAATGCTAATACCATTCATAAAATAGTAATAAGAAAAAAATGTATATTCCTCTGTTTAAATCCATATAACATTTATTCAGTTCTAATGCTACCCAGAATAAATTCAGTGTGAGGGGAATATATTCAGCATATAAGCAAAATAAGTGATACCACAAGTACTGCTGGTAAGAATGTATTCTAGAAAAAAAACATAGCTAAATCCTTTCATGTTTTTATTTCATTATTCAGTGGACAAGATGAAAATAGGAGGTAAGGAGCAGTTTTCTATGTTCAGTCAATCAGTTACTCAAACACACATATTACTTAGCTCAGACCTATGAAATCCAAAGGAAGGTTACACCTCTCTTTCACATCTTAGCCTGTGGAAGTCCAGATTACTTGGAAAGTATTCAGTGGGCCTTTCTTTATTATCTACTCTCTTGGTAAATGGTACTTGATACTGAACAAAAAGGAAAACAGATGGGCAAGATAAAGGCAATTCATTAAGTAGCAGCTAGAAAACATACAAAAGTAACTCAGGTCAATGCAGTGTGCTACGATATTATTTATCTTGTTACAAAGTTACTGCATCTGGATAACATCCAAAAGTGTGAACTGCAACACAACGCCATTTCTGCCAACCTTCTGGGGCACAGCTTATTTTTCAGAATCCAGAGGTACAAAAGTTTATTATTGATACTAAATTATACAGGCATACAGGACTGTGGTTCATCTCTGAATGCAAATGTGATACAGCCCTCTGTTTGTACAGCCTCTCCATACCTGAAATACTAGTGTGCTCTTTCTTGTGATACCAGGTTCCTCAAATGACACTCTTGATCCAAAACATCGACCTGTTAGAAAGACAGTAATGCTAATGTACATCCCCTTAGAAACGTCCTTAGACACTGAGCAAATAGGTAAATAAGTTTGCTTTTCAACCAAAGGATTTTTATCAAGGTAAACTCACCACCTGTTTAGTTTTGTGCAATAGTGTCATTTCACTGTCATGGTCCCAGACTGAATGTTGTAAAACAAATGATGAAAGACATTTACTGTATCCTATCAGTGCTGGTGAAAAGTGGGAAGAATAGTGAAGAATCCTACCCTTTTTCCCAGAGAGTTTATTTCCCATTGCTATTTGGATCATATGCTTCAGTCTAAGAAATGCTTTTCTACTGTCTGGGAGGTTTTACCAGCAGATGCAGTGAAGCCAGTACAGCTCTTCTGATAGAGTATAATCAGAGCTGGCTGCCTCTCCCAGATTCATCAAGCCCTGGTAAAAAGAGACTGCAGCAAAAGATATATGGCTTTGGGCAGGGACCTCCCTGTGTGTCGTAGGAGAGCATGTGATGCAGTACCCTGTGAATTCTCTTTTCTCTGTATTTTAGACTTGGTATAATGTATAGCACAACTCCACAAAATCTGCCATAGGACTTGGGCAAACTTCCAAGAAATCCTTCTGTTTCCATTCTTTTTAGTGCCATTTATCTTTCTTAACGTGTCTTGCTGCTAGTAACATGAATGCTGTATTGATCAGTGGAACTATCTCATATATAATGGGAGGGTGAGAGGTACTTTTCTATTTGCAGATTGAAAGCATCAGGAAAGACAGCCTTTTCAGAGCAAGATTCAACTATCACCTGACTCAGTGCAGGTTGTGGCATGTATCTTTGGAAGACAGAGGGAGGTTAAAAATGCCTTATGCCTAGGACAGTCATTATTATGAAATAATATACCTCATCCTATTGTGACAGATTGCATTTCATAACATTTGTGAGGCCCAGGTGACATTCTAGATCCAAGACCAATAATAAGATGTTCAATTAGCCTGCTGACTTTGAGCAATCTGAGATATGCCAATATTTTGCTATGTTGCCAAGGTAAGATGGTTTGACAGGATGTCAAATTGTACAATGTAAAAAGAAAAAATTGCTTTGGAAAATTTTGACATCTGTGTGTCTCATGACAAAGAAAATACATTAGCTTCTTTCTGGAAATGGAATTGTCTAGAAAAGTGGAAGAATTCTCAGTGTATGCAGTAGATGTTAAAAGATCATAACCGTAACAGCTGTCACAGGAATTGCTCTGACTAAGCTAATGTAAGGACTGGAGTTAAGGCCTGCCGTGACAAAAGACTGAGGTCAAGAAGTAAAAGCCAAACCAAAAGCAAGACAGGAGCATGCCCAGCACCCAGTTTGGCTGTCAGTAACCCTACCAGTTTAATACTGTAAGGCAGGTCATGAGACAGCTTGTGGGACAGACAAGAAAAAAGCTTAAAGCAGACCTGCCCAGCAGTCTGACTGACCAGCTGGGAGCCCAAACAGAGCCCTAGCAATGGGGCTGCTGCACTGGAGATCCTGGTGCAATGTAGGGCAGAGGGTAACACAGCAGCTGTGGAACCAGCTACTGTTCCTGTCAGTCGTTTAGGCTAAAGTGCCAGCCTTTGTTTCTTAAACAGACTGGTCAGGGTATCAAGATGTAGGAGACTGGCTTCTGCTAGAATGCTGTCTGCCGTTTAGTAGTCCACGCAGAGCATAATTGCAACTGACAGTTAGTTTATTCATAGCAGTTCATATTATTTTCTGACAGAGTGAGATTATAGGTGTACTTCTAGGAAGACTGAAAACCCAATGAAGGGTTTTACATTACTTGGACAGAAGTAGTTTTCCTCTGTATTGTCAAGTGACTGCTGTGCTGTAAGCCTGCTGATATTTTGATCAATAGTGCACTCTTGACACTTAAGTCTTTTGCACTGAAAGATGCAAGATCTCTTTGAGTACAAAAGATCAGTCTTTCCTACCTAGTTTTACAATGTAACATAACAAAACTACTTAGCAAACATCTCTGCAAAATGTGTCTCATTTTTGACTGCTACCAAGCACCATGTTATAATGAAAATAAATGTCCAAGTTGAAACAAGAAAGTACACACAGCTATCATTTTAAGAAGAAGGTGGAGAAAGGATTTTGGAGAAAATAAGCTGTCTATATTCATGAAGCAGTGACTTCTGCATCACATCTACTCAAATTCATTTTTTACTGTATCGAGAGATGTTTCCAAGCATTTAACTCTTGCTCTAAACATCATTTGCATTTACAGCTTTAACATTCTCTCCCATGGGCCCCATTCTAAGGACGTGTCTCATTTCAGATCAGATCGCTGTCCATTATTACTAATAGAAAGGTACCAGCTTCCAATTTAACATGTCAGAGATGAATACCTAAAACAGCATATCTCAATTGGAATATTCAAGTTTATATTTTTTGCTTCTTTATCTTGATAAATCTGTCGCATTTAATTTCTCTTTCACTGACACAGACCCTGTCCTACTGTACCTTTAGGCTTCCCTGCCTCTCACTCCAACAAAAAATCCCGTACTATTGCTGACCCAATATGTGTATACCAATGCTTTAAGGAAATAGACCATTTTTCCGATAGCATATAACAGTATAAAAGTGAGGTGGAGCAGGCATCATTCCCAGAAAGCTGTGCTGGGATTTGACAGCCAGATTCTCAATCATGCTTTACCCTGTGAAGCAGAATTAAAACATTGGACCAATGAAGCTTCTTCTGCAGGAACAGCTGTACTGTCAGCTTGCTGGGGGAGAACTGTTCAAACTGCGATATCGTTCTTTGTCTGCTTAGGCACTGCACAAATGCAAATGTACTAAGAGACCTCTTACTTTGCTTGGGGAACAGGTTTATACTGTAAATGCACGAGAACTATTTAGAGAACTGCATACATAGAGACAGATTGTGCTAAAAAAAAACCCCAACTGTCATTGATAAATCTCTGTTGTAATGACCAGACCTGTGGTAACACTAGGAAACCATATTTGGATTCCATAATCTTTAATTCTGCTGCAAATTCAAGCAAGTATGCCAACTGTGATGGGTAAATAGTTTGGTTTGGGTTGGGTTTGGGGGTTGGTTTTTCTGTTTGTTGCTTTGTTCAAATCATAGACAAGATGTAAGTTTACACACTTAAAATATTTCACTGTCGAACCATAGCATAACTGTGACATTTAGTCTTACTGAGCAAAGATGAGACCAGACTAACTGTGATGCAGACAAAACCCACATAGTCATAATAAAAAGATTTCTAAAAGCTACTGATAATTTTATTATCTGTTCAGGCTTTGTTTTTCAACTTGTTGATATTTCCTAAAATCTCTCCCTTCTGCTACATTTGCCACAATCAGCACAAAAATTGTAATTGTAAAGCTATTCTAAACTGTACTTGAACACATAGCTTTCTAATTGCCACAGAGTTATTGCAGTGTACATTAATTTCTTGACTGCATCTTAGATTTCCTAACATTTACAAATATATATAAATATTTCCAGATGCATGTGAAATAGTTTCTGCAACTGAGTAATAATTTCATTTTGCAAGACTAAAAATACATCTATTCCTGAGCTGTTGTTAAATGAAAAATAATGCTTCAGTTAGAAAATAGTACAAGAATAACATGGCCTCTGCTTTATTTGTTGAGATTTTGAGTCACATTAGAGCCTTCTATTATAAAAAAAGAAATCAAGAAGAGATGATGATGGAATCTGCTAAGTTCTATCTACCTGCAAGGAATGCACAGTCATTTTTCAGAACTTGGGTGTAACCAAACAGTTGAAAATTGCTTTGGTCACAGACCTATGCCATCAGAAGTCAAATCCAGCTCAAAAAATTTCTCTTACCCCACCCTGCCCTGCCTTCCTTTGACAAAAGACTATAATTTTGGTGCCTATTTATTTATCTACATCCTAAAAGGAGCCTGGGCAGCATAGACTTCTAGTTTCTACTTAAGGCTTTGTTTTGACCAGTTATTACTGTTCAGCTATTTTTTTTTTAAATAGTAAGAGTTTAATAGCTTATTCCATTCAACAAATTAAAGGTGACTCCACGCACCCAATTCTGTTACGGTTTTATCTAGTTCCTGACAACAGGTAGCAGTAATGCAATTTCAGAATCTTACTTCTTACTCTGAAAAAAGTGACAAAAGATAGGTTTTCCTAAGATTTTCAAGATCTGTTGCTTTTCATTGCAAGTTGGATAGTTTCAAAACAGTATTGACCATACTTTATCAGACACCTGGCCTAGGGTCAAGGCTAGGAAACACCCTTTCAGCTGCTAGGTGAAAAGTAATCTATTTCTTCTATGTGGAATTTCTTACTGTTGAATGTGTTTTGATTAATTAATTCCATTCCAGAACTCAAGCTGTTTTAAGATAAATTATCTAGTTTAACTCAGTTTTACTAAGTTCTGTACTTCTTTGAATACTCAGACAGATTACTTTTGAACTGTGTGAAGTGCAAAAATCCTGTGTGATCAGAACAAGTGTGTTGTCCATTATGATACTCAGCATCCTTCAAATTACTCTGGATGCTTTCCAATATATTGCATTTCTTTCAAATAAGTAATACAACTCCAGAAATGAAATACTATATTCTTCCATTATGACAGATTGAATTCAAAATTGACAATGTTTTCTTGTTTGGCTTTCTTTTGGGAAGGTTGTCCTGAAAGGCTTAAGCTGCCTAGAGAGTATCTTAGCTCTGCAGAAGCAGGGTACATCAGAATGAGAGAATTATTGATAGTTTTTAATCAGTCACTAGTAACCAAACAAGTCCAGTACCGACTAATGAATTTCAGTCTTGCGTGTTTTACTGTTGCACACAACCCAGACACACCCAAAATTCAGCTCACTGAATCCCTGGCTTAAAACTGTAAGTAAATTTATCTCTGTTCGCCAGTTAAACAGCTTTACAATTAAAGGTGGTGTTTATCATTCAGCTTAAACCAACATAAACTTTTGTTCTCTTACTTATGCAGCACAAATATTTCTGCAAAGTCAGTTGGACTCAGGAACCCAGATGGCTCAAAACCATTTTTGTTTTGTTTCCTTAGGTATCAGCTTCATTGATTGCCTGATTGCATTGACCATGCATTACCATGATCTCTAATGCTGCAACATGAGACAGAGGTTATGAATTCAGGAACGGGGCAAACAGTAAGACTGATGCTGTTAGTGACAAGTTAGTAAAATTTAAGCCATACCATTACAGGCCCGATTTGCCACCCCCCATGAACTGTGATTGAGTAAACTTTAATTATCACTGTGATATTATGTGAAGGTGGAAAGGCCAACCTTAAATATCAGTTAATGTACTGGTTAGCATTAGGACTGGTTGAAATAAAAGATAGAAAAAGAAAGCAGGATGTCTTAAAAAACAGGGAAGGAGAATTGTCCTGTCAAGAAACATATTATCTAACCAAAGATTTGCTGCCTCAGCTTAACTGTGAAAGCAATTTTGGAATAAAGCTATACTTTCTCATCTAAGAAACTTTTTTTTGTACAACAGCATTCCTAACAACTCTTTCATGATGACAATAAAAAGAAAGGTTCTTCCTGCTAAGTGATAAGAACTTCAAAACCACTAATTCATTATCATTCCAGATTCACTACTCTCCTTCATCCTAAATTTAAAAAAGATTAATCAAATGCCACAACTCCCTCCCTGGAAGACTACTGCTGTATTAGCAAGTAAATGATAGTGGCAGATCATTTATGGTTTCTAAAACCAGAAACTAATGTAATTTGATTTCCTAACTACAGAACAGGTTTTAAATATTTACCTTGTAGCTTAGTTGTTTATGTAACTGAAGTACCGGTTTAAATCTACTTTAAATCCTAATAAAGATCCTGATTTAAAGCCAAAGTTAAATTCCAAGATTACCTCTCATGCTAAATTCTACAAAATAGTCTGCTAATATATACATGTTTGATAAAACATGTTAAGAGAAAAAAAATTAATGATTTATATTGTCATTATGACTTAGAAAATTACATTATCATATACATTCTTCAAGTGACATTTCCACTTTCTTGGCATAAAAAAACCCAATCAATAGCAAACAGATTGGAATTTTTAACTTCTAAGGCATCTATATTTGCACAGCAAATACAAGGCAATAGCCACATCCATAACACACATAAATTTGTTAAAACTGGAAGCCCAAAAATATTCCGTGGAACTCCATAATTCAGCCTCAGTGATTCTGCTGTACAATTTAAAGGTATGAGTGTGCATTACCTGCAGTTCAGTCACAAAACATCAATTCCTAAATGTTGTAATACTTGTTGAAGGTGTCTTCTCTCACTTCTTGCATATAGTTAAATTATTTCTTATCCAGTTAACACACTTCAAAATAAAGCTTCATCCAAAGGGCAGTGAGTGGTTTTAGGTTTCCTGAAAGCACAGCAGGCAGGAACCACTACAACCACGGCACCAATTAGAATTTTTGAGGACCTGTCTGTTCTGAAATCTCATTTGCCAGTACACATTGGGTGGTATCTTCAAGACCGCTACCATACAATACATACTCTTGTATGAGCCTACTGCCATTAAAGCACTGAGCAAGCTCCTTACAAAAATGGCTTGATTAATTTTTCTTTGTGGAAAAGTTCTGAGCCCATGCTTGATGACATTAGGCTTCTGTTATTATGTGCTCCCACCTGTTGTTAAGGTCCCAGTTTTTGTAGAGGTCTTGTACCTATGTATAATATGCATGCTCATATGCTCCTTTTTGGTTTCACTACTGTAGAGGACAACTTTTGCATCTCTGTTTTCTCTGATCCTTAAAGCAAGCCTTGCAATTTCTGCTATTGCCTTCTGGCAATAAAATGAACAAAGTTATGAAACACAAAATCATGAGAAAGTCCTCAAAATTTATTTTTCCTTCTGAAAAGCAGATCATGATCCTAATAATTACAAAGGCAAAGATTCTCACCTGCAACATGTGACTTCAGTGAAGTGACATCTGTTGACTTGAACAGTTTCCTTCTACATGAGTGGGCAAATTAAATCCAAATCTTGCAAAAGGAAAAATAAAATAATAAAGTGTGAGTTTCTGTATGCAGATCAGACACCTGTATTACTTGATATCGCTACAGAGTGCCAATTGGGCCTTGTATATTGCTGTCATTGGCAATGTGGTCATGGACATGTTGACAAGCATGTGATTGCTTGTGATGCAGTTTAGCATTCTGTGAAGAAAAAGCTCTAGAAGTCAATCCTCTTCCTATTGCCTCCAGCAGAGAGGAGATTGGGAGATAATTTCCTCCCCATCATTCACACATTTTTCCTCACAGCAGAAAGAAAGAGATGAAAGAGCTAAGGAGCTAATTAATCACTGACTGAGGAAATGCAACATCACCAACAGAAAAGCCAAGATACAATGTCAGGATGTTATCATAACTACTTAGCAATTCCTGTTTAATGCCATTTGATAATGAACTGTCTGAGGACCACTGGAGTTGAGGACAGTTGCAGTCCATCATAGCATACATTTCTATTAGGAGTGGTGATGGAGGGCATTACACTAATTATTAAACCTTTACATGACAGAGAAAAGTATTTCCTCAAAAATCTCAGCACTGTTTCTTATTTAACCAGGAAAAAAAAATTCTGTAACAAAAAGATTCCTGTGTCCTTTCTCTTCTATAACTTTTAAAAGCACTAACAAACATCAATCAAACATTACAGAAAAACAATGATAACAATGGTCTTGCAGAATAAAAATGGGCAATCAGGTAGAAGACAGACACAACCTTCTGATGGAGAAGTTTCACAGTTAGCTTAGCTCCCATTTAAAAATAAGGCTAATAAATGCCATCACTGTGGAAAATGGATTTTGTCCTTTATAAAATTACAGTGAATCAAAGAAGGAGCAAAATGATGGGAAACTAAGTCTTATTTGTTCTGCTGCCAACAGAACAGACTCTGTTTTTCCTCCTACCTTTTTTTGCTTTCAACACAAAAACTCTAAAATGCTGTACCTGTAGGACACCGTGTTACAGAATTCTTCCTGTGTGCTTCTCCCACAGGAATTGTGGGGCCATATTCACAAGAACTGTATAAACAATGATAAAAATCTTTCTTTGTTTTTCTTTCTAAATTGTGACAGGATGTAGTGGAAGTACTGTGCCTTCCTAGAATGTAGGTCTTGTACTGCAAAGGGCATATAAGCTTGTTACAACATGCTACAGCATGTAAAAAGGTCCTTTTTTTCTTTTTTTTTTTTATTTAATTAACACTTCAACATCTTACAGATTTCTTGCACAGGAATATTGCTGCCCAGTAGCCCTCAGTAGCCTGTCCATCTCCTTGCTGACAGAGTTGGATATGTTATAAATCAGTCTAAACACAAAAATGGGCTAGTGGCAGTAAGTTGCAAGGTACTTCACACGGTAACATTATTTCTGTTTTCCAATACATAAGAGTATTTTCATCTTTTTAAAGTACATTTTTTTCTATGTTATTGTCCTTTAAGTGTCCACTCCTTTATAGTGCACACACAAATGCACAGACACATTTAGTGCAAAGGTTTCCAAGGTTTCTGCTGAAATCTCAATCAGTTAAACAACACTCTGGCTGCCATCCCTTTGTTAGTGTAAAATTATTAACTTTGTTCAGTTAGAATTAATCTTTAGTGCATCTGTGAGATACGCTTGTGGGCCACATAAAAGATAGCTATTTTAGGTGGTTTCAGGGAAATCTAGGAGGGCAAAAACGATTAGTTTTTTTTCTGAATTAATGCAACTAGTGAAATCTGTACTGCTATGATGTTTGCTACTTTTTGTCCACTTTTGTTTGTCTTCTCTTTTTAATAATGTATGGGGTTTTTAGAGTTAGGCTGCCTACACAATTTTTTGGTTGCTTTGTACAAAGCCTCATGCATTAAGGGTAATTTTTCACAACCTTCTTGCCTGCATCAAGCAAGAGAAAAGGTATTTCTCAAAAGGTGAAGTTGATTTGTAATATTCTTTTCACGATGTACTTTTCAGACAAATTGAAAAGAGATCAAAGGAAAAAATCAGAATATCACCTGAAAATACACCATACTTTGTTCCTGCAAATATGAAGCTTTATTTTTCAATAGGCAGTGAGTAACAATAGGCATATGCAAATTTTGTTCCATATTGTCAACATTATTCCAAGAAAAGTAAATTTGTAAATATATGCTGTGATTTAATTAGTTTGTATACCAAACATTAGAAACATCTGACATCTTCTTAGGGATGTTTACATTTGAAGTTACAGTGAATTATCTTTTCAAATGTCTAGAACTGTAGAAATGAACAGTTGTTTTCACTCAAGGTGGGTCATGAAATAGTGCATTCCCATATACTCACATGCATTCCAAGGCATTGCTGCACAGGAAAATACTCACTATCAAAGGTACTTCTGGACCATTGTGGCTACTTAGACCTTTACTGCATAATTGTGGATGTGCTCAGCTTACTTCTTATAGCACATGGTTTAAAACCTGTGGATGCAAAACATGAGTAAAACATTAGTGAGGTTTCATAATAATTAGCATTTTTGCCCCAGGTAAAAGTTCAAAAAGAATGAATCATGCCTCTAATACATATAATCTTTACATACATATAGATGACTGGGATATTTGACCAATTTTTTTGTTCTTTAGAGGCTAAGTCAGATAGTCAAATTTATATTTTAAACAAGCACATCACATAAAAACATAAGCTAAGCTTGATTTACATTTATTTCTGTAACTAGACTTGCAATGATGAAACAGACTTTCTGAAGTAGTTCTGATTTTACACTTGTAACTAGCCTTTTTAACAAGTATAACATTTGGTGCTCTGATGAACAATTCTGTTACTTTTCAATATTAATTAAATATTAGTTAATTAAAAATCTAAACTGATATTTTTACGTGACTTCTTACAACATATATGAAACATTGCTCTGTACTTTGATGTTGCTAATGCAGAACTTGATCTCCACCCACTAGTTGTTGCTCTATTCCCTTTAAACTGTGCACTTAAAGATCTGCAGTTCCCAAAATGGTTTCCCAGTTATGGATAATTCTGAGAATAATCAGGCTAATACTGTATTAACTTTCATTAAATATGGCCTTCTTATTCTGCTTTCTAGAGATGGCATTTTGTACATTTAGGATACTTGGAGATGCAGAAAAGTGACTATACCTGTTTTGGAGATGTAACCCTAGTTACATAATAGCCCTGAACACTATTTTTCTTGAGAATTCAATGACATTGGAAGAGCCCCCCAAAAAGTTCTCTTCTATGACATTTGGGTTTTCTTTCCTTCGCTCAGCCTATACTTTAGTCTTAAAGCCAGTGCTGCATTGTTTACAATAAAGGCTTCTTTCCTCGTACTCCATCTTGGCTTTGTGTTGAATACTGAAAGATTCAGCTTTTGAGAATAAAATGTATGTACAGCAGAAGCACTGTTCATTTTTTCTTGTGATTTTATTATTTTATTCTATTTTTTAGAGAATGTCCATACAATTAAAGACACCTCTGAGGACACAAATAAAAATGAGATATCCAATACCTTTCAGCAGAGAAAGAAAGCATTCTTTTGCATTGTAGAAATAGATTGATACATTATGTAATGACTAGATTAATCAAGAATGAACTGGCTTGTTCAACAGCTTTTTTTTCGTTATTTATATTTTATTTTGAGTATTCTTTGTTATAGGATGGCATATTACTATTCTGTAATAACTTCAGTCAGCTTTCATGTGTTGCATGCATTCAGCCAGACTTAACGACATGTGGCTTGTCATGGTTTACTTTCAGATCTTTGAAGGTAACTCTGCTTTTTGTCATGCCGTGCTCATTAAACTAACATTTGTTGTAAAGCTATCTGCCCCCTTAAATCTGGTTGGTTTGACTCAGCCCATCTAGGACTAAGGCAGGACTGTTCAATTCAATGAAAAGGGCTTTTCTGGTTTTTTTTAATGGGCAAACTGGCCATCCATGAAGAAACAATAATTTGCTGCTCAGTGCAAACATCCTTTATACATTTTAAGCCATATGGTTCTTAGAAAAAACAAGGAAGCAGGTGTCAGATAGCACTTGTTGAGAGGGATCAAAGAGTTATGATTTGACTAGTAAGAATGATCACCAGTGTTATTTGTAGACAAAAAAGTCTTCCCATGGGTTTAAGAGAGTTGTGAATCTTAATGGACATGCATTTAGCATTGTTTTATTTTATGCTTTTACAGTTTAGTGCAATCTATAGTAGCCTAATATAATGACCGAGCTACTTAGCCTATCAGGATAACAAAACAAAGTAATCGATTGCCTGCCTCTACATTAATTTTCTGCACTTTTCAACATACTCCTTTTAACAAAGAACTACTGCACTGTTTGTTTTTTTTTCCACTCTAAATAATGTATTGCTAAATAAAGACAGAAACTGTAAACATGTTTAAAACTATTCATTCTAAAAGCAGTTGGATGCAAGTTCAGTATGTAAAGGCATAACCCCCTTCCCCCCCCAGTAATATACAAACAGATTATAAAAATCAAATTTCTGCAGCAATTCACTTCTGAAAAAACAAAAGTCTTTGTTAATTGCCTGGTGTTTCACTCTGTTATACAGTGGTTCAAGATATATACTAGACCAATGCAGTCTAATTCTAAAGCCATGAGTGTTTAAATACATATCTCCATATATACACACTAATGCTCTACTTAGAATGTACGTAATTCTGGTCCTTGATCCAATCAAGTGACCAAATACAATATCTAAATATTATATACCAAAAACAAGCAAAGAAATTCAATGGAGGTGAACGTAATGCCCTATTTTCATTCACTAGCTACTAATATTTTAGAGAAGAATGACCTGACTGCTTGGAAAGTTGATTGATTTTTGCAGTCTGGAGCCTTACACCTGCAATAAATGCAAAGACTGGCAACTTCTGCTACATGATACTAATAGTAGGCAATGAGGCACTGCTAAACCATTTCCTAGTTGATTTTTGGTTTGTCTTTAAAGTGATTGATCTAACATTGAGAAAATATATTAAAAAAAAGTTTGCCAGGAATGTGAGACCTTGTTGGTTTACAAAGGGGATGAGGAAGAAAAGTGAACAGTAGGGAGAAAAGAAACAAAAAAAAAGATAGTGGAAACTTGCAATAATTCTATCGAATTACTCCATGAACAATTAATTGACTAATGTTTTCTATAGCTGTATTTAAAATACTAAACAACACTCATCACAATAGTTTTGTTCTCTCTCCCTATTCCTTCTGTTTTTCCTGCATTTATTTCCTAGAACACTGCCAGTTCACTCTCTTCCCTTCTGCCTTCACACAATGTTTTAGTTACCTTTTCCTCCTACGTGCCTTCATTTTCTCCCTATGTGTTCCAGTGACTGCATGGGCAAAGGCAGTATACAAACTGTGCGTGTTCTCAGCAATATGTGTTCTTGGTCAGTCAGCATCTGTGTAGCTTTGTTATCTACTGTATCCCAGCTACCACTTCTCATGTGTTTTTAAGATTCCATCTTTGTCAGATGCAGTTACTTCATCCACAGGTTGAAATGTTAGTGAAGCGGGAAGAAAGGACAGAATGTTCAGATAAGCTAAATTACTTCAGAAAATGAAACTAAGAATTGTCTCTCCCTATGTTCATTTGTACCAAATCTAAATCCTAAAAAATGCTTAATATTGATGGGAAAAAGCAAATAATGACAGAAAGAACCTCAAGTCTAGAGGGCATATTGTGTTAAAGGTGAATTCTGCTCACTTATACACTAGCATCTGTACATCAGAAATTGCTATTCATTATTATCACACCTCACAGGTACTCCCCATTACAGTATATCGTATATGCACATTCTGCTATTACATCAGTTGTTTTTGTAGTATCAGAAAACACTCACAAAAAGCTTAGTATACAAGGGAACCTCAGAAAAAAAAAAAATTTCTGAGCAACTACAAGTACTTTTAAATGTATAACAACAGCGAGTTCCATTTCCAACAGGAAATATCTAAAAATGTTCTCTCCCTCTGTACCACACTCAGAAATATAGCTACTCATCAAACAAACAAATTACAGATTTAAGAAACCATTTCCTTTTATTATATTGCAAATGTTGCTACAAAGGATGGGTGTTAATGTATAAGCATTTAATTCAAGATGTAAATGAGACCAACCAGTTTATTGAAGATGAAATGCCTGGTTTGCCAAATTCCTATGTTCCTACAAGATTTCTGAGTCTACAGTTTTCAAATAAGCAACTACTGATCACTTGCTGTCTGATCCAACAATGGTTTTATAGCATGATGACATACTTCCAATATCCTGACCAAAATAGTTTGTCTCTAAGTACTAAAGATACATATATATTAGTTACAAAAGTTACAGATATTTAAAAATAGACATACTGCCTTTTAATTTCATGATATTCATTGACCTGTCATTGTGAAAACAAACTTTTGTTGGCAAACACTTTGAAAGACTTTTTTTTACAATGCTATTAACAATAATAACTATATTTTATCCACTCTTACAAGTTAGCATGCAGCTAAGAAAGTTGTAAAAGTTATACCTATACACTGTTTTTATATTTCTTCCTTCTTTGGATAGTAGATTCCTTCATGTATGAAGTTTACTTGACTGTACAGTTTTTCAACAGCCAGAGATAAGGTTCAACAGCCTGTAGCGGAAAATGTAATTTAGATACTATCAGTTTGGTCAGTAAGAAAGTAACTACAGAAAAACTAGTTTCCTGTGTTTGCTATTAAAGGCTAGATCCAAAAAAAGAATTTGGCATCTAAGGAAAGGATTAGACAAACTTTAGGTGCCCAAATCCCAAACTGAGATCTAAAAATAAAATCCACTCAGCAGCTGCCTATGGCTTAAGGCATATCTGTATTTAAGATGAAACTTACATGACTGCAACTCTGTACCTCAGTAACCAGGTTCCCATCAAACCCTAAATGGGTAGAAAAAACACCGACATAACTCTGAAGATATATCAAGAACACCTGCATCCTTCATAAAATTCAATTCCTGACACAGAACTAAAAAAAAAAGAAAACAGCAAACATAGGTAACATAGCTGTACCCAGCTTCTATATTGCAGCCTATTGTAGCCTAACACACCAGAGGTTACTGGCATGAGAAAAGGAAGACCAAGGTTCAAATAGTGTATTCTTACCAATACAGAAATATTTTGACACACAAAATGCGTGCCTATGTACACATAGATAATAATGACATAATATGTGGACTACAAACAGAATCACAGAATTGTAGGAGTTGGAAGGGACCTCGAGAGATCATCGGGTCCAACCCCCCTGCCAAAGCAGCTCCCCAGCTCATACCGCACAGACAGGCATCCAGACGAGACTTGAATATCTCCAGAGAAGGAGACTCCACCACCTCCCTGGGCAGCCTGTCCCAGGGCTCTGTCACCCTCACTGTGAAAAAGCTTTTCCACATGTTGGTGCGGAACTTCCTGTGCTCCAATTTGCAGCCATTGCCCCTTGTCCTGTCTCCACTAACCACTGAAAAGGGGCTGGCTAATTCCCCCTGCATCCCATGCTTAAGATAACTGTAAACACCAATTAGGTCTCCCCTTAATCTTTTCTCTAGACTGAACAGTCCCAGCTTATTCAGCCTCTCTTCATAGGGGAGATGTTCCAGGCCCTTAATCATCTTTGTAGCCCTTCTCTGGACTCTCTCAAGGAGATCCCTGTCCTTTGTACACCAGGGAGCCCAGAACTGGACACAATACTCCAGATGGGGCCTGACCAGGGGAGAGTAGAGGGGGAGGATCACCTCCTGTGACCTGCTGGCCACACTCCTCCTGATGCACCCCAGGATCCCATTGGGTCTCTTAGCCACCAGGGCACACTGCTGGCTCATAGCCAACCTGTCATCCACCAGGACTCGCAGGTCCTTCTCCATAGTGCTCTTCTCCAGCAGGACATCCCCCAGCCTGTACTGAAATGAGGAGGCTGCTCCTCCTCAAGTGCAAGACTTTACACTTGCTTTTGTTGAACTTCATTAGGTTTCTCCCTGCCCAGCTTTCCAGCCTGTCCAGGTCTCGCTTTATTTATGGCTTCATACAAACAGAGATATGTATATAAAACCTTAAGTAAACATGGATAGCTTACAAAAGTGGCCAGTATCTCCATTTTGTTCCACACTTCAACAGTGAAATTGTGTATCTTTGAAAAATAAACTATGAACATCTGTATTCAAGTGAAATTCAAGATTACAAAGCCCATGTTGATGAAAATTCACATTTGCAGTCTCTTATTAATATGCCTAAATCCTGAGAAAGGGTTTGGGTGTACACAAGTAGCTGTCTTTAATGTCTCCTGTTGACTATCCAGGAAAGTCCTTTGAACAGCTCCAGGTTTTTGAGCCATATTTCTCAGGCTAACACTTCTCCTTATCCGCACTGTATCATAATCCAGGCAAATAACAAAGGAAGATTTATTCTATTTGAGAAGAATTTTTTGGGCCTAGCACATCTTGAGGAGAATCAAGACCCTGCAGAGCTATTAATACTGTATGGTACTGATATCCTTTTCATACGTGATAAAAACCACAACCAGCCAACTAACCAACCAAAACAAAACCCCCACAAACCAGAACTGGAAACGTTGTTCTTGTCTTTGATACCATCCATACCAGATTTTTTGACACTAGACCAAAATTTCCAGTCATAGACAACATTAGCTGAGTCCCTCATTCTACAGCAGATATTCCTATTTATCAGCTATTAAACATTAGGATACTACAGTGTATTTAACGCAACAGACTGTGTATCTAAATAGGTAATAATATCTAATCTTAACTGTCACATAAAGAAAATGCCTCAGATCACAAGACTAGGAAGAGTTGCAGAATCAAACACAGAGAAAACAACCTGTCACAATGCTGCTGAGAAAACCAGAATTGGTCCATGTATACATTCTGACAGTTTCAAATCAACCTGCATTTGTCCCCTCAAACAAATACACATTATGACACAGCTTTAAAGTGAAGGAAGAGATACTTCTCACCGCTTGATCCCTGATTTTTTCAGCCTGCTTTCACTAAAACCATTACGATTCAAAATATGGTTTTACTGTAATACTAAATTGTGACCTCTCATATTATTCCACGTACAGCATCAAAACTGTGATTAAAGCGTAACAGTTAATACCCTTACAGTTTAATTATGTTCTAAGAAATCATCCCTTATTGCAAACATTACAATTTTATGTGTAAAAGACCTTTGTGTGGAGAGGTCCAAGCTCACTGCTTTGGTGAGGCTCGGCTGCAAATGATAGTATTGCGTATTACTACAACTTGGATCATGTACATCTTGAGAAGGAACCCAGAAAGCAAAGAATCATTACCAGTTTTCTGTAGGTATTTCAGTTAATGTCTTATCACCACACAGAAAACCTCTAACAGAGAGGAGAACAAGGTCTAACTGTCTGTGACATTTGTTCCCTTGGTCACCTGACTGTTACTGTCTCTGCAGTACTCCTCTCACTCATCAGTTTCTAACTTTTTAACAAGCTAAACAGAAAGTCCACAGTCCTCTTTTTTCCCTCTAGGCACCCCACTTCCCTGTTCAATGAATCAACAAACCATTCTGTGAAAAAAGAGGAAAAATAATATTTATCTCATCGCGCAAAAGAAGTTTCACTGTCAACCTTAATAACACATATCCCAAATCCTGAGGCCATTGCTTGCAATCTCAGTTTTAGTTTACTGTAGATTTGAATGTAATGTCCCTCTTAAGAAAAAGATATTTGTAAATGACACCTTACATTGATCGTAAAAAAGTTGTATTTTTGGATTCGCAAAGGTAACTGAACTCCACCAACACAACTAATGGAGTAAGAAGCGTTGCATTTTCGCTGGGATCTGCCACTAGAGGGGGAATAGAGCAAATGAGAGATGGTAAGATCCTTGCATTTAGAGCTTTTTGCTGAACAGCGATGTCAGGTTCCAAAACTCTTGGGTTTTATTCCAGATTCTGTAGGAGATCCATCTGCATCTTTCCTCTACTTTGTCTGACACCGAGTGCTGTGCCCTTCAACTGTCATTCTTTACCCTAACCTGCTTTCAACCAGCATTCCCTGGTTGTCATTCCCTTTCTGTTTCTGCACTAGCTGCCATCCTTTTATCCATCCTGGGGTTATTTCCTGTATGGTTCCCATTGCTCAGCTCTTTAACCTCTCTCACTCCCTTGCATTAACAAATCTTAAGTGCAGTCAGTACGCCCAACAGTGCACCATACGTGAGGAACGGTTTCTCTGCTATCAGCAATTCCCACCACAGCAGCTCGTAACATCCATACCCAGTAACTGCAGGAGCCCTGTACCACCTTTCAAAGCCAGAATCAAACACTTTTAACTTTTTGCCCACTGGGAGAAAGGAAGGGAGAAGTTGTGAATAATTGAGCCCTCAAGTAGCTTCTGTAAGATACTGGAACAAGATCCAAGAATGGAAAATGTTAGGAACAATTTCAGCTTCTCAGCTCCTGCAAAAGTCTACACAACTTTACTGGCCAAATGGTTGTGTTATTACAGTTTTAACAACTTCAGGAGGATACTAATGGGGAAAAAAAAATTAAGTAGTGATGGTAACACATACCTTGGCTTCAAGTCCTAGGGCTATGTTTCAGTAACAGCCCTTGAAACACACAGTCATAAAGCACATTTTTCATGTGCCCCTAGTTCTCAATGGCAGCTGATGCACCTTAAGAACTTCCTGAAAATAAGAGCAGACACCAGGCATGAGCACTTTCAGAACCGGGCAGATTAAACTGTGAAATCTGGAAGGTGCTAAGCGCTGCAATGGAGGAGCCGGTCAATCTGAGCCGCGGACCTTCTGCCAGCCCATTGCAACTCTGACCCGCTCCCATGGCCACAGGCGGTGCTTTCCACACGGCTGGCCCCTTACTCAGACGAGGAGAAGCCTGACCCAAGCTGGAAACTGACAGCGGCCCACAAGCATGCCCCAACGCTGTCAGAAGAGGAACAGGACTTGCACAGAATGGTGCAACGGGTCGCGGCTCGTTCGGTGAGGGAGGGTCATTCCGTCCCCCCACCCCCGCCCCGGCTCCACGCTCCCCGTCTGCCGTTCTCCACTCCCCATCGGGGCACGGCAAGGCCCGGGAAGGACGGCGGAGGCCCAAGGCAGCCCTCCCGCTTCCCCCGCCCCGCCCCCCCCAGCCTCCTCGCTTCCCGCGGCGGAGGCTGCCACACACCGACTGCCGACGGGGCGGCAGCGAGCGCGCTGAGACCGTTACGCGGGGTCTCCGAGCGGCCGCCGCCGCCGCGGGGCAAACGACCCCGCGCCGCTCGGTGTGAGGCAGTTCGGGGTCGACTCTGCCGCGCGGAACCGAGGGGAGCGGGGGTTCCTCCTTCTCGCCCGCGGGCGAGAGGAAAGGGCGGCGGCCGCACGTCCCCCCCGCTGACTGACACCGAAAGGCAACGGCGTCCCCACCGGCCGTCGCGCGCGCCCCCTCCCGCGGCGCTGGGGCGGTGCGGACCGGCGGGGGCGGAGCCGCGCCCGTGACACGAGCACGGCACCGCCCACCCGCCCGGGCGCGCGGGGGCGGAGCGTGGCCCTCCGGCGGCGGCGGCCGGCGCTGGCGGGCGGGGGCTCTTTTCGGCGCGGAGCGTGTGCGCGTCGGCCCGCGGGTGCTCCGGCGGCGGCAGCGCTCTGGCCGCCGGGCGGGGGAGGAGGTGCCAGACTCCGGCGCCGCTTGCCGGCACGAGGAGGAGCGGAGCGGCTACTGAGGCGGCCGGAGGAGAAGGAGGAAGGAGAGAGGGAGGAAGGGGGGGAGCAGCGGCGCTCGGTCGGCCCCGCAGCCCTGCCGTCGCCACTTCCCCGCTGGGCGCTAGGCTGCCCGGGGACCCGATCCACTCCCGGAAACTCTCGGCTCGCCTCTTTCCGCGGCGGCGGGCTCTCGGCGAGGCTCTCCGCCCCAGCGCAGCGGGCGGCGTGTGTGGGGGCAACTTCTCGCACTTCTCCGGAGAAGACTTGGAGCTGCCCCGCGCCGGGGGCGGCGGCACCCGGGGGTTCCTGTCGCCCGCCGCGGCGGGAGAACTTTGCCTGCCGAGCGCCGGGCGGCGAGTGGGGCGCGGGAGCGCCGGCCGCGGCGGGAGGAGCACGGCGGCGGGGCCGGCCGGGCGGCCGCGGAGATGAAGCTGAGCCGGCAGTTCACCGTGTTCGGCAGCGCGGTCTTCTGCGTGGTGATCTTCTCCCTCTACCTGATGCTCGATCGCGGCCACTTCGACCACCCAAAGAGCCCCCGGCGGGAGGGCACCTTCCCCAAGGTGAGCGGGGTGGCGGCCAGGGCGCGGCGGGTGGGCGAGCTCCCGAGCCGCCCAAGGCGGAGGGGGGGGCGGCGGTGCCGCCACCGGGCCCTCACCTCGCCGGGGCCGGGGGTGGCCCGGGCGCCGAGGCGCGGCGTCGTGGCTCGCCCCTGCCCGGGCGGCGGCGAGGTGCTGTGGCTGCCGGGCCGTTGGGGCAGGGGAGGAGCGGTGCCACCTCTGGGCGGCGCTGCTGCAGGCTCGGCACGGCGCGGCGGGGCTGCGGGGGCGCGGCGGGCGCAGCCCTCCCGCCCGGCTGACGAGGGGATCTTCCCATACGGGACGGGCTGGGGGCTGCGCTGCGGCTTGGCCGCCCGGTTGGCCTCTTGGGGACCGGGACGGGCAGCAGAAGGGGGAGCGCAGGGTTTGCTCTGCGCCGTGGAAAGGAGTGCAGAGGGCGGGTAGGAGGGAGCTGATGGGGAGAGCAGAGAACTCGAGGGCAGACCTCGGCTGTGGCATCAACAGGTAGGTTTAGACAAACGCTGGCTTTGTGTCACTGCTTTCCCGTTCGCTGAGGCGTGCTCCGGAGCCGTGACTGGCTGATGCCTGACTGCGCCGCATGGATAAGCGGAGCAGTTCTTCAGTCCTCACTTTCTCTTCTTGTCTGTCTGGGAGAGAAATTCAAAAGCTGTCTGTCGTGGCGGTGTTCTGATACTCCGTGTGCAACGGCGACGGGAGGAAAGTCTTTCAGAGAGCACCCGGTGTGCTGTGCGGAGCGGCAGCAGACCGCTGTGTATAAACAGCTTTGTTTTCGTAGGGCAGGAGATGAAAAACGTAGAAAGTCAAGTTAGAGCTTGTTTGTGCTCGTGCCGGGCTTTTGGGGAAATAAAGTGGGGTTTAGTACAGCAGTGATGCTTTAAACGAGCGGCACATCTCGGAAGGCTAACTTAAAAAAGTAACATCTTTGAGAGAACCGCTCATTTTTCGTTTAATGCAAAAGTAATAGCCGATACCATTTTGTTAAGGTTAAAGATGAACCTCTTGACTTCAGTGTAAAGAAAGAGTGCAGGTCTTTATTCCTCTGAGTTACAGTTCAAAGGTCAGCCACTAGTTTTTGCGGTAAGTAAGAGAATGGAAAGAAGCTTAGGAGAAGAAAGCAAGACAGGGCTGGCTACAGCAGCTGTGTCTGTTCAGTGTGTTACTCCAGCAGGAGCGAAATGCCGTCTGTGACACTGTTAACAGCCAAGAACAAGCTCTGCTTTTGTGATAGGGTCAGTGTATTGTATGATGGAATACTTCATCACCAGTTAAGTTTAATCCAGGAAGGGTCTAGAACAGAGGAGGTTGCAATGGGTGGTCTGGTTGGCTTTTTTTTTTTAAAGTTTGTTTTAATGTTAGATTTTGCATCGAAATACTTGAGTGAACAGGGGAGATTTTTTAGACATATTTTTTCTTCCATTTTCAGTGTCTTGCAGGTGAAATTCGTGTCTGTGTTCTACAGCGTAATACTAGCCTGTGGTGTAACATGGTCTTGTCTCTTGTGACCAAGGGTTTAGTACCTTAATCTGTTGTTTCCTTCTGCATGATCTAGGCACCCAGAGGTGAACCTTTCTCCTTCCATCCTTCTTCCTCCTCTCAGTCTTCTAGAACAGTCTGTGTTAGTGTTTACTCTTTTTGCCTCTTCTAAATTTCTGTGATTGCTGACTCTTTAACTGGAGAATCCTCTGCCTGTCACTGTTTTGGTCCTTTGTGTGAAAGGTTACCTTTTTCTTTATTCCTGCTTTATGCTTTGAGTTGCAGTTGCTGCCCATAGCTAGTAATTCTTCACTTTGTTACAACTGGGAAACTTCTGACACCTAGCAAATGCTTTCAGAGCTCTGTAACAGTAAAAGTAAATGCAAAAGAGGAGTGGAATAGAAGCCACCAAAAATATTTGAAAGGAGCAGCTTTAAACATGCCTCAGCTGACGAAAAGTTGTTTGTGTCAGTGCACTGTTTGCCAGAACTTGGTGTTCTGTAAGTGAAACTAGCCACTGATGTAAAAACTTCAAGCTGCTTTTGTTTGTGAAAAGCTGTGGCACCAGTAGATCACCTGCCTGTAGATTTAAGGAGGCATTCTCTTTCCTGAATGACAAAGGTCAGAACATCTTTGCTTAGAAAAAGGAATTGAGACTTTTTTTTTTTTAATAAATTACTGGCTTAATTCACTTCACACCCATTTCTGTTCTGACAGCGTGCTGATTTTTCAGCTTTGCTGTTCTAGTGTGCAGTAACAACGTGTGTCACCTTTCATGTCCTGGAAGTTGCATATTGATTAGTTTCTTCTTTCTGATCTACGTGGCTTACACTAAGAGGAGCAGGTACTTTTCAAAGCAGTGCTGTTTAGCTTAGGAGCATTTGTCTATTTAGGCTTTTTATTTAATTTCTGCCAGGATTAGAGTTGGAATTTGCCAGCCTGTTGGTCTGCATTCATCTAAAGTGTCATGTTACTTAAAACCAGTTTTAAAACAAACGATTAGGGTTGCTTGCCCCACTTTCATTTCCCCTTGTTCTAGCCATAGGATGCTCCTTTCTTGGGACACGATATGTCCTGTCTCAGGTTAGGGACAATGTTACAACATTGCACAGAGATGAGCTGAAGGTGGAGGGAATAGCCTTAGGTGCATTTTTAGGTTGTTATTGTACCAGTTGTCAGTACAGATCATTGTGTGAGAGTCTTCTACTGGAATAGAGTGAAAAAAAAAGGTCAAGTGTATTGGTTTTGTCTGTAATAACACAGAATTCTCTTGAGAGAGCTTGTGTGGCTGTATGGTGGAGGGGGTTCAGAGCGGTGGTTAGGCCTGTGCCATCTCTTGTACCGTGGGTGTCAGATGTAAGTGGTTTGTGGGCTGAACCGATCACTGCTACATGAAAACTGTGTTCAAATAAAGTCTGAAGTGGAGTAAGTCCATAAGCAGCTTATCTTGAAGAGCATGTCTTACTGTATACGGATGAATACCAAATACTGATAAGCCCCTATTAATCTATTCTGTATTTTGGACCCAAATAGGAAAAAAATCATTAACTCAACATTGTTTGTTTTCTTAACTAACTTTACCTTGACTCAGAGCAGACCCATAAAAACTGTTCGTTTCCAGAAACTTGTGGAATATTTCTTTGTTCTAATTTTTGCCAGATTTACACCTAAGCATGCATGGCACGTTAAAAAAAAATAAAGTATTTGTTTGTAAGAGTATCTTGCTTCAGAAATAGTTCATTTGTAGTGAATTTTGTGCCTGAACAAGGCAACACAATGCAGCGTCCTTTGTCACTACCTGAGGCAGTGCTTTGGAAATGGCTATTTTTCCTCTAGCCACTTTCACACAGCTTGCTTTGGACATACCTCTCCACTGTATGTAAGGTTATTTCTGGAAATATGTTTTAAAAACCCAAGTCTGCAATGATTCTGTTTGGTAACTGGAATGGCACCAAGAGACTGCTGCTTTTTGTCTTTGGTCTTTCCCATAAAGCTTATTAAGCACAAACATACAACAACTTCCATCCCTATTATTTCCCCTTTTCTAAACACTTATTTTAATAAGATCTTTCTTTCCCCCCTCCTTGCCCTTGATGACCCTTATTTGAATCTGATCTTCTCATGTGTGTGCTTTTGTGGGCTCACTAGTGGCTTTGCATTGAACAGAGATCATTTAAAAAAAAAAGTTCCTGTAAAAGCAGCTGGCTTGTTCTTGTGTTTCCATTGTCCTTCCAGGAAAGCATTAAGTCACCTGGCTGTTGGTGGTACTTACTGCTAAAACTTGTTTACTGTATTCGTACTTTCAAGGCATTTACACAATCCATCAAATACTTAAGCAGAAATGGTGCAAGGGCTGATTTTCGTAGTATGGAGTGTTAGTTCATCTGAGCTTGCCATTTATTTGATAGTAGTACCACCTGGACAAAATGCAAGTCACAATAGGGTGGAGCAATAATAGTAGGAAATTAAGACCAAATACTTGGCAGAAGCACCAGCACTCTGAATCTGCATGTTGAACAAAGGCACCTTGTGAACTTTACTCTGGAGTACTGCTGGGGTAGTACTTACCCTAATGTGAGACCTTCAGTCTGCCCCGAGTCTGTTGGGTGGCTGTAACTGCTCTGTATCGGCTTGTACTTCCTACCTACCATGCCCCAGTTCCACGTGGTGCAAGCCTCAGCTCTCCAGCCTTGGTGGGTCTGTACACTTCCTGTTTTGAAGTAGCTCCTGGTACTCTATATCCAGCTACAGTTTTGCCACTTACCTTGCAGTAGTGAGGCAGCAGAAATTTCGGCTTGCATGGACTATAAATGCACACATTTTGTTGCTGCATGTTCTTAGTAATCGTATTTTTATGAGCTTGTTTAGGAGCTTTCAGGCCGATGTTGTGTAACAGGGCGCAGGACTTGTGTATGCGGAAGTCTTGGAAGTAGCATGATCAGGTATTTGGGAAATACTAGTTTTACTTTAAAATGTGAATAGTGGAAATTAAGGTTGTGCATAATTTTCAAGTTTTAATTTTCTGACTTCTAAGCACTGAAAAATTGTGAGCGTGGTGACTTTTAGTAGCATTCTTACAAATTTAACATCAGAGAAGATTGGATTTTGAGTGAAGAAATCCACAGAAGCAAACATAACTTTTTATGGATTTGAAACATATTGACTTATTTAAAACAAACAAACAAAATAAACCCCTATAAATGACATTGAGTAACTTCACAACCCAAAAGCTTTTGAGTATCACAGGAGTGTAAGATAATGAAAGGTTAGGATTTATTGTGCTGAATTTCTAGTATATTGTAAAGGAGGAAGGCCTGCCTTTGTGAACGTATTTGCAACTAGGTAAAAATTCTTTATACTTTCTAGTGTTTACAGACTGTAATTGTCTGTTGCTTTCACACTTTGTGTAAAGTTTTGGCTAAGCAGCAATCAAGCAGAAGCTAATAGCGTCCTTCAATTACAGTCTTTAAGTCTGGTGCAAAATGCTGAGCAAAATATATTTTTCAGAAAAGTAGTAACACCACCCGTAAGTGAGCTCTTTCTTCCACTATTTAGAGCGGATACTTATCTTAAACTATGTAAATGAAATGGAGAATGCTTCCTAGTTTGCTCTCACTTCACCTTTTCTTTGTGTGATGTGTGGTTTTGTTATTTTAAGTTTTGACACGTTCAAATTAAAATAAACATTAAAATGCTCATTCTCTTAATGCCATGTAAGCTGTGTTTCACTTCTGTACTGCCAGCCATTTAAATAAAGATTCAGTATAGGGCAAAGAGGGGAATCAAAAAGGAAATGAACCAGAAACATATCAGCCAGAGCAGTAGTGAACATTTTTCAGATTAATTGACTTTAAACAGGGAATACTTCTAGATTTGTCTCCATCTCCCTTTCCTTTCTCCTTGCCTTCAGATCACTGATGATGGTGTCAAATTAGTCCCTAACAGTAAGGCTCACTTTTATCTCTGTAAATTGCATGAAACTTAAGTCTAGGGTAATAGTACATTAAGCAGTCCTGTTATTGCTGCTTCTGGAAAAGGGGAATGTGGAAGTCCATCAGCTTCTTAAAATCTATTTGTCAGGCTGCTGCATCTTTGGAATAGAACTTAAAAGAACAGACTTTTGTTTTATAAATCAGTTAATTCGGAAGAATTCCAGTGTCTTCATAAAGTAAGCTTGTACTATAAGGGTAGGGAGTTATTAACAAGGTTACTTATGTAATTTTCATAATCACAAATGCACATAAGCCTTCTGCCCAGATTAATAAAGGCTTTAAACCTTGACTTGTCCTGTTGTCCAGTGCATTGTGTGCTTGGTTTTTTGTTCTGTGACCTACAGCCTGAATACAGGCTGAAACAGGGTGTTCAAGGGTTAAGCTTTGATCTATGTCAGGTTGCATTTTTAACCTTCACCTGCTTTCTTTTTCTGTACAAGAGGTGACCATTTAATTCTACATTTGGTATGTTCTCTTCACAGTGCTGTAACAGTGAACAGCGAATGCTTTCTGGTCTTACCGTCTTGATAGGCTGGCATCTGATCTGAGGTTTATATCAAGATTTTAGCAGAGTTAGTACATGCTTCATGAAGGTGTACCCGGAAATAGTTATTGGCAAAGTTGATGCAGAAAATTGAGATAACTGCCATTCAGTGCAGCCAGAAAATAGACTGTTTGAGTCCAGTTTCCTGGTTGTATACAGCAGTAAATCTGCATAGGCAATGATCTTGTGTTGGATTCTGTATCACTGGAGAACTCTACTCATTGCAGTACTTTACTTTTTTCACCGCAGCTCACCAGTGCAGCAGAGCCTCCTATGCAGGACTCTGCCAGCTCCTTTGTGGTCTCCCACTTGTTCATGTGGGTGGGGAGAATGGGCTCTGGCTGGTTTTGAACCAACCAATTGGTTGGCTGCTGGTTCCAGCTGGTCTAAACTCAGAAGTCTCTACTGTGTCTTTCTGCTCTGTCTGCCTCTTTCCATGAGGTTTTGTTATCTGTGGGGCTGTCATACTCTCATTTCAATTATTTGAGCTAGCTGTCTTTTTCCTGATGAGATGATCGTTTGTGACATGTTGAAAGCAACTGCATTTAGAGCAGTAGATGTTCACTGAGGAAATGAAAGTGGCCCCTAATGTTTCTGCAGTCTACAGACTTAGATGGGAGAAACTATCCATTCTCTTCTTCCTCAAATTAAAGCAGCTTGATCTATCACTGTGTTACTGGACTTTCCTCCTTGTGCAGGGTGGCAGCATGCTCCTTTCTGTAGAGAGCCATTGCTACAGATCAGACTGGTGTCAGAAGCAAAAGAGAAGGACAGTCAGAGGGCAGTGGGAAAGCAGACTGCTTTGGAGTATTTGGGGCATGAAAACTGCTGAAGGGTTCAGACTGACTGCAACATAAGGAACTGTTTGTGTGGCTGGTTCATGTGGTAGGGGCAGGTTGCTTAGCACAGCTTACCGGTATGGACCTTTTTTGTTCCAAACAGGGGGAGGGTGTGCTGATCTTCCTCACATGGGAAGATTGTATTAAGTCCAACCCTCTGTAGCCATGGGGATGGTGAACAGATGCATTGCTCACGTGGTGCCATTCTTCTACCAGTGCAGCTGTACATACTTTAGGTACTGTTGGATTTGTTGGTACTTGCAGGGTTCCCTCTCTTGCTTTTTTAATACAGTCTTTATTTGCACAATCTTACCCATATATAAAAGCAGACAGAAATGAAAGGTTACACGAAAGTTCTTAAAACTTGTTGCTGGTTGTATAGGCCAGGAGATTCACTTAACTTTGCATTTTGTTTCCTTATGTTAAAACAAATATGTATATTGACAATCCAAGTGGATGTCGTTAAAGGATGCTGTAAGGTAGACTTATCCAGACAGCATAACTCCAGTTTGCTGTGCAGTTGGGCACAGCTCAGTCTTGGATCAGAATTGCTTCTTTTCTGAGACCACATAATGCTGTAAAGTCAGAGTGGAATCATAAATATTTGCTGACATTTATGAATGTTGTAGTTAGTCAGATTTTGCTGTCTGGCATCTACAAAGCCACACAGATTACACAATTTTAGGCAGAATTTGTGAAGGTGAAATTGGTGATAAATTTTTAATAACGGAGAAGTCTGTTTTATTTTTTAATTAGACCTCTTTAATGCCTTGTGTGACATGCTTCTAATCAGTTTTACTAATAAATCAACATCTGTTACTATCAATCAATAAGATGAAAGGGTTTTAGAGTAACTTCAGTGGTTTTTACTGTTTGGCCTTGACATACTAAGTTGGCCAATGTAAATTGTTTCTCTTCCTCTAAAAACATTGAGACTGAGATTAATTTATTTCCATATGATAACTTTGCAGTATCATCTAGGTTTAGCTCATTTTAAAAAAATTTGACTATTGAGTATTACATTCTAGACGTTGCCTACTGTCTTTAAGTAGGGAGAGAAGGCAAATATGCAATGAAATTACACCTAGCTTTTGCATAATTTGTGTCCATGTGAAATTTTGAACTTGGTAACAGATTCATGACACTATTTTCATGTTGAACCAAAACTGAAATCAATTTCTAGTTTGTGACACTGTTTCTTAAAGTTAAGTCTCATGGATGATGTATGGAAAATTGAAAATATTTTTTAAATGTGCAAAGATTTTGTTGTATGTCAGTTTTAACTTGAATACTAACATGAGGTCACAGTCATGTGTTCTGAACTGTAGCTTTTTATTTAATGTTTTGCATTCAAGTTTAGTACCTGGCTTGTTCAAATGCTTTAGGAGTGATGTGTCCCTCATTTTTCAGAATAGAAAGCAGAATTGTCTTTATTAATGCCTGTTAAATTTCTCGATTGAAGGTCTACCTAAGGATTTATCCAGATAACAGTGTCTACCTTCAAACTTAAAGCAACGTACTTTAACAGACTTCTAAAATCACTGCTTTTCAAACTCCTAAGTAAGCTTGAAACCTCCAGTTTAAAAACAAATTATTGTTGGAAATGTATATCAGCATGTGAAATCGTTCTCGTTTGAAGATAATCAGGTAACATTACTAGTACTAGGAAACTTAGTGTACAAAGAAAAGTGTTTTGTCACCTAATAAACAGTGACATTGTAAAACGTGCTGTTTTAGATATTTGAAGGTTTAAAGTATATGTTAAGTGAAAGGTCAGTCTTAGAGATATGGAGTATGACATGATGACATAATCGCAGACTTGGAAGTTCTTATCTGACTGCTGGAGCCTGACAGTATAGGCTGAGGGAGGGATCAGTCTAAACATGTTTTACATGTATTTGGTGTTTGTTTTTAATGTGTTGGGGTGGGGTTTTTTTTTGGTTTTTGTGTGTGTGTCTATTGTTGGCCAGTGCCAGAGAGACTATAATTGGCTAGATGACATAAAGCAGACTGGGGCTGTAATCTATGACTGGGTAGTTCACGGTCTGTTGCTAACCAATGTGAAACTTCTTTCTTGTAGGAAGATTTACAATATTTCTTGCACATACATGAATTAGAATATAAATTTTAAACAGTTGTCTGAATTTACAATTGAAGAGGCAGTGTATGTAGAGGTGGAATAGGTGTGAACAGTGTTTTAGCTGTTTACACACTGAGTAACTTTGAACTATAGTCATGTGCAGTGAAGCAGGTAATTTGTCTAGATGGCAGCTATACTTTAGCTTCTTAGGAATCTAAAGATCAAAGTCTGCATTGGGCAGCGTTTAAAGCCACAGTCTTTATGTTATTTTTAGAGTGAGTGGCATAATAGGCTATTAGTTTTCTGCGGAGAGAAACCTTTCTTTTAAAATGTCACAGACATTAAAAGGGAAAATACTAATTTTACACAGGAGTGCGCACACACTATCTTTAATGTAGCATTTTTAAAACTTTGTTCTGGTTCCTTCTTTTGTGCCACCAGGGGGCATGGGATTTCTTTTTTTCTTTCCAGTATCCCATCATCTGCATATTGATTTCCTGTTGTTTTCATTTCATCTATTTTATAAGTTTCTACTGTTTGTCTTTAAACTGTGGAGATTCTAGGATGATGGCCATACATCTCAATTAGCTTAATCAGGATCTGTTGTCAAAATATATTTTTCCCTTTTGGGAAGCAATAACTGTTTGCCTATGTTGAATTTTAAAACCTGTTACAGTTTTCAGGCTGTATCAATATAAGGAGAGAAAATACCTCAAACTAACCAACAACTAAGTGGTGGGTCAGTACTTTACACAGGCCAGTCATTGAGGGAAGAAATTTACCATAAGGTTAGAAATTACTAAAAGTTGTCTTCTGCAGAATTGCAAAGAACTTCCATAAAAATGGATTTATAGGAATGATGATTTAGAAGAACCCAGAAGGCTGGTTGATAACCTCTGGTAAGGGGTGTTTTCTTTGTCCCTGAAGCCTTCTCAAAGTGAACAGAACCTAAAAGAAATTGCACAATTTAGAAAGGAGGCTTCATCTTTTGCAGACTGTAGCTTAAGTACAGAAGTTGGAATTTACTTTGTATTTGTGAAAACAATTATTCCTTTAAAAGGAAAATGCAAGGACCTCAAATTATCTCCCAAGTGTCGTGTAGAGATATTTTTTCTAATATCACTCTGTATTTCTTGGAAATTAAGGCATTGGTGCTAAGAAGAAGTTTTACTTGTCATTAAAATCATAGGGTATAGAATAGCTATCTACTGAATCCGTATTACTTGTGTTGAATGTGATGACTAAAATGTAAATGCTTGAATCTGCAGCAGGGTTTGTTGTAATGACAGCTTCTTGATAAAAACCTTATTCGTACATTGTACATTTTGGGGGACTGACCACAACTTTAATAATAGGAAGTGACGGGCTTTTTGTTCTCTATTTTATTATTGTTAGGTTGAAGACAGTATGAGGAAAGAAATTCTTATTAAAGACAAAATATCCCTTCAAAAAATGTTAAATAATCTAGCCATTTATGATTCTGTAAAAGCTAACACATCCATGCCTGAAAAAAGCATACCTTATATGTATCATTTGGAAGGAGGGAGTAATACATGAGAGGGCAGTAGCATTTCTAGGTGTCTTGTTCTGCTGTGCTCCCTCCTGTATTTCAACAATACGGTGATTAGATGCTATTAAATTGCTTTGTGGTATCTCTCTCTCCTTCCAAGTTGCTTTGGGAGATAACGTTGACTTCTTTCAATTCACATTGACGTTATTCTTTGTCCTTTCTCTTGTGGTGCATGCTAGAATCATCTACAAAATCCTGTTGTTTGGCAATTGAATATGACCTTTTGACTGAAAGTACTATCAGTTTGAGTTGTCTTTTACAGGATTATCTTGATGTTTGTAATGGTTCAATTACACAGAATATTACTATAATCAGGCTGTTAAGGCATCCTTTACTGCCGTTCAGTGCTGTTGCTAATTTCTCTCTAAATTTCACTGAAAATATGAAACTCAGGATTTATCGAAATACTATTTTACGTGTACAGGAAAAACCCTAAATGATGCTAATCCCATCATCATATGACTGCCTTCTAAAAAACAGTTTTCTCTTTGGCATTCTGATATCATGATAAATGAAAAGATTGAATTTTTCAATATCTATGAAAGTCATGAAAAAATTTGAAGTTGAGATAATTGGTATTTGACCCAGTATGACCTCTTGAGAATATCTTTGAGTCACTGAATAAATCTTGTGCTGCAAATTCAGGTTCATTGTGGAAAATGTACCTTCTGCTCTTTCCTCTTTTTCTGAAAGGAGATTGTTGCTCAACATGTTTCATATGTGGCTTCAATTTCATATTAGTTTGTCTTTACATAAAATGTAGAATAAAAATTTGATTCTTTTTGTGCAAAATATTTCTTTTTAAATTCTGTTAAGAATCTGATAAATAATTGAACTTTTTTTTTTTACAGGGCCAGCTTTCCATATTGCAAGAAAAAATAGACCATTTAGAACGTCTGTTGGCAGAAAATAATGAGATTATTTCAAACATACGTGATTCTGTGATCAATCTGAGTGAATCAGTGAAGGATGGTCAGAAAAATCCAGAGGCTATAAACTTCAGTCAAGGATCGGTGTCTGAACTCTTTCCTTCTCCTTCAGTTTTGCTTACAGTTGATTCTGAGGATTGTTTGTTTGCTTCAAAAAGTGGAAGTCACAGTTCAGGTGTACAGGTAAGCATTATGTCTCTCATTTTGCTGGAGCCTTAGCCATCATTGCCTTTTAATTCTGAAAATGTCTAATTACTAGTAGAAGCTTGTTATTAAGCTTTCCTTAAGATTTTTTCAAGTAAATGGTGTTTAATAGATGTTATAAAAGTGTTCCTTTTTGCCTTTAAACTGTCTAGAAATTTAGTAGTGATTATGACAAGCCAACATATCAGAAAGCTTAAGTTGTAATTGTTTAAAAAAAAAAAAACAAACCCAAGAACTACAAATAGAAACCACTGATAATACTCAGATTATTGTCCAGTACCATCAGAAGTTCTTTGGAAAGAATTTGAGAGTCTTTCTCAGTTTCCTCAGATTGTTCTAAAATTGATGGCAAATAAACTGGAAATAGTGGATAGCCTTGATTTAAACAGGGTTTATATTTTAGGGATTTATGTGTCGCTGGGTCTTGATGGGGAGGTAAAGAATGTTCAAGAACTAATATTTTTTAAAAAATCTCAGGTATTGTGTTCCCTTTTGAATGCTGGGTTTTGTATTTCATCACTCTTGTGTGTCTCGGGTTTGTGCAGGCACTTTGATCAGAAAGGGGGAACATATACCATGTTGACTGGTTGGCATGAGCTGGGGTGGTTGAAGTTTTTAAAGTCAAACACTTCAAGTTGAATTTATTTTCCTTTCTGGTGATGCTTGTGAGTTCATGGACTCTTATATATTCAGTTTTAATGGAGTGTTTCAGGAGCACTGAGAATACTGTGTGAAGTTTGTGATCTGTACTGGTTTTGGGAGTCTTGTGGGAGTACTATAAATATTCATAGTACTCTAAAGCAAAGATTAAATTTTGAAGTCCAGCTTTCTCATTCTAGAAGTGAAAGTATTTCTGTTGCAGGAGTCCGTGGATTTAAGATGAATAAGTACACATATTAGAACAATTGTAACTTCTGATGTATCATTCATAATGCCTCTAAGCTCTTCGGGGATAGGCACCACCTTAATATGTCTTTTACAGAGAAAGTAGGTGTGTTTTTTTTGTTGGGTTGTTTTTTTTTTTTTTTGAAAGGCAGTATCTGACTATTCATGCTTCTAATAAGAATTTAAAGCATGGGGACCTATGAGTAAGTGTTTTAGAGTTACTGGATTGCTAACAATTTATTCTTCATACAGTCTGTTACCATATTAAATGATGTGCTTTTTTTAGGTGTGTTAGACATAAGTTAAAGTAAATGTGAATTGTGAATTTTGAGGTAAAATATGTTGGCTTAAATTCTTGGACCTACCCGTGTTGTGTTTCTGCACCAGCTGGGAGCTGAGCACCATGGAGCTCGGGGAAGGGGAAAATGGGGGGAAAAAAACCCCAAACAAAGGGAAACCTGGTTTACTAGGGCAGAAGAGAGAGAAATAACAGTAATAGGACTTTTATAGCAAAAATATACAGAACTGGTGATGCACAATGCAGTTTCTCACTGAACTGCACAACTCGAGCTATGAAGCTCAGAGCTGTTCCGAAGCTTGATTGTCCCCCAGAACTCTGAATCCTGGAGCTGTGCACTTCTCTCTCCACAACCCCCCTTTACGCTGAGCATGTTGTAATTGGCATTGAATACCCACTGTGGCCAGTGTGGATCACCTGTCCCAGCAGTTGCCCCCTTCCTGGGTAGCCCCTACCTTCTGATTGGCAGGGCCATATGAAAAGTCCCTGACCGCTTGTAACAGCTAAAAAACATCAGTGTGTTACCAGCACTGCTCCATCCTGTGTCCTGTCCTAACTCCCAAACGCCATTATGCCAACCACTAGAAAGAGATTAACTCTATCCTAGCTGAAACCAGGACCCCTGTTATGAATGGAAAGCCAAACATGTTTGCTTAAACTGTTCCCATGCTTTTTGATTCACACTTGCAGAATATCAGAACATGTGCCTATTTACCTACCTAATGGCAGGCTGTAGTAACTGAACTGCTTTTTAAATTCTTCTTTACTTTTAAGGTTATAAGCATGTACTTAAATATAGCAGGGAATATTGTTAATACTGTTTCCTACTCAGTATTTATTTCCTTGCCTTGCGCAGGAAGGACTCTAATGTTCTTCGTGTCATTGCATTAATACCTTGTACAGAGAGGTTATCCACCACCATCATTAAGTCACCTTCATAATGCTTCTGTATACAGCTTCTCATCCCGCAAGTCTGACCTGAATTTCAGTTATGGAATCTAAGACCTTGACTTCAGCAGAACCAGATACTGTAACACCGCATTAACGAGCTGATCTAAATCACTCAGTGAATACAGTTTTACGATTTAATACTTCGTCAAGCCTGATGTGTTCTGCAAGCTTAGTTAATGGATTTTCTTCTAGATTTTTTTATGAAGACTAAAGAAAATTTGACTAGATTATTTTGCAGCATTGTTTTTAATTACATTTTGAATTCTAAAACAGCTTGTAAATGTTAACTCCCTGCTGTTCATAAATGTTAACTTAAACCCACAGGTTTGGGCCTTACTTTTTCTATGTTTGTCTTTTAAGTGGATGTATAGAATGAAATGAGAGACTGGAAAGAAGTAAGGACTAGTATAGTTGAGACAGTGTTTGGATAAAAATCACTTCAGAGAATGAAGGCAAAGGATACTTCACCGAATAAATTATGGGAGTTCATTATAGTCTCCCATAATGGAGAAACCATTATAGGAATGCGTTCGAATATGAATTACAAACCTTTGTGATATTTCAGTGAGAAATATTATCAGGACTTGCTATTCAGAAATATGTATTTTCTTTGCATAAATCTGACAAAACAAGATACTAATAACAGACAAAAATTTTTTTGACAGGGTAGATAACAGTTTTTTTCACAGAGCAGTTGTAAATAAAGACATCGTATAATTTGTTGCTTGTGTAAAGAAGATAGGAAATTGTAACAGAGCTGGCCTCTGAAAATAACACTGAATCTTGAATTGATATAATTCAAATTAAATGGAAGACTAATATGTACGTTTTTCAAAAGATAAAAATGGAGCCAGGTAATAAAACTAACAAAAATTAAGAAGTCTGCATTAAATAAGGTTATGACCTGACAGGCAGCATTATTTTTCAATTTGTATTTGCCTACTGCTTTTATAAAGCCCTTTCTAACTATATCAGTATTTTATAGTTAGAAATGAAAGTAAAATATGTCCAGAAAATACTTGTCTTTAACTTTTTTGCTTCTTGCTGACTACATTTGGAACTTACTCTTCACTTGCAGTCCTGTAACCTTAGCAGGTGATGATGTAATTTGTAATTCAGCCTTTGCACATTTCTTACTGAAGATAGTGTTATATGAGAAATAAAAATTACTTAATATCTATATTCTGGATATCTCGACAATAGTTCTTTTGCCCTTTGCAGCCCAAACAAGTTCCTCAGTGTTGGCAAAAGGTCCAGCGAGCACCTCTCCTCACTAGCTTCTGCATGATTTGGGTTAGGAATTTGTCATAGATGGACTGCAGGAATTTTCTGGATTGCTTATGCCCTCTTCATTGTCTTTCCAGCACATAATAGGGTGGTCAAAATTCCCCATCAGTACTTAGTCCTGCAGATGTGAGGTTGCTTCTATCTGTCTGTGGAGGGCCTCATTGACTTGTTATTCCTTGTCAGGTGGCCTGTAGCAGGCATCCACTACAATGTCACCTGTCACCATACTAATCCATTTTTTAGTCCTTGCCCATAAACTCTTAGGTGGCTTTTCATCCACCCATGTGCAGAGTTCGAGCTGCTCTCTCACATAAAGGCAAACTCTCACTCCTTGTCTTCCTGGGCTGTATTTCCCCAAGATTGTGTATCCTTCCATTGCTACTTTACAGTCATTACTGCCATATCATTTGCGTCTACATGATGCTGACAAGATCATAGGCTCACAACTGCACACAGATCCCTAACTCCGTTCCCCATCGTGTGTACATTAGTGTGCATCAGAGAAACGCCTCACGTGCTGCTTTCCTAGAAAGGGCTTTGGGGATTTCTCTGTAATTGTGCCTTGTAGCCACTTCCTTCCTTACATGCAAATGCTGGAGGTGACCCTGCTTAAGCCCTATTTTGTTGATGATGATGATGATTATTACTTAATCCTTTCATGTCACATCACTACTGTTTATCATTCACCTACTGGGTATTCCTAGTTAAAAGTTCTCCTTAACAGCCATCCCCCTGGCAAAGATACTGTTGCCACACTTAGTGAGTTGGATCTTATACCTTCTAAACCATCACTGATCTGAAACACTGATCATAGAATCTCAAAGCCTGTTGCAAACACCAGCTCCAAGGCCAATTATTGATCTGTATGATCTGTGTCCTCCTCTTGCACCCCTACCCTTCACTGTTGGGATTGAAGAGTACAACACCTGGGCCACCATGACCTTGCTTACTGTCACCAGAGCTTTATAGTCACTTTTAATGCAGTCTGCCTAGAAGTATGCCGTTGGTACCAATGTAGAACAACTAGGGATAGCAGTCAGCAAGTTGAACAAGCCTTGCCCACTCCTCTACAACATCCAGGATTTGGCCCCTGGCAGGCAGCAAATTCTGTAGATAATGGGTCAGGTAATTGAGTCAGTTGTTTCAGGCAATTGTTGATTAAGATATGAAGATATGTTTCCTGAGTTGCAGTTTCCAGCTCTTGAGCTCATAATTACGGGAGCATGGTTTGAGATAACTGTAAGGTAGTAGATATAGGGGGAAAAAAATCAATGCTGTAGACGTAAAAATTAGTATCTTGCAGACTGCATAAAGTTGCTTGTGAAATTCAGGTTCCATCACAAGAAAATCTTATAAAATGTAGTCAGTTCCATGAACTTGCCTTTTTAAACGAATATGTTTTCATGGCTTAACTTTTAGAAGAGCTTATTAGTCATAAGGTCACTCATTGGTAACTGTTTTTCCTTATATTGAGATGGAACTTCCTATGTTGCAGTTTGTGCTCATGTGGCCTCCATGTCACTACCCTTGGTGCTGGTGATGTATCAACCGTACCCTGTGGTGGATCTGTTTTGGAGCTGGCTGGAACAGTTGCGTCACTCAGAGTGACAGAGCATTGGAATAGGTTGTGCAGAGATGTTGTGGAGTTTCTTTCTCTGAAGATAGTCAAAAATGGCCAGGATGTGGTCCTGTGTAAATGAAGTAGGTGATCCTGCTTTAGCAGGGTGTTGGACTGGATGATCTTCAGAGTTCTCTTCCAACACCTACTTTTCTGTGAATCTCTGAAATCTCTGGGAGAATGTGTTTTAAAACAGGAGAAAAATGTTCCATGGCAGTGAGGTATAAGGGAAAAAAAGTGGGTGAAACAACCTTGTGAATACCAAGGTCATGGAAGAAGAATGAGAGGGGAGAAGCTACTCCAGACACTGGAGCAGGCGGTGGAGGCCTCTGTGTAGCAAGTTTTTACCTGCAAACCATTGAGGACTCCATGCCAGAGCAGGTAGATATTTTCAGAAGGAACCAGCCCATGGGGGGATCTACATTGGAGGAGTTCCTGAAGGACTGGAGCCTGTGGAGAAGATTCTATGCTGGATCAATTAATGAAGGACTGTAGCTTGTGGAAAGGACCCTATGTTAGCAGAAAGTGTGAGAAGGAAGGAGTGACAGAGAGGAACCACTGTGGACTGACTGCAATATGTGTACACCTACATCGCTTGGGGTAGGGGGATGTAGAGGAGCCGAGAACAAAGGAGTGAGGTTGAATCGGGCTTGAAAAGGAATGGGGAGAAGATGTTTTAGGTTTTTTTCTCACTATTCAAATCTATTTTAATTGTCAATAAATTAATGAAATGTTCCCTAAATTGGGTCTGCTTTGTTAAGTGTGGATAATTAGTAAGTGATGTCCCTGTCTTTATCTTGACACATTTAATCTTATTTCTCCCCCTTTCCCGCTGAGGAAGAGTGAGGGAGCAACAGGGTGAGGGGCTTGGCAGCCAACCAAGTGTAAGGTACCGGAATTATGCCTTACCAATTGCCAACAGAACCGACCCCCGTCTCTTCTCTTCACTTTACCAAACCTCATTCCTAAGACACTACATCACCACTGGTCAGGCCCAGGCTTCTGAGAATCTAATGACTATTCAACAAGCCGCCCAGAAGAGGGACATCAGGAACCATTCACACATCAGGAGCCATTGTTCCACTATTGGGAGCACACATCAGGAGCCATTCACACATTGGACATTCCATCATCCACCCTGGAGCATTCCCACAGGCCAGGTGGAAGCTTGTAGTGAGACAAAGGAGCGGCACCCCTACAAAAAGGGGTGCAAGGAGAGAAATCGCTCTCTTTATCTTCTTTATCTTCATACTTCATCATGGAGGGAAAACGAAGGGAGCGCTCTCCCATCCCATCGGACCCAGAGAATACTCTGCCATCAGATGGAATGCCGTAGCCTAGTGGTGGTAGATATAGCCTCCCCTCACCCCTCTTTCCACTCTCTCTCTCTTTCTATCTCCATCCCTCTTTTTCACCCCCGTTTTCTCTTTCTTCCCCCCTTTCCCTGCACGTTTCTTTCCAAATAAAACAACCTTCACCTTGACTCCGTTTCGAGTCTCAATTCTATTCTCTGAGAATTTAATTAAGAACTTATCACGATAAAACACCTAGTGATTGGACATCACTCAGGGATTAAGCCTAGCCGCCCCCAGCCACCCAGAGTGATCTGAGGTTCGGCTGGAACGCAAGGGGGTTTAGCCTTTGCCAAACTAAAGTCTTGTCTAGGTTGTGGATCGTGACACCAAGGTCAAACCATAGGAACTTGTTAAAATAACTCTAGAGTTGCTTTGTTTACCTGTAACCTTATTTGTATTGACAAGTGACCCTAGGACAGGGTAAATTTTCACCAGAGGTTGAGATGGGACGCAGTTGGGACCAGTGACACAAGGTAACCAAAGAGGCATTCCATTGATACCATGCTCAGTATAAAAGGGGGCTAGCCAGGGAGGGGCAGCATTGCTCCAGGACATGTGGCTTGGGCATGGTCTGGCTTCATGACAGATCTGAGCTGTAAGGTCTTCAGTTTTGTGGTTTGATGAGAAACTGTATTGTGTATCACCAGCATTGTATATTTGTTGTAGATCCTGTTGTTGCCCTCTCCTTCTGCTGTCCCAGCAACCTGTCCTCACCCAACCCTTCAAGTTTGCCTTTGCCTCCCCATTCTCCTCCCCATCCTGCCAGGGATGGAGGGGTGAGCCAGCAGCTGTGTGGTGCTCAGCTCCCGGCTAGGGCTGAACTGTGACAATAAGGAGCTTTATTATAGCCACTGGCTACTGTTCTGAACTTTTTTCCTTAATAGTTCCTTTTAGTTCCCTTCTGTGAGTTTTACTTACCCTCAGTCTCTCTTGTATCATCATCCCTTCTTACCGTCTGCTTAGTTTGTACCCTGTGTACTTCATCATCTTCATTCCCCTGTTTAGTGTATTGTGCTTTTCTGTATAATCCTCTCTCTACCCTCCTTCCCCAATGTCATTGTGAGCTGTCATAATTTTTGTGACTTAAGGCTTCTATTTCTACCGTTTATCTAATCTTTTTCAGTTTCCTCAGAACAGGGCCTGCCAAACGCTCCTCTTCCTGCCAGCTGTGTCTTGGGTGTCCTAGTGTGACTTGAAACTTGCTTTCAATTGTCAGTTTTCTGCTCGTTTGACATGCCCTGTCTCCTCCTATAACGAACAAGCCAATCCTTTTTTATTTTTTTTTTTTTGTGAAAACAGCCTTGGTTTTTAATAGCAGAACTATTATTGTGAATTCACGTTTTATGTTCTTTTTACTCTTTTTTTAGATGTTGGATGTCTATGATATTCTTCCTTTCGATAATCCAGATGGTGGCGTTTGGAAACAAGGATTTGATATCACATACAATGAAAATGAATGGGACAATGAACCGCTTCAAGTTTTTGTTGTGCCTCATTCACATAATGACCCAGGTAATATTTTAACTGTATTGGTTTGTATATCTGGAGGCTTTTGAATTAAGAAGCATATTCCCATTTTGGTTAATTTTGTTTTGTTTGAACCATGCTACTTAATATGTTAGATCTAGGTCTGTCAAGGCAGTTAAGCAAATGTATAATTCAACTGTCACTGACTTGAAGTGGCAATTGTTACTATAGAAGCTGTACATGTATTTATTTATTAACTGGAGTAGAAGTTCAGTGGTGATACTGGAACGTAGTATGGATGTTCACCCTGTTGGTAACCCAGTCAGTTTATTCATTGCTGCATTAAATAATGTCCTGTTCTTTTCACTTTTTGGACTGTCACAGATATTTAACCCCCAGCGTATCCTGAAGAGATGTGCTTTTTGGAAGATGTGACAATGCAAACCCAAAGTTTTTGACTGTAGTACTTCCTTTACTGTTTTGTGTGCATATACCCCAGCCCACAACATGCAATGGGATAATACAACACCTGAATTTAAACTGAAACCTAGGTGTGCTTACATAATTGCACTTCCTATTCCCAAGTGGATGTTTACTGTATAATAAGTAAGATGCAGAAGTGACACTTGATTTTTAAATGACCTTAAAATACATGAAAAAAGCAGTGAATTACACTGCTGTAGTGTACTCCTGGTACATGTATGCTGACCATGAGAGGCTGGTGAAGGTGCTTGTTACTGTGAAAAGCCACAATTTCAGTGATTTTAAACTTTACTACTGTCTTATTTGAAGTACTGTGGATCCGAGTGAAGTAAGATTCAGCAGTTTTAACGTAAGTGACTTTTATTTGCATTTATCTAGTGCTTCCAAAGACAATGAACACTGGAATTTGAAGGGACAGTATTTTCCAGTTATGACAGCTAAAATAACAAAGTATGAATATAGTAAAAATATTCAGAGAATGTAATCACGTATGAACTTTGATCTGCCTTTTTGTAGAGCTGTCTTTAAACCTGTGTCCATTTATTTCTTCTTTGGTTGTTGTTCTCTTGAAAACTCTACTAGAAAGATGCCACATTCTGTGCAGTTGTTTAATGAATATGAAACAATCCCAAAGGAATATATAGGACTTGTAATTCTCTTGGTCCTTATTAGAAAGTAGTATGGAGTTTACTTCTCTCTCTTCTTTCTGCTGAATCTAGTAGGATCATGTGCTGATGGGGGAGGATGGTTGGCATCCTGCTAGAGACTAATTGCCTAGTATCACATCTGTCCTCCTGAGACTTCAGCTGAATTGAGCAATTCAGCACAGTGCAGGCTGAGGTTGCTCTGCAGGAACCTGAGGCTTGGGAGCTGCAGGGGAATGTCCAGGGTGATGCTGACTTTACCAGTGCTCATTCACATCTTGAGGTTCAATAGGAACCCAGTTTTCTGGCACTGATACTTTTTTTCCCCCTGCGCCTTCTTTTTCTGCAAGTTCTAGTAATTTTGGTTTTATCCACATACAATTTTTAAAATTTTATTTTTATTTTATTTACATTTCTTCTGCAACTGTCTTGCAAAACAGATTAGATTGGGTTGATTTCCTCTGTGGAGCCTGGCTTGTCTTGTCAGTACTTCAGGCAGAATTGAGCAGTTTCCGTGGCCATTTTGGAAGGACTCTTTGGAGCTATTGTTTAGCTTTCTGATATCCACCTTGCACTTTCTTCTTCACATCCAGATTTTGTGGTAGATTTCACAGCCAACACCACTTGTGTCTGACAGACTTTGGCATTTAATTTAATGTTTGGTTCATCTTCCAGCACCAGCTCTTCTGACCAATAGTGGATCCCTGAGCATTTATATTTTGAGAAATTTGAATATAGAAATTACTGGGTCACTTTTCACATCAAGATTAATTTGATAGGTATTAACATCTGTCACTACAAATTACATTATCCCTCACTGTATGCCAAGCAAGGCATATAGTCTGGAGGCTGCTGTTGGCTCAGCTGGCTGATAGCAAAGGCTATCAATATCAAGTTACGCTGGAGAAGACTTTATCAGAGCTTCTACATAGGGTCTTTTGGGGCTAGCAGACAGTTTAGGTTTGCATTTCTTATGAGAATGGACTCAAAAATAGTGGAATAGTTGATCAGGACACATCACTTACTAGCTTCCAAATTAGGATGGCAAGATGCTAAGCTTACCTGGTAAGAAGTGCCTGGAACTTCAGTATGTATTTCCCTTGATATCTGAAATATTATACCATATTTTGGAAGGTCAGAGGATAACAATGGTCTTCTCCAGGTCCAGAGACACTCTCTGTGTGTGGCATTCTTCTCTATGAGATTTAGGTTCTTAGTGTGTGTTTTTAAAAAAAAACCCACCAAACAACAAAAACCCCACTACAAAATTCCAAACAAATATCCCTGCCAACCACAAAACAGAAGCATTGAGTAAAAAGCCACCACACCACCAAGATAATAATAAAAAAAAAATCAGCAAAATATACCCCAAACAAACAATAAAACCTCAACCAAACTCCTCCATCCTCGCACTCCCTCTAAAAATTATTGACTTAGCTGAATTATTAAACTTCAGAGAAAGACAAAGCATAGAAATGACTCTATAACTACTGATAGCCTCACCAGTGCCTTTTCCTGTTTAGCTTTTTGTGTTACAAGTCTTGGAATTTCCTGTGCTTTCCCAATAGGCATCTCGTACTTACCTAGGAAGTATGTATCTGATATGTCTGGCTAATTCTTAATTTTACATCTGAATGTGTCATGGTACACTTGAGAGTTCCAATTAATGAACTTTAATCTGACTCTGTTTTGCCCTCTTCAAAACACAGGGGTGTCGGCCATAATTAACTCTGCTCCAAAGGTGGATTTTGACTAGCACTCACATAGGTGTCTTGGAAGGAGTCATTCATTAAATCTATAGTAAGGTACTTGTTCTTCCAGGTCTCTGAAATAGGTCCCTTATGTGGCTGCCCCTTCGTAATGAGGTCTGAAGAATTCTGTGAAGTTATGAGAGCTGTCTCTCATCTCTCTGTTGAAGCTTTTCTCCTGTGTAGGTTATTCCCAGGGACTTGTCTGAAGTCTTAATGGTGTTGCCACTCGCTTCTGATAGATGTCTTTCTTACTGGTGTCTAGTCTTGGTTCCTGAAATTGTCTTCTTTAATACCTAAATTCTACTAAATTTTATCTGTCCTTCTACCAGCAGCAACTGAAATAAAGAAATATGCTTACAATCTAAATATTTCTGAGCTTGTTCAGGCTTCTCAGCTGCATCAAGAATAGCTAAACCGAGATAGAATCCTGGTAAATGCAAACTGTTCCATCACCAAAGGTAATAATGTGAGACTAGTTACTTTTTGCTTTTGCAGAGTTTCATGATAGAAATGTTAATTTAGTAGTGCTTTTGGTAAGGACATTTCTGTGAATTTGTCCACATTGTGAAACTGCATATTAACAAGCACTTGAAAGAATAAAAAATTATCTGCAACACAGATCTGAAATCTCTTCTGTAGCTAATGGTTACATTATTCCTTTCCCACAACAGATTTAAAGGTATGGTCCAAAAAAATCTTAAAGGAAACCAAACCTATACTGTAACAATATATGTGAAACATATTTACTGAGAAATAGGGTCAGGAAAGATATAACTATCTTAACAGCAGAAGCTTTAAATTCTCATTATATTTTATGTTTTCTCATCTGAAGGTACTTTAACTTTTCACATGACCATTTACGCTAGAGAGAAGCTGTAGCTCAAAGGCAAAGAAGCTGCCATTGAAACAGAATCTGTAGGGAAGGGGGTGTTCTTAGGTTCTAAGTTCTGTTTTGGGGAATGACTTGTGTGCTGATCCTCTGAAACACTTGCGTTGCTAAATCCAGCTAGGTCTGGGTTAACTGCTTCTGTGTGAATTCAACCAGGATGTACAACCTTGGGGTCTCTGTGCGCCTCACTTCAGTAGCTAATACTGAATAATACTAAATAGCTGTTGTTTGGAAATCAAGTATGAGAATGGGTTCCCTTCACACTTTTGATCAGTGGTGGGCATAACTGTCTTTTTGTTGCTGGTAGTTGAAGATTTGAGCACCTCAGAGGCACGTCTATTTTGTGAGGGGACTCATGTAGTGCAGATTAATCTCAAGCCACAGAGAGACGTTCAGTTTACAAATAGCTGTGTTGTGTGAGTTTATAGTGATTGCAGATGGGTGGCATTTCTTTCTGGAGTAGATTAATGAGCGATTGTATAACCTGTTGTGCTGGCAAAGCCCTTATGTTAGCTCTTGTGCTTCAACAGCAGTTTCATGTGACTGCCTGAAGTGGATTAGGCAGCTGAACTCCAGAGAGGAGAACTCTGCTCAGGAACAGCAATATTGTCAACCAGGACAACTGGACCTGAAAGATTATGTTCAGATGGGACAGCAGGGGTCAAAACCCACCTCTTGACATTTATTGCTCTATAGGTAGTGGAGAATGTGGTATTATCTTCTCATTAAGTTATTTAGGAATTTAAACTTTTGAGCTTTTTAACTTGTGTGTAACACATCAGAGTAGTTTATTGCCACATGTGTTGCTATATACCTAGCAATTGAAAGACACTAAAATAGATTTTCCTTCCCCCAATTTCTACCTGAGTAAAAATGTATATGAAATTGTATGTGTGCATGTACTAGATCTAAATGCTACTTTTTAACACTTCATTAATTACCTTTAACATTCATAACTTTACCTTACTAGCACTCACATTAACCCCTTTTTATTACTTAGGGCAGTTCCATATCTCTAGAGGAAATTTTATAGCTCTATGAAGTTAATGCTGTGTTAGGATTAAAGAGAAATTGATCATATGATGTTGTTTGACCTGAAATTCTATGGTATATTGTTTTCTATGGACTAAATCTGGATGTGGTCTTCAGCTATCTTAGTTTTCCTGACATGTTTGGAACACAGATTTAGGCCTACCAAAATATGGAGCAGAAAAGAAAAAAGGCTAGTTGAATAGTATCTGAAAACTTTACCTTTGAAAGTTTCAGACTGTAACTTGAAAGTTCACTGATCAATATTTTCATGTTGTGGTTTAATGGGAAGATAAAAAAGATCAGTCACTGCTGTTTGACTAGAACTTGTCTTCCTTTTTATAAATACAGGTCACAAGTTGGATTTCTTTTACATGTTTAATTACAGAAATCTGAGACTTATTTCTTGTTGACTTCTTAGTATTTCTGTGGCTGCATATGAGGTGGTAGGAGACTTCTAGTGAGAGAGCTTTTTTTCTTTTTCCTTTGTCTGGTGGTGTGGTGAGTTGACTGTGGCTGGAGGCCAGATGCCCACCAAAGCCCCTCTATCACTGCCCTCCACAGCTGGACAGGAGAGAAATAATGAGAGGCTTACATGTCAAGATAAGGACGGGGGAGATCATTCAGCAATTAATATCTGTGGCAAAACAGACTCAATAAAATGCATCTGGAATAAAATGCATCCAATTTATTATCTGATGAAAACAAGAGCAGGATAAGGAAAAATAGAAACAAATCTTAAACAATGTCCCTCCACCCCTCCTTTTTCCCTGGGCTCAACTTTATTGATGATTTCTCTCCCCCTCCTGCCCCTCTGAGCCTCACCAGAGCATGGAGAATGGGAGTTTTGGTCAATTCATCATGAATTGTCTCTGCTTCTTTCTCCTTTCTTCTTAGGAGGAGGATTCCTCACAGTCTTCCTCTGCTCCAGCATGGGGCTGTAGGGGGACAACCCACTTCACCATGGTTTTCTCCATGGTCTGCAGGGGCATCTCTGTGTGGGGCCTGCAGCGCCCTCTGTCCTGCTTCTTCACTGACCTTGGTGTCTGCACAGTTTCTTACATATTCTTACTCCCTTCTCTGATGGCAAAAAAGAAGCTCCTTCCCTCTTTTTCCTCTTAAATGTGATTCCCAGAGGCGCTGTGACCATCACTGATGGGCTTGACCTTGATCAGCAACAACTCTGGCCTTGGGCCAGATGGTGTTTGCTCTGTCAGGCCTGCAGAGAGCTTCTGCCACCCCTGCAGCCCCCCTCCACCACCTTGCCATGCAAATCCAAAAATGGGGAATAAACCCAAACCCCATACAACAAAGAAAATGCAGGCCAGTTCCTTTGAAAGTTGCCAGGACTTTTACAGAGAGCACACTTTACTTCCTGATCAGTAGAAAACTTCTCATTTAACAGTAAGCGTAAGACATAGGAACTCTGATTATAGTTTTTGAAGTGTGTCATGGTTCATGACAGATTTTGGTTTAGGAGAAACATACAGTCATTTGATTATGAAATTAATGTGATAAATGTGAAATGATTTTTATGTCTGAGGAGCAGAGGTCTTTTTCCAGCGGTATACTTTAGCTTGGAGAGTTAATTCACTGTTGCACCTCTTTAATATCGGTGTCTCTGCTTCAACCTAAATGATTAGAGAGAATATATTTAGGGAACAAGGGGCTCTTATTTACCTTCTTCTGAATCAGAATGAACACTTCAACACTGGGATGTTCCAGGTGGTTTTCTGTCTTAGTCTGGTTTATACTATGCCATATAGAAAAATGAAAAACAATCTTAGGCTGCTTTTAGTTTTAATTTTGAGATAGCCTGTAAGACATCATGCTTTTCAAGGTTTCTTTCACAGTTTTGGCCAATGAGCTATTCGTCTTTATCTGTGAAATTAGCACTGAAGGTTTATGTCAGAAACATCCGTAAAATACCAACTTGTGTACTTGCTGTATTTAGTTTTGACATCATGGAATGATGACACAAGATTTCAAAAAAGAATCTATGTGTATATTCTATACCTTAAAATAAGGGATTTTTTTTTTATTGCTGAATCTACGAAAGAGCTAATGCTAAATTCTTTCATGTGTAATGATACATGCCTAAGTTCTCCAAAGCACTGATGGAAATTCATGGATATATATAAATTTTTTTTTCATTGTTTTTAAGAAAAACTTTCCACAGTGGCATCACGTGTTATGTGAAACGCGGATGTAATTAAGAACTCTGGCATCCTCTTTCAGCTTATGGTTCTTTTTTTACTTCTTTAGCAATCAAAATGGTTACTTAATTGAGTCATCTTCTGGGAACCGGTTAGTTGAGAATTAAGCATAACTGTAAATTAAAAAAATTACATTAAGTTTTTTACTCACTTATGTGTGCATCTTAAAAATCCAGGAAGTTCCACTGTTTTTTTTTGCAGAGATTGCTTTCATTTTCTGGGAAACTATACTGCTAGCTAAAATTTAGTGGTTGTATCTAATTCTGCCATAGAATAAATCAATTACTGAAGTTTCTTAAGTTGCAAGAAGCAACACTGATGTGTGAATTTTATACTCAGTGAAATTAATTATCTACTGTAAAGTAAATCAGAGATGCAAACTGCCCTAAAAGAAGGGAATTAATCTAACAAGGAGTAGTGTTCCATTCACTAGATAAGCCTGTTCGTTAAAACAGATTTCATGAGAAAGTAGAATTTTTTTAAGGACAAATTTCATCTTAAACATTGGAGAGTTATCTCCACTAGGAAGCAATTGAAAAGTCTTCTTTTGTGTCATTTCAAGAGTTAATTTTAAACCAAGAGATAAAAAAAATACTTATGTAAAAAAGAAAACAAACCAAAAAAACCCAGCAACCAGACAAACAAAAAAACCCAACCAAACAAAAAACCCCCTTACCACCAAAACCCCCACAACAACTTTGCAGATACGTGTAAGCAGTGCTCGGACATTCTTGGTAGTAATACGTACATGTTTCCAAACGTTATTTGCGATTCTTGTCTTGATCAAGTTGTAAAGTGCTTTTACTTAATTAGGTTACTTTTTGAATAGTGCTAATTTGTCAACTTCTCTTCTGATTTTGTCCTGAAACTTCACCTGTATCTCTACAACTGTCTGAGCACAGAAAGAATATCTTTCTTCAGTGCAAGCAGCTGATACAGCTTCAAGAAGGAAATTGGGACTGGAAAGTGTGGACAGGAATAGTGGCAAATCAGTTAATGAAGTGCTTTAGGATTTTTTGCATAGCGATGGATTACGTTTGCATTTGGGCTGGATTCTTTGAGTCTGCTGTTGACTTAGAAAAATTTACATCAAAAAATTGGGGAGAAAAGTGAAAAAACAGACAGCTACAATTTGATCATGAATCTCTGTCAGAGGGTGGAGGCAGGAAGGAAATTTAGTTTCTACACTTTTGAGGACAGACATGGGTGAGGAAATGAAAAGGCAAGCAGCTTGGCAGTGTATGCCTTCTACTGCTATCACATGTGCTGGCAGAAAATGAAAATTTGGTGATGTCCTGAGTACTAAGTCACAATTAGCGTAGTGACATCAAAGACAGTAGACTTCTTCCATGCATAAAGTGTATTTGTACTGAAAATTTCCTGATCCAAATATACTGGTAAATATTTCTTTCAGCTCCGGAACCGATTCTTAGTTTGTAGATAAGCACAAAAATGAACTTGAGTGGTACTAAATTCTTATGTGATATTAGGACCTCAGATGTGCAATACAAAATTCAATGCCTTTAATAGTAAATATAGTTAGCAAGCATTTTACTCATTGTTAGGTTCATTTTTTGATGATGTGTTTTAATCTATAGATCAATGCAAAATTGGGCAGCTTCTACAAATACTGGATGTTAAGAGCTAACACTGGCATGATGTATAACAAGACCAGCTGCTAGATTCTGCAACAAGGATGAAGTAACACCACAGAATCACAGATCATTAGGAGTTTAAGGGACTGCGGAAGATCATCTAGTCCAACCTCCCTGCCAGAGCAGAATCACCTAGACTTAAATCACACAGGAACGCTCATCCAGGCAGGTTTTGAATGTCTACAGAGAAGGAGACTCCACAACCTCTCTGGACAGCCTGTCCCAGTGCTCTGTCACCCTCACAGTGAAAAAGTCTATCCTTATATTCACATGGAACTTCGTATGCTCCACTTTTGTCCCTTGTCCTATTGCTGACCATCACTGAGAAGAGCCTGGTTCCATTCTCCTGACTTTCACCCTTTAAATATTTATAAACATTAATGAGGTTACCCCTCAGCCTTCTCTTCTCCGGGCTAAAGAGGCTCATCTCCCTCAGCCTTTCCTCATAAGGATCGTGTTCCACTTCCTTAATCACCTTGATGGCTCTGTGCTGGACCTCCTTCAAGGAGTTCCCTGTCCTTGAACTGAGAAGCCCAGAACTGGACCTGGTATTCCAGGTGCAATCTCACCAGGGCTGATTCGAGGGGGAGACCTCTTGACTTACTTACCACACCCCTTCTAATACACCCCAGGATGCCATTGGCCTTCTTAGCCAGGAGGGCACATTGCTGGCTCGTGGTCATCCTGCTGTCCAGCAGGACCCCCAGGGCCCTCGCACCTATGCTGACCTCCAATGGACTGGTCCCCAACCTATACTGGTACCTGAGGTTGTCCCTCCCTGATGGAAGACCCTAGACTTGCCCGTGTTAAATCTCATTAAACTTCTCCCTGCCCAACTCTCCAGCCTAAGTCTTGCTGAATGGCAGCACAGCCCTTTGGTGTGCCAGCCACCCCTCCCAGTTTTGTGTTGTCAGCAAACTTGCTGACTGTACACTCTATTTCCTCATCCAGGTCATCAATAAATATATTGAATATTACAGGTCCCAGTACTTCAGCCTGGGGGACTTCGCTAGACACAGGCCTCCAGCCAGGCTCTGGCCCATTGATCAAAACTTGCTGGCTTCTTCCCTTCAACCAGATCTCAGTCCACCTCACTACTCGATCTTCCAGATCATGTTTTCTCAGTTTAGCTACAAGGATGCTGTGGGAGACTGTGACAAATGCTTTACTTTTACCATATCTGCTGCCTTACCATCATCTATCCACCTGGTTATAACCTCATAAAAGGCTATCAGATTAGTCAAACATGACTTCCCCTTGGTGAACCCATGTTGACTACTCCTAACAACCCACTTATCGTTGATGTGCCTAGAAACAGCACTGAGGATCTTTACATCACCTTTCCAGGGACGAAAGTGAGGCTGGCTGATCTGTAGTCATCCTTCCTGCCCTTCTTTACTGGAGTAACATTTGTTTTCCTCCAGTCCTCAGGCACCTCTCCCATTTCCCAAGACTTAGGAAAGATGAGGAATAGTGGCCTGGAAATGCTTCCACCAGTTCCCTCAGCACCCTTTGGTGCATCCCACCAGAACCCAGGGATTTATGGATGTCCAGATGGCTTAATTCATCCCTGACCCAATCCTCATCAACTGAGGCAGACTCATCATTCATCTTGATTTCCTCTGGGGCTTCAGCCATGTGGGACTCTTGCAAAGAATCTCCAGCAGCGTAAACAGAGGCAAATTCAGTAACTACCTTCTGACTGTCCTCTGTCACCAGGGCACCCACCTCATTCAGCAGAGGGCCTGCATTGTCTCTAGCGTTAGTTTTGTCTGCAGTGTATTTGAAGAAGCAATTTCTGTTGTCCTTTGCTTGCCTTGCAAGGTTTAATTCCAAAGAGGCCTTAGCTTTCCTAGTTTCCACCCTACATGCCCTGACATCAGTCTTATATTCCTTCCAAGTGGCCATCCCCTCCTTCTATGACCTGTAGACTCTTTTCTTCTATTTAAGTTTTCCCAGCAATCCCCTGTTTACCCACGCAGGTCTTCTGCCTCCCTTTCTTCACTTTTTTCTCATTTGGATTCTCTGATCTTTGACCTGGACAGGCTGGAAAGCTGGACAGGGAGAAGCCTAATGAAGTTCAACAAAAGCAAGTGTAAAGTCTTGCACTTGAGGAGGAGCAGCCTCCTCATTTCAGTACAGGCTGGGGGATGTCCTGCTGGAGAAGAGCACTATGGAGAAGGACCTGGGGGTCCTGATGGATGACAGGTTGGCTATGAGCCAGCAGTGTGCCCTGGTGGCTAAGAGAGCCAATGGGATCCTGGGGTGCATCAGGAGGAGTGTGGCCAGCAGATGGAAGGAGGTGATCCTCCCCCTCTACTCTGCCCTGGTCAGGCCCCACCTGGAGTATTGTGTCCAGTTCTGGGCTCCCTGGTGTACAAAGGACAGGGATCTCCTTGCGAGAGTCCAAAGAAGGGCTACAAAGATGATTAAGGGCCTGGAGCACCTCCCCTATGAAGAGAGGCTGGATAAGCTGGGACTGTTCAGTCTAGAGAAAAGAAGATTAAGGGGAGACCTAATTGGTGTTTACAATTATCTTAAGCATGGGATGCAGGGCAAGTTAGCCAGCCCCTTTTCAGTGGTTAGCAGAGACAGGACAAGGGGCAATGGCTGCAAATCGGAGCACAGGAAGTTCCGCACCAACATGTGGAAAAGCTTTTTCACAGTGAGGGTGACAGAGCCCTGGGACAGGCTGCCCAGGGAGGTGGTGGAGTCTCCTTCCCTGGAGATATTCAAGACCTATTTGGATGCTTATCTTTGTAATATGAGCTAGGGAACCTGCTTTGGCAGGGGGGTTGGACCCGATGATCTCTCGAGGTCCCTTCCAACCCCTACAATTCTGTGATTCTGTGATCTTGAGCTTGGAAGAAGTGGTCCTTGAATATGGGTAAGCTATCTTGGGCCCCTTTTCCTTCCAGTACCCTGTCCCATGGGATTTTCCCCAGTGATTGCTTGAAGAGGCCCTGCGGAAGTCCAGGGTTTCAATCGTGCTTGCTATTCTCTTCCTACTGCATAAGATCTTGAACTCCTCCATCTCATGGTCACTGAAGCCAAATCTACTCTTCAACGAGTCCCTCCGTGTTAGTAAGTACAAGATCCAGCAGTGACAGCCCCATCCCCCTTTGTATCTAGTTTAAAGCACTATGGATGAAGTCAGCTAATTCTCTTCCTAGAACCATACTCCCTCTGGACAGTAAGCCCTTCCCACATACTGCTGTCACACCTGTTGTCCTACAAAACCAGCCATGACCACAGAAGCCAAAGCCCTGCCTGTAGCACCAGACTCAGAGCCATGTATTTACAGACTGGATCCTTCTATCCAATCCCATGTCATCTCTCAGAACTGGAAGGAGGAAAGAGAAAATAACTTGTGCCCGAGTCTTTCAACAGCCATCTCGAGGCCTTGAAATCTCTTTTCCTTCCCTTCAGGCTATGGGATACAGCTTCCTGCCACCCCCACCTCCCCCACCTGAAAGATGAGCAGCAGGTAATAGTCTGATGACCACACCAGGCTGGGGAGTTCCTTGGTAATATCCCTGCTCAAAGCTCCAGGAAGACTACAGACCTCCCTGTGATGAGGGTCGACCCCCTGGAATATTGGGCCGTCTGTTCCCTTTAGGACTGAGTCCCCAACAACTATAACTCTTCTTCCTTCTGGGAGATGTTGTTAATGGCGGGAAGGGCTATCTGCCTGTGAGGTTTAGTTTTCATATCAGCCGCCTCGTTATCAGGCCTCATATCTGTAGGGCCTCATATCTGTTTCACCAGAGACAAGAATAAACAGGGAGAGGGGAGAGTAGTGAGGCTGCATCAGGGGAGGGTTAGACAGGGTATTGTGAAGCATTTTTTTGCTGAGAGCGTGGTCAAATGCCAAAACAGGCTTCCTAGAGAGGTGGTCAATGCCCCGAGCCTGTCAGTGTTCAAGAGGCATTTTGGTCAATGCCTTTTATAACATGCTTTAACTCTGGTTTACCCCGTGAATGAATCGGGCAGTTGGTCTAGATGTGATCACTGTAGGTCTTTTCCAACTGAAAATACTCAAAAATTAATATATTTGAATGCAAGATGTCAGATGCATGGTAATTAAATTTCTGAGGACTTTATGTTGGCTTGCAACTAATTCTCTGATAAGTATTTCCTAGGATTTTTTGAAGTGTGTTAACCACGTTATACCTTTATATCTTAATAAACGGAATATATTAAAACAACCTCTAGCCATAAAAATGCTCTTCTACGTCATCATATATTCTTATGATAGCTGATTTGTCATTTAGCTCTGTGCTTTTTTATTTAGGTTGGTTTATTAAGTTATTCAGGAATGCTTAAGACAGCTAATTCAGTATAAGTTTGCATTTATTGCTGCAGTATAAAATATGCTAAAATAGTTAACTTTTATGATGTATTTCTTTATAAGAAAAACTTAGGATGGTTTTAGTTTCTGTTAGTTGTGTTGCTAGCATGATATTGTCTCTTGACAAACAAATCCCTGGTAAAAAGCCATAAATTTGTAGCCGTTTACATGTGGTTATGTGATCTCAGTTCTTTCAGTGAAAGCTTCCGTTAAAAAAAACACTTACTAAAATAGGCAGAGATCACAACAAATTTTGATTAAAAGGAGCACAAAAGTGCACCCTCAGCAAGTTTGCGGATGGCGCCAAGCTGAGTGGTGTGGTCGACACCCTAGAAGGAAAGGAAGCCATCCAGAGGGATCTTGATAGGCTGGAAAAATGGGCCCAGGTGAACCTTATGAGGTTCAACACTGCCAAGTGTAAGGTGTTGCGCTTGGGCGGAAGAATCCCAGACATAGATACAGACTGGGAGAAGAGCTTCTTGAGAGCAGCCCTGCTGAGAAGGACCTGGGTGTCAAAAGTGGATGAGAAACTTAACATGAGCCAGGAGTGTGCTCTTGCAGCTCGCAAGGCCAATGGGATCCTGGGCTCCATCAGAAGAGGGGTGGCCAGCAAGGACAGGGAGGTGATTGTCCCTCTCTACTCTGCCCTCGTGAGGCCCCACCTGGAGTACTGTGTCCAGATCTGGGACTCCCAATACAAGAAGGATGTAGAACTGTTGGAGAGGGTTCAGAGGAGGGCCACAAAGATGATTAGAGGGCTGGAGCACCTGCCCTACAAAGAGAGGCTAAGGGAGCTGGGCTTGTTCAGTCTGGAGAAGAGAAGGCTGCGGGGGGACCTCATTGCAGCCTTCCAGTACCTGAAGGGAGCATACAAACAGGAGGGGAATCAACTTTTTAAAAGGGCAGATAATGGCAGGACAAGGGGGAATGGTTTAAAGCTGAAGGAGGGAAAGTTTAGATTGGATATTAGGGGGTAGTTTTTTACGGAAAGAGTGGTGAGGTCCTGAAACAGGCTGCCCAGAGAGGTGGTGCATGCCCCATCGCTGGAGGTGTTCAAGGCCAGGTTGGATGGGGCCCTGGGCAACCCTGTGTAGCTCCAGGCCTGGGGTTGGTGGCCCTGCCTGTGGCAGGGGGGTTAGAGCTTTATGATCCTTGGGGTCCCTTCCAACCCTTGCCATTCTATGATTCTATGAAAAGGAAAATAAATACAGCTTATTCATCTCTTTCCAGTTTCAGTCTTTGTGAAACTATTATGTAATACTAATTTACCGTCAACTTTTTTGTATTAAGCTGTTTTCATGCCTCTGAAGAAAACGTGTTATAAGTTTAGATTTTAAGCATTTCCTTTAAAATAAATCAGATTAGACCCCAGTGTTCTATACATACAGAAATTTAGATATGATGATGGTGATGATTTTTCTAGATGCTAAATATCTGGTTTAGAAAAAAAAAAAAGCTAGGACTTTTCCTCTGGAGTGTTGCAGTTTTATTTCCTTTCTTGAAAAATTAAAGCGAGGATCTTGAAATTTATGGTAGTTTTGTTTGTTTCTGAATACTTTATTAAGATTTGTCATTTACAAAGTGCAAGTGCAACCTGGAAGTAGTGTTACCAAAGCACGAGTGTGCCATTGTCTAATGGTTATTCCAAATTTCGAGATCCTTTATTTGAAATATAATTGACAGTGTGAAATGAACTGAAGAATGTACATGTTGTCAAATTACATTAACTCTGTATTTCTATGTAAGATTAATGCATTTTTTCTTTAAAATAGATTACATCCTTTTAAAATCAATGTTCAGAGTCAATAAAAGAAGGCTTTTTTATTAGACTTCAAAATTATTTTATAATACTAAAATTTTTTGTATTTCTGTAACTGCCTTAAAACAATATTATCTCATTCCAGAACAGCCTAATACTGTATCTTCTTATAAACAGACTGGCAATGCCTCTGCAGAACAGAACTGATAAATCAGAGAGGAATCCCTAGGTTCATGTCTGGAGTATAATCCTCACATTGTGTGGAAGCTTTCACAAAATCTTGAAATGTGGGTGTATGCAAGAGGCCCAATTCATGCCATCACTTTTCATTCATCAGTAGTTACTCCATTGTATATTGTACTTCCTTAAACACAACTGCTGAGTCCCTGTTGGAAGCAATTGAATGAAAATGCTCATACACGGCAAGCTGCTGTGAATAGTAGGAGTATGCCACTTGTATCTTAAGCAGACAGGCATATCTACTTTGTTCCAGTTACAATTACAGAAAGAACATATACCTTCCATGTTCTATGAAGATATATATGCTTTCCCAAGGTTTTATAATCATAGATATCTGAAGTTGGAAGGAACCTTTAAAAGTTATCCCATCCAACCCCCCCACAATTAGCAGGGACACCTTGAACTAGATCAGATTGCTCAGAGCTTTGTCAAGCCTGACAGTAAATGCCTCCAGGAGTGGGGACTCTACCCCCTCTCTGGGAAATGTGTTCCAGTGTTTTACCACCCTCATAGTGAAGAACATCTTCCTAACATGTAATTAAACCCTACCGTCCTCTAGTTTAAAACCATTCCCCCCTGTCCTATCACTCCATGCCCTTACAAACAGTCCTTCCCCAGCTTTCCTGTAGGCCCCTTCAGGTACTGAAAGGCTGCTGTGAGATGTTGCCAGAGCCTTCTCTTCTCCAGGCTGAACAATCCCCACTCTTTATTAGCCTTTCTAGAGCTCTAGCCCTCTGATCATCCTTTTGTTCCTCTTCTGGACCTGCTCCAAGAGGTCTATGACCTTAGAAAGAGACTGTTGAAAGCAACTGAAATTTCCTATTTTCTTAGGTTGGCTGAAGACTTTTGATGATTACTTCAGAGATCAGACACAACATATCTTAAATAATATGGTTGTAAAACTACAGGAAGACAACCGAAGGAAATTTATGTGGTCTGAGATTTCTTACTTTGCAAAATGGTGGGATGGAATAGATAGCCAAAAAAAGGATGTCGTTAAAAGGTTTGTACACTGAACTATTTATTTTCTTCCACGTGACATGTTCTGAGACTGTATTTCACTTCACTGTAAACTTGGTATTTCACTTGCTATGGTGCAAAATTGCTAGAATAATTTAGTACTGAAGTTCTGATCTTTATTTTCGACTCTGGTTGGTTGGTTTTTTCCAGTTACAAAATAAAAATCCATTTGAAGAAGTGAAGCCAAATTACTGAGTTGCTGAAAAAATTGACTGAAAGTTTCCATTTACAACCATGAAGATGTAATTCAAATTGCAATGGAGTTGTAATTCTAAACATTATTGAAGTCACACTGATGTATTGGCAATGGATTAAAAATAATCTTTCATATTAGTTGTTTATATGTGGTAATTTTTTCTTACATTTAAAGACAATTATGGAATGAGATTTTTTTTCAATTTAAGCATTTTTATAAACATGTTGATGCTTAAATGGTAGTCTATGTTCTACATGCTTAATCTTAGTTCTTAATATCGGAAGTTAAAATCTAATACAGAAGTAAAAGGTTTTCCTAGACATTCAGAAAAAAATTGCTGATTGCATAGACTTGAAGTTAGGATCTAGTTTGGAGTTTTGAGAACAGGCTTGTTTTGTTTTTTTCTAGTTGGCTTTAAGCCAGGATCCAGCAGTTCTTAACTTGTGTGTATGATGCCCTCCTTACACCCAAACTCCACACCCCTCACCCCCTTCAAGATGTACAGGTTGCAGTATGTGTTATAAGGCTGTGAGAGCCTTAGAGGCTAGGTAATACTGGAAATCTTGAGAATGATAATAGAAGACTATTTAAAAATTTATGTACAATGCATAAGTATTAAAACACATCTGGGTTTTTTTTTGCGATTATAAAGATCCCTTGGAATACAATGATAGTCACTAGGGAACTGTGTTCTTTAGTGGAATCAAGTATTAGTTAAACTGCTTTAAGACTTACAGAAACTGCACTGGAGACTATTTCTGCTGTATGCTTTTTACTACTTTTATGAGTATTATCTATAATGTGACTAACTTTTGATAAATTTAGTCTATTTCTTTCTTGAAGTTGTTAAATATTTATATGCTAGTGTACAATCTACGTGTTGAAATTACTTTATTTAACTGTAGGGACCACCTGGAAGCATGATAATTATGTTTACTGACATCTTAATAGAGAGATAAGATCATCACGTGTTCTGTTTCAGGAAGGCATTTTAATGAGTGAGATGGTCTGAAGCCTTTATAGATACAATAAACTTCAAAGCTCTCTGTAACAATTGAAAATGGTAGATCAAAGATGGGGAGATAGTAGTGCTTGAAATGTGCAGTGTCTAGGCATCTTACTCAGTTGGCCTTCAGTGCTGTGTTGCACATGCACTTTTATTTTTGTAATCTGTGCAGGAAATAGCCTTCTTCCCGATTTAAAAAAGAATCAAATATTATGGCACATGCAGTACAGCTGGAAGTTTTCATTGCACAGAGGCATTTAAATTTTCCCTGTTCATCTATTCTTTTTTTCTGTTTTTGATGTAAAAAAACCCAACCCAGATGTAGTCCAGTGATGAAATTAGCACAAGCAATTTAGATTTTGGCATTGCATCCCTGGTAAATACATATTGGGTAATCAGAAATTTATTTTTAAGAGTACATTTTTATCTGCCGTTCTGAACACAATTTATACATTTTTCAGGTTAATAAAAGATGGACAGTTTGAAATAGTAACTGGAGGGTGGGTCATGCCTGATGAAGCCTCTGCTCATTATTTTGCTTTAATTGATCAGCTGATAGAAGGACATCAATGGCTAGAAAAGAACCTTGGTATGTATCTTGATCTAAAACTTAACTCTGTTAATACAGGTAAGTTTTGTGTTTCTGGAGTGCTTAGAACAGTCTCTTCCAGCTGCTTTCTTGAAACATTAAATCACACTACTTACTGGAAGTTACAAGATTGAGTCTAGTATTTGCAGTTACTGTTTGCGGATAGAAGTTCCTGGATGAAGTGTATTTGAACAGTTTTATGTCCTAACATTTTGTCTTGATCAATGAAAGATATTCATAGTATATTAGCATACTAAAATATAATACTAGATCAAGCCAAATTGCAGATGACATGTTTCTGGTATCATGGTTTCTGATTGCTCCTTGTCCTTTGAAAATTACGACAAAGGCATTAAAATTGGTATTTCTTCAATGTGTTTGGTTCTGTGCTGCAGGCTGTATATTTGTGAGGTTCTCTTAGGTAAGGCTTTCAAAAAAGTAAATCAGAAATTTAGTAGCAGTTACTATAATAGTAATAGTGGTAGTAATTATAAAACCTAAAGACATTGTAATTTAAAAATTGTTCATTGAAAAAAAAACAAACAAAAAAATCCTGACATTTGCTTTTGAAGCTGAAAATGTATTGACTACAGTAACATTGGTTGAACTATTTTGGTGGCTTTGAGAAGTTTGTTTGGTTCTGTAAGTAGACATAATGTTCCATATGTAGAAAGAACCATTTTTATATAGAAAATAGTATATTGTGATTTGAATAATAACTTACATTTCTTCATCCAATTAACTGAAGTTACTTTGAAAAGCTGTTTTACTGTGTTTCCTTTAGATTACAATTTCCATAAACAGAGATTGACACAATTAATAGGTGGTGGGGAGGGAAGGCCTAATAACAGAGTAGTTAATTCCTTACTGTTTTGGTATTTTTTTTGTAAGATAGTTGAAAATCTGCCAGATGAACGGTGTTGAAGAATTAGTCAAAGATGAGTTAGATACATGTTATTTGTGAGTATGAAGTTTGGCAAAATGATAGTATTAATTTACATGATCCTAATGATTGCTAAGCAAAGAAATAAAAAGAAAAGTTAGTTCCAGAGCAAGTAAAGGTTAATATTATATAAATCATAGTGGAAATTCAGCAAGCTACAGCATCAGTCCCTCTCCATCCTTTCCTTTTCTTTCAGCTTTCCATTCTAATTGTAACATCTGTAAACTGCTTTAAATGAAAAAGATGTATTTCATTGTGATTCTATGTGAAGATGGTTGAGACACAGTTGTAGTATTGTAACAACATAGAGTACTAATCTCAAGGTTTTTTTATGTAGTTAGAATGCTTAACTTACCTTTCTTTTCACCTTTTTTGCTTGTGAACAGGAGTAAAACCAAAGTCTGGTTGGGCAGTTGATCCTTTTGGGCATTCACCAACGATGGCCTACCTTCTGAAACGCACAGGATTTTCCAATATGCTTATACAGAGAGTTCATTACTCAGTGAAAAAACATTTTGCAACACAGAAGACACTAGAATTTTTTTGGAGACAGAATTGGGGTATGTGTTTTTTCCTTTATGGCAATTTACTTTCTTAATTTACAGGGGTAAAATATCTCAAGAACTTGAATAAATACTACAGGAATTTTTATAGAACAGCTTATTCAGGAAAGTTAGTCTAGACTTGAAAATTAGGCTCACAGTTCTGTTAAGAAAAACTAAAAAATCCTTTCGGTTTTTTTGGTTTTTTTTTTTTTTTTGATAGCAGAAAGGAAATTTAGTAACTGTGTTAGGAAAGAAGATAAATATAAAAACTATATTACTGCCATTGTTCCTCCGATCATCCTCTTTCTTTGTTTTCATTTGTGCTTTTACTTTCTCGTATTCCCCTTCTCTCACATTCCTTACAAGTATATATATAAAATAAAGGTAAATGATGTGGGATATTTCTTTGCTTTTTCTCAACTTGTTTTTTTTCCTCTTACTCCTACTACATGGAAGTAAAGGGGAGGAGAAGGAACATTTCTCTTGGAGAGAAAAATGGCCAAAACTGACTATTTGAAGATGGAGATAACGGTCTTGCTTATGCTCTTACTAAGGGAATAACTTTTCAAGCAACCAGTTTTCTTCATCTGGTGTGACAAATTAGTGTCATTAGTTACAGTAGCTTTCTGTGGACTTGAAATTTGTAGCTTATCTTTACTCAGAAAAACAGATTAAAAACATTTCACCAATTTAAATTACAATGAAATTCTCATATAGAATCTTATTCTTAAAATGAATATAATTGCTTTTTTGATATTCTTCCTACAAATATAAAGTATGAATGTTTTCTTAGGTAATGTAGTAATTACACCTTAGCAGATGTGTCTATAAACTAATATGCTTTTCTAGATGAGTATTTAGTTTTGCTTTGTACTGGAGCAGCATTCCAATAAACAGTATGATGTCTGTTTATTGTTGAGGTTTTAGTCTTTCTGGTTTTCCAAGTAAGCTAATATGTCACTCCTTTATCAGTACAGGGTCAAATATATGTATTTAGTACTTTCAATTAAAAGGCGGTGGTGATTTGAAACTTTTAGTTCCTCTGTGTTTTTGATTGGAAATTGTAGAAAGGATGGTGTTCAGAGAATACCAGTATCTGCTGCACAAGTAAGCTTGACTTGAGGAAAACATACCAGTGAGAGAGAATTTGTCATGTATATTAATTTTGGAGATTTTTCTTTGGACTTTGCTGTATGCTGCTCAGTGTGCTCAGTACTTAGAACTGACATACATTTTTCCTACATAGTTGCATATGTAAATGCATGTATGACATGGTCTAGTGTTTAGTCTTCTAAAGAAGGCTTTTCAAAACAGATCACATATCAAAGATAGCCACACACTCACCTGGCGTAATCTGTAGGTGTGGTACCTGAAATAAAGAGATCTCCGGCAGTTGAAAAGTAAATGTGTATGTTTATGGAATATTACCTTCTTGGTTCTAATAAGTAGCAGTAAAATAGGAATTTTTAAGCAAAGGTTTGTGTGGAACTGTGAAGACACACTGTTAAGCTTTTAAAGAGTGTTTTCATATGTATTGTTGACATGCTTAGAGCTGGGTTCTGTGGCCCATCTATAGTGTTCATCCCTTTTTTTTAGCATAAAATTAAGTCATTAGTGCTGGAAATAGTACTTGCAGGCTTTATCAGATTAATAAACTTAAGGTTCTCTTAAATTCTATTATAAATTCAAGTTAAGTTTTGAAAGGCTGTCTTTTGAGACCTAACAAAATGTGTGTAGATCTCTGTTTCTGGTGGGTTTAACTGTAGGGAATGAGCTGACTAGCTGGAAAAGTTAGGATTGCAAAGACAATCTCAGAAGTACATAGAATTTTATGTAATTCTGCGTACAAGCACACAGAATCTGTCTACAAGTACATAGAATTGGACTGTGAATCTGTTGAAATTATATGTTCAAGAAATTAAGATACTACTGAAGTTAGATAATTCAAATGTGTTGTTCAGGTGTTGACAATCTAAAGCAAGGAACTGTCTTGATCTGATATTTTTAATACAATCCTTGGGTTAAGAATGTTGAACTAATTTAGCTCTGGTAAATATGAGAGGGTTTGTCTTAAAGGTAATCTCTATATGTTTAATTCCAGATTTGGGATCCAGTACAGATATCCTTTGTCATATGATGCCTTTCTATAGCTATGATGTTCCTCATACTTGTGGTCCAGATCCAAAAATCTGCTGCCAGTTTGATTTCAAACGTCTTCCTGGTGGAAGAGTAAGCTGTCCATGGAGAGTTCCACCAGAAGCTATCCATGCTGGAAATGTTCAACACAGGTGTAGTTTTTAACATATTCTGAAAGGGGATAACTTTTAAAATAATATTTATGCTGGTCAGAGATAACATCTACCATAGCTTGGTAAATTTCTATAGCTTTTACAATAAACATTGTAGGAAAATAATATATGTTATTTAACCTAGTATTTGTGTAACATTCTAAATCAGACTTTGTAAGAGAAATGGTTCTTTCACCATGTCATATGAAATCAAAGATGATTAAAAATGAGGCAGGTATGTATTGAATGTGTGATCAAGTTGAAGAGATCATCATCTCAATATGATCTCTAAAATGTAATCTTTTGTATTAGCTTTTGGTAGATGAAACAGTTTTGGTTAAAAGGGAGTTAAAACTGCAGTATGGAAGATAGTACCTGAGGTAAAAGTAAAGCTTTGAGTTGGGAGCCTGGATTACTTAAATTTGCAACAGTAGAAAGACCATAGGAACCATATTTTGAGAATATAATTTCAATTAAATCTACTGTCCCAGTTTCATCATGGAGAGTTAATTTTCTAGTGGCAGCCGGGGGTCTTGGCGCAGCATCAACATCAGGTGGTGAGAAATTGTACTGCTCATAACTTTTTTTGGTCCTATTCCTGTTTTCTGATTGTCTCCCCTTTCATGTTGGGGGATGGTGAGTGAGTGGCTCTGTGATGCTTAGTTGCCAGCTAGGGCTGAGCCATGACATCCACTAAACCACAGAAAATAGTGTTTTGCTGCAGAATGTGAAAAACACTACTTGTATATTATGAAAAAGTTGAAATGTAGTAGGCAACCAAGAACTTCTCTGCTCTGACCTCTGTATAACACAAGTTTTACAGTTGTTGATAAGGAGATGTATGAGATCTAGAAGTAATTGGAAAATCTATCTATACCATAAGCTTTCCAAGGTTAAAGGTTGTCGCACACTAATTTATCTGTCTCTCCTCTCTGGTTGCTTTGCTTTTAATAACTGGAAGAATGCAGATCTACACTATATGGATATGAAAAAAGTATTTGATACACACTTGATTAATTTAAGGCAAGATATAGATTACTGACCTTTAATCAATACTTAAGCTGCATCAAAATTAGTAGGACACTTATCTTGAATACTCAGCTGACACTTTTGCTTTGATTTCAATACTACTATAGCTGTACATCTATTCTGAAGAGATACTGAATTGAAAATGTAAAACTAGGAGCAGTTGGATTTATCGTGGCCTTGCCACTTTAGTTGTGATTTGATAGGGAGGAATGAACAGCAGCCGAATTGAAAGCCTGTACTTGTTTAATTACACTTCATAACAGCTTAGGTTATAAAAATTGCTGTTGCACTTACCCTGTTTTGCAGCTGCATCTTTATCCATATGTTTCAGTGCCGAAGATGTAGCTTTTCACACTAGCAAGAAAAACAGCTGTTGTGGGTTTTTTTGTTGTTTTTTTTTTTCTTCCCATTGAATAGGAATGAGTTGTTTTGTTAGAGGAAGCATAGCTTGTTTTGGTGCATGTGTCTTCCTCCCATGCATGGAAATAGGGAAGAATCTGTACTACAAGTTACGCGATTCAGAGAAGTAAAAAATGGGCTTTCCCTTTCACCCCCTACTGTTCATGAATGTAATTTTATCCTAGAACTTTATGTCCTTATAGTTGGTCACGTTGTACAACGTGAAACTGACATTCAGAATTGCATTACTGATATAACACTGGTGGTTAATGTTTGTAATTTCCAACCTCTAGAATCTGAGATCACCCTTTTAGAAGTACTCTTCCTGTCTGTATAGCCATCTCCTCCACAAAATTACCTGAACGGAAAATTGCCAATCCACCTATTTTTATTTTTTTGTAGTTGAGATAATTGAACAAAGACTGAATCCCTAATGCTTCATTTGCTGTGTGACTGAAGTAGTAAGAACCTGTCTTAAATGGCTTGCTGTAATAACTGCTGCTGATCTTGTGATTCCAACAGACTCTGCGTGGCTATTGCTCCTCCTGACATAGGAAGGGGCAAAACCAGACATGTTAATTGTTTTGATACGTTTTAGCCTAATGCTTGGAATTTTTGTGTTAAAAGAACACTATGGTGATACAAAGGGATTTTCTTCATTTGTGAAAGTTCTTAAGCATTCAGTGGTAATATGAAAGTTTTCTCAGAGAGTGGTGGAAAATATTATTAATGCCGTTACTGACAATGTTGATACACTTCAGTGTTAGCAACTAAGAGTGTAGTTAGGGTTGCTCTGAATATTGAGAGCTACACAGTGTGCATGTACAGTTCAGAGAACTTTGATTATATAAAGACAGAAATTTGGTGTTTTGTTTTTGTATAAGAAAGGCTTTAAAATGGAGTCGCTGCTGACACACTATATCCATATTTATGGTACTGCAAAGAGAATATTATGACTGATTTCATTTTCAAGTTTTCATTCATGTAGACAGGGTAAGTGTATCTAATACTTCCTTGCTAGGGAAAGAAGGGGAGAAGTGTTGTTGAGACTTAATGGAATCTATTTGGTTTGGGGTTTGGTTTTGTTTTGGGTTGTTTTTTTTTCCCTTCAGAAGTATTTTTCATCTTCAGCAAATTCTATCCGGGGCTTTCTCAGGATTCTTTCTCACTTGTGTATGAAATAGTGATTTAGGAAGTTACCTGTGAGAAACTTAACTGGATATACTTGACTTTTTTTTCATAGACTTTTTTTTGCAATTGAAACTGGAAGGAAGATCCTGCTGGCCCCTTAAAAACTCTTTAAAATCCTGCAGTTATAAATACTTTGAAGAAAGGGAGAATAGCAACATTCATGAATTTTGAGTTAGATTTGAAAAGAAACTAGAGGAGGACTTAAAGGAGTAATGTCAAAGTCAAATATTCTGTTAACTCAAGTCCTGTATTTTTGAAGAGGTTCTAAAGAAAGTATATTTCCAGCTGTGTGGAAAATCTGACTAAGGCTGACCTATTAGAAGGTAGAATTAGAAAGTCTTGTATTGTGCCAGTTGTTCGGTTAGGTTTGTGTTTCACATATATTAGACCAGTTTAATATCTCATATAAATATATATATAGCAAAACTTCAAGAGTTTGAGTAGAAACACTTCTATCATTGGAAGTGTTCAAAGCCAGGTTGGATGTGGCTTTGAACAACCTGGTCTTGTAGAAAGTGTCCCTATCCATGGCAGGAGGGTTGGAATTAGAGGATCTTTGAGGACCCTTCCAACCCCAAAGCATTCTTATTCTTGAGGTCCCTTCTAACCCAAACTGATAGTAATCTATTCAAAAGACTTGTAGAAAGAAAAAGCTCACTAGAGTCTGGATTTTGCTGCTATTGGCTCTTTAAAACATTGTCATTTGTATTCCTATTTTAATAAATACCAAACTGTGGTTTCAATAACTTCCATTACAACCAATCAGTGTGTAAAGATTTTATAGTTATTGTGGCTGCAAGGGGGAGAGGGAGTAAACGGACATTTTCAGTAACCCAGGTGTCAGACTTAAAACTTTTAAGATGTTGCTGCTTAATGACACAACTGATATTTTACCCATCAAAAAGTTAGTAGAAGCCAAAGGATAATTTGACTGCCTTTTTTCTGTGTGTGCATGTGTGGGGACTCTGTTTTGGTTTGGGTTTTTTTGAGGTTTGATGGTTTGTTTTTTTAGGCCAAAAACAGCAGGCATAATTTTTCAGCACATGTGCTTAAAGCTTAAGAGGTCTGGCTCTAACACAGCCATGAGCCTGGCTGAAAAAGGAACAGTGATGGTTAGTAGTGAACTTCCTCCAGACTTTTTAAACATTTTTTTTTTTGCAAGGCTGGAGTTCCTCAAAGATTAATTGATGAGCAGGTTTTCTGTCAAGGACATGAAGATATGAAGCAAAGTATCCAAGGGAATTACCAGAGGGGATGAGAAGAGCTTGCTTATTATTGTAAATAAGGGCTGGAGAGGATTAGGATTGTTATCTAAATATGAAGGAGGTAAACATAATTTAAACTGAAGGTTAGTTTTGGCACAGGAACAAATTGATGCAGACTGACCTAGTGTTTGAGATGGAGCTTGATAAGCTTATTGGAGGATTTAATTAGCATAGTGTTTGCAACAATAGTAGGTTGAATGTGGTGTCCCAGTGGGGGAAATTGCATCTAGCTTTATGTTACAAAATGAGATAGCAGAGTTTTGTATGTCTTGTTTAGGATCACCTTAATGCACAGCTTGATAGATAGCTAAGAACTGTTTCATCAGATGCTGACCTTTATTCTTCTGTTTTCTAAATTGTTTTCCCCCTCCTTCCCCCACAAGGGCATGGATGATTTTAGATCAATACAGGAAGAAGTCAAAGCTTTTCCGTACCAAAGTTCTGCTGGCTCCGTTAGGGGATGATTTCCGATACACGGAGAGCTCAGAGTGGGATCAGCAGTACCAGAATTATCAGAAGCTGTTTGATTATATGAATTCTCATCCCGAGTGGCACGTTAAGGTAAATACAACGCTTTCCCTGGTTTGTGGAGAAAACAGCATTTCTCAGTATTTTGAGATTCTTCATGAAAAAAAGTTGTGGGTTTTTTCCTGGGGTTTTGTGTGTTTTTTTTCACCCTCCTCTTAAAAAGAACACACCTATGGAGCTTGATGTATTATTTAACAGCAGGTTATATTTTTTCCTTTACCGCATGTTCTCTCTCCAAAACAAAACCTTTTCTTTTCATATTATCTGCTTGAAAACTATAAATAGTATCCAAAATAATCTATTTTGGAGAACAGTTATTACGTTTGATTGTTTTCTTAGTACTCCTCTTGTTTTCTCAGGGTTCAGGCATTATTGTTTAAAGCTTTCAGGCTTTGTTATTTAAAACAATTGTATTTTCTCATTTTAAGGTTCAAGTAAATTTCGTTGCTTTCCTTAGGTCTTCTTGGTTTTATGTCCCAAAGGAAAAAACCAAGAAGTCCTGGGAAGTGCCATTGCTGGCACATGGTGTTGAATACAATAAAATGTAAGAGATTGACCTGGCTACAAAAGGAGTGAATATACTAACACAATTACCAGATGAGGTATCACTTTAAATCATGAATGATGTTTGAGTGCTAATATACACATTCATACATTCTAATGTGTAAACTGAGTACTTTCGAGACTTGGACTATAGATGTTTTCTGTACTCAGACACCTTTTCATCATCTTTCAGTATGGGAATAAGAAATAGAAAACCACAGCCTTGTTTTCTCTTGAGGTTCACATGCGAAAACACTATTGCTACTTCAACGTTTTGGCTTTTAAAATCCAGCCTGTAGTGTTTGTGTATATATGTTTTTTCCTCACTTTTTTTGAGACCTCCCATTCCCCTAGCTGCAGATTCAAGTAGTGCCTGTAGTTTATTAGTTCCTTCTGCTGACTTTTGGACGTGTAAGAAAGATGCGTAAGAAAGATGTTCTCTTGGGATCACATCTTTTCAGAGAGCTGGATTTTGCATCTTTACTATGGGCTGTGGGTGACATGATGACATGTGTGTGTGGCTGCCTGCGTTGTAGAGGGACACAGACCTGGAGAGTACACCTTTACGTTTTTTAAATCTGAAGTCTGTCTTTTAAATATAAAGCTTTCTGCTGTCACCGGCTTTATTCCACCCAAAAACTGGCATAGTGTGCTGGTAGTTACTCTTTGGATACTAACAGCAGCATACTTTCTGTAGAGCATTCCTACTAATCTGGGCTGGATGATTTCTGGAACAAAAACTGAAGGCTGTAGCTTTGAGGTCATTCTCCAAGGACCACTCCTGGCCTGAGGCACCTGAAAGACCCTTATTTGAAAGGTTCCACTCACCCAGTTGTCCAGGACTCCATTAGCCCTGGTTTGCCTGTCTGGATTAGTGTCTTTAGAATCACTGCAACCCTTGAAGCCCTTGTAGTATCTTACCTTTTTTCTGATTCTTAAAACTCAGACAAAAAGGTTTGTAATCCTGTGATTCAGCCACTTCATACATATGGTACTTTGCTCAGCCGGAGCCCTGTAAGCACTGGAACATGTCTCCTTTTCATTTTAATTCTTTAGTTGTGTTTCTTAGTTTGTCTCTTTCTCTCTTTGGGTTTAGAGTTTTCTTGCTTGTTTGGTTTGGTTTTGGCTTGTTGGGTTTTTTTAAACTCACGTAATTTATCCTGGAAAATAAGAGCTTAGGTGGAGAACTTTCACACTCCGCCACACTTCCCCCAGCGGACTGTCATTTGACAGACAAGAGGTCATGCTCAGCTTCCCAAGAACCTGCACTGCATAAAGGCAGAGTTCATATTTCTTTAACTGCTGAGATGCCTAAGTTATTATGACTTGTAGTGTAGAAAGTCCCTTGTGACTTTCTGGTCTTGCAAGAGATTTACCCTTTCAGACAAATTTAAGATGCTTATCTAGTGGACATATCTGTTCAAGAGCTTTGAGATTCTCACACCAGCAACTATTCTGTGGTCCTGAAAGTACATGATAGATCATTGTAAAAGATACTATTTTGCTCTCAGGCAGTTTAATCTCCCATTTGGAGATACCCTTTACATCTATTATTCATTAATTTAAGCTGAGACTTTTCATATGCCAGTAGAAGAGTTTAGAAGGTTATTTGACTGTTTCCACTTACCTGACATCAGAATGGATGTTCTTTGACTATGCTGGTTCTTCTGAGGAGTTTTTCTTTCTCTTAATGTAACACAGCATACAGAAGGGAGGTCACCTGTACCTGATTTCTCTTGGTCCATTGATTGATTTTTTGGTTTTTTTGCCTTCTGAATTCTGTCTTGTAGGTGTCTCTCTCTGATAGTGAGGGAAAAGGAAGAGTGACCTTAAAAGTGCCTGATAAATCAAGGATCACTACTATTGGGGTTTCTGTGACAATATGTCTCTTTCTTGGCTTTACTGCCATTAAAAGTAATTACAGATACTTGGATCTTGTGAATGATTTTGAAGACCGACTAGTGTTTGGTGTGTTTTGAATGTTAAAATAGCATATCTTTGTTGTCACAGTAATAGATCTTATATTCCAAGCCACTTTTAAAAGACTTCTACGAAAAGCTTGTTTTCTGGTGTTGTAAATTGTAGCATGCTAGTTTGTATGTGTGTTAAACCTAATTAAAAACACCTCTCAAACAAAAAAAAGTGACAACATAAATTTAAAGAATTATCATTATAGTTTATTATGAGAATGTGTGTGGTAATCTGATCTTCTGTGCTGCTGTAACTTCTATTACTTATTTTTCCACTCTCATCCAAAATCCAGTTTGCCATCTATGCTGCCTTTAACAACATCTCTCAGAGCTGGCAACACTGACATCAGTCTTTCTTCCTTGTTCAGCGGTCAGCCCTCTCTAGGCTGAACAAGCCCAACTCTCTCAGCCTTACCTCATAGGAGAGGTGTTCCAGCTCTCTGGTCATTTCTGTGGCTCTTCTCTGGACCCATTTCCAGCAGGTCCATGTCACTTCTCTACTGAGTTGAAATGAAGTCAAAATGGTTTTGGAAGAGCTATTCAGCTTCTGAAAAGTGTGCTGGGAAACTCAAAAGCTCTTTAGGACAGGATTTTGGCTATAGTTTTGCTGGAACACCAGTGTATTTCCGAAATGTGTCTGAGGCTAAGTATATTAATTCTCTTCATATGTCTAAATAAAGGAAATGAAACTATATTAAAATAATTTTTGTTTTCATTCAGGCCCAGTTTGGAACTTTATCAGATTACTTTGAAGCCCTGCGTAAAGAAAGCGATTTGGGTGAAAAGAGCAGCAATTCATTTTTTCCCGTTTTAAGTGGAGACTTCTTCACCTATGCAGACAGAGATCATCATTATTGGAGTGGATACTTTACATCACGTCCCTTCTATAAACGACTGGATAGAGTCCTGGAATCCTACTTACGGTAAATACTTTCAACCCGGTAAATTTATAGCGTATGTCTCTGCACACAGGGGAGATGAATCTGTAAGTACACCAAAGCTGTTGGACATTGAAATATAAATTGTTCTAAAATACTAGTCAGTGATCAGCAAGTCCTGATTCTCTAAAAAATAGCAAGTAGTATGCTTTTTATTTCTGTACCTGATTTGGATAACTGTCATCAAAATATCATTACAGCTGTAATGTGAACTCTTTTAGTGAGAAATACAAAAGTGCAAATTTTACAGGGTTGTTAGAGGCAATGGAGAAGTAGCCAGGCATGTTGTGTGCTGAGTGATGTCAGACTGCAAGGTACTGCTTTTCTGAAAAGTGCATCTTCTTGAAAGAAAAAATTGTTGCTGAATTTTTATAATGGTGTATTGAAGTGGTTCTCCTTTGTAGCAACTGTACGTAAGGCACATTATAAAATGATTTAACTATATTTTAAGGCTTCAGAAAGAATACAGCTATTTTAGTGCTTCTATATGTTGTCCAGACCTTTCTGTGCCAGAGAATTTCTGTAGGGCTTAGAAGTCCATCCTTAAAGGTTTCTTAGAGTTTTATTTTTGTGTTCTAATGGTTGCTGCAGTGGTGTAGGGAGCAAGAGGGATGTGGAAACTAGCATTTTGGGAGTGTTTGGGGGGTAAATACAAGTACCTTTCAGAAGAGAAACCTCTGCATCTAGCAGAATTTATTTTATTTTCAGGAATCACGTCGTTACTCTGATAAAACTAAGGTTTCTCAAACTTGGAATACAGCTACTTTGTGCTCTGTAGTATGTTTTTCTTGTAACTAAAGTGTCTTTTTCTTGCCTTCTCGCTGCATTAGAAGAATATAGAGTGAGACACCTGAGGAAATAAAGAAAATTAGTGAAGAAGTTGTTAAAGCAGTAGAAAGACTAAGAGATGTCTAAGAAGAAGTGAGATCAAGGACCTGAGACTAGAAAGCTATTATAGAAGAGACGTTGCAGTGTGACTTTGAAGGCATTGCATTGACCAGGAAGGAAAAATGTTTCACAAATGGGAAAGCAGGAAGGAAAGAAGCCAAAAACTGTCAGGAAGGAGAACAAAAATACGACCAAAGCTGAGAGGAATGCTAGACGGGAAGGCTAAGCTCCCTTTGCAGAAGAATGTAAAAACAGTGAGGACAAGTTATCAGATGAGTGACAGCTGTAGTGTTTGAATCAGAACTTTGGAATGTTACAGGTGTTGTGCTTGACACCTACAAAGCCATTTGTAAGGCTAACAGTAAGTAGGAGGCTTGATAATTAGAGAAATAATTTTCTAAGTATCAGCATCAATAGGAATATGATTTTCTTAGAAGCATTTTTTTCTTACTTACTACATCAACACTGTTAATAGTAATTAGCTCTGTTTTCATTAGTTTACCATAAGGATCTTTGATTTTTAGTGAAAACAGACTTGTTTAATACTGCTATTGGATGAGTTAAGGTGTATAAAAACCAGGACAGATTATAAATTTAATTCCCTTTTTATACTATTACCTGAATTCCCTTATGTTTGTTAAACTGCACCAGGGGTTTAATATATTTTATCTTTATCAAAGCTTATTTTCTCAAAATTTTTGTTTATTTTAATTTTTCTGTGCTTTCTATATTGCCATAAACTTCATATGAATTGCTCTCGAGTTTATTTGTAGTATTACCACTTTGTTAAAAGATTCCTTCATGTAAGAATTTCAGTTACCTTTAACTTCTGAAGAAGGTGCTAGACTTACAGGTAAGGAATCTGTGGAAGAAAACTAAACCTTCAATCATGAATTAAAACACAGCGTGTTTCTAAAAATGTACCTGGGAGGTTTTGCATACTTCATTAAACCTCTGTGAATAACATGTAGGAACAAAATGTACAGATGTATTATTGTCAATTTAATACCATTTTTTTTGGCAGTTTCACTTTTGGAGACCTGGAAAATCTTAAAAGGATTGCATGTTAGCTGTGAGAACAGTAGAATAGGAGGTTTTGCCTCTTACTTAGGGTTTTCTTTAAAGTTAGAGGAAATACATTAGGATCACTTTTAATTAATAGCACCCTTGTGATTAAATTTACCATTTTGAGATAGCATAGGTATCTATCTAGTCCGCATAGATATATGTGTGTGTGTGTGTGTGTGTGTGTGTGTGTATATATGTACTTTACTGCTACTTAATAGCCAGAGAACAGTGTTTAACCACAGCATCTTCTATGATGGCTGTTGGTTGGTTTGGATTTCTCTGTTTATAAATTAAGTTTGGGATTTGTGCATTAAAGGAAGTGCAGCAAAGTTTAAGAATTTTGAAATGGAGATCGATGTCATTACTGATTTAAGGCATAGTTGATTTTTTAATCTTAAGTGAGAGATGGTTGGATTTGAGTAGTTGGAAGGGTGAGGAAAAAAGTGACCAGAAGTTTTATTTCATGTTATAATGGAAAGATGCAAAGAACATCAGCATAGTTGGGGGCAAGTTAGGAATTCATTTTGTGACTTCAGTCTTTGTAGATGTAATCAGGGAAAAATTATGGTAAATTTCTGAAAAAGATTGTTGAAATAATTCAGAAAAAGGAAAAGAACTGCAGTGATACTTCTAACTGTACAGAAGGATAGAAAAGAGCACATTGTGACAGTTCAGAAACTCTTGGAAAAATTATCTATATAGGTTACATATAAAGTGGACCTAAATGTAGCTGAGTGTAGGTTTTCAGCAATCAGTGAAACAAATTTTGGTTTATTTGCAGTGTCCCAACAGATAGAGACAGAATGACAATTTGCAGTGAAGTAGATAATCTGTGGTAACTGCTTTAGGTAATCTGCAGTAATTTGAAAGAGAGGTGAGAAGATCAAACTTCATACTGCTTTTATGTCTGGCAAGATATTAGAGCTAAATGCTTACTTGTAAGTTGAACTGTTATCTAATATAATGTTTATTATGGTTTCACTTCTGAGTGTCTTTCATCTTTGACCATTTAACCATTCTAATGTTTAGAGTATTGTCTTGAAAGGAAAATTCTACATCTAAGAGACTCATGTACTGAGTGTTATCTGTAAACCAGAATCAGTTATTTACATGAAAAGTGAGAGACTTCCAAGTGCTCCTTATAAACAAATTGGACTTAAACTGAAATTCTGAAAGCAATATAACTAAAAATGTATTTACCATGCAGCTTATTCTTAATGTTACTTCCTTTCAGTTTAAAGTTGTTACCTTTTTTTATAAATCATGGACTAGTAAAAAAATGAGATGGATCTTGGGAAGGGAAATCTAACATGGATTTTGAGGACTAAATTTTTTGTGTTCTCTACTTCATAGTTGGTTGAGTGTTTAGTTGCTAAGTCAAATTTTTGCAGAGAGGTAAAATGCTTTCAGAAGGGTTATCCACTAGATCACTGTGCATCTCATGCCTTTTTAGCTACAGTAGACTTGTTTTCCTTTCAATTCAAGCTGTAATAAAGGAGGAATGCTAGTTCTAGGAGTTTGCACTATACAACATTAAAATCACAGCCATTAAGCTTAAGTGCACTACTAGTTAAAAAAACCTCAAAAATAAAAAACCAAAATCCTACAACATTTAACAACTTCATTTTGTGTGTAGCTTCTGTGCATTTATTTTACTGTAAGAGCAAAATTTCACATGCTGTTCCTCAAATATTGACAATGAGAAAATGTAATGAGCTGTTACACATACAGTGTATACATTTCAGTTTAGCTGGGCACATGCTGCTTGCAGTTTTTACATGGTTGTCAGATATGTGATGCATAGTGCCAGAGACCAGACTGCATCTGAAAGCATTTTTCATGTTACCAGTTAATATCAATGCAGTCCAAAAACCCAAGCTGAAAATGACTTTAAAATTTGTTGTTGTACCTAGTTTGATTACAAACATATGTGCTCACTTAACAGCTTTGGTAAATGTAAAGTTAACGTATTTTCCTTTATTTATTTATCCATCTATTTATATTCTTAGAAGTTAGTTTTACATTTGATTCAAGAACATAACGTTATTTTGCTTTCTTTTTATAACATCAACCTGTATCTTGCTTTCTTCAAACGCTTGATAAACCTTTATTAAGCTCAATAAAGTTTAAAAAGGAATCCGATGTTTTTCAGACTTACAAAAACAAAACTGTAACATTTTAGGAAGAGGAGTTTGGAGAAATGTTAACAGATGGTTTCCCATAATTTCTACAGTAATCTTTGTATGCCTTGCAATTATACGGTATTTTTTGTAAAGTAAATTTAGATTCTCATTAGACAAGTGAGAACCTAATGGCAATATTTTAGTGCTAGACGTCTGCACAAGAGGTAGGAGAAGAAAAGTTTTGCATTCTTCTCCATCTAAGGGGTTTTGATTCCAGTGTTCGACTGTTTAGTTGAATGTATAGTGAGCAGGTGCATGAACTGCCTGTCTTATGGGCAATATGGTTTCCTTAAAGTATAATTGCAGAATAGATATTATATAATACGGAGTATCCAGATCAACCTATTTCATTAAGATAATTTTATTTGTTTAATAAGTTGCTTTTTGAAATGGGAATTGTGTGCCCCCCATAAGGCAGTGTGTCATTTTTAGATCAGATCTGTGTACCTCAATACAATTGTGAAAATGGTGTATTACTTTATGCTGTCATACTTTTATTTGAAAGCTCTATTTTCCATCTCTGAAGCCTTGCAGGAAGATTGCAAGGTGTCAAGCTAGTTGATGATATTGCAGTAGTGATTTTTAACAGTTTGAAGCTAGAAATAGGCTAAAAAGTACAAGATTAAAGAACTCACAGAACTAAGTGTGAGGAAAGACGTAAAAACATCAGTTTATTCTTCAGGTAAAGTATTGCTTTTTGATTTTTAAGTATATATAAATATTTGGTTCTTCTCTGCAATTCCAGGGCAGCTGAAATGCTCTACTCCTTGGCTTTGGTACAGTCCAGTAAATCTGAGAAGATGAGCGTATTTCCTTCTGTGGATAACTATAAATTGCTGACAGAAGCTCGGAAGAACCTTGGACTCTTTCAGCATCATGATGCTATTACAGGAACAGCGAAAGATTGGGTAGTTGTGGATTATGGCACTAGGTAATCTATTATAAATATATACACTTAAATCTTGATTTCCCTGTGTTTTCTTAAAACAGATGTATTTATTTCAAAGATGCAGATATGCTATAGCTAGCAACATACTCAGTGCTGAAAGTGTAGTGCTGTTTTGCGAGAGAATTAGAGTTGATTATCCATGCTCTTTATCTATAAAATATTTTTTAATCCTCTGAAGTAAGTATTTGATGTCCAGATGAAATTTCTGATGTTTCAAAATAAGCTGGGTAGACACAATACAGAGTTCTTTAAGAACAGGGTTATTGTTTTCTGCAGTAACTGTTGTATAGGAGAGCATTTTACATTTGCTTGTGCTAAGCAGTGATCAAGACACATGCTAATTTCAGCATATATTCCTTGTAAAAATCCCACACCCTCTGTAACTTCCCTGCCTTCAGAATGGGAAATCTTTTTCTTGTTGCCAATCTTGTGGTTGTTTATTGCGTTTATATTTGGTAGGTATGTGCTTTCTCAGTATTGACAAATTATTCTGCTTGCTGTATTGTGGACATTTTTGAAGAAGAGGAGTGTGATGTATGTATGTCTCTGTATATAGATACATGCTTTAATTAAGTGTTTGTTCCATGTTGAAATGCTAAGCACTAGTAAATTTGATTGAGGTAGATGATGGCAGAGGGTTGATGGTAAAGCATGTCCAACAAGTAAGTTGTCTTAAGTACCTCTAAAATACTATAACTTGATTTAAACCACTTCATTTGTGACAAGTATTTTTAAATTCCATGACTTTGTTAATTTTTCATTGTTAAAGCATAGGTATAATCAAGGTATAAACATGTGCAGTGTGCTTGGCTATGAAAGAGTACCATAAAGGCTTTCTTCACATTACAGATGAAGTTACACAGATGTATTCATGAATTTGTAAAACTTGTGTCAGTGGAGGTAATGATGATAACGGAAGTTTTTGTGTTCCTGATTATTTTTCTGATTGTCCTTAGAGGCCATCTAATCTTTGTGACCACAGTTTCAGGCTTGTCTCTACTAGAGATACTCGAAATCAAATATATAAACCACAAACTTTCATAAGATTAGTGTTTTGAGGGTAAATGTTTTATAGCAGTGGGGTGGAGATGTGTACCTCTTTTTCACTATGCAAGGTAGGAACACAGTGGAATTGAGGATATTTCTGCATTTTGTAGTCTGATCACCTATTACAACTAGCTGGTCTTAATTTCATGTTGTATGACATGAAGAATAATATTTATTTTTTGTTTGCTCATACTTTTGAGCTTTTTAACATTTTAAAATTTTGATGTTACCACATTGAACTGAAAACTAACCGAAGCTTTACATTTTTAACAGACTTTTTCATTCAATAATGAACTTGAAGAAGGTGATAACTGACTCTGCTCATATTCTTATCCTAAAGGATAAGGGTGCTTATAATTATGACACATCAACTCCATTGCTGAAGATGGTGAGCTATCCTTGTTATTCTCTCAAAAAATGATATGTGAACTATGTCTTTTCAATACAGTCTGGGTAGACAGTGAAATTTGCTGCAAATACATATTCAAAAATCTGGTATTTATAACTGCTCATATTAATTGAAGATATTGGAAGGTAAAAAGTGAAAACTTCAGCACTGAATCCTAAAAAAAACACGTAAAGTAAATGGGTTTATTTTGTTTGACTTCATGAATTATATAGTAAAAGGAGGAGGAGTGCAAGTTTTCGTAAAAAAAAAATTTAAAAATTGTTTATATCAGTGAATATACAATGGTATGCAGTTCTGTAATTTGACTTTGCTTCTTACTTAATAAATGTAGGATCAGGAAAATGGCTGTCCTAAACATAAACCTAAAATAAATTTGCAAGGCCAGGTCTAGACAAGACCTTGAGTGTTTTTTTCCATAGCTGAAGTTACTTGAAACAGGAATCTACTGATGGTAAGGTCAGCAACAGATCCCCACGTGTTATTCTGAGACCCATTTAACAGTGAAGAGCGCCTTGAAGAAACACGCTTGCTAATATTGTGTAACTTCAAAATTGTATTTTCTTCACTTTCTAAACAAAGCGCTCTATTGTGATATCTAGGCAGACTTAGGAAGTCTAATTAAGTTCATACACCTGGAATACAGAGGAAACAAGATGCTTTAATTTCTGTGTGCATTAAACGTAGTAGGATTAAGACAGTCTTTATTATATGATTACCTCAGACTTCTAACATAAGTAGTGTGACATGTTCTTCTGGGTTAGATCTGTGAGACGTGTCATATTTTGAATTACTCTTCCAGTCCCATATTTTTAAAATTAAAAAAAAATAAATAACAAAACTAATATAGATATGTTTGTGCTGCATGTATGTGCATGCCATAAATGTGTAATTTTCTCATGGTTGATAGGGCTAACAAAATGAATGTGCACCTTTATGAAAGTAAGAAATTTTTAAGTCATTAATGGAGTGAAATTTTCACTTTTGCTCTGAATTATATTGTACGATGTTGTGGTGCTGCATTTTACTAACCTTTCATTGTTCCTGTTCTTTATGAGTCTGGATTAGTATCACTGGATTATAGAAGTACTAATTGAATTTTAAACTATGTATCACCTAAGAGGGACACTAAGGCAAACCCACTGTTTCCACTGTGAAAGCAGAAATGAAAAGCAAAAATCTTATTTAAATTGATTTGTTATATCAATATAAAGCAGAGGAAAAAATGTGATTGCAATTTATCTGTATGACATACAGTAATGCAGCATATGATAAATAGCAAAAGGCTTTTAATATAGAATTTGTAGAAAGTTAATGGGAGAAATTGAGAATATTTACAAAATATTTTTGCAAACTGTAGCAAGGAGGAAGTTCAAAGGCACTTGTTTATACTGTCATGGTATTTTGGTGGCTGATGGAATCCCATCTCAGAGATGGGCATTCAGAATGAATACCAGTAGAGTTGAGAAAGAGAAATGATGAATGGCTGTTGTCTTTGAGGGGTGAAGAAGAAATAAACCCCACATGATCAAAGGCACAGGGCAAGACACTGTGTAGCAGTGTTCCAATATATAGTGGGTACAACCAGGGGAAGATTGCCCTTGAAGCCAGAAAAAAGGAAGTTGGAAATGAGACATGATGGAAGGATTCCAGAGTGACGCTGCTTGCCCTGTGTTTCTACTATTCTTAATTATTAGTTGCACACGAAAGTGTTGTGGTTTACTCAGCTGGCAGTTGAGTACTTTGTACATCATGCGTAAATTTTACAGGCTGTACATTAGTAAACAGACCAAAACTAGATTGTTTGGAAAACAGTACATTGAAAAGTAGAAGAAACTTAGAGATCCCTAAATAGTCCACACAATAGGATGAGATCCCACCTATGAAAGAAAGGCTATGCAAGCATTGCACCCTCCTTGTATGTTAGTCTTGAGTGCAGAAAGAAAACTTAGATATTAGGGACAATAGTTGGATTTGAAAAAAGGGGGTTTGAGGATGTTTTGAAATACTCTGGGGTACTGGAAGCTTTCCACTTCAGTTGCAATGTCTAGTTGTCACCATTACATGAACCACTGTATCTTTGCATCACTGGCTTGGCTGTTTCCTTATTTAAAGACTGACTCAATAATGGCAGCTATGGCTTGCTAGTACCTTTTCGTGCTGAAATGAGAGAAACTAACAAAAAATAAGAATTCACCAATATTGTGAAAAAATCTTTCAAGCAGTTTGTTACATAAAAATTATACACACACTTCAGATTTTGGTTTGAAAATTTTATGTACAATCTAAAGCTTATGTAGCATAAGTTTATGTGTATTCAAAAGCAAATTCAAAGGTGTTCTCTTGTAGGATGATGTTCAGTCTTCCCAAGATTCTTTGCCACGCAAGACAGTTATAAAGCTGACCTCGCAACCAAGGTAAATTATTTACATATTAGCGTCTGAAATTCCTTTATCAATATGTTACCTACCTAGTATGTTTATATGACATTTCACATTTTTTTAACTTTGAAAATAAAGGTAATTTAAAAAAAAATTCAAAAAAGGTGAAAATGTAGAAAAATGTAGTTTGACATATTATGCTAATACTATTATGTATTACTATTTGAGCCATTGGAGCGAATCCAGAGGAGGGCCACAAAGATGATCAGCAGGCTGGAACACCTCTCCTGTGAGGATAGGCAGAGAGAGTTGGGCCTGTTCAGATTGGAGAAGAGAAGGCTCAAGGTAGACCTTACAGTGGCTTTACATTACCTGAAGGGGATCTACAGGAAAGATTGAAAGGGGCTGTTTGTGAGGGAGTGTAGTGACAGGACAAGGGGGTAATGGGTTTAAGCTAAAAGAGGGCAGAATTAGGCTAGACATTAGGAAAAAATTCTTTACTCAGAGACTGGTGACTCCCTGGCACAGGCTGCCCAGAGAAGCTTTGACTGCCCCCTCCCTGGCAGTCTTCAAGGCCTGATTGGATGGGGCTTTGAGCAACTTGGTCTAGTGGTGTCCCTGCCCATAGAAGGGAGGCTGGAACTAGATGATCTTTGAGGTCTCTGTCAACCCAAACTGTACCATGATTCCATGAGTGTTTCTAGTTGAAAGAGGACATGGTGATTTCTAGAAGTTTCTCACAGGAGAGTAGTTCAGCTGTAGCAAGTTTAGTAGTGTGTTTACTATGTACTTTTACAGTAATGTAATCCTTAATAAATTATGCTTGAGATCAGCAGTAGCAAATTCTAATTAAATATAAATGCAATTAACACCGTTAAAAGAAAACATGCATAAAGAAAAACTTTATTTAAGGCCAAAAAATGTCAATATATGAATGTTGGATTGTCTTTAAAATTCAAGTGGAAGATAAAATAGGATACATTTTCTCTCCAATTTTCCACTGTATTAAGAGGGCTTACTTCTTTCTTTATATGTAGTTGTAGAGTTGAAACTGACATGCAGATATCCCAAAGAACATTTTGTATCTAACCTGAAATACCTTTTCATTAAAAGTCAACTAATCTAAATAAAGTAGGATGTATGGATATGAGAGCTGCTGTGTGTGTAAATCAAGTAATAAGATACTGCTCGCAGAAGATTTAAGATTCATTTTAAAAGTAGTGAATACTATTTTTGCTGACTTATTTAATTTCCCTAGTCCCAGCAAGTGGCAAGCTAATAAAGTGTACTTGCGTAATTCATGAAAATGTCAAGCTATTCGTCAGACTTAACTGCTACTGTTAAATTCTAATCAGGTTTGTTGAAAAAAGGAAGTTTCGTCCTTGTGAGCTTTTGGGGAAGCTGTCTTCAGTCCTCTAAATGTATATAATGTTTGTGTATATGTAATTTTAATATAAGCTTGTCTCTGGAGCAATCATGTAGACATCCATGCTATCTTTTTAATAGGTATTCTCTTCTTAGAGTGCTAGAAAAATACTAATAGGTTGTCTTAAACTTGTCCAAAATGGTCAAAACCTCAGGTGCCTAGCTGTTTATTTAACTAAATTATTTCAACTTTTCAAAATATCCCCTCAGATGTCTTCACTTGGAGAGCATTGTATATATTGTATATAAACACATCGCTGGAGGCAAGTTATATTGTATACTTCCTTTGTCATTGGAGGATAGCTTTTATGCTTTTTGCTTTCCTTGCTTAGGTCACCTGTTGAAATTTCCCCCATGCCCCTTCCATTCCCTGATATGCTTTTTGTTTGCATTCACTGTTCTACTGTATCTCTCAGCATAGTATGCTAAGTCTAAGTAAATTTTTCCTTTTTGGTGTTTATGCATTTCAGGCACTGGCTTTTTTTTTCTTCCCTTGTTGTTATACATGAAGTAGATACATGTCAAGCTTTTTTATTCTAAATTTAATACTATCCTAGCAGCCTTTTGCTGCTGTTCTCCAAACTTGTCTTACCCTATTAATAAGGTAATCTTAGTAGGTAATTGCTAATTTTAACTGTGAAGATACAATACAGTCATGTAAGATGAGGTTAATGTTCCAAAGACTATGTAATCAGAATTATGGGAGACGGAAAAGAGATGGGGAAAAAGTAAGGGAGAAGGGGAGGACAGGAATTACAAGGGAATATTGGTATTGGTACCTGAAAACTTGGTTTTTTATAATGGTTTCTGTTTTGGAAATGCTTCCAAAACAATGCTTAGGTGCGCACTACTTAATGTTTCGTTTGTTATTGAAATTTTCATTCGAATATCTGTATCTTCAAGTATTTTCTCTTATAAAAATGAGTTTAGTCTTTCTAGGCTTCTAACTCTATCTCTGGTTGTAGTCTGAATCTCCACTAACATTATTATCATTGTGAAAAGTGGTATGTAAACTGAGACAGTAACTTTTGCTTAAATCTAGCATGCAAATATTATGACTTTGCATCTCAGTTTTGTAGGTAACCAGTAAATACATAAAATGCAAATTTCAGTATAATCTAAACTCAGTTTGATGATTTTATCATTAAGGATTATGGTGCTTAAACTTTAGAGTTTGAACCTTCTAAGACAAACTGATTTTTGATTTCAGTTTTTGAACCAGCAGATTGAAAATCGTGATTCTCATCAAAACTTTAATATTTGGTTATTGTCTATTCATAGTAGTCTTTATTATTACAATCTATAATGTTCAATCTTTATATGGGATTAAAATAAAACCAATGCAACTTGCAAGGTGCTGCTTTTCTTAAAGTGGCTGAACATTTCACCTTTTGAAGTTTCACATTTCCATGTCAAGATTTTTAGAAACAGCTGTATTGTAAATTAATTATTCTTACAAAAATTTGGTTCATAGCACCTATAAATTTAGAAGAACGCTACTGGTGGGAAGCTTATAAGATAATGGAGTTTTAATCTGATTCAATAGTTTTCCTGTTTTACTGAGTTGGTACTGTCAATTTCAAATCTACTTTTCAACACAAAAGGAGCTGATCGTAGGCTTTTTCCTCTTTCATCCAGCCTTCCTTTCTGATGTTTTATAGTTGTGTTCTTTTCACTGCTTGTGAAAGTTCTAGCCAGTACTGGAAACCGATTGGACAAGACTGTACAGCAGAGCTAGTAGTACAACTTGATTACATGGAAAAAAAAAAGAAAAAAGAATAATCGTTCTGATCATTGTTCTAGTATGAAGTATAGCTCCAGATTGTTGTGTAGTTGAGAAGTACCATTTTATATGTATTTATCATTCTCCCTGACCTATGTATCTCTCTTCTTTAGTGATCTATTGCCCCATTTATGGGATTCCATAGCTTTTTATAAAAAATGAATTTCCATTAAATAGGTGTGTAGAGTATTTTAAATCTTATTGTGAGTCTGCTAACTTAGGACAAGTATATGGTCTTATGATCAGGCTTTTGGGTACTGAAGTTAATGGCACTAAACCCTTTTGAACTGATAAATGAAGCTGCATGCTTTTTTAAGATGTGTTAATTCCAGATGAAAAAACAAAGCTTTCATAAGATAATACCCAACTAGATAAGCAACTACGTTTGTCGTGTTCTGAAATTAGCAGTTATTAGAGTGTGTCTTGGAGACAAAGCTGATAAATTAGATACTGCATCATGCTTCTGTGAGAGCCCTGTCCTTTGTTGTAATCATTGCTGGTTGAGAACAGTCTGCCTGAGGTCAAAGGGCAAACAACTCACACTGGGCTTGTGGGTTGGGGGAGAAGGGATGGGTTCAAACCTTTTGCTCTCCGATTTAAACTGTCAGTCTGAGGGTATGTCAGCAGTGCGAGTGGCAAGATCTCCTGGCTGTTTCTGTCCTCAGCATTCTCTGGAGACAGCATTGCAGTGGAATGTGGTACATAAAAAAATAATTGAATTGTCTGCCTGTACCTCCTTTGATTTTGTAGTAGTATTGTTTGGCACAGCACATTGATCCTGAATGAGACCTTAAAGAATCAATTCAGGGTTGGTTTTTTTTTGCTTCCTTTTTTTTTAATTCCACTTCGCTTCTGAACCTTCATGTTACCTGTACCTTGCTGCGGAGCTTCAGTACTGAGCTCCACTGTACTGTACAAGCATGGTGTAAGGCATCCCGTCTGAACTGAAGGTAATTGTGATATTGAAAGGTTTTAAAAATCATTGATTTAGCATTATTTCTAGTGCTAAACCAACAATACTTACAATTTGCCCACAAATTACTTTTGTCAACTAATCGTAGAGGAATGATATGATATCCTCCTTATCAGGCCAATTTAATATCTTAGCAGACATATTTCCCACTAGTTCAAAAACTCAGGTTGCCTAAGGCATTAATTCTAAGTAGGATACACAGTAACCAATGATTTTTTCAGATATCTATCAAAGCTCCAAGGGGTTTAGTGATTTAAAAGAACGTTTCATTTTTTCCAAATAGACCAGACTATTTTGAATTCTCTTCTATCCTTATTTCATTACCTAAGAGCAGGTTATGGCATAAGGTTACACTTAAAGTTTTGGTATAAGTTGCGTTCATCGTTAGGCCCAGAATTTGTGTCTTTTATTGAGAGAGAAAATTCTGATTTACCTTTAAGATTTTACAAATTGGTTACCTTTTCAAAAAATACACTTGGCAGGTTTATGCAATACTTTCTCAACAGAGTGTTATAAATCAGAAATTAAAGCTATGTTGTTAAGTTTAATGTGTGGTGTGGAATAATGTACAGAGGTCAGAAATCCTTGGCAGAGCAGCGTGTGTGTTATGGTATTTGGTTGGAAGATGACAGTAAGGATGACTTGCCTCAGAAGAAAATTTTGTTGGCATGATATGTCAAAAGGGAAAGCTGACAGGTGAAGCAATTAATTACAGCTTCACACCAAAGGAACTATATCATTCTGAGTTTAGAAGGTGAGTGGGTTGGGAAAATCTTTCCGTATTCGCTTTTAGCAACTTTTATATTTGGTGGTGGGTTCTGGTTTGTTTTTTTTAACCTGTGTTGGCCATGTTAGTACAATCAATCTAAACAGTTGTTCGATGTAGTTAGAAGGAGAGGATGCTCCAATAGCATTTTAGTGATAGATATTTTAATTACCTTTTTTGCTTGCATGACTTCTGAGCCGTATGTATTTCTAGTTATACACTGAATCAGTTTTTTAAAAAGACAGTTGAAACAAGGGTATTTTCAATTGTCAGAGGGTGCAAAATTTTTAAAGAAAACAAGAATGAATACAGTAACATTTAAAACGAAGTCAAAAATACTTGTGGCAGTTCATACATTGTTAATAAGCATGCTTGTTTCCCAGGAGAAAAAAACCCAAACCCAACAGTGTTAGCTTTTTCTTGGATGAAATAAGTGATATGTACAGCCTTGTTACCTTTTGTTAAAGTGGAATTTTCATGTTAGTGACTTTGAAAGCTGGACAGAATGAATAGTCATTCAGTCAGGCCAGAAGATTCTTCTGGTTTCTTCTGTTAAAAAAATTACAGTTTTAATTAAGCTCTTGTACTTTCAGCGCAGTAGTGCAAGTAGTTAAAAAATTAGAAACCACTTCAAAATTATATGTGAAGAGCTGCAATTTTAGTTTCAATATGTTTGCTGCGTAGGCAGAATACAGCCTACTTTTTTCTTTTTTAAATTACTTTAAAGCATTAATCTCAGTGTTCAGCTGCTTTCCCAATTTACTAGATTTTAGGTCACCTGCAACTACTATGGAACATTCTTGTAGTAAACTCAAGGTCATTTTTGGCAAAATTGAACAGGTATTTAAAATGCGTTCTTCCTCATGATTTTCATGATGTAAGAGCTGTTGTAAGGCAATGAAATGCTTGACAGATTAGAGGGTAACTCAAGCATCTGAATCCTGAAACATCAGTTAATGTGAACTTGAAAAAAATATTAAAGCAAAAAGCATTCTGGCAAAATTGGTGACTTCAAAATGAGCAAAACCAAAAGCAGGATACATTCATTCTGCTCTATAGGCAGAAGTTAGATCTGCAACTACCTTTATGATCAAAACCAGCATATTCTGCATTGACAGCATCTAGTGGGAGAGGAAGTGAGGGGTGTGAAGAGTTCACAGCAGCTTGATCTCTTAATTGCCACATTTTCTGTAAAATTTTTCCAAGATTTTTGTTTTTACTGGATTATTACACTGCATGCAAGTTTATCTCAGAACTGACTCCCTGCACTTGCAGATGGCATTTCACTAAAAGTTTACCTGAGAACTCTGAAAACAAAAGAATAAATAAGGGTTGCATGTCTGTTTTGATGCAAAGCATAGCTATGTTTAATTTTGTTGAGTTCTTATAAATTTACATTATTAAGACTGAACAAGCTTTAATCTGTAATTAGTTACACTCCAAAGATATGTGTGGAATTCTTTATTTTTTTCTAAATTTAGTTTTCACTGTCATGGTTCTGAATTCAAGGTGTTCTAAAAGTTGTTAAATTTCAAACTTCTAGTCATTACTTTTTCACTGGATAAAAATTCTTATAAATCAAGCCTCTTTCAGATTTTGGTCTGTCTTATTGTTAATAAACCAATGATGGACTGTTCTAAGTATTTTTTTACTGACTGTCTTTGAAATTTGCAGTTGCAAAACTAAACCAGTAAATAAGTCAATACAATTTGTAGAGTTTGTAGAATCTTTGAAGTTTCTTAAAACACAGATTTTAGAATTTTCAGTTCAATGCACAAAATATCAAGAGTTTTTGTTGGAGTTGGCAGTCACAGTGCAATCAGATTGTGAATGTATTTGATGCTTCAGTTGCTGTAAAGAATTATAAAATTAAATGGAAAAGTCCCACAAGTAGGTGTTACAAGAAATTTATTGTTTCTTCTGCAAACACTGTAACAGAAATGTCATATGAAATACTGAAAGAGTAGAATAACTGAACATACTTAAAGGGCTGGAAAAAAAACCCTGGGTTTGTTTTTCAAAAACTAAAAAGTGATCATTGTGAAGGAATTTGCTAGTAAATAACTGAATACCACTAAAGATCTGCATTGTATGCATGTACTTACTGAAGCAATTTTGGAAGTAAAAGATACATATTTTCAGTATATTAGTATATTTGTGTATTATTTCTTTTTTTTCAGGCACTGGCCCCTTCAGCCTTTTTACTGGAGTTGCTTTGAGGCAATACTGTAGTTAGTCCAAGGCTCTCAAAGCACAGACTGAAGTGATATGGCATATTTAAAGTCTTTCTGCGCTTCTGAACGAGATTTTTTTTCCCTTCTAAATGCAGATTTATAAAGCCTGCACTACAAGAGGAACAAGGAAAGGATTTTAGTGAAGGTACTTCCTGATCCTGAAAAAGTCAGGGGGCTTCAAGCCCATCTTGGACTTCAGAACACCTCACAACTTTGTGGTAAAAGAAAAATTTAAAATAGTGCCTTTGGACTTAATCCTTTTATCCCTAATTGGAGAGCATATATGTGCTCCAGATTAGGATATGTGTGCCACTACAATCCATCCAAATCATAGGAAGTACATGTATCTGCCATATGTAGTAGGTACATAACATTTTTAAAGTCTTGTCTTAGGTTGATGTTGGTTTTTGTGTTCTCAAACTTTGTAGTTATTGCTGTGCTGTTGTCTGTGTTTATTGTGAATACTGTTTTCTTGAGGGTGTTCCGTGGTTTTTCCTGAGAAAGCCACAAAAAGGTCCTGTTTCCTGTGAGAGTAGAGGGATGGAGTATGTGCCTATTGTCTGCCTGATTCTCTGCCTTTTGCCTGAGCAATGGATTTATAAAGATATTTCTGTAGAGCTATAAAAGCGGATTGATAGGAATATGTGTGTGTGTCCGTTCTCTCGCTGTTATTAACAAATCTAAAGTTTGACTTTGGATTTGTCATCGGGAAGGGCGTTCCTGGAGTGATTCACAATTCTGAAACGTCAAGCTAAGATAATGGATTTTTTCTTTTAAAAAAACCCCACAGCATCACTGTTCTTACTTGTGTATCAGTCAGGAAGGTGAGCTTTTACTGCTTTTAGAAAGAATGTGTAATTTTAACATAGTTCTATTTCTAAGATACACATTTCACTGTATCTGCAAAAAGCTGTTACAGCATAATAATATTTTGTGTTACTTGGAACTCTACTGAATTCATTTGAACTTAGTTATTTATGCTATCTCTTTTTATTTCTTGATGTCACTGGTTTGATTTTATAATGAGATTTTATAAGAAAATATCTGTGGATAAGAGATTCTGTTTCCACCATTATTTTTACACCTTATGAAAACAACACAAATTTACATTGTGTGCTTGTAATTTCAAGCTGAGAATAGATTCCTACTAATTCTTTTGCAAGTTTGTTGGGGGTTTTTTCCATACGCCAGAATAGATAACCTATTTAGGAAGAGGCAAAATCTTAACACTTGTTCATATAGTAATATTTCATTACATGTAGATGATTGCTATCTACTCTTTACTAAAATGTTTAATTGGATTATAAAAGCTGCTGCTTAGATGTAAATTGGTTCTGGAGTTTTTTTAACATCTATGACAGGATTCTTAAATTTCAGAGAAGCAGAGCTGGATGTATTGTAGAGGAGTATACTAGCATTATTTATCTTACTCAGTTAAATAAGCTGAAAAGTCTCCTTAGACTTCATCGACTCAGTGAAAGGCCCCTTGGGAAGGCATTAGAATCTCCTTTTCGAGAGAGAACTTGCTTTCTCTGACTAAATAGAGAAGTGTTTGCTTTACCTGAGTTTTTATTCTGCCACCTGTATTCCCACTGCCCCCAATTTCAGTGACTGTAGCTCATAAAGTTTTCCTCACAAAGGTCTTTTATATTTAATTAAATGTCTAGTATTTTATAGTTATGAACGCTAATAGTTTCATCATCTTCTGTATCAGCGGAGATATAGATTAAAACTCTAGCAATTATTGAAACTAAATGTTGTGATATAACAGGGTATGTTGATGCGGTTTAAAAGACACTTTGACTGTAGTTTGGTGCCCTGAGACTTAATTTGGTATACCTTTTTGTGAGAGTTCATTCTCATAAAGATCAAGTTAAAAATCCCCAACTCAGCCAAACAAGAATATTGAAATAGATGAGATTCCCTTTATTTAAAACTGGAAATGCGAAAAGCAGATTTGGCAATAATGTTTTAATTTTGCACTTGCATCTTCTTTCTAGTCAGTTTGATATAAATGCATTTTTGCCAATGCTGCCTTGACTCAGTAGACCAACTGCTGGTTGTCTAGCTATTACTTAAGTAAATATTAATTGATAAATATTGGATAATTGGATATCACATATTATTCAACTTACATCCTTGCATATCCATTTGAACAGGATACAGGGGCCTTTTTCAGGCCAAAAGCAGACAAGAAATTTTTTAGTTCAGATCATAAACAAGTTGTGATTTCATTTGTATCAATCATGCTAATGGAGTAGAATGTAAAGAGATTGTGAATCTTGGAAGTCATACTGGGAATAAACATTCTATAATGGGTTAGAATTGAAAAATACCCCAGTAAACTGGAACCAATATTTCATGGTGAAAGAATGAAATGTGGCAGGGAAGTGGAAGCATTACACACCACATGGAAAACTAACGAGGGGACTAACCGAATAGACAGATCATTACAAATCAAGCTGAAAAGTTACTTGTATCGTGTCAGAGGGAGTTTTGCTTTTGGATTATTTAAATGGAAATGTTCTGTGTAAAACACAGCTGGAGTTGTGTGCTATGCTCAGAGTGATGAAGGCTTCATCAAAAAATGGAGTATCTAGTTTTAGAAAGTATACTTTGGGAGAGGAGGCTTTGAGAAGGTTTAACAAGAAAAGAAGTACTAATGTGAAGAAAGTGACCAAAGAGAGCTGAAAGAGTATCATCTGTTTTGTTTACAAAGGCTGATAATGAAGAATGTAAATATATAAGTAGGTACAGGTTTGTTACAAAGAGAACCAGGGTATTATGCTTGCAGTGGAAAAAAGGAGACATAACTGGAAGAAACATTGTTCAATGTAAAGTAATTAAAATTTTAATCATATATGAGCAAATTGGGTGCCTGAACTGCAGAACAGTATAAACAGTTTTGGACCTTTTTTAACAATAGTGATTGTGGTTATTTGTCGAAGGTTGTCCCACTGAATTGTCATTCTGGTTAAGAGGTCAGACTACAGCAACCTTCTAGTCTACCGTTGTTTTTTTATTAGTATCTAGATTTGCCTCTTGTCTCCTGAATTGAGTCTTGAGAACATATTTTGCCATACCCAGCATGGCCTAAGGTTATAGGGTAGTCTGTTCTGTACATACTGTCTTTTATTTGACTAACGAATAAATGAGAATAATGGACTGGCTTAAGGGATACAAGATCTTCCAGTGACCTGAAATGTTACCTGATGTTTGTATGAGAACTGGTTGCTTTAATGGACAGCAGCTCTGCTTCCAACTGGTCTCTCTAATACACAAGCACAGCAGTTTGTGTTTAATTTTCTTATAGGCAAAAGGAATTTCCTATTCAGGATAAAAAGTTGGTTTTGCCTTTGACAATTGTTATTTTGGCACTTGGCAGATTGCTATAAAAGGAAGAGTGTTTCTGCATCATTTTTGATGAAAGAGCTGTCTGACTGCTAGGTATTTTAACTGTTAACTCTGCAAATGTTTAATGTGCAATACATTTACTTTCTTCACTGTGGCTAGGTAGGTTTCTGATGAGAAGTGTTGAGCACAATAACTGCATACATTATTAGCAACAGATCACTTGTCTTTAGGAAGGCAAAGATCAAGATACTTCCTTATACTGGAAAATTCTGCGTTTTCCCTCTGCCTCTCCTGCCTCTTACCTGGGCCCCTCCATATGTAGCATATATAGTATACATTTGTGTATGTATCTATTATTTATAAAAGAAATATACCAAATCCCTAACACCGTGTTTCTGAAAATCAGTTGTGACGGTTTTACATAGAAGTGTATTGTCCTTTCTGGAAATAAACCACCTCTCATACAGAGTCCTTCCGTCTTACAGGTGTTACTGGTTTAGCTTTCTTTCTGAATATGAACTAGGGTGAAAATTGGGTTTTGGTTGTTGGTCAAGTATGCATGCATATCTCTTGAGAAATACATTAAATAATTCCTGTGGGGCTTACAAGATTTCAAATTAAAATTAACTGACAAAAGGATATCCACATTCTTTGTTCCTTTTTTTTTTTTTTTTTTTTTTTTGGTAGGGTTTGCCATAGTGGAATAAAGTTGTGAACCAAATGTCATTGACAATAGCTCAAGGCACACAGAGGCTTAGAATTCTGTGTTTTGATTAACACGTATTTCAGAAAGTATAATTCGGGTGTAAACGGGAGAATTTTTCACATTTCAGAAATAACTATTATTATGTCAGAGGAGGAAATGAGGATGTTTTCAAATAAAATTTTACTCTGCAGGTATGTTTTAAAACAGGCATAAATCAGACTTGAGTGCCTCCAGAAACTGAATTGATCACATGATTTTCATGCATGAGATTTTCGATTATTTTGTCCAGAACTTTCTCTGTTACCCAGCTTTCTTGCTATATAAATTTTGAATAGAACTTAAAGCTGTCTTAAAATGCTGTGAAACATAGTTTCTAAAGCTCAATTTAGTAACTGCGAGAATTGTAGAAAAAAACATTAATCTGCTGTCAAGGAGAGTGTCACAATCATAAGCCTACACGGTTGGCTTTTGATTAGCCTGGTTCCTAAAGGAATGTTAAGAACATGGCTTGAGAGATTAGAAAATGTCCAATTTTTGTTGAACCAGGGGAACAGAACCACCATATGATTTTGATGGTATCCTAAAAACCTTTTTAAAAAAAAAAGTTCATTAAAGGACACTCCCAAGTTGTATATATGGTATTTATATGAAATTTATTTTCAGAAAAATTCGGGTTTTTGACTTTCACCTTCAGTAGCAAAATGCTTGCAAGCTTGTCCAGGTATAGAGAAAAGTCTATGAGAGGACCTCTACTTAGAATGTTGCTTTAATCATACTTTTGACTAACAAGGCCTTGACTATTATGTGAGAGACCGTTAGTAATGATGTAACATTTTTTTCTACCTAGTGTTTTGATTATTATTCAGCAAAGGTTTTCTTCTTAAGAAAAAAGAATTGTTAAGGTTACGTTTTGTTCAAAGCTTTTTCCCGTGGCCCTCTAAAGCAATGACAGAGCTTTTTTAGTAACAGAGTAATTTTTGTGGTCCAGTTATTTTCAGTTTTACTCTGTATTGAAAAAAAAAAGAAAAGGCTGTTACATGTTTTCTCAGGCTTCAATGCAAGAAAAATGGAAATCTTTTCTTCAGGGGAAGTCGTACATGTTTGCATGTATAGATAAATACCTGTTTTAACTAGTTGATCTTGGTTCTCTCTATTCAGTCTAATCTCTATGCCATCCCCAAAGTGATGGATCACCCTTGGCCTGTGTAATGTCAATTCATGGAATATGTTACGCTCTAGCTTTCTTGGCTTGTTTTTTTTTGGTCATGGTTCTTCTGGCAGCTACACAGGCAAGCAGTGCTTTACACAGTTTAAATAGTAATCCTCATTTTCCACAGCACATACGTTACTGTTTACTAATTAAACAATATTACTGTCTAATGACTCTTCTCACGACTTTCAAAATAATTTTTTATTGCGGGTTTTCAGTTGTGGAACAGTTTTTTGATTCTCTTCTGGCCACCCATTTAATGTCTGAAGTGTTTTTATTGTTTTTTCATCCCAGTGAGAAGACTTTGTTTAGAGAATTTCAGTTTTGTTTTGAATTCTAAAATTTTTTGTCTGTCAACTGCCAAGATCTCAGAATACCTTTCTGATTGAATTCTGGTTTCTAACCTTCTAGTGAATTTTTACATTCATAGTTACTTCAATTTTTTTTCTTCAGGGCTCACAGAATTTTAATGTGTATTCATGCTTTCACTGCCCTCCCACCCCTTTGATATTTCAGCTGATATAGTGTATCATTTGGCTTCATGGCTTTTATCTTTAATCAACTTTGGATCTAGTATTGCTTTTGTTGCCACTTAGCTGTTTTCTAGCTTAGCCTCTGTAATAGAAAAGGGAAAGAAACTGACCAGCTTCAAAGGTGCTGTTCACATAACTTTGCATTGAAATTGTACATATGTGCCCAGTGAGATGGTTCTGATGTGTTATAATGGGGAACGCTTTAATCTGTCTGCAAGGGCTTGTTAGAGACATTCCAGTGAAACTGGTCAGTCTGAGGTAGGGTACCTCAGTTGATTGTCTGAGCAAACTTGACTACAGATCCTCCATTAAGTAACAAAAGCTGTTGTCCTCTGCTGTTGTGAGTCCAAGTGTCTTGAAGAGGTGGTCTTCTGATAATCCTCTGTCACTGATAACCTTCTGACATTTATTAGTAATGAGTTCTGTTTTCTCACATTAGTTGGAATAGATTGCTTATGAAGGCAGTAAATGTTTCTGCATAAATATATATGTATGCCTATGTGATTCTGTGACTAGTGACACTTTAAACCGACACTTACTTTGAATTTGAAGCTGTCTTTGTTGTGTAGTGATAGAAGAAAGAAATTTAGGAAAAAAAAATCTGAGAGAAGTTTAGTTTGAAAAGTTTAGTTTGAAAGTTTCTCTCATGCAAAATACTCACATGTATAAAATGGAAGGATACCAAGTTGCTTCAGGTGCTCCTCTTGCTCAGACAGAACAGAAATAGAAACTTGAAAGAGTTGTGGGAGGAAGACCCAACACAGATCCAAAGGTAGGGGTGAGATCTAGGTTTGCCTTTTAGTGCCACCTAGAAGCTTACAATGATTGCAGCCATTTGTTTGTATAGCTTGTCCTGTGTTTTATTCACTGGGACTTGACTCCCTCTTTAGATGTCTTGTGTCTCCTATTCTGTTCTTCAGCTCCCTTGTATCACCTCTTACAGCTTAATCTTTTGTTTAGCCTGAACATTGGCCTTTCCTTCTTTTAATTTGTCTTAAGTTTCCGAACCTGGGTGTCCCAGGCTGTGCTGGGATGTTGATCCTGTGTTCATCCTAGTGCTATGAATGCATACCATTCTCAGAGATTTTTCTCTACAGTTTGTCCTTCTGCTTTTTTTCCATATTCAAAAATTCCTAATCATTCTCCATCCATACCAATTTTAACATTTCTATTTCAGATCTCTACAGTATTCCTGCAGAAGATTCTCTGTTGTTGTTAGGAGTCACAGGTTCACAGAGAGGTAGGGGTTGGAAGGGACCTCTGGAGATGATCCAGTCCAGCCACCCTGCTAAAGTAGTATCACCTAGAGCAGGTTGAACAGGATTACATCCAAACAGGTTTTGAATTTCTCCAGAGGAGAGCCCACAACATCTTTGTGCAGCCTGTGACAGTGCTTTGTCACTGTCAAAGAGGTTTTTCCTCTTTTTGAGGCCTCCTGATGAGGAGGAGTGAAGGGGCAGGCGCTGATCTCCTCTCTTTGCTGACCAGTGATAGAACCCCAGGGAACAGTATGAAGCTGTGACAGTGGAGGCTTGGGTTGGATGTTAGGAGGAGGTTCTTTACTGAGAGGGTGGTTGGGCACTGGAACAGGCTCCCCAGGGAAGGGGTCACAGCACCCAGCTTGGCTGAGCTCAAGAAGTGTCTGGACGATGCGCTCAGTCCCATGGTCTGACTTGGCTGGCCCTGAGTGGAGCCAGGGGTTGTACTCGATGATCCTTAACTGGGTCCCTTCCAACTCAGGATATTCTGTGATTCTAACTTCCCGTATATGTTTAAGCACATCAATGAAACAAAACGAACAGTTGTTTGAAATACTGTGACTTTTCAATTTAAGAAACAAAAATTTTCAATAGCATTCTTGAGGAGACCAAGATCAAAGCTGAGATCAAATCAGCTTTATTCACTTTTCGCCTGTGAATATAGCTACACCTGATTACTTATTTATTGATAATTAAATAAAGTAAGTATTTGAAATATGTATGGGAGATGGGTTTTTTCTTTTTCAGCTCTGGCTGAAATGTTTCAAGGCAAGTTGAATTTTTACTATAGGAGAATACTATTTGATGCTTGAATGTTGTGTTTGATAGAAGGGTTTCTTAATGGCATATTATAGGTTATATAGAGAACATGATAACACTTGTACAAGTAAAGGATACTCATTGTGGTTTTCATAGGTTCAGAAACTATGTTGTAAAAAACCTCAAGCTATATATTCAGACACACAAAAGTGTCTGAAAGGCAGGTGCTTTTCTCAAATTGCAAATATTTGCACATCAGAGATGCATCCAGTTCAGGATTAAGAGCTCAAATCTGCACCTGTTTCTCATTTGTTGAGGGGTTGAGAGCAGTTTTCTCCTGCTTCCATTACACAGATAGAATACATGGTCTTTGTGAAAAAATTGACTGTAGTTTTATCTGTAGAAAATTATGATTTCCTGTGGCTTCAGTACCGTTTATGTTGAAATATTTTCAGAATTCTTTGATATCTTCAATAAATGCAATGATGGCTGGCACATGATCATAATGATGATTAAAGTAAGATGTTTTCAGGTTAAATTTTTTGTCTGAATTAACCAGAAGGCATTAAAAACCTTCCCCACTATCTGGAAAAAACATGTGAGCTGTTGTAGTTTTCTTGGTACTGTTGACAAAGACAAGTGATCTGAGTAATGAAAATATGCTTGCTGCTTCTGAAAGACAGCAATCTTCATGGTTTTGCCCTAAAATCTAGAATAGGAAATCTTTACATGTTGTCAAGTCGCTTCTCTGTGTAATGTAACCACAGTACAGTTGCAAGGCAGTTACACTCCACATTTGTGGGTGATGTTCTTGGTTATGAGAAAGCTTCAGTGAAATGTATCTCTTCTTTCATACAGAATTTAAAATAGCTATAGTGGAGTGTTATTTAAGGTCGGGAGTTGAATCGTACTTCATAAGGAATGGGATTTAATTACATTAGTCAGTGCTTTTGTATAGGCACAAGAATTATATCTTAGGGTAAATTCTTCAGTCCTGCAGAAATAAAATTTAAAACCAAAATACTAGCATCTAGGCAAAATACATGCATTTCAACTGCTGAAAACCTACCCTGTCATTACTACCTTCATCTGACAGGCTTATTACTCTGCATATATAATATAATGCACTTAAATGCATTGATTCAGGAAGGTATAAAACATGCACCTTGGTACAAAAGCTTTGTTCTATCTGAATATTAAAAAAAAAGGAGTCTGTTGAAATACGATTATAATATAGCAGTTCCTAAGGTCTTTTGTCATGGGTAGATTTGTCATGCGACTAATTAAACTTGGGAAATGTGTTTATATCAATAGGAAGGTGAGCAAAGTTTATGGAAATGTTTTTACATTAATAGGTTCTTTGGCAGATAATTTAAATTTAATGAGGATGTATAGTATTACTAGAAATTAATTGTATGCATAAGCTAGCATTTTACTTGGAGGCATAAGAATTGAGGAATTCTACTGTACAGAAAAATAAATGAAAGATTTTTCTAAGGTTCAGGTGATGTATGAGAATGATGATTTATTCTGAACTTTGGTGTTGGTTCGTCTTTTAGACGTGTATTGTTTCTGACATAGTTCTTAGACTCTTCTTTCATTTTCTGAGGAGTTCTTAAAACTGTATTTCATTAATTTTTCTTGTCTTCCTACTTCTTAAGGGGTCTAGACTGAGAGGAGTGTTGGTTTAGTTTGGTTTTGATTCCACTGCTATTATTTAAAAAGTAGATTAATATTTAAATTCAAATCTTATGCAAAAATAAGACATCTTTAGTTAAGGAGAAGTATAAAATGATCTACCCTGATCCAGGGGAGGCTCTCACAAAGCCTTGAACAAATTCTTAAAGATTCCAAAGCTGACCAAGAATATGGTGAACTAATGTGTTTTCCAGTGATGTAGGAGTAAAATGTGGCATCTGAAAGCACTTTTGGTTGTGGTCAGAAGTCAGTGGCCCACAATTAGATGCACTAACATACAAGGAAAATAGTTGTTATGCACAGAAGTCATGAGTTAACAATACTTCAGCACAGGATCTAAGGAGTTAAAAGAAAAATAATATTTATGATAAGCTCATTTTATGTATGACAAGTAATCCAAAGGTTCTTAATTAAAAAAAGCTAATATAGCCTTTGATTTTAGTTTGTTCAACTAACAAGAAGTTGAAATTGACCTTTCCTTCTGATTGTGAGGTCACAGGCCAGTAGTGACAGGGTATGAAATTGAAGATTAACAGCCTAAGTTTGATGCAGAAATAAGAGGGAGCCAATGAAGACTTTAAGAGGAAAATGGTAGCCCCGTTATTACTTAGGGTGCATAAGGATCCTGAGAATATTTAGGTCAAAAACTGCGGTTGTTAAAATTAGAGTAGTACTACAAAGAAAACACAGAGGGCAGGATGGACAGGGAATAGGTATGATTTTTCAGCAGTATGGAGAAGGAAGAATTTTCCTTTTGTGCTTGTATTGTATGCATGGTTTAGTAGTAGATTTGCTTAGGCTCTCTGACTTACACCAAAATTATGTAGAAGTCCTCTCTCTCTCTGAATAAAGAGGAATCAAATTTGTATTTCCTAATTAACAGCAGTTTGCTGCTGCCGCTCAGTCCTGTAATTTTGCTGTTTCATTATTTCCAGAGTATCATCTCAGCACTTTTGTCCATTGTCTGCCAGGCTTTATGGTGTCAGGGAGGTCTCACTTCCTTCTGGCATGTGTGTAGAGAAGTGTTGCCCTCAGTCTGTTTAGAGGTAATGTTGGGAAAAAGAAAAGATTAAGTGATTTAGTTATTTAGATAACATGCTGGCAGGACCTTAGTTGTACTGTAGTGCCAGGCTAATGAGTAATGGAGAATAGAGCATCTTAAGTGTATGGGGTAAAGAGCTTGAAAGGCTTAACAGTCAGATTGTGAGATTATAGACAGAGGTTCAAGCTACAGGTGATTAACTTAAAGATCTGATCGACAGAATGAGATTTCTAATTTGGGTGGAAGGAGACACTTCTGGATGAAGTGGTTTGACTGTTAAGGTCAGTAGCTGAATTTGAAGGTTAAGATGTGAAAGGAAAAGAAAGAAGACCACTCACAAAACCCTGAGGAATCTGCATAGAATATGGAGCAGAAAATGAGGAGAATATACTTACAAGAAATGCGGAAGGAGAGATTTGACAAGTAAGAAGTGACTATCATAGAAACTGATGAAAGATATGATTTCACAAAGAAGTAAACTGTTTTACACTGGGAAGGGTCAAGGAGGTTGAAGAGAGAATATTGGTTCTGCTGTGTATCTAAGAAGTTATTAGAAATTCTGGCAAGAACATTTTTCATTGTTAAAGACCATTTTTTCAAAGGATGAAATGAACAGGGGGAAACTTCAAGGAGCAGCTGTAAATAGTGTGTTCTTTGAGCTTTGCAGTGGAAAGACAAGAAGTAAAATGATCATCCTACAGATGCATGAGGCACAATTAATGTAGTATGATTGTATTTTTCTATACCTTGCAATATATGAACCTGTAATATAAACCCCCTCATACATACATGCTAATAAAATTGCTTTATTCAGTTTCAGGGCTGTTTCTTTTAGTTACTAACATAATCTGAGTTCAAATGTAAGAACAGGCATAAGCTTACAGAAAAAATAATTATTCCATATGTACCTAATAAAGGGACAGTACATGCAGACAGTTGGTGAGGGAGTTTTGGTAAATTATAATCTAAATTATGTTGAACTTCCCTTATAGCAGAGAGAAACTATTTGCTTTAAAGAAGATATATCAGATATATGTATGTGCAGTAGGCTGGGTTCATTACTTCATTGTTTCAAAAGTATGCTAAAGCAAAAGTAAGTGTAGATAAGAATTTAATAGTTCGGCCTGAAAAATCTCGATTGTGCTTACAACTGTTAGTAGCAATTCTTTAGTAGTTAAGATGGGAAATCGACATCTTTTTATTGTAAAGTGTTTTCAAAATTGCTTGGAAAAATTATAGCATTAAGAAGAGATCTGCCTAGAATTGATGTTAAATATCCATTGTTTCCTGGTTTTGTTACACATATTTATTTGTCGTGCTATGTACCTGTTGTTCTAACATTGTTTTAATGCTTTGTATGTAAAATTTATGTGTAATAATATTAAGCCTGAAGGAGGAGGCTTTTTGCCCAGAGATAATTAGGCAAATATGTTTTTGCAGGTACCTTTTGATATATAATCCCATGGAACAAGAACGATTTTCAGTGGTTTCAGTCAATGTGAATTCCCCCAGAGTTAAAGTGTTATCTCCTTTGGGAAAACCTGTTACTGTACAGATTAGTGCTGTTTGGGATGGAGCAACTACAGTATCACATGAAGCTTATCAGGTATGCTACTTTAAGTAAAAAGTATTTAAATATTTTGTGAACAGGTACTGTAGCTCTGCAGTTGGAGAAAATGGAAGCCACATATTCAAATACTGGCAATTCTGTCATCTGCAGATAATACCATCATTTCAATCATTTTAAGGAAAAAACCCTCCAACTATTTAGCATTAATATTTTTTAAACTCGTAAGTTATTAAACTTTTGTGATATGGTTTATTAGAGTTCCAGGGTCAGTTTCAGCTGCATAAACAGAAAATAGTGTATGTGTGCCTTTTCCCTAAACTTTCTAAAGCTGTTTACCCCTTCAAGCAATAGTCCATACAATGCAGTCACAGTCTGTATGTGCTGGAAGGTTTCATAAGTTCAATGGCTTAAACAGTTAAAATCTGATTGTTGTTGTTGTTTTCCAGATATAGCAGCTGAATAGTAATGTCCATTACTCTTTACTCAAGCTAGACTTCGAGTCCCCTTTTGGTTTTGATTTTAAAGGTTCTGAGAACTTTTGAATCATATGCCATTACAGAAGATTGTCCTCAATGATCACACATCAGGAACTTTGTTAAATTCTTAGTGATACAATGTTACTGTATTACTGTAATAGTACTGTGTTATGTCCAAACTTATATTTTCAGTCTGATTCCTTTTGACTCAGGCGCCAAGTTAAATTTGTTTCAGGATAATGCTCCTGTGAGGGTAATTCAGTAAGTGCCTCTCAGTTGACCTCTGAAGGGGGGTTAACCTTGGCCAGTAGCTCAACTCACACAGCTGCTCTGTCACTGCACCCAGGAGGGGTGTGGAGAGAATGGGAAGGTTAACACTGAGCAAGCTCACGGGTTGAGGTAAAGACAGTTTAATAGGTAAAGCAAAAGCTGCGCACAGAAGCAAAAGAAACCAGGGAATTCTTTCCTTGCTTCCCATGGGCAGGCAGGAGTTCAGCCATCTCCAGGCAAGCAGGGCTCCATCATGTGTAACAGTGTCTTGGGAAGACAAATGCCATCAATCTGAATGTCCTTCCCCTTCCTTCTTCCCCCAGCTTTCCATGCTGAGCATGGCATTGTATGGTACGGAATGTCACTTTGGTCTATTGGGGTCAGTAGTCCCAGCTGTGTCCCTTCCCAACTTCTTCTGCATCCCCAGCCTGCTCGCTGGCGCAGTGGGCTAAGAAGCAGAAATGGCCTTGATGCTGCATAAGCAATGCTAAGCAATAGCAAAGACATCCCTATGTTATCAACATAGTTGTTACCAAAACAACTATCATAGCACCATATGAGCAATTATGGAGAAATTTAACTCTCAGCTAAAACCAGTACAATAATGAACACTTAATTGCTCGGAGAAGAAGAAATAAAATTAAATACCCGTACCCAAATTTTAAGCAAATTGGTTTGGACACCTACCTTGTATATTACATTTCTGTGCAGATTATTTTATGGCTTCTGAATAACTAGATACTAAAAATGAATTTTCTGGTATTTGGCTATTTAAATGTGTGGATTTTTTAATGAAATTTAAGTGATAGGTAGGATCTGTGCTCACTTGATGTGCTACACACACATTTTTAATGCACAGCAAATATGCTTAAAACTGCACATCACAGCTAAAATAATTTTAAACAAGGTTCAAAATCGTTATTGTATTAATATAGCAGTGACTTTCATGCCTAGCAAATTCACAATGCAGGCATTTTTGGTTGCTAATTCTTCCTAACATGCTTGGTATGTCATTTGTAATTTCATACTTGTTTATGGAATACAAAAAAATTCAGCCATCGTAAAGTTAGGATGAAGCAAAATGAGATACTATGAACATACATTTGGTACGAAAAGTTAGGCTTCAGTGTTTTTCAATAATGGCTTCTTCTTTTCTCCCAACAGATCTCTTTTGTGGCACATCTACCACCTCTGGGGCTCGGGGTTTACCAACTTTTGGAGGTTCAGAGTTCAGAAGCAGTTTTAACAGACTATAATATATACATGAGGAACAGTAGGCAAGAGAAGACAGATGGACTTTTCAAGATAAAAGAGATGCAGAATTCCGTGGATAATATAATTTTAGAAAATTCTTACATGAAACTGTGGTTTTCTGGAATGTCTGGGTTACTGGAGGTGTGTGGCATTGTATTTTGATAGACTGTGTTTGGGGTTTTTTTTTAAGAATGTCAGTTCTTATTTGTGTAATCCTAAATGTGTTAACTATTTCAAACATGATTTTCTATCCTTAGAAAATAAATACCAAAGAAGATGGTAAAAATCATCAAATGAAGGTAGAATTTGCTTGGTATGGAACAACAAGTAACCGGGATAAAAGTGGAGCTTATCTCTTCTTGCCAGATGGAGATGCCAAGGTAAATCTTCAGTCTGCAGAGAGATTCTAATCTTGAAATAACGTGAAGCATTCTGCAAGTACATTTTGGAGGAGGTATTTTTTTCCCCCAACACTGAGATACAGCTGTGCGATTAGAAATAATGATACCAGTTATTGAAATGGCTGGTAGAACTTCATAAGCTTAGATTTGGGTAAAACTAGCATAATTTGAAAGTGTAAAAATACACAGAATGCTTGTGATCACCCAGAAAACTTAAATGATACCCTTGCAAGAAATCCATTAATACACAACATTCACTATGAATAAAATAAGTTCACTTTCATGTCCTGTGATGAAAATGTGTAGGACATACCAATTCATTTTGGGATTTCTTCACTTTATGATTTTTAAGAGTTCTTTATTGTAAAGGATTTATTTTTTATTTATTTATTTCCAGCTCAGAGTGTGGTACTTTTTTGGCTGTTATTAGTATGTGCAGTTTAATACAGTAATTAAGATACTGAGTCACAATTGATGAATGTAAAGACAAGCAGCTGTTCTGATTTAGTTGTCTAAGGTTATTAGTATTTTTAGCTGTGTAATTATTAGAGGGCAACAGCATACTCTTGTTAGTTTTCAAAATGGAAATTCAGAAATTACACTGTTCATACACTTAAATACCATAAAGAATCTACTGCACCACTCTTGGAACTCGAAAGATGGTATTTCAGAACACAAGTAATAAAATAACGAACCGTTTTAAGAACCTGGCTACTTTGCAGCATGTTTTTTCTCCCCAGTTTCTCCTAGGGAAACTGAAGTTGCATGCATAAGGCAAACTAGGAGTTCAGTTTGCTGCTCTAGCACACAAACAAGGCTAATACTGGTGGGGAGGGGGTTTGGATTCTTATTTTTTGCTATCCGCGTGATTCAGTCTAGAAGTGGACAGAACAGTTTCCCTTCCTTTTAGCAGTCTCTCCTAGAAGTGCACAGGTTGAGGTGTCTGAGTTGGCAGTTTTAGACCATTTGATAAATTTAGTTCCATAACTGTTTGCATCACCTATGTTCAAAAGGGTTGATGTATATTTAAATGCCAGTGGTTTTGATCTGTGAATACGTGAACAATATCAGTTATGGTTTTTTACCTTTCATCAGCAGTATTATCACAATTAAGCTAATTTTATTTTAGATACTACTTTGTCTTTTGCTTACAAAACAAATAATCAGTAAATACAAGTTACGTAATTTTAACTAAGCTTTTGAATTATTTGCTTTATAAAAACAATATGGACAAATCTATATAGCAGAATGCTATGGTTTGAACATAAAAAGTCTGTCTCATGCCTGCAAGCATAGACGGAAAATAAGGCACGTCTGAACTTCTACGAAAAATGAAATTAAAATACATTCGTAGTTAACATTAGAGTGGTGTATTTGGCTTTTGTAACTTTTTATACAACAAAAATGAAATTACGATGCTTTTAAAATGCTTGTTCATTAATATACCATAAGGCTCATTTGGCTTGTGCTTTAATAACATTAATTAGGTTGTGCACTGGGAATAACAATGTAATTCTATGGTATTTTCTAAAACAGTTTGAAGTAATGATTTCTGTCTTAAAAGAAATTCCATATGTTCAGGGTTTTCAGCATGAGGTAGATCAACTGACATTTTCAAGTCCTTGTGTGGAGCGGGTATGGGATAGATTACATGCAGCTTTCTTATTTTTGGATAGATTTGGGTGGCTAGGTTTGGGTTTTGCAGTTTTTACCTATCCCGCACACCCTATGTATTTCTGCAAAATTTGCAGACAATAATTGCATTTGATGTTGAGTCATTTTCCTCTGGTACAAGTACAGTTATAGTTTTGTTTGCCTTTGTTAACTGGTGGTTTTGTCACCTAGTAAGTATTTTGGATCCTTTCTTTTCTGTTCTGAAATACTCAGAAATTTTTTTTCTTCATCTTGCTGGTTTTGCTATAGAACTTATATAGCAAGCCATAACTTAAAGCCGTGTCAGTTTGGACACTTGAGACTTACAGTGCAGCTCTGGTCATCAGTAGGCTGTGACCCTCAGTGGATGTGGTGTTTTCTGCAGTTGATGATCTGCATATTAGAATACGCATGAATCTGAATCTTCTAAGAGGTTCTTTGTATTGATCAGCTTTATGGCTGACCTAAAACCAGCCTGGAGTACTATAAAGAGTGCGTCTGTACTAAGAAGTGGTAAGGCTGTAGTACCAGCGCTAACTGGTACTCTCTGCAACAGCAGAGACCTTGGTTAACGATGGTGAAATGCACAATATTAAATAGAAGGTTCACTGAACACTGGTAACTCTTTATCACTGCTCTGGAAAGAATAGCTAGACTTAAAGGTCTACAATACCACGGCACACATTGCCATGGTGCAGCTCGCCAGCCCACAGTAAGAACATGCTCTAGGCTTGTGGGATAGGGTCTTATCCACAGATGATTCTGTCCTTAACATCTCTGAAGTCTGGAAGTAGTTCAGTGGCAGACTCATGTCAGGACACCAGTGTGAAGTCCAGAACAATGATGCACAGCGGAAGCTGCATGCTGCAGCTCTAGAGATAAGGAGTGCTCCTACCATGTCTTTCTGTCTTCTGCAGAATAGAATAAAGAACAAGGGAAAAGACAGGCAGTGTCTTAATTTTTTTAAAACATCAGTGATGTTACCAAGGTTTGGAAGAGACTTCCTTTGATCTCACAACAAATATTTTTTAAAAAAATCATCCTGCCTGTGAAAGGAGAAAACATGTTTGTATCTCTTGTTATTTTCTGAAGGATGGCCAATTTTATAAATCTGTTAGATCTGGAGGAAAAAAAATCAGTATCCAATAAACTTTGAAGCACTTAAATGACTTTATTTTCTTCAAGACAGGTATTCAAGACAAGTCAATATGTGATGACCTACATACTGGCCATGTTCAGTATCAATAGGGAATAGAACAAAGTATTTTTTTCCAAAGAGTCAGATGCTAAGTGTTTGTAGGATCAGTATGAGTGGTTCATTTTTTTTACAAATCAATTTTCAGAATCTACGTGGACTTTTTCTAAAGATCAACATGGGAAATTGTGATTCTTCCTTAGTCAGCTGTGTCTGTGCACACATATATGTACTGTAGGTTCTAAGAAAATATATAAGAGAGTTTGGGGTTTTTTTTTGATCCTGCAGTATGTCAAATACTAGAGCTTTTCTCCTTTTTTTCTTTTTTTTTTTTTTCTCCTCTTCACACTTTTTCTCAATGTTTGGACTTCCTTTCCTGGTGATGATCTCCTACCTGTGTATCTGCAGCTGCTGTGACTAGCTTCAGGAAACTTTTTCTATGACAGGTCCTTTTTTAGTGCATCAAGATTGTTACCTTTGCCTCTCAGAGAATAACTAGTATCTAAATTAATCTACGTGCTTGGCCTTCGTAACTATGTAAAAGATAACGGTATTTTTCCATATTTTTTTTGAAGTGAGATTTGGATGTTCTACTGCCTGGGAGGAGACTAGCCATTTAGGGTATTCTACTGTATCCACCTTCAGATCTTTTTTCTCAAAAATAGAGGATCCCCATTCAAACATATTGCATTTACTCCTAATACTTCCCCTGCTTTTGCATGCCTGATAAAGGAAAGACAAGTACACAGGCACCATTACCTCAAGAATCAGTGCCTTTGAAGTGTCTGTTCTTTCCTTGGTGCTGTTTTTTCTTCAAGCATCTTATCTGTCATATATCCCCCCTCCCCCCAACCATATTGATGGTGGTGTGTTTGAGGACGAAACATATTAAAATTGCATCATTCTCTCTCCTGTCAGGTAATCCTTTAAACTAGTCTCAAGAGCTCATAGTATTTACTTTCCCCCTTCCTCCCACCTGCCAATTCCTAGTCTAATCTCACACGTTGGGAAGTGAAGGGTAATCTGCTTTTGAGAAGGAACTTTTCTTGAAGGCTTTGTCTTGAGTTATTTTTAAAATCTCAGGCATATGAAGAACAATTCAGTGTGTGCTGGATGACTTTTGTCTGGATATGGTTTATTTGCCTTCCACACTAACAGTGTGTTGCACTGCCAGAAATGTCTAGGCTACACTATGATGGTTAGTAGTGCTTCACTTGACTACAAGGGCAGAGGCTTACTGCCCATTTTTCATGCCTTCAGGCTGCAATATGCCATTCTAGCTTCCATGCAGGCCAATAAACCTTTAAGAGAAGTTGTTTCTCCAGTTACCTTCATCCTTTGACACCCAATTTGATGCCAAGTATTTTAAGATATCCTAGGGAGCTATTTTGTATTTTGCTTCCTTAAAATTGTTTGTGCACATTTTTCCCCCCACTTCCCTCATGGGGAAGTTTTGTTGTATTTGTCATGAACGTGGTTATTGAAAAATGGTTTCTGGATCCTTTTCTTACAGTAAAATTAAATGTAAAATGTGATCTGAATCAAGTTGTTTATGCCGCTGCAGAAGTCCGTTGTGTAGCCCTACCCCTGCTCGTCTAAGGCCAGACAAGAAATATCTAAATAATGTACCTTTGATAAGTAGGTTTTGACTGTTAAAAACTGAAGTTTAGCTGATATGTTACTCATTCAGTCACCAAACCATGAAGAAACATTTAGACTTCCCAAACGTAATGGGAGACTAGAGCAAGGGTAATTCTGGAAGAGACAGTTGGAACCACAGACTCATGGACTGCTTACCCCAGTTATACCGCCTACTCAAAAGATAAAGTCGGAGGCAAGAACCGGGCATGTGTTCTGGTTTGCATGCTAGGCAAAGATATCTAAACCAACTATTTATTAGAAATGCAATGTCTTTATTATAAAGATAAATATGTTAATGTTTTATGCATAAATAGCCAGTGATTTGAAGCTTTGGGGTGTGCTGCCTTGGGACAGACACCTATATCTGCGCAAATACACAGTAAAATACCTCTGCTCTGTATGTATATCAGCATATTGCATACTGGGTAAATGAACTCCATGTTTGACTCATAGTTCTATTATCCCATTTTGAAAACACTGCTTTCAAGGCTCAACACAACCTTCCACAGCAGGCTGCTGACTTTGGTACAGTAGAACTTGTTCCAGTGGAGCTGAGTGGAACAGGTTTTACAGCAACTATTCATTTTAACTGCTTAGGAAGTAGAGTACTGAGACTGTTCCTGGATAGGAGACTGAAGTATTTTTATTCCTAATTTAAGATCTGAGTAATCATAGAGTCTTTCACACTGGAAGGTCATTTGGTGCAAGCTCCCACTCAAAGCAGAGTAAATAGTGATTCAGACTAGGACTTTGTCCAATCAGTTTTGCAAATGGCTGTCTCATTGTTCATTCCTTCCACTTAGAAAGGAAAGCGGTTTATGTCTGAGCAGTAAGAGGTCTGTTTCTGCATCTTAATAAGTCTTTCACATAAAAAGTATTTTTATATTTCAGACCCAGGACCAGGATCATTTCACAGGTCTCTACATCTCACCAAGGATCTTTAGAATGATACTAGAATAATTGCATATGCAAAGCATCAAGCAGCTTTTCTGTTTAAAAGCCTGATTCACTGACAGATTGTCAATGTGACAAACATATTCACCTCTTTATAGTTTCTAAAGTCAGTGTGTCTCCAGATGACTATCAAGAAATCACTGCCCAGGGTAGGGCTTTTGTAGGCACTAAATATGAATTTGAAGCCTTCCCTACTCTCATTTTTTTCTATTTGCCCAACAGACAGGAAAAAATAGGCATCTGTGACAACTAAAGTATACATGATATGAGTACTCTTAGTATCAGAAAACTTGTTGATGGATGGCATGTGATTTTGTAACTCCTTCATTTGTATCTTTTCCCTTAGAGGCTTGCAAACTGGTTTTAATACATTGTGCTCAGCACATGTACTAGTGGAATCACAAATCATTATTTTAAAAAGTTCATTAGTCTCATGGTTGAGCTCCAGCTGCAGCTGAGCTCCAGGTGAGTGCTCACTCGCCCCCCCCCCAGCTCTTCTAGTGGGTTGGGGAGGAGAATGGGGAGACAAAGACAAAACTCATGGATTTGGTGGAGTTTGCTGGAACAGCACAGAGGGAAGGAAACAACAGCAGGACTTGGAATACGCAGCGCTGGTGATGCACAGTGCAGTTTCTCACCGAATCGCTAAACTCAGACTGTACAGCTTGAAGCCATCCCAAAGCTGGACCTGCCCCAAGCTGCACATCCTGGAGCTTGAGCCACCCTACCTCAACTAGACCCCTTTTACCTGCATGACATCATATGGTAGGGAATACCCCCTTTGGTTAGTTTGGGTCACCTGTCCTAGCTGTGTCTCATCCCAGCTTCTATTGAAAATTAACCCTATCCTAACCAAACCCAGGACAACTAGTTTCAGACAATACCTACTAAATGACACTTTGTTTTCTTTCTTATTACTCATCTTTCCTTACCATTCAGAATGGTAGGTATGGTTGCCTCTATTTTCAGTTGAGAAGCTGATCTGGCCACATGAGTGGCCTGGAGACTGGTGTGTGTGAATTTAGTGTCTGGCAGTATAGCAGAGTCTGAGAGCTGTTAACCACATCACATTTCAGCTTTCTAGTTGCATTGGCACAATGTATTATGGTAGCAATTGCCAATGTCGCTATCCTGTTTTATCAGGCTTGATTGAACAGAGTTCCTCCAAGTATTTTTAAGTGCCCAGCCTTTTGCATTCCTTTGCCACTCATCTGCCATCTCTTCTTTTTTTCTGGTTTTGCCCTGAATAAGTCGAGTGAGAACCCTAGTGAGAAACATTTTTTACAAACAACTGAAATAAGCCTATAAGATTGGTGTTACTTTGGTAACACAGTGTATTTGGAGGGCTGCTCTTTGTGCAAGTAGTATTTTCCTAGGTAATAACTGACAAGAGTATTTGCTTGGTCTCAAGATGCCAGGCTGCTTAGCTCATTTTCTGAGAGTTCTTTAGCTGCTGTTCCAGTCCTTCATTGCTAAGCTGAAGATCTTCATGTTTCCCTATCCTGCAGGTAGGATTTTGAAGAGTTTTATTATTCCAACTTCCTGTCAGTAATGCTGTTCCTCTGTGGGATTTTAATCTAAACATGTACTTCTACGAGAATGTAGTCACAAGTTAAATGAGTTTATCTTCTATACCTGTGTGTGATAGATAAGCAGATAGATAGCAATCTTCTCTGACAGAACAAAGGGGAAGATTCAGTCTACATCTACTGATCTTGTAATATTTTTTGTAGAAGTAAGAGCGTGTCTTCAAATTATCTTTATCCCAGTGTAATAATTCACCTTGTCTTCCTGCCATTCTACTACTATATTCATCCTGTATTTCTGTTAGCAAATGGATAAATGCATAGTAGGCAGAAACACTTGTCCGTCTTACTGACAACATGAGACCCCTTGGAAGTATCTCGTATTTTTTTCATGTCAACTGTTACGAAGTCCAAAAGATTCTTTTCTCATTTGGGTCAAATACAAATACTGATTAGCTGGATAAAACATTGCTGTGAGATGATCAGCAGAAAAATCCCTCTCTCCCTAAAATAACTCATCTTACCGAAGTGTAAGCAACTGTGATTCCACTACCAAATTTCTGTACAAAGTGTACCTGTAGTCGATAGCTGCAAAGCTGCCTGTTGGAGCTCTGGCAAATCCTTTGTTAAAGAGCATTCTGTCTGAAGTTTTAAGAATAAATACATGAGTAGAAAAGCAGGCTTTTAGTCTTTGAAAAGTAGTCTTTTTAGTCATTTTCTTCTCTTATTAAAATCTTAATTGTAAATATACATATAGCTATATGCTCGAAGAATATTGGATGATATGTACCTTTACTTGTTCTTCTCTGACATGTTTGTCTGGATGTATATAATCTTTTATTTCCTCTCTTCATCAAAGTACATTTGATGTTTGGTTTTCTTACTTGAAAGAGTGTTCTCTGTCCTACTTATGGTATTGGTACATACAGGAGGACAGCCACCCATAAGAGCTTTCTGCTTAGATAGCTCTGAATTTTCAAGTATTTTGATGTTTTCTTTTTATTTACTGCTGTTGCCCTATAGTAGTAGTTCTGTATGTTGTATTTTAATTTTTTGCTTTGTACATGCTTAATATTTAACCCATTTTTTACTTTGGAGGCATCCATGTAATTTTATATAGTATATACAGTTTGGTTTGGGATCACATGTTTAAAAAGTTATTGTTTGCTTAGTTGAGACTCAAAATACTGTCATTAAATGGAATAGTAATTTTCTTCATCTCCTTAGTTTGACTATAGATATGTGAAATTTCTGCTAGTCTTTTGAGAGTCGTTAATAAGAAGACAGTGCCCCTCTTGGGGTTTCCTCATGGTTCCCAGCTCTACTCTGCATTCGAGGAGGCTCCCTTGACAACTGTAGCTGCTTTTGATGAAGAAAAAGCTTCCTCTCTCACCTTTAGAAGGTTTTGTAAACTGATCCACAAAACGGTGGTGTGGCAGCTTTCCTCACACTGTGTGTGCCACTGATAAAGGAAACTGAGCAAACCAAACAGACAGTTAAACCATCTGCCACAGATGATGAAAACACAGTATTTGATTACTGGTTAGCAAGTATAATTTTGCTAGCAAAAAAGGTTATTCCAGATGTTTGCAATATTAATACAGAGCTATTTTGTCTGTAGGCTTTGCATCCATTAATCCTCATAAAATAGTTGTGAGATACGTAATGAGATATATTGGGTTATTCTAACTTTAGTCAAAGGGAAAGTGAGGCTCTGAGGATAAGTTGCTGAATTTCAGATAAGGAATAATTTTTTAATTCCCAGGCTTTGGACTAGACTTAGATATGGAACAGTTTTAAAAAAGTAAAATAAACTTTAGTATTCATAAAATATCTTGATTTATTCACATTGATTTTATGAAAAAATTCCAAGATAATTATTCTAATTTCCTATTTTGTTTTTTGTAGCCTTATATTTTTACAGATCCACCTACCATAAGAGTTGCTCATGGAAGAATTTTCTCAGAAGTTGTATGTTTTTTCCACCATGTGACACATACCATGCGACTGTATAAAGTTCAGGGTAAGAGATGTGAAATTCTGTCTCATTTAGCAGTTATTTCTCATCACTACAGTCTTGGATCCTTCCTGTCTATTTAATATTTCAATGCACTTTTGAACTAGTGCAGAATTCATTAAACTGCAGTCTTTGCTGGTACACCATGATTCCTTTCAGAGCATCATGCTAGTTACTAAGCTGATGTGCTTAAGCTCAACAGATTTGTTGGATGTACCTCTCAGTATTTGGAAATTTTATGGTATGAATTACCTACAAGGGAATGTTAAACTTTCCTTGGTCATCTGAATGCTGTAGGTAGCTTAGGTAGCTGTAAATTGTTAAAAGGGAGGATATATATATATATATGTATATATATATATCTTGGAGATTATGTAAAAACATAGTATCTTTCATAGCTTCAAACTTGTTCACGGGGGTATAACAATATCTTCTCTAACCTGAAAAAAAAGTGAAGTTATTTCTTAGTGGCATTAGTAGTGAAGTCAGGTTTACTCCACAGGGGTAGGAGCACTTCAATTAACCTGTGGCTTCCTCTTTGTCCTTTATCTGTGTGGAAGAGCTCATGACAGAATTTTCTGTGCCTTAGAATCAGTCATAGAAAGTGCATTGAGAGGCACCAGCAATGAACTAGCTTATTGACTCTTAGGCATAACTTCCTTTCAGTTTTGCTTTCTTTCCTTCAGCATGGCTTTCTGGTTTTGTTAATCTACTGTTCAATTACTGGCAGATTCTGAATTTTCTTAGAAAACAGTAAGTTTGGAAACTCTGTACCCTTCCAAACTTGATTAAATTTGTCAGTGAAAATTGTAAAAGAGGAAAGAAATTGTGGTACAACTGTATAAACTTACTTTCCTGTACAAACGTGACCTAAAATTGTGAAGTGTATCTTTTGTAATTGAAATTGGAAACATACATTTTCACTTGTTCATCTATTTGCACTTACTGGAATTTTTCTGGAATGCAGACACATTGGCTAGTATTTTCAGCTCTTGAAGGAACTTAAATGTTTTGTATTAGCATTACTTTTACTGTAGGTGTCAAAGTTGTCTGTATGGGTTTTTAAATCTTAACGTCTTTACTTATATTTCTGAACACCTTCAAAAACAATGTAGCTGTAAGAACTTTGTAATTCTCCTGTGCTCTTTCTCTTATGCTGTTTAGGTTTCAAAAATACATTGTCAGCAACACCTACTTTACAGTTAAACACAGCAGATCTGTTTGATTTTTTTTTTTTTACTTGTAATATATTTCTCTTTAGAATGAAAATTGATTTAGGTGCCTTATTTTTTATGATGTAAGTGTATACTTTGAAGTTTGAAGTTGCTAGAGTTCACCCATATGCTATATACTTATCAGAGTTGAGGTGCCAACTTGTCTGATACAGTAATTTTAGATAAAATTCTAGATAATTCCTTATGAATACAAATGAAGATGTATAGTAATTTTTTACTCTGGATCCTCAGGAAACATGTTTCTATTCAAGATTATATCAGTTTGGTTTTATATGACCAATATGTGAAATGAATCTAGATGAAAAAGGAGCCTTGTGGTCAAGATGTACTACTAGGTCACCAAAAATGTGTAAAGAAAGTTACTTTCCTGTGTGGGTTTTAGTATATTAAACTTAGCAAGGAGGGAACTTACATAAGGAGAGTGATGTTGTGAAGGGGAGATAGAAAACCTGAAAAAGTCCTGAAAGGTCTCTCTTCTGGTTAGGCTGAAATTGTTGGGGTTTTGGGTGGAGTTTTATTGCTAGTTTGGGGCTTTTTAATGGATTTCTTTCTAATACTTCCTTTAATTCATTAATAAATGTCCTCTAGAAGTATTATACTTCCATTTCACAGTTCACAGAAAATGAATTGTCAGTGAAAAAATCCCTTGCTTGCCAATTCTAAGACATGAATTTATCTTTCATCTTGAGTGCATTACACAGGGGCTTTTTCTGGGTTGGGTTGGGTTTTTTGGCGATTCATCCCACTGTTTTGATACTTACACCATTATCTGTCCAGTCATTATAGTGGAGTCCTTTACCCTATTCACAGTTTTTCAAAGGAAAAATTATACGTAGTTTAAAATACATTTTCTCTCTTTACTTTTATGTTGGCCTTTTTTAAAGTTTAAAAATTAATGACTTGCTGGGGTCTGTTTCCTGGGCTTTCTAAGAGAAGCTACTTATGTCGCATTACTTCAGTTAGAAGAAGGTATCTTGAAGTCTTGCTAAATATGTACAGTAACAAAGCATGTGGAGACAAATATACACACATACACATTCATTTTATTTTTAAATAGAGCTGATGGTCCTGTTGTAACCTACGTTCTTGCCAGGACATCGAAAGCCTAACTGTGTGGCTAATCCAGTTGTGGGACAACACTTCTCAGTTCTACAGTTTCTCCAGCAATTTTTATGAATCACTGCTTTTTCCACTTCTGGGCTCAGAATTCTGTTGGTTTTGAGCAAAAAAATACTCTAGCTTGACAAGTCTGTTCAGCAATTGATGAGTGATTTTTAACTTTTTCTGGTTTCCTTGGCATCTGGTTTTGATATTAATATGATTCTGTTAAGCTTTTTTATCAAATACTTCTTAAGTTTCATCATCTTCATAATCGTATTTTTGTATCAACTCAAATTTTAAACTAATTGTAAACTAAATATTGTATCATTGTTCAAGGTGCTTTATGTTCCTATTTGTGCTTTAATGTTCCCACTTGAAATAGTTGGAAAATCCATGACTAAGAGCATCAAAAGTGGAGCATGCAGATCCACTTTTTCCAGACTAGGTCTGGAAAAATAAAAGTAATTATTTGAACTGAGTATTTTTCATTTAGCGCTATATTATAGTAGTCGTTGGGAAATGTTGACATTTTAGTAGTTGCTGGTACTGCTGCAGGTGGCGTTCAGATTTTAAAAAAGATGAGGAAGCAAATGCAGACCCTTACATCCTCCTCATTCAGGTGATAAAATCACACCCCTGAACTGCATTTTACGTACTAAATAACAGCATAAAAATTAAAGCAGGTGGACACTGAGTATCCCATTGTATAAAGGTTCAGAGAGTTTGAGAAAGACAAGGAAAATATTTCAACATGCCCCCAAACAGAATTGCTAAAAAATTTTGAAAACTGTGTGTCTAAGGAAAAAGAGGTTGTGCTAACCTCTGTCTGTATGTCTGTGTAGGAATTTTATTTGAAGGTGCTCTCTCCTTTTGCAAAAGACTCTACAGTGCAGGAGCCCAAACTGATGACCATGCCTCTGGGTCTTGTGAGCTGACATACAGTGAACTGTTAAAAAAAAAAAGTATTCAGTATCTAGGATTTTAAAATAGTGTCTTCAAGTTTTAAAGGTCTAAGTTGGTTAATCAGTTCTTCACTTTCTACTGTCTTCTGTTTACAATCCATCAGACAAGCTTGATGTAACTTCATCTCACTACAAAGAGGTATTTCATACCTCTTTTCTGCTTGGTGGAATTCTTTTCACAAGTGGTAGTCCCATTAGGCTACAGAAAAGGTAGAAGTGGTCATGCTGAACTGTTTGAAAAGGTCAGATTATTATTAAAGGCGTTTAATTTTCAGCCTGAGGTACTGAAAATAAATCTCACTGAACATCTGTCTGTACGTTCAGATATTTAATCCTTCTTTAAATAAGTAGGCATATTTCTCTGTCAACAACGATTTGTGTTCTGGCTGTGGTCTTATCAGTCTGTGATTTCTTAATTTGCTGTCCTTAAGGACGAGCCTCCCTGCTTTTGCCAAAACTGTTGACTGATTTCTGGCTTAGCAGCACAGGTGCTTTCCAGAAGCTGGTAACCTCATTCTTGTCTGTGAATGTCAACAGCTGCGTAAGAAGTCAAGGTGAGAAGTGAATATCTAGGTCTTGCTCCCATGTGTTAGCTGCTCCTAAAGACATCACTTAACAGTCATGTACTGTTTCCTAATGATTTACCAGAATCCACATCAGTTCTTATTATGAATTGCTTCTGTTCTAATTCAGTGAAGGTTTCAGACTGTTCAGTGACTACTGACCTAGAAGTACCGCTGTATCATGCGGTACATACCTGAACTGGCTTCAAATATATGGTTAGATAACAACAGAAAAGTAAAACTAGAAGAGAAAGCTAGATCGCTGTTTTCTGTGAGCACAGTCATTCTTATGTAGGTGGCAATTGCTTTTAAAAGTTGTGGGATTTTCAATGTGTCTTTTTCATGTAGGTTTGGAAGGACAGTCTCTTGAAGTTTCCAATATTGTGGATATTAGAGGAGAATATAATCGTGAGCTTGCAATGAGAATTTCATCTGACATAAACAGCCAAAATAGATTCTATTCTGACCTTAACGGATATCAGGTAATTATTGCCTATTAATTATAAAAGCCTAGAACCTCAGTTTTTGACAGTCTTAATGGTTCTTGAGTCATGCTAATAACACACTAATGTTAAATTCCCCGTATCATTTAAAAGGAGGAAAAACTGTAAAAATATATACACTACAAAACTCAATTTAGGTCAGATGAATTAGTAACTGTTTTCTTTCAATGTTACTTTTTATCCTTTATAACACAATAATTGTAATACAGCATGCTATGAGGAGCCACCATGTAGTTGCTTGTATATCTGTATGCCTTCTTTCCCCTCTATTTAGAGCCCTTTGGGTAGCACGGTGCTAGGTGTGCATAAGGTCCAGATGCTTAGATGTAGAGAACAACTTGCTTGATGCTGTGGCAGAACTAAGTGATGTATTTTTTGAGTATAATAACTTATATTGGTGACGCATCCAATGAAATACAGTGAGACTATTTTCTTAAATTGAACTGTGCAGCACACACACAAAAAAGAAAGATTTATTTTCCATACCTTCCTCCCTTACTAAAAATAGTTTTGGAAATACATTGAAAACCATAGCTGCTGAGTAAGAGACTACTGTTTTTCCAGTACTGTGTTTCACTGGAGATAATAAAGCCGGTATTTAAACATGAAAATAATTTTAATACTACTACTCATTTGTCATGCACCATTCAAGAATTCCACTAGCACTTTAATAAATTCCAATTATATTCCTTTTCTGCAACCTTGAATCTATTCACCGCTTGCTCTCTAGAGGAGAAAAAAATTCTCTCATTCTATAACTGATTATTTCTTTTTTGTATGTTCCCTCGATGAATCTTTCAGGGGTTTTTTAAATATTCTTTGATCTAAAAGTACATTGAAGTTATCATTTCCAAAGTGGTAATTTTAGCCACAAATCTCCAAAAAGCTAAATAATACAGTTGAGTGAATGCTTTGGTGCTGGTTGTGCTTCTGAAGCACATGGGATAAATGTCTGAAAAGGTATTTGAAATTTAAATGCATAAAAAGAATGTATTTTATTGAAGTTCGTGTTCATACTGCAGATCCAGCCCAGACTGACGATGAGCAAATTGCCTCTTCAAGCAAATATCTATCCTATGACTACAATGGCTTATATCCAAGATGTTGGTGTTCGTTTGACACTTCATTCAGCTCAGTCTCTAGGTGTTGCAAGCTTGAAAAATGGTAAGTATAAGATGACAGATTTTATAAAGGCCTATCCTTTTTCATTGTCTGAAGTAGTTCATTCAGAGATTACCATACCTACTAGCGTTTGAAGAAAGGAAATACATTTATCCAGCTCTTAACAAGTCTCAGAATATGCCCATATGGGAGGAGGCAGAGGTTGTTCCCACATGAGGTCCTGTCATCTTCAATAGAAGATCTTGCTCAAACTAGAAACAGAGCAGAAAGACTATGAAAAAGACAAAACCACCAACAGTTGTTAGAGCTCAGTATTTTTTACCCAAGAACTCTGATGTTACTCAAGGATGAAACAGCAAAAATGTAACTTGTTCTCTTTTGTACTCCTCTGGTAGGAGAGGGCTTAAGATGGATCATGTGATGCTGATCATGTTTTGTGATTTGTTTGTTTGCTTCAAGGTAGAAAACACTAGTCTTAAGATACGCACAATATTCCCTAACATACCTGTTAAGGAGAACAGTAGTGGCTTTTATGAAGTCTAGAATTAGTTAAATAAAATATAAAAATGGCCCTGGGTAAGAATCAACATCGTTCTGAAGCAAAATCATACCTCACAAATATAGTGGAGTACTTTAAAAGAGCTGATGAATATCTTGACAAGAAAAATCAATTCATATTAAGAATTCCAAAAGGGATGCAGTCTTGTCCCTCACAGCAGAAAAGGCTATGATGAATGGCCTGGAGGGATGGAAATAGAGGACAGTGTATACTGCTACCATAATGAGGAGGCCTTCAAATAAAGCTTTTTTATATATATTTTTTATTTGACTTGCAGTTATGTCAGCCCATGTTAGTACAGCAGTCTACAAAGACCATCAATCTGAGACACAATCTGAGCCTTATACTGTATTCAAAATGGTTTAGTTAGTTTAGTTTAGTTTCTTCTCATTGCCACCTGCTTTCTCTCCTGGATACATGAAATCTGTTTTTACTTGAGGGAAGGGAAACAAGCATTTAGGAAAATCGGATAAGTATTTGTGGAACAATAGAAAAGCATAAAAGAAGACTGCCTTACTAGGCAGCCTTTTCTAGTAGCATAAACTGTGCATTTCTTATTTAGGGAACAAGTACTTCAGGATTCCAGTTTTATTTAGGAAACAAGTACACTTGTTTGAAGATTCAGTGTGCAAAAACTGTAACAACCTTAATTACATGCCCTGAACTGGTTTCCCTCTGGAGAGATAAACATGAAAAGATACGAACTTCATTTTCCATATGGCTATTTATGATTTAGCATCATGCTTGAAGAGCTATTTTGAATGGCAGTGCTACAGTTCAGTATAAACTCAGAACTTCATACTCAGTTTTCACGTTGTACAAAGTTCTTTCCTACTCCCACAAGTGAAAATACCCTTACAAGGAGTGGTTGCAAATAGTTGAATCATAGAATGAATTTTAGAATGTATTGGGTTGGAGAGGACCTTTAGGGGCCATCTAGGCCAACCCCCCTGCAGTAAGCAGGGTTGTCTTCACTCTGTCAGGTTGCTCAGAGCCCCATCAAACCTGACCTTGAATATCTCCAGGGATGCGGCCTCTACTACCTCTCTGGACTGCTTGTTCCATCCTCATATTGAAGAACTTTTTCATAACATCCAACCTAAAACTACCCTTTTCTACTTGTTACACTCATATTGCCTGCTTGTTTTTCATTCTGAAGCAAAAAAAAGAAATAAATCTATTTGAGAGGTGTGCTCTCCTATGGAGTGTAAGAAGACAACTGTTCCACTACAGAAGGTTTCTCCTTACAGCTGCAGCTTCTTGGGATGCTGCTTCTCGTTGAGGTTTGATGTGCCAGTAAACAGTGATAACTTGTCACACTAAACTTCTGTTTAGACTCTTATGTTAGAAACTTGCGGGACCTTCTGCTGAAAGGCTTAAGAAAAAATTTTGGATGTTTCTGAACAGCCACAGCCCAAAGGTATTCAATGTTTTCATAATCAGTCCTAACAGTACCGATGTGCTATTGCTCTTCCATAGAAAAGAGGAAAAATGTGATTCTTTATACGTTTCAGGGTATTTTTCTTATGTTTAATAGAAGCTTTACATATTCTTCGTATGGGTATAATCTTTTTATTCATCTTTCAGGTCAGGTGGAAGTGATCATGGATCGTCGACTTATGCAGGATGACAACCGTGGCCTTGGACAGGGTGTCCAAGATAACAAGATTACAGCTAATATCTTCCGACTTCTGCTGGAAAGACGACATGGAACAGATGTGGTAGGATTCACTGTCTGGATTTTTCTGGCTAATTAAGATATAAATATTTATTTCTCTTGCAGCATCAGTGAACTCAGTAAAGAAATTATTCCTTGAGAGTAGAACTAAAGAAACATAATTTACGAGAGAGTTTTGTCATCTTCCTTCCATATTCTCATCATAAAGACTTAATCTTTCACTAGTACTCACACAAATACTTGCAGTATCTGCTTTCTCACTCACAGTTGAACACGACTGGCATACTATGTAGTATCTTTTTTCTTTCTGTTTTATTCTGGTTTGGGTTTTTTTTTATTGAGGAAGCTTTGAAAAATTGCTAATTAGCAAGACTTCTGTTTCTTAACAGAGTTAACTGAATCTGTGAAAGCTTGACAAATTAGTTCAGATGAATGGGTGGGGAAAATAAATTTTACACATGTAATTTTCTTAGGAATAAGATTTAAGTGGAAGTATTTAGATGCCAGACATATAAACCTTCTAACTTGATCTGGTAAAGTTGAGACTATTTTATTGTAAGGGGTTGGGTTTTTTTTCCACTTGCACAGATCATCTCAGTTCACCTTTTTCTGTATTAGTCGTTTGAATGACTTCAATTTTCTTTCAGTTGTTGCACTTTTTTTCTCTTTGCTGTTTTTCCTATAATTTTTCAGGACAAAATAAAAAGTACATCTTCATACTGAGGCAGTAGAATTATTATAGCAGCACTGAGTGTATTTTAAAATGATCACATAGCTGAAGATGAGGAGCTGTATACTGAGCTGCTAATGAGTATGTAGATAAATTTGAATTAATTCTGGTTTATAATGGATATCATTAACCACTGTGAGAGGATGATAGCATCGAGCTTAAAGCTAATTTCCACAGCTTAATGATTAAACTGCTTTTTCAGGTTGTACATGCCATTATGGTTTTCTGGTCCCTCACCCTGTATAGCACAGGCAGGACATTAACTGCCTTTATCAGTGTGATGGGCATATACTTGAAAGAAGGATAACTAACTTGAAAGAAGTTAACGTGAGTTCTGCAGCAGTGTAGCTTTGACAACAGTAAGCATCGCACAGGTTAATCTAACCTGCAGAGAGATACATACTGCCACAGAAAACTTCCCTAGTACCCAAGGTAATTGGTGTTGTATTAAATTAGGATGTGAAGTTGGTGATTATTTGACATGGAAATCTATATTTACATTAGCAAATGATGTGAAACAACAGGAGTAGATCGAATCAGTTAGTGCCACCGTGTTTGCGCTGGCACTGTGTGCAGTTTTGGTATTTTCTGTAGAATCCTAAAATAACACTAAGTGCTATCTCTGAAAGTCTTTTAGTCCAGTCCTTGCTTAAAGCAGGTCAATTTTTATGTCAGAACAGACTTAAAAAACTGTGCAAAGCATTGTCAATTCAGACAGTAATGAAGATATGAAGGGTTAGAGCACATCTGCTGCGTTCCTTCAGGGGAGCTTCTTGGTAACTTCCTTCTAAAAGAAAACTAGTCCACCCACACTGACAATCCTCTCCAAGTTTGCACAGTACCCATTTAAGGGAGGTTGGCCCTAAGCTTAATTTCAGAACAGCACTAACTGCTTCAAACGAAAACACTTCTTTGAAAACACAGTTTGAGACTACCTCAATTTGAATAAAGGCAGCCTAAACAACTCATTTTCTGGTTAGTGAAACGTTTATATGTGTCTTTGCATACATATGTCCTCTTGTTTGGGATACCAGTCAGACATAAGGTCAGTAGAATAACAATGTATTTCCCTTTTATTTAAATCTGTTTCCTTTCCAACATTTTTGAGGTTATGTTCAAGTTGCTGTCCCAGGAGAAGGGACAGTTACCTGCTACAGTCAAAAACCTTTCAGGTTTTATGGGTACCGGTGATTTACAGCATCTACCTTCCTTCCCTCTGACTGTTCCTGCTGAGATTAAAATGGTTTTAAATAGCTGTAGGAGTGGAAATTTCTAAGGGCAGTTGGCACTTCAGCACTCTTGCAGGGACTTGAAAAGAAGGGGGATCAAAGCTTACCGGCACTGGGCACAGCCAAAGAGGTGCTGTTGGGCCAAGGGATACAATGTGCACAACCCCCAGATGATGAGCAAGATGCTTTAAGGAAACATTACCTTTCTGGTGTTATATATGGAATTCCCCTTTGCTATATTAAGAGTTTTCTAGCATTGTGATTTTCAGTATCAGTAACCTTTTCCTGATTCACGTAACTTTCCGATGAGTTAAAGTAAGGAGGTATAATAGTCCCCTTTCTGTTTTGTTAAATGTACAAGCATATTCTTGGTTACTCAGAAGGTAGTTGCTACAATAGTTTAAAAATAAACCTGTCAGAAAAATTATGAAGAAATTATATGCAGCTTATATATGTAATTGGCTGTAGTGTGACTCATACCCTGACCCTAATTTTGTTGTCAAGCCCTATTTTGTTACTGACTTGAGGAACCATGGAAGCTACAGGAGATCACTTAGTATCTTTGCCAGCACAAGCTTCTCCTAAAGTGTGTTGTGAAATATTTCATTCTGCTTTCTCTCAAAAGCAGTTCTGAAGAACAGGAATTTTTATACTTTTTGGGAACCTTCCCGTAAAAGGAGAGTGTGTGAAGTGTAGGATGTGCCATTCTTTAAAATTAATTAAAATAAATGACCGTCACTTTGATATAGCACCTTTGGAGGGGTTTGGTTATGACATAATCAACCAAGAGATTGTTTACCAAGAGGTGGTTTTTTAATTTGAATCTCCACAGTATCCTGTGTCCTTCCCTCCCTCAACAGTATATTTTAATGGCAGAGCCAAACCACATGGATGTCTTGAAGTATAAGATTGACCTATTATGGTTGTTTGACCCTGGCTATAGGCCAGATGCCCCTCAAAATCACTCCATCACTCCCCTTTTAAGCTGGACAGAAAACATATACTGAGAGGCTTAGAAATCAAGATAAGGTCAGGGAGGGATCATTCCACAGTTAGTGTCAGGGGCAACCTGACACCAGCTCCACCATGGTCTTCTCCATGAGCTGCAGGGAAATCTTTCTCCAGTCCCTGCAGCACCTCCTTAACCCCACTTGGCCTTGGTTTCTGCAGAGTTTCTTACATCTTCTCACTCCCTTCTCTGGAGGCAAAAACCAGCTGTCTGTGCTTTTTTTACTCCTAAATGTGATTCCCAGAGGTGCTGTGACCGCCACTGATGGGCTCAGCTTTGATCAGCAATGACTCCGGCCTTGAGCTGGCTGGTGTTTGCTCTGTGGGGCCTGCAGAGAGCTACTGGCTGCTTCTTGCAGAAGCTGCCCCTGCATCCCCCCTTCTCCACCAGAACCTTGGCATGTAAAAGCACAACACCTGTCCAGTGGGTACTAGAATTCTTACAAACTGGTAGCATACACAGGTAGCCTGTATTCTCCTAAATCCCTAATCCTAATACTTCTTAGTGGCTCTTAAATTCTAGCTCATTTACCCAGTAGTAAATACTCATGCTGATACTTCCTTTGTACAAAAAACCTGAGGTTGATTTGTTTTTCTGAGGTGTTCATTTCTTCACCTATCCCCCCAGTCTGGATCCTACAAAAGTTATATTCAGAATGATGGTGTTGCTCATTAAGCAAGTTATGTATGTAGTAAGAGCTGGGCAAATCTCATTTAACTTTACATTATACTCACCAGATTTATGGACAGCTGTGTCCCTCAGACCTCTGTTGATGTTGTGACTGTGTTTTCATACACTTTCTATAGACATATTTTTCTCCTACCAGATGTAACTTATTCTGCATGTTCATTGTACCCTTGCCTGCATTTTTTGGCTCTGTGTATTTTTTGAATTATCTTCTAATATCCATTCTTCTTTTTCCTCAGATAATTAAACAAGAACTGAATGCATTTCATTTTTAAATTGAAGGGATTATTATTTAACTAGGAAGGAAACTGAATACAGTTGTCAGTACTTCCTTGTCAACAGAGTAAATGTTTATTTTTTAAAATACATATTCTCTATTTTAAAGTTATTATAAGTTTTGTTAAAAATAAGCATTGAGAGCTTCTTACATACTGGGCCTTAGCTTGTTATATTAGTATAAGAATGTGAATGAAATAGGATTTATAGGAAGTAGTAATATATTTCATCAGTGACAGAACTGGAGAAGAGATGCCATGCCAAGCACATACTTTCTTCTTCAGATTCTTGTTTCATACCTTGCCTTTACTTGCTCAATTTATATAACTGGATTTATAGCCTAGTCTCAAGGAGAGACAGGATTCAATGGTTCAAATAGCTGCTGTGGTTTGGGGGAGGTTGTTAGAGAAACAGTGATACAGGCAGTTAATAAAATCACAAATACGTGGCAGTCAGATATTCAAACTCCTTTTCTTTCACCTCATACAAGCACTCTTCTCATTAAATATCTGTCAGTATCCACTTTCTCTGAAAATATACACTTGATGATACATCTGGTTTTGTCTGATTAGTGAGGTGTATTTGCTGGTTTTTTTGGTGTGCATATTTATAATGCATGCCTGCGTTTCATGTAGTTGCTATAGACTAAACTGTACATTGCTATGCAATGTGCAACCATACCTTAACAAGCATAATTAACTTGATGTTTCAAGAAAACAGAAACTCAACATTGGCTAACTACTACCATTTGGAAGCATTTTCAGGACCCTGTGTGACAATCTCTGATATTCTATTATCATTTTCATTTATGAATGCCATAGTGAGCTTGTCAAGTATTTGCAAAGTCTTGAACTTGAGAGTTTTGAGGTTGTATGGTAGCCACAGAATAAATAAAGGCATTTTGCTCTCTTTCTCTCAGAACATAATGCATTTTTAAAGTCATGCCAGATATATTTAGTAAGGGAGGTACACTTATTTCATATTTCATTTGAAGAGAGATTCAGTTATTTCATTAGTTCTTTACAGCTTAACAATTATCTTACTGCTACTGCTGTATAGATGTTACTGTATTTATTTCAGTAGTTTGTGCCTGCTGCTCAAGGGCAGTGTTTCTGTCCCTTACTTATGTTCAAATACTGTCTGCTTTGAGGCCAGCACTGCTCTCATTTTTATATCAGGACACCTTACAGCTTAATTTCTTTAAAATACTGGGTTTTTTCTTGACCCTGTGGCAAAGATGTGTTGCAGAAAGGTTCTAAATAAAGACAGATTTGTCTCCAACTTCCATTCATAGTATATACTATGAAAAGGTGTAGGTAGTGAACGTTCTTGCCCTATAGCAAGGCAGCAGCTACTTGTAGCTGGCTCGTGGTGAATTAAGCAGTACAGAGGACTGTCATCTTGTGGTTTCTGGACTTAGAGCTATGTTTCTCTGATGGTGTTTGATTTTTTTTGTGTATGTCTGCATACATATATTTCTACAGTGAAATACATTCCTTTGGTTCTCTTTTGTCTTCATTTGGGTGTACCTGTCTGCCAGCTCTGTACAGCGAGAAAGTATTTTCTTCAGTAATATGCACAGTATGCCATAGTATTCAAGCTTGGTCTCTCCACTTTCTGCCCACATAATTCATCAAAGTAGGAGGGTAGACCTCTTTAAGTCCTTTTCTGAGCTAGTCCAGTTTGAGGTCTTCAGTTTAAATTTTTCTGCATCACCACTTTAAGGAAGGCCTGCTTGTTCCTGTGGCAAGCTCTGATGGTCAGACAGAATCCTTCTTAAAAGAGGGAGAAAGCCTGCAATTCTGGCTGCTGCTTTCTGTATTCTCGAGTGAGATAACTCTGAAGCAATAGTATCTTTACACTTGGAACAACAACTTTCCATCAGCAGCAACAACTTCACATAAGCAGCAGACTTCTGATGCAGATAGCCTCTCTGGAGGATACATACTGGGAGATACCATTGTGTAGTTTCTGTCTTTATCAACAGTTCAGTGACCTACTTCCACGTCAAAGCAGAACTCCAGAAAATTTTTCATCGCTGTGTTGTGCCATCATCGGGAACAGGATCAGTTCTTTCCAGTCAATAGGAAACAAGCTATCGCTGTGTCCCTCCCACAGCTCTAGCATGGGTTAGTTACTTAGGTGTGAAGTCCTATACGTAAAGCATAAGGTACTTCCATTGTTGAGAAGAGCATGTCATCTTGTCTGTCTGCTTTTGTGATCCCTTTTATCCAGCTATACCGATGGCTGCATATTTTTCAGCCTCGGTAATTACAGTGGTGTGCTTATGATCATAGTGACTAGTTACTTTGCCATCTGCACTCTTCTTTAGACCAGTGAGCAGCTGTTCTCCAAATTATTTGTTTGTAGAACATGATTGCTATTATGGCATCTGATTACAGACTAATTAAATTAAAAGCAAGGACCTGGAAGTCACCAAAGGAATGGTGATAGGTGGAGGAAGCAAAGGAACCGAACCTAACCTAACTGGCTGCCCCTGACAGTATAAGTGGAAGATGTTTAGATTGTACACTGGGTTGAAACCCATCAAGATGACTCAGCAGAAATCACTTTATGCAGACTACAGGCATTATTACCTAAAGGGCTCCAGGATTTACAAGGTATGTAGTTGGGAGGAAATTTTCTACTTTTTTTTTACTTTTTAACTTTTTTTTTTTAAACAAGAGGCTTGTGGGATATTCAGTGGAAGAACATAGACAGAGAAAGGGAAGAATTTAGGTGGAACAAGTGGGACAAATAGGGGTAAAAGGGACATGAAAGGGTCTGATTGAGGCCTATGCTTGATCACCACAGCCTATCCTTATATTCTTAGTGAGTCTGGTTTCTGTGCCAGTACACAACATTTTCTGAATCTTTGTGAGCCATTAGCCAACTTCAGGTAAGATCAAGAAACAATTACAGCAAGAGGGCTGTGTGTTAACTTGGTGTGGGGGGAGGGAGGGGGAGAGAGACACACACCATGGGACTGAGTGACCAGTGCAACTGGCTGCCAGTTGCTGGCAGGACCTCTATTTTCTGTGCGTGTGTGTAAACTGCTAGCAAGCTTCAGGCTGGCAGGTACCTGGAAGAGTGTGAAATCTGAGCTGATGAATGGTTAAGAGTTGTAAGGTCCAAGCCAGGATATCAGACAGATTTTTGAGATATCTGTGGTCATTGAGTGTACTCCTGAATCAAGAAAGTGAGACTCTTTGCTGAATGGACTTCAGACCTGATCAGCTGGAGGGCACAACCAGATTCACATTGTTTTGTTCCTGTTGCCCAAGGGCTCTGTCTTTACGTGGCTGCTGGTAAAGGTGCTGATCTCTGCTCACCATGTGTCTGCACACCTGTTTGGAATACATGCTCTGCCTTTCTCCTGCCTGCTCCTGGGGAGCAGAACCACGGCAGACTCGCATCTATCAGCTCGGGATGAGAGAATTCCCCAGGGCCTATAGGCTACTGAATTTGGTTCTGGCAGACTGGGAAGAACTGCACCTGTGTGTCCAAATTTCCCTGGATTTGGTTACCTGTAGCAGTCCCAGGTTTCCTTGCCTGCAGTCTCAGTGCCAGCTAAGAATCCACAGGCGGTACAGCAAATCTGTGGCAATTTTAGAGTAACTCCAAACCAATTCACAGCCTCATGGATATTTTACAGTGCCTCAGAATTTTCATTTCATCCTGTAATCAGCCTCCAGGGACCCATTCCACTTTGTGTGGCAGAAATGCATTTCCAGTGTAACAGACTCCAAGTGAATTGATGGAAAAATTTCTGTTCCCTAAGGTAAAGAGGTAATACCAGGTTTTGTCTGCTCACCTGAGTTCTACTTTGCTGGTCACTTCAATAGCTATCAAAAAGCCCTGAGCATTCCAGATCATGGTTCTTGAAACATGTTTCAAAAAATAATATTAGGCTTTCATGTGCAAAGCTGTGATGCAAATGATGAATATTTCAGTGTTGACAAAAATGTATACAGGAACAGTTTGGGCAGATATAATCCTTATATTTTTCAGGATTTTTGCCTCATCTTGATTTCAGAGATTGTAGCTCTGGTGTAGCAGAAAATAATCTGGCATGAATATTCTTTGCTTATAGTCTTTATAAGATTCCAGGAAAGGTGTCTGTTGAGTACTCACATTTGTGACTGTTATTTCTGGTTGCAATTAATCCAGGCCTCCCTAAAAGTTTAGGTCATTGTAGAGGACCTGTTTTTTACAGAGATCACCTTAGAACTGTTCTGCTAAAGGTTCTTGTGCAGCTTTGAGGCATTAGGTGTTCTGAATCCCACTGCTCAGAGAAGATATTTCCGTACTGGATTTCCAGAAAAAGTTCCCTCTGCAGCCATTAGCCAGTTTGAAAGCTGCTTGAAGTGATGGTTAGTGGTTTTTTTTCATACATGATTACATCAGCATTGCAGTCTTGGTCACCTGAGAAGAATTAATCCAATTTTCATCAGTGACTAATTGCTATTTGTGATATTATGGGTATAAGCGCCATTTTCTATCATCCTTCTCCTTTCCTTCTCAAAAGCACTACGAGTTTTTACAAGCACATAAAAATGTAGTCCCAGACATTGCCCTCAGATGAAAGGGAATGGTATGTACATATGTGGAGGGCTTTCAGAACTTCTCAGACTTTGATTGTTCTTTTTGTATAACATTACAGATTGCATCTTCAGTTGAACTGAAAGCAAATGCATCTGATTTTCACTTGGTGAGGTAACAGCCAGGCAATTTTTCATGTAAAGCCTGCAACTATGTTGAAACCATTTACTGCTTGATGTTAATTTTTTGAATTTTATTAATATAACTCCCAGGTAAAACCTGAAATCCTCCTCCAAGTTCAGAAATTCAGGGCCATGTATGTACAAGAATTTTGTGCAATTTTCTCCCCCTCTTTCTGTTTATAGATACCTCCTTCAAATGAGGAGCACTGCATAGTTACAGGTTCAAGAAGTTTGCATTTGGGGAAAAAATGCTTGTAATTTTAAAGCTAAGGATTGGGCCTTATCTGTGACTTATTTTTGTTACATGTTGCAAAATTGCATACACACATAGTCAGTGATCTTGTCTGCCATTATGTTTCTCACCTGCAAGCAGAAGCAGCATTTCATCAAACATGCAGATAGTTGTCAATCCTTGGAATGTTCAGAAACATTTTTTCCTTCCATGTTTGTCTTTGGGATGCTGTAGATATTTTGTCTGACCATCTCAGCTGTCAGTTGCTAGATTATAGTTGAAGGATATTTAATAATATTCTCTCCCTGTGTTTTGGGACTAGAGATGCTCTGAAGAGTCTTTTTACTCCACAAATTAGATTTTCAGTCCAGAAACATTATTCATTGAAGAGTGCTGCCAGTTGGTTTTCTGAAGCTGTGACAGAAGTCAATAAAAATTCTTTCCTTATACAATGTGAGAGAGAGAGGGACTTTTTCCTTCCAGGAATAGTCCGGGTGGTTTGGTATCAGAATGTTTTGATCTGCATCTATTGATTTAGCAGGCTCAGAATTCTGTCTTGTCCTGGTTTCCAGCTGGGAGGGGACACAAGCAGCATAACTGGTCCAAGCTAGCCAAAGGGATATGTGATACCATATGATATCATGCTTGACATATTTGCCAGGAGAGGGAGGGGCTGCTGGGAGACAGGCTGGGCATTGTGTTCCAGGCAGTGAGCAAATTGCATTTTCTATCACATGCTTTGTGTACTTTTTATTAGTACTGATGTTCTTATTTCCTTCTCCCTTTGCTGTCACAGTAAACTGTCCTTATCCTAGCTCATGAGCTTTACATGTTTTTTCCAGTTCTCCCCATCCCACTACAGAGGGGAGGGAACTGTGGAAGGGCAGCAGGGAGGAGTGAGCAGCTCTGTGGTGCTCAGCTGCTGCCTGGGGATAAACCATGACATAGCTGTTTCTAGATTTAGTTGAATGCACTGACATCTAAAGTCATCATCCACATTTCAGCATGTTTGGTTAGATAGTTTGGATGCTTGTAAGGTTTTGGAGTTATAATTAAATTTCTTTCCTGACTAGGATTGTTTATAGCAAAGAACAGCCTAGAGTAGGAGTAAATGGTCAAGATTTGTGATTTGATATTCTGTCTGCCTCGGTTTCCTTTTGTATGGGAATTTTTAAACTACTTGTCTGTGTTGAAAAGTTAATTGCTTCTCTTTTAGCTCAATTGAAGTCCAATTATCAACTGTTTCAGCTTTACTTTCTTCTCTACAGTATTTCCATTTCTTTCTTCCATTCAATTACTAAATGATTTCTGAAGAGTCTAATTAGTGTTTTTCCCCTCTAATTAGGAACCTTAGTTCCTCAATTTAAACTCTTACCAGAAAACCCTTGGAGTCTTCTTAATCTGTTCCATCCTCCATTTATCAATAAAACAGCTCGTTTCTGACATAAGGGCACTTTTTATAGGTGAGGCCACTCTTAGAACTTGTTGCAAATTGTAACCTAAGGTTATACAGGAGTGTGGTTTGTTTTTTTTTTTCTTCCTCAAAACTAAAAGTTTAGAATTATTTACCTTACTTTTGAAGACAAGAAGAGATCCCATATGAGGATTTGTTTACATATATTGCACTGTCGCTTCAACACAGACAGTTCCCAATTGGATAACTGTATATGAATGTTCTGTAAGGTAGTTAAAAAGACAGTATTTGCTTTGACTGGAGCTCATTTAGCCAACACTCCACTGTATCAGTGGTATTTGTCAGAATCTTGACAGTATATAATGTTTGTAAGGCTGCCACTGGAGCTCCATTCACACTTCGAGTGCTAAACACTGTCATTGAAGCTGAGGAAATAATGCCACTTTTGAGAGAGCAGTACTTTAATTAGATGGAGGCTGTGGGACTACGTCTTCTGACTTAGCATCAGCAGGGTACTGTTGAAAGCCGCCTACATAGTTAATGTGTGTATAGAGTAACTGTTCTTCTGTATGAGTAACCCTTTCCTGTATGTGTAACCCTTTCCATCCTCTCCTTTCCCAGAGTCTATTTAAATTTTGGGTCACTAGATTGAGAGGGGAAATATATACTCCAATCCTTCTGTTACTGTGATATACCTAGGGGAGAGTAGGATTTGAATCTTTTGGATCTTCTGTGATCCAGCATTGTCTTAACAGTTTTTGCAAAACCCTTTTTCCCTCAGTCTCCTGGCAGCTTTTGACACCTGCTATACTCTTCATTCCTATTGCTGTTACACAGATTCACTGAATGACTGTGCTACTTCTGTTGGTGCAGTCATCCAAAACTGACTGGCATTCCAGATTTGGAAGTATGAGAATCAAGATGAAATCTCCACCTAAGTTGTAGTGCAGCCTCCAAAGTTTCAGATTGGATAATGCTTATGTACAGTGATTATACATGTGATAAAACATCTAAATACAGCAGGAGCAAAAATGAGCCAAGCTGAATCAGCCCTGGTTCTCTAGAACCTTCGAGACACTGTTTCTCTGCAATCCTCAGTTCTTTCCAGAATCTAGGAATTGAGGAGCCACTCTTCATGGTTATCTCAGAATTGTGTCCAATTGCCCACTAATTGTAAATGATTCTCTCCCACCCACAATCTTCTTCAAACTTTCCACTGTCTTTCCTCCTGTCTGTCTTGGTTTCTCAGCTAAAATATATGTTACTGCATCTTTATACTAAAACCACCTTCTTTATTCACATTATTCCTGTTAGCTTTAGAGAAGACTTTGAAGGATTCAGTCATAGACAATTGACCTGCCCTGTACTGTCTTTTCCTGGAGAGGCCAAGGATTCGTGTGATCTTGTTAACATGGCAGTTGTTTTTATTTTCTTGTCAGCTGATATACAAACTTGCTTCACATTTTCTCCCGTACTTCTGATCTCTGGAATTTGAGCAAGTTTTTTGACCCATGGTTGTCATGCTTGTGTTTGTGTACAGAGTATTTTTCTGTTCATAGAACTTATGCTTTCAGAATGATCTCATGTCTGTTCTTCTCAAATTACTTTGGTGCTATGTTTTGAGGAGCATCTTTTTCTGAAATTGTGAGGACACCTAAATGAGTTCTGTTTGTTTTCAACAACCACTATACTTCAAGGAGTAAAGTTACACTTAGTAGAATGATAATTCAGTCATTCTTCTCATGACAAACCGTGGCCCTTCTCCAGATAAGTATATGGGATGTCTTACAGCAAGAATTTGCATGTAGATAAAACATTTAGAGGGGAGGAGGGGAAGGGGGAACTTTTTTTCTGTGAAGGCTCACCCTTCTTCCTCTTTCTACCTCCTTGGGGTCCCTTTAATCTGAGAAAGCTGGACTAGGGGAACTGTGCTGGACATGGGGCAAGCACTTCTTACTTTCTTCAACACATTTGTAGTGTGTGTTAGGCAGTGATTGAAAGAGAATTAAATCACTGAATGTGAATTGTTAAAGCAGAATTGCTAATCTCAAGTGCTTTGAGTATGAATGTCCATTTTTGTTTAAAACTGTGTGTGAAAAACTGATCTCAAATAAAACTACTGTCCTGCAACAAGAGTAGTCTTGTTCTCAGGTAACATACCCAGACCAAGGAACCAGTTGCAAGAGCTTTTGATACATTTTTGTTTTAAATATTATGATAGGATTGATAGACTGAGTGATTCATGTATAATTTGTAAGATATTCTAGGAAACTTTTTTAAAGTTCTCAGATGTAAGCAATCAACTTACTTCACAGAAGAGATTGAAAAATAGTAAGAAAACTGGCAATAAAAATGTTTTGACTGAGTTCAGCATATCTATGGCAACAGAGTAAATGATTTTCCTTTTAGCATGAAACAGAGAATTCTTATTTGAAATAAAAAGAATAACAGGTATATGCCAGTTTTTCCTGCGGGTAAAGTGTGCATACAGTCAGTTGAACCGAAGACTTCTAGGTTTAGCTGTGTTTAGTGCAAGCTTGCTCATACTCTAACTGGAAAAGAAAAAAATACATGACAGGGAAGCTTGGCAGTGATGGTGAACCATTCCACGCATTAAAAATGATAATAAAGGCTAACTGAGGAACTGGAGGACTCAAGAGTAAGTATGCATTTTCCTGCTGGGACAGAATAAATTTTCACCAGAAGCTGGGAGGGAACACAGCCAAGATAGCTGACCTAAACTAGCCAAAAGGTTATTCCAGGTCATATATCATGCTTAGCATATAAGAGGGCAGGGGGAGGAGGAGTCTTCACTACCCAGGGGTGGGCTGGACATTGTCTCTGGACAGTGAGCAAATCCCATGATTTATCAATGGTTATAAGTACTGTTGTTACTTTACTCTCCATGTGCTGTCCCAGAAACCTGTCCTTATCCCAGCCCATGAGTTTTACCTTCTTTCCTCTGACTCTCCTCCTTATCCCACCAGGGAGAGGGGTGAGTGAGCAACCAGGTGGTGCTCAGCTGCTGCCTGGGGCTGCACCACAAGCCTACAGTAATGCAGCAGATGGAATTCAGTGTAAATAGATGTAGCAAGGAACATGAAGAAGCAATCCTCTACAACTATTAGCTGTTAGCTTTTTTGGAAAGTAGTTTGGGGGGGTCATAATACATCTATAAAAATGCTAGCCTCAATGCTTAGTAGCTACCAAAGAGGCATACAGTATTAGTCATTACTAAGAAAAGAATCAACAATAAAACAGAAATTATCATCTTGTATCAGTTCAGTTCTGGCATCTTTTCAATTGCTATACCGTCAGATGTATTTAATGCTACTGCAGAGATATAAAGAAAGACATAACCATGCATACAACCACAAAACAGGAACTGCTGTTATGGTTACCCATTATAAGCTGATAACTAATCCTCCTCTTTGCTTGAAGTGTCTCCCTTTTCTGTGTTTTCAGCATGAAATGCACATTTCAGATATCCATGCTTAAGATACTGTTTTCAGTAAACTTTCTGCTAAGTTTTCTGTAAATATCACCTTTTTAAGCAAGCAGGGATTTAACTGACTATGCAAGGTAAAATAAGAGCAAAGTAGGTTTTCACCCTCTTCTAACTTGTTTTCACCGACATTGTAAACCAAAAGTTGTTTTTCTTAAGTTCCTTTGTTTTCTTTTTTTTCTCTTCTGTAGAGTTTTAACTAGCTGTTATTAATGCATAGGACTGGGGTTTGTAACAGAGTTTCTGCAGTCACGTAAAAGCACTGCAGATACAAAACTTGGGAAAGGACAAAACTCAAATCTTGGGCGAGGTGGTCCCTTCAGTTCTTGTTGGAATGATGTTGAAATAAACCTGAAAGAAATCCTTTGCATTGCAGGCCAAGACAAAGGTGATTGTTGCAATTTCTTCCAACAAATGGTTTTAAGAAGTTACATTTTAAAAGAAAGGGATGTAGGATACAAGTTAGATGACTTTGAAGAAAGTATTTAAATACAAGACAGAAAATTGATGTAGAAAAGAACTCCTGGAGAAAACTTGCTGGCTCCTGAATAGTTAGGAGCAAATGGCTAAAGCAGTACTAGTTTCTTTTCTCTAAACTACATTATTTACACATCAAAGGCTAACACAGAAATCTGAGCAACAATTTAAAATTAAGTGTCATCTAAGGATGTATTAATTTGTAGAAACGGGAAGTATACGTTGTACTAGAAGAGAATTAGTAGATGATCAGAAGTTTCCAAAAGTAATTAAATGGACAGTATGTAAATTAAAATATTTTATTCAATTAATGAAATCATATATAAAGTGGGTTTTATTATTCAGACATGATAGTATATTGACTTTACAAACTTTCTCTTTTGTATTTTTCAGAATGAAGAGAAGGCATCAGTCAGTTTCCCCTCACTTCTTAGTCATATGACTTCTTTTTTCTTAAATCATCCTGTAATTCCAATGACAACATATGCAGATTCAGGTGTCCCAGAGCTGCTAAATACTTTTTCTCCACTCATGTCATCCATGCCTTGTGACATGCATATAGTTAATCTGAGGACAATCCAATCAAAGGTAAGGTTAAAACACTATTTTTATGAGCAGACATATGATAACAGTTTGTTAATATCTAATCTAAGATCTACTTTATTTAAGGAAAGTAGTTTGATGGTGGGGGTTATATGATATACTGTGGTATAATGACTAGGTTTTTGTTAATTTGTCGAGAACTAGAGCTTTGTGTCTGAGTAACATGAAATACAGATACTGGTTTTTTCACAACTTAATTATATGCAAAGTGCATTATTCTGTCTCTGGAAGTGTCACATCTCAATCCATTCCCAAAGTCTGAGCAGAAAGGTTCATACTCTTGCCTCTTCTGTATACAAGAAAGTTTAATGTTTTTAGACTTTCTTCTGAGTACAATAATGTGTGTTTAAATCCTGATTCCATTTGGAAAACTTAAATTCCATCCCATCTTAGCACCCATAGGAAGAAACAGTTAAAATATTTTAAAACTTAAATATAAGACTCATTTTAATTATTCCATTATCAGTTCACAGTCCTTAGTTTCTGTGAAACTGTTCTGTTGTATGTTTAAAAAACAAACAAAAAAACCCCACCACCAAAGCAAAAAAGTATTATACACGCAATATTCTTTTTCCTTGCAGAGGACCTTAAACAATTGTAACCACCATATTTCAATTTTCTGTTTGATAAATTAGAGAAATAGAACTACTTTTGTATCCATCTTCCACCAGTTCCTGTTTAAATTCTAATCAGGTTTTCAGTACCTTTTAAAATAGGGGTATATTAACTTCATGCTATATTGCAGTATCACTCAGCAGTGCTGTTATCAATACATTATATACCTTTTTAATTCTGCCATACTTACTTACAAACTGCAGTTGTCTCTTCTCCCTTGAAGTCTCCATGGTGGCTGAGGTAGAAGTGCCTATTTCTATAATAACCTCAGATTAGATTTTGAATATCTAGAGAACTTGCTATTACCTACTGTTTTATCATAGTTCTTCATTTTCAGTCTTAATCATTATTTTAAAACATAATTAGTTTACTTTCTCATACTTTGTTAGTAGTTTGATCTCATGTACAGTCCATCACCTGTGACTGTTTCTTATTTTGAATTTCAAAGTGAAATAACACTGTAACCCTTGATTCTGCAGATATTATTTCTTTGGAGAGTTAGGAGGCAGCTTCATGTGGAGTTAAATTTTCATGTGCAGTGTATGTTCCACATTTCACTGTAAAATCTTTTAATTTACCTCAGCCAGCTCAGCAATACCTATTTGCTTCAGCATGGCAAGTTCAGGGGCACACCTTCAACAGCATCCCTCTCTCCCCTTTTGAAGGCCTAAAATTCCTCCACTTGTTTGTATCATGTGGCCATGAAACCTGTGAAAGGGAAGGCTGATTGAGTTCCATGATGCTGCTTGTAAGTGAGTTCTACAATTTTATATGGGCTATACCAATCCTGCCATTCCAGTTGCTATAAGACTTTTTGTGCTTGTGATCTCTTCCCTGGCCACAGCTGTGTATTTCAGTGATTACTTGATTGACAGCTCTTGAGCTTGCAGCATTACTTTGTACACTTCAAAGTGAAAGTTATCAGTAGTCATAGGATAGGAGCACTATCATTATAGGTACAGAACAGTTATTCCCTACAGCAGAAATGGTGCTAGTAATTTCTTGCATGCCAAAATGTCCTTTTAAAATCTCTCCTCACTGTTTGCTCCCTTTTTCTATAGTTCAGGAATCTGAGTGACAAGTGTCCTAATTCCAGTTAATTGACAAAATGTAATTTTTTCCAGAAATGTAGGTAACTACTCCACTGCTTTTGCTGTTGCTTTTCAATAAATTTTATTATTACAATTATACATAAAATGAAAATGAGGTATTATTTTAAGATTTAAGGTAAAAATCAGAATACATGAAAATGCTTTAAAGCATAAATGAGGAAAAACATAAAGGAATTCCTAGTTTCTCTTTATACTCTGCTCCTCTCCATGGGAAGAATGTTCCTATAAGTTATGTGATCTTGACATGTTAGAGTCCAATGCCTGAAGTTCCACGTTTTGTTTGATGCGGATTTTTGCCTGTAGACTGGGCCTTGAGATATAACAACTCAGTAGACTTGTCCTTTCATACTAAATATAAATACGTATTTTTGTCATGTTTCTTGAACTCTTCAGTGCATGCCTGCTAGCTTACAGTAATCAGATAAAAAAAGTGTTTAAATGGTTTTTCTTTCCCATCAAAATTTTAGCAGCATTGCCGTGGGGTACCGCTTATGAGAGAGCCTATCATCAAATTTTTTTTTCAATCTAGAAGCCTGATGTGAGAACCTCATTTTATTTCTGAGATCAAAATCAAATCAAACTTTGGCAGCACTTGCAAGAAAGGCAGTCAGAGATTTGATAGTACAGCAGTTAGGGAATTTTTGTCATACAACAATGCTGTGAAGTTTTACAAGATTAGGTATGTTACTGTTTGTTGAAAATTGAGAAATTTGTTACAGGTTTTCATATGGTTAGCATGATCACATTTAGAAGGTGTGTTGGATGTAAATTAGGTTCCTTCTTGCTCAGATATTCCTTAGGCTTGCATACACCTAATGTAATTTTCCTAGAGATGATATAAGAAGAGGTAAGTTAAAGTAGATGCAGAGGCTGTGGCAACTTACTGAGAACAACTTACTTAGAACAGCTTAATTTATTACACATGTGCACTATGTACATGATTAAAAAGTCCTAGGAATTCTAAAAGGGTGGCTGCTGTATCACGGATGCTCCTATTTACCAAAACCCTTTTCCTGAAGGTGTCATTAATTGTTTACTACCTTTCTGGTTTAATTTTTTTGAATTTAATTAAGATAATATTTAATTTTAAAGCCATAAGATATAAAATATTCATGCCATGATTTGAAATGCATAAATGCATGTGTTATGCAGATTACTACAAGATAATTCCACTGTAATAGAGAAAGTGTTAATACCCATTACGGGCTTGTCATTTTTAACATCAATTTACCCCATAGGAAGTCAGGCTTTTGCAGTATGAATTTTAATGTTTCACTAGTCTGATGTTTAGGCAAATGGTATTATTTTGTGTGCATAAAATTTTTCCTTTTAAGTGCAGCACTGTTACTGATGTGACAGTGAAAACCAAGTCAGGGATTTCACAGATGAAGACCAATTTTGTCACACCATTATTATTATGTTACTTAATGTAGAAAGTGGTGCTGCTCTTCTAATAAAGAGGATAAGAACTTTTTCAATCATCAATGATACTAAGTACTGCAAAAGTGTATGAATGTGTTGACAGTAGACACCATTTACTAATTAAACCCATGATTTTTAGGTGGCTATAAGCCTGTGTCTCAGAAAAACAGTCTCAAACTGAGTTTTATTCGAGATTTGTAAAATTTATGAAGTTTTTACCAGTGTTTCACTGCAAAGTATCTCATTTCAATTTTAACTATTGTTTAATAAATTCTTACTATTTTAAATGAGAAACGTACAAAACACTACATGTATCAGTTTACTGAATGAGTACTTAACATTGCAGCTGTGTCATACCGTGAAGCTGTGTCATGCTGGGTTTCAAAGAAGCTGGTTCAAACTCTTCTAAGACTTCCTTTATCAGGAAAAAGTTGTTTTGGATCTGAATCCTGTTAGATTAAGACCTCTCTTGGTTGTAAAACCTTCAAGAGCTAAATCATCACAAAGTGCCTAATGATTGTTGACATAGTTTTCTTCAGGGAAATAGATACTGAAGTACTAGAAATGAATCTAACACATAGCAGAAAATTTTTGGAAAGAGCACTATTAGAAAAATAAGTAAACCATAAATAAGTTAGAGAAAAATAGCCCAAAGAGCTGGTCTAGCTGAGGATAGAACCATATTTTTAATGCTGTTATTGTAAAGGCTGTGTCAACTAGGGCCTTGAGAAAAGAAAATGAAGAGGGGATCTTATTAATATTTATAAATATCTCAATTGTGGGACAGAGGGGGAAATAGCCAGCCTCTGCTCAGTTGTTTGTAGAGACAGGACAAGGGGCAATGGCTGCAAGTTGGAGCACAGGAAGTTCCACACCAACTTGCGGAAGAACTTTTACACAGTGAGGGTGACAGAGCCCTGGGACAGGCTGCCCAGGGAGGTGGTGGAGTCTCCTTGTCTGGATTCAAGACCCGTCTGGACGCCTATCAGTGCGATCTATCCTAGGGAACCTGCTTTGGCAGGGAGGTTGGACTCGATGATCTCTTGAGGTCCCTTCCAACCCCTATGATTCTGCGATTCTGTGATTATATAGGTAATAATAAGAGCTGAAGAATGTAAAACAGTAAAAAGAAATAATGCATCAGAGAAAATAAAGTACTGTGAGTGTAGTGATGCAGCAAGACAGCTTGAAGCATTAAGGGCATCTTGCCATATGCCACTCATGGTGTGAAGATAGTTTGTATACTTATTAATCTATGAAGTGAATAATCCCTTTCTATTACTCTTGCTGAACAAGAGTGGGTCTCTACATCTTACTGTAGAAGTTTAAAAAAAAAAGGAAGTCTTTGTGTAAAATAGTTTCCCATCCAGTTCTAGGCTATGACTGTTTTCTGAAGTACAGAATCAAAACAACATTCTGATTTGAGGCACTAACTTCCTTTCCTTGTGATCATTTCTCCCAAGTGATTGCAGTGATTTGGTTCAAACTAGGAAGTTGAGATTGTCGGTTACTCTTGGGTTATTGTTTGATGCCTGTTGAGAGACATGAGCACTCTATGTCTTACCTATAAATAGATAATGGGTTTTTTAAGTTTATTATATGATTTCATTACACCTTAAGCCGAGTTAGATTTTAGAGGGCAGTTTTGCAAAATGAACACTTGATTTAAAATAGTCGCAGTGAGCATTTAAAACTGGCTGTTGTAATTAGCATATATTTTCTAGTTTGGTTTTTGTTTTGCCTTGTAATTTTTCTGGGAAGCCAATTAATACAACTATGATACCTACATTTATATTTGGAATCTGTACATGTGCATCTGTTAGGTTTTAAACTCCTTGGTTAAAAACTTACATTAATATTCTACAGTACTTCATGTATCCAAACTCTCTGCTGTTTGATTCTTTCTATATTTAGTCTAACAAACATTAAAAGAAATGACTGTTCAATCTATGCTGAACATTATTTAAGGCATAAATGGCTCTATCACTTTAAGGTAATGATAATTTTATGAGGTTCTAAAATTTCTTTCTAGCTGTGCTACTTTCTGAGTCCTTTTCTTTTTTGGTTTGTAGGTAGATATTCAGCCATCTGATGAAGCTGCTCTGATTCTTCACAGAAAGGGATTTGACTGTAGATTTTCAAACAGAGACATGGGTCTGTTCTGTTCCACTACTCAGGGAAAGGTATAGTGACATTTTATGGGTAGTTTACCATACAGCTATTGCAGAAACACTTGTATTAAGTCAAATTATCGATGAAGTGTAGGTAGTTGTTTCTCAAGAGGTATACTTTCAGGGTAACAGTTGAGTTTCTCTTGAAAGCCACTATCCTCTTGATAAACGCATGGACCTGGTGTAGTGCAGGAATGATGATGTAAACATCAACAAGTAAACTAGGTCGGTTACAATCTCATTAACTTCCCTTATATGTTGTTTTCATAGAACACAGATAAGTATTTCTCAGCTACCTTCTCAATGGTGTTTTAAAACTTCACCAAGAGTGAACTAAAATACGTATTCTGAAGTGTATATTTTGAATATTATTAGCATATCCACAAATTATGTGACTGTTATTTTGAAAACTGTGGCTTGCTATTATATAGCATGTCCTTTGTCTACCCATGCTCACTGCCACAAACATTGCAAATATCTGACCATTTTGCAGGTGTGATAGAATTGATGTGGTACGTGAAATTCAAATATAAATTCTACAGCTTTGTTCTGAGGGTTGCAGACTGGCTGGATCATTAAGAATTGGTAGAAATTTTGTAATCAAATTTTGAAATAGGTTTAGGATTTTTTCTCATGCAGAAGAGTGTTGTTTTGTTTCAAAAACAGAGTTTCGATTGAAATATTTTAACAGATGCTTTGTTAAATATTGATTTCACTTTCTTTGAAGTGTGGCAAGTGAGCACTGCCTAAAAAGATCTAATTTAGGTCATAGCATACGTGAGACATGATACTTAAAAATGTTCATTACCTTTGATGTAAGAATTTATGTGCTGATACCTGCAAGGAGATATATTGTTTGGAGCATGGTTAGAGATTAGGTTAAGTAAATTTTAAAGTATACACTGTATTCTCTAAACATATTTATCTCTTTTCCAGATAAAGGTGCACAAACTCTTTAATAAATTCAGAGTGGAAAGTCTTACACCCACATCTCTATCTTTGATGCATTCACCTCCGGATGCCAGAAATATAAGCGAAATAAATATGAGTTCTATGGAGATAAATACGTTCCGGATTCGGCTAAGATGAAATCTGGCTTTAATACTCAGATAGAGAAGAGGAATCTGCAATTATATCTCCTCTAAGTTTCACGTGCAATAAGAAGCACATTATTATTATTATTATCCCAGCTTCTGGATACTGTGAGAAAAACATGCATTCTATAATTTTTTTGACCAACACAGTGAAAAGCCATGTTGCAAACAACTTTTTTTTTTCCATAAAATAGCAACATCAGTATAAGTTAATGCAAGAAGTAAAGAAATTTCTAAGGATGTTAACCTCTCAACAGATTAAATCTCAGGTTAAATGCTAACTAATGATGTTTTAATTTTCATAAAGATGAGATTGATTTTCAACAGCCTTCTTTGCTGATCCTTGATGAATTTATGTACAAATAATTCAGTGTAGAAAATCCTGATGCAGCTTAGGAAAAAAAATGGAATAAAGCGTTCTTGTGTAGTAGCTAATGTCCAAATATTTACAACCATTTATATAAATGACAGTAATCTCAATTTATTCCACAATTAATTTCAATTTATTCAATACAAAGGGGATTATTAATTGTGGTAAAATGAAAGCCTGCAGTACTTGTGATAAGTGATGGTAGATTTTAATACTTCTGCCATTCACCTGAGTTATGTAAATAAGAAAACATGAACCTACAAAATAATTTTGCAATGGAAATGTTTAATAAAACTCCCATTTTGTTACTTGACACACTGGGATACGTGCAATTATTCCATTATCATGTATGATGAGAAATGTCCATAATTGTCATGAATACAAGATTTTTTATAAAACTCATTTAGATACTGATGTTCTCTGAAATGAGTTTTCTATTTCAAGGTTACCATATCAAGATAAATGTGCCTTATTTTTTGATATGTCTTGTTACACTTTTGGTGTCTATGTTAATGTTTTTGGGGGAAAGGTAGTTTATATAATACTTAAGCTGTGTATCTCCTATTTGACAATGCTGGCCACACTCTGATCTATATCCTCCTGCACCAAATTTGTGCTTATTCTGAACATTTTGACTATTTGAATGTATTAAAATGATGTCATAACATGAAACAAAAAAATTACTGTAAAATCTAAATTCAGCTGCTTTCAAGGAAATTGTAACTTGATGCAGAGAGTTGATAGTAAGCAAGACATTGTTTGCAGAACCCATCAGAACATGTACTTGCATGTCACAGACTGTGGTGACCTGTTAATTCAGAATCATGTGCCTATATTTTAAACATTTTTCAAACTTGCAACCTCATTTATATTACCAGTGTTCACATTACTGAAGAATAGAGTCTTACTTTTTGCTTTGTTTTTCCATATTAAGTAATTCATATTTAGTGCTGAAGCCATTCAAGTGTGAAAAATATTCCCCTAAGTAGAGCTGCTGTTTACAGTTAATATATATAAACATGCACTTGAGTATGATGCCATTTCTTAGTCTTCATTTATCTTCATAACTCTTTCTTCTCTCTCTTGCTTACGCTTTACTTTACCATACATCATTGCTTATCTTTAATACTAATGCATGAAAATTAATCATATCTGGTAAAAAGGTGTGCTATTTTCTAACTAATATTGCCTACTGTATTTAATTTCATCATTGTTGTTCCACAGTGTATCAAATTATATCATGTAGCTACAGGCTATCTTAAAAGAAAATGAAAGGAGAACTTTGATCTCATGCATTGTCACAGGCTGGATCTCTGTTGAGGTTGTGTAGATTTCCCTACTTAATTCAATCTACTGTGTGTTTTGTAATTAATGGAATACTTAGTAGGATCTGGTGCAAGTTATCTTAAGAGTTTAAGAACCACTAACCACAAAAGGAAGAATCAGGTGGATCCAATAAACGGATGTTTTCATGCAATAAACATGTACTGTAACTTTTCATAGCTATAGTATTTGAAAATACTATTTTTTGTTGGAACTCGAAGCTTGGTAGACTTGCCAGCAGAAATTTCTCGTAACATTTTTTTCATTGCATCTTCAGAACTGTAACATTTCAGAGACTTTTACATGTTCTGTGCAAGAGAGCTTTCAAAATACCATTTCATTTTTGTTAGACAGAAAAGTAAAATTTTGATGCAATAAAGTTTTAACGTATTTTGCCTGTTCTTACTGCTTCAAAAAGATGTTTCCTATAGCATTAAATCTTTTATTTTATCATCAGATGAACAATCATGATGCCTGAACCTTCCTTAACCAGCAGATTTAAACTTCGTTCCTTTATTTTGCATTTTTTGTGTAGCAACAGAGCAGCCTTCGATTAGGGATTCTTTCATGAGAATCCCTAAGCAAGTCAAAACTCCAGTCAAAGTCTGATAATAAATTTTATTTCACTTAATTCAGAATGTGGCTGTCGATGGGTTTGGTGGTGGTTTCTTGGTGTTTCTTTCAACATAGCATAATGAATTCTTACACTGTGTTTTTATTATATTGGGTATTTCAGTTAAGTAGTTGGGTTTTTTTCTGTATTTAGCATCTAATTTAATCATAAAGTTTTCTTTTTTTTTTCTATTTTTATAGCTGCTGGTTTATAACTACTGGTTAAGAGAACCAAGCATCCTTACCTTCCAGTACAGTTTTAAAGACAATGCTGTGTAAGAAATGATTTAAAACCTTGTAATTACTTTCCATACCAGAGTTGTACCTGTATTAATTTTACTTTTTTTTTTGTTACATTCCTTTGTTTTAAATGTATTTGGTTTACTTGCTCATATTGTCTGAAACAAACTGATTTAAAGTGAAGGGTTTTGATATTTTCTCTTGGAAGGTTTTATATCTTATGGGGATATGTAAAATATGATCTCTAATAAAAGATAATGTTATTGTGAGATGTGGTCGGTGTCATTGATGCTAATTTTTAAAAAAAAGATTCAACAAGCATGCCTGCTTTTAGAAGGTTTGTTGTATCAGTAGTTTTGGGGAACGACAGTTACTCAGTAGTGATATGAAAGAGGCGATCTATTTCACAGTTGCCAAACAGAAGAAGACAGTTGCTAACTTCAGAGATTGTACGGGAAGGAAAAGTATAAGTTGTCTTTCACAAAAGGAACCTTGCAGTGAGTTAGCAGAAAATAGTAGAAAGTGTAAAATTCTAGATAAGTTTTTTTTGCTTGAATTAATCTCATTTGCATGCATTTGAGAGTGGAATGGAAGCTGGTTTTGTTAATTTAATTAATAAACACAATTATAAAACAAAGTCAAAATAACACTTAAAACTATAATTAGGCTGAACACTTTTAAGAAAATAATATAATGCTAACATTATGCACTGTAGTTACATGTGACAAGTTGAACAGGCATATATGCTTTACAGGTTTGGATCCTGAAGTGCTGATGGAGCTTGAACCTAATGAGTTGCAAAGATAATTATTATAAATTTCAGTCAGTGCCTGAAGTTATTTGATGTTGGACTAGATAGTCTTAGCTATAAATATAGAAGTATACATATACACATATTATGTAAGTCTGCATAATTTTAGAGCTGATGTTTTAAGACAAAAAAATGCAGAACATGTAACTGCAGCAGGCAACAAATGGGTATGGGTCCAACTTAAAGCCTCCTTTTACCTTTTTTAAGTCACCCTATTCTAGAATCCATTCATATAATCTTGACTATCTGAACAGAATTTAGTCCACTAATTTGCATTACTGGTAAAGTAACCTCTTTCTGTATTTTTTTTTTAAATGAAATATTTGATGTGTACCTCTCCATCACCTTTTTAAATAACAGGGGCTAGATCTTTCTATGCATCTTTGCTGTAACTAACACAAAAAGCCCTGTTAAATCTGAACAATGTAATCTGACTTGTGATGAGTTATGTAATCAACAAAATATAAAATATGTCATAGTGTTAATATAAAATGTCATAGTGTTGTTTGCAACAATGAAGAACAAAGGTATTAATTTTGTCTTGTTAAAGGGAACATACAAAGCAATTTACTACATTATCTAGAATAAGATCAATTCATTAGAGAACTATCGGGATTTTCAGACAGTGTTCGTAGTGATGCAAATTTTCTCTCTCTCCAAACATTTCTGTAAATTCGAATATTAAACTGTGAACCTGTCAGTCTTCAAATAAAGTGATTTTATGAAGTAATAGATATTTAAAGTCCATATTGCATCACTAGCTTTTGTCTGCCAGAACTTCTATGTAGTAGCAATGATGTATTATTTACATTACCCTCCTTCCTTCAGGTAAATTATTTAGTAATACTGAGGGTGATGAGAAAATATTTTTTAAAAAAAATCCATCATGTATTTATGCTATTTGAGCTGTAAGGACAGGAATATTTTTTATCTAAATTTCAGAGCTTCAGGATCTCAAAATATAGCATATTCTCCCTTCTACGCAGTGCCTGTTAAAAGAGATGACCTTTGACTGAAAGCCTGTGAAATCGTTCATATTATGGCTATGACTAAACTGAAGACTTTAATCCCAGCAGTGTCCATCTTGCTTTGCGACCACCGCCCATCCCTGTGCATCACACACGCCTGTCATGCATGTCATCCTCTCAAATCACAACCTGCAAAGGAGCTTGCGGCCTCCTCCGATAGCTACTCTGTTTCCACCTCTATCTCCATTTTAATTATTCCTTTTGTACTACTTTCTCCTTTCTTAACATGCCAGCTAAATGCGTAGGCATTTGTAAGCTTCAGACTGTTGGCAGCATTCCAGCTCTGCCCAGCGCAATCCGCAGAGCTGTCTGGAGTCAGAGAGCCTGCAGTGTCAGCCAAAGCGCGAGATGCGCTGGATGTCAGCTCTCAGCCAGCTCTTCGAGAATTACATGCTTTTAATCCACATCAATCAGCACACAAATGGGGCGCATGCCCTACTTGCTTGCCACAACTGCCTGTCATCACTCAGCTGCTCTTTAGGAACGTACATTTTCCTTACTGAAAATCCACTTGAATAGGCACCGATGCGATTGTCCCTTTTTCTTCTCCTCTTTTCAATTTCCCCAGTTTCCTGAAATAAAGTTCTACATTCGTTAGCCAGAATTGTGTGTGATCAAAACTCCAGAAACTCCTGATCCTCATCAAGAGAGATGGAGGAGGGCTAATAAACTGGTCCGTCGGTGCTCAGCACATCATCATTTCTGATGTACTCCTGAAACGTCCATTTCAGGACCTGTCAATCATCCCCAAGTTTATCTGTAGCTAGCTTCCAGAAGTCCCACATATGCTCAGAATTAATTGATCTGTTTTGATCGGACAATAATAAATCAGACATTTTGAAAATTTTTCTCTGTTACGGATTTGCGTAGCAGGGACACCCTGAAATCAGCCTGTTCAGACCAGTGACCAACAAAACCTGTGATTTTCATGGTTTGGGCTGTCTTCTGTTTGAGTTCTATCACAGAATCTCAGAATCACCAGGTTGGAAAAGATACTTAAGATCATCAAGTCCAACCATTCCTGTTCTCTACAAAACCATATCTCTTAAGTACCTCGTCTACCCTATTTTTAAACACATCCAGGGTTGATGACTCAGCCACCTCCCTGGGCGCTGTTCCACATCCCGACAACAATTTCAGTGAAGAACTTTTTCCTAACATCCAATCTGAACCTGCCCTGGTGCATCTAAAACATCTGTGTCAGATGTTTCCTAATGCTGATTTCCAGAAGCAGGTAGGCAAAACCCTATAGATATAATTAGTTTGAAAAAAAGAAATCTCTAGTTCAAGTAACTTGTGTTTAGAACCCAAATCTCTTTTAACCCCCAGATTTGTACTGTAAGACCATAATGAAAGCAGTGAAGTCAAAATCATTTGGAATCATAGAATGTGTTAGGTTGTGAAGGGACCTTTAAAGGTGAACTAGTTCAATCCCCCTGCAGTAAGCAGGGACATCTTAGAATAAAAGGTTTAGACATACTGAGAAACCCTGCCATAAAACAATGGGCAGTCAATTCACATAAAAGAGAGAATCAGCAACTTTGATTGTGCCAGACCAGAAAGTTGTCTGGAAAATAAATAGTATTAAAGTTTTTGGACAACTTTGAATTTAATAACATAAAGGAGCTTGAAAGACTTAGGCAGTAAAATGTACCAATACAAGAAAATAAAAGAGTTCCAGATAACAATGAAGGTAAAGTTTTGAAGATACCACTTGCATGCTATCAGAAATATGTTACACTTACAGCAGTTCTTATGTGCCACAAAGACCAGAGGAAGAGAAACCAAGTTGTCGCAATCCACCTAACACAGAAGACTTGTATCTTTGTGAAAAGTCTTAGGTGACTTAATTGGTGTAATTCAGCATGGTGGCCAAAGGAATAGATGTGAGGCAAAATTAAACAAACAAGCCTTGTACTGACTGTGTAGCTCTGTTCTGCTTGGGACTGGAGCTTCTCTCCTATGAGTAGGGTCTGAGAGAGCTGAAACTGTTCAGACACAGAAGAGAAGGACAGGGGAGATCTTACTAATGTGTATAAATACCTGAAAGCAGGGTGTAAGAAAGACAGAGTCAGGTTCCTTTCAGTGGTGCTCAGTGACAGCAGCAGAGTCAATGGGCACAAAATAAAACACGAGATTGTTCCAGGAGCCGTTTTTCCACTGTGAGGGTGACCAAGCACTGGAACGCGTTGCCCACAGACAATGTGAGATCTCTATCCTTGGCAATGCTCAAAAGCTCTCTGGTCTTGGGCAACTTGTTCTAGGAGATCCTTCAAGAGCAGAGGTTTTAGCCAGATGACTTCCAGATGTCCTTGCCAAACTCCACTGTTCATTGTTCTGTGGTCCTCCATGGCCTGTTCCTGTGAAGGGGGATGACCACTTCATTAGATGATAAACAGAACTTGTACAAGATGCAGATGTATGTTGGAAGAGGCCAAGATGATAGCTGAAAATTGAAAGAAGGAACCACCCTTACCAGAAAAGGGTTATTTTGTTTCACTGTGCAGCATGAACATTTCCAGAAAAAAAATGGAAATTTACACTATTTAATACAGTAAACCATTCTAAGCTAAAATAAATTAAACTATGAGTTTAATGGAAGCAATTTAGATAGACAGTGATTGTGTCAAAAGACTGAGTGCAGCTATTAGAAATGTGCCAATTCTGAATGGAGCATGCTAGTAAAAGTCCTTCACCCAGATAAAGAATTAAGGTTGCACACCAAAAGGAAATTTTTTTTTGACAGTGCCAGAATCAGTTCCATTGCTTTTGCTTGTTTCTTGGTAAAAGAACTCTACTAGCTTGGCTAGTAGACATGAGAAAGGAACTGTGAAAGCTCAAATGCTGTGAGGCAAATTTATTCAAACAGTTTTGGCACAGAGATCCACTACCTATTCAACTAATTGGTCTCCAAATAGAAAAAAATTAGTTGAGAATTTTCATTCACCAAAAATTGGGCCATTGGAATGTGAGCCAAGATGCTAATAATTGGGTTGAGTTGGCTCTTAATATAGCTAATAAAAGTATAATTGTTGATAGGAAAGGTGACTTACAAATTGAGCTTCTGGAGGTTCATCTTTAAAGATATGATCTATGTGAAAGTCGTGACTTGTAGCCTATTAGCTTTCCAGTAGAGAATACACAAGCAACAGCTGAAATGTGAAACCTGTACTTTGAGAGATTTTAGCAGTTAAAGCTCTGTAAATAAGGATCAGAAATAGATGTCTATTCATTTTTCTGATTCTTTTTGATAACTGGTAACCAGGAGGTGGGGGGGTATTTTTAATATATAAAATATGAAATAGTGAATCATGTAATTACTAGCCAAGAGGAAAAAGAAAATACGTGTTCCTTCCTTGACAGTGATGCACATTTAAGTGGGAAGAACCAAAAACCTCTTCGTAGCTAGGATTCAAGAGCAATCTTCTAAAGCCAAGAAAAAGAAAGTCAGTGGTTCACTGACCTAAGAAAAGTTTAGTATGGGGGCATGTGTGAAATAAGCACCTCCTAAGTAAACATCACTAGCAAAAAAAAAAGAAAAAAGATCTCTTTCCCCAGGGTTTTGCCAAAATCTGCAAGCAGTGTTCCAGCAGTCCTTGTCATTTTCATCATGTCTCGATTAAAACCACAAAGTGATAAAAAGCCAAACCCACCCCCAACACATTTAAATTGCATCCAGTCTCTTGAAATGTCATACCATCTCTGTCGTCATTTCTAGAATTCCACAATGTAAGGTCTATGAAAGGTCCAGTTCACTTTTATATTGCAAACTGTGGTCAAAATATTTGCTTTACTGGGCTTTCTAGGTGCAGTGATTTCACACTGGCACTGCCTAAGTCATTAGGTGCCCAAAGCCTTGTGGCTACGGAGACAGGTGTCATTTCAGATACACAGGTCACAGTAAAGGCGCTGGCTGTGCTGTGATGGGAGGTGCAGAGCTGCAGGTGGTCAGGGTGGGAGTTTACGGTTCCTCTAAAAGTGAGGGTAATCACCAATTCAATGCCACCTCGCGTTTGGAACAAACTGGGAACTGTGATTAAAAGGATTTTTACCAATTAGCACTGACGCATGGTAACTTGGCACTGGTGTTAGGCTGAATTCTGTGTTCTATACTTGGCTTTAAAAGTAGGTACTGGCAAATGGAAACCAATCCAAAGGGCAAAGGAAAAATGCTTTTGTGGTAGTGCCAGAGTTCTGATAATACAAAGTGGTTTTGCTTGTCTTACATAATGCCTCAAACCACATTTGAAGGCTATTGCTTGTCTGTTGAAAGATGATATCTTGGTGCATATTACAGTCTTTGCACAAGAACCAGTGTAGCTCCAGATGACCTGTGAAAGCACAAGATTATCAAGGTGAACAAATCTGAAGGAACATGAATAATTTCAAAAGAGATTAATGTATTTTAGCTACTCAATCAACAAGGAGAAATTTCCATGAGCAAAAACAGAACTGAGAATGCTCAGAACTGGATAATTTCCCGGACAACCAGAGATGGAAGAAGTTTTGATGGACTTTGCTCCTGTTATACATCATCTGCTTGTGGATTTGCCAGTTTTTCAGAAAGTTTTTATGGATTACAGAGGAAGCAACAGTTTATTCTCTAATGGTCAAAGTTGGTAAAGTTATTGTGGCAATTCATGCACACATCTACCTACATTATTTTCATACTGGACACAGGTTTGGGAACATACAAGTTTTGCAAAGCCGATGTCCATATAACATAAAAAGTTTATATCTACTGTATATCTCAAGCCATGAGATCTTTTTTTTATTCTCCCCATCCCCTTGGGGAGCAGGGGGAGGGAGTGAGCATATGCATGATACTTAGTTATCCTCTGACGTTAAACCATGACACAAGTCCCTGATAAATTGTTCCTGATCACAGGGAGAATGCCTGGATTTCAAAGGATAAGTATTCCACAGGAGACAGGAAAGCCAATTGATGATCAGAGCATGGCTTCACAGTTTATGCCAGGAAGAGGAAGGTTTTAAGATTATGTTATTTTAAGTTCACGGATATTCTGCAGTTCTAAAAACTTCAGTCAAGGTAAGAGATAAATTATTTGGGGACAAAGGAAATTTGGCAGTGGAAAACATGCAGAAAATGGGATTAAGCGAGCACCTGGCCAAGATGGAAGAGCAAAAAGTACATTGCTGGTAACATATCTGTGATCATGAATTGTAAAAGAGGTGTGAATCTTAACAAATAGAAAAGTTTATAGTGAATGCACAGGTTTGCTTCTAATACAGACCAAGGGAGAATCACAAACCTATATAGCTTTGGCAAGATGAGGTATTTGGATTCTAAAAATTCATACAATCTTAGGAAACATGCAGTCTTCTACAGGCTTTGGAGTGCAGAGTGGAGTTTGGAATGATGACTTGTGTAAGCTAATGCTATAAAAACAAGATCATTTTACAGCACCTGGTTGCTCAACAGCAGTTTGGCCCACAGTTATGTTTCTCATAGCTGGGCATCAGGAGACAACCCTACAAAAGTCTTGCTTGGCGATCCTGGAAAGCGCAAATGGATTTTTGTCATTTGGACAGTGTACGGATCCTGCCAACTCAAACTGATAATCGTTTCAGTTTGAGTAGAGAAAAATGAGATGATAACTTCAGACAAGCCAACTGGAGAATCCCTATAAAAAAGTGGATATTTGATTGGTTTAACTCAGAAAAATTAACAGTTCGAGCCTCTACCTGAAAAAGGGAGAGATCCTGTAACTATTCTGAACCATTTAGCAAAATGATGTGTAAGTTGAATGTAGTTCTCAAAGTTTACCTACAGTTCTGCATTAAAGCCTGATTAAGGAGCTTTCTCTCATAAAGGAAATGCTACTAACAGCATCAGTTTTGAGTTTGTAGCTGCAGAAATGCTGTAAAAACTTTATGCTTGAGAACTGAGGCAGAAAAAACTTTTCTTTGAAAGATGGCTTATGCTAGTGGCTGAAAGCAGAAAGAGCTTGGTCTTGCCTCCATCAGGCATTTGAACACTTCATCTTGATCAAAATTGAAGTTTTTTCCTACTATCATATTTCCATTGAAATAATTTACTTAGATATGCTGTTTGAAGTCATGGAAATCTTGAAAATTAGACCTGAGACCTTGGACATGTCTCTATGATATCAGGGACAAATGCATAAGGCAGGGGATATGTTTTGACATGTTTATAATAGACTTTGTCAGAAAGCAAAAGCATTAAAAGCATTCAGTATCATTCTGGAGGATAGTCCATAGCAGCAACCATAGAGACTAGTTTAGAAAGGCAACCTTTAGTCACAGGAGTCTAGTTTCTGTCTTGGTTCTTTGCTTTCAGGGACAATTAATAGGTCTTCCACAGAGTCACTTTGAGAAGAAGTCTGCATTTGGTGTACTGAAGGATTCCTTGCACAGCCCTCTCTGGCATACAAGTACAGGGAGATTTATCTTCTGGGGCTCAGCTTTATCTTTGGGAATATCATCTCACATCAAGACATCAAACAGCTTGGAGACAGCAGTCTTTGGGCCAGAAAGATATCTTAACAAGAAAAAGAGATGTAACAGGATATGAAGCCAAAAGGCAAAACCGGATATTTTTGGAGGCTGTGATGTAACAGTTTAGTGCTGGTGAAAACTGTAAGATCAATGCTAGAATATAGGCTATACTGACCAGGTGCATGTATGTACCTTCCATCACAGAAGGATGGGCTGTGGCTGAAAGTTGCTGCAATGACTTTTTCCTTTTTCTTTGAACTTAGTCCCTCTCTTGTAGCTGAACAGAATCCCAGTTTTTCAAGTACTTGAAAAAGTGCTGGAGCATTTCACTGATCATCACCCAAGGACATTAAAAAGAGCAGCTACCACCTGTGTAATGCTAGAGCTTTCATATACTCTGCAGGACCAGATTCCCCACAGGCAGCACACTGGCTGATCCTGAAAGCAAAATGCTCCTGTGAAATGTGGTGACTAGGTCATGATGCAGGTTCAAATCAGAGTTTGTGGAGTTTCTTCCTCTAGGAAAGATTTCAAACACATTCATATACACATGATATTTCCCCAGGTGACACATACAGGCATCACCAGTGGTGAACAGCACTACAGAGGAGGTGAAGACAAAGCCAGCACTCCCACCCTTGGCATGCCATGGAGGGCAAAGCAGTGGTGGCAGGCAGGCAGGTTCTACTTGGGTCTGGATAGTGGATTGATGGGTCAGGAGCTCAGTTGGCAGCTATTTTGCACTGACCTCCTGAGGAATCGAGGATTTGGTCTTAGGCAACAGTCAGAATTATCACAGGCAGGATGGAAGCCTGGGAAGACCAACACGCTAAAAATGGGAGAAGCGATACTTTCCTTTAAACCTAACATGGTACTTATACAACAAATGACTCAAGGGTCCCAAGTCTCAAGTTAAAACACTTTCAGACTTTCTAATACTTCCTGAGTATTTAATGTGCTGAATATTCAGCACATAATGCTTGAAAGCATTTAATGTATTCTGCAAATATTGGTGGATTATAGTACAAGATCATTGGATGTGTGCTCTTCCAAAAGCTTTTACAGAGTTACGTAATCCTCTTTTAAAATAAAAAGGAAAAGAACACAGTTAAAAATCATGTACCTATTAGATTATTTGGTGATTATAGTGATTTTTTTTTTGCAGTTTATGGCTTTCTATAGTGTGCAGTTACATATATTTTGTTTGTATTTTGAATTGTGACATGGTTTTATTTAGGACATGCTGTTTGGAAAACAGAATAGTTTTTCAACATAAAATGCTGAGAGATAACTGCTTGAAATGGATGATTTTAAAAAATAATATTTGAAAGATTTTTGGGTTACTTTTATAATACCTGTTCATTATTCCATGTTCTTGAAAATTATAATTTTTTTTTATAAATAATTTTTAAAAAAGTTTCTCAAATATTTTTCCCTGAAATTTGTATGAATCTATTATTTAGAGATGCAATCAGTAACAAGGTGTATGGCACCTTCAGTTTGTATATAGATTAGTTTCACCTATCTTCTAGAATATGGGCAAAATGCACAATCACAGCTGATTCTTGTTGCCATGACAATGGCTCTGGCCTCTCCTTCGTGCTTCGAAGAGCTTGCTTGCTTTCTCCAAGCCTAACATTCAGTTTGCTCTTCCTGCTCCAAATTCCTCACATGAAGAAAGATAAGGTCAATAGAAGACTAACAACAAACAAGATAAGAAAACATGTTTGATTGTAAGTATGCCTTCAAATACAATTGAGGAAGAGTTGTGAATGCAGAATCTCTTAAAATGTAGGCCTATGCCTGGCCAGGATTGTCTGACTATACATCTCTGCTTTTTTATAAGAGGGTTAATACAGTTCAGTGGAGGATATGAGAATTTTGATAGAGTTTTCACTGTAATTTAGGATGTGATGAGGTTTGTGTCTGAATCCAGCAGACCAAAATAAAGTGTCATTTACATTCCTGAAGTTCTACAAAAGTCAGTGTCTTTCTGCTGGCACTTCAGGCAACAGAGAGTTTTACTATTCCAGCTCACTTTCTCCATTGTTCACTGTCTAAACATTTTTATCCAACTGCAGAAGCAGGTGGCTAATGCAGTGACACTGTCAGTTCATCTGAAAAAGCACACTTCTCCAATCATATCCTTACTAGTTAATCCAAGGCTGTAAATGCTATTATGAGTTTAGGACAGAAAAAGTCACCATTTCTTCTTTCCTGGCTTAAGAGGTTTTACTTGCATCCTCTGAGCAGGTAGTGTAACATTTCAGGGGCAAAAATCTCTGAGTCTTCTGCATAGTGCCATTTAGTACATATAACACTGGAAACAGCCCCTTCAGTTGCAAATAACAGTAATTCTTGCAGATGGGGACCCCACACATATCTTGCTGTTTGTCGATGATTGTTCTACTAGCAGTTGTATACCTTTTTTTTAATCACTTTATCATCACTTGGCAAAACTTTCCTGAGGAAGCTGCACAATGTAAGCCACCTATGTAAAAAATTATCACCTAATTTAGGTATAAAACATTCTAGAAAGTGTTTGAGAGTTTAAGAATACTAATCAACGCTTGCAGCTATCACAACAGGACGTTAGTTGTTGGATTCACAGAGAGGGTACGCAACACTATTAACCTTCTGTTCACATAAAGTAAAAATAGAAGAATCTAGCTTCCAAATCACTTCAGTATCTGACTTTCTAGCTGTAAACATATAGCTAAAAGCCATTGTTTGCAAAAATAAAGCTAGAAAGGCCTTATGCATTGTGATCACAGCCACTTCCATTACAAGTCAGCTCTGGTTCAAAAAAAGTTGGGGGCACTTTGAACATCCACCAGTGTGCTGCAAACATCTCCATCATTTGTTGTGTTGGAAAGATGGTACACCGAGATGGTTAGCTGCATTTTTTTTTCCAAAATTAAGTCTGATGTCAGCTGTTACAAACTGTGGACTGGGAACATGCTGTCCCTCAAGGAAAAGAGATGCTAACAGTATTGATTTTGAGCATGAAGGTGTTCTTGGCTTCTTCTATGTTTAGATTATATTTGCTACCTCTCACTGGCCTCATTTCTTCAAGGTGATGTAGCCCTCCATTGCTCTTTGTGGCAGCTGTGCTGGAGATCACATGGTGTTCACTGTGCAAGTGGCTGCAGAAGAGTATGTCTGCTTGTTCTTATCCTAAATGGCATGTACTGGGAGCTTTCTCTGAGAAGTCTCAGGTCACTTTCCAGAGTGTTCTGCCCGCAATGCGTATAAACTGCAAATGTTCTGCTATTGCAATCAGCCCTTTGTGTTTTTCGGATTGTCTACCTGCAGATTGACAAGATAATCTGAACTGGTCTTGAAATAAGTATGTGGTCTTGGTTTTCCTCTCCAGATGCTTGCTGGAATTTCTAGGGTTTCAGATTGTGTTGTGCTGCTCCATTTTAAGACCTAGAAAATAAAAAACACACTGATTATTCAGTTTAGCCATCTCATAAAGGTAATTCTTGTTATTAATTCTGCTTTTCTGACGTGTTCTGATGTGTTTGTGTTCTGGTTTGTGATGTGCTTTTCTGTCTGATTCTGCTACTCTCCTTTATGAATACTAAAGGAAATCACACTATAAAGTGTGGTGGTTTTGTGTGGTTGGGTTCTGGTGGAGGAGGGGGTGCTGCAGGGAAGCAGCTAGAAGCTTTCCCCAGGCTCAACAGAAGGGGAGAAGGAAGTGAAGTCATGAGTGACATTGAATCTGTAAGATGGGAGGGGTGGGGAAGGTGCTTTAAGATCTGGTCACACTTCTCATTACCTGACTGGTGTCACTGGCTGTGCAGTGCAGTGTCATAAATGAGAGTTTTCTTTCCTTTATTCTGTGTTGAGTCTGTTTTGCTCATGATGCTGTGTGCAGAATGATCTCTCCCTGTCCTTATCTCGACTCCTAAACCTCTCAATACATATTGTCTCCCCAGTCCAGCTGAAAAGGGCAGTGGTAGAGCAACTTTGGTGGACATCTGGCCTCCATCCATGGTCAAACTACCACAAAAAGTGATGGAGGGCTTTCCCAGGAAACAATTTATAGCAAAAATGGATTGTCTTTTTGGCCAATCATTCTGTTGTACATTAGATCTAGACTATATCTAGTCTAGATATAGACTATATCTTGTAAACTAGTCCAGTTTACAAGGACACCATTTTAGATACAATCAGCAATAGTGATCTAATAAACATTCTTATGTGGAAGTTAGTTTACTAATGCAAGATAAACAGGAAGACAAGAACACCACACTTAAAGGTAAATATCAGGACATTATTTTCCAGTCAGCCACAGCGGTTAAAGGATGTTAGGCTGTGAGTTTTAAGAAAGATTCCTGTCTACATGTAAAAAAAAATACTGCCCTTATTACTTACTCTATATAGAACTCTTCCAGCTCCATCAGCCTATCTGGTGCCAGAAAGCCAGTTATACACAACTTGGAAAGCACTGCTGCTTTTGGATACCAAATTTACTCTTCTCATTATTAAACTATCCCAGTTTTTAAAAGCAGAATAGCTTTGACTCCAGAACTAGAAGTATATTGAAACCTATGACAAACCCTGTTAGTTTTTCTTAGTGACTTTGTAAATAATACCTATTACTTTTCAGATGTTAGACAGTGGAGCTTTAATTTTTTATCAGTGCAAGTCAGAACATTGCTTGTTGTAGATGACAAACCACATCTGTTCCTTAGCTGGGAATACACAGGGTTGCTTTAGAGTTGCAGGGGAAGTGGGATAATATTGTGAACAAATATGCATATGCTGCAAAACTGTGGGAGGCATTTTGGCTCAAATGGCAAAGTCAGAGATCCAAATTTTAAAATTTTCCTACATCCAAATGAATATTCAAAGGAGATACTTGTCTCATTAATATCTTCCTGGGAATCAAAGTTTCCAAATGCATGCAATTTTAAAATGTATACAAACACCTGGATGCCCTTGCTTCCCTTTGTCTCTTAGCTGTGGAAAATAGTAAAATATGAAAAATTATGTGAGCTGGATTTGCAATGGCAGTGTACCATATAACCCTCAAGAAGGTGTTTATTAATTATCAAGATATTAAAAATTCCATTGTATGACAATTTGCAGTGGCCAACGGGTTGCTGATGGAAAAGCAGTAGTAAGTGGTGTATACATTAGAAAATGTAAGTAAGTTAAAATGAAATTGTATGCATGTATTATACCTGTATGTCATTTATCATGAGCCTCTGCTCCTCAGCAAGCCAAGCACCCCTCAGCTATCATTTATATTTACTGTAATTTTAGCTGGTGTGTCAGATTTGCACTTGCTTACCACCTATCCAATTTAGGAGGGTGCCTGATTCCAAAAGGCTCTAGATTAGCCAACTAAATAAATAAATATACTTGCGTTTTACATTCCTGAATGTCTGTGTTTGAGGTGATGACATAAACTGATAATGGGATATTAAGATATTTAATTGATAATTCTTAGGTAACTAAGGATAGAACAGCTTCTATTAGGCTGATGATTCAGGTTTTTCCCTATAGGCAAAAGTGTCAGAATATGTCTCATCTCTGGGGTTACACCCAGAAATACCTAGGCCTCATCACTTACTTTCCTTGTCTGATTTGATAGTCAGCTTGAAATGCAGTGAAAAAATTAATTATCAAGTTGAGTAAAAAAGAGGATGACTCCTTCAAGTGGCATTCTCTAATGTTGCTACTGAACACATTTGATCCTGACTTGTTGGGGCATGAGTAACACCCAAAAGTGAGCTGATATATTATCAGCCTGGTATCAGCTGCCTAGATGGCAGTTCTGCTTTATTCTACAGGGTATGCATAATTTAGAGTTGTCCCTTTACACTGTCACATCCTTCAGTTCTCCTTAACTGCTTGCTTGAAACTCTGTCATCTGTATTAAAACTGATGCTACGCTTTCTTTAGGTTTTTCTAATTCTTAAATGCCATATTTTCTTTCTTTCTATTTTTTTTTTTCTCTCCACAGTTTTATACCTGGCAAGAGCCTTTTATGATAGACAAGCTCAACAATAAGATCAAGCTTTTGAAGAGATGCTAGTTAGCATGTACAAGTGCCTGGGTTTTGCCTCAAAAACTCCACCCATCGTATTTTTTTGGAGGAGGATGACAGCAACCCACAAGCCCATAAAATGGGTTTTAAAACTCTAAATAATGGCTAGTCTACACAGGAGATCTTGGGAATCTTTCCCAAAGTGAATTCATCCAGAGGTGATTACTCAACATAAATCAATCAATAAAGGGTAACTTATCAAGAACTCTTCTGTCTTTAGAGATGATTCCAACATGTAAATTCATAAACATCCTTTCTGTCTTCCTGCCTGCCTCACAGTCCTTACTCCAGAGCCCTGGAGATGACTGGGAGGGATTTAACCATCTGTATTTCTGTATAAATTGAAAATGAGAGCAGGAGGCTTGGATTGCTCCAGGGTGGAAAGGAGTGTAAAAGTCTCTGTTTAACAATGTCGTTACACTGGTACCCATAGCACAAATGCATATAAACAGATACAAATGCAATGCATGGTTTATTTTGATGGTAAAATCAGAGCATGAAGACTTTAAAAGACAGACTGTTGTGTATACACCTGTCCTATTCCCTGGAAGGTTTGTCATCTTCCAGTAGGTGTCTGTGCATTTGCCTCGTATGTTATAAAAGCTACCACAGCAGCTAACCTCTCCTTCTTTAAAAAAATAATAGTAATTTTAAAAATTTGCAGCAGTCTTTCTGATCTCTTGTGTCATCATCTTTGTCCTTCAATAGGATTTTCTCTTACCTAATGAGATACAAAGAAGTGATTTTGTAGTTATTTTTTCTTTTTTTCCTGTTTTTTCCAACCTCTGAGTCTCTGTTCTTTTTGCCATTAGACTAAACCTCTATGTTCAAAACCAAAATGCTCCAGTACTAGATTAACTGCATTAATAAATTATCAGAGGGCAGTTTTATTTCTGTTCAATTCATGACTGGTTAATTCCAAGTTGATCTTTTTAAACTCATAAATAAGCAAAACTACTTGTCTGTGATTGATCTATGATGTACCAAAATAGACCTGCTAATGTTTTTGTAGGCATGTAGATAGTAATGAGTCTGAGGAAAAGATTTGAAAGGAAAGAGATGGCAATCCCTTATTTATCATATGAAACATTCATTACTTTTCCCAAAGGCTTACTACATAATTCCTGTCAATATTGCCATCACATGGCCACCACAGAGAATACAAAGTTATTGTCATGATGATACACTTCTTCTGTGTGTGTAAATTAAATCCTTAGTTTAATTGGTATCTTTTTATTCTAATATTATGGAAATATTTTAATTTTCATTTTAACTAACTCAGGTCATATAAGGAACTCTCTGAATTTTCTTTAATTTCTATTCATAAAGAAAGGGGGGTTTTGTAGATTATAATTTTTTTTCAGGCCTTCCAGATCTCTCCACCTATATATAGTAAGATGAATTTGATATAATGGCATGTGCTGTCTGTTAGAGAAAGAAAAATGTCTCTTCACAGCACTTTTCATTATAGATAGTGTGTCTTGGACTGAAAAATAATTATCAGAAAGAATACATGTGAAGGATAATGGAAAATATCCTTCCTTCATTTTACTGATTTGGTGATATTTCTTTGGTATCAAATCGTTACGACTTGAAATTCTGTGCTTTCAGTAGCTTCAGGCCTGCACAAAGATTAAATTCCTGTGAATATTTCCAGTCTTTGGATGTCTTTGAGATGAAAGTCTTTTTTATTAAATGATTCTAGCATTTGATATAACACTTTGTCCAGACTTTTAACTAACTTTGCAACAATCTTAGCAGTCTTGATACTTCAGCATCATCCCTTAAACATACCTTCTTTATTGACATGTAAATACCTATAATCAGAAAAATGTCTTTAATTTTGGACAGATACATCTGTTGGAGGGTTATTTTTTTTTGCAATTCTTACTCTTTTGTACCCATTTGGCACCACGACTGCTATTCAGGATTAGGCATTGCAATAGGACAACTGGACTGGGAGATAAATTTCTCCCAGTAAGGACATATGGGGAGATATTTATATCCATACATAGATGGATATAAATAGAATGGAATTGGTTGGAAGGGACCCCAAGGATCATAGAGCTCCAACTTCCCTGCCACAGGCAGGTCCACCAACCTCAGGCCTGGATCTACACAAGATTGCCCAGGGCCCCATCCAACCTGGCCTTGAACACTTCCAGGAGTGGGGCATCCACCACCTCCCTGGACAGCCTGTTCCAGCTCCTTCCTTCCTCTAGTTTTAATCCATTCCCCCTATAGAATCATAGAATGGCATGGGTATACACACACACACAAAAAAAAATATGAGCTGTAAATTAGCTATTACTTAGGAAAAAGATCCAGGAGGCACAGCGGCAGGCAAGAAGTGTAGCAGAACATTGGGTTGTTAATATTAGAAGGGGATTTGGTGGGGGGGAACCCCAAACCAAAACCCCTAGAGAATACTGTTGGGAATTTGCACAAATCAAACTGTATGTCCCTGTCTCAAATATTGTCTGCAGTTCTAATTATTTAATGTTTGAAAGGGTACAGTAGAAATAGAATAACTAATGGATACCTAATGACAATTAAAGTAGCTCCTGTATGAGGAAAGAGTAAAATGCTCAGCTCCTCCAGACATAACAAAAGAAAGAAAAAATGGTATAACTGAAGGTATCTATAAAATTATGCAACTGCAGATGTGGAAATGACATAACATTGTTTTACCTCATAAGAACTAGCTAAGGCAGAATGAAATTATTAGCAAATTAAAAATAGATAAAAGGAAGTAATATAACTTTTAGAAACCCAATAGATAAATAGATTCAAAAAGAGGTTAGAGAAATTTGGAAAGGCTATGTCTTCCAGTGGCTGTTAAAAACAAGAACCCCTAAACAACTAGTTGTTGGAAGTCAGGAGAGTAAAGCAGGGTAAGGATTATTTTAGCATGTTCCTGTAGTAATCTTCTCCTAAAAATAATATATTGGCTACTTTCCTTAATATGCTACATACACCAAAAATCTGACCAATCTGGAAATTATTATGCAAAATTGTTTACACAAGTTACAAATAATGTATTCCTCTAATTAGACCATTATGGCTATTCTTATCGATGGCTTCCATTTATGCAAAATTATGCGGAATAATTCTCAGGCAAGTTTCTACTGAAATGATGATTGTGGGAAAATAGGTGCAATTCAGATACACATGATTATTTTAAAATAATCATTACATCCCTTTTAGCTAAGAATAAGAATTATGTGTAGAATGTTTGCATCACCACTACTAAAAAAATATTTTGATGACTCAATAGGTGAATCACTAATGAAACTTTGCTGTTTCTTAGAGTGTTATAGGCTTTTTTAATATACATGAAATATCATTATAATAGAGTCTAATTCTGCCAGAAAAAGCTTGAGAGTAGTTTTGTAGAGTAACTGACTTCTGTACATGGAGTATATCATGTTAGTCAAACTCACCCAGCTGCCCACTGTTATTTGCTGTAAGGACATAGAAGGGTTTCTGAAGCAGATGTGTGACTTCATGTAAAGAAAATAAAATGTCTGCGAAATGCAAAGAAACAATATTATTTGTTTTTCCTCACATTTTTGAATATTCATATTGACTATAATTTTGAACTTGTTGAAAACTTAGAAACAACATAAAACATATTTTTTACGAGTTTCTAAAAAGAAAGCAGAAAGTTACATTTTCTGTCTGGTTGGAACACTTGAAAAACGTACGAGAGGTATGTAGCCTTTGAACACGTTATTGAAGACAGACCCACCTGTTGTTCTTGTTCTTTGTCAACCTTATTAATCCATGTACTTAGAAAGCTAACTGACTCAAAAGAAAGGCTGTTCCAATAGAAATGTCAGCTGTATCCTATACCTTCACTTTGTGCTAAAACAAAAGTCAACAGAAAGACACTCTAAAAGTTACATTCATCCAAGGGTGCTATTCAAACATCAAGAAAATTTCTAAATAGAATACCTGAGTAATCCACATTTTCCTTCCCTAAAATCTTTATCAGGTAGCTTAACTGATGTAAGTTTTGGCAACAAAGGCAGACAAAATGGTATTACAGTATTTCTTCCTTATTCTTTGTTTTGGCATGAATGTCTTTCCCTAAACTCCCTGTAGGTCATAAGATGGGATGCCCATCCTCTTTCTTCCCATATGGCCTGAAATGCATGTGCTCTCCTGTTCTCTACCTTGGCATGTGTCTGGTATGTAACTGGGGATAACTAAGTAACTGAGCTTACTCATGTGATACTCATACCTGGTCATGTAAAGATGAGGACATCAAGAGTCCTTTGGAAAGTGAATAATAGGGAAGATGCGGCAGCTTGGCCAGAATATTCACCAGCCTCCACAAAATAGTCATGAGTTTTGTGTCCTTCTCCCTTTCCACACATGAGGGGGCTTGGGAAGAACAGTGGCATAGAGTGGGCCAAATGCCAAACTGCTTTGGCAACAGCAACTTATCTGTAATGAAAAGAAATCCATATGGCCTTTTTTATATTGTAGCTGGAATGTAGCCATGACCTGATAAAGCAGGAAGACATGGCACTGGCACATTGCATTAGCATACTTCTACTCTGCTTGCCAAGGTCATTGATGAAAGTATTTAAATGCCATCAGTTCCAAAAACAATACTTGAAAAACTCCCTAATTGCCTTTCTCCAGCCCAGTAGTTCTTCCTTTGTCAGAGCTCTATGCCATCTCCCTTTTAGGCAGTTCCTCAACCGTTTTTCAAGTTCACAGATTAATTCCCAAAGCTCTTTCAGGCTGTGCTTTCAGGATGTTTGGTTTCATCAATTATATATGTTTAGATACCTATGTATATTTTTCTGTCTCTGAATGATGATAAAAGCTTCTTTGTGGCATGCTAAGTCACAAGACTCCTATGATGCTTGGGCACGTATGTCAAGGGATTTAGCTAAACTTAATATGACCCATTAGTAATTACTAAGAAAAAAAACAGCTAGCAAAGTCAAAAACAGAAAAGTGAAAATGCCATGCCCCTGTTACTTAAGTGAGAAGAAATTAACATAGTTCCTAATAATTAATAAAATGATCTGCTTGCCACAACATGGTGAGGATTAGGGTTTAGGAATTCAAAAGCTCAAGGCTCAGGCCATTTGAATAATTTTGTGGGTAAACTTGAGTGAAGAGAATTGAATCTTTTCCATTCTCCTGCTGGCGCATGATGCTCTGCTGTGTCTTGGGGCACAAAACAAGGCTGGCACAGGAGAGAGAGAGGCAGATTCCATTCTGTCTTCATCCAGTGAAACAAACCCACAGCATCTGTGCATGCAAAAAATACGGTGCAAATGACTGAAGTGACTTTAGCAAGCTTCAAGGGATTTGCACAGTGCACAGCTGGAGAAAAGAAACCCTTGCAAAATCAATGCAATAGGTCTGAATTGATGCTATTTCTTAGTTGCTGTCTTTGCAGCAGTTATATCCCAACAAATGGTCAGAACTCTACATCTGTGCTGTAGATGAGGAGTCAGTCTCTGAGCAGTTGATTTTGTAGTGAGGATTTGACACTGTTTATATCTTTGCTTTCACCTTTATCCACTCATTTTGCTTTACAACTCCAGGAGACTGTTTTGCATTGGATAACGCTTTAGCAGAAGGTTTGTTGAAAGCTGCAACTACATTCTGAATGAGAATAGAGTTCTCACCAGTGTTTTATAAAGCAAAATTCCTTGGAAAAAATATAGAGCTTGAAATAGGAAACTAACAAAGTCTGAATTTGATCATGTACATCCTTAAGGCCTGGAGGTGAGGTTCAGATTAATTTCCAGTAGTTGCGTGGCAGAGGTATTGTTTTACTTGGGTAAAATATACCTTCTGCAGCAAATAAACATATATCTATTCTTTCTGTGTTCCTTGCACAGAGAAATAATCTTTTGTCGTTGGTTTTCTATCCCTTTTTGCCAGCAGCTTAGACCTTCCAACCTAAGCAATATTATGTTTTAACCTACTGTAACGCAGCGCATGGTAATATAATTCCTACTGCCATGAGGAAAAAAAAATATCTGTATTGATGGACAAAACGTTTATTTGGGGGTTTTTATTTGCAGGAAACAGGGTAGAGGTCTGTATGTTTATAAATAAAATTGACTTCCATGTACTGCTGGGGAGAAACAGAACAGCTGCTATACGGATTTTGAAAATATCACCATTTGATAAATGTGCACCATAAGCACCATGACTTCAACAAAATTAACTTTAATTTTCCCATCAGCAAAATAAGAACAATTTCAAGATTAGTTATGCATTAAACAATCAATTCAAGGAGACTTAATTGAAGAAAGGAAGACCTTGAAATGGAAGTCATACAAGAAAGGAAACTGATTAGTCTTTATATTAATGTTTCTCTTCAATATTGTTCACACTTTTTGTCATTCATTTAATAAAGAACTCCAAGCCCCAGTCTGAAATTCATGGAATAATGAATGGCTTCCTGCTAGAAACTAAACACAAAAAATGTCTCTCTGTGTACACATACATATAAATACATACAGATACAGTTAAAGCAATGCCATGCCAGAATCTTCCTGACTTTGGCTGATAGTTAGTGCAGTTTATGCTGAAAATAGTGCCTTAAAAGCTGGGGGATTCTTCTGTGCCTAGATGAAGGTCTTCAAATTAGAGTGCAAGTCATAGGCAAAATCTAAACTGAATATTTTGTAGGAAGAATGTGTAGGAGGCTGTTCAGCCATATGGCTTTCATCGTCGTTTACAGAAAAATCGATCGATTTTGATTAAGGCTCAAGCCGTATTCCCTATAGAGGTCAGTAAGATGTTATATTTGATGGTCTGACTATTATAGCACTCATTAATATAAGAAACAATTATATATTTATTTATTTATTTGATATTTATAATCCATGTGTTCACACATTCAAAAATTTCTTCTAAGGTTTCAACAGAAATACATTTAGCTTCTGCTTCAATTCAGAGAATGTAATTTAAAAATTAGAATCCTAACTCTAAAAAAATTACCAATATTTTGTGAAAGAAGGTAGAAAATTTATTTTTAAGGTGGTTATGCTTTTACATGATATAGTGTGCTTGCACAATGAAAGTTTTATTAGATTTTTATGGAGAAATTTGCTGAAAAATCTAAGTACTTCTCACAGACTGGAGTATTTTTATAAGATCAGATATATTGGCCACTAAGGATATCTGAATCTAATTTTAGCTGGTTTGTGTAAAGCAGTTCCCCAGCAAAGAAACTGCATGGCTTTCTATATCTAAAAATAGACTTGATTTAAAAAGATATTGTGGTATATTCAATCAAATTTCACTGATTGTAACTTGACATTTCAACAATAATTTGGAATTTACAGATGAAGTTGTCTTATAGTTTTTAAAGGAGAGAATCTTCCCTGGATTTCAGTTAGTATATGAATGCAATGATTCATTCTAGAGAAGAAATATTAGCTATTTTCTTATTTCCACAAGCATTTGAAATGATGACACAGAAATACAGTTAGTGAGACTTCTTGAGGAAGAATATTTCTCTACCCAGATTCAGCAATCTAGATAAAATACAGCTGTTTTCCTACTTACCAGCTTCCAGTCTGGAATGAAGTTGATAATTTGGTTTTATATTTATATAATCACATGCCTTTTTTTAGAAGTTATTCGTTTTTATTAGGTGCTCAGCAACAAAGAACAAGAGATCATGCTCTGCAGAGAAATGTGTTGGAAGACATGAGGAGATATGAGACGATTTACAGATACACATGATAAAGCGCGGGCTCAATGCAATCCAGAGTCCTGAAGTGATCAAATATTCTTTCCATGATGTCTTTCTGACAAAGGAGGAGACTTTTACAGTCTCACATTTGCATTGCTTTTGGGGAGGGAATTAGCCAGCTGAAAAGACTGCACCTACTGAGCACAGTGATGCTGTACAAGCATTCGTTACTTTACCCAAGGGAAAGCTTGGAAATGTAGTTGCTCTAGTCTTTGGAGGCCATATGTGCTTTGCAAAGCATCTCTGGTGCCTGTGAAGAGCATAACACAGTAACTGGTAACTCTGAAGAGATGGAAACAGGAGACAGTGATGAAGATATACCAATGCGGGGTGTGAATGAGCAGCATGACAGACATTGTGGATTTGGTCTGAAATTCAGTTCTCTTCCACTCCTGTGAGCAGTTCACTTCTACCTCTGAAGCCTGTACTCACTCAGCTTCAGGGAAGAAAACTGGCATTGCTGCATAGAGCTACTCTGAGGACCCTGAATGATAACAGAGATTCCTCTGGATCTTCCTTGAGATCCTAGTCACATGAGTATCAACTCTTCTGGGACAGCATCAGACACGTTGAAGGAGCTGTGCAGGCAACAGCTATCAAAGGCAAGTCCAGAGTTCTGCTGGGATCTTTCCCATGATATTTTCTCCATGTCAGTGGGCTTATGTGGGCTCCTGAGGTCCCAGGTTATAGACTTCTGTACTGCTCCAAGTAAGGGACAAGCCTGGGAAATTCCTGAAATATTTAGTTCACAGCACTGAGATGGATGTAGCACTTGTGGGAAGCCCAGCCTGAAGAAAGTAGCTTCTCCATCACCACCTATTTAAAGTTACAGTTTCTACCACAACAGGGGAACTGGCAGTAACCACAATCGGGGGCAGAATGAATGCAGAATTTTTCATCCTGGCTTCAGACAGGAAGCTTAACCAATGGTGGATAAAGGGCTAGAGGCACTGGGCAGTTGATGAATCCTGCAGGGTACTGAACTGAAAAGAAGCTAAGAAAAATGCCTGAATGAAAGGCTGAAGTGGTTAATGACCAAAATAATACATTCATGAAGGGAGGGTGAAGAAATTTTACTGGTGTTGGCATATTATTACCAAATGGCAAATTCTGACACACCTGATGTGCACAGCAGTTAAATCAAACAGGAAGCTATCTGAAATGACTCAAAAGGTTTATGGAATATTTCTGCATTTCACATGTAAGTAAAATCTTTGTGGGCATTATATTTACATAGAACAAAACTAAAAAAGCCGGTGACTTTAATTATGAATGAAAAGATGAACAATACCCTAGAAAGAGGATGTGGAACAGATAAATTGAGGAAGGGGAAAAGGAGTGAAGGAACAGCCAAAAACCTCAGACTGACTTTTTCAGCAAGCATCAGAAATAGTCCAGAGCAGACTGTTTATAAAAAGTGGCCATCACTCCAAAGTAATAAGAATGGTTAATAAAAATTAAAAAAAGGAAAGAATTCTGAAATATGTAATGCAAATAGACCTAATTTAGAATGACAGAGCTCAGGACTGGAGAGCTCTAAGGATAGCTCTGGAGGATATTGGAGCCAAAACAATTCCTAGCATCCATATAACTATTGCAAGAATCACAGAATCACAGAATGATAGGGTTTGGAAGGGACCTCAAAAGATCATCTAGTCCAATCTCCCTGTCAGAGCAGGATCACCTAAATTAAATTAGACAGGAACGTGTCCGGCTGGGTTTTGAATGTCTCCAAAGAAGGAGACTCCACAACCTCTCTGAGCAGCCTGTCCCAGTGCTCTGTCACCCTCACAGTGAAAAAGTTTTTCCTTCTGGTCACATGGAACCTCCTATGCTTCAGCTTGCACCCATTGCCCCTTGTCCTATCACTGGACATTGCTGAGATGAGTCCAGCTCCATTCTCCTGACTTTCACCCTTTATATATTTGAGGTCATTGGTGAGGTCAACCCCTTCTCTAGGCTAAAGAGACCCAGCTCCCTCAGCCTTTCCTCATAAGGAAGATGTTCCACTCCCTTAATCATCTTGGTGGCTCTGCGCTGGATTCAAGAAACATGTAATTTTACAAGAGCTTGCATAATATGCACAAAATTCGCAAAGGTGCCAATAACATTACAGCCTGAAAGAAAATAGGTTATTAAAAGATTTTAAGCTGGACGCTGATGCACAAAAGAGTATGTTGCCAGAAATGCTGCTTATTAGTATTAACAATGAAAACAGTCTTGGCTATTACACTATAACAGATAATGCTATAAAAAAGCATACCTGAGACAAAAATCACCTCCAAAAGAAGAAAGCCTGGGGGTAGCACAGAATACAGTTGCTGCCATCAGTAGTAATTTTGCTCCAGAAAAGATCTCTGAGAACAATATGCTTCTAAAGAAGTGGACCTAATCTAGTGGCTAAACATGGTAGTTTGAGAATGCTACTCTGGGCTGATGTCCTGTGGACATTAAATGAAAACTTTAACACTGAATAGAAGAAGCTGAAGGAGTTAACTGAGGAGTCAGCAGTGGTCAGGAACAACACCAGGAAGAACAACTTTGGTTGTCTACAGATGATTCCAAAGGGGGTATTAGCATAATCCTCATTTCAGCAGTGTGAAAACAGCAGCTCAAAACTGAAGGCCATTGGTCTGTGTGTGAGGCAAGTGAACAGAGATGAAGCATCATAAATGCAGAGGAACTCTCTGAATACAAAAGGCCTGTATGGGAGGCAAGCATTACCTGAAATGGAACAAAAATCTCAAATCATATTGCCAGCAGGGGACTTAGACACTGGCACTCCTACTCTGCTCCCTTCCTCCCCCAGAGAGAAAATGGAGATTTTTTTTTTTTCCCCATCTATACAGGCTAACAAGGGTTCTTAAAATGAAAGCAAAAACATTCTTTATGTAAGTGGTTCCCAACTATTCCATCTGGAGTCCATTTTTATCTCTGAAAATTCTTCCGAGTCCATGATATGTCATTCCTGAAATATTTTAATTGAAAACTTCAGAAAAGGTTCAATGCACTTGAGAGCAGCTGCAGCCCTTCTGGCATTTAAGAGATCGTGGAGAAAAGTCCAAATACAATGCTGGTTAACTTGATCATTAAAAATAAAACTAACAGTAAATTTGAATTATCACACACTAAGGTACTGCTTTGCAAAAGACCACAAAGAAAGCATTATACCTTTAGCATGGACAGCTGTGAAAGTATATTCCTGGGCTATGTTGCAAGCCAGAGAGAAGGGGAAGGTGAGCTTTAAATTTTTAGCATTATTTGGTTTAATACAAGGACAAAGATTCATAGAATATTATTGAATAATTTGTGTAAAAGGATAAATTAAATTCTCTAGGGAAGGGAATTCCTGAGAAAGTCTAAGAATGTTTTATTCTAGCTTTGGATGAACAGTGTTGAATTTTTTTAAAACTTTTCTATAACTAATCAGACCAGGCCAAGTGAATGCCAACGTTAGTGACAATAGGATAATATCTTCCTCAGTACTAAAACAAATTTCATTCAGATTCCCCAAAAAAACACTAACCCAACAAAAACCAAAAAAACCCCTAGGGTATTCTTGTCACTTCCATGTGAAAGTAGTCCCATGTCCATGACCATACTAATAACATGAAGCACATTTTGCTGTCTATAGATTTTATTACAGCAAAGAACCACCAGCAGTAGTTCAGGTCCTATCTATGTCTTGCTCTTGCTTCAGCTAACAAATGCTTTGAAACTGAAAACATAGGGCAACAGTTAATTGTGTGTTAATTGAGTGTAAAATCTCAGAGAATAGAAGAAAACATATCAGGAAATGACATAGGCCTCTTTCAGAAGTATCTGTAGGAACTGAAAGAAACCTTAGCCAATGAAACCATAATCTAGAATCACATGGAAACAGGACATGGAAACAGAGACAAATGCTTCTCTGTGTGATAAATACAACCATCTCAATGAAACGAGCCACACATTTCTCTGGGTTAAAATATATACCCTACACATGAATCTATGCAGACAGAATTAAGGTGACTGGTACACTTTGGGATGTATATCCATGCTAGCCCTAAACCTGGCAATTTTGGAAGCAATATAGGGAAGAAGTAGAGTCAGATTTCAGGGCAAAGAGTCAATGTCTTGCGCAGGTCATTCACATTTCTGGCAGGTTTTCACTGAAAGCAATAATCTCGTAACACCACCAGATAGATTAAGGTTGTACATGGGCATGGGTCCATGTACTTCAATCACATCTTCAAATTCAGTGTAGGCATAGGATAAATGTATGGTGGTATAAAGGCATTAAATGAAAGCACATAGTTTGAGACAAAGGAAATAGTAAGAAAAGCCTGAACAAACAAAAGCTGTAGGGTGATTGCAAGAAGGGATTAGGACCTGAATGTAGGCAGGATCACAAAATGTAGTGATTTAAAAGGAAGGTGAAGGCAGAACAAAATGTTTTGAAGGAAAAATCTAGTGCAAGCTTCAAAAAGATGTGGTCAAATCAGACTTTTTCTGTATAAGAGGATTTTTTTTTTTAATGTGGAATTGAAGGAAACAAGTGTAGATAACCACATGAGCTCTTAGTAACAGGACTGTGACCAAGCTGTGTAGTGTGAAAAACTGGCTGTGAACTTTCTTCGGACACAATCTCTTCATTTAAAATCCTTTGTCTAAAAGCCTGTGGGTTTCCTCAAAATGAGAAGATTCCTAGGATAATTTTTTTTTACTTTTTACTTTACAAGATTTTCTTCCTTTATCCTAATCCAAAAGACAAGATAGAGACCAGGGCTTTATTGATGTGTAATAATGAGTAAAAAAGAAAGAATAAAGTGCCCATCTCAGGCTTTTGCAATGCTGTTAAGATGAAGAATTCATAGAGGAATACCATCAAATGAAACAAGGTCAAAGGTATAAAGCTTTGCGTAATCTCAAAGGAGTCCAAAATTGTATCCACCCCTTTCCCTGGATGCTTGACATTTTGATGGTAAAAAACCCCATATCTAGTTTCCAGGTGCATATTCTGTAGGGGAAAAACTGACTTGCTAGTCTGATCAGAGTAATAGTAAAGCTTCTGAACACAGCTTTGTAATGAATGTACACAATATTGTACACAGAAAAACCAAGGGAAATAAGAAGAGGCAATTATATGAATCAAAAGAAAAAGTGGGCCAGGGCATTTTCATAATAATTTAAATTATCAGTACAAGACACAGCATTTTGAGGTGAAACGTTCTTTCAAAAGCTTATATATATGTAAGTGCAATATGTTTCTCTATCTGAATGGGTGTTAATCAGAAAAGCTTTGAAAAACAATATTTCTATTAGTAGCATAAATTCATCCATACTCATTAGATGCTCAATTAGGTGAAACAAACTTTCTGTCACATGCCAGAGGCTTATTTTAATTTGCCCAGCATAAGCAGTTAACCATATCTGTAAAACTCAGAATTTTTTTGAAGTTACACAGGGTAGTGAAGCAAAAACTATTAAATACTGTGAAGTTATAGGCAGACTAAAATCCAACATTGTTTATTCTAGATCTAAGGGTATTTACTTGAGGTATTTGTATAAAAAAGGCATTAAATTCCACATTACAAAGTAGCTCATTGAAGTAAATTGTCATCAATATTAGGCTAAAATAAACTCCAATTTGCATTGCAGGGGTGTACTTTGTTTTATGATAATTAAGGAAGAATTATCTGTCTTAAATGTGCTGAGTCGGAGGACTTTTTCCATTAATTTACAATGAAAATTTCTTGTCAAAATGGTATATAGTCCTGTCCTACATCCCACCGCCCACTGGAAGGACCTAGATCTTTTTTCTAGAAATGTAATGTTCTTAGTGACATCAATTAGGTTTGTATACATTATCAAGATTGATGAATGAAACCAACTGGACTTTTTGATGCCAACTTTCCTAATCTGGGCTTTTGCTTTCTTTGAAAACTGAATTCAAGTTAGAAAATACAAACAAAATAGGTGCATCTACAGTCAGTATACTGTTCCTACTTCAAAGTAAACTTAAAAATTCAGCCATTCCTCATATGACTGTAGAATAAGACAAAAAAAACCCCTCTTGCTGTTACTTCCTTAACTCAATTCACCAGGTTTGTTTTGAATTGGGCTCCACTAGAGAAAAAGGGTAATAAATCATGGAATCATAAGGCAGTTTGCTTGGAAGGGACCTTCAAAGATTATCTAGTTCCAACCCCCTCTGCCATTGGCAGGCACATCTTTCACTAGATTTGATTGCTCAAAGACCTGTCCAAACTGTCTTTGAATGTTTCCAATGACTGATCCCTCACAGCTTTACTAGGCAACTTGTTTGAATGTCTCACCACTATCATCATAAAAAAATCCTTACTTATATCGAATCTAAATCTATTCTCAGTGTATAGTCATCAACCCTTGTCCTGTTTACTTAAAGTCCCCTTTAAGTGTCAGAAGGTCACGATGTGGTCTTCCTAGAGCTTTCTCTTCTCCGGGCTGAAAAATCCCAACTGTCTTGCCTTTCTTCAGAGCAGAGGTATTACCAGCCCTTTAATTAGTTTTGTGCTGTCCTCTGGACCTGCTCCAACAGATCCATGTCTTTTCTGTACTGAGGACTCCACTTTCATGCCTCTTTTTATGCAGTCTGGGATGCAACTGGCTTTCTGGGCTGCAAGTGCACACTGCGAGCTCACAAACAATTAGTATATAAAAGTCTTTCTGTGCAGGGCGGCTCACAATTAGTTCATACCCATTTTTGTACTGATACTGGGGACTGCACCAAACCAGGTGCAGGACTATGCATTGATTTTGTTGAACTTCTGGAGGTTCACATGGTCCCTCCTCTCAAGCATATCAGGATCTCTCTGGTCCTCAAAGAGCTGCCAGCACTTTCCAGGTCCTTTATCCTTGAGGGCAGTTTTCCAAAGGGTCCCCATCCACTAATTTCTTAAACAAATGTAATTTCCCTCTCCTGATATTCAGAGTCTTGACTCTATTCTTCACTTGTCCAATATTTTCCAAGACTGTGAATTCCACCAGGGCTCTCAAGCTGTTCATGGCTGTTTATCAAAGGGATCTCTGTGCAGTCAATCAATATATTTTGCATAGAGGGCAACCCGCATAATCTACCTTCCTTGTCTGTCACTTCTGAACTTTATAACCATCAATTGCAGCATTCCAATTGTGTGATTCATTTCACCATGCTTCAGTCACAGCAATTTGATCACAGCTTTCTAGCTGTTTCTAGTGGCTTCCAGATCCTCCCGTCATTACCCATGCTGTATGTATTGGTATAGAGGCACTTCAGATGGGCTATCAACAGTGCCACCTTTCTAGAGGAAAACACCCTAACTCATTTGAAGCATTTCACATGTTTTAACTTGTTGCTTTCCAATACATCAACAGCCATTTTCTTGTTTGAGAAGCTTGATGTGGTTTGGTTTTGGCTGTGCTACTCATACAAGCATCTAGATGATGTCCACTGGTGTAAACCAGCCTTCTGAGAACTGTGGGTCTCTGCAAGTTTCCATAGCTGCTACGTGTGTAGAGTCTGGATCTCATGCAGCTTCTGACATATAGGACTTATACATTCTAGGTGACAGACAGACAATGTCTTCAGATCTGCCTAAAAATAGTCTAAGCATTGACAGCACTTATTTATTGTTATGTATTCAGACTTTTCTAATGACTACTGCAAATTTGGTTTGAAAAAGTCCACAAAAAACAGCACTCAGAAAAATAATCTCGTTTTATGAAGCATTAACATCAGTGAGTGTAGTTGTGAATACAATGCAGTCTGGCTCTGCCTACCACTAAGTTAGGAATTGCTATACCCACAGTGATAAAGTAGGCTTATGGTCTTTATTTTAAGAAGAAAAAATCACTTGTTGATATGAAATGGCACTAGATTTCGTACAAAATGATTTATGAATCCAAAGAAGAGCAGTCCTGACAAAACAGGGAGGTCTCAATTGACTGCAAATTAGTCAGTGTGACACTCATCCACAAGCAGGACCAAAAGGAGGATCCAGGGAATCACAGAATCACAGAATCACAGAATTGTAGGGGTTGGAAGGGACCTCGAGAGATCATCGGGTCCAACATCCCTGCCAAAGCAGGCTCCCTAGCTCATACAGCACAGATAGGCATCCAGACAGGTCTTGAATATCTCCGGGGAAGGAGACTCCACCACCTCCCTGGGCAGCCTGTCCCAGGGCTCTGTCACCCTCACTGTGAAAACGTTCCTCCGCATGTTGGTGCGGAACTTCCTATGCTCCAACTTGCAGCCATTGCCCCTTGTTCTGTTACCGCTGACCAAAGAAAAGGGGCTGGCCAATTCCCCCTGCACCCCATACTTAAGATATTTATAAGCATTTATTAGGTCCGCCCTGTCTTCTTTTCTCCAGGCTGAACAGCCCCAGCTCTCTCAGCCTTTCCTCATAGTATAGATGCTCCAGGCCCTTAATCATCTTCATAGCCCTTCTCTGGACTCTCTCAAGGAGATCCCTGTCCTTTTTATACCAGGGAGCCCAGAACTGGACACAACACTCCAGGTGGGGCCTGACCAGGGGAGAGTAGAGGGGGAGGATAACCTCCTTAGACCTGCTTGCCACAGTCCTCCTGATGCACCCCAGGATCCCATTGGCTCTCTTAGCCATCAGGGCACACTGCTGGCTCATAGCCAACCTGTCATCAACCAGGACCCCCAGGTCCTTCTCCACAGAGTTCTTCTCCAGCAGGACATCCCCCAGACTGTACTGATACATGCAGTTGTTCCTCCCCAGGTGCAAGACTTTACCCTTGCTTTTGTTGAACCTCATCTGGTTTCTCCCTGCCCAGCTCTCCAGCCTGTCCAGGTCTGGCTGGATGGCAGTGCAGAGTTCCTGCGTGTCAGCCACCCCTCCCAGCTTTGTATCATCGGCATACTTGCTGAGGGTGGATGCTATTCCCTCATCAAGGTCATCAATGAAGATATTAAACAGGACTGGACCCAACACCGAGCTCTGGGGAAGTTTAACCTTGGGGCAAGGGCAGGTTATGGAGCAGATCATCCTGAGGGCCACCCCACAGGATGTACAGGATAACCAGATAATCAGGCCCAGACGGCATGAAAGGGTGGTCCTTCTTGACTAATCTGATCTGTTTCTATGACAAGATGAATTGCTTAATGGATGAAGGAAAGGCTGTAGATGTTGTCTACCCAGACTTTACTTCAGTAAAGCCCTTGACACCATTTTCCATGGGATTCTTCTGGAGCTGCTCATGGTTTGGATAGGCATATGCTTCTCTGGGTAAAAACATGGCTGGGTGGCTGGGCCTAAAGAGTGCTGGTCAATGAACATAAATCCACTTGTCAGGTGGTCACAAGTGATCTTCCCTAAGGGCTCAGTATTGAGGCCAATTTCTTTAATATTTCTACCAATGATCTGGACAAGGGGATCGAGTGGACCATCATGGTGTTTGCAGAAGACACCAAGTTGTATGAAAATGTCAATCTGCTTGAGGGTAGAAGGGCTCTACAGAGGGATCTGGGGACTTGTGTCAGAAAGAGTGTGGCCATCCTCTATACTCAGCAGCGGTCAGACAACACCTTGACATTGACATTGATGCGGTGGAGCCTGTCCAAAGAAGGGTAATGAAGCTGGTGAAAGGTCTAGAGCATGACATGGGGACGAGGGGAGACCTTACTGGCCTCTGCAATTACCTGAGGGGAGGTTGTACCAAGGTAGGTGTTGGTCTCTTCTCCCAAGTAACAAGGAATAGGATGAGAGGAGATGGCCTCAAGTCATGCCACAGGAGGTTTAGATTGGCTATTAAGAAAAATTTCTTCACCAAATGGGTTATCAGTTTTTGGAACAGGCTGTCCAGGGAAGTAGTTCAGCTACCATCCCTGGACGTATTTTGAAGACATGCAGACATGGCACATAGGGGCAGGGTTTAATGGCAGATTCAGCAGTGTTAGGTTAGTGGTAGGACTCAGTGATCTTAGAGTTCTTTTCTAGCAAAATGATTCTATGATTTTATGATTCTGTGATTCTATGAGGCCTCAAGTTGCAGTAAGGGAGGACTAGATTAGATATTAGGGAAAGTATCTTCACTGAAAGAGTTGTCAAACATTGAAACCAGCTGCCAAGGGAAATGATTGAGTGAAGTTTTTTAAAAGATGTGTAGACATTGTAATTAGAGACATCGTTTAGTGGGGAATTTGGCAGTGTTAGCTTAACTGTTAGACCCAATGATCTTAAGGATCTTTTCCAAGCTAAATGATTCTGCAGTTCTATGCTACACCTTAATCCGTCTGGGCAGATCACTGGCTTACAATATTGCCTTTTCCTTTTAAAGGCTGTATAACATTCAGGTCATTAATTACATTTGTAGCCATACTTAACTTAATTTTGTAGGAGTAATCAAACTTCTTGCTTCAGGGTGTAAACTAATTACCACAAGGGACATCTGCATCTCATCGGTGGCACTGCAAATTTGAAAACTCCGTATAAGGCTCTTCCTCTTCTTTTCAGGGACAGTGTTAATTACTAATTGGACCAGAAACTGACTTATCTTGTGTGAAAAAGATTTATTGCATGTAAATTACATGGACTATTCTATTGCTGAACAAATGAAATGACACCATCATCTGTAGAGCTTAAGTCTTTGATTCTAATTCAGGCAGGAAGAAAGCTGATAAACTGGACTAGTCTAATGTCTAGTGCTGTATAAACCTGTTATCACAATTTAATTGGTGTCTTATCAACATTAAATCTCTTATGAATGTGAAAATTAGCAGGTTTTCATACTGAACTGGAAGGAACTTTGTCAATGTGAGACAACACTGCAGAATAGTCTGAATGTTTGTAACCCTTGACAGTGTATCATTGCAATTAGGCACTTTTACAGAGATGAAATAAGGTACTGACAGTGTTGTCTGGTGTAATAGAACTGAACAGTTGGATCATGTTTTGACTGGGGAAGAGACCTTTTCATAATGAATGCTGAACTGTGTGAACCACTATACTCTGCAAAGAGGCTATTTCTTGTAGAAAAGTATGAGGAAACCAAAAAGTCCTATCTCTCCAAAACAATGATGATGACCTTTCAGTTGTCTCAAGGGGCTTTCTAGTACCTTGTTCTTTCTGTATGTTCTTCTTTGTTCTTTGATGTATCAATTTTTAAGGCATTGCCCGCCTGGAAACTGAGCAGTATTAAACAACATACTCAAATATATCTGTTTTCTTCTAGTAATACACTATTTCAGAAAAATGAAAATTAAAATGTCATCTACTGGGTGAATAGTATGTGAAATGACATAGCCATCACAACTGAAGGGAATGGTTAAAAAGTCAAAAATGGGATTGACAACTGAAGTTTGTAATTTTTATGGAACCTGATAGAAATTAACAAAATTATCTTTATATCAGTGCCTTCTATTTTAAAAACAAAGTTCATATTTATTAAGTTTTGTGATTTTCAATCTATTAATGTTTATCACTGTTTTGAACACAACAATTGAAAATGTTCAGTAAGTAAAAAAAGAAAAAGCATATTGTTATAAAAGGTCTTCAGAAGATATTTCAATATGGATATTAAATTTGTAATAAAATACAAAATTATGTGCCCCTTTGAGATGAGAGAAGAATTCAGCTTCCAGGAGAAGTAATGGAAATTAATAAACTTGACTGCTGCAAGTTACCCAGCAGGCAATATTGTTATAATTGTCATTCTTAAACTCAATGAGATTCGGCATTCTTCCTGTTTGAAAAGTAATTGCCAAGATTCTGTCTGTCAAAAGTTATTATATGGTACCAAAGCCTTAACACATCTGTAATTTTTAATTGAGCTTTAACCACAATCATCTTGGAAAACTTTACACAGCAGTCCTAACAAACAGGTTAAAAAATTTCACCAGTGATGAAGCCACAGACTTAGCTCTAGTCACAGAAGACTCAGTGATAGACAAGATCTAAAGCAGATACAGGGCTGCATGCCCTGTATCCGTCTTGAATGGGAACCCAAAGTAAGTTTATCAGCAATCCTAATCCTTAATTACATCTCCAAACCACAACACATTAGAACTCATTTAAAGTTACAAGGATAAATATCTCAAACTATGACTAGATAATTTGTCTCTCTGCCAACAGTGTCAGACTGTTGAAGATAACCACCTGATTTGTGCTTGAAGCATCTATCCTTGTGAGCAGTTACTCAAGTCTAGGCAGTCACTGGAGTCAATGAGATCCTATGTCTAAAAAAGGCATACTGTCTTAGGTGCACAGGAACATCCATCTCCTACAAAAAATTTAGCTGAGTCACAAAATGGTAGTACTGAAAAGAGCAGAAACGATATCCTTTATCTTCAGAAGAACAGACTCTGTTTATAGGGTTAAACTTGGTTCTTCTACATGGTCTTGGACATTCTGCAGACTTGCCAGATCATTTAGCACTTCCATGTTTTCCATCTGAATTAATTACTTTACTCCTCCTGCTCACACATGTAGACATTACAAGAATTGCCTTTTAGAAGTCATTGGCATGCTTGCCTTGTCATGTGTGGAGACTAGACAGTAGTTGAAGCTACTATTTCTATTACGACAGTAATTGAGAAACAAAAAGAAACAGAATACAGTGGGTTTGTTTACTTTGATCTTTCACAGAGAATTGCAACGATTCGCCTTGTCATCCAGTGAATGACCCATTGGTTATTCTGACAAAGGTTTATGTAAGGCTCTGGAGTCAGTGATAATGCAGAATTCAGAGGGCCTGGATCTTCCAGTACATAAGTTAATTCAGATTCGGTCCAGTAAAAATACTGATACAATATTTTTGGTTGTAAACTCCAGAATTCACGGTCTGAATTTGTAAACATTTTCTACCACTCTCATTTTGTGTTCTGGTTGTTCAATCGTACTTGTTAAATGATATAGCAACAATATGGCTCTAATTCCAAGATAAAGTCCTATAATTAGGTTATGATCTCAAAAAATAGTGGAACTATATCTATGCACTGTCATCTGTTACTGTGACTCTTTAGCATCTCAGTTTTTGACATATAGACTGACCATGGGAAAAATGCTTGGTCAAGCAGTGTACATTAAATATTGATGTAGGTATGTAGAAAGGCTCCTTAAAACCAGGTGAAGTGTTACAGGTGTACAAAGCAGAGGTTGCCGTCACGCAATGTGCTGCAAAAGCACATTCAAGGTTCCAAGAAGATCAACTGCACATTACAATACCTATGGGGACTCCAATATTGTGAAGCATAATCCAATCTACCTCTATATTGACTTAGACTGTACAGTAAAAAGAACTGTGCCATTCATCCCATCTTAATGTTGGATAGAAAAACTGATTAACTTTCAGAAACCTTCTTAGACTCTTGACAGGGTTGCTTCCTTCCTCAAGGGCTGATCAGAAATTTAGTACTAGCAATTTTAGAGGGACAAGCTTTTAGGCCTCTAAATGTATATGTAAATACACTGCCATTCCGGTGTGTGTAAGAAGAACAATCTACGTTCTCTCTTGGGATAATTAAGCCTAACAATATCCTTACTTCAAGATTTAGGTGAAATAATAAAAGATCACCCAATGACTATTAGTGAGTCTTCACCCACACCCAGCAAGCTTACTACCTGCCTGAAACCTTTTTTTCTATATCCTGCGCAGGAAAACAAAAACATTTTTTGGAAAAAGAAACTGTTAAAAAAATTACTAGATGCACCATGAAGAGCAAATAATATTACTGACAGTTATTGTTTGTAAGAATGCTTTCTTATGTTGACTTATTTCCATCTCTTCAAATAATTTTCAGAATTACTATTTTATATTCACTATGTTGCATCACCATCTTGCTCAGGAAGTTTGGACATCATTCAGAAAGAGAAGCGATAAGGAAAAACTAAGGAGAGAATGAAGATGATGTAGATTTCTGCAGCAAGAGCAAGAGCAAGAGCGGAGCACAAGAAGAGCCTGTTAGGTAGTGACTTGCACTATGGATCTTCCAGTGGGCAAGAGATGAATAGTTGTAGATAGAGAAATTTGAAGCACTGAGAAACTCAGACATCATACTGAAAGAAAAAAAAAAGGAAGAATGGGCTGAGAACAGAAAAGTCATGGATGATGAGTGACAGAAAGTCATAAAAATGCTAAAGGCCAGAGCACAGAAGTGATACTGGTGGAAAAAGACTGAAGGATGATTGGAAAGGGCAACTGCAGCCAAAGACAGCTAAATTAAAACGGCACCTGGTGGACACTGCAGTCGAATAATAGCTTTTTGGGTGGATGTAGAAGCAAAAATGTATTAAAATATGAGGGTGAGATAATGTTCAGAGCAGGGGGTAAACTAATCATTTAAATGAATCCTGACATCATCATAGATGAGTTCAGCAAACTGTCGTAAAAGACAAAAATCCAGCAATTCAAGGGGGTAACTCCAGAAAACAGGTTGATGGCCAGATAGATTTAATATGAGCCTTGAGCCTGCTGCTAAAAAAGAAAAGGAGAGAAGCTATGAAGCCAGAGGTGACAGGGTGTGAAAGGAGATGAAGCTCAGTGTCCAAATTTTTCTCTATATTGAGGTCATCCCTGTGTCAGTGTATGTGACACAGGGATCTAGGAATGGCAGAAGCAGCATGGAGCAAGCTGATATGTCGTGAAAGTCTTGATAATATCACTCATGCCTTGATTCCTCAAGAATCACATTAAAGATGGAGTGTGGGCTCCAGAAACTTTGAGACAAGGGTGCAGGGCAGCATTCAAAATGGAAGAAGGATATAAGGAAAGGAACAGCACAGAAGAGCGATACAGTAGAAGCAAGTGCAGATGAAATAAATGCAGTTTTGGGACAGTGCCACCACAGACGATGAAGAAGGGTCAAAGAAGATGTGCAGGTGGTGTCTAGAACCTGCTAATGTTGGGAATACAGAGAGGAAAAACAACTGTGAGCTTTGAGAGCAGCAAGGACTAAAGATGATTGAAAAAAATGGAGCAAATGATGAGAGGCCAGTGAGAAGCATGAGTGAACTGCGGAGTGTTTAAATAACCCTCTGAGTAGTATTTAAAAAAACGCTATGAAGTCAGCACCTGTGGAAGATTGACATTCTTCCCCTGTCCTCATCCAAGCAGCTTATGCCTTGTTCCATGCTGCTGGTGTGGGTTAAAATGAAGGAGTTCTGGGGATTTTTTGTTTTCCTTTCTTCTGAGTAGCTTTGCATTTTATTTTCTTTCTTGTAGTACATAGTCTTCAGCGTTTCTGAGCATGTGAGGAGTTGGAGTTGGCTGTTCTGTAGACCACATCCAGATCGATAAACTGACATTGCACTGTAAATTGCTAACGTAAAATACAATAATTGAGATATGAAGCATCGTCAAATATGTTTTCTATTAATTGTACTCCATTTTTGCAATCATATCCTGTTTACTATTTGCCATGAGTCATTGCAGTCTGCTGACTGCAATGCAAGATGAGCATGGTAATAACACTATTTGGCTTTGAAAGCATTGTCAGAATGACATTTGTGTAAAAGTCAGGTTTTATACCTTCAATTGTAGACGCTTTAAGGCAGTGGATGCCTTTTGGGTGTGTCTGTGAAGGACATGAGTACAGAGTCACAGGGCTCCAGCTGCCAGCTTGGCGCGTGATGGACTGCCAACATAGCACAGCAGTGCTCATGAGCTTTGGCACAGTTGTGATCTGAAGGGACTACAGAAGTTGTTTCTGAAGCTAGTTTATGCCACATTTGCCCAGGAGTTTCTGTGACATGCTGTTTTCCATAATACAGACATACCCTTAGGTCTATACAGACAAAATGTTTCCCTCCCATTTTTCATTTCTAAATATAGCTGGAACTGCAAGAAATGAGGCACAAAAACTCCTCCAGGCTTGTGGCTGGACTATGATTTATTTATTTTTGCAACCTTAGAGCAATCTGAGAGTTTTAATTTCAAGGCTTCTCTTTCCTCAGTTATCTTTGCAATTTGGCCCCCAACAATAAAAAATCGTGAAACCTGCAATCACAGATTCCTAAAATGTTCACATTTACAAGGGGGCTAGTAACCATACAGCAATTAGAATAGCTGAACCTTGGAAAGACAGGATCTTAAACTCCAGATGCACGAAGTGTTGTTCCGATCCATCTTTTACAGGTAACTCTGCTGATATTTTGTAAACTAAATTTCACGAGCATTCAGGTTTCAGATATTTTTCAGTTAATGCAGCACTCTCCAAAGTATCTTATATGATTTTGGTCATGTTATACACTAATATTTAAGCATTTTACCAGGAAAATTGGAAGTCATAGGCAATCTGGAGCCTTGTGGTTCTGTATGAAGAAACTGAATTCTTCAACACAGAAGTCAAAGCGAAGCCCCTTTTTTTTGTGCAGCCTTTACACAAGAACAACAAGAGTAATCAGAGTATTCATTTCAAATTCTGACTTAACAGTCTCTGTAGTATGGTTATTTAATTTCATGGTAAACCAGAAATCTTTGAGGGGATGTTCCAATCTTGGTGCCACTATACAGCTTCCAGTCTATATTTCACACACGCTAGTCTGCATTTCTTTGGTTATATTTTTAATGAAGACCGTGAAAAATGGTGCCTTTTGAATGTACGTTACCTGCTTTCAAACCTTTTCTGTATCTCTCACAACCACATATTGAGCTACATCAAATTAACTGTTCATTTAGGAAATGAGTTCTTAAAAATGTTAATGAATGGTCCCAGTGTGAGTATTGAATATTATGTTATTTTCTTATGTTGTAAATGTCATTTTTTCATATTGAATAAACTGTAAAAGGCTAAAAATGAGTCTAAAAAGCCTTATTTTGCTATTACAAAGAGTCTGACACAACGTTCACTGAGCAGAATGAATCTTTCTAGTGTTTTCAATTATTAGATGAAGCTTTATGACAAAGTTATGTTTTGGTGGCATGATTGTTGATGCTTTATGATGAACCAGAGATACGTACTAATGAATCACCCTCTTGAATGTTAGTGCTGTATTTAAATAGAAGGTAATTATGGCCACCTTTAACAACTGATTCAGTCTCTCTCAAAAGAATTCAAGTAAATAGGCTTTTTTTTTTCTTTTTTCCTTGTACTAGCCATAGGAAACACAGAATAAAATTATGGTAGCCCTGGTATTATTCTAGTTTCAGTATTTTGGTTTACTTCATGTGCCCTTAAACATTTTTACTCAGCCTGTGATAAGCTCTTGCACCTTAGGCTGTACTTTTCTCCACAGGAGATGAATGAACCTGTGGATTCTGTCTCAAACAAAAATACTTCCTCACGATAAAGACAACAAAAGGTGCGTTCCCACCAAACAAACACTGCAACCTCAAGGGCTTTGTCTAGGAATATCTGTATTCTACTTCTGAAATATGTTTTGATGACACTGACCACTTTGCATGGTGTCCACCCCTCACTACGCATCAATAAGTGAAAGAAAAGAACCCTTTAGTTCCTTGGAAGCCTGGGGAGGAGGCAGCAGGCTCACTGTGCACTCCCTCAGCCTGCAGGCTGTTTCAGAAGTGTGCGAATGTCAAGGTTATTCTGCTGACTGCCTTATAACACAGGCACACAGGAGCGATGTGGTGAATCAAGTGTGTAACAACTGGTGACTGCAGGGGCAGCCAACCTGTCAAGAGCAGCCTGCTGCACACACAGCTCTTTATTGCCTTTGCTAAACAGTTGCCTTCATTAGAGAGCAGGGAGGGTGCATCCAGCAGTGCATGTAATTAGGGGCTCCTTTTCTGGGGAGGGGAAGATGCAATGTGAACATTTCTTATTTTGTGAGTATAAAATGTGCTGGTGCTTGGAGATGAGGGAGGTGCAGGGGCTGCAGACCTTGTAAGGACTGGGCTGGGGTGTCTGTGTGTGAAGCTGGAGCAGGTCTCATCCTGAGATCTGCAGTCAAGATCTGGGCAAGGGGAAACCTCTTGTGTGTCTTGCGAGGAGATACTTGTGTGAGTATGGCAGTGTGAGTATTTGTGGGGGAGTCTTCATCTACAGGTGAGGACAGGTAAGTTTAACATCATGGGGAAAATGGGCAGTAGGTAATGACACAACAAAAGAGGATCTGCAGTATGGACAGTTGAGAATAGATTGCTGGATCAGGCAGGACAGCTGGACAAGTCCTCTCCATGTCTCCACTGTGAGCCAGCTGGAAGAAAGGCCATGTGGAGCACCAGTTTGTACTGTGATTCTTCAACACTAATGTCAAAACCAGCTGGCTGGCTCTGAGCTCTGGGTATCCACTGGTCTTCTTTTGAGCAAACGTGGTTCCACACACATCCTTGTGCAAGTGGTAGTAAGTGATACACTGCTGTCAGTTAAATTTCTATAATTTTTCTAATCTGAATTTAGGTAATTTCATTTTTAAGCCACTAAGTGTTTGAGAGACTTGTATACTTGCCCACTGAAGTGAGGGTACAGTATCCTGGCCTAAACCTTGTCCTGTACTAATAACCAAACCCGATCAGTATCTACACAATTTATGAAGGTCCTAAAGCCACACTTTCTAGAGATCTTGATTCAGGAAAACGCCATGCAGCAGAATCCATTCAAAAGGCAAACAACTTTTATAAGCTTCTTGCAGGGATGATTTAGCTACATCGAGAGAAAGTGTAAAAGCTCTTGGAAGGAGAGATATTATCTTAGCTGCCTCTTTGATGTCTGAAATTTTACAATGCCTCATGGGATTCTTTCCAGCTTGTCCCTAAGTGAAACTAGCAACCCAATTTTATTCTCGTAGAAGTCAGTGAGAAAAGGAGCACTCCTTAAATCTCTTAGTATGCAAGGAGCAGCTTTCAGGATAGTCCAGATAGTCTGTCCTTTCAGTTTGTTGTCTTTTGACATCTTCCCTCAGAGAACCTTGGCAACAGTGGCACTTCTGACAAACAAAAGCTGTACAGACGCTGCTGCATTCTGTCAGAATGACAATGACTTTCCATTTCCGTATTTGTTCAAACAGTTGTTTAAATATGTGAAGCACTACTGTTGAGACCAAAAAAAAATGTGTCACTGAGCAGTATTATATTAGAGCACTTTTGGAACAGGCAGCAGAGAAACACACATGTGGAATGGACAACAAGTATAATTTTTAAAATGGCTTGCTGGTGACCTTATTTCAGGGATTTCTCAAGAAGATAACTTTGGCTGTGAAATAAAAACTGGAGAAAAGAGTCTTCCACAAAGCACAAAACCCAATTTGCAGAGTGAAATTTTTGCAAGGTCAAGAACTTACTATGTTTTTAAAAAATTACATTTAAAGTAAGACAATTATCTCACCTAATGCATTAGCATCTACAGCGACAAAGTCATTCAGATCTCTGAATTTTCTTCACAAAGCTTTTATACACCCTTTTAAGAATAATCATATGTACTGCAACATAAAGCTGAAGTAAAACAGTGAAGTGCTCTGTACTGCTTACCATACTATGAAGCTATGAGAGTAGAAAAGGAATGAACTAGGACTCGTGTATTAATTTTTGAACTTATTTTGAATACAAGATACTGGTAGCAATAAAAAGGAGAAAGGTACATTTCAGACAGCCGTACCTCTATCAGTGAGCAGAATGACATTTGAGGAGTGTATTTACCACAGTCCTTGGTAAAACACTCTTGATTGATCTGACCATTACAGAGCATCTTGTGGCATACGAATGTAACAAAGTAACACCCACCAGAAAGGCCAAATACAAAACAGATAATGCCAGCGCTGGGATGCCCATAGTAGCATGATTTTCCTACCTATTTCCAACCATTATTCCTTCAACTTTATATTCCCTACCAATAAGAAAAAGTGGGAAAACTCAAGGCTTGAGGGGTCTCCAGGTACACCCTGGCGCTTGCTGATGTGAACTTTTAGAAACTCTCTTTGTAACACTGTCCGAGCTGCACCAGACCCAAGTTACCCACAAAGCAGCTTGCTCATCTGAAACACATTGCGCTGGAGAGATGTTGCTGGGATGCAGCGGCAACACTTTGGGTGAGGACCAATAAAGGGCTCATTTGCCACTCTAATGTCCAGGTTAGAGAGCAGCCAGCACGTAAGAAGCAAGATGTCCTTAGACCTATGGCTGCAACACGGGCCCCCACAAAGGGCTCCAGCTTAAGGGGAGCTGTTGGCAGTCAGCTGTTCCTTCCTCTGTCCAAGGAACAGCAATGACATACAATGTTGTAGGCGACAAAGAGAATTATATGGCAGCACTGAAAGGAATTTTTCCAACTGCTGTGTGCGTAGCTTATTCACTAGCACAGCAAATCCTTTGTGAATTCTGTGCAAGCGTCTTCAGTTTAAGTCTCCTGTACATTCACTCCATTTAAAAAAGATTGGTTTTGGTCTTACTTTAAAGTTGTGGTACTTATGCATGACTTGCATATGAATGAGGTGAATGAATTCATTACTGAGAAGCTAGATTAAGTTCTGCAGCTGTTCAGCCTGGGGACCTGGTTCAAAGCATGGCCAGAGTGACTGAAAAATCCTTTACTGATCGAGGCAGTTTTTAGGCTGCAGTCTAACGTAGCAAGTAGCATTAGAAATGCTAGATTGAAAAAGAAATTAAAATGACTTGCTTACACACATTATCTGCAGAATAAAGATTTTTTAGGAGGGCTACTCTGCAGGTAAGTAATGATAGTCTATGAGTTGGCCCCACAGCTGCTGGGCCATGAGGGTATTAATTTGTGTGTTGCGTGCAGCTGTGACACTCACAGCAAGTGCTCACAACCAAGATGTCAAAGGAGCTTTACAAATTGCAGATCAAATACAGGATGTTTGTTTTAGCAGAATGCAAAGTGCGGAGGAGGAGAAGAATATCTCCTTTCTTCATGTTTGGCTCTTTGTCCAGCATTCTCTGACAGATGATCTTTCAGGTATGCTCAGAAATTCTGGGAGAATTTTTTTTTCTTTGTAGTAACTTAAGTGCAGACTATGCTATACTGTGAATGCAAGGTAAGTGGTAGCTACCTTCCTTGCATTGTTTATGCCTGTTTTTGATGGTGAAGTTCATTATTGCTTAGGACATGACGGCACAACCATTTTATGTTTACCCCTTCCAGCCTTCAGAGTTTATTTTACTGTTTACGATAGACATTCAAACTACAATAGTAGAGGTTATTTTGTCATTAGAATACAGGCTATATGGCTTGGTCTAGTTGTTAATTTGGCAGCAGTGTTTATGGATTTGTTTTTTAAATACAGCTGACCTACGAAATAATATAGATATACCTGTTGTTAAAAGGGCTTATCAAAGGAAAAAGAAAAAAAGAGAGTATGAGAGAAACAGAATTGAGTGAACAGAGGCCCAGAGGACTAAAACTCCTTGCCATGAGTCTGAAATGCAATTGTCTATATATTCTTCAATATGAGTTGAAAGAATGTTAAAATTTCAGTTCAAAAATATCTGAGAGTATTGACTATGGGGAGTGGAAGTGATGAGCAAAGAAATAGAGAAAGGAAATCCAAATGGAGGGAAAAGGAGAGAGATGAGGCAGACCTGTGACAGAGGCCACAGCAGAAGAGCACTATACAAGACCTGTGTCACTGATACAGATCCCCATACTATGAGAATGTGAGACCCAAATAAGGTGGTTTGTCTTATTTCAAAGGCTAAGACTGTTCATGATAAACTGGGTGGAAATTTTCTGCTCAATGAAACTAAGGAGATACAGCAAACTACATCTAGGTTCATCAATTCTGACTTATAAGTGGGAGTTGTATTATTGAAGAACAAATTTCACCAGTAACTGCCTTGCTCTATTGTTTGGTTGCTATTTGCTATCAAGAAAGCAGCAACTAGTTTACATGGAAGTCTCTTCTACCAAAGCTAGAACCCTTTCAGTGTGTGAAATATGCTAAAAACATAATTTTGTCTTTACCGATCAATGGTCACATGGCAGTGGATAAAGATCAAATATCAACAAATCAGAAGAGAAACTTGATGTTTATCTGTATTTAATACTCGATATAAATTTAGCATTAGTAATGAAGGATGCTTTTCATTGCTGGTTGTTTTCCAAAGGTAAGATTGCATTCAAAAGCGGTTTTCTTCTCTCAACTGAAGAGACTGTTAGATGAAGGTGTTTCTCACCTGTCCATCAGAATGAATGTGTGGCCCACTTGCAACTGTAAAACGCTTTAAAAACTTTAGCTAAACTTTTAAGTACCTAATTATTCCTGTAGCTTTTGTTCACATACAGGTCTGCACTTTTATGTTGGGTAAGAGACTATAGTTGCATGTGACATCTATTGTTTCTTTTGTGCTTTTAATGTAGTGTTCCTGAGACTATTAATCTCGATGCACACAATGTGACGCAGTACTCTACAGAGTGCAAAGTTATGCTCAAATCTACTTCTTTGAACCAATAACAACAGTAGTCACTGGCCAAACCAAAGCTAGGAAGTATGACAATAAGACCTCCAGGTTGTGTATTTCCAAAGAAAATGAACATAAAATATTTTCCTTTAATTTCAAATGACCTAAAAGCACCCTGGACCTTGCTTACTAGCAGAAAAAAACCCCAAACCTGAAGTATCAGCTTCAATGTCTGGTTTTCGGTATTCTTAGCTCTGCTTGCAGCCATCCAATCTTTGTACAGACTGCTCTGCTGTCAGGGACCCTACAAGCTCCTCTAGGATTCCTATCCTTGTGGATAGGCCCCTGAGCACTTTGGCTCCATTTGAGGTTCGTAATAGCTTCCTGCTGCTTTTGTTGTTTGGTTGCCATTACATGTTTTCAGCTTTTAACCTTGAGTCACCTACCAGACATACCTACCTGCTAAACTGCTGAAGTTACTTAGGTAGCCTGGCTGGAGCCTCGTGGGGCAGGGACTTCCTCACGACCTGGGAATCAGAATTTACCCAATACCCAGCTTCATAATGGCCCTGCCACTGAGGCTACCTTCAGGCCAATGGTAAGATCCTGGCATCTCCAGTTTCAAGTAATCCAAGAAGAGTTCCTGTGGATTCCCCTAGAGGACTACCTGGACTTGGTGAAAGGTAATGGAAATTGTGATGAAAATATGAGAAAAATTACAGCCCAGCAAACATTTTTCAAATAAATTATTTTGCTGGAGCATTATTAATTTCTGCAGTAACCAATGTGTGTTACTTGTTCTCAGGTAACTTGAATATTTTTTTGAAACCAAAATAGTTCACAGTAAGTCCTCAGCATGGGAGAAGAAGCAGCAGAATTACAAACACTTATGTTAATGAATTCCATGTAACGTTGCATGCTGGGCCAATGATAGTAAGTAATTTGATTTAATCTTTGCTATAATATTCTTGTAGTCTAAGATAGAATATGGTTAAGTTAATATCTAAAAACTATCAGCTGCAGATCTCACAGCTATTTCTATGATCCAACATACTACTGTCATTTGGTAAAAATACTTAAATCCATCCTACCTCTGCAGTTGTGGGCTACGTGATTCCTGTATGCAATGTAGCATTCCAAGACATGACCACATCAGGAATTCCAGATCTCTTCTGAACCTTTCCACGCTGGAAGTGTGTGTGTGTGTGTGTGTGTGTGTGTGTGTGTGTGTGTGTGGTTTTGTACATACACATAATTTCTAACTGAATTGTACAAAACATTTGTAAAGGAAGTTATTTAAGGCAAGATCATCTAATCATAACTTCTTGTCTTTATCTTGCATCTAGAATCACAAAAGGCCTCTCTGCTCAACTTCTTCATGTATAGAACTAATTAAGAGTGTGTTTAAACCCTAAACCAGTGCATTTGCAGTGACTGGAAGGGAAGGAAACAGTCGGTCCTAACTTTACATGACTCCAAATACCTACTCAGATCAGAGTTGCAGCGTCATGTTGCTGATCATTCAGTCATTCTAGCCTGAGGTATACAAGTATCTCCAGTGGTAGATGTGTAAAAATTTAAATTGGTTCATGTTTCTGGCATACTCATTTCTTGTCCCTCAAGGACTAATCTTGAGTTTGCAGAGAAATCTGTAGAAAAATTGTATGACTGATTTAAATGGACAGCAATTCATACACTATCTGCTTTGGGACTTCATTAAAAAAATAACAAAATGTACGAACTGTGTTCTGAAATACAGTTTCTAAATATTATTTACAATCCTGGCCCCTTTCCCTACTCCCCCAGGTGGTTAGATCTATGCAAGTTCTTGGCAAGTTAGCAATAACCTTAAGAGAGTTTGGAATTCTGGGGGCTGTTGTACAACAACAAAAGACACACTTTCTCCTGGTTTTTGAGCTATGTTTGATTCCCCTTCTGTTCTGACAATGTCTCTGAATTTTGTTTCACAAGCACACAACTGTATATTATGCCAAGATCATCAGCAAAAATATTCACTCCAGTCAGGATTCTAAAACTTCCGGGGAGTCCACTAATCACATCCCTACAGAACGCTTTTTGGATTTGTTACTCTCTCTACAGGCAAACATTCATCACTTTATTATTCTTGTAATAATTCCCACCTTTTCCACTTGGACTAATAACTTCCTACATGGCATTGTGTCAAATTTCTTCACTGAATTCCAAAGAGAAGATACCTGTTACATTTTCCTTGCCCAAAATGCTGATTACTATAATTTATCTGTGAAAAAAGCTTGATGAAACAATCTGCCTTTCTAACACTCTTGCTTGTTTAGTCCATTTTCAACTTACCCAAACATTTTAAAGGAAAGACTAATTTGAGCTGTAAATATTGCAGAGGTCAAACTATTGCCCATGTGGCTTCCCAACTCATATCCCTTACAATTCTTCCTTTTTGAACCTATGCTAATATTCTATTGAGCCATGTTCTGGTTTTGAGTTTGCTGGTACCTTTCTCTGGGATGAAAGATTCATTGTAGATTCTCTGCTGGATATGTGGTTTCATTTCCCAACTCTTCCAGAATTCTGGAATAAAAAATATCCCCAAGTGCAAAACCAAAGAATTGATTTTTGGTTTTGTTTATGTATTGAAAGTTATTAAGTATCTTGATAACTCAGGTAAAATATTAATTTTTGTAGCTTATACATATTTAGTGTCCTTATGTGTTTCTCATAATTTTCAGTGACTGAAAATGACCTTGGACTTTACTCTTTTTGCTAATGGTAACTGAACCAGAAAGAGTATCAACTTTATTGGCTGGCTTCCAAGGTTTCCAATATGTTTCAGCAAGCCACAATGTACAGGCTGCTCTGAAGCAACTGACTCAAAAAACCCACAAACCTTATAAACTTCATACCTGTTTGTGCATTCTCGTCTCTCCCTCCTGCTCCATTTTGGATTTCGTCCTTTTAATTATAGGGATGCTGGGGGTAAACCTTAATTTCTGTTTACAGAATCATAGAGTGGTTTCAGTTGGAAAAAACCCCCAAGATCATTGAGTCTAACTGTCTATTCAGCCCTACTAGGCCCAACACTAGACCATGTCACTAAGTACAACATTTACTCTTCTTTTAAACACCTCCAGGGATGATGACTCAACCTGGGGTGGACTCAACGAGGGGTGGACTTAACCATGGATGCTATTGCACAAAGTTATCCATAAATGTGAGACATGTGCCGCAATCAAGCAGGCTAAGCAGATAAAGCTCCTCTGGTATAGAGGACAGTGGATGAAATATAGATATGGGGAGGCTTGGCAGGTTGATTACATCACTCTCCCACAGACTCGCCATGGAAAACGGTATGTACTTACAATGGTTGAGGCAACCACTGGCTGGCTGGAGACATATCCTGTACCCCATGTCACTGCCTGGAATACAATTCTGGGCCTGGAGAGGCAAGTCCTATGGCGACATGGCACCCCAGAAAGAATTGAGTCAGATAATGGGACTCATTTCCAAAATACTCTCATAGACACTTGGGCCAAAGAGCATGGCATTGAGTGGGTGTACCACATTCCTTGTCATGCACCAGCCTCTGGGAAAATTGAACGATACAATGGGCTTTTAAAGACTACACTGAAAGCAATGGGTGTTGGAACATTTAAACGTTGGGATACACATTTAGCTGAAGTTAACTCTAAGGGATCTACCAATTGGGCTGGTCCAAACCAGTCAGAATTCCCACATACTGTAGAAGGCGACAGAGTCCCAGTAGTGCACATGAAGAGTATATTAAGAAAGACAGTTTGGGTCATTTCTGCTGCAGGCAAAGGTAAACCCATATCTGGGATTGTTTTTGCTCAAGGACCTGGTTGTACTTGGTGGGTAATGCAGAAGGATGGAGAAACTCAATGTATACCTCAAGGGGATTTGATTTTGGGTGAGAATAGCCAATATCATGCTAAATAATTCACTACTGTTTTATTGTTGTTATAGATACTGTATGTTATACTAATGACATTACAGCCAGGGTCATCGGTGCCGTGATGATGGAGCGAAGACCAGCCTCCCAAGAACTCTTTCTTTTCTCTTTTGTAATATACACCTCTGACCCACGGACTATGAGCATGGATCATGCCAGGTGCAGTGTTCGAGAGCCCGAGATACAGCATTCAACAATCCAGTGGCACGTACGGCTCTTCATACCCTGAGAGACTGTTGTGACAGAGGGACCAGTGGAGTCTGAGAATTGTGGACTGAATGAAACCAACAGACTTGGGGGATGGTCCACAGACTGAATCTATATGCACATACATGTGTATGCATGTGTACATGCATGTGTGTGGATGCAAGAGACTCCCTGGACCCGAAGAAGATTGCTGGACCTGCTCATGGCGTAAATGGTATGGAATAAGGGGTGGATAATGTCCTGGGTTCAGTCCAGCAACAGGCTATGTTAGCCCTGAGAGTATTCCATGCCAATTGCGTCATGATCAGGCGGTCTGGCCCCCCCCCATCCCTGCAGGGGCGACTCCAGACCCGGGCACGGGAAGTTCTGGTCTGGGCAGGCGCAGTGCCAGTTCCGGGTTCTTTCTCTCTCTCTTTTGGATCAGTGTGGCAGGTGGCGGTGAGGGGGGTTTGGGACCGCCGGTCGGGAGTGCCGTGTTCGGGGCTCCGAGTCGGCAGCGGTTCGGGCACGGCTCAAATTACATAGTGGGGTGAGAGGTTTGCACTGTATATAATAGCACTGTAGTTAGTTGTTTTCATATCTTTGCCTGTTGTTTAGTAAACTATCCTTATCCCAACCCGTGGGCCTTTGGATTTTTTTTCCTTCCTCGAGGCTCCCTCCATTCGCCCATCCCCCACCTCTTAAAGAGGCAGGGGACTTTTTTTCTAACTTTTGTGGCCCCCAGCTTTTCAGCTGAAGTCTAAACCACAACAGCAGCCTGTTCCAATATCTGACAACCCTTTCAGTAGAGTAATGTTTCCTAATATCCAATATAAACCTACCCTGATTCAACTTCAGACTGTTTCCCCTTGTTCTGTCACTAGCTACCAGGGAGAAGAGTCTGACCCCCCCACCTCAACGCAATCAACTTTTAGGTAGTTGTAGAGAGCGATGAGGTCTCCCCTCAGTTTCCTTTTCTCCAGACTAAAGAATCCCAGCTCTCTCAGCCACTCATCACAAGATTAGTCTTCTAAGCCCTTCACCAGCTTTGTAGCCTTCTCTGGACATGTGCAAGCATCTAGTGTAGTGCGGGACCCAAAACCAAACACAGTACTCCAGGTTTGGCCTCGCCAGTACTAAGTACAAGGTAAGGATTACTTCACTCCCCTTGCTGTCCACACTGTTCCTGATGCAAGCCAGTATGCCATTGGCTTTCTTGGCCACCTGGGCACAATGCAGGCTCATATTCAGCCAGCTGTTGATCAACAGCCCTAGGTCTCTCTCATCCAGACAGCTCTTGAGCCATTCCTCTCCAGACCTGTGGCTTTGCATGGGGCTGTTGTGATCCAAGTGGCGATTGGCCTTGTTGAACCTCATGCAATTGGACTTGGCCCATCGATCCAGCCTGTCCAGGTCCTTCTGCAGAGCCTGCCTACCTGTTGGCAGATAACACTATCTTGGTATCATCTACAGATTTAATGAGGACACCTTCAACTCCCTCATCCATGTCATTGATGAAGACATTAAACAGAAATGGCCTCAGTACTGAGGCTTGGGGAACACCACTGGTGACTGGCCTCCAGTTGGATGTAACTCTATTTACCACAACTGTCTGTGCCTGATCGTCCAGGCAGTGTTTCACTATGTGAAACTTATGCCCATCCAAGCCATGAGCCGCCAGTTTCTCTAGGAGAATGCTGTGTGAAACAGTGTTAAAGGTCTTACTGAGGTCCACAGAAAATGTCCACAGCCATTCTATCATCCACTAGACAGATCACCTCATCATAGAAAGAGATCAGGGTAGTTAAGCAGGACCTGTCCTTCCTGAATCCATGCTGACTGGGCCTGATCACCTGGGTTGTTCTGCATGTGCTGAGTGATGGCATTCAAGATGGTCTGCTCCATAACCTTACCTGTCACTGAGGTCAGACTGACAGATCAGTAGTTCCCCAGGTTCTCCTTCCACCCCTTCTTTTAGAAGGGCGTCGCATTTGTGAGCCTCCAGTCAAGTGGGACCTCCCCAATTAGCCAGGACTGCTTGTAGATGCTGGAAAGTAGCTTGGCAAGCACTCCTGCCAGCTCCCTCAGCACCTTTGGGTAGATCCCATCTGGTGCCGTAGGCTTGTGTATATGTAGCTAAACAACTCCTCATGGATTATAGGAGCTTCATTGTGCTTCCCATCCCTGTCTTCCTGCTCAGGGGGCTTTGTACCCAGAGTACTACTGGTTTTCTTACTAAAGACATTCAGTACCCCAGCCTTTTCCTCATCCCTGGTCACTATGTTTCCCCTTGCATCCAATAAAGGATGGAGATTCTGCTTAATCCTTCTTTTGCTGCTAATGTACAAAACATTTTTTATCTTTAACAACACTAGCTGGATTAAGTTCTGGCTGGGCTTCAGCCCTTCTAGTTTTTTCGTTGCACAGCCTCATGGCAACCTTGTAGTCTTCCTGAGTTTCTTGCCCCTTCTTCCAAAGACCATGAACTCTTCTCTGGTTTTTTTTGAGCTCCAGCCAACCTCTCTGTTCAGCCAGGCTGGTCTTCACCACCAAGTCATTTTTCAGCACACGGGGACAGCCTGCACTTGTGCCTCTAAGATTACCTTTTTGAAGAATGTCTGGCTTTTCTGGATATCTTTGCCCTTCAGGACTGCTTCCCAAGGGACTCTACCAACCAAGTCTCTAAACAGGCTGAAGTCATCCCACCAGAAATCACAGAATCACAGAATCACAAAATTGTAGGGGTTGGAAGGGACCTCAAGAGATCAGCGAGTCCAACCTCCCTGCCAAAGAACAATTCTTATATCAAAGAATTATAGCTAATGTTTTATTATAACATTGTTTTCCAGACATAAAACTCGCAATCATGTCTTTCATCTTTGTTTTGGGAAAAAAAAAAAAAAGACAACTACTTTTGAATATGATCTTTCATGCACCTGTTTTAAAACATTAATTGATTTAATCCAGAGATATCTAAGAAAGGACCAAAAGCTAAACTGTAATAAATACATTTTCCTTAGTCTGTTGTTTTGACAGATTGGCTAGAGCTCTTTTGAAGCCTATTTTTGTTGATGAAAGCATTAATTTAAATTAAAACCACAGGCACAATTGTTCTGGCTCCCGAGGAACAAAGAGGATACGGGCTGTATTTTGCAAGGCACCATGGCAGGCACATTGAAGGATCTGTCCATATCACAAAGATATTTCTGACAAAAGAGGCAGACAAATCAGGTCAGGGGGTCAGTAGAGGCTCTGAGAGAAGTCACATCTGATTTTACAAGAGTAAACCAGTATAAAAACCCAGGAACAGATTAAAGTTCTTCAAGCATTTGCCCAGCCCTGTACCAGTTGGGCTGGTGGTATGCTTCTGTTGCTTATCCTTAGGATAGCAGATGTGTGCAAGTCATTGTCTTGATAGTTTCTGGCAGAAGCTACCCATTACATGCACATTGGTATTTCCTGAGTCCACAGTCCTAAACATCAGCAGTTACATGCATCCAGGTTACCAGCTCCTTCATGACTTAACCATGACAGATAAGCAGCTCAAGATGGGCATTGAGGAGCTCCTTGGACCAGCTCCTGACTGCTTTCCTGAGTGCAAGTGCTTACCTGAGGCCTGGGCCAGTCAACTCTCCTGCCCACAGGTCTCCAGAGTGTTTGTCAAAGGTGGGGTGGCAAGGCAGGATGAAACAGAGGGTGCTAAAGCATAAGAGTAGTGTGTAGTGAGTGTAGGAGATAGGGAAAAGCTGGTGAGGTGAATTTGGAGATATGTAGCAGGGAGGAGTGGATGGGCATGCATTCCTTCTTCCTGACTGGACCTGAGCAAAGCCATCTGCTGAAGTTCTAGTTCACTAAGAGTGATACTTTTATCTTGAAAATCAGGCAATGGTATTACTGAATTAAAATAACCATCAGTATAAGCTGCACATACTATTCTGGAAGCTGTACTTTTAGGAAAGTATGAATTTAAGATAGATGAAACCACAGCACACCACACTGTGAGGAGCATCACAGGAAAAGCCACATGCTGTTCAGCACTTCTGCTGCAAATCAGTGCTGCCCATTTTTTAGACAGACTAGCAGATTAGTCACCAGTTTGCAAGAGAGGAATCCTGCTCCATGGTATTGAGCTCTATCCTGGGAAATAGCCAAGCTTAAGTGAGTACGCTATGAACCCTCTGGGTAGTGTTGTCTCTGTGCACCGGTACAATGTTACTCCTCTGATCCCTAACAACTGTAATGTCCTGTCAGCAGGCAGAATAATGGAAAATATTTTGTATAGCATGCTATATGAGGTGTTTATCTCTTGTCCCAAGCAGCAAGCAATAAGACAAGAAGAAATGTCCTTTGGTTGCATCAGGGATGGTTTAAGTTGGATATTAGGAAAATAATTCTTCACTAAAAGTGTTGCCAAGCACTGGAAGTGGGGGTATTTAAAAGACGTGCAGATGTGGTGCTTAAGGACATGGTTAAGTGGTGGACTTGGCAGTGCTAGGTTAGCGTTTGGATCAATGATCTTTAAGGGTCTTTTCCAATGTAAATGATGCTGTGATTCTATGTAGAATGCTGCAAAGTAAGCAACGACTATAGTAATCCTATGGTCACATGATTTGCAGTTCTTTGAAAGATGGGATTTTCTGGCTGGTCAGAAGCTTGCTAGAATTATCAATGTTTCATTGTCTAAATGAAAGGATGTATTGAATAGAATTCTTCTGGGGACTGTCCTGAGCAATGTAGTAGTCAATATTTTCATTATGATCTAGATGATGGAAGAAAAAGCATAGTTATTACATTTGTGAGCAGTGTCAAGCCAGCAGGGACAGCAAGAACACTGAGGAATTCAAAACAGTCTCATCAAAATGGAGGCACAGTCTCCCTGAACTTCAAAAGCTACCAGATACATGAAATACCCACTAGTTTTAAGTTTCAATGTCTGTCTCATCCTTAGTTTTATAATGAGAACTTTCCATGTGTAAAGTTCAAGTCATGGAGGCTTTTAAGGAATTGGGTTTTTTAATACCAACAGAGGAATTCAGCCTGTATCTTAACAAGGGTTTTACAAATGTCTCCTTTTAGGAAAAGAGTCATTTACCAGCTCATCAATTTGAACCTTTAGTTATACAGACATGCTAATGGGGCCTGGAGCATAGTTTAAACTGGATCTGTGTTGTGGCCCTGTGAGTCAAAGATGGAAATGTTGACTGGGTTCTATCTATGAGAATATTCCAGCTCTCTGCACACCCTAGACAGAAATTAAAGCGGTAATAGGATGAGACATCTTTAATGCCCTAAAGACAACTGAAAGCTGACCTCACTAAACACTAAAGAGGATCCAGTTGTAGCTTAATGGTAAGAAACAGAGGGCAGTCACTTTCTCACAAATGAGGAATAAATTCTTACCACATCCTCAGATTTCCTACTTAGATATTTTCCTGTCTTAAACAGGAGAACCCTCAAAGCCTTTACAAGGGGTCTGAATCTTCTGCAGTATGCTAAAGCCCCAGGATCTGTCAGGCCTGACTGGAAACAGCCATATTTTTTGCCTTTTTTTAATATATTTTAAAAGCTGCTTCATAATAGTTTATACCTTTCTGGTTATTAGAAAGTCCATTTAAGTGCTTCTAGCTGCAAAGCAAGCTTACTGAATGTTACAGCTCTGAGGAAGCTGCTGTATCATGCCCACAAGAAACCTGTCTGAGAGCAGTGGTTCTGCTACTCTGTCATATACATATAGGTTTTCTGCCATAAGAAAAGAGATTTTCAGCATATTAAGGTAATATGCTTTGTGCTTCTTGCTGGGAAACCCTGTAGAACTGCTACACTCAGATACTTCACCACCAGTTGCATGCATCAGGGATGATCCCTGTGTGGACACTTGGACCAGAAGGACAAAGTAACCAGAAGGCAGTAGTGGGTGGTCATGGGGGAGGGGTGTGTGTGGGATAACAGCACCAGGCTGGGCTGGTTAAACACCTGTAGAGTTGAGGCATTCATTTGCCTGCTAAACAGAGTCACCCAGGCTCTCACTTTATAAGGGTCTCATAAAAACAAACAAATGCACTCACTCAGAAATTTAGGTATTTAGAGCTGATTACCCTAAAGGAGCCCAAAGGGAAATTAGAAATTCTGTCTTCAGAGCAGGGCTTGAATAATATTATAACTACATGAGAACAATGAGGAGAAAAATAAAATATTGAACAGCTGTTTTTGAAGTAAGTATCATCCATCCTGTGCAGTGAATAAATCAGGGATCCCTGGGAAAAAATGGTATGTGATCATGTGTTTAAACTGTGTCTTACTTTATATTCATTGTAGCATTGCAATAGCTCTATGCAGAAGCTTCACTTGTAATCCAACTTTGTGTGCTTGGTTGCATGAATTAACAAAAGTGTCTATGTGAGTTGTAATTGCCTGTTTGCACACACATCTAATGATTCCCCAACCCACCTTCCCCTTTTGGCTGGCAGACAGAGCTGCCATGATGTTGTAGGATGCTTTCTACACCTCTTGACTAGTGGGACTGTGAACATCCCATCTTGGAATGCACAGGACTGCTCTGGGACTTTGAAAAACCCCAAGATTTTGAGATGCTGCTCTCCTGCAGAATGGGGCAAAATCCTTCCTCTGCAGGTGTGCACACTTTGGAGGAGAGCCTGGGAAGGCTCCGTGCCCTCTGCCCAACTACAGGGAGGAGAGCAGCATGGCCAAAGCCCCGTTTCCATCTCTGCACAGGTGTGTACCCCTGCTTCACACGTATCGCAGGCATGGAGTTTGCTGCTGCCATTTCAGGAAGGAAAATGTTGCCAGTGACCTTTCCTCCTGTGTTTTTTTAGTTCTTGGTATGGCTCTGAAGTTACAGAATCACATAGTCACAGAATTATAGGGATTGGAAGGGACCTCAAGAGATCACCAAGTCCAACCTCCCTGCCAAAGGAGGTTCCCTAGGACAGATTGCACAGGTAGACATCCAGATGTGTCTTGAATATTTCCAGAGATGGAGGCTACACAACCCCTCTGGGCAGCCTGTTCCAGTGCTCTGTCCCCTTACTGTGAAAAAGTTCTTCCCCATATTGGTGCAGAACTTCCTATGTTCCAACTTGAAGCCATTGCCCCTTGTCCTGTCACCACAGACCTATGTAAAGAGGCTGGTCATTTCCCCCTGTGTCCCACACTTGAGATATTTATAAACATTAATAAGATCCCCCCTTAGTCTTCTTTTCTCAAGGCTGAACAGCCCCAGTTCACTCAGCCTTTCCTCATAGGGGAGATGCTAATCATCTTCATAGCCCTCCTCTGGACTCTTTCCAAGAGACTTCTGTCTTTTTTATACCAGAGAGTCCAGAACTGGATACAGTATTCCAGGTGGGGCCTGACCAAGGCAGAGTAGAGGGGGCGGTGCCCAGGTGATGGGCACAGAAGGACCTACGGATGCTGCTCCTATGGCCATTGCTCTGTTCCAGTATGGCCCTGACTGCAGTAATGAGACCAATCCACATTATTGGTAGCCGGCAGTGTGTCAAATGCACGTATGAAGGACAAATTTCAAGAGCAAAGAAGGAATTTTCAACAGTATTTGAGGAATGCGAAGAAAGCATGGTCGTAAAACAGGAGCTATAAACTCAAGAAATTACTGATTTTACATCGATGAAGAACATTTCTGTAGTTCATGTTGCAGAATACAGTCTATTGCAACTCAGTAATAATCAACATAATTTGAGATGCACATTACAATTCCATTATAACTTAATAGATCAACTGCACAAATGCTTGTACACATTTATTGAAACAAATATACCTGGAAATTAACTGAATTAATGAACAGGTGACCTCTACCTCTGCCTCACAGAAGAAGTCAAGTCAGCTCCTTACATGCTCCCAGCTGCAGTAGGGGAGCCCTGAGCTGGGAGATTAGTATGCGAGCAGCTGCAGTTCTGCTTCTGCCTAAGTGAGAAAACAGGATGGCTTCAACAAGCTCCTAGCAACTCTGTGTATATGCTGTGTAATGTATTATGCAAATGCACTCCTTTAAACATTAATTTGAGGTCAGTCTGGAAAAATGCCACTATTCTTATGGTTAGTTGAGAAACTGCTCTTTGATAAGGTTAGTTGCTAATTTTGTAAATTTATTATTGCAACCCATACTAAGCCATTTGATCTTGTCATTGCAAATACCAATTTTCTTACACTTTAATCACTTCAATATTTATTAAAATGGCACCAGCGTGTTCAGTTAATAATTGACCAAACAAAAGCCTACACTCAAGTTAAAGGCATCATTTTCTTACTTGTGTAACTGCTACCAAATAGTGGCCAGCTGGGCTCATTTTGGGGCTGAATGCCCAGAGCTTTCAGGAATGACAGAGCAGAACAATGCGTATAGGCTGGGGCCAAGTGATAAAGACTTGGACTTGAAATGACATACTACTTGTTCATATTTGGAAAGCAAGAAGTCTGATTATCGTTGCTGATATCTAATTGTGACTGGTGAGCTGGTGAGCTGGTAGCTAAGGTGAGGTGCTTGTCTGGAAAAGATGTGGATTTTCTTTGTGGTTTGGCTGCTCATAGTGAAATGATGCATGTTGGAAGATTGCATTAAACAGCTGAAAGTTAGAGGATATACAGATCACAAAGCAACTCAATTGGCTTTCACTGTTACATGGCATTGTACATGAACTAGCTCTGGTGGGCCTGCTAGTTTGTAGTCAGGTTAGTTAACTCATTAGGAAATATCAGTATGTTAGAATGCTAAAACCAGCATGAAAGAGTAATGTGTATTTTTTGACATTTTTTGGGAGCTGCAGCTCATTGGCATCATTTGACTCTACAATATTGCTACTCGACTGATAACATACTTGCTATTGGCAGTATGTTCTTTGCCATACTGTCTTATGCAGATCAATTAAGACATGGATCTGGTGCCAATGCAATCTTTGTTTAAGGCTAAATTTCCTGGTTTGTGGGGGACCCAGTAGGAACACTTACTATAGGAAAATAGCTGAATGTGAAGCTGTTTTTCCAGTTTTAGGAGGAACTTGTCATGAATGGAGCAAATGCCAATAATCTTTGGCTACATGTATCCTGCTGTGTTTAGAGGTCAAATGCATCAAAGATTTGAGGGCTCAGGTAGTGAGGAAAAAGGATAGTCTCATCTGATACAAATCTTTTGCCAACAAACTTCTACATGTCAGAGTTTTATATACTAGTTATTTACCCCTACAAAAACATTCCTGCAGAGACTTCTGCTCCACAGGAGGACAAAACTATTGAAGCACAAGATCCGGTCATCTAAATGATACTTGAGAGCGGGGCTGAGATTTGTGCGGTCAGCGCAGTTAATTCTCAGTGAAGTTCTTCCACAAAGATCCTGACTCTAATCTGTGTGCACTTATTTCCGAACAACTCCAGTTCTGAATGCACCCAGAATTTGTGACTACTTTTAAAAATAAAGGATGGGTTTGCAATCTGTAAAGACAAGGTGATTCAGCTGTATACAAGTTTGCCACAACTATGCACACAAAATGTTTGTGTGCCTATATGAGCGTGTATGCATGTAGAGGGTCAGCTTTTTGTTACTGTTGTACTTTAACCAGAACAAACCCTTCTACAAAATAACAAAAGTTCCTGTTCCAACTCTTTAAGTAGGCAAGAAAAATTTAGGATAGACATCAAATATTCCATGTATATACAGCTATTATACATGGAATTATCCTGTGTATTTTTTTTTGTTTGGGGTAGGATTTTTTTCTGAAATTTTTTTTTCCATTTTTCTGTGAAAAAAGAGATGAGAAGAGAATTAACATAATGGTCTTTTGACTGGGGAAGGAGGAGTTTAGCTCTGTGACTCTTACGTACTGGAGAAAAAAGGACCCTTATGCAGTATACAGGTGAGTGTACACATTTGCTGAGTGTACCACTGCCAGTTGTCAAGCAGCTAACTGATGGAAATTGTAGTTGTTCCACAGGCAAACTGGCACAGAAGAGTGTGGAAAATTGTTTGCTTCTAATAGTTGTCACAGATACTCACTGACAGCTACAGTGATGATGAGCAGCATGGTTCTGAAACGTGAATTAGGAGAGGGTTCCCTAGCACTCACAGTCCCCACTTCTGCTTCAGTCTGTCTCCTTTCTATCTCTCTGGGCCAACTAGACCCTATCTCCTGCTACGCTTTCTCCTCATGGATCTTCACAAGACAAAACTTCACTAGTAACTCTTGTATTCTTAATATCTTTAAGTTCCACTCCCCCATCCCCTCCCCAGACTTCTCATCTCTTGCTGATCCCTCTTCTGCCATGTTTGGTCATGTTTCTGCTTAATTAGGTCCAGCACCATATTTATCTGGCATGTCTTTTTCCTCTCTGCCATTATCACTGGACTCATTCTGAGCAAGAGTAGAACCTGAAATTTTTCAGTGACTTAAGGCAGACAACCAGCTAAGAAATTTTCAGTTTCAGTGGTTAAACTTGTCTAAACTAATTATAAGCGGCTTTTATCGGCTATGTCCCCAGAATCCAGTAATATTTGTACAGAAATATGAAAATTGAAATGCTGTTCTTGGGTACATAAGATACACTCATTGTTTCAGCATGAAAAAATAAAAATACTGAAATTCAATAGCTGCTGTAATTAATTATTTAATATGAGGCACTCAGAGATTCTGAATTATGAACAGAAACACTCTTCTAAATCATCCAGAAGTGTACAGAACCTTAACAAGGTTAGTTTGAATTGTTTATGATGGGAAACACAAAGGCACTGATCCTTCTGTGTTTATGATATATGAACATAAAAAATACATGAATGCAAAAATTGGCAAACAAAATAGACATTTGGACTGACCTCAATCCCACTTTCATGCTTTGCATTGTATCTGCTTCTTTATTAGGTTTGCTCGGAGTTACTTAGTGTAACAATTAAATAGAATTTTAAAATCACTTTAAACTTCGATTTGCTGTATCTATTCACACGCTCTCCCATATTAGCAACACAGTATCTTTCCTGGTTCAGTGAATGTTTGATGCTCATGAAATTCTGGTCAGTCAACATTTGTTTTCATTTTATAATGAGATTAAACATTTGATGTATCATAAATTTTCATTTCATGTTTTTTAAAAAAAGTAATAATTTTGAAATATTAATTTTCTTGAGGAGGCTGAAAAGAAACAAAATCAGCACCTGTTCTAAATTTTGTGTTCAGTTTTAAGTATAAGCAATAACATATATCAGCCATCTATGAAGTGCTTTAATAAAAAACCCCAACTACTTGTAAATAAATTAACTTATCAAGATTTAAGAGCTGCATTCATTAGGATAGAAAGTTTAGAAAACATATAAGGCAAAGGACTGTACTGAGAAACTATCTTCAGAAAAATTGTTTTGAAGATTACCTCTCAATAAGGTAAACTTCCCCCTCCCTATTTATTTAATAAAAAGCAAGCAATATATCAGTTGTATATATAAAGACTCCTTGTAACATTCTTGTCCTTTCTTTAATAAATGAGAATGGCTTCATTTTTTTCCTTAAATTCAAGAGTGAAATATTGGCATAGTTTTCCTATGTTCATTAAACTTTAATTTTTCAATATATGAGTATACCTCTGGAATAATTTATGTTAATTTTTGTTTAACTCTGTGAAGGAAAATATGTGTATGTGTACATATTTATTATTTGAGACATAGGCTGCACTTTCTCAGACAGATTCCAAATTTGAGAACCATAGTCTTTCTGTTTCCAGTTTTGCATATGGATTGTGGTGCATGATGCCAAACTGAAAACTGCTGATCAATATTTGCTGAATATTCTTTTCACTTAAGTCATTCTGGATGATGGGGTTTTTTTGGATTTTTTTTTTTATTTTTCTATTCTGTATTTTTCTAAGAACCATAGCTTCACTAGCACAAATATTCAAGGAAAGCTTAAAAAATGAGCTTGAATATTGCAACAAAATTAATTTCAGACTACAAAATCAATGCTTTTACACTGAGTGTAACATACAGATTCATAACTTAAAGTACATGCAGGTAATTGTTATTGACATAAGTTGTTCTGTTAGGAAACAAATAATAAAACATCTGCTATGCTAATGAACAAACCCATGCAAATTAAGTGTACCAAGCAATGTGCTAAACAGAAATTATTAGCTCCCTGTGTTCACCAATAATTTTGAATAATGGATGTCTGAGAACATTGCCATTTATTAGTGGCCAATTTGTAAAGAAACAGGAAAATCTGTCAAATATATCAGGCATTTAGACTACCAGTCTACTGTTAGTTCAGGGACTTCAGACTTAACTTTTCCTCAATACTGATTTTATAAAAATCCTAACAAAAACAAGTATCCAGATGCTGTGGAATAATTATTTAGCAGTATTTTCTAAGGAGTAATATCTATCTTCTGATGTTTGGCATTGTGAAACATATAACAGAATCATGTGATCTCATGACTTATTTGATACAGTTTTGTGTTGAAATATTTTGATCAAGTTTATACTATATAATATGCAGCATTATAAATGCAATTATTATATATTATAAAACTCACAATGCTATTTTAGTATCTAAAATATATGCTATATGTAATAATATAAAAGATACATTACTTTTCTATTTGGGGTTAGCTTAGAACATAGAATCATAGAATCATAGAATCATAGAATCATAGAATCATAGAATCATAGAATCATAGAATCATAGAATCATAGAATCATAGAATGGGGTTGGAAGGGACCCCAAGTATCATAAAGTTCCAACCCCCCTGCCACAGGCAGGGCCACCAACCTCCAGGCCTGGAACTACACAAGGTTGCCCAGGGCCCCATCAAGTGCCCTTGAACACTTCCAGGGATGGGGCATCCACCACCTCTCTGGGCAGCCTGAACATCCTCAGAATATTTTTTCTATACACATACTACTTATACCAGAAAAACCTATAGGAAGTGTTTGAAAAGTTATCTTATCATGGTTACAGACATGCCTAAGAGTATAGGTTTCAGCTTCTATTGGAAATCACATATGTTGGTTTTGTGGTTTTGTGTGGTGGGGTTCTGGTGCAGCAGGGGGAGCTGCAGGGGTGGCTTCTGCAAGAAGTGTCTAGAAGCTTTCACTAAGCTTGAGAGCAAACACCAACTAGGCTCAAGGATGACCTGCCACTGACCAAGGCCAAGTCCATCAGGGATGGTCACTGGGAATCATATTTGAGGGGGAAAAAGACCACAGGCAGCCACCAGAGAAAGGACTGAGATTATGTAAGAAATTGTGCAGACACCAAGGTCAGTGAAGAAGTGGGGGAAGAGGCACTCCAGGTGCCAGAGACAAAATCTTTCCCTTCCTCTGCAGCCCATGGAGAAGACCATGATGAAGCAGGTTGTCCTCCTGCAGCCCATGGAAGATGATGGGGAGCAGAGACCCCACCTGCAGCCCATGGAGAGATCTCATGCTGAGTCAGGTGGAGACATATGGAAGATGCTGTGACTCGCATTGGAGAAAGCTTCTGCAGAACCTGCAGCCTATGGAGACAGAGGCCCACGCCAGTGCAGATTTGTTATGGGGACTTGTGACTCTGTGGGGTCCAGGCTGGAGCAGTTTGGGCCTGAGAGATTGCACTCATAGAATTGAACCTCACTGGGGCACTTGATGAAGAGCTGAAGCCCAGTGGGAAAGGACTCACATTGAAGAAGTTTGCGGACAACTGTGTCCTCTAGTGGGGCCCCACACTATGAAGCAGTGGAAGAGTGTGAGGAATGCCACCCCCGGCTAGGAAGGAAAACAACTTGTGAGGAACTGGCTGAAACCCCAATCCCCATCTTCCTCTCTGCCACCCTGGGCAGGGAAAAGGGAGCAAAATCATGAATAAAGTTAAGTCCACAAAGAAGGGAAGGGTGGGTGTAGGCATTTTAGGATTTGATTATACTTCTCATTACCTGAATCTGGTGTCCCTGGGTGTGAAGATTAGCGTAATAAATGAGTTTCTTTCTTTTGTGTTGAGTCTGTTTTGCCTGTGACGATAATTGCAGAATGATCTCTCCCTGTCCTTATCACAACTCTTAAGCCTTTAATACCTATTTTCTCCTCTGTCTAGCTGAAAAGATAGACCCTCTAGCCAGGGTCAAACCACTACAGTTATCTTTCAGTGTTTTTTTTTTTTAAAATCTATAATCTCAAATAATATTTCTGCTGCACTTACACTGGATTTAGACAGAAATGTATGCTAGTAGTTCAAGACAGGATGTACAATTTATTATTTAACAAAGTATTTCCAAGTTGTAGGCTTAGTGATCTGCAAAGATATGGGATTACATCACAGTGGCTTGTGAAGTTACATTCTTGATGTCCCCTTTCTTAAAATTCTTGCTGTATGCTTTCCTTCCAAAACTATCTGTATAATAATTGAAAGGTATATGAGGGAGTTATCTCTGTAAAGTATTGCTCTTTTCTATGGTCACAGCATCCACGTTAGGGGAGAATTGATTGACTGAAGAGTACCTACCAACTTTGTAATTTAGATTATTCTAAATAAAGGTTAAAATAATGGCTTACTCTGCCTGAAATTCATGCTTTCCCTTGTGTCTTGATCCAAAAGACATATATCAATATTTAGTGCTGTTTTTTCACTCAGCCCTACAGTTCAAGTGTCTTGCCTAAAAAGAGGAAAAAAATCTATGGGTCAATCTTACAGGTTTTTTATCATATCAGTTCTTTGTCACTTGAATTTTTATTTTGGAATGTTCACTTTCTTTTATTTGAAAATACAGTATTTTAATAGTGATGCAGAAAATAATTTATTCCTACTCTGTTGTTTCTGACATTTGGGGGAATGGAATAATATAGTAGCTTCGTGATAAATAAAATATGAGTATCTGCTACTTATTCCAAAAACAGTTATGATGAAGGTACTGAGAATACTACTTCAAGCTGATTTCTCTTGAGTAGTTGCTTAGGAAGAATAGATTATTTCTCAAATTACAGTACAGCTTTAACATTAGTTTTCATTCTAATTTAGAACAAAACATTTAATTTTGAAAGAGGGTTTTTTGTAAAATAGATTGGAATATGGTAAATCACTATGTAAAGTGAAAATGTAGTAAATATAAAATTTCAAATCATTTCTCAATAAGGTTGGTATAGGAATATTTTTACCTTTTCAAGTTCTTTCATTTAAGTGAAAAAGCATATTATCTCAATTTTAAATGTTACAAATTAAATTATGTATTTTAAGAGATCTATCTGGATTGCATTGTGATAAAAACTTGAATTGTTATAAAATTGTTACAAAGATTGTTATGGTAAACTTCTTGTATGAGATTCCTTGAGTGTGATTGAAGAACTTAATTATATTAAATTAGCATTTCTAAAATTATTAATTAATATAAAATACAATACAAAAATATAAATACACAATAAAATATAATAGATTATAAAACATAATAATGTAATATATAATTAAGTAATAATTATTATTAATAATTAATTAATATTATTCAGACTCCATAAATGTATTTCTACTATTAATTTAATAAAGCAAACTGACTCTCTACATATACGCTTATTATTTGTTACTTTGTAATTTGCTCCAAAAGGCAGGATGGCCATGTTAGAATTAGTATTAGCTTGAATATAAAAAATACAAAAAATTCAGTGCATTTCCTGTCTTGACTCTACAGGAAAATAAAATAACTATTTAAAAACCTACCATATCAGGATTTTCCCCAGCAAGTGATACCAGGTCAGTTCAGAATATAATTGCTTTTGTAAATGTTAGCAGCTGTAGGATATCAGGATTTTAATTTACTGGGGGAAATAACTACTCAACCATGCAGTGTCTCTGACATTGACTTGATCCTGGTATGATTTATGAGGTGATAACTTTGATTCAATAGCTGGTACACTCATTTTAATTCACCGAAAGGTGGCTGATTTGATGTACAGTGGTTGCACTTAAGAAGTTAATTCTCTTATGGTTGCTTCATAGGTTTGAGAGAGAATCCACCTAGATACCGATGGAACTGATGACTTCTCCAAAGGTGCAAGGAACTATCAAAGTGTGGCCTGTTTACAAAATGTTTGATTTGATAAATGTTTCTAATTCCTATTCTGATAGGAGATATACTTTAGAATATTTTAGAAGACTTGCTTGGTGTTTGGTATTGGTTGAATCTAGACGATAATTTAAACTTAAAGTGTGTCATAGGGTTTTATCATTTCAGATTCATCAGTAATACAATGCCATAAGTTTTTACCCTGAAAGCACTGTGAAATTGGCAACCTGGGATTTTATTTTTTCTGTTATATCTGTAGCAAGAATGCTACATTATATACCTGTGGTGGTTTTAACCTGGCTGGAGGCCAGATGTCCACCAAAGTTGCTCTATCACTGCTCTTTTCAGCTGGCCAGGGGAGAAAATATATATTGAGAGGCTTAGGAGTCAAGATAAAGACAGAAAGAGATCATTCCACAATCAGTGTCACAGGCAAAACAGACTCATCACAAAATAAAGTAAAGAAAACTCATTTATGACATTGCACTGCACACCCAGTGACACCAGATTCCTGTAATGAGAAGCGCAATCAGATCTTAAAGCTCCATCCCCCACCTCTTCCTTCTTAGTAGACTTCACTTTAGACATGGTTTTGCTCCCTTCTTCCCCCCTGGGGCAGGGAATGGGGGAATGGGGATTTCAGTCAGTTCCTCATGAGTTTGTGTCCTTCTTATCTGTGGGGGATTGCGTTCCTCACACCCTTCCCCTGCTTCACCGTGGAGTCCCACACATGGGAGACAGTCCTTCATGCACTTCTCTAACTTGAGTCCTTCCCCATAGGACATCAGCTTTTCACCAGCTGCCCCAGCATGGGTCACTTCTATGGGGTGCAGTCATAAATCATAGAATGTCTCCCAGTCTCTCAGGCCCAGACTGCTCCAGCCTGGTCCTCCATGGGGTGACAAGCCTCCTCCCTCAGAAGACCTCCTCTGGCATGGATGTCTCTCTCTCACTCATTTTTGTGTCTCTCTCCATGGGCTGCACATGGGTCACAGCATCTTCTGTATGTCTCCACCTGCTCCAGCGTGGGGCCTCTCCACAGCCTGAAGTTGGGGTCTCGGCCTTTGACATGGACTGCGGGGAGACACCCGCTCCACCGTGGGTTTCTCCATGAGCTGCCTGGGCATCTTTCTGTCTGGCACCTAGGTTGCCTCCTCCCTTCCCTGGCCTTGGTGTCTGCAGAGTTTCTTACATCTTCTCACACCCTTCTCTGGTGGCAAAAAGCAGCTGCCAGTGGTTTTTTCCTCTTAAATGTGATTCCCAGAGGTGCTATGACCATCACTGATGGGCTTGGCCTTGGTCAGCAATGACTCCAGCCTTGAGCCAGCTGGTGTTTGCTCTGTGGGGCCTGCAGAGAGCTTCTTGCTGCTTCTTGCAGAAGCTGCCCCTGCAGTTCCCCCTTCTCCACCAGAACCCAGCCACACAAAACTACAACAATACTAAATGTTGATTTGCAGCCTGCTGACACTGAACGTTCAGTCAGGTTTGTGAATTCTGTATCACATTGGCCTTTTTCTGCCTTGAAACTCTTTGCTAGGACAAGGAGGAAAAATATACCTCCACTTGAACCTGTGTTGCTCCATAGACTCCTGCTCTCAATCACAGTTTTAGCAAATCCACAGAATATATTGAAGGGTGGGTTCAGGGTTTTTTTAATGCAATCAAGAAATGCAAACTTCTGAGATTTCTTCATGAAGTTGTGCTTAAGCTATAGCCCCATGAAAAACCTGGAAGTTAAGCACCTAAAAATTGTATTACTCAGAACTCTTTGTTTGCATATCTTGACATGATTTCTTTGAAATATAGTCATCTACGGTGACAGTAAATCCAGAATTTGTGGGTGCCATTTAGATTTCTGGGAGATTTAGAAAGGTATTTATCAAATTTGGATTTGTGAATACTTGATTTTAACAAAGGAGGTTAGACTAGGTTAAATCACTTGGCAAAGTAAATCACTGAATAGGGTTATTCTGAATTTATATTTGTTTAACTGAAAAGACAAAGTTTTAAGAAAACGTGATGATCTAGTGCTGTAGTTCTGGAGAAAAAACACATGCCTTTATTAATTAATATTAATAAAATTTAATACATTTCTTGCCTTCCCCACCTTTGCTATAACAGATTCTTTTTCCATTGTAGAATCTATTTTTCTCTTACTGAATAAACGGGGCTATCTGTGTTGGCAGTTCACCATGCAAGTATCAAGAGACACTTTACTCTTCAAATTAAATTTGCTTTGATTTTCACAGCTTTGCATATATATCCAGTGTGGAAAAGCTCTTATACTGTCTTTCAAAAAATAAATTTAATGCCTGTGAATAGATCAATATCCCCAGAGGCTGGAATGTTCCCTTTATTTGCTGAAAACACGCAACAAAATGCAAGAAAGGTTTAAACTTTTGGCTTGTTTCCTTGTGCAACCAAACAAAGGGCTGAATTGACAATCTCTAAATAAGAGTATTTTATGTTCAATGGTATTGTGGAGTGAGTATTGAATCTACCATGGAAAGTATATTTATGTAGCATGTGTGTACGGTAACCACACAGCTATTTCATTTCTATTCTATTCAGGCTCTTAAGCAGCCTTCTCATGGTAAGAATTTATGAGTTACCACTGAGTTGAGCTGAATGTGAAGAATTAAATGATGATGCAGAGCATCTAGTCTCATGACTCATTCATTTTCTATTGATTAGAGTCTGGACATGTTGCTAATCCAGCGGTGTCAAAAAATAGAGTTCTAAGTAAACTCTTTTCATTATTTTAGTAATGTTTATTTGTCTACATTCAAAGTTAAGATCCAGGACCCTTCCCATTCATATATGGTATGAACATGTGAGGAAAAACTTGAAGTCCTACTGTGATTTAATAGTCTTCTGATTTCAAAATTCATTTAACATCAAACAATGGTTTAGTTTGGAAGGGACATCTATCTGTAGGTCCCATCTAGACAGAGTAAAGCAGTGATACATTCAAAGTTAGAGTATGTTGTTCAAGGCCTTATCCAATCGAATACTGAAAATCATCCAATAGAGGCTCCACAACCTCTCTGAGAAACATGTCCCTGCACTTACCTGGTCTCTGTGGTGTATTTTTCCATTGGTTGGCATTTGCCTTATGCAGACCACTTGTCTTCTCACCTCTGAGCAGAGTCTGCATCTGTAACACCCTATTAGGTAGTTGATAAAATTTATCTCAGAGTATTCTTCTCTAGGCTGAAAAATCTGGCCTCCTCTGCCATTGGTATTGATCATTTGAAGTCAAAGTCACAAAGATTTGGAGTACCTTGATCTTACTTGGTAATCTTGGTATCTTGCTACTGAATTATTTTTTCAGGATTTATCCTGGAAATTGCAAGTTTGCTTTTGAGCTTGAAGAATTTCTTGAGCAACTTTGTAAATGAGTATGGGGTAAAGTGACAAGGTAGGAGGAAAGAAATAATTGAAATATTTTGACAGATATAGAAGCTATACCTGCATCGAAGGGGGTAATATTGAATCATTTAAAAGAATTTTCTCTTGCTCCCTGATGTAATTTTAAATTTATTTATTGTCTGTGTTTTTAATGTGCCATTTTAAAAATTAAGGGAAAAAAGGCAAAAATCAATGTTCACATTTCAAATGAAAACCTGCTTGAACATGCTGTGCAAAAAAAGAAAAAAAAAAGCATATCTGTCATTCTAATGACAGCATTAATCCTGCCAGTATTTGTAGAGAGCTTCTATCCATAAATGTGTGTGCAATAGATAGTCTAATTGCTTCATTCACAGTTGCAGGATATGCATTCTCTTCCTTGGTGACAGCAAACTTCGTGTTGTTTCCTATTCACTGTATTTCTTGACGAAGATCAGGGCTGCATATCAATCACAGAAGCATCTGCTTGCATTAAACATTTCTTGCTCTTTTCCTGTGACAAGTGATTTACTGTCATGTTTGACAGTGCTGGTGTTTGTGTCATGTCAATGCTGCCCAGAATCTTTTCTTATAATTCAGTAGTGTTTGAGCACTCGTCCCTTTTAAAGGCATTGCTTAACCCTCACATTACTGGCATTGTCCAAACTGGCAGCAAAACAAGTTCTTAGAAGGATCTGAAATTTTTTAAGCCTTAATTAAATGGATTGTCGGGTTGCCTATATGTCTGCATTTTACTTGTGACTGCTCATGTGTTTTTGTCCATTGAGAAATAATAGATGACGTTCCTGCTGCAGGAGAGAAAGCAAAAGGTAAAATAGCTACCAGAGTGCAGAGATACTTAAAATAAATATGCACGTACAGCAGTAGCAGGGGAATGTTTGATGTTTGGTATATATTTTTATAATAAGAATGTTAAAGCATATGCCATTTAAAACAGCTTACCTTTTAAGACTCTGGGGATGACTTTCTCATATATTTTGACTAGTTTTTCTCATTATTTTCTTTTAAATTGCAGACAATTCCAAATCTCTGGGTTTTTTCATTTGTTTAAATGGGTCTTTTATTCTTGCTTTATTTTTTCCTGCAGAGATGCATATTTTCTGTCCAAATTAGGTACAAATATAGTCATGCCACAAATCCAGATAACAGAATTGTCCACAGAGATGAAAGCTGGAACATTTCAGCAATAAAAGTATAAACCTCTGTTGTCTGAGCTAATGGAGATGCCTATTTTTGCTTATTGTAGCACTTTATCCACAATACTTCTCTTTAAAGGAACTTTATTGTCCTTGTCCTTTTAGTTTGCCTTTCTTTTTTGTTTATTTTCTTTTTCTTCATTCTTCTCACAAATGCCTTTTTTTGCATTTCTGTAGTGCATTTGCCATATTTCTAACTTCTCTTCTTTTTGCTTCTTTTTATCTCCTTTTAAAGCCATATATTCTATGGTATTTAAAAAATCCCAAGTGTACTTTTTTCTTCCTATCCCTCTTTTCTCCACTGTATCACCTGTGTGTTGTTATAACTTATTTTGCATATGCATTCTTTCTTCTCTTTCCTAATGCATGCTTATCCTCACCTTGTGTAGCTGAAGGCACAACACAAGTACTTGTCCTGCTGCCTTTTCTCATGTTCCCACATCATCAGAGAACAAGCAGAAATGAAAGCTAACTTTAACTCTCACTAGTTTTGATGCAAACTCTCCTACGCAAAGCAGCATTGGCACTCCTTTTTGCACTCTCCAGAAAGAGAAAACTTGTGTTTCTTCTGAGCATCATAAGGCATAATTGGAAAGTGTAACATAGCTTTTTTTTTTTTTTGTGGACCTTTGAAGTTTTGATCTGTGGTGTAGGACATACGTGCCTAAAAAATACTATCCACTCATTCCAAATAGTGCTTCTCCTAGTGGGCTAAGCTTTAATTTACTTATTTTTGCGGTTCACCTCTTCTGGATTGGGTGTGTATATTCCTCATCAGTTAGTGAGTGGAGAAAAAATCTTTGCAAGACAGAAAATCTTTTTTCTTCTTTCCAGATGATACTTGTAAGGTTAGTGAGGCTCATTCAGAATTTATGTATTCCTTCTGACTTGCTTTTTTATCATGTGTGAGTTTCCTACTCATTCAGCGTGTGCAAGCAGTTAGCCTAATGATCTCATGAAAAAGTTGTGAAGCAATGTCTAATTGCTTGACAGGGAGGCTCATTTCTGTGATTTCTTCCTAGAAGTACAGTGGAGTAGCCTGTTTGTTCTTGGTTGGTGTAATTCTGAACACATAATGCTTGACCTGTTTTATTTTGGCTGACAGTGGAGTGTGATACTGGCTTTAAACTGCCTCTGTGAGATTTAAAAGATTTTTTTGAAGCAGAATGCGTCTGTATTTAAGACTTATTCCTTCCTTGCTGAGGGAGACACCACACTATACACTTCTTAAATATGCACCTTTTATGTCAGCATGTGAGAGAGCCTTTGGTGGATTGTGCATTAGAATGCAGAGCTGCGTCAGTGGGGGCCTCTGTACCCCACTTGGAGAAAAACAGCTAAAACAATGTATTTTAGCTTGTACTCAATCAGCCACAGGACACTCTGTAGCTATTGTTTATTCTCTGTATGCTTTTTAAAAAATTTTGTTTGGTTGGTTTTACTGCTGGCATTTAAGTGTGTGTTATAGTTTTCTATGGAGCTGAACTGTGTGAGCTTTTTTGTGGAAATGGAGGCATTGTTACCTGGGAAAGTAATCAATAACACTCTAAATTTTTCATTTTTTTTCCCAGCCTGATACTAATGTACTGTGTTTGCATACAGACTGTCCTCTTAGCAGTCTCCTTTCTGTACTTTCTTTGACCATTCATTGGTCTATTGCAATCCTTGGTTCTTGACACTGTCACTTTCAATGTGCTGGAAGCCCGGTTACCTTCCGTCTTTATGTACAAGGACTCTGACTACTGTACCACATTCCACCAAAATAGCTTGATTATGTTCTACTTACTGCTGAATGGTGACAAAATAAGTATTTGAAGGCAAGAGGCTGTTGTCCATATAAACAAGCCCCAAACCTTTTGGAATATCCCTGTGTCCCACTCTGCCTTTGCTGCCATATTATGTTGTGTCTTGCACCACTTTTGAGAGATTAAAGGTAAAAGTTTTTGCCTGCTGTGGCTGAAGATACTTGTTGACAAGAAGGTGCCAGTCATCTGGTGGAAACACACTTTCCACTTGTTGGAGCTTCTGCCTTCTTCAGGAATGAAACACCATAACATTGTTGTAACCATATCTGTTACAATTCAGATACTTCAGATTGCCAGCATCTATCCATCTTCTCTGTACTGCTCAGGATTTTGTAGATTTTTGACATATTCCCTCAAGGACCTCTATTTTTCTAAAACGTCCTAGCCTGCTTGACCGTTGCTTAAAAGGAAATTGTTTTATACTTTTAGCTAAAAGAACAAGGAAGTTTGAGTACTTTCCAGTTCTATCATATACTCTCTGAGATAAAGAGACCGGAACGGCAGATAGCATTCACGGTTCATATGCAGCATGGATTTATGTAGCAAAGCAATGATCTTCTCTTCTTTATTTGTTAATCCTTTCTTGATGTTTGATTGTTTCTTGTTTGTTCTCTACTGACCACCAAACTGCAAAGCCTTGGGGTTAACGGACAATTCAGAACAATTCTGACTTCACATGTGGAAATCTTGTTCCACACCCTGCATAGTCTTACGTTTAGTCATGTTGAATTTCATTTGCTGTTTTAGACAGGTCCCTTGGCCATGTGAAATAGAATTAATCTCCATTAATCCTCCTTCTTATGATGCTGACAGCAAATTTTGCCACCCCAGAGCTCAACCCTTTTTTTCAAGACACATAGAGAAATGTTGAACATCTGCATATAGCCATGGAACTAGTAATGTTCCTCCAATTTAAGAATTAACCGATTTTTATTACCTCTTTCATCTATCACAGAATCACAGAACAGTGTGTGTTGGAAAGGACCACAAAGATCATCTATTTCCAGGACCCCTGCCATGGATAGGGACACCCTTCATTAGCCAAGGTTGCCAAAAGCTGTATCCAAACTGGGCTTGAACACCTCCAAGAGAGGGGACACTCTCAGCTTCTCTGGGCAAAATGTTCCAGTGCGTCACCACCCTCACAATAGTGATTTTTTTTCCTAATGTTTACCCCCTTTTTGTTTATACCCTTGTCCTATCACTACCCCTGTCCTCGCATACAGTCCCCCACTATCTTTTCTGTAGACCCCCTTAAGGTACTGGAAGGTTGCTGTATGGTCTCTCCAGACCTTTCTCTTATCCAGGCTAAACAAGGCCATCTGTCTCAGCCTGTCTTCATAGGAAAGGTGCTCCAGCCCCCTGATCATCTTCATGGCCTTCCCTGGACTCACTCCAACAGCTCAAATGTCTTTCCTGTACTGGGGAACCCAGAGCTGGACACAGTACTCCAGGTGAGGTCTCACCAGAGCAAAGGTGCAAAATTACCTCCTCCTGGTGACCTTCTGGTCACATTTCTTTTGATGGAGCCAGGACACAGTTGTCCTTCTGTGCTTCAAGAATGCATTGCCAGCTCATGCAGCTTTTCATCCACCAAGACCCCCAAATCCTTCTCCTCAGGGCTGCTCTCAACCCGTTCTCCACTCAGCTTGTAGTTGTGCTTGGGACTGCGCAGACCCAAGTGCAGGGCCTTACACTTGGCCTTGTGTCCTGGTTTCAACTAGAATAATTTTCCCAAGGAGCCAGTACAGGGGAGTTTAGCTGCCCAAAGGTGTTTTCCATACCATGTGACATCGTGGTCCCTAGGGCTAGTCAGAGAGGGGCAAGGCCATGCAGATCTGGGGAGGCCTAAGTATGGGTTGAGCATCTGATTCATTGCTGGGTCAGTAAAAGGCTTTGTGTTGTCACCGTTCATGTATTCTGTTTTTGCTCTTTCTGTCTCCTTGTGTTATCTCAGTAAACTGTCCTTATCCCAAATCTGCAGTTTGCCTTTGTCTGCCAATTCTTCTTCCTGGGGCAGGGGTGAGAGAGCTGCACATGGTATTCAGCTGCCAGATGGGATGAAAATTTGACAGCTTGTTGAACTTCATGCGGTTCTCACAGGCATCTCTTCCCTTCAGCGCTTCAACTGCACCACACAGCTTGGTGCTGTTGGTAGACTTGCTGAGAGGGCACTCAATCCCACTGTCTGTGTCTCTCACAAGATATTAAATAGTGCTGGTCCCAGTACCAGTCCCTGAGGAACCCCTCTGGTCACTGATCTCCACTCAGACATAGAGCTGATGACCACAACTCTTTGACGGTGACTGTTTAACCAATTCCTTACCCGCTGAATGATCCATCCATCAAATACATGTCTCTTCAATTTAGAGATAAGGATGTTGTGAATATTAATTTAATTTTTAAAAAATTTGTCTATGTAAGGACCTTCCCTTTTGTATTATGGTTGCTTACTTCGCTAAGAAGTCAGGTACTGTGACAAGTCTCCCCCAGCAGAAGGTTCTACCATGAGAATCTTTACAGTTTCTTCTCCTTTGAAGGCAAATGCAAAGATTTCCTTTAAGTCCTATGAGAATGCACTTGGCAAAGTGAAGATAAATGAAATTAGGCTTCATCTCTGTTTCCCAGGACTCTGAACTGATGCCTCAAGATAGATTCATAATCCGTGCAGGAAACAAGATTTCATGTGTGCATCAATCTTTAACTTTTCCTCTTGGATTTCGTTGGGTCCCAGTGCTCAGTATGTTGGCTGTTTGCATTCCTGAACCAGCTCCCTCATTCACTCCTGTGCTATGTGTAAGAATTTTTGTTTACCAAAGTCAGTTTCATATATTTCAGTCCCTGACCTAAATATCTATTAGGCTTTCCAGTGCTGAACATCCCAGTGCCTAAGGCCCTTTATTGATGCCTGTGTTGGGAGTTCATAACAGAAGCTTTTGCCATATAACAGCGTTTCATCAATTGAGGGGTGAAAAAAAAGGGAAGATGTGAATAAGCAGCTGGATATTCTGACTGATCACAGAATAACTGTGAACTGTCAGTAGGAAGTAGCCTTGAAAAAGGCAAGTATGATCCTAAGATGACAGGAGATGGATTCTTAGGAAACAGGAAAGTATTAACGTATTAATGCTGTTTTTCAGAGCTTGGGTGAGAGGTTTTTCTTGATTTCATGTTCAGTTCTTGTTTCTTATATTAAAAAAACCCCAAATAAATATGTTAGGTTGGTGTAGATGAAGATTCCTTCAATTGCTGGGGTAGCAGGAATCCTTTATTTTGATTTTTAAAGACCTCACTTTGTTTAGCCTATTGATTAAAGAGCAGGGATGTAAGGACATCAAAGACTCAATCCTGGAGACAAAAATAACCTTTTGTACTAAAAGAGTGTAAGCAGACCATAAATTATTCTAGATATTGCATGAAGCTGACCAGTAATTAGATGCCTCCATTTCTAGAGCACAATTCATGAATAAAAGTTTTTTTTCAAAATTCAGAACACAGTCTAATTATTTGTGACAACAAGGGACTGTACTGGATGATCCAGGAGGTGTGTTTAATTTGTTTCTTACTAATGTACAGTGAAGGCTTTCAGGTATATTCTCTGTGATAAGACTACAAAGACTATTTGCTGTAATTTTGTTTTCTATTATCAAATGAAAGAATTTGAATGAACTTGTTTTACCTGAGACATGTACAGATGACTGTATTTCTCTGATTTCTTGTCCTATTTTGATTTTCCAAGAGTGTGGATCTTGACTGGTAAACTCAAGCACAATGTCTGAGTAGGTCTCTCTGTTGTGAATCCCTGGTGAGACCTCATCTTGGCATTACTTTTTCCATGTTTTTAGCCAGTTTTAGCCCAGCCTGGGAAAAAATGCTTTCTGGAACATCTTCTGGTCAGTCAACACAAAAAAAATCCCAAAACATAAGTACAACAACATCATTCAGTGGTGGTCTTTGGGACACATTAAGCCACGCTGTCATTGTGCAAAATAGGACTAAGCCCATTTTGATGAAAAATTTGAAATGGTATTGCCTGTAGTTTTCCTTCTCTGTGGATTATGCAATTACTGCTACAAAGGATTTTGACATTTTACAATGTAAAGTTTGATAATTGAAGCTTGTCAGGGTTTTATAGATAGGGACTGTTCTCACCCAATCTTTTATATACAGTGTATTTAATCTTTGTGCTGATATGCAGGTTGTTTTTTTTTTTTAAAGAAGCAATTAAAATTTTGGGGCCCTTGTCCTTGACAGAAGGGAAGATCACTAAGACCATTTTTAACAGATCCTCTTAGGTTTTATTGCCTGAATACCTGGCTCAGACAAATTCTGTGAGGATGCAGCAAAGTGTCATAAAGGAACTGCCCTTGTTTTGCTGAGCTCTGGAAGATATTTGGTGCTTTATAAATATTAACTAAATTGTTGTAATAAAACTGATTTGCTATTTATAGCATGTCTTTATTTTTTGTCATGCATAATTTAGTATCTTTTAGCATGAATGTAATTGCTAGGCTTTTCAAATATAATTTGTATTGAGCTTAAAGGATGGGAAGAAACAGCTGTGTTCTAGTCTCTGTATTTCTGTAATGTCTCTGCTGCTGCCATATGGTAAAATTTAAATAAATAAACATGATCACAGTAGGAAAGGTACAGCTTACAGTCTATGCTAATCCAGTTTTAGAGTAGTTTGTGAAGATACTCATTATTTAGACATTATTTGGCTCTGTTAGTCTCTATCTTCTAAAATTAACAGCTTCATATCACAGAACAGAAAACATATTTGGAAGGCACAACAGCTCTCCACACCTACCTATCACTAAATCCCTAAATCAAACAGATTTTAATTTTTTTACAGTAGTCAGACAGCAAGTATACTTACTATACAGCTTAATTGAAATTTTTTTCGTATCCCCCAGACTTCCTTACTTTATTTATGGCATACAGAACTAATATATTGTCACTTAGCAGGCTACACAGAATCTACTTGTTCCAACTTGTTGTGATAATGACCATTTTCTTAGAGCATCTCATCTTAGTTGCCTTGACTGACATGAGAACATTGAACTGTTCCCCAGCTGCTGTGGACCTCTTTGTTATTAAAAACAACTTTATCCATAGCTGAAAAGTCGTAAAGTTTGCATATGGTTTGAAAACAAAAGTATGCACAATGATTAAAATTAATTTTACATATCTATGACCTAAATTCTACAGAAAATGTATACCAGAAAGAGAATTTTATCTGTAACATGATATCCCCAGAGTGAGCCCTCAAGCCAGTTAGATGCATGAGATACGTGATTGCATATTATCTTAGAACTCATATTTTACTGCATTCAGGGGTAAATAACTGTCCAATTTGGATTCAGTTTCAATAAAAAATATGAGAATTACCTTATTTTTCCAATTTATTGCATTGAATTTCATATTCCATGAATAAAAAATTGTTTTTTAAACATAGTGATATGAAAATGGCCTGTTTCAAAGTCTTTGTTCACAAATTATAAAAAATATATTAAAATTCTCAGAGAATTCTGAGTTTACTCATGCATTATATGGTCTAAATATAGGGAATTAAGTAGTATATTCTTTTAAACCATAAAGGACTCTAAAATCTTGTCTTCCAGGCAAAATTGAGATGGGTGCACCATAAACTCTTATGTTTGTAATATACTGAAACTTCCTTAATTTAGGAGTCAATCAATATCCTCATCTTTTCTGTTAATAATTTTGCTTGAGAAAGCACTTCAAGATTAAACTACTAATTTCTTACTGATTTAAAACTTTCCAGATAATCCAAAAGTAAGCAGAACGCAAACCTGACAAACCAGATTTATAGTTTATTTTATTTGGGATTATATTGTTTTAAGACACTATATTCTTTGAATGACTTAAAACTACAGACACTGTTATTGTTGAAGTGTTAAATACAAATAGTTGATCCCAGAACATTTAAAAATTATTAATTTGAATTCAAACTATAATTAGAGGATTAAATCTATCTCTTCATTCAGAGCGACTAAACTGAGACAACTTGAGGAAATCTTGTTTTACATTGGCTCAGTCTTATTTTTTCTTTTACTATGCCTAAATGTGAGTATAGTACAAATATATTGAGACAAATTGCCTATGATAAATCACTCAATCAATTCTATTGTGCTTGCATTATCTTGTTTGCAAATGTTACCTGTAACATTGTATGACAAATAACAATTACTGATCTAATGAATGAAAAGAATTAATATATATGGAACGGTATTTGATGAACAAAAACCCAAATTCATAATCAAGTCTGAAGTGTCTTTCTTTTCTTAGAAAATCCATCTCGTTCTCTTCCCTTTAGAAACCCAGATTAGTACAGTTCTCTGATAAAAGACCACAATATAGAATAATAGAAGTATAGAATCATAAAATAGTTAGGGCTGGAAGGAATGTCAAAGATCATCAAGTTCCAATCCCCCTGACATGGGCAGAAACACCCTCACTAGACCAGGCTGTTCAAGGCCCCATCCAACCTGGCCTTGAACACTTTCAGGGAGGGGCATCCACCACTTCCCTGGGCAGCCTGCACCAGTGCATCACAGCCCTTGTAGAGAAGAATTTCTTCCCAATATCCAATCTAAATCTACCCCCTCTCGGTTTAAACCCAATCCCCTCATCTTATTACTACATGACCTTCTAAAAAGTCCCTCACTTTCTTGTAGGCCATCTTTGGGTACTGGAAGGCCACTATAAGATCTCCCCAGAGCCTTCTCTTTTCTAGGCTGAACAACCCCATCTCAGCCTGTCTTCATAGGAGAGGTGCTCCAGCCCTCTAATCATCTTTGTGGCCCTCCTCTTGACCCGTTCCAACAGTTCCATGTCCTTCTTACTCTGGGGACTCCAGAACTGGACACGGTACTCTAGATGGGGTCTCACAAGAGCAGAATAGAGGTGCAGAATCACTTGCCTTTACCTGCTGACCACGCTTCTTTTGATGCAGCCCAGGATACAGTCGGCTTTCTGGGCCGCAAGTACACATTGTCAGCTCATGTTATACTTCTCATCCACCAGCACGCTCAAGTCCTTCTTTACAGGGCTGCTCTCTGTCACTGCATCTCTCAGACTGTATTGATGACACAGATTGCCCTGACTCAGGTGCAGGACCTTGAACATTTTCTTGTTCAACCTCTTGAAGTTCACATGGGTCCACTTCTCCAGCGTGTCCGTTGACACCGTTTCCCACAGCATTGTCCTGGAGCAACTGTCTGCTTATGGCTGGATTGATAGGGTAAATAAGTGGCTGGGTGGCTGGGCCCAAAGAGTGCTGGTGAATGGAATTAAATCCATTTAGCTGCTGGTCACAAGTGATGTCCCCCAGGGCATATTCTTGGGGTAAGTCTTGTATAATGTCTTTATCAGTGATCTGGACAGGGGGAATGAGTGGGCCCTCAGTAAATTTGCAGAACAAGTTGTATGAAAATGTTGATCTGCTTGAGGGCAGGAAGGCTTTACAGAGGAATCTGGACAGGCTGGATTGATGGGCTGAGGCCAACTGAGTAAGATTCAACAAGGCTCAGTGCCAGGTCCAATAGAGTGCTACAGACTTGAGGAAGAGTGGCTGGAAAACTGCCAGGCAGAAAAGGACTTGAGGGTATTGGTTGACAGCTGGCTGACTAGGAGCCATCAGCGTGCCCACATGGCCAAGAATGCCAATAGCATCCTTGTGTCAGAAATAGTGTGGACAGTGATCATACCCCTGTACTTGGTACTGGCGAGGCTGTGCCTTGAGTATTGTGTTCAGTTTTGGACCCTTTGTTACAAGAAAAGCATTGAGGTGCTAGAGCACATCCAAAGAAGGGCAGCAAAGACAGTGAATGGGCTAGACCAAAAGTCTTATGAGAAGCAGTAGAAGGAGCTGGACTTTTTCTGGACGAAAACAGGCTGAGGGTAGGGAAACCTTATTGCTCTCTAACACTTGAAAAGAGGTTGTAGTGAGATGTGTGTTGGTCTCTTTGCCCAATTAACAAGCAATAGGATGAGACAAATTCACCTCCAGTGGCACCAGGTGAGATTTAGATTGGATATTGGGAAAAAATTATAGGCTAATTGGATCAGGCTGCCCAGGGAAGTAGCTGAGTCACCATCCCTGGATGTATTTAAAAGATGGGTCAATACGGAACTTAGGGGCATGGTTTAGTGGTTGACTTTGCAGTGGTAAGTTAACAGTTTGACTTGATAATTTGAAGTCTTTTCGCACCAAAACAAGTCTATTGTTCTACGGTAAAGAATTTCATGCTAAAATCCAATCTAAACCTCCCCTCTTTCAGCTTGAAGCCATTACCTGTTGTCCCATCACTACACTCCCTGATGAACAGTCCCCCATCAGCTTTCCTGTAGGACTCCTTTAAGTATTGATAGGCCATAATTAAGTCTCCCCAGAGTCTTCTCCAGGCTGAACAAGCCCAACTCTCTCAGCCTGTCTTCACAGGAGAGGTGCTCCAGCCCCCTGATCATCTTCGTGGCCCTCCTCTGGACTCACTTCAACAGTGCAATGTCTTTCCTGTACTGGGGACTCCAGAGCTGGACACAGTACTTGAGGTGGGGTCTCACCAGAGCAGAGTAGAGGTACAGACTCACCTCCCTTGACCTGCTGGCCACACTCTTCTTGATGCAATCAGGACACAGTTGGCATTGAGATTCATTTAACTATCACCATGTGGCAGGCACTCATGGGAGAAAACATAGTATGTATGGAGTACTGTATCTCACCACTGTGCAGAATCATTCAATTTACCCAAAGAATTCAACAGGTAACAAGTAACGTCTCTAAAAGTTCTAGTACATAACAAAAGCAGACTTTCAGAAATAACTATTTTGGCCAAGTACACTGCATCAGCCTAAAGGAGTTCTGAGCCAGGTAACTCAGAAATCTCATGTTCATTCTCTCCATGTCACAATTTGACTACACAGCTGTTGGTGACCATGATTCTGCTGATCTGTTTCCCTTACCTTTGGTACACTTAGAATGGTAACTAATTTCCTTTCTCACAATCAAATGCTAGATTGTTTCTGGCCAGGAAGTGTAAAGGTATTTAGGTAAAGCTATTTATTTTTCAAGCAAGCATACCTTCTTCCCAACACAGTGGTGTTTTGTCAATACCTCTATGTTTCTTTTCATGCACAGCAGACATGCACTTAACAAATACTATGATGATACTTTTGGGTTGTGAGGTACAGCAAATCAAGAAAGAACTAAGTAAGCCCTTCCAAACATAATTTTTACATATATTACACATCTGATGTTTTTACGTACATATGTGTGTGGGTTTGCTCAACTATTCAGGAAACAACAAAAGAGGACAAAGAAAACTAGACACAAGTCAATCAATAAGATAAGCACGTGTAAGATACCTAGCAGGGGACAGTGTCTGAAAATAGTGGGAGCTTTGATTCCTATATTTTTTCTAAAGGCTTAGGAGTTTAATCAACAACTTGAAGATCAGAGTATAAAACTTCAACTCGCATGTTATTTGCCTTTCAACATATGGACCTGAAAGGCTCCAATCCATCAAATGTACCTAGGCATTTAAGTACCTTTAGGTGACTCCTGGGTTTCTGCCGGAATGGACTTCTTTTTCTTACTAGTATCTTGTATAGTGCTATGTTTTGGATTTAAGATGAGAATAATGTTGATAAAACACAAATGTTTTGGTTGTCACTGACTAATGCTTATACTTGGTCAAGGACTTTTCAGCTTTGCATGCTTTGCAAGTAAGGAGGTACACAGGAAGATGGGAGAGAACACAGCCAAGACCCAAGCTGACCCAAACTGGCCATACCATGGAGGTGGAGGGGTTGCTGTGGCTTAGGAACTAGCTGAGCATTGGTTAGTGGATGGTGAGTAATTATTGTGCATCATTTGTTTTGCATTGCTGTTGTTATTATTACTCCTACTATTGCTATTACTATTATCTTCCTTTTACGTCCTATTAAACTATATTTATCTTAACCCATAAATTTCACTTTTTTTCCCCAATTCTCCCCACCCCACCAGGGTGGAGGGAGTGAGCAAGCAGCTGTGTGGTGCTTAATTGCTGTCTGAGGTTAAGCCACAACACTCAGAAAATGCAAATATCACAGAAAAATATTGCTTTTCCTGAGGAACGAATCTATAACAATATTTTAAAAAGTCAGAGTTCAACTGTTTCTGAATTTCTAAATTATCCACATGATAAAACTTGCTTCAGTTTGAATTTTAAAAGACGTAGAAATAGGCATCATGTAATATAGTTGGAGGAACATGCAAAAGAGGCTTACTAAAGGAACCTCTGAATTGAAGAATGTTTGTAGATGGAAAAAACCTGATGAGATAAAAAACTAAGCACATGAACTGGGAACAGTAAAAGAAAGATTTTCTCAAAGCTGTATTTGCATCTTGGTTGCCAGTGTTTGCAAAGGGATTTGTATCTTGATATTTTTGTGTTTTGTTGAGATTTTGGTAAGGAGGAAGCTAGAAGGCGTACATGAGGAAGAAATTACTGTTCTTTAAGGAGTAACATATGGTCATGGAATAAATTTACTGAGCTGTCTTGTAACAAAAAGATGGTACCGAATGTAAGTCCTAAGTTTCCAGAAATGGGGTAGCTTCTATGGCTGGAGGACAGCCTTGAATTTGGAGTCATCAGTATCTTCAACTAGCTGGTTGCCTTGATGGTGTAGGTTTTGGAAAAACATCAGCTTCCCAAGGGAGGTTGGAGGAAGGTGGTTTGCACCAATTTTACACAGTTTTTGTGATCCCATGATGAAAGTCTCTCAGCCCCTGTGAAGTATTACTTAGAATGTAATTTACTGGAGGTAACAATATAAAGAAAGAGGTAACCCTACACCAATTTAAATGCAGGGAACCCCACATCACAATGCATGGGACACATACATTCAGACTGATACCACCTGTGGAAGTTTAATCCTTTTTGATCTTCTGAGCTCTTACACAATTTTCCTAATATGGGTTGAGCTTTTATGTAGAAACATGCATTTATAGGGAGATTTCTGCAACAGAAAACCTTTTTTTTTCCCCCTCTCCCTTTCTCTTTCTCTTTCTCTTTCTCTTTCTCTTTCTCTTTCTCTTTCTCTTTCTCTTTCTCTTTCTCTTTCTCTTTCTCTTTCTCTTTCTCTTTCTCTTTCTCTTTCTCTTTCTCTTTCTCTTTCTCTTTCTCTTTCTCTTTCTCTTTCTCTTTCTCTTTCTCTTTCTCTTTCTCTTTCTCTTTCTCTTTCTCTTTCCCTCTTTCTCTCTCTCTTTCTCTCTCTCTTTCTCTCTCTCCTTCTTTCTCCTTCTCTCAGTCCCTTTCCCTTTCCCTTTCCCTTTCCCTTTCCCTTTCCCTTTCCCTTTTCCCTTTTCCCTTTCCCTTTTTCCTTTTCCCTTTCCCTTTCCCTTTCCCTTTCCCTTTCCCTTTCCCTTTCCCTTTCCCTTTCCCTTTCCCTTTCCCTTTCCCTTTCCCTTTCCCTTTCCCTTTCCCTTTCCCTTTCCCTTTCCCTTTCCCTTTTCCCTTTCCCTTTTTCTTTTTCTTTTTTTCTTTTTCTTTTTCGTTTTCTTTTTTGTTTTCTTTTTCGTTTTCTTTTTTCATTTTCTTTTTCCTTTTCTTTTTTTATGGATATGTATATGAAAAGATTATGCTTATATTTAATTAGCTTACTCCAGGAACTGTAGCTATAATTACATTGTTTTAGTCTCTCTATGGAGTGGAGAAAACTTCATGTACAGCAATAAAGGTAATTGCTAATATGTCAGACAATATGATAGTGTATCAAGACCAGACGAAATAAAGAATATATAATGGCATGATGAAGATGAGTCACAAGACAATAGGTACACTTTTTTTCTTTAGGAAAATATTTTCAAGATACATTAAATAGTCTTCAAGCTTGTTCACAAGCTTTTTTGTTTCCTGCTAAAGAAATGCTGAAAGTCCTGAAATTTCATTGCATTAATCTAAAGGTCTAAGATACCTGCCTGCATAGTCCTGGGGATAGCATTTGTCCTTATCTAAAAGTCAACCCCTGTGTGTGCAGTTTATTCTGCCTGAACTACACATGAAAATTGTTCAAGGGGCTAGAAAAGGCAAGGGGCACACATCCAAGAGGGAAAGCATCTTTGGAAGTGATCCTTTTCTAAATGGAGCAAAGAAGCTGTGTAAGCATGCCAGGAATGAGCTTGCTTTTTTCTTTTTTCCCTTTTTTTGTTTAAAGGAAGTTATGTCAAAATGTTAAAAGTGCTGGGTTTTCATTATTCAAGAATAAAAAGTTGGAATGTACTGTATCAAATTCTTCAATTTTCCATCTGGCAAACAGTTCTTTTTCCACATACAACCATCCCCCACTGCAGATTCATCGTTCTTCCTCGCATGGCTTACAATTAATGTGGTTATTTACTTTACAACACGTAGATAGCACAAACAACATGTGGACAATTCTGGGAATAGCCTTCATTTAATCTGCTATTACTGCAAAAAAAGATCATTGTTTCCTCATACTTGTGGTTTTTGCTCGTGCTACAGTAAAATCAATATAGGACTGTATTGGCATAGCAGAATTTACACAGATGCAGTTAGTGTTCTTTGTTAGCAGTACACCAGTAACCTCTAGGCCTGCACCAGTATGGCTCTGTGGCCAGGCAGTATCCATGTGCACAAATTGCCTTTGCTTCTCACTGTTCTAAGGACTCAGTATTCTGAGAGACACATGCCTCATGCGTTAGCTAAGACTGCTTCACCATGTTTCTTATTAGGTGCAAGCTAATATAAAATGAATGCATATTTCAGTGGACATAGACAAGGATCTTTACTGTTACAGATCTGTGAGGTCTGGAGTTAGATTTAGGGCTTGGGGGGGTTATTTTGTTTTTTTAACCCTTGAAGCTTCTTGTGCTTTTCAGTTTGGTTGGATTTTTTACACATTATTTTTGTACTGCAATTGTCTCAAACTGCAGACTTTGAGAAACAGCACTTAAGCCGTTACTTAGTTGAGAGCATGAAATGAAACACTGTGCAGAGGTAATGCAACAATTCTTGAAAGCAGTAGATCTCAGAGTTCAGAATTGTCACATTTTTGTTTCTGAAAGTGCAAAGTGTGACTTTTTAAGCAGATGCATTATTTAGTGTACCTGAAAGGCCTGAAGAGTTTAAATTTGAGAGCCTAGAAATTACCAGCCTGACTATGAAAGAACAGCTAAATTGTTTCATTTTGAAGGGCTGATATAATCAAGAAAATCTGCAGAATTTTTCCTGCCATGTTACCTCACTGACTGAACAAGATAACTAAGAAATCCCCATCCACAGTAACATGCAAATAATTTTTTGTTTCCCTCAGTCAGAGCAGGTAGGTAGAAACATACAAGTATTTTCTACCACCACAGAAAAAACAAATCACAAACCTATGAGCCTTTATTTCACTTGCTGAAGGCTTCACAAGTGTAGTAGAGGAGAGGGAAGAGAAATCTGACTTCTACAGTATCCTGCAAGAGGACAGATGAGCACTTAGCATGTAGCCATGTGGCTGGCAGACCTGCTGTACCATTTGAAACTACACAGTTAAGTAAATATTACAATAGTTCTACATCTTAAACTTATTAGCTGAATGTATTTCTTTCTCTTAAGAGTTTATCCAGGTTTGCGATTTTTAAAATCTTTTTATTAAAATGCTCATTGTCAGAACAAGCAGTTTCACATACCATAGGCAGGGTTTTAAATCTTCATTTTAATGTATCTGTAGATATTAAAATAGAAAAATGTAGTATTTTAAAAACAGGAAGTAATTTGACAGCTCTATTTACCTCTGCTCCTCACCAGCTCCCTATATGTAGGTCTACAGTATCTGTATTGGCATCACAATGCTGGCAGGCATGTCTTTGGAATTCAAATTTCTGTTTTCACTGAATCTCTTTGCTTTAGTAATAGACAGAGAATTTGCATCTCCAGAAATAGTTGGGGATTTTATAATATCCTTCACTGAACAGACTGTTCCCTGGGGCGTGCCTTTACTACAATGGGGCTATGCATGCAGTGTAACATGCCAAGGACTCCGGAATAAAGATTGATATATATGAAGGAACTATACAATGACTTGTGCTCTCCAGAGGAAGGTCTCAAGCCAAGTGCATTTGCAGCCTGTCAATGCTTGTTGGCAGATAGAGATACCCAGGCACACTGAGGTTTCAGAAACAGGGATTTTTGAGTGATTACTCACTGCTGCTACTTTTGTAACTATCCAGAAGATAATTTTCCAGCTGCCTTTTCAAATGCAGGTCTTTCTTCCATTTCTGAACAAAAGCAAACAAATTAACCCTCTGGGACCTGAGAACAAGGCAAACCAGATGTTATTTCTTATAGCAAGATTATGTGTTTAATTCCCACATGAGCATGTTTTATCACATCCTGACTGTAACAACCAAAAAAGGCAAGAAGGGACACTAGGGCTCATTATTTCCCTTGGTTTTTGTGCTGCCTGTTAACGATATTGAGTAAGCCCATGATGTCTGTGCTTGGTGGCAGCCTGATATAAAATAAAGCTATTGCTCCTAATGAAAGAGTTATTCTTCTGAGATTTCACTTTCTACTCTTGAACTGCATCTGCCTTGAGAATAAAAATTATGAAAACTAGGAAACGGGGGGCACCTGGTTTTATTCGGACTTCCATTTTGGTTCATATCTTTAGCTGTGCTGCATGATGTCAATTTATAGATGAATGAGGCAGACGAATGATATCAAATGGTGTGTAGGTTGTTCATTGTTTAAGTGATAGAAAAAAAGATGGAAAATGCAGAATGTACCAAAGTTCTTTGCCAGGTTCAGCTACAGAAAGCACACTTCCATGGGTGTGCACACTGTTGCTAGGGAAAAATGATCATGTGAGTCTCTTACATAATGTCATTAATACTTTGTTTTGAAACATTGCATTGTTCTGATCTTGCAGCTTATGCCTCTAATGGCCAAAGCCCTTGCATAAGGCACCTGGTGTGAAACAAAGGAAACAAAAGGTCAGTTTAGAAGGAATAATGAAAAAGCTAGAACAGAGGAGAGCAGGTTGCAGTGTGATTGAGATTAACTGGTGTGGCCTTGGCTTGTTGCATTCCAAAAAGACAAAAGGAGACCAAATTATTAATTTGAGGCTGTTTTATTGAAGCATTTTTAACAGAAGTTTCTGTGGTACGCACATGACAGGTGAAACTAATTTTATCTTGTGCCTCTCTAAACACATAATAGTTTAGTCATTTTAGATGTGTTCAAAGCTATGCATGGTAGAAATGTGTAGCCAAACATATGCATATAATCTTCTCAAGATTTTGTTTTCCTAGAAATTGAATGTGTAAGTGAATGCTTTATTATTCTAAGCTCTCACATAGCGCCTGAATTCCTTGCTCACACTACATTTTCTGTATTGGGATCAGGAGTCTTGGGATGATCATTATGAACAAATAGACTTAATTAATTGTAACAAATGAGGTTAAAATACCTTTTAGAAGAGACCTAAATTAATAGAGAAAACAACTGGTGGGTTGTCAGCTCCAGTGTGGGCATAGTCTTCTCTTAAAGCCTGCCAAGATGTGAGAAAGGTTATATTATGATGTTGATTTTGGAAATTTTCAAGACTTATTTGTAGAAAATCAGATCCATCTTACACAAACACTACCACTGAGGCATAGAGAAAACTATCAAGCCAAAAAAAGCAGTGATGCATGTTGACCAAAACAAACAAGAAAATTCCAATCAGAATTCCCCTACAAAACATCCTCACACTTTGGAATAAATCTAATGATATATCTGATTATGTTTAAACACTGAGATTTATACCTGATTCATGAATACTGAAATTTTTTTTAATTCTATTGTCCTGGTTTCATATGGGACAAAATAAAATTAGGAGCTGGTACAGTGCTGTGTTCTGGATTTAGTATGAGACTGATCTTGATGACACACTCATGTTTTTAGTTGTTGCTGAGTAGTTGTGGTACCTACACTTAGTCGGGGATTTTTCTGCTTCACACATCCTGCCAGGTGCAGAAGAAGCTGGGAGAGTACAGCCGAGACAGCTGGACCAGGCTGGCCAACACCATGTTTCCAACCATATAACAACATGCTCCAGGTATAACTGAGGAAGCTAGATGAGAGGTGGGATTGCTGCTCAGAGACAGACATCAGAGAGATGAGCATCAGGGTTTGTTTTTTTTCCCACAGGTGGTGAGCATTTTTACATCTTTTGTGGGTATATATGTGTGTGTGTGTGTAAATATATATGTATATATAAATAAATTATTATTTTTTTCCATTCTCCTCCCCATCCAGTTGATGAAGTTGGTAAGCAAGCATCTCTGTGGTGCTTGGTTACCAGTTGGGATTAAACCATAACATATAGTCATGAAAAGAGCTGCAGCCCTCTTTCCTTTAACTCACTTCTGAAGGAGCCACCCCTCAAATTCTCTGTGTGTGCTAACAGCCTGTGTTGTCTCTACATGGGCACCTGTCATAATTTAACTGATTGTTCTGAAAAGTAGGTACAGGACAATACTTACCTATTCTACAATCACAGAATCACAGAATTGTAGGGGTTGGAAGGGACCTCAAGAGATCATCGGGTCCAACCCCCCTGCCAAAGCAGGCTCCCTAGCTCATACTGCACAGATAGGTGTCCAGATGGGTCTTGAATATATCCCGAGAAGGAGACTCCACCACATCCCTGGGCAGCCTGTGCCAGTGCTCTGTCACCCTCACTGTGAAAAAGTTCCTCCACATGTTGGTGCGGAACTTCCTGTGCTCCAATTTGCAGCCATTGCCCCTTGTCCTGTCTCCACTGACCAAAGAAAAGGGGCAGGCCAATTCCCCCTGCACCCCATACTTAAGATATTTATAAACATTGATTAGGTCCCCCCTCAGTCTTCTTTTCTGCTGGCTGAACACCCCCAGCTCTCTCAGCCTTTCCTCATAGGATAGATGTTCCAGGCCCTGAATCATCTTCATAGCCCTTCTCTGGACTCTCTCAAGGAGATCCCTGTCCTTTTTAAACCAAGGAGCCCAGAAATGGACACAATACTCCAGGTGGGGCCTGACCAGGGCAGAGTAGAGGGGGAGGATCACCTCAGATTTGCTGGCCACACTCCTCCTGATGCACCCCAGGATCCCATTGGCTATCTTAGCCACCAGGGCACACTGTTGACTCATAGCCAACCTGTCATCAACCAGGACCCCCAGGTCCTTCTCCACAGAGTTCTTCTCCAGCAGGTCAACCCCCAGCCTGTACTGATACATGCGGTTGTTCCTCCCCAGGTGCAAGACTTTACATTTGCTTTTATTGAATTTCATCTGGTTTCTCCCTGCCCAGCTCTCCAGCCTGTCCAGGTCTGGCTGGATGGCAGCACAGTGTTCCTGTGTGTCAGCAACCCCTCCCAGCTTTGTATCATCGGCGTACTTGCTGAGGGTGGATGCTATTCCCACATCAAGGTCGTCAATGAAGATATTAAACAGGACTGGACCCAACACCGAGCCCTGGAGAACACCACTTGTCACAGGCCTCCAGTCGGATTCTGCTTCACCGATCACGACTCTCTGAGCTTGGTCCGAAAGCCATTTCTCGACCCACCTTACCATCCACTAATCTATCCCATACTCTCTCAGCTTTTCTATCAAGTTCATTGTCCATTGCCCTTCTAAGAGAAGATTTTTAAATGATCTGAATTAAAATTATAGACCCAGTCTCGGTCTGTAATGCTGCATAAATGCAATTTGCCATTTCAGCAAAAATCTGTAAATATATGCATTAGAAATAGGATCATTTGGGGCAGTAAAGTAATGATTATTTGCTTTGCCCATAAGGCTGATACTCAATAACCTGATTTCTAGACAAAATGACAATAATAAAACTCACTTGTTAGAGGATAGACAAAGATACACTACCATGACTCCAGAAATGACTTTAGAGAACACTGATGGAAGATTTCACATTTGTCTTCATGTGGTTATAAAGGACCTCATCCACCTGCATGCAAAAACATATCTGACTGAAAATAATCTAATTGCATGGTACTATTGATATCTATAGAGGAGTTGAGTTAAAGTGATGAAGTTTAAATTCGTATCTATATCAGAAGATGTAACAGGTAAGGTACATCTGCATAGGACACAACCTAAATTTTCACAGATAGATAATTCCTTAAACACTTAACTGTAAACACAAAATTTAAATGCAAACACATTAAGTTTGTCCAAAATTATTGTAAAAGACAAAATCTGCCTTTAGCAGGTGATGAAAACTTGCACAATCTGTAAACGGACTCCTGTGTCTGCCCCGTAATTGCCAATGAAGACCAGGCACTTCAGTTAACTTTCTATGCCTCAGTTTATCTGCATACCAAACAGACAATATCAGTTCCTGAGAAAACCCTTACAATCATGTTTGAACAGAATTGAAGCCACTGCTCCATTAACTCATGGTGGACCTGTAAAACAATGAGTTCACATGCAAACATTCTACACACTTTGCTCTGGAAAGCTAAGGTCAATCTCCAGAATATTTTGGTCAGAACTGAAGCACAGCAAATAGATGTTTTACCCATCACCTGAAGTTTTGTAGAGAAATAAAACCCAAAAGACAGGCAGCTGGTAACTTGCCACTTTACTTACTGTTCAGGCAGAGCAGTGGTGGTTAGCTATCATTTCTGCTCCTTGCTCTGAAGTTTTCAGCATTGTGAAAGGCAGCTGGTGCCCCCTCAAGCCTTGTCCTTATCCGTCTGCCATGTATCCCAGAGCTACAGGATCTTGAGCAGGGAGGTTCAGAGGTTTCTCAAGCTACACAGCAAGGTGGATAGGTCATTAGGTGCTATGTTACCATCTGGTGCCCAGATTTCTGTAATTTTTAGTTGTTTGAGCTGCTGTACTGGGAGTAGCTAGACCGTATTTTGTCCCAGACAGCATAATTTGATCCATTTAATATTTTTCTCTTTCTGACTTTCTTATTATTCATGAAGATTATGAGAAGAGGCCATTTTGCCAGTTATGACCAGTCTGAAAGCCACCAATGATGGGAATATTCCTAGCAAACAGAAAAAGATACTGTGATGTGATGCGACATCAGGTTTTTGGTGCATTTGGGCATGTGTTTAATACAGTCTATTGTAACTGTACACTATCTGTAGATTCCTTGCCTTGTTCATTGAATGACATCACCTGTAAACCAACTGAAATACTTTTACATCATTAAACTGTCACTATGTGTCCTGGTTTCAGCTTAGCAATGGGCCATGTTGGCCAATGAGAATATTCCATACCAATTATGTCATGGTCATGTTCGGCATAAAGGAGAAAAAGTGTGCCAAAAACGTGAGCCTGTACTCAAGCCTGTAAGACAGGGATAGAAACAGTAGCACAATGTCAGGAACTGTTCAAGGACATTTTGAATCAAATGATAGGCCAAACATTATCTAGGCATGCTGTGTGGTAGAAGGAGGGTTAAAATCCTATTTTTGTGGCAAATTTTTACAGCTTTACCTTTGATTGACACATTTAAAGACCATTAGATCATCTAGTCGCATATATCCAGTATATTACAGAACATTATATTTTTTTCCAGTGAGTCCAAACTAAGTACATTTTCTGGAAAGGTGCTTAGCTTTGATTTGAGAACACCTGGTAATGGACAATCTACCATTCCCTTTGGGAGTTTGTTCCAGTTGTTAATCACCTGCTGTTAAATTTTTTACCTTACTTCTATTTTGAATTTTTGCGCCTTCCTTTTCTATCCATTGGTTTCTGTCTTTCCCTGCTAGATTAAAGAGTTCTTGAGTTCCTTGTGAGGGTGCTTATAAACTGCAATCAAGCTACCTGCCAGTCTTTTTTTTTTTTTTTTTTTTTTTTTATAAGATAAACAGACTGATATTTTTAAGTCCTCACTCACTTGAATTTTCTACAGCCTGGAATAATTTTGAAGCTATTTTTCTATATCATCTCCAATTTTTTCAGTGACATTTTAAAAATGAACTGTGTGCTGTATGCAGAACAGGAGGCAGCTTGCCAATATCAATCTCACCAGTGCTATCTAGAGGCATAAAATCACCACTGCTTTTCATTAGTCCTCATTCTTGCTTGTTCCTTTAAGGTTTGCATTAACCCACATTGTCTCTATGTTTTACTGGGAACTAATTTTCATTTGTTTACCCAAAATGACCCTGAATTTCTTTTTCAGACTTGCTTCTATCAGGAAATAGTTTCTCATTGTGTAGATATGTACTGCATTTTGAGGGTGGAGAAGGAAGGGAATTTTTATTTCTCTTTAAAATTTGCATCATCCTTCAATTCCAGAATTAGTCTCCTTGGCCTTACACTTGTCTGCTTAGTTTTGTGTAACCTTCATTGTCATCTTCTGCATTGGTTCAATATATACTTTTGAACTGTACTTAAACACAGGGTTTTCTACTAGTCATCTCTGGAAACATCCCTTGTTTAATATTAATTACTTATTGACAATTGTTTTTGCAACTAATCAATTATCTTATTATTATTCTTTTAAATACATGCTTTATTGTGTTTATAATTGATCTGTTAATTAAAGGATAATAGATACTGAATTAAAAGCCTGATAAGATTTATGTTTGTACAATAAATTCACCCATCAAAATTCTGATCTCACCAAAGATTGGATCCGATTTGATCTACAAGAGCCTTTTTTTATAGTTTCTCTCTCTTAGTATAAGTTGACCTTGATTATACTTGTGTAATTTAATTTTTACTTGATATAATTCCAAGTTTTTTCCAAGTATGACATAATTTCCCTCTGGAACTTTCTTAATATTTTCAGAATCCTCCAGTGTCTCTGATATGCTAGATAAGAAAAGTGCAGGAAATTCTTCAGCCACCTTCTTAATAATGTGTGAATGAAAGTCGCGCATGCTTGTTGATGTAAAACTACTTAATTCTAATAGATACTCCTTAACATTCCCCATTAATAGAATTCATTGGATCTTTGTAAATTGATGTTGGTAAAGCATTGTGATTCTTTCCAAATCCAAGGCAGATGTATTTGCTGTATTTTTTCTGCATCATCATTTACAATTTTATGGTATGCTCTGTTAAAATATTAATGGTATCTCTCTATTTCTTGAATACTTTAAAATTTCCTTACTCTTATAAAAAATTATGTCAGCTGCTACTTTTTCATCACGTCTTCATCTTCCCATATAAATCGATTTATTATTTATTTTTCTTATTCTTTTGTCTACAAGGTTTTCATCTTTGACTTTCTTACCACTGCTTTTAAGAGACCAGTCTTTCCCATTCACTGCAGCGCTATCTGAATTATGTAATGGAAGAAACCGGTGCTGTAAAGGTCAGTTCTGTTCATTATACAGTTGGATTCAGTAACAGGTGTGATCCATCTGTGTGACGATGCTGGGTACCAGTATGTAATACAAGAATACAAAAAAATATATAAAGTTTGCACAGATCACACTACATCTGACCTCCATTGCTTGACAAGCCCTTCCTTGCTAGCTTTTTTGTTTGTTATAATTTTGAATATTTTTACCTTTCTTTTGTTTTTTTTTAGAAAATCTGAATGAAGGCAGACTTCCAAAACATATTCCTTAGTTCATAGTGACACAGAAATAAGTAGTCAGCAGAATTAGAATCTGTTCAGTCTCCAGGAAGGCACATGAGTAGAGCTGGGGTACACTGGGGTGCAGTACAGATGCATAGTCCTCCTTGCAGGCCATAGAGGCCTTGATCACACTACACAACTGGGAGGCAGAAAACATAACTTGAGCCTTCATTCATAACTTCCCCATGCTTATCTCAGGTATTACTGACAACATGGCAATAGTAAGCTGTAGGAATGTAAATTTCTGTTCCAGGAAGTAGTCTTCCATCAAACCCTGAAAGTCTACTTCTATGAGCAACTACGCCGTGCTCCAGCTGAATCTGTTTTCCTCCTCCATCCACTTCTTCCCTGTACCTGTTTTTGTGTCTTTAACAGCTTGTTATCCTGTCTCTTTGCTTTGAGACTTCTCAAACTAGTTTCTCTCAGTCAAGCCTTTTAACTGACTTTTCCCCCCGTTTTCTCCCATTTCTACCAGCGCTTCCTACTTTGATCTTAAAATTTTCCTTTCACTAGCTCCCCAAATGCTACTGTTCCAAACTGCCATTGGTCTCAATCCTCTGGAGTCAGTCCCTCGTTTCCCCAGCCAGCATCTCTGCAGAAGATTCTCATTTTCTCTAGTACAAAAATGTAGGGGTTTTCACATGCTGGCAGGGGGGGCCAAAGAGAATTTATAGGTAGTACAGTTCCTCCGGACCACAGAAAACTATGGCAGGAGAGCAGAAGGTTTTCTGCACAGATGGGGTTCCTGAACATCCATTTGCTGACAGAGTCTGTGAAAAATCCTCAGTAGTCTCCAGGGTCTATTTGTCAACCTAGACTTCTTAAACTTTACAAATAATTTATTTTTCCCCTCTGTCAGATAAAGGGAAAGGGGCAAGAAAAAGAATAACGTTGAAGAAAAAGAATAATCCTGCTGTATTTTAGATTCTTCTCTTCCAACATGTTTGGTGAAAGAACTGTAAAGTTCTTTTAAATATTAACAGAGAGGATGAAATATTTCCATAAACTCTTTCTTTTACATAAATGGCCTAAACTAGACAAAGCTTACACCTCTCTTTATGAAAAATAGACCTGCTGTGAAAGCAAAAATCCTGTTTTAAGTTTGTTAGCCACAACTGCAAATAATATTTAGTTACTTCAGTCATTGACACTATTGCCATATAGCTTAACAAAAATATTTCTATTTAATTCAGAATAGGTGAATACTGGAAAAAATGCCCTTACAGGACACATGCCTACTATCTTGTTTATACCGTTGCTCTGCCAGTAGCTTGTAAATCACTTATTGCACAGCAGTCTGACACCATATTCAAGGGTGCTTTTGTAATACATTTCCAAAAAACTAAAAGTAATAAATTTTAAAAATACCTATTTTGGACAGTCAATGAGTAACACAATATCATGAATATATAATTCAAGATCTCTGGACAGGTACTGTAGTTGTGTTTGCCCTTCAGAAGATTCCCTTTAAAAAACCTAAATATAGCAGTTCAAGACCAGAATTCAACAGCATTTAGCATCACCATTACAGGACTGACAGAAATGCCTGTGTGATAGCTGCCTACTTCATAGCTTACACTTCAATTGTACCTTATGTGTCTAGATACTTTTGAAAACTGTGATACATTTTTAGACACACAAATACTTCTGAATACCTGGATCATAGACACTTAAAAGCAGCAAGATGAAATGTCAAACTTTATATGAATATGGCTTTTGTGACTCTAGAAAATCTCTATTTCAGGTTTTTTAAAATGAAATGTTAAGAGAAAAAATAACTCATAAGCCATTAAAATAGATCATCAAGAAAAATTAAAAACTATTTATGAAATACGACAAAATATTTAACACATTCATGTCTTTTAATTAACAGTAGTTCTTGGCTGAGACTTTAGGTATCAATTTATGAATAGAATTATCTTCATTTTATGAAATTATAAAATTGTTCACAATTTAAATTGCTATTGGAATATTTAGTAGTAATAGCAGAGATAGATTTGTCAAATTAGGGAGTGAATATATATGCATGTGCATACATGCATGTGCATGGATTTTTGTGAATACATGCAAGAACATATATCCTGTTCACTCCCACCATTGGTGAAATTATCTTCATTGTGCATGTGGGTGTCTGTGAAGAGCAAGAGAAATAATTATTCCCATGTGAGTGTCTAGACTCATAGCAGACAATAAATAGCTTGTGGAGAAATTGTGATTAATTGGGTGTGTCATGCAAGAAAATTTTTTAGTATCCTGTTAAGAAAGCTGGGTAAGAGAGGATTTGATGAAAGGTCTGACAGGTTGAAAGAGAAAAGTTTCTTTCTTCCCGTTTTTTCTGTCCTTTTAATCTTTCCACCTCAAATCCCATTGTCACCCTTCCCAAACCCCTTCTTAGTTTACTGCTATCATGTAGACTCCTTGTTTCTTCCACCAGTCCCTATTCACAGTCTCTTCTACAGTGACTTGAAAAGTGAAGATCAGTAAGACTGGAATGGGTAAAAACTGTAAATGAAGAAGGAGTACCTGACATTTTAGTCAAGCATCAGAATAAATCAGCTCATACTGAAGCCCACTTGAGAGGCAAAAGAAAAGGTGCATTTGGCAATGGCACTAAGGGTCCCACTGTCCCTCCAGGGAAAGGGGTTACAGGGCTCTTTTCGGGTGTGTGACTGTGCCACTCCATGCTGAGAGGTCTTTGCACTTAGAGTGTCCCCAGAAGTTCCATCTACCTGCATTTAAAATCTGTCCCACTGACATTTTCACTTTTCAGGTGCTTTAAATATCATTGAATCTCTTGCAGCCTGTCTTCTTTGCAATATCAGATATTGTGTTTTGCAGTGTTTGGAGTTTCCACAGACACAGATGTGACCCAGAACTCACTAGGTGCAGAACATGTCCACAGTTCAGAAAAATGAAGATGATTTGTGCCTTTTTCATATTGATAGATTATAAAAAATATTGGAATGATAATGAGTTTGGATAATGAGTTTCAGGGTTTGTCTGGCCCTTTAAAAATTTGGTCTGCTTATTCATCCAGAATTGCAACATTTTCTTATGCTTTGCTTTGTCACATTCTCATGTTTTCAATTTAAAGAAAAAAAAAACACCACAAAACAACCCCCCCAAAAAACAAGTGTCACATAATAAATAGAGAAAGGTTCACAGAAATGTGTATTGCTGTTTTTACCAGACTTGTAAGTGGAAAGAAGTAGAGATCTATTTTTATGTTTCTCTTAAAAATGTTTGTTCAAGCTGTTGCAGATACAACTTACAATGCTTTGAAAAGCTTATTTCATGTAAACTTTCCTTAGGTACTTTTTTGTATAATAAGCTCACTAAACATTGTAAGATAGAATACTGTTTCGTTCCACTCCATTATTCTATAGGTAGTATTTTTGTCCATAAACATGACTGATTTTTATAAAAATTGTCATTAAAAGATATAACTTTATTCAAATAAATATTGGAAATACGCAATTGCATTCTTATTGCTTCTACCATGTATGTTTCTTTTAATATGAAACAAAGTAGTACAACAGAGAAAAAAAAAGCATATGGTTGCAAGTAATCATGACTATGACAGTATTGCAAGGAACAAAAGGGTATATGGGAGTTAAAAGAAAAAAAAACACCAGACAAGTAAGATTACCTATAAGTAGTAAGTCTGAAAGGACTAAAATACATAAAATCAAGAGGAAAACTAATTTTAGGTATTCTTCCTAATTGAATGCCTGATTGAGACAGTGTCTACCTCAGTCTTATTTTCTTTAATGCCACATAGCAGTATTTACTTCAAAAGCTAGTACTGTCTTAAAGATGCAGGATATCATTCTGATTTAAAAAAAATCCCAAGAAAACAGTTATCCTTTAGACAGCATAAGTCCTTGACATTGCTTCTTTTAGGCCTCTCACCCAGTGACTAAGGAAAAATATTTCCCTGAGAATATATCAGGTGAGAAAAACTACCTCAGGACTCTCAGACAGCCAATTCTCATGACGTTTTTTCCTATGCGTTAGACTGACCTCTCTCTCAGGAAGGCATTATTGCCTCAATATTGATAATCCTATACATATGTATGTTATAAAATATAGAACTCCCTAGAGTTTCTTGCCTAGTAATTCCAAATACTTATGATCAAGTCTGCAATCAAAATGACCTAGGAAATACCAGGTTAGCTTTGGGTTGTGTGTCTTTTTTACCTATGAATCTAAATTGAAGCCAGACATTTTCACTTACTGCCTTTTCACCTTCCTGAAGTATGAGAGGGTGAAGTACTCCCATGAGGAAAATGTAGGAGGGAAACCTATTCTGAAGCTCATCATTAGGGCAAGAACTTCAAGGCAATTCCTACATTTCTGCTGTCCCCTGGCATTCATGGAGCAGTGGGTTATGGCCAATTAATCCATCTATTGTTGATACTTTTTTTTCTGCTACCTGTCTGCTCCTATCTTGTGAGGTTCCCTGTGCATATTTCAGGAAAGCTTAGACAGCCTTCTCTTAGATTCATGCTTGACATGTCTTTGGCTTAAATAGCACTAAATGCATTGTGTGAGTTCCTTATGCTATCTTATGAATTTTCAACATACGCTCCAGCTCTCCCTATGGATGGTATTTCCAGATTTTATTGTTACAGATGTGTGGTTCTTTGACGGAATAAACAAGTCCACCTATCATTTTAACTGCAAGCTCATGCTGCAGGTTATTATTAATTCTGAATGGGGAAACATGAGTCAGGGAAGAGGATAGTACTTTTGGATTTGATAAGACTGAAGCACAAGCTAAGGGCAATCTTTTCAAAGTAGCGGAGGTAGAAGCTGGGAGACAAAGGAGTCATTTTCCTGTAATCACTAATTAAACTGTTTTGTTTTGTACCTTAGTGCACCAGTTTGTGAAGTACTAAGTGGAAGCTGACTGCCTATTTCTATGTCTTTGTATCAAAATTCAAACCTGTAACTTTTTAGCCACACTCTTGTAATGGCAATGTGGCTTTTGGTGCTTTTAAAAAGCGTGAGAGGAGGTGGTTGTATTTGCTTGGTTGACTGAATTTTGCCACATCACATGTCAATCTTTTGAAAGTGCTTCTTGGTCTGTTAAATCATAATGCACAGTACAATGACTAAACTATAGTACATCCTAGAAAGGCAGCTGCAAGCCTACAGCTATGTTTTAAGGGGCATTCCACATCCCTTGTGTTATCAGAGTTAATTACAGGAAAACTCACCAGTTTGAATTCTGTCTTTAATGTGAATCCATTTGAAATTCTGATTTGGAATAGGACCCTTTGAGGGAGACAATCTATAAACTCAGTGCCAAGACTTTCACTGCATACAAAATAAGTCCCTTCATTGGCCCTGAAGCTTAAATGAGTTAGAAGAAATGGCAATGATGGAACAAAACGGAAAATCTCATGGGAATTTAACAATAACTTGTTATATCATTTCCTAGAGTAAATTCTGCAGTCTTTTTCTAAGGAAAATCCCTACCTTCTTCAATAAAACATTAGAGAAATTGTCCCTTTTTTTTGTTATTCTTACTAATTTATCAGTAATATGTTACAGGCATATCTAAACATGGAAGAATTAATTGTCTATTACAAAAGAAAAAACTTTTAAAACTATGCAATACACAGTCACCAGCTGATGTCTTTCTCATTCAACAGAATCAGAAAATATAGTTGTTGCAACGTAGAAGGCACATCTCTCTCCAAATGAGCTGACAGACCCAATATCAGCAAGGTGATGATGTGCATGGGTGATGAAGAGGAGGGAAATGAAATAAACAAAGATGAACTTCCTGATTCCAGGGCTCTTTCTAAGAATGTGGAGTCACTTGGGTGTTGTTTTTGGTTTGGTTTAGTTAGTTTGGTTGGTTTTACTTTTTTAATGCAAGTAAAAATGCATAAGAATATATTAAATAGACAAAATTAAGTTATATAGAGGCCAGGCCAGATTTTGAAGCTGACTTTGCTAGAAGAAAAAAGAGCAAGGAAGTGGAGAAGACAGTTCTTTGGAAGTAGAGAAGAGAAAGCAAATAGCTTGATTAGAATCCCCAAATGTTCTGGCTTAAAGTGATGAAAGAAATTGTACTAGACCAAGAGTTTGCTAACTCATTTGGATTATGTATTTCATTAGAGAGTCAAACATCTGGGGCATGAGCAATTAATGACTATTCGAAATTCAGCTCTTGTCGGACATTTACCGGGGTTACAGTGGGACATGAAATTGAATCTGCTGCTGGTGTAGGCAACAATGGTGCATTTGCCCGACAATGGTTGAATCAGGACTCATATTAGAACCTGTCAGATTTTATCTACATTCTTCTTAATGGGAAGTTCTTTCACAGACACACACCACACTTTTCCTTACAGTTTCATCTAAAGAAACAAGAGATTAATCTGACACCAGTCCATGCAAAAGTGTTTATAAGAAACCATGAGCCTGCAAAGAAACAGACAATTGAACATGTGAAACTTCAGAAGAGAAACTGAAAGCATTAAAAAGATTTAATTGAGGTAAATAAACCTTGTCAATTTATGTAGATATTTATAAAAAGCCAAGTGTCACAAATACAAAAATGTTGGTCACATTAACTTGACATATAACATGAATAGCCAAAAAAATCTAACAAGCTATACCTTAAGAAGTGACACAATATAGTAATGAAAAAGCAACAAAAGTAACCAATTTAGGAACAATAATGAATACTGAGACTGAAGAAAAACAGACATAGATATTTACTTGTAATCTGTCTGTTATGATCAAAGGTCCAAGATCAAACTTCCATCCAGAAATCCCTATCAGATGGAAACAGTAGTGGAAGTGATCCAATATTTCTGTACTTCAACAACTGAGAAAAATAAACAAAAGAAGGAAGATCTGAGGAATTGCAGGAGTCCACCAAAAACTGTCCAGTAGCATTCACAGGTCAAAAGCGACAATAGGTGAAACAAGAAGTAACATGTGCATCTGAGGAAAAGAAATAAATACTAAAATTTTTTTTAAAAAATAATGTCAGCTGAAGTCTACAAGCCAAGCTTGAGCAGCTTTATCTGAATGCCTCTCTGGGTGATACTGCAGATATTTTGTGCTAAGAGTAATGGTAGAATGGGGATATTTTATAGCAATTAACTTACTCTTTGAAATGTAACAGCATCACTCTATGGACAAAAGTGCTACTCTAGCTTTCAATATCTCTACGTCTTGTATCACCCACTTATGATCCTCCTTTAAATTTGTGGCTTGATTCACAGCCTGTACTCTATGTGATTTCAAAGACTCATAAAAGCCTATAAATAATATGCTCTATTGTATAATACCTTTTTTTTTTTTAAAATCAAATTTTATTTTTTTTTGTGGATTTTCACAGGTGTTTGTCAGGAACTGCTTTACAGCCAGGTGATACATGCCTACCCATATATACCTGACTGAGAGGAACCAGCTTATCTCATGGAAGAAGTAGATGGTCAGGACAAGCAGCTGACACCATACAGCAATGGTGCAGAGTGACCAAAGGGCTGCTCTCCTCTTCATAGGCTGCTCTGCTCTTCTCCAGGCTTAATGGCTTCCTAGGGAAAAAAGCTACCTGTGTCTTTTGCTGTGACCAGTCATCGTGGGGAGCAAGGAAACTCCTGATGCATTTATTCCAACTATGTTTTGTCATTTCTATGAAGCCACAACAAAATTCAGCTCCCAGCAGTGTATAGTATGGGAGTTGCAGTGAGTCTCTGTGCCCCAGTACCAAACTGTGAGCTGGCACCTACTGACTTCTTAGAAAACTGTTCTCAGTCTCGTGATGGCTGCTCATGCACTTAATGCTTGATCATCTGCATCCCTTCTGTTCCTGTTTGTTTAGAAACACGATATTGTAGTTGCAGCTGTTGGGGTTGGGGTGCGTTACTGAATGGACTTACTCTTTGTAAACAGTCACTGAAAGCATTCCTTGCTCAGTAGAGTGGTACCCAGTTCACGTCTCTGCATCCCAATCTGGAAGGCCGACACTCATAAATCAACACTTTTGATAAAAACTCCCATGTGCTGTGATTCGAAATGGCAATAAAAGTTGCCAATCCTGAGCTATAAAGAAGTGTACAAACTGCTTGTGTATACCTAATAATAATAATAATAATAATCTTTAAATGTATTATTATTTAGGTGCACCTAATAATAATAAAAAAATCTTTGTGACTTTCCTTAAGCAGTTGTCCCTTAAGTAATATGTATTTTCTGTTAGCCTTAAGTGCTTAACCTGTCCTATCAGATGCATGACTTCAGGTGTAAATCATTAGTCAGAGACAATAACAGCATTACCCCAAACAGTGCCTCTCCCTAGGAATACTTAGCTGTCTTCACAACTGAAAATGTTCGACGTTTTCAGTGATCCTAAAGCAGCCCATGAAGCACCAGCCAAAGCCAGAGATCTGGTATGCCTTTTGGTCTGAACACCGTTAGTAAGAAGGAGACAAGCTGATGCACTGGAAACCACGTAACTGCATGCTCCAGCATGCAAGATGTAGCCACATTTATCTAGCAGTGCAGCGTTAATGAATTCCAGCAGCTCCTAGCTGTGTAAGAGAGCAGACTCACAGAGATATTAGCTGGTTGCAGTAGAGCTCCCATCTGTCTTAAAATGTGGAGTAACTGAATGCCAGGTATTACCACTTTGTGACCAGACATACATAGAATAATTTAAAGATTAACCTGAAATGTAGGTAAGTACACACAAGTCAGCATAAGAAAAACAGAAGTGGTATGTACTGCATATTAATGCAAACCTTTCAGAGACAGTAATTTGAAACAATGAAAAAAGAATACTTACATGGCTTGTATTGGCTGTTTATACCTGATCTGGGATAACGAACAAATAAAAATTAGATCAATATTTATCAGGGGAAAAAAACCCCATTCATTTGGGTCTAGTTATTCAATCATATTAATAGTCTCTAGACTTTTTAGTGCTCTAAGAAATGCATTATACCTGAGTTCTGTGTCATTCTTAATTTGTGCTTAGAGGACAGTGGGAAATGGGAAGAAGACTGAAAAGTAAATTTGCATAAATTATCTCATTTGTGCACCAGGACATCCTTTGAAATAGTCATCATGCCCATGACCACATCGCATTGAGTTTTGGCAATCCTTTCTTTGGTGAAAGATTTTTGACACTTTGAAGATTCATCATCAGCGTAGGCAGGAGTTATCTATAGCTTGTCAATGCTATACAAGAAATGTTTTTAATTTTAAGGCTTAACTTTGTTATGTATGTGCTACCATGTGAATTAATTTCTCCTAATGGACCCTGATGAATGTTAAAAAAGTTATGAGATCAATAATATTTAGATACTTTATCTGCCTACCACAATCTGTGTTCTATTTGAGAAGACAGTATTTTCCAAGATATTTTTTTAACTGGCATGAAAACTGTCAAAGAAGATAAACTATCTTTAAATCAGAAAATAGCTTCTTTCCTGCTGTCTTATCAAATAGCACCATATAGTCTAGAAATGTGTGCTTGCTGAATTGCTAATGGGAAGATTTTTATGTATCGGACTAGAAGTTACGACACTTGATTTGGGTAAATACGTTTTAAAAAAATTTTTGCTTCCTAGCAATAAAGGGAAAGTATGTGGGAATTAAAAACTTAATAATAGTTTGGGCCAGATGAATCAGAGAATATAGGAGAAAATAACTGAAATTCAGGTGTTACACTAAAAAAAATTAAACAAGTTAGTGTGAAGTATGAACCAAAGATAAAACTTGGATGAGATGGCTAGCTGAAGTATCATCAGTGTCATCAAAAGCTTGAACATGTTATTTTAAGCCCAACTGTGAATATCACTGAGGCGTCTTACAGATTAATCAAAGTTTTGTAGAAAATTTAGTTAATATTGCAGAAATATTGAACTTCAGATTAAACTGGGACATGGTAACATGAACTGCATAATTAAGTGGTTTTGCATGTGACACTTGCAACTGAGCAGAAGGATGTAGGATTCTAGTTCTGGTCTCCAGAGATCTGGAGCTCATCCTTGAATGGATACATGAGACTCAAGGTGCTACAGGAGACAAAGAGCAGAGGTTATTGTCTGATTGCAAACGCAGGCTGATAACTACTGTTCGCACACAAAAAACCCCAACCAAACAAGAAGCCCCAAAACCATTCTCTTCAAACCCTTATGTCAATGTAGGAATGATCCTGGCACATCCTACTCCCTTATCTCTCTCCAGGAACTCACTGTCTAAGCTGATAACTGATACACATCAAAATTCTTCTGTAGTGAGTCCTAAAGAGTTAGCACGAGTAAACATGGGTCACCACTTGAGGCCCTGGTCCTGTTTTGGATGTCCCACACATTGCAGAGCTTCTTCTAGGTTTAAACTCATCTGAATTTTTAATCTCATCTGAATTAAAAGCTATCACAATTTTATGAAAACCTGTATAAAAGCAGAATTTTTGTAATTGTGCTTAGTAGAAGAAAAATGGTTTCTGAGAGATTTCTGCCTACAATGCTGGGCAATGCCTCACAATCCACTTTTTATTTTTCTTGTTGGAATAGGTGTTATAGCTCTTCGCAGCAGGTGTGCTCAGCAGCCTTGATCACTTTGTGCAGTCCTAGGACACATTATTACTGCCTATCAGGACAACAGCTGGGTGAGTGCTGCTCCTGGTTTCTCGTCCAGTGTTCTCTCCAAGAGGTCCCCAAGGGGCACACCAAGACTGGGACTGTGAAATGCATTCTTAAAACAGAGGTAGGGTCTCCAGTGTCAGATTCAGAAAGTCCACTCAGATGGGCTCCTAAGTGCTATGTTCAAAGAAATATTACAATAATGATTCAGTGAGTTACAACTGCTAGATCATATGTCTCTAAAAGGAAAAATAATAAAAGGAAAAATATTTCAGCTACCGTACTGACAGTTTTGTTTGTTTGGAAACAAAGAACACAGAAATTATTACTGCAGTTAACTGGCTAGATATTGAATTTGATCTGTGTTAAAACTAGGTCTAAGCTATGACACAAAATTCACAAGAAAGTCCAGAGCAGTGCAAACATTTTAAACAAGTAAAATTTAAGCAAATTGTGAAGAAGGCAAATTCTCCAATAAGTGCTTTAATTTGACTATGGCACAAAAGAACATACTCTCCTGTGTTTGCTCAAATGTTGATACATAATACATAATGCATAGATTTTCAAAGATGCTTCAATTTGTGATTGAGAATATATGTATAAAAGCTAATTTGGAAACTTGAATTTTTATTGACTAAAATTAAAATGAAAAAAATCTCTAGCACAAGGACATATAGTTCTTCCAGTTATAATTTTCTTTTCAAAGAATGTTTCTTGCTTAGCATAAGAAAACTCATACCCAGCAAACCTGCATTATTTAGCACCCTCCATCTTTCAATGTATTATTTAACTTTCAACAACATACCTGAGGACATAATCCAACAGAATAGTAGCAAAGCAAACCCCTCCTCTCCTGCCTAAAATTTTAAATAGAGTATACTCATTATTTGCAGTACTTATTTCCAGAAGAAAGAGTTGTGAAAAATAGCTTCAGGTAATGAACTGATTTTATTGCTATAAGCTTAGAACAAAGCAAAACAAAAGATAGGAGAATAATATTTGAGTTTTAACCAGCAATATATTCTGCATGTACACTCCTCCAGTAGATGGCAAGTAAATTCAAATGGAGATTTAATAATGTGCCTAAGTACACACCTGTTTCGAGCCAATTAAAAATCAGCATGAAGTCTTTAAAATCCCATCTTCTACTGTATATACCGCCAATTACTAATTTTTATAATGGAAAACAATGAGGTAAAAAAATGAATGCATGTTAAATAAAAAAATCATACATAAAAATATATGTAAAAAGCTCTACTTAGATAAATGAAACTAATGTATTTTCCACACACAAATTTTGTTTACTCTATAAAATCATACAGTTGTCCAAAACATATATAATTTTATTTTTTAAAATGGTCTCTTTAAGTAAGTTGTTAAGAAATTGTTAACTAACATAAAAGGATGGGGAATTCATTTACAAGATAATTTGAATTTATAGCAGTAACTGACTCCCACACTTGAAGTTACATCATTGATTTTTCAAATATATAAAGTACATAAAGCAATAAGTATTTATTTCCCTATTGGAAAAAATAACCCAATTATCTCACAAACTACTGTTATCGTTTTAGTAAATAGAATAAGCATTTGCTGAAAGTAACTTTAGTAATTTTTTCCCCCTCAGAGCATTATTTGAAAGGCATAAATAACCCAGATAGCAATATGGCTATCACTCAAATTAATATTGTCCATACTACACTTAAATTGATATTTTTTAGATGTGTTGATACACTTTTCTACCTCTTTTCAAAATTTATGTTTAGAGTAGACTGAGGAGGGTCTCTGGGTACTTTTGGAACTTTCCTTCCTGTTTCCCGTGCTTATTTGAATGTTTTTATTTCAGTCATCTACTGATCACAGGCTTTAATTTATTCAGGGAAGAAATCCCTAAATTTTCACTCAATGCAAGTTAATCGTAAGTTGTATTCCAGCTGCAAATACCTCAGACTTTAAAGGTAGGTAATTTATTTCTGTGTTTCTGCTGAGATTGAAACCAGTGGTGCGATGAAAAGCTCTAAAACTCCTACCAGTGAATGAAAAATCAAAAGCACATTCGACTTTTGTGCACGTGCAGAAATCACTCGTGTGTAGCAAACTAAACACCGTTATTACTTCCCTCTGGTACTGATGTATTATTATATTTTATAAATGCGAGTCAAGGGATTAAACGACTGAAGACAGAGGTGTTGATTTTAATGTCAGCTTTACCCTCTGCAGAATAGAAAATAAAGAGAATTCCCTCTGTATGACCGATCATTGCATTATGTACTAAAGATTTTTATAATTGCTGGCAGCGTGTAACTACTAAGAAATGTATCAGCAATGAGTAGAAAGCCTCAGCTTCAAAAATGTCTCCTTCTTTGCTGGGTTCAATTACTTCTACCTGATACCTGTTAAGACTTCTGTTTTTCCATTCATGTCCAGAGGACCCAGTATTTCAGGAGTTAAATCACATGTGTTTTACATGTGTGTTCATCTATATATGCTCTCTTTAAGACATTAGATATGATATAGTTGGGAAATCACTACCTATCTTTGCTTTCCTTCGATTTATTCACAGAGTAGCAACCTGACTCTGTGCACAGGAAAAGCGGATTAAAATCCACAAGAACAGTGTCATGTTAGTGAATGTCACAAAGGCTTACGTACGGCAGGCAAGACTTATAGGGGAAACTCTTTTCTTAGAAAAAGAAATATATCCAGAAAAAAGCACATGCTTTCTGGTGCACATACACTTTTCAAGTCCGAAATCATCACTGCCACTGTGCGCACTCATATTTTTACACAAAAGATAACTACTGCTTCGTGGAAGATGGTGACTGGCGCTATATCTAATGTTTTAATGTATAACCTCTGAGATCAAGGTTGTTTATACCAAGTAGAGCTTGTATTTTCTTTAAATTTTTTAACAAGTAATGTCAATTTTCACTAGATAATCAGTGCTATTTCATACATCAGACCTTGAATTATTGTTCTGCACTAGCAAATTTTTTACTAGCAAGGTGAAGAGAGAACACTGGTAAAGAGCTAGGCATAGTAAACTATCTAAGCTAAACTAATTTTTAGTATTATTTTTGCTGGATATTCATATTATAATAGCAATTACATGCTCAAGTCAGAAGTGTTATGCTGGGCCAGATAACAGTCAAGCAGAATACCATGCTCTGGTGAGCTTAGTAGTGCGGCACTAACTAGAAATAATATTGGGTCATACTGAGTTCAGTATCAGTAATATGGGAGTGACTTCCTCTTGTATCACTGAAGGAGATACAGACCTGACAGACATAAAAATCTGGCTAACTGATTAATTAGTTTTATTCTGTCCTATTTATTATTGAACTGTATGGGTTGCATATGGATGATGCAGTTTTCCTGTAAGATTTGAGTATGTAATTTTCTCACATGAGCAAAACTTCTGTTAATACCACAAGAACCGATCATTTCAGAAATGCACTGTGGGTTCTGCCACTGGGACAGATCACTATGGGTCTTCAAAATTACCAGATCAACATCACTTCTACTTAGTTTTATTTATGTCCTTAAATATTCTGGTAGTAATTTTAGAAGGTCCATTCCAACATATCAGAGTAGTTAATGGTAATAAACTAGTTATCATGTGAGAGGTCCACGCACTGCTGTCATTTAGTTTGCCTGGGAAAAGCTGACTGAAATTGGTAAGTGTTCCTTTTTCTTGAAATGACAATTCTCTGCAGTTGTGGGATGTCTCCACTCTTATGCCCATCTAAAGTTTAAGTGTAGAGTTAGTGGTAAATTTGAACAGAAACATGCTGATCCCTTTAGCAAATATTAGGAAATGCAAAGAGGCATTTGCTTGCTGTTTACACAGGCACAAATGACACTGTGTTCCAGGTGTGCCATTCTTTATGTACTGAGAGATCTTGCTCTTGCAATACCGCCAAACAGTTGAAAAGACATCACCAAGACACTGGGCATTTACTGTAAATGAGTACTTGAGGTGCAGGAAAATATCCATTCATTATGCTAGATTCATCAAAGCCCAACCTCTCAGTCCACTGAGATCTACTCTTCTGGCTAACAGTTCAGTCAATATCTTCTCTGCTGTGTTTTCAGATCTCCAAGGTAGTATTTTGCTATAGGCAATGTGGACTGGAAAAAAAAGAATTTGAAAAAGTTAATTAGAACAAAACATTTCCAGTTTACTTTTGTAAATTTCAAATTGCAAAGAAAAGTTGCATTCTGATTAAAAAGAAAAACAAACAGACTTGAGTTTTTTGAACTGTGAAGGTTTTTGTACTCTTGGACACTTAATGGATTTACAGATCTGTTCCAAGTATTCACTCTGTGAAGCAAACCACAAAGGTCTTAAAAGTACAGTGAGTGAGTAGAAAATTTAAAAGGACAGAAGATGTTTCAAAGACAGCTATAATAGCCTGCCCTCCTTCTCAGGAGAGAACCTATCTAAATCTGTGATCTATGCTTCTTGGAGTTTCTTTTCAATTTCAAGGAGGATTCAGAGAAGAAAAATTAGACATCCACCTATCTGAACACACAAAAAGCTGTTGTATAGTGGTACTTGTTGTTAGTAATATAATAGTACCTGTTCCTAAACATTCAGTTTTTATCAGTAGCAATAAGCAACAATTTGAAAAATCACAGAATCACAGAAACACTAAGTTGGAAAAGACCTTTATTATCATCGAATCCAACCATACCTCTCCTCTACTAAGCTATATTCCTAAGTACCTCATCTACCTGTCTTTTAAACACATCCAGGGAAGGTGACTCAACCCCCTCCCTTGGCAGCCTGTTCCATATCTCAACTCTTTCAGTCAACAGTTTTTTCCTAACATCCAAACTGAACCTGCCCTGACGTAGTTTTGTGCCATTTCCCCTTGTCCTGTCTCATGTCAACTGGTTGAGGAGACCATCTCCCACCTCCCTACAACCTCCTATCGGGTAATTATAGGCAGTAAAATCACAGGTGAGAAGAAGAATCACAGAATCACAGATTTGTAGGGGTTGGAAGGGACCTCGAGAGATCATTGGGTCCAACCCCCCTGCCAAAGCAGGCTGGTCCCAGTGAAACTGTCCTGTCTTGTCTTGAAGAGTAGTCACTCACTTATGAATGAGGAAGAGTATACAGGGCAGGTGTAGAAATACTTTTCTGGAATACTTTCCTAGTCTTCAGCAATTATACTTACAGACCACCTGAAGTGGTGTCACGGTCTTAATAGTCTGTGGTAGATTTTTCTTCCATAACGTTTTCAGATATTGCTTTCTGGATACGTGTTAGCTTGTAGCAGCCAAACCATTCTGCAGCAAGGACTTCCACACAGGTATTTTCTGTCCTACACAGTGAAAGGAACTGGTGTTACAAAGAGGCTCAAAAGAAGGTAAGGCCGTGTTTTGGAAAGATGTGTGAAGCAGAAACAAATGCTTCAGACTGGCCACAGTTTTTAATGGCAGTACCAGTTTCTGGAATGAGTCAGACTGTGAGGAGATGGTAACAAGACAAGCTCATGTGCAGACTGACTGCAGAGCTTTGTAAATCTACATTCTAACAGGTGGGTTAAATTCAAGGTTTTGCTGTTGCCCCTCTATACATAGACATGGCAATGCTACAAAATGAGGAGGAGGTGTAGGAAGAGTACTGCAGATCCAGTGACTGTCCCTGTTGTTATCTTGGCTATAATGCCCCTTTCTCTGGGATTTGTTATTTCAGATTTAGCTGTGGCTGACTCAGCCACTTTGTTACCCTGAGGATGAAAGAATCTGTGAAGAAACTTGTCAGAGGGCAATTTCCCTTTGATGAATCCAACTTTCTCCTTCCTTCATCCATGATGAAAATAGTTCTTCTAGGCATCAAGGGCGAAAGGGCAAGTGGAAATACCTCCTAGGGCCAGGCTCCTTCATGTTTATACTCCTCATTAAGTGGGAGAGAAAACATTTGTTTTTTCCATAGGCCTGGTTAAAGCATGCAGAATGTTTAAAATGGCTGCACTGTGATCTAGCGCTACTAAAATTGACAGTCAGACAGTGTAAAAAGATAGCAAGATGAGGATCTTTCCTGACAGCTGTAGAAACCACCAGCACTGTCCTTTTGTTCAGCTTTACAGCACTATCCGATATTGTCGGCATCATTGTCATAGGCAGGATGTGACAACTGGTTGTTATTTTTTTCCCCGAAAGGACTTAATTTGTGATATAAAACATTTCTAATAAGCTTAGTGCACATTCCAAGGGGATGGGAGACAGCAGGCACAATACTGTGAGGTGCTTTCCACACACCATAGGAATAGAAAGCTCTCAGCACAGTTAAAGATCAAGGTCAGCAAATTCAAGCAAACTCATTAAAGCATTTATAGGGGGCCTGGATAGATTAGATTCCCTTACTGACCTCTGCACCAAGCTTTCATTCTTCTGCAGATAAATAAGTAAAAGAGGTGGTATTGGAACCATATATTTTCAACATGAGTGTTATTATCAGCATAATTATAGAAGATCTTCATACCTTTGTTCTTGTATTTTGTATGCTTCATGTCTTATTTGGAAAAAACACATTTATTGCTTTTGAAAATGAATCTGCAGAATGCATATGCAGGTTTGTACTTCTTGAATCCAATGACACCTGTGCTCATGATATCTCACTTTTAATTTTAAATATATACAGCGGGTATTCTTTTGATCCATTTTTCTTTAATAAAACCATGCCTTGGCAGGGAGAAAGGATTTTGGTTGAGGTTTTTTTAAAAAAAATAAATTGTATTCTTTCAGTTAATTTTAACTTCATTATTAAGATGAATTATAATGATGTTTAAAACCCTAGAGGCGAACTGGTTTCATTTGATTTCTTCTGGTAGATGAGAAAAAAATGTTAGCAGTTGCAATCTTCTGTGAAACGTATCCCATACTCTCGAGCTTACATTTTTAATGTGCTTTTCAAACTAAAATTGATTTCTCTCTTTCTTTTAAAATAAAAACAATGCATATTTTATGAGAAAATGAATACCTTTGATTTTTGTTTTAATTGATTGATAAGAATTCACAGCAAGGATGAAGAGAAGAATGGTTACCTTCTTAGTTATTCATAAAAATCTACATTCTTTCACACATTTCTTTTACAAAGCTTTATCAAGCTAGAATGCACAAATATATGTGCAAAAACATTCAGAAGTAATTATTAATTAAAATCATGCATTTCTGAGTTACCATCAGCTTTATGTAATACAAACCACCATTTCTAGGGTAATCCAGCTCCAAGCATTGGTAACATGCACTGATTCCAATGCATCGCTCGCAGATGATGGGGAAAACAGGAGATCTTCTACTTTATAGAAATAAGTGTTAAAAATATTTTATGGCTATCTCAAATAGTATTCCTGTCTACAATATCCTAGCCAAATCTCTGTATAGATCTATAAACCATTGGACTTGTGTCCTTGTAGGGTAATTTTATATAGTTACTGGCAGTATTGAACGTATTTTGCTGTAAGGAAGGGTGTAAGTTGTTCCCTTTTCATGTGTATTAAACTGGGACTTGTGAGGTTTAAGCACCTCCTCCTCCCCCTCCCCTGGTTAAAGTGCCAGGTCTTCCCTTGGTGGTCTAATTATTGGCAAATTACTCTCGCTAGATCAATAGGCAAGCTTTCAACTTTAATAAGAATGGGAAAAAAATGTTCAAAGCTGAGGTATTTTTAGTTCTACAGTCAAATTGATTTTTTAATTATTATTATTATCATTATTATTTGTGCATAGTACAAAACTGTACTAAGAAGCTTACTTTACCTTCCAATTCAAATTTCAAATTTAAATACAGCTTTTAAAAAAAATCTAATCCTGTTTTCTGTAAATCCTAAGGAATGGAATATCTCTTAGTAACACCTTTTTGATTTGCCTCTCTATCTCCTGTACCCAATATAATCATGGAAACCTTCCTCAGCTTTTTCATGTTAGTCATGATTTCCAAAATCCTTTTCCTCTCTGAATAGCTACTCAGTCTAGTAATGAAATATAGTCGCCCCACTGCAGAACACAAAGGAGACTTCTTTGTGGCTTTCTATGAAATGTCTTTCATATTAATGTCTCATTAAGACTAAAAGGGAAACCATCCCTAATGTTCTGGTTTCGGCTGGGATAGAATTCATTTTCTTTCCAGCAGTGGGTGGAATGCCCTGCTTGGGAGTAAGGACAGAGCACTGCTGATAGCTCAATGATGGTTTAGTTGTTGCCAAGCAGCCAGGGACTTTTCAGTTATTCATATTGCCCTGCTAACAGGAAGGCGGGGGGCACCCAGGAAGCTGAGAGGGAACAAGGCGGGACCTGTGACCCAAACTGGCCAAAGAGGGTATTCAATACTAATGACATCATGATCAGCATAAAGGAGTGGATGCTGAGGGAGGTGCACAGGCCTCCTGGACACACAGTTTGGGGACAGTCTGGCTTTGGGATGGCCTAGAGCTGTACAGTCTGAGTTGTGTGGGTTGGTGAGAAACTGTATCGTGTATCACCAGTTTTGTGTATTTTGCTATAAAGTCCTGTTATTGTTATTTGTCCCTCCCTCTGCTGTGCCAGAAAACTGCCCTTATCCTACGAGGTCTGCCTTTGTCTTTTTTTTTTTTCTTCTATCCTTTTTTTACCCCTGGGGAGGGGAGTGAGTGAGTGGCTGCATGGTGCTGAGCTGCTGGCTGGAGCTAAACTATGACACCTAAGAAGATATTTCTTGATTAGATATAGTCCAAGCAGTAGTAATTTTTTGCTGAAAATAAGCATTGAATTTCTTCTGGTGTCAAGTAAGAACAAAAAGGGACTAGGGCAGTTGCAGCTGGAAAGCGTCCCAGTCAAAACACATTTTAATTACCAAAGAATGCTGGAGAAGCCAAACTAAATGTCCATTTACCATAATGAGTTTTATGGGGAGAGCATTTGGTCTAGTAGGAAGTCCTGCTCTGGCACATTTTGCATGTCACTGCTCTTCCCTCAGCAGCAATATTTACCAAAAATATTTTCAAAGCTGTGAGGGAGGCAAAGAAACTGAACAATATTTCCCAGTAGAGGAAAAGCCTTAAGGTTATTGCCCCTGCTTTAAGCAGGTGAGTGCTCTTATAGGCCTTGAGCTCACTGAAAATGTTAAAACTCTTCAGCAATGTTTTTGTCTCAGCGTAGTTTCATTTATATATTTACTGTGTAAAAAGATATTGCTATGACTATTCAGCTATGACATTTTGAGTTTACTTCAGCTGTAACACATGCTGCTATATGCACCTAGTTGCCTTAATCCATAGTGACCAAAAAAAGCACATGCATAGCAAGTGTACAACAGATGTATTCATGGCCATCGGATTGCATTAAGGGTCCTTATTCTACAGAAACACAGAATTTAAACTGGAAGCTTTGGCTCATTTGAACAGCTATTTTGGGAAACTTTGGTCCATTTGAAGAGCTATTTTGGGAAACTCTGTGTACTTTCACAACAATGTTTCAGTGTCTTGGACTTAAAGATATTTCTGACTGCTCTTTCTGGGTCTGCTGAAAAGCTGACAACTTAGCATGTACCTACACGAGAGCTTCATTACCATGTTTTTCTTATGGATGCCACTTGTAAACTTGTCTTCATGTTTTTCTCATCTATAAATCTTGTTTTCAGTGTGCCTTCCAAGTAGGTAGCCAATGAAAAGAATTACATACTAATTGTTTTTCGTGTTTGCTTGAAGTTACGTATAAATGATAAAGGAAAACATACGATAAAGGAAAAACAGATTTGTATCTTGCCAATATGCATTCACCTCCTCCTTCTACTGAGATATGCCCTTGAATAATGAAGACATGTGGGTTTTAGTCTACCTGAAGAATAGGCTGTCAACTTCAGTTATGAAAAACTCCAGGCTCTGAAATTTGTTTCTAACTTAAACTATAATCAAAACAACACTGTTCCTATGGAACCATTGTCAGGAACTGCTATCTTGTGTGAGTCAGGAAAAGGAGCTCGTTGAGTTCTTTCTTCATTTGGAATAATACTCATTTACAGTTACCCTATTCTTGGAGAGAAAAATATGCAGCTACTGGGAATGTAACAGCCATTGACCAAGAAATACCATCAGTTCATATTTTAGATGTAGTCTCTGATTTTTTTAGCATATGTAGGAATATTTACTCGCTGTTAACCTTGTGTTCTGAGTCATCTAAATCACACTGTTTGATTTTCTTTGGTAGACAGAAACTATTACAAGCACGACCACAACAAACAGAGGGTTTGTGGATTCAGATGAATCTGTGCTAGGATTCAGGTACTTCCACAGTCATCCACTTTCACAAATAAAGAGTAACATGACCAAATAAATCAAATAATTTTAAGATCTACTTTTGTTCAGAGAAATCTTGACATATTTATTTTTAATCTGTGTGACTGAAGTCATAGCAAGTAAGGAGATCTCTATTACTTTGTTTGAGAAGAGAGAAAAAAATGGCCACTAACACGAGGTTTTAACCAAGGAGACAAGGTCACCTCAGCTTCTCCTATGTGTGCATGCTGTGCTTTGATCCTCTGTTGCAATTCTTCCTTCGATGCCTCAGTTTCCCAGAGGAAATTAGGATGTAGAGGCTGAAAAGGAGCTGCAGTGTGGCTTGGTGAGCTCACTACTCAGGGGTGTATACTCAAGACTGCTCAGTAACATACCCGTCAGTTTAGAGAGAGGAAGTTTATCTGCTCAAATTGTCTATTAAGAGTACACATGGAAAAAAGCTAGTGTAGAAGATACATTTATCTTCCATACGACTTCTCTTTGGTCATCAACATGGCTTGCAAAGCAAAATTCATTTACTTTTTTTCCCGGCATAATTTTGGAAGTTGCCATAACTGAATGTGAAAGTGTAGATGTTTGGGGGAAAGAAATGAGGTCTTTTATGCTTCAGCTAAGAACATAGTCCTCACTATAGGAATTCTGCCAAAGGATCTTTCTTGTGCCTGCTTTACCTCTGCCGAGCAACTTTGTGACAGAGGATTCTCCAAGAGATGATCCACTAAGCACTGTACTGAAGCTGTAAAGAACATAAAAAGCTAATTAAACACCATGTTCAGACACCTTCTAAAAGGAATTAATTTAGTACAGTTAATACATCCCAGAAAAAAATTGTGTGGTACTTTTTTAGCGAATTAGACAGAAGTCTGATCCTGGGACACTTGAGATTTTGCTGTCTTCAGAAACCAAATTCAGTGGAGTGTTGAAGACACAAGAGACATTTCTGTGCACTTGGGAATGTGGGTAACTCCGAGTAGGAGTTAGTTTCTTTTTTTGTCACTGAAATTTTCTCTAGGTCTCTGACTTGGTGTAAACAAATGAAAATGACTAAATAAACACATAAATAAATAAATCTTTTTCATGAAACTGCAATTGGAAACTCAAGCTATTTGCTGGACTGTGAACAGATGTACAATTTGTAAACATCTGTAGCAGTGTAAGGTACCACACCTTACAGCTGTTTGTTACTACCCCTCTGCTCAGGGCTTTTGCTCACATAGCCATGTTAATAGACTGTATCAGCAGAGCTAACAGGTTTGACCTGTCTTGATTAATAAGACCTGAATCAGACAAAAACTCACATGAACTGCCCCACTGACAGGACTTTTTGGGCAATAACCTTCAGAAGAACGGAACTGTAAGAAGTAATAGCTTTGTTATGTTGTATGTCACTGCATTTGGAGCTGGAAGAAAACCCTGGATACAGAATTTGTGTTTAAAGAAAATCGAAACTGTCTGAATCTACCCTTTGTTGTAGCTGACATTATTTGACATAAAGACCATTGATATGAATAGTGTTTTACCATCCCTAGCAAGTAGTAAGCCAAACAGCAGCAGCACTTGCGACCCCATGCATGGTCTTTCCCAGTAACTGCTCAGGTGTTTTGCCAAGGCAGTGTTAAAAAGCTGCATGCAGCAGGCCTTGATCTCCTCTGTCACAAGGAACTGTCAGACACCAAGGTTATAAATGTAGCATTTTTCAAAAACAGAAATTTAGATTTTAGCAGTCTGTATCTGTTAAGTAGATACAGAAAATCACCCTCAAGAGATTCAGTAGTTTCCTCATGAGAACCCACTGTTGCATGAACTATGAAAAGAAGCTGTTTACTTAGAAGACAGTATTCTAGTTTTATCATGTGTACTAACTCCCATAACAGATTTTTCTTATTAGAAATCTGCTAGGGAAGGAAAAGGAAGTCATGCTACTTTCAGACATAATTGCCTTTACCTTTCAAGCCACCACAGCCTTTCCATGTGACACTTAAAAGGGTCTAACCAGAATAAAGGAAATTAAGTGCAAACTTGAGTGATTTTGTCACTGAAGATACTGCATCTAAAACTCAGAGAATTCCACTGAAGGAAACCAAATTAAGTTTTTAAGACATAAAGAATTACCTGCAGCTGTGTTAAGAGGTTGCTAAACTTTTCATTACTAATATTTTCTAGGAGGGAGGATCCTGGAAACTTTTACACAACAAGTTCTGATAAACTAACTCAAACCAGAAAGTTTCAATGGGAGAAACAGTGTGAGAGGCACTAGTCTTCATTACATAATGGCCATTGTTTAAGTCTATGCATTCTTCAATAATTTTTTTTTCTTTTGCTGTTCTCTGGTAGGAGCTAGGAGTTTAGATTGCTGTGGTCAGCTGGGAGCAATGAAATTAAACAGAAAAGAGAGAGAGAACTATCCCAGATTAGTAACAGGTTTTTACTGAATAGATTTCAACTACATGAACACATTCAATGATATACCTTCAGCAAACTTCAAGGAAAAATTTCATCTGTATAAGGGAATGAGATTCAGATGTTCATAAATACTAATCAAAGTGCTTACTGGCTAGGTTATCCAAGCCTTCTATTGGTGAGGCAGGAATAGTACAAGTGAGATATATCAGGGAGCTTTTGGAAGTTTACTTATTTAAGTTTATAAAAACATTTCAAAGACATGGTGTGCTACACATGCTAAGGGCTTTTATTTTTTTAGTCCTTCAGTCCTCAGCAAAATGTTGTATTAGACGAGTGTTTTAGTGCCTCTTGTCATTACTTTACCAGATCAAGGATGAAAAAGAAAGAGCTAAGTGTCAAATATTTTCAAAATAGTATAAATAAGGAAAACAAGGGTAAGAAATCTGTTGTTAGACTCTTACTACTACTTCTAGAAAGCGAGGCTAAAGTCCTTGGCTTAACCCTTATTGGAAGCTGGCCAATGTTATTCTGATTTACAAGAGGGAAGACCGATGAAATGACAGACTGTCAGTCTAACCTCAGTTCCAGAAAAAAAAGCAAACTATGGAAAAAGTAATGCTGGGTACTGTAAAAAGGCATCTAAAGATCAATGCAATCATTGGGCATAGTCAACTTGCATTCACAATGAGAAAATCCTGTTTCAGTAATTTTATATCCTTTTATGATAAGGTCGCCTATCTAGTGGAAGGCAGCAAGGCAGTGGATGTAGGCTGGGTCTTTGTATGTATTTTTTATTTTAGTAAAATGATACAATGTAGACCGTATAGCTCAGACCCATCATGAAGCTGGACTGTCCCTGAGCCACACATCCTGGAGCCGTGCTGCCACTCCCCAACTAGCCCCCTTATATACAGAGTATGACTTCCTTTGGTTAGTTTGGGTCAGCTGTCCTGACTGTGTTCCATTCCAACCTCCGGTGAAAATTAACCCTATCCTAGCCAAAGGCAGGGTGCTTTCCTTGCACATGTATCAACCCTGGAGAAGTGCCATGTTCTATGCTCTTAATACACACTTCAGAGTTACTTTTAATCATGTTTCTTCAATGGCTTTTATGCAGTGTACCCTAAAAACACTAACTTCTGGTCTTAGCTTGCCTTCAGTATAGAGAGAATCCTTTAATCAAATTTAAATTACCACCAATCTTCATTGCTTCAAGCAGAAAAACATTTAATATATAACTTTTGATTGCATTTGTCTTGTCTCTCAAGTGTGCAAAGTTTGGTGCCTCTCCTAATGACTATTATCTAGAATTATTATAGTTTGAGTTAGAACATCTGCTAAGTAAGGAAAAGCCTTTCACCATAATTTTTGTTTTGCTTTGCTCTTATTTCTTACTTCCAACATAAATCTTAACAGTTCAGAGACAGACATCCCAAAATATGCCAGTCTATAAACTGGGAAAACTGATGCTTATTGAAGATGTAGAACTCTGGATATTTATATATAATTGTCCCAGATAAATCAAAAGGTCACAAAACTAAAAGCATTAAATCTTCACATCTTTCATAACAAGGCTACCAGTGGTGAATTTTTGTGCGGGAGAACCAAGCTGAATTCAGGGTCTGTCTGGATACACTGTTTTCCTTTGATAAAGATGTCACATTTTGTCATTTCAAAAATACATTTCTATTACAAATATTCCCCAGGAACAACTTTAAGCATCTAATAAACATCAAACCACTTTATCACTGACTTTATTTGTGGCTATATATTCTCAATGGCACCTTTAGGACAAATTAAAATTTGCCATCTTTTGAAAAGCAACTTGGGTGAAACATGTCATCTTCTCTTTGATATACTGTAGGTGAAATGTGCATAAAACCAGCGACCAGAAAGCTTGCTTAGCCTTACTGCTTCCCTGATTTTTTTTCTTATTGCTGAGATTGTAGCCACAGTAGGCTCTTAAGACTTTAAGTTGCAACAAACTAATGTGTCAGGTTTCCAGTAGAAATAAACGAGTTGGGTTTCTCCCAGAGACAGCAACATTTCAAATCTAGCTTTATCATCCATTCTGCTAGTATTTTTATCTGACCAGGGATGACATACATGTACAGGCTTTTCTTTTTATCCCTTCTTATATTTCAAAGCTTTTTTCTGCCTCAGACCTGACACTGACAATCCTTTTGTGTTTTCCTTGGCGCCTCAGAGGCTTAATGGTCCAGCACAGTAGCTGAACCTTTAGAAATTTCTTCTGTACCTCTGCAGAGGCTGTTTCAGTAAGGGCCACAGAGCTGTCACCATGAAAAGTGAGAGGCCCCTGTGGTTAAACATTCCTTAGTGTTTTCGTTTCTGAAAGCGACAGCAGAATGGGTAAATGGATTTCTTTCAACCACACAGTTGCCTTACAGCTGTACATGGTCTTCTTGGGGTCATGTAGTGGGGTGAAATTGTGCTAGGAAGTTGGCTACTTCCCCTTATGTCACTGTGGGAGAGTCGCTTGATGAAGGGCTTGATAGTTAACAATTTGAAAAAATTGATTATTTGAAAGCCTATTAATGTTAAATAATGAAACATCTCATATGATCATATAATTTAAATGCAATTGAATAGTTATAAAATGCAAAATATCACTTAATGGTTGATGGAACATTCACTAACCGTGTAGAAATCTTGGGCTACTGTGATGACCACAGTGAACTGGAAATTCACAACAAATACAATGTTTGGGGGTTTTGTGACATTTTAAAAGCAGATGGCTGTGAGATAAAGTCTTGTTTTAATCTAATTTAGGGCCTGCTCCTACAAATATTGCCATGAACAGTCTGCTGACTGCAACAGGACTATTCAAAAAGATAGATGCTATTTGATAGTGTAAAAGCTTTGCCAGTTATGGACATCCTTCCTGAAAAGCACCTACGTTTTTATTTTACATGGCTACTTCTTTCCATTCGTTTCTGTCCTGTGGCCCTAGCAAATTTCTTACCTCCACAAAAGATCATTTGAATACTTTCCTCCTTACTTAGTACAAAGTTGAGATGCTTCTTTGGTTCTCTTAGAGGGCTGGAGCACCTGCCCTACAAAGAGAGGCAGAGGGAGCTGGGCTTGTTCAGCTTATAGAAGCAGCGGGGGGACCTCATTGCAGCCTTCCAGTACCTGAAGGGAGGTTATAAGCAGGAGGGGATTCAACTTGTAAAAAGGATAGACAATGGCAGGACAAGGGGGAATGGATTAAAACTAAAGGAAGGAAGGTTTAGATATTAGGGGGAAGTTTTTTACGGAGAAAGTGGTGAGGTGCTGGAACAGGCTGCCCAGGCCCCATCCCTGGAGGTGTTCAAGGCCAGGTTGGATGGGGCCCTGGGCAACCTTGTGTAGCTCCAGGCCCGAGGTTGGTGGCCCTGCCTGTGGCAGGGGGGTTGGAACTCTATGATTCTTGGGGTCCCTTCCAACCCTTGCCATTCTATGATTCTATGATAAGCCTGTTTTGTGTAAGCTTGGGGTTGAAGATTTCCCATAACTGCTTATATAGAATCACAGAGTTGTAGGGGTTGGAAGGGACCTTGAGAGATCATCGGGTCCAACCCCCCTGCCAAAGCAGGCTCCCTAGCTCATACTGCACAGATAGGCGTCCAGATGGGTCTTGAATATCTCCAGGGAAGGAGACTCCACCACCACCCTGGGCAACCTGTCCCAGGGCTTTGTCACCCTCACTGTGAAAAAGCTTTTCTGCATGTTGGTGCGGAACTTCCTGTGTTCTAACTTGCAGCCATTGCCCCTTGTCCTGTCTTCACGAACAACTGAAAAGGGGCTGGCTAACTTGCCCTGCATCCCATGCTTAAGATAATTGCAAATACCAATTAGGTCTCCCCTTAATCTTCTTTTCTCTAGACTGAACAGCTCCAGCTTATTCTGCCTCTCCTCATAGGGAAGATGTTCCAGGCCCTGAATCATCTTCGTAGCCCTTCTCTGGACTCTCTCAAGGAGATCCCTGTCCTTTTTACATCAGGGAGCCCAGAACTGGACATAATATTCCAGGTGGGGCCTGGCCAGGGCAGAGTAGAGGGGGAGGATCACCTCCTGTGACCTGCTGGCCACACTCCTCCTGATGCACCCCAGGATCCCAATGGCTATCTTAGCCACCAGGGCACACTGCTGGCTCATAGCCAACCTGTCATCCACCAGGACCCCCAGGTCCTTCTCCACAGAGCTCTTTTCCAACAGGTCATCCCCCAGCCTGTACTGATACAGTCTGTTATTCCTCCCCACGTGCAAGACTTTACACTTGTACTTGTTGAATTTCATTAGATTTCTCCCAGCCCAGCTCTCCAGCCTGTCCAGGTCTTGCTGAATGGCAGCGCACTGTTCCTGTGTGTCAGCCACTCCTCCCAGCTTTTGTGACCACTAGTCACATCCCCCAGCCTGTGCTGAAATGAACGGTTGTTCCTCCCCAGATGCAAGACTTTACCCTTGCTTTTATTTAATTTCATCTGGTTTCTCCCTGCCCAGCTCTCCAGCCTGTCCAGGTCTCGCTCGATGGCAGCACAGTGTTCCTGCGTGTCAGCCACCCCTCCCAGCTTTGTATCATCAGCGTACCTGCTGAGGGTGGATGCTATTCCCTCATCAAGGTCATCAATGAAGATATTGAACAGGACTGGACCCAACACCGAGCCCTGGGGAACACCGCTAGTCACAGGCCTCCAGTCCGACTTTGCTCCACCGATCACAACCCTCTGGGCTCGGTCCAACAGCCAGTTCTCAACCCACCTTACTGGCCACTCATCTATCCCATGTTCTCTCAGCTTTTCTTTCAGGATGTTATGGGAGACAGTATCGAAGTCCTTGCTGAAGTCAAGGAAGATGACATCTACTGCTCTCCCTCCATCCACCCAGCCAGAGATGAGATCACAGAATCACAGAATCACAGAATCACAGAATCTTAGGGGTTGGAAGGGACCTCAAGAGATCTTCGGGTCCAACCCCCCTGCCAAAGCAGGCTCCCTATCTCATATTACATAGATAGGCGTCCAGACGAGACTTGAATATCTCCAGAGAAGGAGACTCCACCACCTCCCTGGGCAGCCTATTCCACTGCTCCGTCACCCTCACTGTGAAAAAGTTCTTCCGCATGTTGGTGCGGAACTTCCTGTGCTCCAGCTTACAGCCATTGCCCCTAGTCCTGTCCCCACTGACCACTGAAAAGGGGCTGGCCAATTCCCCCTGCCACCCATGTCTAAGATACTTGTAAACACTAATTAGGTCCCCCCTAAGTCTTCTTTTTTCCAGGCTGAACAGACCCAGCTCACTCAACCTTTCCTCATAGGGGAGATGTTCCAGCCTCCTAATCATCTTTGTCGCCCTTCTCTGGACTCTCTCCAGAAGGTCCCTGTCTTTTCTATACCAGGGAGCCCAGAACTGGACACAGTATTCCAGGTGGGGCCTGATCAACGCAGAGTAGAGGGGGAGGATCACCTCCTTTGACCTGCTGGACACACTCTTCCTGATGCATCCCAGGATCCCATTGGCTCTCTTGGCCACCAGGGCACACTGCTGGCTCATAGCCAACCTGGCATCAACCAGGACCCCTAGGTCCTTCTCCATAGAGCTCTTTTCCAACAGGTCATCCCCCAGCCTGTACTGATACAGTCTGTTATTCCTCCCCACGTGCAAGACTTTACACTTGTACTTGTTGAATTTCATTAGATTTCTCCCAGCCCAGCTCTCCAGCCTGTCCAGGTCTTGCTGAATGGCAGCGCACTGTTCCTGTGTGTCAGCCACTCCTCCCAGCTTTTGTGACCACTAGTCACATCCCCCAGCCTGTGCTGAAATGAACGGTTGTTCCTCCCCAGATGCAAGACTTTACCCTTGCTTTTATTTAATTTCATCTGGTTTCTCCCTGCCCAGCTCTCCAGCCTGTCCAGGTCTCGCTCAATGGCAGCACAGTGTTCCTGCGTGTCAGCCACCCCTCCCAGCTTTGTATCATCAGCGTACCTGCTGAGGGTGGATGCTATTCCCTCATCAAGGTCATCAATGAAGATATTGAACAGGACTGGACCCAACACCGAGCCCTGGGGAACACCGCTAGTCACAGGCCTCCAGTCCGACTTTGCTCCACCGATCACAACCCTCTGGGCTCGGTCCAACAGCCAGTTCTCAACCCACCTTACTGGCCACTCATCTATCCCATGTTCTCTCAGCTTTTCTTTCAGGATGTTATGGGAGACAGTATCGAAGTCCTTGCTGAAGTCAAGGAAGATGACATCTACTGCTCTCCCTCCATCCACCCAGCCAGAGATGAGATCACAGAATCACAGAATCACAGAATCACAGAATCTTAGGGGTTGGAAGGGACCTCAAGAGATCTTCGGGTCCAACCCCCCTGCCAAAGCAGGCTCCCTATCTCATATTACATAGATAGGCGTCCAGACGAGACTTGAATATCTCCAGAGAAGGAGACTCCACCACCTCCCTGGGCAGCCTATTCCACTGCTCCGTCACCCTCACTGTGAAAAAGTTCTTCCGCATGTTGGTGCGGAACTTCCTGTGCTCCAGCTTACAGCCATTGCCCCTAGTCCTGTCCCCACTGACCACTGAAAAGGGGCTGGCCAATTCCCCCTGCCACCCATGTCTAAGATACTTGTAAACACTAATTAGGTCCCCCCTAAGTCTTCTTTTTTCCAGGCTGAACAGACCCAGCTCACTCAACCTTTCCTCATAGGGGAGATGTTCCAGCCTCCTAATCATCTTTGTCGCCCTTCTCTGGACTCTCTCCAGAAGGTCCCTGTCTTTTCTATACCAGGGAGCCCAGAACTGGACACAGTATTCCAGGTGGGGCCTGATCAACGCAGAGTAGAGGGGGAGGATCACCTCCTTTGACCTGCTGGACACACTCTTCCTGATGCATCCCAGGATCCCATTGGCTCTCTTGGCCACCAGGGCACACTGCTGGCTCATAGCCAACCTGGCATCAACCAGGACCCCTAGGTCCTTCTCCATAGAGCTCTTCTCCAACAGGTCATCCCCCAGCCTGTACTGATACAGTCGGTTATTCCTCCCCAGGTGCAAGACTTTGCACTTGCTTTTGTTGAATTTCATTAGATTTCTCCCTGCCCAGCTCTCCAGTCTGTCCAGATCTCGCTGAATGGCAGCGCAGTGTTCCTGCGTGTCAGCCACTCCTCCCAGTTTTGTATCATCGGCATACTTGCCGAGGGTGGATGCTATTCCCTCATCAAGGTCGTCAATGAAGATATTAAACAGGACTGGACCCAACACTGAGCCCTGGGGAACACCGCTAGTCACAGGCCTCCATTCAGATTCTACTCCACTGATCACGACCCTCTGAGCCCGGTCTGACAGCCAGTTCTCAACCCACCTCACTGTCCACTCGTCTATCCCTTGTTTCCTCAGCTTCTCTATCAGGATGTTGTGGGAGACAGTATCGAAAGCTTTGCTAAAGTCGAGGTAGATGACATCCACTGCTCTCCCTCCATCCACCCAGTTGGTAATAACATCATAGAAGGCTATGAGATTGGTCAAGCACGATCTCCCCTTGGTGAATCCATGCTGACTATTCCTCATGACCTTCTTCTCTTCCAGTTGTTTGGAGATGGCATCCAAAACAAGCTGTTCCATCACCTTTCCAGGGACAGAGGTGAGGCTGACTGGCCTATAGTTACTGGGATCCTCCTTCTTGCCTTTTTTAAAGACTGGAGTGACATTGGCTATCCTCCAATCTTCAGGCACTTCTCCTGTAGTCCAGGATCTGTCAAAGATGATAGAGAGCGGCTCCGCAATCACCTCCGCCAGCTCTCTCAGTACACGTGGGTGTATCTCATCCGGGCCCATGGATTTGTGTGCATCCATTCCTTTGAGTCGCTCCTGGACCACCCCTACCTCTACTAGAGGGGAGCCATTCGTTCCCCAACCACTCGTTCCCCAACCACTCCTACTTACATCTGGGATATGTGAGTCCTGAGAAGCCTTCGGAGTAAAGACCGAGGCAAAGAAGGCATTAAGTATCTCCACCTTCTCATCATCTCCCGTCACCAAGACACCCGCCTCATTCAACAAGGGACCTACATTATCCCTGGTCATCCTTTTACTATTTACATACCTGAAAAAGCTCTTTTTGTTGTCCTTTATGTCCCTTGCCAGCTTAATTTCTAAGCAGGCCTTAGCCCTCCTAGTTGCATCCCTACAGGCCCTGGCCACATCCTTATATTCATCCCATGATCTCAGACCCTGTTTCCACAGTTTATAGGTTTTCTGCTTCCCTTTGAGTTTACTCATAAGTTCCCTGCTTATCCACGCAGATCTTCTACCTCTCTTTCCCGATTTCTTACTCAAAGGGATGCACCTATTCTGTGCTTGGAAGAAGTGCTGTTTGAATGTTAGCCAGCACTCGCAGGCTCCCATTCCTTCAAACAGAGCAGCCCATGGGATAGCCCCTATTTGATTTCGGAGGAGATCAAAGTTAGCTCTTCCAAAATTCAGGGTAGCTATCCTACTTTTTGGCTTGCCTCTTCCACTCAGGATCTTGAACTCGACCATTTCATGGTCGCTTTGTCCTAAGCTACCCCCGACCTTCACTTCACTGACGAGCCCGTCCTTGTTAGTAAAAACAAGGTCAAGCATCCGCCCTCCCCTAGTAGGTTCCATCACCATCTGTATCAGGAAGTTGTCTTCCATATACTGCAGAAATTGTCTGGACTGCATACGACTGGCCGTATTGCTTCCCCAGCAAATATCTGGGTAGTTGAAGTCCCCCATAAGGACCAGCGCCTGCGATCTTGAGATCATAGAAGGCTATGAGATTGGTCAAGTACGATCTTCCCTTGGTGAACTACTGACTGCTGACTACTCCTCATCACCTTCTTCTCTTCCAAATGCTTGGAGATGACATCCAGAACAAGCTGTTCCATCACCTTTCCAGGGACAGAAGTGAGGCTGACTGGCCTATAGTTGCTAGGATCCTCCTTCTTGCCCTTTTTAAAGACTGGAGTGATATTGGCTATCCTCCAGTCGTCGAGCACTTCTCCTGTTCACCAAGACCTATCGAAGATGATAGGGAGCAGCTCAGCAATCACTTCCACAAACTCCCTCAGCACACGTGGATGTAACCCATCCAGGCCCACGGATTTGTGTGCATTAATCCCTTTGAGATGCTCCTGAACCACCCCCACCTCAACCAAAGGGAAGCTCTTCATTTCCCAAACATTGCTACTTTCATCCAGTGTATGTGTGTCCCAGGGGGCCTTTGAAGTGAAGACCAAAGCGAAGAAGGCATTCAGTATCTCCACCTTCTCATTATCCCCTGTTACCAGGACACCCGCCTCGTTCAGCAAGGGACCTACATTATCCCTGGTCATCCTCTTACTATTCACATATCTAAAAAAACCCTTTTTATTATCCTTTATGTCCCTCGCCAACTGCACTTCCAAGTGGGCTCTAGCCTTCCTAGTTGCATCCCTACAGGCCCTGTCAACATTCCTGTATTCTTCCCAGGTGCTCAGACCCTTTTTCCACAGTTCACAGACCTTCTGCTTCCCTTTGAGTATATTCATTAGCTCCCTGCTCATCCATGCATGTCTTTTACCTCTCTTTCCCTATTTCTTACTCAAAGGGATGCATCATTCCTGTGCTTGGAAGAAGCGCTGTTTGAATGCTATCCAGCTCTCACATTCCTTCAAACAGTGTAGCCCATGGGATAGCCCCTATTAGATTTCGGAGGAGATCAAAGTTAGCTCTTCCAAAATTCAGGGTAGCTATCCTGCTTTTTGGCTTGCTTCTTCCACTCAGAATCTTGAACTTGACCATTTCATGGTCACTTTTTCCTAAGCTGCCCCCGACCTTCACTTCCCTAATGAGCCTGTCCTTGTTAGTAAAAACAAGGTCCAGCACCCACCCTCCTCTCGTAGGTTCTTGTACCATCTGTAGCAGGAAATTGTCATCTACACATTGCAGAAATTGTCTGGACTGCATACGACTGGCCGTGTTGCTTCCCCAGCAAATATCTGGATAATTGAAGTCCCCCATAAGGACCAGCACCTGGGATCTTGAGGCTACTTCCAGCTGCTTACAGAATGTACTATCAAGCCTCTCCTCTTGATCAGGGGGCCTGTAGTACAGACCCATGACAACGTCACACATACTAGCCTGCCCCTTAATTCTTACCCACAAGCACTTGATAGAGGGTTCATCCTTCCCCAGGTGGAGCTCAATACATTCTAGGTGCTCTCTCACATAAAGAGCAACTCCTCCACCTCGCCTCCCTAGCCTGTCTTTCCTAAAAAGCCATCCATGGTAGCATGCCAGTCATCCAGCCTGTCCCACCACGTCTCTGTGATTGCAATGAGATTGTGGCCCTGTGACTGCACAAAGATCTCTAATTCTTCTTGTTCGTTCCCCATGCTACGTGCATTTATATAAAAGCATTTTAGTGGGGCAGCAGATGCAGGTATCCTCATCAGACCACAGTGAGATTTCCAATAGGGGACAGGCAAAAGTGGCTCCACTGAGGAGTCCTCGGGGTAATCCACAGAATTTTCCCTACTCACACATGGAGCAACATCCTCAAGTCTGCCATTGTGTTGTTGGCATTTATCTTTTTCCTCCATCAACTCATGTTGTGACTCCCAAAGCACTTGCCTGACCCCAGCAGCCTTTGTGATATCCCTTCCCCCTTCCTAACTAGTTCAAAGCCCGTTCAATGAGCCCAACTATCTCCTGAGCAAGGTTCCGCTTTCCTCTATGGGACAACTGAGCCCCCACAGCAGTACTCATGCCAAGAGCAGAGTACACCATCCCCTGGTCAAAAAACCCAAAGTTCTTGTGCAGATACCAGCCTGTATAATAATTTTGTAAATCTTTTATTAGAGAACTTGTTGTGAAATGTTATACCTCACAACCTTAAAAGACACCTTTGTTACAAGCTTGAATTGTAAAAAACAGATTCAAGAGGGTGTTTTGGTAAGAGTATAAACAAACCTCCTTCTCAAGTCTGTGTTTTCACTGTTGTCATGCTGCTGGCACAGAGGAAGTAACACATATGACAGTTCCCTAAGAAACTTAACAGTGGACTTATTTTCACAGATTTGTAGGGGTTGGAAGACCTCAGGAGACCATAGAGTCCAAACCCCCTGTTAAAGCAGGTTCTTTAGGACCTTAGAGGTTATGTTGAATGAGGATCTAGAAAGAAATGGTATTTTAATGGTAGTTCAGGTGTAGATGCAGTGAATCATATATTATCTAAGCTTATCTTTAATTTTCTCCAACTATAGGAAATGAAGCTGCTGTAAGGAAGTAGTGGGCAAGGAGGTGAACTATTATTTTTGTTATTCTGACCTGTGCCATGAAATTTTTTTCCATCTCAGTATTGACTGGAGATTTCTACTATGTAACCTATGAGTTCTGCAAGTGGCCCACATGAATTTGTCTAGGACAAGTTCCGTCTTTGCAACATAGGGACTCAGTTCTAATAAGGACTACTTTGTCGTCTTTGGTTTTGGCATAAAATTTTGAATGAGTAGAACAGCTGTTTCATTTACCTGATACATATTGTACTTGGTAGTCCCTTGCGTTGCTTTAAACAGTTCATAGTTAATTAATGAGTGAATGGCACATTACTAAGCAATACTGAAAAGCAGAATGACTCATTTCTGCTGGTGGGCAGATCAAATGGAAACATCAGCTCCTGTGCAAAATCTGATCTAATGGATCTCTGCTTAGAAATTATTTACTGTAATTTCTTTACCTCTCAGCAAATTAAAGACCATTTTCTCAAATCTTTAGTTCAATGTTTATCCTGCTCTGACCAACCAAAGCTGGAAGGATTTAGAGAGTAAGGCTGTGTGTGGCAAGAATAAGAACATCTGAATTCTGCTCTCTGTGGCAATATTGGGACTAGAGAAGTACTGATAGAAAACAATTAGAAATTAATGATTTAAGAATTTTTTCATCACATCTGCAGCCTGGGGATATAACTGATAAGAGTGAAAACTGTTACCTTCAGCAGACTCACAGACTATGACTATACTGTTGTGGCTATTGAAAACATGCACAGTAAGAAGAGTTGAGGGAGACAAGATGTGCTTTCTGGGATTTCATGGAAGCCAGTGAACACTATGGGATTTGACAGACAGGTGCTGTATGCATTCACAGGTACATGGTGCTGCCAGAAGGGGAAACATGAGATTTTGACAGATTCGGTGAGCATCCTGTACTTATTGTAGCTGATGTGTCTGGCCCCTAATATGACTCTCATGTTTTGTTTGAGTATCTTGAAAAACCTACGGCACTGGCTAGGTTTTCTTGTTCTCTTAGTGTCATTTGAAAATTGCTATCATACCTTTGGGATCCAGCCCATGTGTTGTAAAGCAGCTGATGTGTGAAGCTATATAAGGAAAGCTGGTGAAGCAGACCGTCTGGCAATACAGTTGAGAAAAGGCTGAATGGTTAAAGTGGCTGATGTAGTTTCTGGTTGGTTGCAAACATATTAGCTATAGACCACTGACTAAACAGACATGTCCTACTGCAGTTACACATCTCTTCATATTGATTAACTGGCATGTCACCATGGAAAAGCAGTATGACTAGAAAGTTAGCAAGGCTTTACTCTGTTACTAACCATTGTTTAGGACATTTCAGAGTAGGGAGGAACGAAATACCTAACTCCCGCTTAGGCCTCTAGTCTGACAAATAATAGTGAAGGATATTGTAGGCCTAACCTTTGAAAAGTACCCTCTTGGTGTTTAGAAACCTGCTTGCATTCACATTTCTTGACTGGGGCTGCTGGCAGGCCAATGCAGTTTGACTTTGGCCACACAAAACCATGCAAAATGACACTGTCAGCAAAGGGCATGTGCAATCTTATATGTTGACAAAGTGAGATTTGTTTGAAAACCTCTCAAAATCTAATCCAGAATGACACTTTGATCACGATAACTTCATTTGACTTGTTTTTGTGGGGGGCTTTGTGTTTCCAATGACAAAAAGCTTTTGTTATCAGCATGGCTTTGAAAACACTTGGACTCATGGGGATTTTTATCAGGAAGCTGTTCTGAGGCAGTGAAGCAGTCACAGTAATTTCTGCCTCCTCCCTGAAAAAAAAGAGGAAAGCAAAGGAGGGAAACACACACAAATTGGAAGAAAAAAGCCCCAAAACTAATAATAAATCCTGTTTTTTTAACACTTTGGGAGCAGAAAACAAGCCAGGCACCCTGTATGGTCAAAGACAGGTTAAATATAAGACCAAGATGGAGAAAAAGAAATTAATGTTTAAATCCCTGATTCATTTTGAAAGAGCTTGGTTCCTGCATTTGAATCTTTTCTTTTTTTTTTTTTTTTTTGAGAGGTACTGGGGGATCAAAAAGACACCATAGAGTAAATCAACAAAATAAGTAGGAATAAATAATGAAGATTTAAGTGAACTCAAAACCCAAATAGGTAGGGTATGAGATGCAGATAGGTAATATCATGGGTAAAGTTTTCTCAGCGTCATGGAATTAGAAGATGGTTAATACAGTTCTGATTTTTGAGGGATGTAACAGGAGATATCATGGTAATGGCAGATTACTTGTACAAAAAGGATTGCTGAGCACTTGTCTGAAAAAGGATCTATTGTTCATATGAATAAGTAGTAGACATTAAGGAAGAGTTAAGAAGATTTTGCCTTGAAAAACTGTTGTAGTTCTTTAAAGAAGATTGTAAGCACATACACAGGGGACATGCATTTGATAGGTTCTTCTTGGATTTCTAAAAGGTATTTGACAAGGTCTCTTCTCAGACAGTCTTAGAGCACTTCAGTTGTCATGGCATAAAGGAGAAGGCCATCACATTTTTAAGCAACTGACTTAGAAGATGGAAAGCAGAGAGGTGGAATAAATGGTCAGTATTCTCAAAGGGGAAATGTTGGCTATTGAGTCCTACAGTATTTGTGCTGGGGATACTTTGTCCATAAATGACTGGGGAAAAGGGATGAACAGCAATGGGACTAAGTTTACTGATAGCAGTAAATGATTCAGTGGAGTAAATACAGAGGCTGACTTTGTGAAGATCTGTGTAAGGGAGTGGATAATAAAATGGCAGATTATATTTTCAAGTGATAAACAGAGGAGGGCAAACAGTGTATAGGGAATTATTAGGAAAAAAAATAGGCAGATCATTGTCACATCAGTTTACAAAGACATAGTACATCCGTGCCTTGAAAACTCTCTTCAATATTTGTTCCCTCTTCTAAGAAGCAGTAAAATAAATTAGAAGAGATACAGAGACAGGCTACTGGATACCCAAAGGTATGGAATTTCTTCTGTATGAGAAGTGATAAAAATTGAGTAAGGAACTTCCTTTGTCCAAAAGAAAAAGGCAACTAAGGATGTTTTAAAAGAAACCCATAAAATCATTGGTAGAATGAAAGTAAACGGTGATGCATTATGATGTAGGGATTTTCTTTTGTTCACTTGTTGTCTCCTCTAGTAGAAGAACAGGCCAAAATAAATTGAGTTTTTCATGTACCAGAATCAAAATAGGCAGAAAGAGGTGATTGTCCACAAGATGAATTAGTCTATGGAGAGCATTTCCCTGGGATGTTCCTTATGTACAGAAAGTACATATGGGATCAAGGGAAAAGTTTGCCAGAGAAATGAATAATTCAGTATTAATAAACACACTTTTAATTCACAAAGGACACAATTGTGATTTTCTACGGTGTTAGGAGAACTGATTTGTGATTGTTTTCCTCTCCAGATATCTGTTATAACAAAATTGTTATAGGATGTTGTCAAATTTGTTGGATTCTTTGGTTCTGGAGAGTAACTGAATAATACAGCCCCAAATACATCTAAAAAGGAACTGAATTACCCTATTGTGGAAATATTTTTGTTACAGGTCTTTGGACATAGTCAACAAAGTCATATTGGAGGAATCTTTATCTTTTTGCTTGTCCTACCACTTAAAAATAGAGGAGACAGCAGATTAAGTTCTACTGTGGTAAATTAACCTTTTTGTTAAGATAATCTCTCAGTGAAACATTATACTTTACAATAAAATTCCTTTTGAAGCTTGGGAAGAGAAGTAGCCCAAGACATAGGTGAAGCCATTAAAAGGTCTTAATAGAGTATATCATGTCAAGAGAAAAAAAGACAGCATTCATGGGAGTTTCTACCAGAGGACCAGAAGCTTCCCAGCTGACAGAAAGCCAGGAAAGAGCAGCAGTAGTTGTTTGGTTTATTTCTGTGCTGTCCCTTCAATTTTCTAAAGGCATGGTGGTATGTACTCTGCAGTTTATCTACCACAGAAAAATAACTGGAACACATTAGACAACCACTGGGACTGCTGTGAAAAGAGTCTGGCCCAGTCACTGTAGATATCTGTGCAAACAATATGTCATACATGATCAGATTACCTGCCAGAAGGATCTGATGAATTACCACCTGACTATGCCTCCATTATTCATATCTTACCCATAGCACTGCTTACCTGTGCTTAAATACTGGAAGCAAAATATACGTTCTATGTGAAATAGGTATTATTAGCATAATTAACATATAATTATATCTTTAAAATTATTTAAATATAGATTTGCATTTAAAATCATTTGTTATTTGTTCACGTGCAAAAGTATTTTTAGTGGGCACTGAGATTGTGATTATTCAGCTGCTATATATGAGTTTATTCTTAAAATGGACTGGTAAATCATTTGTAATTCCTGCTAACTTTCTAGTATTTACTGTTTATTGGTACAAGTATTTGGGGTTTTCCAAAAAACATAAGAAAATGTTTTGGGTATTGTTTTAATTAAAATGCTAGAAAATTTAAAATGAACCTGGGCTGATTGGCATTTTTTAGTTCTAAAAAGTTTCAGTGCAGTGTTTTTGAACATCACTGCTTACTGCTTATTTCCTGTGAACAAGCATTGATTCAGACAGTGCCAACTCTTCTGTAACCACGTAATAAGAATTCACAGTGCAGAAAAATGTGAACCAGATGGGAAGGACATGTCCCAGTTTTCCTAAAATTAGCATACCTATCAAATATATATATGTATTTATGTGTATATGCATGTGATTTCAGAAAATTAAAAGGAAACTTATGTTGCCCAAACTCTGAGCAATATTAAGAGCAAGGTTTATAGCTTATGGGTATTACAGGACCATTTTGCTGGGATACAGTGGATCCTGCAACATGATTAAGCTCCCCATATTTGTTTTATGGAAATGACATTTGTATGAACAAATTGAAGAATTACTTTATCTGATCTCTTTGTACATCCAGGTTCCTAATCTGAAGGTACAGACACAAATATCTCCACTGCCAAATTCATGAATTTAGTGCATTTGCATGCAGCTTTGTTATACAGGAGAAAGACGTTTGGCTGATGATTACATCTACGCTGATATCCCTGTTGAATGACTAAGGGGCTCACACTGTTGACACTGTGGTGTGTCTGCCCAGGGAGAGGGAGACCTAGCAGAGGAAGACAGTTTGGAGAGGTATGTTCATTCCTTTTTAAAGGTGTGGGAACTTCTGTGATTTTAAATGCTTCTGTTACAACTTTAGATGAGGAAGTCTGCCTGTGCCGGTCATGGTGTAAACATCCTTTTCCCTGAATGACAGATTTCTAGAAAAGCTTTTCCCAATATCTCTGGAGGATGACATTCAAACCTTGGGTGTTCCATCTCAAGGGAAATTCTAATGACATAGGAAAACTTTAATATTGACTCAGGAAAAAAACCCAAAAAACAGACAATTTGAAATTTTCCACAGAAAACAACAGTTCAGACTTGACCGAGCAAGACATTAAAAAGATGCCCAGGGAAACCCCTGCCCTAGAAAGAAATCTCAGGATCTGTCAGACCCTTGGCTGAATGTGGCTCCAAGAAACTCTGTAACTATAAAATTACCATTAGAGTTGTGTGCTGGGGTGGTGGAAAGTCCTGAGAAGCATCTCCAATGGGAGATCTCAGGACTGCAGACTCTTTTTTTCCTTCTGCAAAACCACTCATCTGAACTAAACACTTCAGATAGAGATGGAGGCTCCTGGGGCTCTCGACTTTGGGAGCCTGGATTCCCTGGTGAGCCCAGCTGGGAGCTCATCTGCATGGTCAGGCTTCTTTGCAGCCCTAAGGAACCAGATATCCCCGTAGCCCAATGACTGAGCTGCCAGAAAGCAGCCAGGCATCTTGTGGAAGTTTATTGAAAATGAAATGCCTCTGTGAAATATTCTGGGTTCAGTGTTTCTAGAGTTTTCAGTGAAAAACTGTTCACTTGGAAAATTCATGACCAGCTTTTACTGGAGGCTGCAATTCGAGTGAATTAGACATGTACTACAAGAAATGACAACAGATCATAAGGGTGAAAGGAGGAAAGGAAAACTACTGTTGGGAGAACAGCTGTAACAAGGAATTCAGATAATGTCTTCCATGTTTTGTTTTTTTAATGTTGTAGTTTATATTCTTGTCAGTATTTTCAGGCATGCAGCTCTAAATTACCTGAGATATATCGTAGATCACATCTCAGTTTGTTGGGCTTTTTTAGTTAGGCAAGAGTTTGGCTTTGATAATATATATTTACCTAATACTATTGACAGTTTATATTTTTTTAAAAATGCTTTAAAGAAAATACCAAATTGCAATCAGGTGTTTATATATAGATGTAGAAGCATGAGTATGACAAACATCATGTAAAACATTTTTAGGAGGCTATTTAGAGAATGGGCTTCATTACCCCCATGGGGCTTTGTGGCAGAATTTCCTTTGAAAAGAAGGGCCTAAATGTTTTGGTATCAGCTGGCCTGTATGCTTTCCTCTAAGTAGGAATCACAGATACTCAGGAAAGAAAAAAGAAAAAAAAAGAGAAGAGAAAAAAAAAAAAGGGGATCTGGATGCCTGTATAGCCATCTCTGATTGAAAATTAGTGATGTTAGGTAAGTTGTCTTTTTAAAAGCTCAAGCTTAGAATGCGTACACCCTAATTAGAACAATTTTGAGGGAGAAATAACTTTAAGCTGTCTTGCTTGGAAAAGATTTGGATTAGTTGATAGAGTAATTACCTTTAAACGGTTAATCTATTGCAGGTGTGCATATACTTGAGCATATTTAGTTTACTCTGCAGAGTTCATCCAGCTTTTAAGCACTGTTGGCTCACAGTTTGCAGGCTCTAGCTCCAACATGGGTTAACAGCATGGGTTTTATTATGAGCTTCCTTGGCAGCAAGCAGGTAAAAGCAAAACTTCAAAACCATTTCCCTTTGTTGGGAGAACCCCCTGAAGGAATTCAGAGGAAATGGTGCTGTCTGTCTGACGCAGTTACAGTCAGCCAGCAGTCTACTGTCTCAGCAAGTAACACTGCAGTCACTTGGTAATTTGCGTGCTTTGTGCCTTGAAGGCTATAAAATAGTCTGTATGATATACAGCGATAGCTGAGTTGTTAAACAAAAGGGTTGAATGCATGTTAAAGCATGCAGGGGTCGTCTGGATCATGTCACCTATGCAACATATATATGTCACTTATGCTAAAGGAAATACAGATCAGATGTTTCTGTAAGGAGATGTTTGTGGGGTTTGTTTTTTTTTTCCCATGAAATTTTCCACATTAGCTGTGTTTATAAAAATATACTGCAATACAGAATCTGCACCATTTTGAAACTGGGTTAATTTCCAACAAACGATGTATAAATAAGTGTTATCTGAGTAGAAAGTAAAAGGACTGCATGGATAAATTTCTGGACTGAAATAAGCTGACTGTTCAAGGCGTTATGGCTGTCAGTGTGACCGGACCTTGTTCTGCTGATGGTAGAAAATAGTGACATGGCCACTGTGACAGAAATTCGTAGCAACGCTGCATCTGTGGTGGAGCTGGTCACACCTGGACATCAGCAGAACATCCCAGAGGGGACTCTCTGCATTTCTTCCCAGAAACATATAGCTCTGACCACTTCCACGACCTTTCTATTTAGGCAAGGGCAAGCTTACCCCAGCCTCCAGGGCACTCCACAGGAGTGTTGGCAGCAGATGGTGATCCATCCTGCAGGTTCAGTCTCTGTTTCCTGAGGTCTAGACAGATCTTATGTCCTCTTTGGGATGGCAAAAAGCCCTTTGTCCAGTATGCACCCTGAGCTCAGCTGTTCCCTACAACATCATTCATATGCATAGTATGCACTGGATTCAAGCTACAGCCAGAAAAGTGGATGGAAATATGGTGGCTGTGCACTAAAACCAGTGTTGGTACTGAAATATTACCCAGGCTGAGCAGCTCTGCCTTCAGCTGCCTCTGGCGGCAGGACTCCAGCAAGAGCTCCGTTTACTTGGTAGCTGCTCTTTTCCCAGCAGAGCCTTCAAGAAAGAAAGACGGCAGCAGTGCCGTTTCTTCAGTAGACGATTCTTTAGGGGATGACCTTAAACAACAAGAAAAAGAAAAAAACCCAAAACACTACTTTTTATGTGTCGGGATTCTCCCCAGATACTGGAAGTGTTTACTGTGCTGTATTGTACTGCATTCTGCACCTTTATAAAGGGCGTATGTGTAGCCGGCAGTGTCTTCTGTGTGATAATGAGTTTATCTGAAGATTTATAACTACATAACTGTTTCTCTAGACTGAGTTTTACAAAACATAGTTTTAAAAATATATAGTCCCACGCATATATCAAAGGGGAATAAAAAGTTATCATTAGCTACCATGAAAGTAACACATATAGGATAGAGTCATCTTGGTTGTCACTATATTGTAACAAAGGTAACGGCAATGAATAATGAAAAAAATCTGTGCATCTCTTTCCAGATAATGTGTTATCTGTGTGCACATAAACATTAGTGTATGGCACAATTATAATAATTTTGTCAGGAGCTCATGTGTGTTAGACATTTTCTCTATCTGGATCTGAATATTTAAATACAAGGAAGTGATTTGTCCTAGAAATAAATGGCACTTACTGGTTTTTAAAACTAAGCCTCATTTCAGACATGTTTGTCTGATCTTAACTTGCAGAATGACACTGCCTGCTTCCACAGATGTGGTCCTGATGCTTGAGTCACATTGAGGAGAGGCAATGTGGTATAATTGGCCTTGCCAGGCTGTGTGCAATCCAAGGATAATTCAGGCACTCTCTTCTGCAGAGCTGCCAGTCTTTCACAGAAAATGGAATTTGCTTTAAATTCTTATTCAGAAAGAAACCATGGTGCTGGTGAAAGCTCACTAGAAACATCATCTGTCCCTCACAGCAGGGACTGGGGAAATTGTCTTACCAAGTGTACTCTGAAAAACTTTTTGAGCACATTAGTAACAAAAGCAAAACTACAACACAAGACCACCTTGTGCTGCATTTCATACATTTCTAGTGTTTTTAATTCATACTAAAACTGTTAAAGAAAGGCAGAACTTTTAAAGACTGAACCTTTAAACTTAAGTTCTTCACAGAGTGTGCGTGTGTGTTTATGTATGTCCATGTGTTTCCTATTTCTCCTTGATTTTTTCCTTGATATAATGCTTCCTTTTCTCTTAGTTTTTAACTGAGTTTCTGAAAAATCATTGTAGTTACACACCATTTTCTCTTGTGCATGCAAGACTGGCCCAGACACACAAGAGTTTATATCTAATTGGCAGTTGATTGTCACATGCTTTGCCCCATGCCTTAAGTTCTGTGTAAAGGCCAGAAACTGGAGATCTTTGCTTGTTGTAGAAGTTTACACAGAAATATACCATGCAGCTATGTTTGGTTCCTTGTGGAGACACCCACATTTACTCCAAGCAAAGCAGTATCAGAAGATGCATAGTGGCCAGCAGGGACAGGGAGGTGATTGCCCCTCTGTACTCTGCCCTCGTGAGGCTCCATCTGGAGTACTGTGTCCAGATCTGGGGCCTCCAATACAAGAAGGATGTAGAACTGTTGGAGAGGGTTCAGAGGAGGGCCACAAGGATGATTAGAGGGCTGGAGCACCTGCCCTACAAGGAGAGGCTGAGGGAGCTGGGCTTGTTCAGCCTGGAGAAGAGAAGGCTGCGGGGGGACCTCATTGCAGCCTTCCAGTACCTGAAAGTAGCTGAGAAACAGGAGTGGAATCAACTTTTTTAAAGGGTAGACAATGTCAGGACAAGGAGGAATGGATTAAAACTAAAGGAAGAAGGGTTTAGATTAGGTATTAGGGGGAAGTTCTTTACAGAGAGAGTAGTGAGGTGCTGGAACACTTGAGAGGTGGTGGATGCCCCATCCCTGGAGGTGTTCAAGGCCAGGTTGAATGGGGCCCTGGGCAACCTTGTGAAAATTCGGACCTGGAGGTTGGTGGCCCTGTCTGTGGCAGAGGGGTTGGAACTCTATGATCCTTGGGGTGCCTTCCAAACCAGACCATCCTATGATTCTATGATTAATGGAATGTTCTTCTGCATCTAATTATCTTTACTAAAGCCACAGTGATGTGCTGAACTGGTGTGACCTGAACATCTCTGGTACATAGAAAGGCTTGTCTGAATTAACCTGGTTATCTCCACACTATGCCATATACTCAGGCAGCCTAACTCTAATTTATCAGTGATTAAAGTACAGCTCCGGTACAGATTGCCATCATTTTTCAGCTGATGACCTGATTGGAAAATGAGAGACTTCTTTTGATTCTCCGTATCTAAGATTTCTCTTCCCTTCTTGACTGTAATTGAACAGCTTGCTTATTCTTCTCTGGGTCATACTAAACTTTTTAGAAGTGAAATCTGCAATTTCAGAAATCAAAAATACAACAGCTTTGGAAGAGGGGTATAAAATGTCCTGTTTCTTACCATCTTCTTACTTGTCAATGTAGGTTCCTTAGGAACTTTGAAAATCAAGTCACTTGGTTACAGAAATATGAAGTAAACAGCTGAAATTTTTTACTCTGATTAAAAAAGAGACAGGTCCACTTATATTCACTAGCTGATGTGATAGATAGACCTGTCTTGAAAGGTCCCTCATACTTATTTGAACTGAGAAGGTTTGCATTTTAACTGAGAAGCAGTATTGATCTTTTAATTTGCTGTCAATAAGATCACAGAAAATAAATATGTGTTTTAGAGCCACTGGGGCAGAAACTGGTAGAAACCTTCTGCAATTTTTAGATTTCTGCCACTAAACTGTTCTTTCAAAAATTGCCTAAATTGTCTGAGATGAAAAAGCTGGGGCAGGGGGCAGGGGATGCAGGGGGGTGGAGAGGAGGCGGTTGGGAAATGAGCTATATTTGTGACAGATTAATAACTTCTGTGTCCAGTTCAGCAATGACAGAAGAAATGGATACAGGGGACCTGAAGAGGTCTTTAAATTTCAAAATTCCAAGTAAAAAACTTTTAGACGTTTCCAAAAGTCAAGTATTTTTAATCCCTTTTTTTCACAGAACATTTCTTCAAATGTAGCGGATGTTCACTTTTTTGGATAATTTCCCATGACAACCTGAATTACCCTCCATGAAATGTCAGTAGCAGTTTCATAAATGTTATCTATCAAACGTATTTCTGGGCTGAGAAACCCCCAGATTTTAAAGCAAAGTTTATGAAAGTGTCAGTGGAGATCATGTTTTTACTGAGGAAGTAAGTTTGGGATGATCATGTGCAGAAATGAATGATAGCAAAGAGAAGCAATAAAAAGAAAGTTGAGCAGTGGTGGCTTAGAAGACAGGAAACAGAAAGAAACTGTCAGATGCAGAAGGTGGGAGCTGCTTTGAAACAGGGAGAGCAAGGAAAAGGTCAATTCTGGCAAAGCTTGCTTGTATGAATGAGTCTGCCCTGCTTAACCTGGCAAGCAGGTTAAAGCAGTTTTGCAGAGCTCAAAGATTTGCATTGACCGATGGAGCTCTCTTAGCAGATGCATTTGAAGGAGCATAGTCTTGAAGAAAATTCTAGACATAAAATTCATAATATAAAGCCCTTCATGTTACTGTGTTGGATTTTTTTTTTTAATGTTTTGATTTAAAACTGTTCTCATGTTTGATCTCTCCAAGCAGAAACCTGGGAAGTTGAAAGATTGTGTCTGCATGACAAGAGATAACTTAGAAATAAGTAGCCCTCATTTTTATCTGGGCTAGTCATGATAACATCCCCCTTTTCAGGCAAAAAGCTTTGAAAACCATATGTTTGTTTCCATCTTGTTGACCTCAGGGGCTTTAAAACAATTTGGGACTGCCTTCTTTCACAAATCTTAGATTGTTTCTGCCAACATCAGAACTGTTAGATAAAAGTCCATTTGGAGATGAGGAGAAATCTAGAACAAGTCAGTCAAAGCTAAATCTCTGGAGTCCAGATTATTCTGGGCTACTTAGGAAAATTAGGAAGATTATGAGCTCGGTGACTGAGCTGGCCGTGTTACAGAGATTTTTGACCGTCAGCTAGTTTTCTTTCTTTCTTTCTTTCTTTCTTTCTTTCTTTCTTTCTTTCTTTCTTTCTTTCTTTCTTTCTTTCTTTCTTTCTTTCTTTCTTTCTTTCTTTCTTTCTTTCTTTCTTTCTTTCTTTCTTTCTTTCTTTCTTTCTTTCTTTTTCTTTCTTTCTTCT